>CM059572.1:76238029-77676779 GCA_030386875.1 Morinoia aosen | reverse complement strand
TTCCTATCACCTAATACCGTCATGTTATCTAGTCATTGAGGGTTTGCACAGATATATATGAGAAACCTACGAGTGCGAAATATAATTTTTGTACCCAGCATTAATGTATCTTTTGTAGTTAAAAGCAGGAATTTAGTAATTGAAAGCATCGCATATTCATTCTGTATATTTCTGTTTTGTTCATTTTTCCTTAAATTAATACATAGGAAGTGGAAAATAGTAGTAAATGTGTTGTAAGTTACTTGCAGAACATTTCAGCTGATGCAATACATTGTACTCACATAAAGAGTGGTAACTCTGTATGCTCAAAATGATGCATTGATTGATAATGATCATAAACATTTCTAGTCTTTTGGTTATGATTCATTGCCAACGAGTAGTCTTTGCCGAAACCTGAAGCTATGGTCTAGTGCACAAAGACTTCTAGTTTTCGAGTCATGTTATCAAAATTGATATGGCTTCCGTGTTTTTAAGTCAAGTTAACATGTATTAATAATAAAAATTTCTGCTCATTTCTCAAGTTATTCCTTGAATGTAATTTGGTTCTTTCAGAGTTATATTGTTTTTCACTATATCATCATCATGTTTAATTTTTATCTTCGTATCACTCCCCAGTTTCTAAGCTAGTATACGCTGAAATGCAGAATTTTATAATTATTTTGATACATTTTAAAAAACTGAAATAGTATTTGTTTTGTAGCATTTTGTAATTAATTACTTCTTGTTAAGGAAGATTTGGAAATGCAGTAAGGTTATCTATATCGGCATTGAGACACTTGAAAAAAAATTAAAATACGATGTAAACGAGCTGCAATGAAAATAATTACACACACCAGCAAAAACTTCACTTACAGTCACACACACATTGTAACTGAAAACAATGCACTATCTCAGCTGCAATGGTTTTTGCATTTATGCGATAGTACAAATTCTCTTGCTGGAAACGTTTCAAATTGCTCCAAAAAACACGAAATGAGAAGAACCTAGGCGTTTATTAAATAACAAAGTGTCCAATACAAAGTAAAAAGTTAGACGAAAATAAGAGATAGTATCATAATACACGCAAAGAAGCTAGAAGTGACTTTTATTCGTAAAAAAATGTTCCGAAAACGTTAGGCCCCTGCAATGAAAGCAGAACAACTTTTGCTTATTATAGCCGAAATGTAACATAGTGTTGAGCAATAATATGACACCTTTTCTGCATTGTTACCCTGCATAGTGTAGATACAATGAAGAAAAGGCAGTGTGCAAATCTTACCTACCTTATCTACACGTATATCATAATTTGGGGATTTGAAGCATAGTCATTGAATTAACTACTATAATTTCACTGAATTAGTGCATACTTAGTAATAAAGAACTGTTGATACATATCTATGCTTCTCAGTGTAGACAATGCCTACATTACCTACTCAGAAAACACTTGTCAGTAATATACAGAGTGTTTCAGATTCAGAATAAGAGGCAAAAAATTGCACACCAAGTAGAAGATATCCAAATAAAAACTTTTTCTTCTATAAAATTTTCCGAAGAAAGAGACATTGAGATATTAGCAGTTTATTGTTTTAAAGGGTGAAATTTAATGAATAAACTACTCGCAATATTTATTTTGAATTTACGTTGATCGGGCGAAATGTGCTAGTTGCAAGACCTCCTAGATCTCCTGACATGACTCCACTCGATTTCAATTTTTGGGGACACGTGAAGAGCCTTGTTAATGCTACACCCATTGGATCTGAGGAAGATCTTGTGGCCAGAATTGCAGTGGCTGCAGGTGAGATACCTTAATGCCAGACGTGTTTCCTAATATTCGGCAGCCGTTAAGGCTAACATTCGAAAAGTGCATAGATGTAGGTGGAACACATTTTGAACAATTTTTGTAAAGTAAATTCAGAATCAATATCGCGAGTAATTGTGCCATTAAATTTCAACCTTAAAAACAATAAACACCTAATGCCTCCCAACCCCGATTTTTTGGGTGAAAATTTCATAGGACAAAAAGTGTTTATTTGGCCATTTTCTACTTGATGTGCAATTTTGTACCTCGTGTTCTGAAACACTCAGTATACATAATTGTGTACAAGAATCGTCAAATGACGGGATTCGATATTGTCTGTATAGAAATCTTCCAGATGTGAACCATAAAGAAATATTTTCATCCTAATAGCACCCGCGATTAAAATATTCTAATACTTGTGCACTGGTGAAACTCGCATCACAGATACAGTAGTTAAGTATCTCTAAGAGCGTGAAAGGGAGACAGATCAACCAACAAAGACGAACATCCAATTTTGTTTGTTCAATGAAATTTCCTGTTGAATATTTTCCGTATTTCTGATGGCGGCTTTGTGGAAGAAAAAGTTTTCTTCAGTTGGCCTCTCTTAGTTCACAGACAAGAATTTGAAACTGATGAAATTAGATCTTTTTGTTCGTTGTTTTTTGTTTTGCAGCTGCATATTTTTTTCCGGTTTTTGTGTTTAAATTTAACTTTCTATAAATAAGCATGTTTGCGCTTCTAGCAGACTGCATTAACCTTAAATAGCTTTAATTAACATTACTTGTGACGCTTTGGCGTTCACTCATTAAATTATCTTTGAGCTTGTTCTGCTTGGGCAGCATGTCGTCCTTTTAATAAAAGTGGGTCTGGTACCTCTAACTTATTTCTATTGCGTAAAAAGCAGTCTCTTTCTGCGACTTGAACTCCTCGACCCGGCTTTTGCAGCCTCTTGAATAGGCACTTACTATTCAAGGTAATTAATTGTCAATTAATTGTTAAAATCTTAGTGCTATATGTAATCTTACAATAAGATACGATATTCACCTAGTCGGCGACCGGACATCTTAAAACTCTGTATCTCTCTACTCAGAACGCCTCTAAAATTTCCTACCGGAGTACCGTGCTGATGACCGGCCGCGTCCATTGGGTGTCTTCTATTTTTAGCGAGTATCGTTTTAAAAACTAACTTTACGTTAAAGAAGATTTTCGGTCTCCATTTTAAAGGAATTCAATAATAAAAATTTCACAGAGGACGCTCCTGTGCGTACTGTTGGAATCCTCAAGTTACGCCTAACTTGGGTACGGTTTCTCTTTTTGTGCATCTCGGGAAATGACTTCCTGTTGTTCCCTTGAAGTTCTTCTGTATTTGAAATAAATTTTCGAGCAGTTGCCCTTAAGTTTTAAATCCTAAAACTCCATTGTATTAACATAGGAGAGATTACGCTCACGAAATAGCTAAACCTATTTATTAATTTGTTCAAAGGAGACACTTGACCATTTATTGTATAAGAACAATCAATACTATACTGCGTGTCCCACAAAAATGTCCCGGACTTTTTAATTGATAATATCTCCGCTTAAATTAACATATTTTAATTGTCTTTTATTTACAATTTATTCAATTTTGTTTCCTTTGGAAATAATATTAGTTTTTGAAAATCAGTTGAATAAACTTCAAGATGATCGATTTACTGAAAGGGGTAGAAAAATTGTTCAAAGGGAAAGTTTTAAAAACAACACTGGTGTTCTTCTTCATCCCTCAATACCTACTGTTGAGAATAATTTCATAACGATGTATCGTACATACAACTAAGTATTAAACCCTCTGAGAGGTTTCAAGTTTCAAGTGTTCTCAATAATAGTGTTTCAAGGACTGATAGAAAACGGTGGAATAATGGGTAAAACTCTTCGTTCAATGGTGGCTATAAGTAATACTTGCCTTGAGAGAAATGGAGGGTATGTCGTTGGATACTAAAATTACTTTATTTATTTAAACGTTATATAAGGTAATGATTTGTTACTCCTTAAAATTTTTGTGTGTTCAGTTTTATGGAAACTACAAAATAAGGAAGAATATCAATATTGTTTTAAAAACTTTTCATTTGAACAATTAATTTTTCTACTCCTTTCAGTAAATTGGACATTATAAAGTGGTTATTCAACCGATTTTCAATAACATTAACTATTCGAAAAGGAAACCAAATTTACTACATTATGAACAAAGGCAATTCAAATATGTTAATTTAAAGCTGAGATACAATTAATTAAAAAACGGGGACATTTTTACAGGACACCCAATATAATAAAAAGCCAGGTGTCCGTCAATGATAAGTATATCTTCTCGTGCGTAATTTTACCTATCTCATTACAATGGGAATCTGCTTGCTTGGACAGTATCATAAATACATACATACATACATACATATACCGGGCTTATCCTCCCTATGGGAGGGTAGCCGACAGCAGGCCACAATCCCCACACTTAGTCACTAGGAGGCGAGAGAGGCAGCACTGGCCGCACCTGAACTGCCAGGATCAGCAGCAGCCCAGCACAACCACCTTCCACAGTCAGGCCCGACAGCCACAGCTGGTTTACCCCGACCGCTTCATTGAGTGCAGCCCCTCCCCCCGCACATAACAGGTCAACCCCATCACACGCGGGCAGCTTCCAGTAACGCGTCAAAAATAAAATTACCTCCTTATACACTGCCCCCACTCACTTCTGTCCGCAGCCATCCCTCTCGCCACGTCCACAGTCAGACCCCTCTCATACAAAGCACGTCGCACCCCATCCATCCAACTCATCCGTGGTCGAAGACCACTCACTTCCGACATATATATCATTTTCACCAGCCGCTCAACATTCATTCTTTCAACATGCCCAAACCATCCAAGCACTCTTTCATCCACTCGCCTGCTCAAATTTTTGATAACACCCGTCTGCCCCCTAACCAACTCATTCCTGATCCTATCTCTTCTAGTTACTCCATACATGCTCCTCAAACACTTCATCTCAAACACATCCAACTTCCTCCTCTCAGCTGCTCTCAACCCCCAGGACTCTGCTCCATACAACAAAACTGGCACAATCAAACTTTCATATAGTCCCCTCTTAACATTCATACTCAAACTCCTGCATTCAAAAACTTTCCTCATTGCACCCAATGTCTTACAACCTTCACTCACTCGATGCTTCACTTCTACTTCCATACTATCCTTAACAGTCACATCCGACCCGAGGTACCTAAAATGCTCTACCTCCTCTAAAACTTCCCCATTCAACCTCACATTCAAAGTTCCAAACACTTCCCCTCTTAAACTTCTCATCACCTTACTTTTATTCACATTTACCCTCAATTTCCGCCTTTCGCACACTCTACCAAACTCTGTAACCAGTCTCCAAACTCAGTATCATAAATACCATCGAAATATGAAAAACCAGGCATCTGCTCACTTATGTTTATAAGTAAAAACCATTGCGTGAAAATCGAATCAACTGTCAAGAAAATGCGGCTTATCGCATTTAAATTTCAAAGGCATTTAAATGCTTAAAAGGTATGGCAAATTTTTTAAAAACCTCTTGCGAACAATAATTTAAATTACAATTCAGATAGGTATTATGTTATACAATTTGCTTGGTTGTTGTATGCGTTTGTGACGTTTTTAAATATGCTTAATGACCGTATCTGTGATACGAGTTTTACCAGTCACAAGTATGAGAATACTGTATTTTAATCGCGGGTGCTATTACAATGGATATATTTGTTTGCCATTTTTATCTTGAGATTTTTTTAAAACGATACCATTGGGTCCCGTCATTTTTTTTGACCAATCATGTACACTAGTATCTTGATTATTAAAAATCTGTAGTCAATTTAAATGTCGTTCGCTAATTAAGAATATAATGAATATATGCACAGGTTTCAACACCTGCAACCGTTTACTGCTAAGAATGACTGTCGTGTGTTTATTTATACGTTTTGTATCACGCTGTTAAGAATAATTGATAGGAAAAAATTTGCACTGGCGGTCTTGGTTCCAGTTCACGGTCAATTAATACTCATTTTCGTTGTGCAATAGCTCTATAATAAGTCACTTTTAACACAATTAGAGCGATCCATAGTCTTATATACTCAAGTTTGTATCGTGAATACCGAGTTCGGCGGGGTATTGCATATTACAATATGCTGTATTGTATATTACAATATACTGTATTGCAATGTACTGTATTGCATATTACAATATACATACACAAGTTCGCAGTTGCTTTCAGTAATGCTGAATTTCTGTATCTTGGATACGACACGAATGGCTATAACTACTTCTCTTGCGGCTCAAAAATGCTGTGTTCTGAGTGTTTATTACTCTTATAAGAAAATTAAGTTACCTTTGGAATAAGCTGAAAGCACGGAAACTCCACTCAAACGAAAATTTGTTGAAGAAAGGTATTGAATCTCGTCATTTTTGACGGTCTGTGTACACCAGTTAAGAAATAAAATATTCATCTTATAAATTATGAATAGGTGAAGTTGGAGTCACAAAATTGTGAATAGGTGGAGTCGGTGTTGGAGTCGCCAAATTCTGGAGAAATGGAGTCGGAGTCGGAGTCGGAGTCGGAGTCGGAGTCGGAGTCGGAGTCGGAGTCGGAGTCGGAGTCGGAGTCGGAGTCGGAGTCGGAGTCGGAGTCGGAGTCGGAGTCGGAGTCGGAGTCGGAGTCGGAGTCGGAGTCGGAGTCGGAGTCGGAGTCGGAGTCGGAGTCGGAGTCGGAGTCGGAGTCGGAGTCGGAGTCGGAGTCGGAGTCGGAGTCGGAGTCGGAGTCGGAGTCGGAGTCGGAGTCGGAGTCGGAGTCGGAGTCGGAGTCGGAGTCGGAGTCGGAGTCGGAGTCGGAGTCGGAGTCGGAGTCGGAGTCGGAGTCGGAGTCGGAGTCGGAGTCGGAGTCGGAGTCGGAGTCGGAGTCGGAGTCGGAGTCGGAGTCGGAGTCGGAGTCGGAGTCGGAGTCGGAGTCGGAGTCGGAGTCGGAGTCGCCAAATTCTGAAAAGGTGGAGTCGGAGTCGGAGTCGGAGTCGGAGTCGCCAAATTCTGAAAAGGTGGAGTCGGAGTCGGAGTCGGAGTCGGAGTCGCCAAATTCTGAAAAGGTGGAGTCGGAGTCGGAGTCGGAGTCGGAGTCGCCAAATTCTGAAAAGGTGGAGTCGGAGTCGGAGTCGGAGTCGGAGTCGCCAAATTCTGAAAAGGTGGAGTCGGAGTCGGAGTCGGAGTCGGAGTCGCAAAATTCTGAAAAGGTGGAGTCGGAGTCGGAGTCGGAGTCGGAGTCGCAAAATTCTGAAAAGGTGGAGTCGGAGTCGGAGTCGGAGTCGCCAAATTCTGGAAAGGTGGAGTCGGAGTCGGAGTCGGAGTCGCAAATTTATTCCACCGCCTCCGCAACCCTGACATCATGAATGAATGAGGTTTCATACGATTCGCGATCTTTTTAAAAAAATTGCCATCACACGAGTCGAAATGTTATCGTGTGATTGCATTTTCATATTTTTTAGGAAAGATATAAATGTATTTGAGCAGTAAAATCCATTTACCAATTTTGCTACTCTCAACCTAACCAAACCAACCGTTAACAACCGCGGAAACGCGGTGAAAGTGTTAAATAAAATAATTTTTCACGACAGTTTTCTCAACCTTTTCCGTAAAGTAGAGGTGCACATCTTCTAATGGAACGAATTTCATGCATCATTGCAAGGTGCACCACGTAATGCCTAGTTAATTATTAACGTGTACTCATTAACTGAGAAAGCTATTAACTTCGATTAATAAATAGTGACTACGATCAAAATATTTCATTGTTACAGCTAACTCGTTTTCGCAAGTTAATTAAACATGATCTCATTGAGGCAGAAGTCCCTGAAAGCATGCCATCACGTGAGACGGGACTATCAGCATCACTAGGAAAAGTTTTATCAATATGAGTCCGTTACGTTTTATATCGCCGTTCATTTTCAACCTGGTTTTGTTTTTTTTACGCTTCCATCCTTCAGGTATTGATTAATTGTCAATTTCAGTTTGCGGGCCATTTTCGTTTCTTTTGATGAATTCCAAAAGATATCTTATTCCAAATTACTTCCATTATAATTTCATTCTCTTCGTTCATTGTTGTCCAGTAAATACTGCGTAAAATGCATCAAGGTGGACTGAGCTTGGGCGTTATGTTGAGCCAAAATAATTTTACCTTTTAGACAATAGAGCTTTGCTTGTTCGCGGTGAAGTTAAACTTACCTGTTTATTGTCGTAGCACTAATATGAGCAGCATGTTCAAAGAAAATCATTTCTGGAGGAGCAACCTATTCCATTTTAGAACAATAGTGCAGTAGACCCCTCAGGGGATACAACTATTGTGTTATGGGAATTAGCGCCCCCAGGGGGACAATGTGAGGGCATGAGATAAAGGATAGGTAGGCTTCCTTTCTGTTGAAATAGAATAGGTTTTTGTTTTGTTACGGACCATCTTTTTTCGGTTCACTGATGTCCTGTTTATCAGCACCTACTACTTTCTTCTTCCACTTTGTTCTTATTTCATGAACTTCTTTCTTAGCTTACTGTTACTAAGAACTTTGTGCATAGATTCCGCGTTCCCTCAACTCCATACTAATTGGTGCCTTCATCTTTCCTCTCTTGGAACATCTTTGTCGTGGTAAAGGGAGGCTAAAACTTTCGTAGATGATAATGATAATATTAAAAGTGATGCAGTAGAGCACTAAACTATTTCTACTCGAGACGCTCGGCTTCTCCTGCACACCTGGACAGGTGTAGCCACCAGGGATGGAAAAAACCCTGGGTTTTTAAAAAAAAACAACCTAGTGGGTTTTTTTGGGTTAAATTTTTTTGGGGGTTTTATTGTTTTTTTGGGCTTTGTTTTTTTTTTGTAGTGCCTGTTTTTGTTTAAAAGAGTTATTCACATAGCTCCAGTTGCCTCTTTTCCAGATTTATATATATATATATATATATATACACACTTATTGAGTAAATGTTGTTATTGATTCCTTTATTTTCAACATTATATTACATTATTATATGAAATATTACATTACATGAACAATATATGAATTAAGCTTGTGCATCACAATTACCATTTACCAATTACCATATGCATAGGGACATAGCTCTGCATTCTGTAAAGATATAAGATGTGCAAAGAGAATCGCTATGCTCGTCAATTCATAGTAAGTTGTTTTAGCAGCTGACAGGCGCAAGTCATGTGAGAGGGAAGCACCATGCAGATCATAAGTAACCACCACAAGCAACTTGAAGCAAGACAGCTGCACATCACTTAACAGTCATGCTGTTAACAACTTAACATGTGCATTGTGTGAGATGGAGTGCTTAGCAGCGCAAGTCAAGTCAGTCAACCACACTGATACATGTTACAACATGTGGTGACATGCCAAATTTTTTTTTTAAATTTACAAAAAAAAATCACTTTTCGCAGTACAGGATAGAAACAAACACTAAAATGATTGGAAGTAATTGCTCTAACAGATTCCATTGTCAAATTTGTTCCAGTGCAGCTTGAATGCTCACCATAGGCCAGTCGTTTATTTACTTTCTTACCCAATGATGGCTGCGGTCGTGTCTTACCCCATCTGACTATAATTGTTAGACTTATTTCAGGCAAAGTTCTCACAGGAGACAGATATTTAAGAGTGGTTGGCTGAGTACAATCCGAAGTTGATCGGTGCGATTTATTTGTATAAATTGATGGACTCCAACATCTTCCCAAAACACATGTTCAACAAGAACATCACTAAGACAATGACTCCTCGTTGATGGTGGGATATTCAAGACATGAAACAGCAGAAAATGCAGATTCCTGAAAAAACACTGGCAGAGGGTTTCTGCAAGTTTATAAGCAATCTTCATTCGTGCTTTGCAAGTTCAGGATCCATTGAGAGATTTTCTAAACATTTGGAATTGTGTGGAATAAATTGAGAAATAGATTAGGATCGGAACGCGCACAGAAATTGGTCTCAGTATATCGCCACCTCACAAATGATCATGATGTGGATGACAACGATGAAATGGCAGTGGATGTAGAAAGAGAAACAGTAGTACTGTAGTTACAGTCTAGTCTGGAAGACAGAGGAAGAATTCAGAAGTCTCTATACTCTAAAATAGTCAAACTTTATTTGTTTCTTAGTTTTTGTTTTTTACTTTGGGAATGGAACTCATAGAAATAAGCTAGTCCCTCGAGTTTTTTTGTGATTAGGGTTTTTTTTATTTTATTTTTACAGTGGTGTTTTTTTTTGTTCTTCAATATTTACCCCTCAGGGGGATACAATTGTTGTATCTATGGGAACTAGCGCTCCCAGGGGGACAATGTGAGGGCCTGAGCTGAGAGTTAGGTAGGCCTTCTTTTTGTTGAAATATAATGTTTTTGTTATGTTAAGGACCACCTTTTTTCGGTTCACTGCTGTCCTGTTTTTCAGCACCTACTACTGTCTTCTTCAACTTCGGTCTTGTTTCATAATCTTCTTTCCCCCCTCAGGGGGATACAACTATTGTATCTATGGGAATTGGCGCTCCCAGAGGAACTATGTGAGGGCCCGAGCTAAAGGTTAGGTTGGCTTCCTTTTTGTTGTAATAAAATAGGTTTTTGTTTTGTTACGGACCATCTTTTTTCGGTTCACTGCTGTCCTGTTTTTCAGCACCTACGACTTTCTTCTTCAACTTTTTTCTTGTTTCATGAACTTCTTTCCTAGCTTACTGTTTCTGTGCACTTTGTGCATAGATTCCGCGTTCCCTCAACTCCATACTAAATGGTGCCTTCCTCTTTCCTCTCTTAGAACATCTTTGTCGTGGTTAAGGGAGGCTAAAACTTTCTTATATAATAATAATAACATAATCTTCTTTCACAACCAACTGTTTCTATGCCTTTCTGCGTTGATTCCGCGTTTCCTTAACTCCATACTAAATGGTGCCTTCCTCCTTCCTCTCTTTGGATCGCAATTGTTGCTGGGTAGGGAGGCTAAAACTAACGACTAATCTAATCTTCAATATTTATTGTCATAGTCATGCAAATGCCTTGGACAAATTTTTAACGATGTAAATATTTAGCTCATTCTGATTCTATAAGCTCGAAAACAAGTGAAATTTAAATAGCACTAATAAAACCCCAAAAAGCCCCAAAAAACACTATATAGTGTTTTTTTACGTGGGTTTTTTTGGGGCTTTTTGGGTGGTTTTTTATATGCCAACCCTGGTAGCCACCCTAGTACCGTTGTGGAATTGTTGCACAACCCACTCGTGAAAGAGCTTGCAAGAGCTAATCTTGCATGATTTTTATTTCGCAAGCTGTTCAACGTTTTCCAATCGAAGAAAGTATTGATATAAAGTATATAGGGTTCATTGGCTTGTAGAAGGTCTATAAAATGAACTAAACCCTACAACTTCTAAAGAAAATTTTAAAAAATCAAAGTCCTCGGCCTAATTGCGCTGAGTTTAGAATGCAGCAGGGCCGCACTGCGGCTATCGCGTGTCTTCTTAGCGAGGTCTGAGGGCTGGTTAGGTGAATGTGGGTACAGGCTTTAATTTATGCTCAAAGAGTGAAGCATTGCCTTCTAAATCGACCGTAGGTTAATTAAAAATAAAGAAATCTGGAGGGAGGAAGTAGGTGTAAATAAGCAAAAGAGATATTCCTGACTGCGACGAAAAAGTTCAGATCTACGCTCGTAGAATGAATCTCATTTTGAAGCTAATGTTCAAGTGTTATCATTCAATACAATGCAATCGCAGTGGTCTGCTCTTTGCTCAGTCCATGACTCCAGTTATTGGAGAGGAATGCCTTATGATGCTGATTCTGCAAAGCTCTTGAATCGTTATAAATATTATACCACCTCCGTATGATAGTGGCTCTTATTTAAACGTATTGAATTTAGTTGGAGATAATGGATTTTCCCCAGAATCAGTACGAGTATATCTGTATGGAGGTCGGCAGCCTCTCGGCCTTGGTCCACTAGCTAGTTTGACTTGAAGGCTTCGCGTCAACAGACGCGAAGGTGGCTTTTACGGGTGTCGAGGGTTCGAGTAGGAAAACGTAAGACAGTGAGTTTAGTTACTCATTATTTACTCCTAAGTTTGAAAGATGAAACCATGAGTGGATGGGTTACATGATCCTGACCACTGAGCATCGGCAGCTGTAGGAAGTTGAGCAGTTAAGAAGAAGAGCGTCTTCAACGATCTATAAGTCTGACGGTCGACTCGCGAGGGATCGAGGCCTTCGAGCAGGATTAAGCCAGCGGGCCAGACAACCCACGAGGTTTCCAAGCTCGGCCGCTGGTGTTGCAGCTAAGTCAGAAAATTCAGCTTCTTGCTAAGGCACTGGCAATGAGGTTGGGCACCGGCATCGAGGTGGCGCAGGGTTCTTAGAAAAAGGGATGAGTGGATGGGAGTTAAGCCTCACCGTACCGAATCAAGTTGGGGCAAGAGTAGAGAACAGCTTAGAAGGGCTGCCAAAATTGAACATTGGATGACTGGGTCATTTAATCTACGGAACTAAGCAACTCAAAACTAGGTTCGTGTCCGACAAAGAGTTCTCCCGAAACGGATTTTGAAGACTGAGTTTAACGACCTAAAATAACAGTTTGCAGCATGCAATGGAATAAACGAAATAATCACTATAGACTTGTAAAACACAGACCCATCAACATAAACATTGCAGCTGTGAAAAACAGAGGAACGCAAGACACATCGATTGACACTGCACACATGCTCGAGAGACTCACGGAACGACAACTGCGAATCAACCAGTTCCGGCTCTACAAATGTGCCCACTGTTGCCCATTTCGTGGGTTACGTCTCACAAAATCTTGTACGAAAATAAAATTTGGCTTCGTAAATCGTATTACGTATATACTTCGCTAACCGAAATTTCATCGATGACTGCCTCTGGGTCATGGAACGATTCAACTCGCAACTATGGAATAACCGTGACTAGCACACTTCACATCCGCAGAACGACGTTCAAGGCGAGCAATTCCGTAAAACGCCCCTTTCAAGAAATTCCTTATTTCAATCTTGAAGGACTGGACTGACTGGAACACCAGCCTTCGAGTAAACCTTGCTGTCTTCATTAAGAGACATAGGTCGGGGCGTGGGGAATAAAAACGGCAGTTTTGAGAGGATTCGAGTGCGTGAAGTTTCCATTAATTAGTAGACTGATTAATTTGCAGCGCCTTATTCTAAAGCTTGAAGTAGTGAGTTCTGACACTGCGCAGAGTTTTTGGCACTTATCATGGAATTTTTATTGCTTTTAAAGTAATTTTTTGAGTTTTTCTACCTGTGTGTACACCAGAGCGAATAGAATACAGAATTATTTACGTTGTAATCAACATCTATGAAAGCTACGTTTCGGGGCGAAGAGTACGCTGAAAAAATTGTTCGTCTGAGTTCTTGGAGGCACAACTCCTGACCGGAGCTCTTGATTGTGATGTTCATTACAACTGTGCTGTGGCTTTCCTTGTCACATTTCATGTGACCCTCGTCTCCGGAAGTCGCTATCGTTGTAGGCATGGAGCTAGGATATACTGGAGGGAGCATAGCCGATTCCAATTGGGTTCAAATTAGCTGCAAAAGTTGGGAGACTGGGGCATTGGCAAGGCCCCACACGTGAGCCAACCACAGACGCTTGGCTGAAGTTGGCTCCTCCTCACCTCCTCTACAACTCGCCCTCCCTGGCCTCCCATTTGCCAAAGCAAGATTAGTACCGCTCCACAAATCGAAGGATGAGGTGCGCGTGCAAGTCGCTCTCTAATTTGTTATATTCAAGGGCCTGTAATCTTTACAGTTTTCAACTCTTAATGTATCTTTGCTAGTAATTTTGATATTATTAAGTGTCCTCGAGTGAGGAAACACAATTTATTATCTTCCGGAGTCCTAGAATCCGAAATTAATGATTACGATAAACTCAACAGCTGGAAGAGCAATCAGCGAGTGTGTGCGCACCCTACCGTAGTTAGTAGGTAACTGACTTCCGTGCTGACGTCACACTTGCGAGACGGCTATTGGTTACCACAAACATAGGAGAAATCTCAAAAACTGGTTCTCTTCACAGACGGCTATACTCCCTCCATATATACTCCCTCCACGGTTGTAGGACCGTCTCACTGTGAAGCCTTTCTCTTGCACAAGTACCTCAGTTTCTCATAATTATTCCAATTTTAATATTTTCGAGATGTTGACTCGGCATTTGTTTCCTGCTGTACTGGAGTATGTTTACAGATCTGCCGGCATTTGAGTTCTGTGTGCGGATGGAACGGTTTTATAAATGTCGCTGTGATCATTTTTTCACTCAAGTACATTGTTAATCTCATGAATAATACTAAAAGTGAACGCTGTAAGTAGCACTAATTAGTTTAGAACGACTAACTATACGTATAATTGATGCTTTTGGATAACTAGTTACAGTATTTTCTTATAATGTCAATTGATTCATACCTAAAGCTTTTTATGACTTATTCGTGAAATTTTGGACATTTTTTTTCGTTGTTGTCTCAGAAATGACCGTGCCTCGAATGAATTTTTGATAATTTCTCATACATTAAAAACATCTCGGAGATTCCATTAAAAGCAGAGAAAGATCTACTCACAACCCTAAACTCGGCGAATGGCCGAAAGCCTGCAGACGGTGTGAGCTCGCTGATCATGCTGTTCAGAAAACCATTCTTTTCTTACATTCAGAAGAAGCGTACGTTTGCGAGGCTACTGTAGTGCCACGAACGTGGACAAAAGCTTGCGGAGCTGACGCCGGAAGTGAGGTAAGCAACGCGCTCTCTTCTACCGGCAGCGCATCACGATAAAATATGCACTGCAAAAATACCACGGAACAAACCCCGAAAAATAGGCGTCATGATGCGGTGCTTCTGATAAAAGTGCATCGGTAGCGAGTGTCGCTGCGACGGTCTCTTGCCCATGCTGTAGTCACACGGTTGTATTGTTTTATGTTTGCGGGAATGCACTTTTGCCAAGACTTATGTGCGGTTTGGTTGAATTTTATGTTGAAACATAGTTCGCAAAATCTAAGTGAGCTGTTAGCTTCCTGAGAAATATTGTGGGATTTTTATCGAAAAAATTGATGGTCAGATATTTCCGTTACTTCCATTAATATTTACCAGCCAGCACTAAGTAAATTTCTTCTTCAAGCTCGTAGAACAGATATGGTTTCCGCCTGAATCTGTTTGACAGGGTGAGGAGGAAACGATGAAGGCCATCGCGTAACCTTGTGTTTCAGCTGCAAATGTGAACTACTCGATTGTCTGCGCGTTGAGGCACCTCGGCTGCTCATGCGTACTCTTCCTTGGAGCAAACTAATTGACCAAAGATTCTTGAGTGCTGTGAAGTCGAGCTCATTCTGTGGTGCTGAGTTGTACAGCGAGCCAAATATTCACCGCACATTTCTTAGGAGCCGGTGCAGACGTTACCTGCTGAGACCGCGGCCCTGAGGTGCCGCTAAAACCCATTCAGATCAATCTTTTTGGAAGAAGCCGGAATGGGCTCCGTTATTGGCAGCGATATCGGTCAGATGCGAGAAAAAACAAGTGTTTCTGGATAAATCAGATGTGCTACAGAACTGCTGCACTGAATTGCTGTATTAGATATCGTAATAGGTTCGAAACTCGTGGTGCGCCCGTGTCTTGGTATCGCATTCGGTTAGTGAATGAAAGTTCTCTTCACAGGGAGTGAGAGCTGAGAGGGATTATCCTTCAGTACATCTTGGATAGCGCTCCTCTGAGATATGTGAGATACATGCCCTGCTCTCAGACAGGTACGCCGTTAGTACCCGTCCTCGTCAGTGTACTTGAAGATGCTCAAACTAACATCTTCTCCTCCGTGTACCTTGTGTAGCTAACGATCTTCAATGGTAACCCTAGATACCTTCACTGAATGAGTAACATTTGTTTCAGGAGTCAGTTGTGGGTTTGGATTTATACCTTCACAGAATGAGTAAGACTTGTTACAGGAGTCTATTGTGGGTTTAGGTTTATAGTTGGGTAAGCTTTACCTTTTATACTTTCCTTTTTTGCCTTCTTCGCGATGGAGTCAGGCTTGCAGTGTAAACGACCTTCTACACGATTGTCTTCGTCTTTTATTTTATATCCCATTTTATATTTTCATTTCACTGCGACGCTTGCACGTTCTTCAGCCAGCGTTGCTAGCTGCGCCGACATTGATAAGTATAATTTGAGCCCGTTATGAGGCCATTTAAGTTTTACTTCGTTTTGTTATGAATTACGAGTGGATCTTGATAAAGTACGCGTGAATCTTGATGAATAACGCACGAATCTTGATGAATATAGCGTGAATCTTGATGAATATAGCGTGAATCTTGACGAATATAGCGTGAATCTTGATGAATATAGCGTGAATCTTGATGAATATAGCGTGAATCTTGATGAATATAGCGTGAATCTTGATGAATATATAGCGTGAATCTTGATGAATATATAGCGTGAATCTTGATGAATATATAGCGTGAATCTTGATGAATATATAGCGTGAATCTTGATGAATAACGCGTGAATCTTGATGAATAACGCGTGAATCTTGATGAATAATTCGTGAATCTTCATGAATAAGGCGTTAATCTTGAGAAATCTAGCGTGAATCTTGATAAATATAGCGTGAATCTTGATAAATATAGCGTGAATCTTGATGAATAACGCGTTAATCTTGATGAATAACGCGTGAATCTTCATGAATATAGCGTGAATCTTCATGAATATAGCGTGAATCTTCATGAATATAGCGTGAATTTTGAGGAATCTAGCGTGAATCTTGATGAATATAGCGTGAATCTTGATGAATATAGCGTGAATCTTGATGAATATAGCGTGATTCTGGAGGAATATGGCGTGAATCTTGAGGAATATGGCGTGAATCTTGAGGAATATAGCGTGAATCTTGAGGAATATGGCGTGAATCTTGAGGAATATAGCGTGAATCTTGAGGAATATAGCGTGAATCTTGATGAATATAGCGTGAATCTTGAAGAATATTACGTCAATCTTGAGGAATATTACGCCAATCTTGAGGAATATAGCGTGAATCTTGAGGAATATTACGTCAATCTTGAGGAATATTACGTCAATCTTGAGGAATATAGCGTGAATCTTGAAGAATATTACGTCAATCTTGAGGAATATTACGTCAATCTTGAGGAATATAGCGTGAATCTTGAGGAATATTACGTCAATCTTGAGGAATATTACGTCAATCTTGATGAATATAGCGTGAATCTTGAAGAATATTACGTCAATCTTGAGGAATATTACGTCAATCTTTAGGAATATGGCGTGAATCTTGAGGAATGTTACGTCAATCTTGAGGAATATTACGTCAATCTTGAGGAATATTACGTCAATCTTGAGGAATATAGCGTGAATCTTGAAGAATATTACGTCAATCTTGAGGAATATTACGTCAATCTTGAGGAATATAGCGTGAATCTTGAGGAATATTACGTCAATCTTGAGGGATATTACGTCAATCTTAAGGAATATAGCGTGAATCTTGAGAAATATAGCGTGAATCTTGAGAAATATAGCTTGAATCTTGAGGAATATGGCGTGAATCTTGAGGAATATTTTTGTTCCATATTGCATAAGAGAATGTTAGCGAGAGTAGGCGCGATTGGGTTGCTCATCGATAAGCCATCTATTTGTTTATACAACTTTTGATTATATTTCCAATAGGGCGATTCTTCGAGAATCTTATTCGTAGAATAAAAAGAAGAACCAGAGTAAAAACGAACATTACATTTATTGCAAACGTTTCGGAATTAAAATTCCATCATCAGTGCTGGAACAGGAGAGAAAAAAAATAAATTGTCTATTCTAAACACAAAAATCATATTATTCCACATAATTCTCTAAATGACTAAAAACCTAATTTGTTCGTTCATACTCAAACAATAGCATACTCCTAATTCACACAAAAACACATGTACACGCTAATGCCATAGCTCATTTTGCGTTAAAAAACCTCCATCTGACTCGTTATTTTGTGTTTCCTAGAGCTGTTCTTCGGGCTCCACCGTAATACCGCAGGTAAATCCACTTGCAATGGCTGCATCACTGATGTTGGAAAAAACCTACTAACCAACGATACTACCTCCTTCTTCAGCTCTGCGTTCAAATAACCCATGAATGGTAACTCGACGTACAAGGTCTGCTTAGGTACGCTCAAGGTTGCAGGAGAGGGGCAAATTTTACGATCTAAAAATTTTTTTACACAATTCTGAATTAGTGATTTCGGATATTTGTTGTTGACCAATAAATTTACAATGCACTCAACTTCAAGATGGAATATTTCAAACGTACTGGATATGCGGTATGCACGATGAAGTAAACAGTCAATACATGATTTTATATACCCTTTATATACACAACTAAAATAGTTCATAGTAAGCCCAGTGAATGTTGGCTTCCTATAGACAGAAGTAATGAGTTTTGAATTTGACTTTTTTATGAGAACGTCTAGGAATGGGATCTGATCATTTTGTTCTACCTCCATCGTAAATTTAATATTAGGATGAGATGTGTTAATATACTGAAAGAAACTATTGGCTGCAATTTCAGAGCGAAACAAAACAAATGTATCGTCCAGATACCTTCGGTAAAATAAAGGCTTAAACTCCGGAGGACATTGGCTCAAAAAATGTTTTTCCAAATGGGCTAGAAAGGAGTTCGCTATTAAAGGAGAGAGGTTAGATCCCATTGCAAGTCCGTCAATTTGCTTGTACGTTTTACCATTAAATACAAAATACGAATCTTTCAGCGCTACTTCAAGTAAACGTTTGAATTGGGGTCTGTCGTAACTCAGGATGGTTCGGTTATCTTGAAAAATGCGGTCCAACAAAACATTAATTGCCTCATCCAGTGGAACATTAGTGTACATAGACTCCACATCATAACTACACATGAAGAGATTATCTATGTTGCCAACAGTCGACAAATCGCGAACAAATTCATATGAATTTTCTACTGTATATTTACTATTACAAAATGGGGATAGAATAGGAACTAAGTTCGCACACAGTTTAGAGTTGTGGGTATTGCACGCAGATAAAATAGGTCTCAGTGGTACATCTCTCTTATGAATTTTGGGCAAACCATATAACACTCCAAGTTGAGATCCTACAGATCGACAAGTTTTATAAAAATCATCCGTTAAAATTCCTAAATCTTTATCTTTTTTAAGTTTGTAGTTGACCTTATTTTCCAGTTTCAACAATAAGGTTTTTGTGTCACTAAGGTCTTCACAAAATTTATCTCTGTCTGATAGAACTGATTCCATTTTTGAAATATAATCCCGTTTGTTAAGAATAACAACACCATTCCCTTTATCGGGTTTGGTAACGTAAATTGAATCATCAGTGCATAATTTCTTAAGAATCGAAAAATCTTTGATTTTAAACATAGCACAAGCGTTACGATGGCGATCAAATTTGTTATAGAATTTATGAGCAAGTGTTTTCAGTTCGTTGGTGAAAGTTGCTCTACTATTGTGAATAAATGGAGAAATTTCAAACTTTGACAATTTGTCGTACAGCCGCTCAAATACTAAAAAATATCTGTAGAAATTCAGCTTGGTAATTGGTAAGCCAAAGTCTAGACCTAAGCATAAAACCCGTTTTTCGTCTGAAGACAGAGTCTTTGACGAAAAATTAAAAATAACATTAGACGGATCAATATTATTGCACAGGGGTGAAACTCCTAACCTGACTAGTTTGTTCTTTTGTACTGCTCGGATGCGGTTCACATATTGCACTTGTTTGCGATAAAGCCATAATTTTAGACAGGCGAAGTCTATAGAGGATACCAGTGACTTCAGGTTGAGAAGGAAATCTTCATGGCGTCTTTCCACGGTCTTGAGTGTCCGTTGCTTGAACCTCAGTTCGTTCCAGAGTAGCTTACGCTGCAAGGAACGCCACAGGTCCGAAGTCTCCAATTGACGGCGGTAGAGACGAACTCGGAGGAATTTCGGTACGACTTCATAGTGATAACATGCACTCAAAAACTCTATATCACACACCAGTTTATCTTTCTTTTGCAGGTTTTTCTCCAGTCCACGAAACACTCTTAACACTGGATCTCCATAGCGATTAGAAATTATATTTCCAATAGGGCGATTCTTCGAGAATCTTATTCGTAGAATAAAAAGAAGAACCAGAGTAAAAACGAACATTACATTTATTGCAAACGTTTCGGAATTAAAATTCCATCATCAGTGCTGGAACAGGAGAGAAAAAAAATAAAATGTCTATTCTAAACACAAAAATCATATTATTCCACATAATTCTCTAAATGACTAAAAACCTAATTTGTTCGTTCATACTCAAACAATAGCATACTCCTAATTCACACAAAAACACATGTACACGCTAATGCCATAGCTCATTTTGCGTTAAAAAACCTCCATCTGACTCGTTATTTTGTGTTTCCTAGAGCTGTTCTTCGGGCTCCACCGTAATACCGCAGGTAAATCCACTTGCAATGGCTGCATCACTGATGTTGGAAATTCAATCGTGTCAATTCGAAGCATTTCATGTAATCTGAAGCCGTCATCTTCAAATGATCCGCAGTGACAAGTACAGCTACATCAATGGGCTTGCATGTCCTTAGCTCATGTTGTCAGTTTGGTGCCTGTTATGAAATCATCAGGGGATACGACCATCGTTTCTATGAGAGGAAAATGTGAAGTTCCAAGGTGAAGGTTTGGTAGGCCTTCTATTTGTTGAAGTAAACTATTTTTGTTATTTCCATGACTATTTTTATCGGAACAATGCAGTCCTTTTTTTCAGCGTGTAACATTTTCCTCCTAACTTTTACCTTGCCGTTTCTATGCGTTAGGTGTGAAGACATCCATTGCGAGTAGATGCCCCATCCCCTAATTTCACACTATATCGTTTTTTCCTCCCTTTCTTGAACAAACAAATGAATTAAACAAAAACTGTGCAATGCTCGATGAACCCCTGAATACACAGTGTATCCACAATTACTCTAGTGCACACACCAATTGGTTTTGTAAATTCATATTTTATGCGGTTCATTATTCGCCGTGTGTATTGTAACTCGATCTCATGCTTATACTCGCGCAGATGTGTTATCCTCTCACAGACTTAACACTTTGACTGCAACGTGCACCACCGGTGGTACACGGAGGTAATTTTCTCAATTCTGCTGACCGACCAGTAGGCATAAACTCAATTTTCTTAACAACTTACTCTAAGCTAAATGATGGCACGATCTAGTTCATGTTTGCTATTTTCAAAATAGTTTACTACAATTGACTTTAAATTTGACTTTGGCATTGAACTTAATATTCAGCAGTCGAAGTCAAAGTGGTAATAAAAACTCATTATCGAATTGTATCCTTCATATTTAAATTGTACTGTGCGAGGCGTACTTGCCACACACAAGGAACGCCTGCTGAAACTGTGATGCCTGCGCCAGCTGCTTAAACCCACTCGCTGGGGCCACTTGAGACCGCATGCATCATTCCGATGAATCACATCATTGAGGGTTAGGGCAAACCAGTTGTCATGGCAGTGTTGATGTTGCTGCGTGTGAAGTGAAAACCTGAAGGTGCGTTTGACCCATCACCCCTGGGCGGTCATGAAATTCGAGTCTGCGATAAACGTTCGTGAAGAGGCGTTTCATTTAGTTCATACTCGTCGAAAATCGAAAGGCGATCATCTTTGAGTGCCAACATTGGGTCATCTTATTGTCGTTTCAAGTTTCTGAAGCGTTTAAATGAATACAAACATTGATTCGAAGCTACTAAACAGTACTCCTTGTCAATTAACCGTGAATGTGCATTTATTGAGCCGCCGATATTGACTGTTGGAGTGTTCACGTCTCGTAATTATGCAATGCTAGTTTTACGGACGCCTTCTAGTAACTTTGACATCATGAGGTGTAGGATTGTAGAGTGTGCTTCCATTGGAAAAATTGAATCGAAACTTCTTTTGAATGCTGGACCGAAATGAAATAACATTTTACAAAATATGATTCAGTCATCATATTTTCTGAAGTGTTTTCGATTTGATAGGACGCAGAAAGAAGACTTTCAGTTCCACACTCGATTGGAGCATTCGTTGTGTGTTCGGCTGCTCGGCAGCCGGCACGGCAGTGAAGTTTTTATAAATTCTAGTCTAGCGTAGAGATGAATGATGCGGCAGTGTTTTGTGAGAGTGAGTATGTAGCGGACCGCGCACGTCATGCGATCTGTCGTGTGACAAGAAGCGAATTGGGGACACCGCAATTATGGGCTGCTTGATGGATGTTGAGCGGCCCTTCCGCGTATGTGTGCACGGTTCCTGATGGAAATGCAAGTTAGGTCTGCAAACTCTTACTTAATGTATGCAACGCCGCCCTAGCCTGTGGCTGCAAATTGACAAAATATTGAGTCACTGCGGCCAAGGTCTAAGAAATAAAGTTCTGAGTAACGACTAGACACAATTGTTGCTTGTCTGTCATTTAGCAAACCTTAGGAAATGTTATATGTGCTTAAAAGTGTGCTTACTTTAGATTATTTCTTCTACCAAACAAATAACTTGTTTTCGCTCTGTCGATGTTAGAGTTAGACAATTTTTCATATTTATTCATTGCCGCTGTTTTATTCTTTTATTTCGAGGCTTCTACATTGGTACAAGAAGATATTTTTCTCGTTTATCATGGTGATAACGCTGCAACTATCAATAATGTGAAACTTATTTTCGAACTTTTCTATGCCATTCGATGTGATTGAATTTCTGAATCGGTATTATTTTATACTCATTTATATAACTTCGTAAGCCCCCTCAGGAGGACACAACTATTGTATCCAGGGTTGGCACATAAAAAACCCACCCAAAAAAAAAACAAAAAAACCCACACTAAAAAACCCACTAAATAGTGGGTTTTTTTGGGGGGGGTTTATTATTGTTATGTAAATTTTATTTGTTTTCAAGCTTATAGAATCAAAATGAGCTAAATATTTATCTTGTCAAAATAAGTATCTGTCATGTGCATGACTATGACAAGGAAACATTGAAAAACAAAACACCAACCATATACAAATCAAATTAGAAAAACCTTAATCACAAAAAACTCGAGGGACTAGTATATTTTAATGAATTCCATTTCCAAAGTAAAAAAACAAAAATTTAGAAACAAATGCAGTTCAACTACTTAATATAGAGACTTCTGAATTTTCCCTGTCTTCTAGACTACACTGCTACAACAATACTACTGTGTTTCTCTTTCTACATCCACTGCCATTTCATCGTTGTCATCCACATCATGATCATTTGTGAGGTGGCGATATACTGAGACAATTTCTGTGCGCGTTCTGATCCTAATCTATTTCTCAATTTATTCCACACAATTCCAAATGTTGAGAAAATTCTCTCAATGGATCCTGAACTTGCGGGGCAAGAATGAAGATTGCTTATAAACTTGCAGAAACCCTCTGCCAGTGTTTTTTCATGAATCTGCATTTTCTGCTGTTTCATGTCTTGAATATCCCACCATCAACAAGGAGTCATTGTCTTAGTGATATTCTCATTGAACATGTGTTTTGGGAAGATGTTGGAGTCCTTCAATTTATAGGAGTAAAGCGCACCGATGAACTCCGGATTGTACTCAGCCAACCACTCTTCAATATCAGTCTCCTGTGAGAGCTTTGCCTTAAATGTTGTAAAATGAAACATCAATATCGAGTTCATTATCTTGTTGATCAGTGTGAAACTAGGCTAAGTGAATTAGGTTAAGCATTATTGTACACCCTAGAATAATGTAATTGTAGGATGCCCTAGAAGTCGCTGAACTTATTCGGGCCCACAGGTAGCTATACTCAAACTTGACCATAGTATTAGACTTAAAAAACATTCTACCTCTGTATCACCTGTGGTAAATAAATTGTTAAAATTGTTTAAATTGAAATAAGTCTAACAATTATAGTCAGATAGGGCAAGACAACCGCAGCCATCATGGGGTGAGAAAGTAAAGAAACTACTGGCCTATAGGGAGCATTCAAGCTGCACTGGAACAAATTTGACGATGGAATCTGTTAGAGCATTTACTTCCAATCATTTTAGTGTTTGTTGCTATCCTGTACTGCGAAAACTGAATTTTTTGGCAAATTAAAAGAAAAAATTGGCATGTCACTACATGTTGTAACATGTAACAGTGTGACTGACTTGGCTTGCGCTGCTAAGCCCTCCAGCTCACACAATACACATGTTAAGTTGTTAACAGCATGACTGTTAAGTGATGTGCAGCTGTCTTGCTTCAAGTTGCTTGTGGTGGTTACTTATGATCTGCATGGTGCTTCCCTCTCACATGACTTGCGCCTTTCTGCTGCTAAAACAACTCACTATGAATTGACAAGCATAGCAATTCTCTTTGGACATCTTATATCTATACAGACTGCAGAGCTATGTCTCTATGCATATGGTAATAGGTAAATGGTAATTGTGATAGACAAACCTAATTCATATATTGTTCATATAATGTAATAATTCATATAATAATGTAATATAATGTTGGAAATAAAGCAATCAAATAACAATATTTACTCAATAAGTGAAATAGGGGCAACGGGAGTGGTGTGAATAACTCTTTTACAAAAACAGGTATTACAAAAAACCCAATAAAGCCAAAAAAAAACAATAAAACCCAATTTAACCCAAAAAAACCCAGGCGGGTTGTTTTTTTTTTCAAAACCCTGGGGTTTTTCCATCCCTGATTGTATCCATGGGAATTAGCTCTCCCAGGGGGACAATGTGAGGGCCCGAGCTAAAGGTTAGGTAGGCTTTCTTTTCTGTTAAAATAGAATAGGTTTTTGTTTTGTTACGGACCATCTTTTTTCGGTTCACTGCTGCCCTGTTTCTTCAGCGCCTACTACTTTCTTCTTCAACTTTGATCTTGTTTCATGAACTTCTTTCTCATCTTACTGTTTCTATGCCCCTTCTGCATAGATTCCCCATTCTCTTATCTCCATACTAAATGGTGCCTTCCTCCTTCCTCTCTTCGATACGCTCTTTTTTTGTAGCGGTTAGGGAGGCTTAAACTAACTTATAATCATAATCATAACTTCGTAAGCGTTATTGTCTTGTAAATTGTGTGCATTTCTAAAATAAAGCTGTTTCGATATTTTAATGTATGGTATTTAGGGCCATTTGAACTATCGTTTGATTTATTCCTGAATATTTCTCAGCACACCATGATTTGGAGGCCCCTTAGGAGGTTGCGGGTAATGTATCTGAGAGAATTAGCGTTTCCAGGGGAAAATGAGTGTTCCCATGCTGATGCTTAGATAGGCTTTTTTTAAAGACAAATTTTTTGTTTTGTTCCGGACTATTTTCTTTCGGCTTACTGCTGTTCTTTCCTTCAGCACCTATTACTTTCTTCTATAACTTGTATCTTATTTCAATGTCTTTCAATTTGGCTGTTTCTACGCACAGCGTGGGACACACCTCGTGCATGGATTCCTTGTTCACTTGATACCACACTACATAGTGTCTTCCTCCTTTTGAGGGAACACTAATGTGGTGGTTAGAGAGGCTGAAATTATAAATCTAAGATGATTTGAATGAATTCGAGAAACTGTTACGATCACTATTTTATCTTCGATCGATATATTATTCGTTGGCCAATTTTTCCAGAGGCAATTCTTTCTCTGCATTATTTCTCGTCATTTTCTCGTCTCTTTCATTTTCTTTCGGTCAATGGTCGAGACAGAAGGCCTCAATTATTCTATTTTATTAGTATTAAAGATCGAAATAGACTGAGACTTTTCAATGTCGTTAATTGTAATTAAATATAATATTTTAGCCAATCGAATAGGGCCTCATTAAGGTAATTGACGACACTGTTACAACGTAAATTTATGTTATAATGATGACGTCTTTCAAATAACAATGGATCACATATTCGGATAGTAATTGACTTGCGATGTACATATCGTATTAAAGAATCTAGATGATCGTAATGCCATTAAATCTCAGAAACTACTCTAATCTATCAGGAGATACAGCCATCGGAAGTCGCATCAAGACCTCAAAATAAGCAGGTGAAGCCTTCATTACTTGAACATTAATACATTGATAATTACGATAAGCACATTTTATAGGAGGTGAAGCCTGGACGCGGAATCATTCAGTTTGCTAAATACAGAACATTTAACTCATCAATAAACCTAGCGCGATACATTTATGGTACAGAATCTAGACCTACCACGCGAAGTAAAGGGAACGTGAAGGTACGGATTACAATGTCACATTGGGATACTTAGCTCAGTCCTGAATGGCGCCTACGAGTCAACGCACGACTCATTGAATAACCAGTGAATGACAATTGAACAATCAGTGAATAACAGTGAACAACCCTCACTACCTGGCTAAACTTGCCAGGCAGCGAGGTAGGCGGACACAAATAAGTACGACTGTCCCTCGTGATCGCTGGGCAGCTTCTGCTCAGGCCGTCGCCTTCTAAGCGCAGGAGACTGGGACGCCGTTCGTATTGAGAACAAACAGGTTCTCTTATAGACAATGCTTTACGTTAGCTATTCCTATCGGAAATGGCAAGTTTCATCATATAATTAGAAGAGAATAGATATACGATTGGATGACAGTTAATTTACCCAGAGTAAATACGATCCTAAGTCTCTAATGAAGGGAAAGAATATGCGTTGAGCAAATGGAAGCATTAGGCAGTCCGGCAAGCTGTCGATGTTTCGTGACGTGTCGCTCATAGAGGGTGTGGTTGTGCGCCTTTCTAGCGATGGGGATGATGTCGCCGTTGAATGCGACGGTTGGTAGAGCTGAAGACGACGGTTGACGATGTCTAGGCGAAGATGTGGAGACAAGAATATGCAGCCCTTACTGACGAGAAGATATTCTTATGGAAGTCAGTCTTTTCGAAGGAATTTCAGTCGCTAGCTAGGCAGACTTTTTCTTCTTAACGCTCATTCAAACACAGTGTAGAGTATAGTCACAGCAGAACCATGACAAACAAACAAGCGTAGTATTTATAATGCTGCAAACATATCACGAGATAAGAGGAAGCTATGCAATGGCGAAGACTGGACGCAGGGTCGGATTTGACCTCTGTTCTGTGAATTTATAACTTTGAAGTAAACTGAGCAAGGTTGATGTGATCCCTTATAAACACTATCTTGTGGTTAAAATTTTCCCTGTCAAATGAAGTTTATCATTCAAATTCTGACTTATTGACGAATAGTGTTTAAGGCGCATAATATTTTGACCGCGTCACAGCCTCACGGCTGCGTATTGGCTGTGGCTCCTACGCTTGCAAGCCAGAGGGTGTGGGGGTACCTGACGTACAGCGCTACCATATCGTAACGGAGTACTCTAGCTTCTTATGTTCAAGCGGTGTACAGTTCAAATGCATCGTAACGAGTAGAGCCTTTCAAATTCTTAGTTAAGTAAGTTAACCCACAAATTGTATTTCATAAATATCTGTGACTTGTTCTTAAATCATGGTAATAATATGAGTAGAAATAGTTGATGTTCGTGAAAGAACAGATGTCGAGCGCCATGTGGGGAAAATTGAAGGAAGAAGAGAGAAAGATTACGTTTAGGGTTTTGAAGCGTCAGCGTTACTCGTTCGTGAAGCTCGGAGTTTGTTTGCTTGAAAACCAAATTGAGACTACAGCGTCTTTCTGAATCTCGTGACCCCATTTCTTGTCAAATTGTATAATTTGTAATGATTATACAGAACCCCCACCATCATACCAACATTCTTGCTGGAGAGGTAATTGATTTTTTATCAGGAATCGTGGCTCTTTTGATTTAGGGTGACAGGGCGAATCTTTGAATCTTTTCCGGAAACTCGTGAGCTGTCGAATTCCGGTTGGAAAGATAAAGCAATATTATAAAATATTATAGAATATTATTAAAGGCCTTGTTATTCTGTACACTTAAAACAAGATCCAAAACACTTCTATGTTAACGGTATTTTTTCTTTGAAAGTATTCCCTACATTGAGGTAGCGCTGAAGAGAACGAGTTTTCGCTGTTTCCTGAGGGTGAAGTGTTTCCAGTGTGTAAGATTCCTGAACACCGCAAGGTAAAAAAATTTGGCTAATCATGCGCCCTCATAGGGATAGAACTAATGTATCTATGGGAATGAGCACTCCCAGGGGGAAAATGAGAGGTCCCGAACTAAAAGTTTGGTTGGCTCTTTTTTTGTTGATATAGAACATGTTTTTTGTTACGTCAAGGATCATATTTTGTCAGTTCACTGCTGTTCTGTTTTTCAGCACCTTTTTCTTTCTCCTGCAACCTTTATATATAATGAACTTCTTTCCTAACTCATTATTTCTATGCGCAGGGAATCTTGTATGGGAACACGCCTGCTGTGCAGTTTCCGCGTGCCCTCAACTCCATGCAGAATGCATGTGTCTTCATCCTTCCTCACTTTGAAAATCTTAGTTGTGGTTAAGGAGGCTTAAACTAACTTAACTTTCCGGTTGATCATGCCTACCGTAGTTATATGTCATGAAAAAGAGGCCATCTTTACTGGTGGTATCCATAGCTGTTTAGCTCAGAATAATTGAAACTTGCTTTTGGAGCGTTTTGTAAGGGAAGTTTCGCACGCTGACTACGTAGTGGTACATACGAGTATGTGTACCACTAGGTTAATTTCTCATTTACGTGCCGGAAAATACAAACCACATTTCAGCTGTTTTGCAACCTTTTACAAAATAAATTTTAGAGTAAAAGTTACGTATCATGGTTCAGTTATTTTCTTTACGCTTTTTAGAAAGGTTAAAAATGTATTAGAGCGGTAAAGCCGAGTTTCCGATACGACTGGTTCTAGCGTAACCAAACTGACCGTAGCAACCGCACAATCGTAGTCACCGTGTCATGAGAGCAACTATTGTCTTGTTTATACTATTCCGCCATAGCCATGTGGTATAGGTTCTGCCACCGTGCGGCAAGGACCCGGGATCGAATCTCGGCGCAGGCAGTGGCGATTTTCTCTGTTGGGTATAGGAGAAAAATTCCAAGCACAATACCCCACTCCACCCAGGTGTCTGAAATGGGTACCGGTCTTGACCGGGGGAAAGCGTCATGGCGTCCTGGCGTTAATTATAAGGCATTTGAAAATCCAATGTACAAGGTGATGTGTATCAGGCTTGATTGGAAATAAAGCATCCGTAGATGCCTTCATTATTATTATTATTCATTATTATACTCCCCTCTCTGCCACGAGAGGCCGTGCGTGCGTGGAGCTGACCTCCTGTGTGGGAGAGCTAAGTTTTGTTTTGCGAATTTTTTATCATAATTCATTCGTAATTTGTCATCTAAACTCTCCATCGTTAGCTTTGCGCATTAATAATGTCTCTTATGCTGAATGTTATTACTCTTACCTGTTATACGAGAGCTCAAATAAATGCGTAAGTTGTTTTCAAAAATCGTACGACTAGATTCGTAGCTATTTTGTGATTGTTGAAGGTGTACGAATTCGATATGCGGCAGCTAATTTTTGGTATCAATATTTTCTATGATTTGAGTAATATTCGGATTGCACGGTATCAAATTCCGTTACTATATCGAATATTTCCACGATATTGTGAAAATTTCATGTGACGGAGTACAGAATTTCCTTCGTTTGTATACTTGAGCCTAAGACCTATTACTTCGAATTATTCATGCGAGGGCCCGAGCTGAGAATTAGGTAGGTCTTCTATTTGTTGAAATAAAATACTTTGGTTATGTTAAGAACCACATTTTTTCGGTTCACTGTTCTGTTTTTTCAGCACCTATTGCTTTCTTTTTCAACTTTGATCTTGTTTCATGTACTTCTTTCTTATATAACTGTTTCTATGCCCTTTCTGCATAGATTCCGCGTTTTCTTAACTTCATACTAAATGGTGTCTTCTTCCTTCCTTTTTTTTGGATCGCCTTTGTTGCGGATAGGGAGGCTTAAACTAACTAATAATCTAATCTAATTTTCAAATTATTCATGCTCAAGTCGTGTGCCTCCCAAATGTTTATGCTTAAATGTCCCCTTAGGTTGGTAAGGTATTGGTTTGTTAATGTAAATGATCATTAGAATGTTTACAATTGAAGGTCTCACCCTCAGAAGTGTGGGCAATGAACCCCGTACTATTTTTGTGCGCGATCCCCTCAGCGGAGACAGTGCGCATTTCCTGACGCTGAATCTGACTTCGTTGATCATAAAGTGCCCAAGTCACGTCTTTCAAGAAGACCTGTGCCAAAATTCTATCGGGTGGCACCTCTTTTTTGTTTTCATGGCGAACGATACACATTAAAAATTTCCTCATGATCGCGGAAACCGCTACGTGCGAGAGAAATCGTGTAGCAAATAATCAAATTTTACTTCTGTCGCATCTGAAGTCATGGATCACCCAAGACCACGCCTGCGCAACTCGTTATTCATGGGTAGTTTAGGTGCGTTGTCTCGTACATAGCTAGTATTTGACTAAACATCGTCCACAAACCTGCTGCATGAGAACAGCGCAAGGTCGCCGCCTGCAAACGGCGTTCCGTACCCTATCTGGCACAAAGATCGCATTATGCGCCATGGTCTGTGCTCGGCTAACTGCCCCTACCTCCGTCCTGTGCCCCGGTTGGTTTATGCTGTGAATTTCGCATTTTGGTGGTCGCTTATTGCATAAATTACTGAGAATATAGAATTAACACGTTAGTTGCGATGGGTTAAACTGAAGTTCAATATTCAACCTAAATTTAAAGTCAAACGTGATAAGCAAATTTGTAAATGTCAAACATTAACTGGGCCTGTTAAATACCACTAATTTAGAATGGTTGTTAGAATTTTTCAAAACGACCCATCGATGGGTCGTTTCGCAGCAGGAAAAACCTAACTACGACCCACCGGTGGGTCATACCGCAATGAATGTGTTAATGATCAAAGTTCTACGTGGTGTACTAAGTATTGTATACTGTTTTATACCGAGCTAAGTTACAATACTTGCTAAGACGGAGCAGGGCCCAGTCTCGCTTGTCACTATCTCAGTACGGGTTGATACGAGTTTGAACTAAGTGCTCACGCAGCTTAACTGTCAAATCTGAAATGGGATTTTAGTGTTCAATTGCAAAATAAATTATTAATAATTTTCAATTTTTGCCGAATTTATGCTCCTTCAATTATTCCAAACACCTTATGCGATGATGTAAGATTTGTGATATAGAAAATCATAAAGGTCTACTTTTTCTTTGCTGTTAAGAAGTAAATATGGACCATCTTCCATAAAAAAGACTGAGGCTCATCCCACCAGGCGTCGCCGCATAGTTAGGCCTAGTGTTCGAGCTAGCCCGCCACGTCGGTGTCTGGCTAAAAACGTGAAGGAGAAATGCTCGTCGTTCCTGTTTAGGACTACAAAGGAGGACAACTGTGAATTACCGAGCAATAATTTCTTCTGCGTCGTGTATGTCACCCAGCGTGCTCCGTTTTTAAGGATTTCGTGTCTCTCATGAAAATTGTTGCAACTATTTTTTTCACAGGGTTTTTTTTGGAGTTGGTATGTTAAATTAATAACAAAAACTACGCTAAAATGATACTTTAAAAGGTAACAAAGAAGATTTTCCCCTCGTTATCAACGTCCTATCGGTATATTATAATAAATGTTTCATAATTTGTTTGGTATCTTGTTTTAAATTTCAATTTACGTGTGAGGGAAATTTGACTATCTATTATACTTCAAAGTTTTAACGTTTGCACATCTAGATATTTTCCCAGTGAGGATGAGAGTTCTTAATTAACACGTTAGTTGCGATGGGTTAAACTGAAGTTCAATGTTCAACTTAAATTTAAAGTCAGAAGTGACAAGCAAATTTTTAAATATCAAACTTTCACTGGGCCTGTTAGATACCATTAATTTAGAAAGGTTGTTAGAATTTTTCAAAACGACCCATCGATGGGTCGTTTCGCAGCAGGAAAAACCTAACTACGACCCACCGGTGGGTCATACCGCAATGAATGTGTTAAATTTCCAGGCTTAGAATATCCAAAGTGTTTGGACAAATTACGTTGAATCTCACTTTCCTAATTGAGAGCTTTTGTTTGAGCTAAATTAATTTTTACAACAACATTCTGTATTCCAAAAGTTGCGGAATGTTCAATTTGCTGCGCTGATTTTATATCAGTATGACTCACCGGAATAGAAAGAAATAAGCTAAGAAGTCGCTATGAAATAACATTCATGTCTAGCAAGCTGAAAGTACACTTGTCCAAGCGTGGGGCAATGGAGACAACACTCCCAGGGGAACCATGTGTGGGCCCGAGCTAAAGGTTAGGTAGGCTTCCTTTTTGTTGTAATAAAATAGGTTTTTGTTTTGTTACGGACCATCTTTTTTCGGTTCACTGCTGTCCTGATTTTCAGCACCTACTACTTCTTCAACTTTTTCTTGTTTCATGAACTTCTTTCCTAGCTTACTGTTTCTGTGCACCTTGTGCATAGATTCCGCGTTCCCTCAACTCCATACTAAATGGTGCCTTCCTCTTTCCTCTCTTGGAACATCTATGTCGTGGTTAAAGGAGGCTAAAACTTTCTTATATAATTATATAATAATAATAATGGAGACAACACTTGTGGACGGTCACAATTACCCTACTCCAACATTACGTAGAGCTGCTTGTATATGTGACTTTTCCCGCCAGTGTCATCGGGGCCGTTTCATTTTTTGGTACTAATTTGTTACATGTTAACGCTTCGTAGTTAATTTTCTAAGTTGTCATAGTGGAGTGTCCATATATTAGGTTAGATAAATGATTTATTTCGACGTTGATTTGAACAATCAATAATAATGAAAACTAAGGAAATCGAATTACAAAGTGCTGGCAGATCAAATTATGAAATTACAAACTGCAGGCAAACTATAAGTCTTCCGTCGTTGTTCTCTTCGAATTTTCTTGCACACTGCAGCGGGCCGAGTTTGAGAAACTTACCTTTGATGTTCTTTGGAGGATGTTTGAGTAAAATCTTGTTAGGGTTCCCTGTGCAAGTATAGAGGAATAATCAAGTGGAAATTTATACAGATAACTCTCGATTTATTCACATCTCGATTAGTCCCTCTCTCGATTTATGTAGTTTTGTTTGCCTCCGTTATTCCGCGCCATCTCGATTTGTCCACCCTTCGCGTTCGTCGTGTATTCTGCAACATTCCTTGCAAGAAAAAAATTAAAAATACATTTTGTAAACAGAGGCTGTCCTTTCATCTGTTACTCTGTTCAATGTGTGTTGGTTTGATATATGGGCCAATATGATAACCCCTATGAGTTCAAGTAAAAAAGTTGATGTACCTATGAAAGTAAAAACCAGAAAAAAGAGAACAAAAACCAGAAACATGAGCAGCAATTAATTTATGTATATGAATATTTTCGTTTTATTTATTTCTTCACTGTAAGATGCTAGAACAATTATTCGTATGCAGCATGAAGTTTCCCCTAAAAGAACAGGTTCGCGTTTTTTTAAATCAAATATGGTCTCATGATTTATTTACCATCTCTATTTATCCAGTCCCATCCCAGGAGACAAATCGAGAGTTACCTGAACACCTTTAACCGCTTGAAGGTTCGTGAAGTTGAAAATATTATGCTTCAGTCTGTTCAATAAGGCATCAAGCACAGGCTTCATAACACATGCTCATTTGGTTAGCAACATCGATCCTCTCTTAAAATTGATATGATTGTAAATTTTGGTATATGACACCATCGTCTTTATTTGACGTTTTTTCGCTTAAAACGTTTCTCAAAAGTAACGTTAGATGTTGCAGTTCCATGCGCCACTCGTAAATATATTCTCAGAAATTTTGTCGTTTCGACTGAATAAAGTGTCGGTTTTGCTAGTATGTACCTGGCAGGATGCTATATGTGCGCTGATTCCTTCAGAAGTTTAGATCGACGGACGTTCTTCCCAATCGGCTGAAAGAGAGACCAGAAGCTCTCCTGTGCACACAAATTTGATTACAATTTCCTCTTACGTGACGTGCGGCAATATTCTAAAGGAAAAAATTATTCCCAAGGAAGTTCAACAAATTGAATTAATTTGAGAGATGTTATTTTCATATTCAGCGATATTACATGCGTAGCGACGTTGAGGTTTCCTAAGACCTAAATTGGAATTCAATAAAATATTACTATCTGCTTTTTCCGTAGTTTTTTGTTGTTCGACTTTTACGATCAATTTGTAATGGGTTACTTGTGAATGGCATACGGTATGCTTGTTAATTCAAATTGAATGAATTTCTTATTCGGTTCAGTTTTACCAAATGGTGTCGTGAGGATATGCCTACGAACGTAAACCTTTACTCTGCCCCGCCTGCACTCAGCCGATCGTATCGAAGAACTGGATACGAATTTACTGAAGACTCGAGAGACGATATGCGGCGCTCAACTCTTGTCTCGAATGGTTAGACTTGGTGACCGCGGATGCCGCCGCCGCCGCCGCCGTGGCTGAGTGCCTCGAGTGTTGGTCCAGCCTTTCTGGAGGAGCCTTATTGAGTGCTTCATACGTCACTCTCATGAGCAAATATTTACGTAGTTACAATACTACATTTATTGATACTGCACAGCTTTAATTTGTTTTGTCTACTTCTTCGAACATATCTTCAGGTTGCATTAACTTTTGTAGGAGTATCGTAAAAACCATCGCATGTACGCAACGTAGCGAATGGAATCTTCATAACGGTACGTGGCGTATATAGGTGAAGTTTTTTCCTTTTATTTCGAAGTCTTATGCGGTTGCAATTTTTTTAATACCTCCATGACTGGGTTGCAACTCGTACGACGGCGCTAAAGATCACAGTTACAGCGTGACTACTCCGACAACCGCCTGATAAACGCCTCCTACTGCCAAGGTCATCCGGTGGACTGACTGCGAAGAGGCGACCAGCTCAGTTGCGGCCGTGATGAGGGTTGTGTGGGGTGAGGTGATATGCTTTCACTGCATCGCGATATCTCGGAAATGTTGGGCCACTCGCTGATATTGCTTGCTGCGCCCAGCGAAATGGCTACGTTTCCTGTAAGCCAACTGTATGCTTCAGTTTTATAATATTTCTCTTTTGATCCCTTGATGCTCTACAGAGAACAGGACATTTAACATCTGGGTTTTTAGTTTTTCTATTTTATTCGCTTGCTGTTTTCTTAAAACGATTTATGTTTCGTTTTTAATTTGTAGGGAACTGTATAATCGTGGTATTGTAAGAATTGTGATAAATTGTGTATATTCACGAACCAAATTCGATTCATTAGTGGCGTAGAGTTCGTATATTAATTGTGTTATTTAGAGTTCTCAAGCGTTATATACCGTTGTTTTAAATTACTAATGGATTTAAATCCTTAGTAACACAACGTTCCGTTTGGAATGCAGTGCCTCTTTAGTATTTATAGTTGCTCATCGTCCTTGCCTTCATACTTGGTTCTGGCAAATAAAGTCTTACCGTTGGCTGTGGTGAAGCGCCGGTGCCTGGTGCCTCACTAGGTTGGGCGCCTAGGCCTAGGCTGTTATTTTTACATGTTAGACAGCCGCTTTAGTTTTGGAGATTCACGAGGGGCATCGCAGGATTTCTGTCGTTCTTAGTTCCTTTATTGGTTAAATAGCATTCTGATTTTTATTTACATGATTGGGTGGCAAGAAATCGAAGAGGAAAATTTTCAGAGGCAATTCACTGGCATAGTATGGAAGTAGAAGGATTGAACACGCCCGTTGTTGTAGCCTGGAAGGCGTCAAAGGGACAAAACTGTCATTGGGAGAGATCAGTTTTGTTTTTTTCCCAATTTCTGCCTTAAGAAGATAGGCCGAAAACGCTGGAGAGCGAATGAACTGGAGAGAATTATTTTATTATACACCCATTATTTTACTCTGTTCTTGGAGAGGTTGAAGTTATGGCAATTTAGGTAGCAATTTTTTCGAGTTTTTGAAAATTCATCTTGGCCAAAATGTTGATTCGATATTCTGAAATTTAGTAGACACTTTCTAAGAACATGAGATCGTGAGCGATGTTTTTCTTGCCAGTCAATCCATTTTTCTCAGTTGTTTACATCCTATCCGACCGCAATTTTCTGCGTCATTTCCTTGATGTTCGGCGGGGATCTGCTCGACAGAAACTGCCATGAGATGGCATTCTGTCGAGGCAATGTCATGACGTTCTAAGGGCCAATAATCGCCCAAGTTTATCCGTGAAGCTGCAGTATATCGACAGAAGAATCAACTCAATTGGAAGCTCATATTCTTGATGGGCGCAACTTACGTTTATTGGAATATCATTTGTTGCTCCTGCCTTGAGACCGTCGCAGACTTTTTCGTTAGAAGGTTCTCGGAGGTTTGGCCTCAGGAGAGAGCTCCAGAGTAGCGCTTGTTCTCCTCCTCCTTCCCTCCTCCCTCGAGTGCCCCACCCGTCTCCTCCTCCCAGGGCCCGATTCTTGTTCCCAGAGAGGCTGTGCTGCGGGCACTGGGGCAGCGTGCCTTGTGCATGCTCACAGCCACTTCCATGTGGTCTCTAAGAGTGTCGATTTCACCACCATAGCTTTGATAGGCCCCCGGTAATATTATTCTCGTTCCATCATCCATGCTTTGGCGTTGCCCAAACGTACGGTTTGCAGCGCATTTGTACGTACGTGCTTGTGCAAATAAATATATTGTTACCTCATTAGCGTAAATTGTATTGTGATACATATTATGGCTTGACATACAAGCGTGAACACTTGAAGATGTCTTTGAAATTTGAACATGTTCAATATATTTTGAATGTACCTGTTGGTGGATGTGTGTACAAGGGCTGAAATGATGGGTTTGAGTGAGATGTTGATGTGATCATCATTAATAGAGAAAGAGCACCTTCAAAATTTAAAAAAAAAATATATTTCTTTATTGAAAATAGCTCTTCGATAAAAATTTATTTTCAAAGCCTAGCTGAGAGTCTATTTGAACCGCTCAATTGCCAATGCTTTTAAGTTCAAATGTTATTTGAGCGCCTTCGATTAAAACAAAAGCAATAGGCCCGTTCCCTTTATCAATACTCTTCACCAAATTTTCACGTTATAGCCTACTGCCATCGCTACACACAGATCTTATTAAATTTCCTGTTACTGGTCAAAATTCTATTCTAATAATTCACACGAAAAAAATGAGCTGTTCAGAACCGGTACCTGATCGGCCCTGATGTGCGGGCTAGTAGAGGTCTCTGAGTCTGTGTAGGTATTTTTTTCTCTTCCCAGTGCATGTTGGGGACGCCGCCGGTCTTGGTGTAGGTCTGATTGCTCTGCTCAAGCAATTGAGCCCTCCTCGGGTGTCACTCAAGTTGCCCTTGGCTGAATCAGCAAAGCTTGTGCACACAGGATTGAGGCTGCGAGAGCTCGGGTTTGAAATCCGGTTTAACTCATCGCTTATTGTAACTGATTTCTCTTTCGTTGGAAAAACGGCGTGGGGTCAAACAGTTGTTCCAATATACTCCTTCGTTCTTTTTCCTCTTTTTGATGCACGCCGCTGTACTTAGATACTCGGTGATCCAGTACGATTTGGAATTGCTGCAGCGATCTTAATTTTTGATGATGTTCGTAGTACCAGAGGGGACCGCTGTCACAAAGTACCTTGTAGTTGGCTGGTCCTAATCGTGTGTCGATTATGAGAGTTTGCTGTGTTTTGGTTTCCCAATTTTGTACGTCGATCAGTGAAGTGTAAATTTTTGTGAATGGGCTTCTTTATAAACTGTCCATTTCTCTGTTTGCTGAATTTGCTGGAGGTGTTAGAAGACAATACGAAAATGCACATTTCAAGATCGATATCGGCTACTTGGGAATAAAAAAGTATCGGTCCCTGGGTGAGAACCAGTTGACAGCTGTAACATAAAATAACAGCTATATCCTATACATTGGCGTATTTATACTAAAATTCAAGTATCAAATTCTAAAAGTATTTTTCTATCGCTTTGTCGAACGCTTAAAACGCTTCTTTAAATCAAATAAGCTTCACTTAGTCACTACAGCAGTGACTTCCGTGTCTTCTTCTGTGTCCATTACCGCACTTCTAGCTCGCCGAGATCCAGTGGACAACCGAACAATTTCGATGTACGAATGTCGTGAGATGGCCAACGTTATTTTCACTTTCTCCCCCGGGTTTCTCACGAACAATGGATTCGTGTTTATTATTCGCTCACTTGTTTCTTCCTCAGAAATTCGTGCTCGATTATTTTCAATGTTGACGGAATTTCTGCTAGTTGTGCGCTTCTAATGGTTCGAAATTGAAAGCAACCGGTTTATGTCATTCTCGTGGCATTTCAGTGTTGTTTCATTGAAATTGATTCATCCTGGGACTTCTTTTGATATTTAATTGCTTCTTTTGTCTATTCTCAGAAATTTGGCTCTAATTACTACAGAAGCAAGAATCAGAATTAACGGATGAATTTCATAAAGTATTCAAGGAAATGTACAGTTTATCTTCTTCTAAAATATGGTCCATGGATAACAATGTCCCGAGCTTACAGTTAGGTGGGCTTTCTTTTTGTTGATAGAATCGTTTTTTGTTTTGTTAAGGAACATCTCTTTTCGATTCACTGCTGTCCCGTTTTTCAGTAGCTCTGACTTTCCTCTTCAAATTTTTATCTTGTTTTCTAATCTTTCTCCCCTCAGGGGGATACAACTATTGTATCTATGGGAATTAGCGCTCCCAGGGGAAAAATGTGAGGGCCCGAGCTTAGAGTTAGGTAGGCCTTCTTTTGTTGTTGAAACCATATGTGTTTTGTTATGTTAAGGACCACCTTTTTTCAGTTCACTACTGTCCTGTTTTTCAGCACCTCTCACTCTCTTCTTCGACTTTTATTTTATTTCATGAACTTCTTTCTCATCTTACTGCTTCTATGCCCCTTCAGCATAGATTCCTCATTTTCTTAACTCCATACCAAATGGTGCCTTCCTCCTTCCTCTCTTCGATACGCTCTATTTTTGTAGCGGTTAGGGAGGCTTAACCTAACTTATAATCTAATCTTCTAATCTTTCTTCCTAACTGTTTCTATGCGCGCGAGATCCTTTTCGGCCGGGAACACGCCTTGTGTATAGGTTCCGCGTTCCCTCAACTCCATTCCAAATGGTGCCTCCATCTTTTTCTCCCTCTGAACATCTTAATTTGGGAAGCTAAAACTACCGTATAATGAAACAATCACTTACGAAACAATCAGCTATGCTTTTTTTTTGAGGTAAGACGGAAGGATTATTCTCTGCGTCCTGTCAACCCGGCGGGATCTTAGCGTCAATTCTAATTCAGATCAATTTATTTTTTCAAAATATTGTCATCGCTTCCCAACTTAACGTCGTATCCCACAAACCAGAATTCGAGACATAAGTGACGTCTGACATCCGTGCTGCGCAGTGAGGCCAAGAACTGCTATCGCACCGCACATTGTGGTGCGAGAGAAAAATTATCATAAATAATTTTTCAATTATCATAAATAATTTTTCATCATGCTTCTTTGTTATTATAAGTACCAAAATTTTACTTACCATTCGATAAACATCGTAAAATTAATTTAACATGTTTTATCCATTAATGAAAAGATTAATGAGATGGTTCATGAATAGGGAATTGGACCCTTTTAGCTGTACTTGCTAGATTATTGGTGATGCCATCATTGGTGTTCAGGGCTCAAACAGTCTTGTATTGCTGATCGTTTGAAAATTGAGAGCTTCTGTTCAATATCTGTAGATCTAATGCATCAATTGTAAATAGTTGTCAGAACATTTGGAGTTCTGGTCCTTACCTCGCTTTTTGTGTCTAATACATTCGTCACTTTGGATGATTCTTTTCCTTCCCTCAGTTTTGAATCATGCGAGTTAGAAACGTTTGTAGCTCGACTCCATTTGGATAATTTCACCGTTTTTGCACCAGAAGCCGAGCCCGATGGATGTTCTAAATTTTCTTCTGTGTTTCGACTGTTTCATTCCGTGGTTCAGTTGAGGTGACTGAGCTGCCGCGGATGCTTTGATTCAATGCGTGTCAGTAGCGTGGTCATGCATGAACTCTCCGTCTAATACTATTGTAGTCTTCGTTAGTATAGTCATCTCATTGTTCTCTATTCTGCTGCTTTTTAGAGGCATTTTGTGGAAGCAGCGTAGTGTAGGCGTCGCCAATAACTTCAGTTGAAGTGTTGAAGTGTGAAGTGTTGAAGTGTTCTAAATTTTTCGTATCAGATACTTGTCACGCCACAAGTATTTACGAAACTTTATTTTTTGACCAATTTGCAAACTTGGAGCTCTCGCTTAGAGTAAGAAAATTCAGGTAGTTCAGAGAGCATATTTTTTACAAAAACATATTTAAACATAAAAAAAATTTATTGACCACGAGAAAATCAACTTAAGAAATGAATGTTTCGACAATAGGATTTGGCCAACACTAAAACCAAGTAAGTATTCGGCATTTAGTGGCGTGACCTTCTTGCAATAACAGCATTGAAATGATTTTTGTAACGAGTACCTTACTTTTTACACTCCGTTTGTGGCCGGCCTACACTGCCGCCGGCTTATGTTGGCTTGGCGCTCTCAATCGTGTTGTAAATTGTGCGATGGGTCGTAGAAGATTGGGTAGATTCTGGGTTGTTTTGACTAGATTATATCTCTCACGAGAAAGCCATTTTTGGTTCTTTTCGAGGCATTATAGGAAAACTACATTGGCCAGATGCTGTCCTCCTTTGCATCGTTAGAATTATTCGACGAAGCGATATAAGTAGTTGTGTGAAACACACGTTCTCCTTCACCATGGACAGTAAAACAGCCCTATACCATGCTTGACGGAATGGAGGATGTTCCTGAGATCATAGACGGACTCTGTTTTACTCTAAACATACCCCTCAGGGGGATACAACTATTGTATCTATGGGAATTAGCGCTCCCAGGGGAACCATGTGAGGGCCCGAGCTAAAGGTTAGTTAGGTAGGCTTCTTTTTTGTTGTAATAAAATAGGTTTTTGTTTTGTTACGGACCATCTTTTTTCGGTTCACTGCTGTCCTGTTTTTCAGCACCTACTACTTTCTTCTTCAACTTTTTCTTGTTCCATGAACTTCTTTCCTAGCTTACTGTTTCTGTGCATCTTGTGCATAGATTCCGCGTTCCCTCAACTCCATACTAAATGGTGCCTTCCTCTTTCCTCTCTTGGAACATCTTTGTCGTGGTTAAGGGAGGCTAAAAATTTCTTATATAATAATAATAATCCTCTAAACATAACCAGCTTTGGTTCGGCCGAAAATTTAAATTTAGCTTTACCGAACCATACAATCCGTGCCCAAATCTGGATTACTATTTCAGGATGGTCTTCGGCAAACGCTGAAGGTTTTTTTCACATATTTTGCTGTAAGAATATGAGTTCTGCGTGAAGCGAAGGCAGGTGGATCACTTCGATGCACTTTTCTAATAACCTTTTTCTGATTGACGTGAACTTCTTGTAACTCAAGCTCGCTTTATAAGTATTAACAGGTTTTCATGGGTCCATTTGTTACCTTATTCGGCATAGAGTGGAGAACAGCCCGAGATCTACCGATAATCTCTGACTTGTCGGGAGTGATGATAGTGTTCAAAATAATGTTCTCATTTTACATTATGGGTGCACAGTGATTCTCAGGCGTAGAATATCGAGTCACTAGTACAGAAAATGAGTGTGTTATTCACGAGATTACACAGGAAAAATGCGGCCGTCAAGTGCTCAGTTGTGCGGGGATGTTGTGAACGTGGTTTCTCATTGAAGCCGCAATCGTAATTTTCATTAATGTCGCATTTATTCGTTGGCCGATTTTCAGGAGGCAATTCTTTCTCTGCATTAATTTTAATCATTTTCTCATAACTTTCATTTTCTTTCAGTTAATAGTCGAGACGGAAGGCCTCATTTATTATATTTTCGTTATATCATTAAAGATCGAAATATACTGTGACTTTTCAATGTCATTAGTCGTCGTAAATAATCATGATATCATAACAAGTTAAGCAGAAGGTGAATGATGAGATGAGTGCAACGCACATTTGTTATATTGACGACGTCTTCAAACTCAATTAGCAAGGGGAATGATACATGTGGAAATAAGAGGCGACTAACGAAGTATACAGCATATTAGAGGTTCTAAATAATTACGATGCTATCAGATCTCGGTGATTGAATTAATTCTTAACTGTTAGACGACATAAATCATAAGAATTCGCGCTATGGTATCGAGATAAATCGGTGAAGCCTTTTAACGTGAAATAATAGATGGAAACATAGATTATCAACATATTGAGAAGTCTGACAAGAACATCTTAAATGAGGTGAAGCCTCGGAGCTGAATCATTAGAGAAACATATTAATAATTATAAGAAGCACATCTTAGCTGTGAGATGAGGTCTCGGCGCTGGGTAATCAACAGAGAAGCAAAGAACGTCTAGAAATTACATCGAACAAGGTTAATCTATGCCTAACACATGAAGCCACTTATTGAGGATCGATGAGATAGTAGATGAGCATATGGGATACTTAGCTGTGGTATTCCCGAATAGCGGCCTACAACTCAATACAACTTTGAGTTAACACTTCCCCCACTCCACCCGCAAGGGTGTAAGCGGAGGTTCACACGTCTTGCCCAATTGACGGCCCAGGACCTAATGCCCTTGTGCGCGTCCGCCAGAAGGGGCTGAGAGACGCTGTTTCGAGTGCGAACAGACGCGTTACCTATCTTGAAGCTTTACGTGGAGATATAACAGAAATTATCAAGTGTTGGGAGATGATTCAAATGGATTAAGCTTTATAATCAAATAGCAAGTAATTTATATAGAATGAACAACATTTTAGGTCCCGCAGGAAGAAGTTTAAATACACGAAGAAATATGGAAGTGTCTTGAAATAATCTGGAGCACAGGCGTCGGGTACGTGGCAGAGAGTCCTAAGTCCAATGGTGGGTTCGTAGAGAGGGGGTGAGGTTCGCTGGCTGGCTTCGAATGATGCTCGGCAGTTCGTGAAGCTCGTCTCGAAGCATAGTTTTGCAGAGTTCAGAAACGCTGCGTTCATCGTCGAGAACATATTGTCCAATATCGGGTCTTTTAGAAGATGGTTGCTTGGCCAAAACAACCCTTTCTTAACGTTTCTTTGAACACGGCGAAAGTCTGTCCCAGAAGAATCACGACAGGGAAAACTCAGAATTCAGCGTGTATTCTTACGGATAGCGGCTGTTCATTCCCCCCACAGAGCGTGCCTGGTGTCCAAATGTTCAAGTGATAGTTTGGTTAGCTAATATTATATTTCCAATTTTCGTAATGTGCTGTGCCCATGTTTTTGTTATTGTTTCTGAGGTGTCATATCGATTATTTAGTCATACTATGTTGCGTGTTCATTCACAATGAAGGGCCTATTAACTGATGTGTTTACTTTGAATAAAATCATTGTATCTTTCAGTTAATCGTTATTATTACTGATCACGCCAATGCATTGTAGGAATTTCTTTCTATCTTTTTTTTTAATCTCTTTCGAGACCTGTGTCTTTCCTTTGTAATTTTTCTTATTTCTTTCCCCCTATCAAGGGTTTAAATCTATTCTTCGACACCCGACTCTTTGCATCAGAGAGGAGGGCTCAAGGTGACGTGACAAATTTTGCCAGTCGTAGTTTGTTTCCACGGGCTTCTGGAAATTTGTAGAAGATGAATGGGAAGTTCTTCAATTAAGTTATTTAAATTGGGCTGTGAAAAACAATGATTTAAACAATGGTTGTGAAAACAATGTAAAACAATGATTTTTGGCAATTATTTGTTTTCAAACCTACTTGCATTTTCTACCAAAAACCTCAGCTCAGAATTTCAAAATTACTTGAAAAATAGTATTGTATAAATAAATAAATACTTGTGTCCAGGAAATGTAAATTATAGTATTAAATTTGATTATCATGTTCTTCGTTGCGTACTTAGGTTTTAAAGACTTTTTTGAATTTGCTCTCTAGTAAACGAGGATTTTGAGGCTTAAGCGCTCCTGGCGTTGACCGCGTGAGTGCATCACCAAGAAAAGCACGCAGAGCTGGGTGGGCTCACCCCACCGTCGCGGCTGGCAATTGGAGATCACATTCAAAATGTCTTCAACCCATTTGCAGCTGCTTGATAGTCGGGATCTCCGCTTGGTGTCTTTCTTTTACGTTTTTCATCATTATTTATGACTGGTGTATTTAAGAATTATTTGTTTCCAATGATACCGGATAGAAGTGAGATTCTCTCGCGACATGACGTGGTTCGCTGTTTTCGCACTTGTCATATTTTGTCTTCGCCATCGTGAACTTTTTCTTGCTACTCCAATATTCCATAAATCTTTCACAAGATAGATGATCAGTTGTTCAGATGAATATTGTTTCATGATTTAATTTATCCTACGTTCAAGGCTTCAAGTTTTCAATGTATTAGGTATCGTTTGAGGTAGCCTTGGGCAGCATTTTTGGTATCAACATCCATAACATCAGCGATAGCTGTAATTCTATCTTCAACCGGGAATTGAGAAAAATTTAACCACATCAGAAATTTACTGGCTGAAAGGAAAAAATTATGATTTTACCTAGCTTATCATAGATATGCTCACCACATCAAAGATATGCCCACCACATCAAAGATATGCTCACCACATCAAAGATATGCCCACCACATCAAAGATATGCCCACCACATCAAAGATATGCCCACCACATCAAAGATATGCCCACCACATCAAAGATATGCCCACCCCATCAAAGATATGCCCACCCCATCAAAGATATGCCCACCCCATCAAAGATATGCCCACCCCATCAAAGATACGCCCACCACATCAAAGATATGCCCACCACATCAAAGATATGCCCACCACATCAAAGATATGCCCACCACATCAAAGATATGCCCACCACATCAAAGATATGCCCACCACATCATAGATATGCCCACCTCATCATAGATATGCCCACCTCATCAAAGATATGCCCACCACATCAAAGATATGCCCACCACATCAAAGATATGCCCACCACATCAAAGATATGCCCACCACATCAAAGATATGCCCACCACATCAAAGATATGCCCACCGCATCAAAGATATGCCCACCGCATCAAAGATATGCCCACCGCATCAAAGATATGCCCACCGCATCAAAGATATGCCCACCCCATCCAAGATATGCCCACCCCATCCAAGATATGCCCATCACATCCAAGATATGCCCATCACATCCAAGATAATCTTAGAAGCGAATGAGAGGCATGATGGGGCTCAAGTGATGAATGGTGCTTTGCTTGCTCGTGGTCCTTGGATGACAAGCGTGGATGAGGAACATCTAGGCATGCCAGTGGACCACTTCCCAGTGGGCAATTTGGAAAAGGAGTCCCCTGAAGTTTAAGAACACTCCATAATTTAGAGAATGTGGAGGGATTTTAGTTATTGAAGGGCAAGCACTGTGTTAGAAGGGCACTGTATTGCAGGGCACTGTGTTAGAAGGGCAAGCAGGAATGACGGCAGCGACCTTCGTACCCCACTATGTCACAAGGAGTACATAGGCTTGTCATCTGAAGGCATCGCGTCCTCAGTTACGATCAAACTTTTTGAGCAAGTGTCGTATGATGATTACTCATTAACCGTTTGCTTCCTAACCCCCTAATTGTTAAGGGAAAAATTTTCCAAGATAATTGCAGTCATTACCCTGAAATATCAGTAAAATTGCCCTAGCATGTTTTTTTGTTTGCAGGTGCTTGCTTCCTTTTAAAATTGAAAAAATATTATGCTTTAAAAATGTATGTTTCGACGCCAAAAAATGTTCGAAAAATCTGAGGAAAAATATCAATTTAGTTTTTGCTTAATTTCATCTGTAAATACATGTACGTATGAAAAACTTGCTCAAGTTAAATAAAAAAGGTATTAAATGTATTGCATAGACCATGAAGCGTACATTGAGTGGATATCAATAGCAAATTGCACGGGCCAAACTTCTGGAACGTCTAAAAACATAATTGCAGGAATACTATTAATTGCTCTAATTTTGTCATTTAGTTCCAATCATTTCCCTACTAGTTGAATTACTTTGAAATTTTGTAAATTTCCCTAAACTGGAAGCACTAGCCATCTGGAAACTGGAATTCCCGTCAGGAGGCAAAGGGTTAAAGTCATATTTTCATATGAAACACTGACTGGTATTGAAATGAGTTGCTTAAAACATCTTTGCTTTCTTAACGTTAGGATATGACGATCTTAGCATATCTATGGACGGTGGTTCTTCGTTTGAAGTCGTTTGGTCCGTGACTTGTGATTCGATGCTTGTGTAGACCCCGTATCCTTTCGAAATGTCGACAGCTCGGTTAAAGTCAGTTGATGCGTCCTCGACTGCCTCATTTGAGCGCAATACTTCTGTTATATATTGTATTTCATGAAGAGCGTTATGAGATGACTCGTAATATTTTCAACTCTGTACAGTTAATAATGTGTAAGGCCTGTGAGTGCTTAAGTCTTTTTTATTTTTGGCTTACATCAAACCTAACTTATGTAAAGATCACATTGGTAGTAAATTTTGTGTTACTTGAGCCTACTCCTGTGGCTGTTTTTGTTTGTTTTCACAATTATATTTGCGTGATTTTATGCGGTGATGTGTTGAACTTTAACCTATTCTCATGAATGTGAGCAAGTTACTCCTCAAGGCACGAATTTCATCAATTTTTATTTTCGGTGTAGTTCAAGTTTGAATTTCATCTCATTTCATCTCTGATGATAACTCACTACCTCAGCTTGAGAGATCTTTGGGAAAATTAGTGGACGAAATTGTACTATATTTCTCAAATACAATTCTGAACCACAAGCTTATTGGGCTGTGAATGTCAACCTTAAATCATTATGGGAAAAGTGTTCTTCAGAAATGGGATGGATCTCATTTCATTAATATTTTCGTATTTAGCTTCATCAAATTCTGAGGTGTAATTCTATTTTTCACAACTGCGAGCATCCACGTTTAGTAAATCGTTCTGGTTTAGTAGTTTGAGCTTAGGTGCCTCAAAGTTTTTGATAAATTAGACGACTGGCGCGTAAAAAACTGTCATTACCTCGTTCGACATCGTCCTCATCAATCAAATCAAGTCATCTCATAGCTTGTACTGGCTTGCATTATGTTGTTTAGACCTCAAAGAGCGATCAAGTTGAGCCGCTCAACTCTCGTGTACTAGGCGGAGCATTATGGGGCGCTGTCCCTCAAAGTGAGACTGAATGTGAAAGTTAGTACTGATTTTGATTTATTATTAGAAAAATCGCGTTGGGTTCAAGCCAATAATTCTTCGAGTCTGTCCTAATACTGTCAATTCAAAGGTGACTCATAAGGTGGGGCTCAACAGTGCTAAGCTACATGAATTTGTTTAACACTTTAAACTTAACTCTGAATGCGACAGTTATACTCTGCGTCTAATTTTGACTAGTACTAGCTTGTTTTAAAACTTTTACTACGACATCACCCGTATTTGGTCACTGAAGGAGTTTTCATCATGCTGCTGACCAACCAGAAGTCATGAACTGAATTTTTAAAAATTCGTAATCAAAATTAAGTGAGAACATAATCCAGGTCATGTTTAGTATATTCAACATTGCTAACTACAATTAACATAAATTTTAATTTAATATTAAAATTCAGTTTTACCTGCCGCAGTTAAAGTGTTAAGTCAGGAAGAGGTAGAGTTCTGTTGTTGCTGCACGTACACTCGATATTATTAGCGCATCGTACATGACGAACAATATGGGAAAATGAAGAAATTATTATGTGCTGAGTGCCATGCCTAATTACCGAGTGTCGCAAAATCTAGGTATTAACCAAGGGCGGCAAATCATGCAGGTTGCGACAGTTGAGAGCCTTTTACACTAGGGGACATTTCGGCCGTGAGGCGCGACGCGTGTATATGAGGCTCACCACCGAGGCTCATATTTGTGTTCGTGTATACGAAGTTCCCTATTCGCTATGATCGAATTCGTGAGGCGCGACACTCAAGAGCCTCGCAACTACCGTGGCGAATAGGGAGCTTCGTATACACACACACACACACACAAATATGAGCCCCGGTGGTGAGCCTCGTATATACGTGTCGAGCCTCACAGCCAAAATGTCCCGTAGTGTAAACGGCCCTTTAGGCGTGCGTCACACTCGGCGTATGAGGCGCCTCAAATTAATGTCAACGTTCATCTCGCACTTCTAATTACCCGAAATTAGCGAGAACCTTTGTGTCCTTGTATATGTACTTGCAAAGTCACAGGGCTTACAAATAGAACAAATAACCATTTTACGTAGCGTATTTAAGAATATAGACAAAAGGCTCATAGAAGTAGGTTGTAAAAAAGTTCATGGAGAAATGGTTTGAAGTGCTAATTTCAAAACTCAAAACTGCAACAACAAACTCCGTAGCATAATTTCGTGTCTACCGAGCCAGCCTACTACATGTGCCCCTATTGGTTAGTGCTAAAAATTTCACTCATAATTTGGTCGCATATAACGCAAAGTGTGGGAAATTGAAAATAACTAAAGTGCTTGCCCACATCATGTACCGAGTATAATTCACTATTTATACCACACAAGACACCAGTACTTCTACATTCTGAACATTAATCAACTTCTCTCTGTAACTGCATTCTAAGATTTAGCATTAAATGCTGGCATAGTAGATGTTCAGATCTAATGATGTGCTATTATGTCTGCTCTTTTGGCCTTCATCCAGGATTCTGCGCATCCACTTTTTGAGAAGAAAAGACAATAAAAAGTTATTTTAAGCTTTAATTCTAACAGTTTTGCCTGCCAGGATAGCACTATGCCACTTGTGTTCAGACTAAGCCATAAGTTGAAATTCGTTAGCATTTTTGTCCCCCTCTACAGGTTTTAACTGTTATATCTATGCGAAGTAGCGCTCCCAGAGGGAAAAGCGAGGTTACGAGCAGAGAATTAAGTAGGCCTTCTTTTAGTTTAAACAACAGGTATTTATTTTACTTAGCTACGGGCCATCAATTCGGTTTAATTAATTCGGTTTACAGCTGTCCTGTTTTTCAGCGCCTGTACCCTCAGGGGGATACAAGTATTGTATCTTTACGAATTAGCGCTCCCAGGGGGACTATGTGAGGGCCTGAGCTAAATTTTAGGTAGGCTTCCTTTTGTTGAAATAGAATAGGTTTTTGTTTTGTTACGGACCATCATTTTTCGGTTCACTGCTGTCCTGTTTTTCAGCACCTACTACTTTCTTCTTCAACTTTTTCTTGTTTCATGAACTTTTTTCTTAGCTTCCTGTTTCTGTGTACTTTGTGCATAGATTCCGCGTTCCCTCAACTCCATACTAAATGGTGCCTTCCTCCTTCCTCTCTTAGAACATCTTTGTCGTGCAGTTAAGGGAGGCTAAAACTTTCTTATAGAATAATACTAATTTCAGCGCCTGTTACTTTTTTCAACTTTTATCTTGTTTCGTAAACCTCCTAACTTGTTTTTTCCAAACTAAATAATTGGAGATTTTAGCTTTGATTTTCATAAGATCGTCCTTAACAGTTTGGCTTGATTGCAAAGTACGAGGTTTAAAATGGGTCGCTTCTTCAGTGGAGGCCGTCATGCTTACTGAATCTCGGGCTTGCTTTCATGACTTTGTCGGTCGCCTAAGACAGATATTCATGCCAAATTTGACTAACATTTGATTTGGTTTAGAAAATGAATTAACAGGATAATTTTGAAAAATTATCATTATAGTAAGAAAAATATTTAAATGCATATAAACGTCTTCGGTGAAGTAGACACGAATCTCATAATTCATAATCTTGCATACTTACTTACCTCCTCTAATTCCTCTTGTAATCCTTACAATCATGATATCGAAAAACTCTTTTCAAATATGTGACAATTGTGTTTTCTAGTGTTTTATTTGCAGCCTGAAGCAGAGAAGCGCAGTATCGTCTCGCGCCAATATGTCTGAATGCTCTCTGAAAATATTTCATCCTTGCGATACCCGTCTCGCGACTCAATACTGACAGTTATATATATGTGTATTCAGCTATTAAAAAGATCCTGATAATTCATACATATGATTCCTTTCCATTGGAACTGTCTAGTTTGAAAATATATAACATCTCGTCTAAGAGAGTCATGATTCATTAACGATTTTTGCAGAATCCTTTCAGATCAAAATTTATTTGATTGAAATGAAATCGATCATTCATCTCAAAACTATGGGTTATGATTGACAGCAGCTTTATTAAAATTTTATTGAATACAAAAGATGTGATCCTCATTAGAAAAAGAAATGAAATCTAAAATAATTTTACACTAATAAAAGGAGAGAACACAACAGCCCCCAGCTCGGCCGGTGACATTGTTTTAATTCGATAAGAATCGTGAAAACGCAAAGGGTTTTTTAACCCAGGAAACTGTTCATTTTTGGTAATTCAGGCTGTAAGTTGAGGTAAGCCATGATGTTGAGCTTGCGTTACATCACTGTACAAGATAAGCTCTCCGAGCATTGAATGCTTGCGTGACTTGTAAACAATCGGAAAACAATAAATCTATCTCAAGCGGAAGAAAATTTTGGTTTTAACGTACGCGTCATGGATTGAAAGTGTTGAGGATCTTGACCCTTTACTGCCCAACTAGACTATATCGTCCTCTTTCAAAAATAACAATAATATATCGTATTTCTTATTCAATTTGTTCACTAATGTGTCCTTTGAACTGCACTGCCGAGTGGCAGTTCCTTCCCCATCTTGATAACAGTGACTACCTAATGCCAGTGTCGGTTTAGTGATAGTGGTTGTCATAACGGTAATATGAGTATAAATATGTGGGCGTTAAAGGGTTAATTTGCGGCAAAAGTATGGAACGGAAAACTAATCAAAACATCAAATGAAGCTCACTAAATTTCATCAAAGTTAGTTTAATGAAATTACGAGCTGAAATAATATTTTCAAGCAAAATTGTGTGCAATGACTTGTGCAACAAAAGCAGAGTTATCAAGCAACCAATTTATGCTCGTGTCTCAAAATATTAGTTTTTCTTATCCCAGTAGCTTTTAGCCTCCGTTCGAGATATTGGCCCGAAGTCCCGCTTCATCTGACGGTGGATCTGAAAACAAGACGTGGTCACGATGCAGCTGTGCTTAATGCCTGCTTAATTTTTGAACGCCTTTTGAGGCCGTTTTCCTAAATCCTTGCCTTCAGGCTTGGCTGACACTCCTGGGAGAATTTGACCTGAGGGCTCCTGAGAAATTTTCAGGTAAATAGGTTGCTGGGTTGGTACTCGGCCAACTCCTCAGGGTGATGCAACTATTTTTTCTGTGGCACTCCCAGGGGGAAAATGTGAGGTCCCGAGCTGAGAGTTAGGTAGGCCTTCTTTGTTGCAGTGAAATATTTTTCGTTTTGTTAAGGACCATCTTTTTCTCAGTTCACTGCTGGCCTGTATTTCAGCACCTACTACTTTCTTCAACTTTTATCTTGTTTCATCAACTTCTTTCTCAACTTTCTGTTTTAATATGCATAGATTTTTCGTTCCCTTATCTCCACACTAATGGGGGCCTTCCTCGTTTTTCCCTTTGTAACGTCTTTGTTGCAGTTAGGGAGGCTTAAACTCTCATCTAATCTAATCTGGTACTCAGACAAATAAATTAATTTATCGATGCTAAAGCGTGATTTTTCGCTTTGATTTTAAATCCTCACGAATTTTACTTGTTCAACTAATATAGTCGCCATTTTACTGTCTTAACACATTCATTGCGGTACGACCCACCGGTGGGTCGTAGTTAGGTTTTTCCTGCTGCGAAACGACCCATCCATGGGTCGTTTTGAAAAATTCTAACAACCTTTCTAAATTAATGGTACTTAACAGGCCCAGTTAATGTTTGATATTTACAAATTTGATTATCACTTTTGACTTTAAATTTAAGTTGAATATTGAACTTCAGTTTAACCCATCGCAACTAACGTGTTAATTTTCTCAGACATGTTCCTATATTTTTAAGATTAGTTCTACCTAAAAAGAAACGTATGTTCATTTGCAGCTTTTGGCAGACCAAAAGCTGCGAATGTGTAGAAAACCAATGAATACACTGATACGTTTTATCATGTTCTTAGATATCCTACTAAAAACAGATATTTTTGCATTTGAGATTTCAATGCATACTGCAGCCTAAAACTTGGTTCGCGTGAATGTGGTTTTTGTCATCGTCGCCTGATTAGCCTATACCGTGACAGAATTTTAAAGTTTTATACTCGATATTTGAACAGAAGTGCTACTTCAGTATCTCAGGGGGACAAAATGATGGATCCTTGGGAGTTAGCGCTCACAGGGGAAGATACCACGGTGATGAAATGTGGTCTCAAGCTGATGGTTAGCTGAGCTACTCTGTTGTTGATGAACACTAGGCTGCTATTTTGTTGCGAACCATCTTTTTCCGTCGACTGCTCTCCTTTTTCCAGCACCTCAGATTTTTTCAAACTTTTATCTTGTTTCCTAGACTTTTTTCCAAATTCACATTTTTGTGCCTTTTTGGAAATTTCAAGTTTAATTGTCGTAAGATTGCGTCAGTTACAGTTTCAGCTTGATAGCCAAGAACAACAGCGTCTAAGATCGGCCGCTTCTTGAAAGGAAGCCGCGGCGCTTCTGTATCCCTGGCCTGCTTTCATGGCAAATTTATCGTTGAAGTTAATTGGAAGGACATTTAAGTACACACATGTAAACGTCTTTGGTCAAGTAAAGCGAAACTTCATGTGTACGAAACCTCGGAGTACCTTTACCGGTTCACTTGTCGTGTGGGCACTACCTTGTACGATGCATCCCCGTTCCCTAAACTCCATAGTGAATGGTACCTCCATCCTTCTGCTTCGGAACACCTTTGTTGTGGTTTTAAACTAACTTTTAATCTAACCAATCTATGTGCATTATTCAAATCTCCGTTATTTGTTGTTGTTGTATCATTTCATGCGATTCTTCTTGATCTTTTCCGTAACGCTATGAGAGGGCGTTACTCTAGCTGATAAGGTCTTCAGTTCAATTCCGCATTTAGGCTACATATGTCTGGAACGAGCGATTCCTCTGATGATCTTAACGCTTTGACTGCGACGTGCGCCACCTGTGGTACAAGGAGGTAATTTTCAAAATGCTGCTAACCGACCAGTAGTCACAACTTCAATTTTCATAAATACTTGATAAAAGCTAAATGAAAGCACGATCCCGTTCATGTTTGTTTTTTTTCTAAATAGTTTACTACTATTGACTTCAAATTGGAGTTTGACATTGAACTTGATATTTAGTAATCGCAGTCAAAGTGTTAAAAACTGACAAAACATGTACGGGAAGGGACGTAGATAACCTGAAGAGGTCGAATTTGTGCCGCTCTTTCGTCAATTAAAATTTAGGAAACGGAATCAAAAAGAAGACAAAGCAGGCAAAGTAAAATTGCAAAGTGAAAAAATTGAGACCTCTTCGCGGAGAAATAAAATTATTTTACTTAAAAATGTGTTTTTGATCAGATAGGGTACTTCAGTATGACCTTCTGAAAACTAAGGGCATTGCAGCCCAGAACAAGACGTGATGTTCTGCAGTACAAGCGCCATGGTAGAGGAAACAAGGTAGGGTCATTTCTATGGGGGAATATGCGCTTCATCTTGTTAAGCTAACCAACAGAAAGGCCTTATTTCAAACAAACTTTATGATGTCACCAAAACGTCATGTCGTTAAGCCAATAGTGGAGACGGATTTGGGGGTAGCAGTGGTACCAGAAGCAATATGAGCGCTGCTATTGGTTCGTTGCCGTGACATCAGCAAACCCACACAGTCGACGAAAAAAAATGGTTTGACCCTACCTTGTTTCTTCTACCGCGAAAAGCGCGCTCTGTAAGGCCCGTCAGACATCAGCACTCTTTTTTAATATTCAAGAGAAACTTCCATCAATAATTAGTCAACTCCATTCACATGCCTTCTTCACCTTACCTTGTACGTCGTTCATTAAGTAGATGTAACTGTCCTGCTGCGAGACAACTCCATTCGGATATATGTATGTGGGGCTGAGGAGGATTGGCCTTCAGCGCATCTTGGGGCTGTATTAACTAAAGGGGTGGTTTACACAACGGGACATTTCGGCAGTGAGGCGCGACTCGTGTAGACGAGGCTCACCACTGAGGCTCATATTTGTATGTGTGTGTGTGTGTGTGTGTGTGTCCGAAGTTCCCTATTCGCTCTGATCGAATTCGTGAGGCGCGACGCACGTGAGCCTCGCAGCTCAGTCCCCGGTCAGTGTGTAGTTAGCAGTCATCAGGTGAGGTGTAGCCCTTTGCTCATTGATTATGGCTGACATAACGCTGCCACGAGAAACTACATTGCTTTTAATTAAAATTTACTAAGCCCATCAATGCATTTGGCAGACCAAAAGCTGCGAATATAAGGAGGCTGCTTTCCATTATATTTGAATGAAAATAAACGAATATAGTATCATTTCAATCATGCAAATAAAAAAGGGATTACGTAGTTTATGATGCAGCAGCAATATTCAGACAACCTCGTCGACTTTTACCCATCTTTCATAGCAGCTGGCCACACACTGACTGATTTTGAGCAGCGCGCGCTCCGAGGCACGCTCAATGTCTAGTTTAAACGCACATGGCTCTTGTGAAGCTCCACACGAGGTGTCTACACGTGAGCCTGCAGCAAAATGGATACCAGTGTAAACAGGGCTTAAGTCACACTCAGAGGCTTGGTAGTAAGCTCAAGAGGTATGTAACTCTAGTGTTAACACCAGTTATCCACCACAGAATCAGCAACGCTTATTGCAGGAGTCTGTTGTGGGTTCGCATAGGTCGTTAAGTAGGATTAATCTTTCATGTGTTATTTGTACGCCCTTCTCGCGGAGAACGCCGCGGCGTTCAGTGTAACTGACCTTCTACTCGAGTCTCTTCGTCAACACTCCTTTATTTTTACAGCACCCTTTCGTCTCATTGAGGGACTCTCTTGACCTTAAACTCCAGTGAATTTCTCTGATAATCGCTTAATTGAGCGGAAAAGAAATTTAAGCCTGGAAAATATAAATAAAATTCCACCTGCTAAGAAAATATCTTTATTTCTTGCAGCTTAATATTTATGCGAGCATTTTTGCGCTCTTGTTTGCCAGAACCACACTCCGCGCTCAGCAAACCTGACGCGATGGGGAGCTCGAGTTTCCAATGCATATTTTAGTCATCCCAATAGCCTCAATCTGTGCGTAAAAATTTGCGAAATTTCTTCACAAGCTCAAATTTTCATCACGTCAGCTAATTTAAATGCCGCGATTGATTTAAATTAGTCTCTTTGTCACGATGAATTTGCTTACGTCAACGAACGAAAAACGTTGAGGTTTTGATATTTAAGTAAATTACACGAGCGACTAAATATTGGCAAGCATTACAGCCGAGCGAGAGCTCACAGTTCACATTAACGACGAATAATTCCTTATAACGGCCGGTATAACGACGAATAATTCCTTCAGAGCCAGGACTTGCACGCCGTTGCTTAATGGAGCAATTCTTTAAGCCGTTTAGGACTCAATCCCAGATTAGCTTCTGGTCACACTGTAACTTTTAGTGGAAAAATTTAGCTCACGGATAAATTCTTTTGAACAGAATCTACATTTGACCACTCAGTTTTTCATTTTACCTTAATTGAAGCATATATTGATAAATGGGATGAATGAGACTTTACTATTTCATTTGCATTCTTCTAAGCAAAGCTCAGTGATTTTGTACGAATGCCTGGATGGGCAAGGAAAAATGTTCTCAAGTTTTCCTTAATATTTTTAAGACGTCACTCGCGTACTGCGAACGTCTGTAGACCCCCGCATTGTTGGCGTTGGCTCTAATATGGCGACGTCATCACCGTCTGAATATGGCAAATGTGTTCATGTCACAAAATTCTACCCAAACTTTTTGTTTTTCGTTTTCTAAAGCAGCGTCCAGGGCTAGAATTTTGAGAGAGACAAAAATCAGACGTCTAAGGTTTCTTTGGCTACTTGGTGCCGAAATGTATTTTCTTTCATAGGTATAATTTTTGGCCTCAAACACATAGACAAGTTTATGTGGTCTGAGCTAAACGTGTCATGCGATTGTTTTTCAATTATGAAACAGATCTTATTCCGGAAATATGTACGTACGAAGATGGTTGCTGCACTGTTTTCGTACAGTATACCCTTGTGTTGACCGATCATTTATACCCTCTTCAGCGATAATTTCTGAAGACTTCTACAGCAGTTTCAGACACAATTAATCGAACTTTGATATAATTAATCCATGTTTAATAAGTCGCCAATATCGCTTCGTGCTCTTCATTGCATCTGCTCGGGCATACATCAGAGTATGAAATTTGCTTTCGTCCAAAAGGTTTTCTGCTAAGTTGGATGGATCGCTATCGTTGTTACATCAAACAGTGTTCTTATACTGTACATTTATTACCTCCGTACGCGGAACATTCGTGAGCAAATTGTAATAGTATATACTATCAGAATTATATGTCCGAAATTTGTAATAATATGTGCTGGAAAAGCCTCCCATGACCGCGTTAATGCTTATCAGTGCGTGACAGAAATTTAGACGTAAAATGGATGGCTGTGTCTTTTTTGGAGTTACGTTAACTAGTCAGGTCCATCCTGGAATTGAAATAGTCCGTTTCTTGTTCCCAAGTTCACTTTACGTGACTCTAACAGTTTAACTGGAAGCTCAAATGAACTTCAACACGTTAAAGGGCGCGCTGAATTTATCCAACGCATTCCACTCCTAGTTGTCTGCAGAAGTTAGCACTGAGAATGTAAATGAAAGGCCTCATAACAGAAGTCCCTCGAGAGACTTGAAATGATCATCCAATTACATCATCGCCTTGCCATTCATACGTTGTTGCTGTAAGCGAAACTACCGCATTATTCAAAGATTTAACTGCTGAATTTGTAAGCCGTTGCTTTTTTGCGACCCTAAATTGAAAAGTTGTTACAGGAAATGTTGCCCTCTTATGAAACGTAATATTTCCGCTCGCCCTCGATATTTTCTTTGACTCTTGCTTGTAAGGAAACGTTCTGGGCATTCGTACTCTGCATTCGTTGGTGTTGAACAAATTTATTTTCTCGAATGAAAATCCCTCAGGCGGATGCAACTATTGAGTCTATGAGAACAGCGCCCCAAGGGAAAATATGTGAGCTCATAAGCGAAAAGTTGGGCAGGCATTCCTTTTTGTTGAGATGAATCAGTTTTCTTTTCGTTACGGACCATCTTTTTTCGGTTCACTGTTGTCCTCTGTTTTTCAGCATCTACTACTTCTTCAACTTCTATCTTGTTACGTGAACTGACTTCTTTCTCAACTTACTTTTTCTATGCGTTGTGTGCATAGATTCTGCGTTCTCTTATGTCCATACTGAAGAGTGCCTTCTTCCATCCTCTCTTAGGAACTCGTTTGTTGCGTTCAACTAACATCTGTTCTAATCTTATCTCAAGCGAATCCTACAATAGGTATGTTTAGCCTTTTGTGGGAATTTTGGTTTTGCAAATTTAAACTGATTCACTCGTACGTCAAGATAATGAAGAGAATAATGCCTTCTACAATATTCGCCTCTTTGCTCCCTACATCAGGATGGATGGATGGACTATTCATTCCAAAGCGCTATAAGCTTAGTTTGTGATGCAAAGCATTCAACACTGTTTTGCGTGTCCAATTTTTTCTCAAACTGATGCATTCCGCAGCATCTGTCATCATCCGAGACAAAAACTACTGTGGAAGTTAAAGCTGAGTGACCGTGAATTTTATCATCATCAATAATCGTGGACCAAATCTAAACAGTATTTCTGAAATTGTTTGGAGGAGATTGACATTTACTTCAGTCAACCTCGAGTTCATTTCTTGACTTCAGTGGTTGCACTTAGCTACGGAAAATGCTGGGTTACTAATTTCATTCGTGTCATGTTCACTCAATACTTCAGCGTCGCGTAATGATCTGAATTCATCACTTAACTTCGATGATTCGCTTTGCCTCAGCCCACATTTATCCATTGACCATGTTACGCAGCTCGGTAGATTCGTGACGATTTCAAATAAGTGTTCTGAGGTATGACTGTTTGGTATTCCGTAACAAATGTGAGGTCAATCTTTCTAATGTAGTATCAATAAGGTTGTTCATTTGTGGGCTGCCATCGAATGTTGGCGAACCGAGATATGGTGTTGAAATTGATGCTTCTTAGAGGGAGTATCAACACTTACGTGATCATCTGAACACTAGAAAATCATTCTCTATAGTGGGCTATCGGGATTCTGATTCATGTTTTAGAATGACCTTCATGCCTCAACTGATTCTTGCACTCGCATAAATAGCACTGCTTAATTTTTTTTTTTTGTATTTCCTACTGCTAATTTATTAACACATGTTGTCGTAGATGTACATCCTTGTCAAATTTGCTTGATTCCCCTGCATAGTCTTGAAATTTTCGAAGTAATATCTAAATTTTAATTTTTTCTCAGAGACAGTCAACGCCAGCAAATTTGCTTATACTTTTTTATTTGAAGGCTTTTACAATCAACACAAACACAAGTAACCGGCTATGAAAAGGTCATGTTTATTAGTGACTTGACTAGTGATTTCATGAATTTAGTTAACGCTCTCCGAGCCCGACTGCCAGAATAGAGATGGCGGCCACGGAACCCACGCGAAGCACCAAAATATGCGCGTTGTGTTCGGACGAGGAGGTGAGAGCTTCCACCATGCCCCGCGGTGGGCCCCGCTGCCAAAATATCGACAGAGGACGTGAATGCGGAACGTAAAGCAGTTGATTCTGAATGTGGAGACCTGAGAAGATTGCGGCAGAAGTTATTGTGGGTTGAGCAACGTTTTTCTCCTTCCGTCTCTGAAAACCGCATTCAATATTTGTGAACACAATTAAAATATTGGTTCGCCCGGAGTGATGCAACTTTTGTATTTGTGAGTTAGCGCTCCCAGGGGGAAGGTGAGACATACCTTAATCTAGAACAGATGCTTTTGTTATGTTGCGGATAATCTTTTTTCTGTTCACAGCTGCCCATTTTTTCAACAGTGCCTGACTCCCTTTCTTCTTCAAATTTTGTCTTGTTTCATAAACGTCTTTCGATCTGGCTATTTCTACGCGTGGAGTAAGCGGGGACACACCTTGTACATAGATTCCCCCTTCCCTTAATTATCTTCTAAACGGCGCTTTCCTTTGCTTGGAAACAGCTTCGTTGTGGCCAGGAAGGCTTAAGCAAATTTATAATATAATCATTAAATACTGGGAGATGAATTGTTCCCCTGGTGTTTCAGTAACCGTAATAAAACAATCAGTGGCCTGCATTCATGTGTGGATAATAAGGTAATGGTCGTTCTTTGCATTTTGAGTCACAGAAGTTTAGAGGTTAATGAACTTACATGTTCAGAACAATAAAATTACGATACAACCTCTACCCGTCACTCTGAAACTGATGTGAAACTACGCTTATTCTGACAAGCTAGATCTCAAAAATTATTAAGATTTACTGGTTCAGATGTTATGAAACCAACAACAAGGCTTCTACCTCGTTGATGTTAAACTAATTATTACTCACTTGGAGCTATAGGCAATGTCCTCTAGATATCTTAGTATGTAGGAGGTTACACGAGGTCGACAAAAGAGGCAGCTCGTGCGGTGCACTGTCCTGTGTTTAGCTCTAGCTGGTGAGGTTTGCTGCTTTGCTAGGACCTCCAGCTAGTGCAGTTTTTTATATTGCGTGTGTTAGTAGTCCGAAGAATTGTTTGATTTCCTTGAGTGCCCCATTGATCCGTTGTACGGGTTATTCAAAGTTCTCATTGAACGAAGCATCTGAGACGTTGGAATGCCGAAGGCCTGATTTAGCGACTTTTTATCCTCTATCAAGGTTTGACTTCATTCTCTAATTTGTCTTATTCTTTTGGTTTTTTCTGACTTTGAAAGGACTTACTGAAAGGGTGCTGTAGTTGCGTTTCGAATAATATGAGTAAAAATAGGCCCAACCTTTTTCTCTGCTGAGTGTGCGTGATCTAATGACTAGCGAGATTCTAACCGTAGCAATTTTTGTCTCCTTTTGCTTTTGACATGTTGTAATGGCAGGTGATCATTACCAAGTTGTATTCCACTAAGAGCAGGCTTGCGTAATTTGATACTAACTCTGGGAATAATTACGTCTTATGATCCTCTGTTGAGTGCCAGACTTAACTTCATTAAATGCGTGTGTGCCTGCTTATTAGTGAATTTCCTTACTGTTGTATCAATAGTCCGTTGCATAGTGGCTGAAATCATTTGCCTTTTTTTGGATTGTACGTAGATTTGATATAGTTAGTGCGAGACATGTGTTTCTTCTTGTTGGAGAATGAAATTAGTCGCACTTCTTCCTGCTTACGCGGGTGGGATGGGGATCGGCTCTTTTGAGGTATAGTCGTTATTGCGTCCTAGTATTTAATTATTGGGAATTTGAAAAATAATTAGAATGATATACGCCAACTTAAGTGGACGAAAATATTCAGTGCACACCTAATATGCTTCAATGTAATTCACTGGAGTCTTTTCTTAATGTCCTTCGTTTTCCTGCTACACATGCTAATAGACGTGTACTAAGAAGAGTTCATGAGTTTCATTTCAAACCTTGGCCTTCTGTACATGTCCCGTAGCCTTCATTGAGCCACACTCACTAAGCAAGCGAGCATGGAAGCGATCTCGCGAGAAGCAGCGAGATCGGCCGGAGTGTGAGCAGAGGAAGGGTTGCACCGTCCCCAGAGGCTGTCCTGCACCTCCTGTGTCCGTTTGAGCTCCAGAAGCTAGGGAGAGTTGCTAGAATTTACGACCGGGTGACTTCACTTGGCGCCTTTGCATTAATTTGAGCGACTGCAATCTCCGTTCTTCAGTCTTGACTAATTGCCAGGGAAATGAAACGCCATGAAAGCTCAGCTCTGATTTCCCTCACTTGCGCCTAGAATTACGACATTGTGCTCCTACAGGCTCGGATTTACAGTAATTGGCTTTACAGCACTCTACTGATGGCAGTGGAATTAACTGTGCTGAATTGACTGCAATTAACTTCAATGTAGGACTTCATCTGATAATTTTTCAATGCTAAACCATTGAAAAATTTGTCTACACTGGAGAAGAAATTTAGGGCTGCCCCGTTAATCATGGTGAGATTCATAAACGTGTGAGTCAGCAATGAACCGAACTGCGTGAATTTTGGGCAATCATTCTTCGTGCTTTGGGGATGTTAATTGGCTGAAATCGCCTTAATGTAAATCAGGGGCTCTTCGACTGAAGGTTTTTTTTCTCGTCTGGAGTTGAGCTGAGAATGTCTGCTTTCCATCTTAGCGCGTTGTCGGTCTGTTGCATTATTAGTTCATACAGGACGAAGTTTACCAGCTAGGTAAACGAACCCGGATTTACTACATAGGTAAATCAAACGTTCTCAAATTCCCGAGATACCCTCGGAAGAACACGTCGGGATGCTATCACGCAAAGGACGCTGTGGCGGCAAGTGGTGGGGGCACTTCAGTGAGGTTGGTCTAGGCAAAGTTGACACGGTAACTGCGTTTGGGTGGTTGCTGCGGTCGGTTTGGTTAGGTTGGAAGTGGTGGAGCTGGAAAGCCGTCTTGATTGCTTGACTATGGACATTTTTATTCTCCCTGAGGAGCGAAAAAACTATAGTTGCACAACGTTTCAACTTGTACCTCAGAGTATAATTTTAATCAAAGTTTTAAAATAATTAAAATGCTTTTATTGATACTGGTACGTAAAATAAGCAATTTAGCCAGTGACATACAAAGGTACCAATACGCAGTCAACGTGTTACAGACTACCCGGTTCCGCTGGCTGATGCGCGAGTGTTGTCAGGCAATTTTTTGGAAGAATATTAGGCTCGCATTGCGCTCATTGTTCATTCTTTATTTCAATTGCAGACGTCGTTAGCAGTGATGTAATTTCCTCTTTCTTATCAGTACGCTTAAAGTGATTAGTTGTGAGGCAGATGAACTTTGATTAGGGAAATGTCAACTAACCTTTATTTCTCAAATGGCAGAAACCAAATATTTCGGAAGGTATTTGGTAAATTATGTGTTAGGTTTTTCTTCTATATTTTCGACAGAGTTTGAAGTTTTTCCTCTATATTTTAAGGCAGTGTTTGTCTCTTTTATATTACATTTTTGACAGTGTTTGATACTTAGGGCAGTTACGGCTAGAGTTCATCCAAAATTACAGTTCGTTCTGGTCTGATGGGCGTGACCTGATGGGCTGCGATGCGCTGCTGTTTGGGTGCTGTTTTTAGAAGTTCATTTTAAAGGCTGCTGGATTACCACTGATGAGACAGCGAATTATTTTCAACACCAAATATGTAATGGGAAATTGTCTCCACTTTCTACAAGTAATGGTAATTTTTGTACACTTGTTAACACTTAGGAAATCTACATCAAACGAGTCGATGGGATAACAGGATCCCGTCGTCGTGTTCTCAAGCTGAGAGGAAGTACGACTAAATTCTGAAGATGTTGAAGGCATTGCGAAGCAGTTGGAGGGACTGTGAGGTAACGATGGGGATTGTGAAGCAACTACAGCGATTCTGAAGCTGCGCCTAGGATTCTGACGTTGGTAGCTACTTAGTGCTCTTGCAGCTAAAATAATAGACGTTTGAATGGATGGCGATGCACTTGAATAGGCCATGAGGCAGATGTGGAGCCTGTACAGTGATGTGTGAAATAGTGGAAGGAGTGTGATGGCAGAGGGGGAGTGTGTGTGTGGTGGCAGAGGGGAAGTGTGTGGTGGCAGAGGGGGAGTGTGTGGTGGCAGAGGGGGAGTGTGTGGTGGCAGAGGGGGAGTGTGTGGTGGCAGAGGGGGAGTGTGTGGTGGCAGAGGGGGAGTGTGTGGTGGCAGAGGGGGAGTGTGTGGTAGCAGAGGGGGAGTGTGTGGTAGCAGAGGGGGAGTGTGTGGTAGCAGAGGGGGAGTGTGTGGTGGCAGAGGGGGAGTGTGTGGTGGCAGAGGGGGAATGTGTGGTGGCAGAGGGGGAGTGTGTGGTGGCAGAGGGGGAGTGTGTGGTAGCAGAGGGGGAGTGTGTGGTGGCAGAGGGGGAGTGTGTGGTGGCAGAGGGGGAGTGTGTGGTGGCAGAGGGGGAATGTGTGGTGGCAGAGGGGGAGTGTGTGGTGGCAGAGGGGGAGTGTGTGGTGGCAGAGGGGGAGTGTGTGGTGGCAGAGGGGGAGTGTGTGGTGGCAGAGGGGGAGTGTGTGGTGGCAGAGGGGGAGTGTGTGGTGGCAGAGGGGGAGTGTGTGGTGGCAGAGGGGGAGTGTGTGGTGGCAGAGGGGGAGTGTGTGGTGGCAGAGGGGGAGTGTGTGGTGGCAGAGGGTGAGTGTGTGGTGGCAGAGGGTGAGTGTGTGGTGGCAGAGGGTGAGTGTGTGGTGGCAGAGGGTGAGTGTGTGGTGGCAGAGGGTGAGTGTGTGGTGGCAGAGGGTGAGTGTGTGGTGGCAGAGGGTGAGTGTGTGGTGGCAGAGGGTGAGTGTGTGGTGGCAGAGGGTGAGTGTGTGGTGGCAGAGGGTGAGTGTGTGGTGGCAGAGGGTGAGTGTGTGGTGGCAGAGGGTGAGTGTGTGGTGGCAGAGGGTGAGTGTGTGGTGGCAGAGGGGGAGTGTGTGGTGGCAGAGGGGGAGTGTGTATCGGCAGAGGGGGAGTGTGTGGTGGCAGAGGGGGAGTGTGTGGTGGCAGAGAGGGAGTGTGTGGCGGCAGAGGGAGTATGTAGTGACTGAAAAAATGCAAGGTGCTCAAGAAGTGGTGTTGATGTAGAACATAAAAGCGTGTATATGGAAGATATGAATTAATTGTTCTTTAATGTTCCTCTGTAAATTCTTCAGTGGGGAGAGCAATGCAAGAGAGAGCTGTGCTGTTGAGAGCACTGCTCGCTGCTCGTTAAGTGCCAGTTGTGAAATGAGATCGTGATCTATTTTGAAGCGATACGTAGTATGACTGTATGACATTACTTCACTTCTATCGATCAAATAATGTGAGTGTGATAGGCGCACGTTCATGAAAACATTACGTGTTAGCGTGCTCAATTAATGACACCGGAATTATGAATGAGAAACAACACTGAGTGGTGTCTTTGCTCGTGCTTCAATGATGTCAACGAAGAATATTAGGTGTGTAGAACTGAATTTTTTTCCCAATTTTACTTATGGTATTTCAATGCTCACTGTTTTTAGCAATGGTTTTGGATGTCATAACGAATTTTGCGTTGACGTAGCACAAGAAACTCCCAGCAGTGCATGAGAAGTCTTGTTTTGTTCACACAGAAGGTACCATCTCATAGCCTGTTTATTTCACTGTTTTAAGAGTGTACCGCAAGCCAAATCAGGACTGGGGAAACAATTTAACAAATGATTTTGAAGGAGTGTGGCCAACCTGAACGTCCCCTTTTTTTATTCTTTGATGTTCATTCTTTTCAGTTCTTGCTGGAATAAAGCCGTTTGTCTCCGCAAAGGTGACACCACGTTGATCTATGTTGTTCAAATTCTTCTGCTCCCGATGTTGGATCGTTACAGGTTTTGAGGTCGACAGTAGTTATGGTTGGATCTGGTTTTGTTCCTAGTTTTTAGAATCTTTCAGTGTGAACGAGTGTTCTTTTAGGTGCTGTTGAGATTGGCTTTCTTGCTGGTTCGGTATAGAAGAGAGCTTGGCGGCTGCGTTTTTCAGGTTGTAAAGGGCCATTCTTGTCACCTGCAGCCTGAGCCTGCGGTCTCATGCATTACTGTCATTACCTGCTGAGCTGCTTTTTTTCATTGAAAGTTTGGCTAATCTGACCAATAGAAAGTACCTTATTAGGGAGTGAGGTTGGTGGAACTGTGAAACAGAACACTGAAGAGCAGTATTTTGAAAATCCGTTCTGACCGAGCTTATGCGTGCTCCCTGATGTGGAGAGCGGCAGGGAACAGTGAAGGACGGCGGGGCTCTTAGTACACTTTATCACTGGCCTCCAGTTTCACATTGTGCGAACCCAAAGCAAAAAATAAACTTGAAATAGTGAGTGTAGATTTTATACGGAAAAAAGTACAAATTGTTTTGCGTTGAAGGTGTACTTTTTCGCATTGTAAAGTGAGTTTTTTTTCGTTGATACCAAGAGCTTATATTGCACTGAAAATGATAGATTTTTTAAACTCTCTGTAACAGATGTGGGGTATGTAATAAAAAATGGGAGAAAATTTATTTAGAAGATGATACCTTCAGGTGGATGCCACAATTATATCCATTTTACCTTAGCTTGACGTTCTGAAATCTATGTCAAGAAGTCCTTCCAGGAGGAAGATTTGAGGTTTCGAACGAAAGGTTGGACATGCCTCCATTTTGATGAAATTGAAAATATTCCATTTCTACGAAGCGTTTTTTATCGGTTCATTGCTGTCCTTTCTACCACCAATTGCTCTTTTAACCTCTTATCTTGTTTCATAACCTTCTTTCAATGATGTTTGTATTCACAGCGAGTGGGGAACACACCTTGTGCATTGATTCCCTGTTCCCTTAATTTCATACTAAGTGGTACCATCCTCATTTCTCTATTCGGAAGACATTTATTTATGTTTAGGGAGGCTGATATCTAATGAAAATTTCATCTAATCTGGCCAAAAATGTTGACTACTTTCCCATCGTCGACGAGACGTTCAGTAGCAGTTCTCTCGAGTACACCAATACAGCACGTGTATATATTACTGAAAAGTTAAGATTTTCTTTTAGAATTTGTGAGCACTACTTTCCTGTTTTGCTCTATTGATTTAAGTTAAGGCTGTCTTCTCTATGTAGAAGAGGTAATTTCTCAACAAGGTACATTCGAATGCGTGGCGTTCCTCACTAATTCATTTTGTAAAGTATTGTTGCAGAGCTGCCTGACTGCTAACTTATTATACGTGGGGCAAAGAATGAGAAAAAAATTATATTTTTACTCTTGAATTCCAGAAAATTTTCGAGTGTTGCAAATGCTTATAAAAAATATGTTATAAAATTTGTGGTGGACTCTACATCGATAGATCCCCGGTGAGAGGAAAGTGTTTTGAAATGAATTCGACCATTAGTCTCTGCCGATACTGATTGCACGTGCGTAATTTATTTTTAGTATATTCGTAATCCTTGAGGGATTATTTTTGTATCCAGTTATTGTTTTATTCTGTTTGGGGTAGCTTTGAAGGCTGCCATATGCGAGAGCTTGTTTCACCTCGATGGTATATCAGCTTATCAAGTTTATGGGCGCGATGCAAGGAACCGTCAACATCAAATGGAGAGCTACAGGCTTCACACCCTCTAATGGGAAGTCGTTGCTCATCTGCGTCCAGACATGGGGACTTCACGTTTCGTTTTCACGTGTTGGCGTGTACTGGCAGAAATTTCTGCTCGTTTCAAACATTTAGTCGTTGAAATTGATATCCATGTGCAGCGTGAGGGGTGTTGCCTGAATGCTACGTCGACTTGCGTCATTATAATATTAATTCTCCGTTCTACATGTGGACTGGATCAAAGAAGAATAAGCGAGGTCGATTTACCTTATTCACTGAACTGTTTACTATTACACTTGGACATCTCCCGAGTTCCGTACTCGAGCTAATTTAAGCGCGTTTCCTCGCCTCTTCAACTGTAGACGATGGCGAGGTGTCACGGATATGAGGATGTAAGACGTTTATCAGGTCTCAACGACTTACTTTCGGTGCTGCAATATATTTGCATTGCATTTGCCTCGGCCCCTTGAGGGGGCTACGACTACTGTATCAATGGGAATTAGCTCTTCCAGGGGGAAACTGTGAAGTTCTGATTTGGAGGTAGGAAGGCGTTCTTTATACTGAAATAAACACATATTTTTTTAGGACCATATTTTTTCGGTTCACTGCTGTCCTGTTTTTCAGCATTTATTACTTTCTTCTTCGACTTAGCTTGTTTCATGGATTTCTTTCTCAACTTACTGTTTCTTTGCACCTTGCGTATAGATTCCGCGTTTCCTCAAGTCCATACTTAAATGGTACCTTCCTCCTTCCTTCCTTCCTCCTCCATCTCTTTGGAACGCCTTTGTTGCGGTTAGGGAGTCTTAAACTATCTTATCACATCTGTTTGCTTTGGCCTAGTTTGTGCATTTGTTCAGTGCTCTGGCGTACGACGTTTTTTTACCATTTCATCATCTCTGTTTTATTCGTAAAAGCTTCGTGGAGTCATTTTGGCCTCCCTTGTCGTATGAGGCTGCTTGAGTCGACTTCAATCGAATGTGTAGCGTTTCCATTGCATAACTTGCTAATTTTCATAGCGGGTTTTGGGTAATTGTTCACTTTCGTCACTGGATGTGAGAAATTTTATTACACTGTTTTTGACTGTAAAACTGAACGCATTAGAAACAACGGTGAAAAAGTTATGCTAATGCATTTTATGGTAAATACTCCAGTGCTGTGCGTTGATGGGCGATAACATGAATTTGATATAATTCATTCACCATAAATTGCGTTCAAATGATTGTTGTTCATTGGTTTTTATACGCCATTCAGGTCCGGTTAGCATTGCAAGCTTCGCATTGTTATTTTATATGAATGATCAGTCTTCGTCTTGCGTAGGTTGTCCTCGTGAGAAACAAACCTGGAGGCAAATGACGTGGAGTCGGTCGAGATTTTGGTCACTTTTGAAGTATTTTTTTATGACGTGGGTCATTTGATGACGAAAACTTTTATTTTTTAAGCTGCTTTCGCTGAACTCCACGACATAATTTGTTATATTTTTTTATTTGTGGGCTCTGCCTTTTTCCTTCGCTCGTGACTATTTGAGTTACGACTCAATAATTCCCGTTCATTCTGCGTGTTTAGGAAACATTTTTCTATAACTCTGTAGCTTCTCATAATGCGGGTTATTCAATTCTACAGCCATGTGAACTTCACCGGTATATGTCCTCGCTCTGCGCCCTGCATGGTAACTCGGCTCTTGTCGTTACACTGTGCTGCGTTGCTGACGGTTGACCTTCTTAACCGTTGTGATGCCATCAGGACTTCTACGCGCGGTTACTGCGCTGCCGCACCTGGAAAAAGCATTCCTGTAGAAACATTGTGCAAGAATCCTCCTGCAGTACTCAGACCTTGAGGTCTGTTTGTGGCTTCCATATTTTCCTTGCAAAATGAGGTTTAATGCGACTGAAGGGAATCTTCTGTATTTTGGAACTCCTTCGCTAGCTCATCTCGTCTGTTGAAAGGTTCAGAATTTTTTTGATATTTGAAGATTTCACTACTACTCATAAGACTGGCAAGTGAAAAAGCTTGAACTATGCAACTAGTATGTGAGTAAAACTTTTTTGAACTATAATTGGTAGCCAAAAATAATCGTGGAACACATCGCTGCAGCGTCATGGCGTAGGGCATGTCGATCATTCTACTTGAAGAAACATTGTGTTATTCTTCCAACAATAGCTGTAATTTTTGCAATTATGCATTCAAAATGTTAGTTGTGGGATGTTTGGCTTCCACGTTGTGTGATTAAAACCGTGATAATTCGTACCTACATCACGGCACCTTTGTCGGAGAGAAGATTTAAATCCTCGATAGCGATAGATAAAGACATTTAAAAAATAGAGGGGAAAGATCCACAAAAAAAATCGGAGATGGAAAGAAATTCCTTCACTGCATTTTTTGATCAACATGGGGATAATAACGATTAACTGAAAGATTCAATGCTTTAATTCAAAGTAAACACGTGAGTCAATAAGCACATAATTGTGAATGAGCGCGCAAAATAGTATGACTAAATAATCAATGTGAGACCCCAGAAACAATCTATCAACACTAACATGAGCTCCGCATAAAATGAATATTTGAAATACAATATTAGCTCACCACACTATCATTTGAATACCAGGCCCGCTCTATGAAGGATGAGCCGCTTTTCGCAAGAAAATACACGGTGAAATTCTGAATTTTCTGTACAGAATAATTGAGCACTTGCGTAACCTCGTGAGTGGCATCGTTTGCATTGGTGACTTTGTGTTCTATGCTTGAGCTGCTATTGTGAACTCATGCAAAATAAAACCATTAATTTCACACCATCATCAGTCCGAACGATTTTACAGTTGTCGATCAGCTAGCCCTGCTGTTGTTTGGGTCCCCCTTTTCGCACTGTCCTAAATCACTCATTTCGAACTCCTGCGTAGTCTTCACCCTTGCCGTCAACGTAGGAAAGGCGATGAATACCATCCTCTACGACATTACTGGGGATTTCTGGGCTGAATCTTCCCATTCGAAATGTTTGCCGAGTGACGACGGAATTTTCTTGTACGTACGTACGTACGTACGCACGCACGCACGCACGCACGCACGCACGCACGCACGCACGAAGTTTCTCGCGGTTTTTCCTTGCCCACCCACCTGGGGCTAAAATTTTATTGTTTTTGTCAATTGTTTGCTTATTTTGATTCCTCTGGAAATCATTGAATTAATAGTAGTTTAGCTGCATTAGCGATACATCCGTGCGATATTTTTACTGATCTTTTCTCAGGCAGATAAAACTATTTTATTTATGGAAATTCGCACTCTCAGGGGAAAAATGTGAGGTCAAGCTGAGAACTAGGTAGGCCTTCTTTTTGTTGATACAAAATATTTTTTGTTTTGTTAAGGACTTTCTTTTTTCGGTTCACTACTGTCCTCAACTTTTATCTCGTATCATGAGTTTCTCACATTACTGTTTCTATGCCCCTTTTACATATATTCCGCGTTCTCTTATCTCCATACTAAATGGCGCCTTCCCTCTTCCTCTTTTCGATACGTTTTTTTTGTAGCGGTTAGGGAGGCTTTAACTAGCATACAATCTAATCCCCTTTGCATATGCATTTAATTTTATGTGCATATCTATTACCTATATCGCTTAGTGTTATATACACCTAAATTTATAATTGGATTTATATCACTCCTATATCAAAGTTTAATTCTGCCCACAATCTCGGTTTGAGGAAACATTCTCACATATCCTCCTCAGCTACCCCAACGTGCGCCTCCCTACGCCACGAGGCACGCGTTCTCGTTCCTTCTACCCTCGCGCAGCGTGTGTTACGCCCTTCTTCCCGCTCTTTTTGCAATATTTTCACTGTGCCTATTTTCTAACTTATATGCGTTTTATTGTTTAAATTACATACAATTCTTGTATTTAGGTGCACGAGTAGTCATTTCCTCAAAGAAAACACTGCAGCATGGCGAGATACATGCTCGAACTAGTTTTAGTTTGCTGACATTCGCATTTAAATATTTGTGAATGTTGTTTCGTTATATATTAAAGGGTTAAAAATCACGGTGGAATATATTTAGACTTTATACCAACTCAAAAAGAGTGAAGGACCAGTCTGCAGCGTTGATGATACTTATTTCCTAAGCTGCAGTGCAATTTGATCATCCCGCGTTGGAAGGCGAGATGAAATTGAAGTGCAAGTAAGGTATATTAATTTCCAATCAGATACATTTGATCAATTTCATATGTAGAATGTTAACCATTATAAGGTTAAGACTTGTTTAATTATACATAGAAAACTCGATCAGTTTTAAAGAATAGAATCGATGAAAGCCGTAATTAATTGTAGACTTAACAGTTTCCCAATTTTAGATGTGGGAATTCGACTCGTACGTCAATGACAAATTTTACTTTAAAATAAATAAGTAATAGGTAAATTGACATGAATTTTCACGAAAGCTAATGACGTTAGTGTCAGGGGTTATCTGACTGAATACAACAATGGAATCCCTTAGCTCACGCGCGATCGCATGCAGATAGTCAGTCGTCGTGCTAGACTGGATGAGCGTGGACGGGTGCGTGTTTAATGTAGATTTTGTTAGGGTTTGCGGATTCTTGTCATATGTGTTATAAGGAACTTGTGTTATAGATTTGAATTGCTTGTAATAATTTCGGTCTCGCTTATTCTGAACAGTGAGGTCGCCAGATCCCCCCAGTTTGGGACACTCTAAGCACTGCCCAGCCAAAAGTCATCTACATAAGTCGCCTACATAAGCCACCTCTAAAGCCGCCTACGCTAGCCCGTGTGGGTCATATCACCTCTACGTCGACAACGTCTCGTTACCTCTACGTCGACGACGTCTCGTTACCTCTGCGTCGACGACGTCTCGTTACCTCTACGTCGACGACGTCTCGTTACCTCTACGTCGACAACGTCTCGTTACCTCTACGTCGACGACGTCTCGTTACCTCTGCGTCGACGACGTCTCGTTACCTCTACGTCGACGACGTCTCGTTACCTCTACGTCGACGACGTCTCGTCACCTCTACGTCGACGACGTCTCGTTACCTCTACGTCGACGACGTCTCATTACCTCTACGTCGACGACGTCTCGTTACCTCTACGTCGGCGGCGTCTCGTTACCTCTACGTCGGTGGCGTCTCGTTACCTCTACGTCGGCGGCGTCTCGTTACCTCTACGTCGGCGGCGTCTCGTTACCTCTACGTCAGCGGCGTCTCGTTACCTCTACGTCGGCGGCGTCTCGTTACCTCTACGTCGGCGGCGTCTCGTTACCTCTACGTCGGCGGCGTCTCGTTACCTCTACGTCGGCGGCGTCTCGTTACCTCGACGTCGGCGGCGTCTCGTTACCTCTACGTCGGCGGCGTCTCGTTACCTCTACGTCGGCGGCGTCTCGTTACCTCTACGTCGACGGCGTCTCGTTACCTCTACGTCGACGGCGTCTCGTTACCTCTACGTCGACGACGTCTCGTTACCTCTACGTCGACGACGTCTCGTTACCTCTACGTCGACGACGTCTCGTTACCTCTACGTCGACGACGTTTCGTTACCTCTACGTCGACGACGTCTCGTTACCTCTACGTCGACGACGTCTCGTTACCTCTACGTCGACGACGTCTCGTTACCTCTACGTCGACGACGTCTCGTTACCTCTACGTCGACGACGTCTCGTTACCTCTACGTCGACGACGTCTCGTTACCTCTACGTCGACGACGTCTCGTTACCTCTACGTCGACGACGTCTCGTTACCTCTACGTCGACGACGTCTCGTTACCTCTACGTCGACGACGTCTCGTTACCTCTACGTCGACGACGTCTCGTTACCTCTACGTCGACGACGTCTCGTTTCCTCTACGTCGACGACGTCTCGTTACCTCTACGTCGACGACGTCTCGTTACCTCTACGTCGACGACGTCTCGTTACCTCTACGTGGGACGACGTCTCGTTACCTCTACGTGGGACGACGTCTCGTTACCTCTACGTGGGACGACGTCTCGTTACCTCTACGTCGACGACGTCTCGTTACCTCTACGTCGACGACGTCTCGTTACCTCTACGTCGACGACGTCTCGTTACCTCTACGTCGACGACGTCTCGTTGCCGCGTCGGTCCACTATTTATTAATTGTAAACTGGATGTTGTCGAGGCGGCAGGGGTACCGGTAGAGTATTTTGCAGGCACCTAACTTTGGCTGGCGGACTTTAGTTGTTGGGACTTTCATTGTCTTGTATTACCTTTAAATTGAAGTTTCTTATGGACATTATTGTTACTTACCTGCTATTATGAATTTCGAGTGCATTATGTTTAATTATTTTTTTTTTTATATATTGTAAATCGTTGGTGTTCTATTATCCCGGTTCCCGCAAGCAAAGCCTGTAGGACTGCTACAACAGTTAGGCGAATTTTAAATTTACAGGTTGCGAGGTGGTGCTAGTAAAACGAGCATAGAGCTGGTCACTGGGCGCTGCGCATCGCTACTGTGACGTCATGTCTCGCAGCCACGTCTGACGCTGCTGTAGCTCGAAGTTCTGATCGCGCTGGCTCCAATGGTCATGAGGGCGCGAAAAATTGAACAACGTAAGGGAGAATTCGGTTTTGCTGAGAGATGGCGTCGAGCAAGATGTGCCGCTCCTCGTACTACAGGCAATCTTCACGATCCTAAGTTCCAGATAAAACACTAACGACAGAGCAACGTCTGGAAAACCTAAGGACAACGAAGCCTCGACTATGTTTTTAGAGCGCTGCAACGTCAGGAATGGCCGAAGTTTACGATTAGAGGACAGAATAGTACCGTAGCAGCAAGCCTCTAAATCACGAAGGGTTGAGACGAAGTATCAGCTCAGGTGCTAAAGGATAGACGAGGGGAGGGAACGCGCTCAACACGCGAGGGACGGTGTGCCAGTTCGGCGGCTGTGATCTTGAAAAACTGCCTGTCGCTTACTCCGCTTGCCGGCTTGATGTCCTTCCCTCTGGCAATTGAACCTTTTTTTAGTATTCCAGCCACGTGTCTCTGGGAGAAACCACGGAAGCAATGCCACGAAAGGGCTCAAAAACGAATGTTTATTAATTTTTAAAAATTGAAATAAAATTTTTTCGATGTCTTACGCTAAGAAAACTTGCAAAAACTTCAACTTGTAAAGTATGTCATTTGCCTTTCTGACATTCGAGGAGAGTCCGTAGTTATGTTTGTATTTTTAATTGTTTTATTGCAAAAACAAACGTCTTTGTTTCAAAGGTCATTATACCAAACACCCCATCTGTTTTTCTTTAAATCTGTTCTATGCCATTAAGTCTTTTGCAGTGTTGTCTAAGAATGTAACTGTTGACTTGCCTTCCGCATGTGCGCACACACAACTTTCAAAACATGACATTTTTCATCTGTTAGTGCAACCCTTGGAAATGTGCTTAAAAAGCGATAATTGTAATATGGCTCGTTAATTCTTATTGTAAGGTTTCCTTTTAACCTGTAAATGTGTGGGACGTCTGTGTTTCCGACTTAGTTTGAACTTCGAATGTTTCTGCTTCGCCCGGACATGATGCTCGCTGTGCTTTTTTAGCTCAATCATTTTCAATGCGGCTCCTGTTCATTGAGGGTAAAAGTGGTTGGGGTTTGTGTGCTTTTTTTTGTTCAATGTGTTGCACCTTGCACTGCAGCAACATTTTAAAATGATTCATTGGCTCAAATAAAACTTGGGCTATCACTTGTTTATTTTCAAATATCAATAGATCTATGAGCATCTGCGTGGGCATGCAACCGCAAGTTTTATGCTTTAGCATCGCTGATATCCTCGTCTGAATGGAGTGACGCCATCGCGCCAATGAAGTGACGCCATTATCGAGGGAACGTCGAGTTGAAACATTCTCGTGTCGTTAGACTTACATAAATAGTTTACCTGTGTCGTTTTGTGACACCGTTTTTGGCATAATCATAACTATCTGAAACCGTCATTAGAAAAATCGTATAATTGGATGAATATGTACGTATGACCGAAGAACTGATTATTTGTAACAGAAGACTATTTATGCATAATCAAGGGGTTACTCATCTATATAATCATGGGGCCACTTATCTATAATCGAAGGATAACTTATCTATAATCGAAGGATTATTTATCTATAATCGAATGAGTATTTATCCATAATCGAATGAATATTTATCTATAATCGAAGGATTACTTATCTATAATCGAAGGATTACTTATCTATAATCGAATGAGTATTTATCTATAATCGAATGAGTATTTATCTATAATCGAAGGATTACTTATCTATAATCGAAGGATTACTTATCTATAATCGAAGGATTATTTATCTATAATCGAATGAGTATTTATCTATAATCGAAGGATTACTTGTCTATAATCGAAGGATTACTTGTCTATAATCGAAAGATTACTTGTCTATAATCGAAGGATTACTTGTCTATAATCGAAGGATTACTTGTCTATAATCGAAGGATTACTTGTCTATAATCGAAGGATTACTTATCTATAATCGAATGAGTATTTATCTATAATCGAAGGATTACTTATCTATAATCGAAGGATTACTTGTCTATAATCGAAGGATTACTTGTCTATAATCGAAGGATTACTTATCTATAATCGAAGGATTACTTGTCTATAATCGAAGGATTACTTATCTATAATCGAATGAGTATTTATCTATAATCGAAGGATTACTTATCTATAATCGAAGGATTACTTATCTATAATCGAAGGATTACTTATCTATAATCGAATGAGTATTTATCTATTATCGAAGGATTACTTGTCTATAATCGAAGGATTACTTGTCTATAATCGGAGGATTACTTGTCTATAATCGAAGGATTACTTATCTATAATCGAAGGATTACTTATCTATAATCGAATGAGTATTTATCTATAATCGAAGGATTACTTGTCTATAATCGAAGGATTACTTGTCTATAATCGAAGGATTACTTATCTATAATCGAAGGATTACTTATCTATAATCGAAGGATTACTTGTCTATAATCGAAGGATTACTTGTCTATAATCGGAGGATTACTTATCTATAATCGAAGGATTACTTATCTATAATCGAATGAGTACTTATCTATAATCGAAGGATTACTTGTCTATAATCGAAGGATTACTTATCTATAATCGAAGGATTACTTATCTATAATCGAAGGATTACTTATCTATAATCGAAGGATTACTTGTCTATAATCGGAGGATTACTTAGGTATAATCGAATGACATCTTACGTGCAAATTACCCACCTTAGGTCGTAACAAACCACGTTATATCATCGTGTCTAGAATGTGAATGAATTTTAACGGAAATAAATTGACAACTAAAACTGAATGATATAGGGATCTTACTCATTATAATTTATTATCAACGATTGCTTCATTGAAGAAGAAAAAAAGAGTATCCTCACAAATTTTGGTACCAATTTCAGCCTTAAAATTGAAATTCTTCTATTTCAGGCGATGGCTGGCAGCTTAAACACTGCGTTATGTAGTAAGCTATCGAAAGATGTTCATTATTTTGAAGTGATGACGAAGTGAAAGAGTCCCAATATTTAAGAAAAAATAGGGATTGCCTTGATCTCATGTTTGGTGTCTTTATGAACACAAAATTGAGTCAATCATTCTATGTTTTTTTCATAGCTGATCGTGGAAACTTCGACCTATGTCTGCTGTGAGGTGCTTTGAAATTACACTCAATGTCTACGGAAAACCGTATAGTTCAGAACATTTTGATTTTATCGAGTAGCGTAGGTAAGTGAACTAAATGAACCGATGCTGCCGGCTTTATAATACAGCAACGTGAAGTGTTTAGATCATCTGGCCCAGAGCTCCCCTTCTGACACACTAGGGTGCTTACGGCACTCGAGGTCATCCAAAGTTCCTAATCACTTGTAAGCGAGACGGAGGTTCTCCTCATCTCGGGCCGTTCTGCTCTCTCAACACAGAGAGGGCACACAAGCTCTCGGGGAACTTGTGTTCCTCTTGAGACTTGTAGCGTTACGCCTCAGTGCAACGCTCTTTATTTCGGCACCGGTCACTTCCGGGGTGGTCAAAATTGCCATCTTGCTAGCCGAAATTTAAAAATTTGATTTTATTACGAATGAAGTTTGAACGTAACTTTGTTGGGTTGACTGATGTTGAGTGATCGTTAAGGTCGAATATTATTTGGAAAAACCCGTTTGAAAATTTTGATGACGAAAATGGCTAATTGGGTAACTCGATGGCGTCTTCAACTTGCATCGTATAGTTTGTGACAGAGATAGGTAGTCTGGTTGGTTCTGAAGTGTTTTTGAGCCTTTGTGCTATTTTCTTAAGTTACCCCAAATGTAAAACGTACTGACAAGAAAATTTATTTTTATTTATATAACTTTTACACTCTTAGTTTTGCTTTTTGCAAAGTCTGACAATAAATAAAATAGCAAGGATAGTCGCTTTTAAAAGATCCATTATCAGTTAGTTGTTTAATAAATAGAAGGACCTAAAATGATATATAAAATTGAACGTTTCGACTACAGGAGTCATCTTCAGCATTAACAAGATCTATGGAAGACAAAAAATACATTTTATTGAAAATAAGTGCAATAGTAAAAACAAATAAAAAGAAGTGGACGAAAAAGGATGGAGAACAATACTAACATGCTATTAACAGAGGGAATGACGATTCAGTTTCATTTAAAATAGGTTTGTCTTTCATGATAAAAAGAGATTCTAAAATACGAAGGTCTGATTGACTAGATGTGGTTCCTATTATCTGGAAGTTGTCCAAGCGGACTAGCAGGTCGTACTTCTCGGCATGAGTGCGTACCGAAGAGTGAGGGGGAGAGGCAAGGGGATTATTGGTTCGGAAGCTCCTTCCAGAAAATGTATTTTTTGTCTTCCATAGATCTTGTTAATGCTGAAGATGACTCCTGCAGTCGAAACGTTCAATTTTATATATCATTTTAGGTTCTTCTATTTATTAAACGACTAACTGATAATGGGTCTTTTAAAAGCGACTATCCTTGCTATTTTATTTATTGTTTTACACTCTTACTCTGTTCACGTTATTTTAGTTTACATACCCATGAATCTCTTTTCTCGTCCCTTCGTCCCTTAAGTACTTGAAATACAGCAGTTCGAGTGTGTTTTAAACTGGTACTAAATACGGTCAAGGGGAATGATTTGAGATAGTTTCTTGAAATATATTCTGCTCATAACTAATGACTAACTTTTTGAATAACATGCATGAATGAATGCTTAATTTTTGACTGCTTTAAGCAACATAAGCGTTATTGTTCGGATTCAGTAAGTTCCTTTGCATCACACTGTGTTATGTTGAATACGTGGGAATTGCGCTGACAGATCCAACACTCGTAGTCCTTTCTATCGAGGGAGATGTGATATTTCGGCTCGGGGATTATTGTTTTGGTTATAGTATCTCACCCTGAATCAACACAAGAAATGTTTAATACCCCATTCTTTTTCCTTTGACTTCACCCAAATGGTGGAGAATAACAATTGAAAATTGAAGTTGTGTATTGTTTCAAGGAATCAGACCATACGAATGCTACTTCAGAAATAATTATTCTCAAACGAAGTGTTTATATAGTAGACTGTTTTTTCCTTGAACTCCTTGGTTTGACATAAGCATGGGCATTGTCAAGTGCATTGGCTGCTTGTGAGTGATATTGTTCACGAATACTTGACGGTCCTCCGTGAATGTGTGCTGATTGGTGTATCGAGTAAGTATTGTAGTAGCAAACTGGGAGAAGTATGTTTATTTGCACACGTGATTACCTCTGCATAATGCACGGAAAAGAATGCCTCTCACCGTTTTCTTGAGACTTATCGCTCTTAACATTACGCGCTCTAGTATTGAGTTTCTTCCCCATGGGAGTGCTGAGTGCCCGAAGTAGCCGTCGTTCTGAGAGTGGGTGGGTAAATTTAAATAATTTGAAAAATTTATTAAACAAACAGCACATCTTTCAAATCATTGTACATTTCTACTCAGGGGTTACAACTATTGTCTTTTTGGGAATCAGCGCTTCCAGGAGGAAAATGTGGGGTCCTGAACAGAAAGTTAAGTAGGCCTTCCCAATGTTTAAATAGAATAGATTTTTTGCTTCTTATTGACCATCTCATTTCGGTTCACTGGTCTCCTGTTTTTCAGCACTTATTATTTTCTTTTTCAACTTTAATCTTAAACTTTTCTAAAAACCGATATACTTTTTTCCTAACTTACCCTTCCTAAACGTAAAGGGTCTTGTATGGGAACACACCGTGTGCATAGATTATGCGTTCCCTATACTCCAAACTAAATTTTCCTTCACCGTTCCTCTCTTGGGAGCACCTTTGTTGTACAAAGGTGGTTTAAATTGACTTAAATTCAAGCGCATCTATGAGGCCACACCATCTGTGGTGGCTTGTGTAAAAAAAGAGAAATATATATGAGCATTCTGTACTGTCAGCAACACGTCCGCAATTTGCTGATTGTTGTTAGAAACGCTAGTTTCAATTTCTGGAACGTCTACACACACAGCAAGTGTAATGACTGGAAGTACTTGGTGGTTGTATTCTCCGGTATCAGTGCTGGAGTACACTCTGAAATATTGCGAATTGGCCAGCACCTGCACATGTGACCCAATAACAGAAATAAAGAAATGCTGTAACCAGTATCGGGAAATCGTGACTTTTATTCTGTGGAGGTCATGTTATTGTGGAGGATGATGTAGATGGATCATCTTATTGTTGTGGCGCGTTGCGGATTCTTGTGGCAATTGATCCATGTCCATTTCATTTAATTCTTCTTGCTCTATTCTCCACTGTTGATTCTATTTCAGTCTCATTAATTTGAAGTGAGGGTTGATTGAAGGCAGCATTTCTTTCAATCGGAGAGGAAAGGGAGGGAGCTGCTTGAAGGCTGAGCTGAAAATCATTTGAAGCATGTTCTGTAAAATGCAATGAAAATATATTTTATTTCTACCTCAAAGTGAATATAAATGATGTTTTACTTTCTGACGCCTAATGAAACGCTGTTTGCTAATATATTAGCTGATGATGTGCACAATTTGTTGCATAAACGGCACGTTCATGTATGAATATCTGTTCTGGGAAGCACAACAATGATGGAAAAAATTGAAATAATTTCACATGACAGTATGGTGCATTAGCTCCTCATCAAAATCTATTCGTGTAGAAACATCAAAAAAGAAAATGAGCTTCATTGAAAATAGCCACACAAATATAGCAGCATGGTACAGTGCAGGTATTGAAGCATGAAAATGGTAAGGAAGCAGAAGTTCAACGGCAACTGACTGAGAGAGGATATGCTGTCGGCATTAGCAAAGGAGGGTTTCAATTTTCAAGTCCTGGTTGTGCGGAGATTTTAGTACGCCTTGGTTAAGCTTTGTATTCATTACTGAAGATTTTCGTGATCACAGTATCGTTTTGTTACATACATAAATAATTGATCTCAACTTTTCATAATTGTTGGTTAATTGATAGTGAAGATTCAACCCAAGAAACTGATACTGAATCTGTACGCGCAACATTTGCAACCGACTTGATGCTCTCGGTGAGGAGAGCATATACCCTGAGTTGTGTAATGCGACCAACTTTGAATACTATTTTGCTTTAACTCTGTATTATGCAAGCGTTGCAGGAGACGGATTCACGATGTTTAGTGTAATGCTATTATGGCTTCTTAATTAGTCATCGCGAGGTATTGGCTAACTAGCTCTCTAATGGTATTTGTGTTGCTGTATTGCGTGAGTATGGGCTTTCCATTTCTGTTTGTGTCCGATAATGATATGAACGTCCGTGCTGATTTGCTGTTCCACTTGTGACGCTGCGGAGTACGTACTCGTTATAACGAGTGAAGAGTTGGTGATGCAGTCTCATGATTAGTATTAATTGTTCACGTTATGAAAGTGAGCTGCGAAGTTATAAAGTATTGGATATCTTGTTCAGACAATTTGAAATTGACTAAGTTTCGTTAAACAAACTGCCAGTAGTATATGATGGTAAGGGATGAAAACTGAATCAAATTCATTTAATCTATGGATTTTTCGGATGATTTCAATGATAACGCAAGCTTGTGCACGTGAGGTTGTCATTGGCGCGTATCTGTGCGACTACTGTCCTCATTGGAAGTAGGGCTTCCAAGGGGGGGGGTGTGGGGATGAGAGGTCCCGAGCGGACAGTTTGGTGGGTCATCTTTTTGTTGAAATAATTTTGTTTTGTTGAGTACCATCTTTTTTCGGCTCACTACTGTCCTATTTTTAAGTATCTCTGTCTTTATGCTTCAATTTGTATTTTATTTTGTAACCTTCTTTCTCAATTTACTGTTTCTATGCTTAGGAAATCTTGTGTGGGAACACATCCTGTGCATTGATTCCGCGTTCCCTCAACTCCTTACTAAATGGTGCCTCCATTCATCTTAGCTTTGGAGCGTCTTTTTTACGATTAGGGAGGCTTGAACACATGGAAATAAACTTTTATTTTCACTAACAGCGCCAATAATGAGTACCTTTTTTGTGCCTTGTATTTTCTGTGCGTGAAATGACCTCGGCTATGAAAAAATGATGTTCCATACAAAAGAAGTGGATTGTAAAATCAAATCGAAGATGTCACGAGAAATGGTCCCTTCACCTCCTTGTTAACAATTCATTAACAAGAAGATCAGGTTCTCGGAATAGAGGAATGGCACACCTCCAGGCTATATACACAACACAAATTAAATGAATAATAATCGGCAATCACCGTACATATACTAAAAAAGAAAAGGTACTCACCGATTAGTTGATACACGACTTACATCCGCGCGATTCTGTGCGCACCTGTATCGATGAGCTGCCTTTGCATTGACGGATATTTATATACGCCATATGAATTCAGCATGAATTTATAATTACGGCAGAACTGATACAATACGATAACATTGACTCACAATCTATGAACATGTCATTAGAACCCAGTTCAATTTTACAACCTGCCTCAAAGCCTACCCTACTGAATTACACACAATTGATATCCCAGTAAATCTGGCCGGCCAGCCCTTCCCTCACTTTCCCACACATGAATATGACAGAATACCCCTCAATTATTGTGGCGTTCAGCAGTACAGATGTGGTCATAACGTTCGTTCACACGTTCCTTCTCAAAGGCACGAATCCAGTGCAGTCTCCACAAGTGATTCTCAGTTCAAAAAATTTATGACGACCACCTTCCAAATCTCCACTTCTGACTTCTAGCGCGTAACCTTCAATCACGTTAGACATCTGCGACGACCGCCCTGCCTGCAAATGATTTATCAGCTCGTTACTTCTTTTAATTGCCAAAAAATTGTGCTCAAAATTATTTTAAATTTTTACGTTAATGTGACATTATTTTTCATGACTTTTATTTCAAAACTTCTTTTCAAAAGGAACTGTATATCTTATGATCCGAAATACTCCTTACCCGCCCAACTGTCGTTCAAATTATTACTTCATATACTGCACAGTTTGGTTACGATGTTTTCATTTCTGGAAAATAGACGTGACATTTTTTTAATTTCATTTTAATTTACGGGCTCAAAACAACTTATTCAACTTCCTCTATACGTTCAATATATTCAATATTTTCACTTATATTTTTCAAAATGCTTTTCCAGTATGACACTTGGTTACACGTACTTCTTTCTATGATGATGCACCGCGTTAGACTGATCGCCTCTCATCAGCTCTGTCCCTCCGTTCAAAAGCTGTACTCCCCCTTTTCTTTGTGAGACCAATCGTGTTCTCACGGGCTTCTTGAGCGTCCTCCTAGACTTCCCTCTAACGTTCCCATTGGTTTTCCCTGAGGCTGTCCTTTTCTTATTTGCTGTTGAAATGTTTTGCCAAGCGCGCCGTAATCTCCGCCTTCTTCTGAGGTTGTTTGCTTTTCGATAATAATATCGCTCGCTCTCTAACGGACCTCCTAAGCCTACCATGGTGTGTCATAAATCTGTCACCCTCTTCTGTCCAGCGTCCTCAGCCCCAACGCTTACAAGTGCTTCCAATAAATTTCTCTCCATGTGGTTCAGCCGAACCCTCTCAAGTTTCGCTGGCCTCTTCTCCTCATGTTATTTTAAGATCGCCCTGTCTACAAACACTTTTGTGGAAAGGTTTCTCTGCCCTGTAAGAGATCTTGTAACCAAGTTCCCTCACACATTCCTTCGTGGTAAAATAAATACAAAACTGCCCGATGCTCTTCAGAATGGCCTTACCAAAACATTCTTTCAACGAACGTGTGGTGTGGTGATCCCAGCGGCAAGCCGCGGACCTCCACAAGACCTGAGAAAAGCTGCCTCCAGACTACAACCGCATCCGTTCCAGAGCACCTCCGGACCCGAAGCGCCTAGTCAACCAAACACGGGACCTGAGAGAAGCCGCCTCGCGACTATGAGAAAAGGTGCCCGTAAGCTACAACGACTTCCTGCCTCCAGCACCACAGGCCCACAAACTCGCGACCAATCAGGACTCACGCCCGGACTCAAGGCTTGCACTCGAGGCCTACATAAGGCGACCCCAACAAGGCTCGCACTCACTCAAGCCCTCGTCCTCGTTCAAGTCACATCTCCAGCACCAGCCTCGTGTTCCTGCATCTAGCTTCCGAGATCGACTTTGTCTCTCGCGTACCTGCACCAAGCTCCGGAGACCGGCCCTGCCTATCGACGCCCCAAGGTGTTGCAAGGTCTTAAACCTTGTAGCGTCTTGACGCTTCAAGGTGTTTCAAAGCCTTAAAGTCACGTTGCAACGCCCCGCGCCGGCGTCGTCGGCCAAGCCGCTCTACGACATCTCTCGCCCGCTCCGGCCGGCTAGCCTCGCCGCAGCTACTTACCAGCTACCACGGTGAACCGCGTGGCGGCTGGGCCCGAGCCAGCTGACTAGCCTCGTCTCGGCGCCCCGCTAGCACCAGCCGACCTGTTCGTAACAGTCGCACGACGTAGCACCAATCATCACGTCTCGCCGCTGCGTTCGTAAGTAGCGTCCTCGCGGACGTTACCAGCTATTGGTACTTGTTTCGTTCATTACGTAATTCTCGAATAGGATTGTATTTCAATCATCACGTATTAGTACTATTCTCGCATAGGATTGTGTCTCAATCATTGCGTCATTCCCGAATAGGATTGTGCTTCAATCATCACGTATTTGTGCTATTCTCGCATAGGATTGTGTTTCAATCATTACGTCATTCCCGAATAGGATTGTGCTTCAATCATCACGTATTTGTGCTATTCTCGCATAGGATTGTGTTTCAATCATTACGTCATTCCCGAATAGGATTGTGCTTCAATCATCACGTATTTGTGCTATTCTCGCATAGGATTGTGTTTCAATCATTACGTCATTCCCGAATAGGATTGTGCTTCAATCATCACGTATTTGTGCTATTCTCGCATGGGATTGTGTTTCAATCATTACGTCATTCCCGAATAGGATTGTGCTTCAATCATCACGTATTCGTGCTATTCTCGCATAGGATTGTGTTTCAATCATTACGTCATTCCCGAATAGGATTGTGCTTCAATCATCACGTATTTGTGCTATTCTCGCATAGGATTGTGTTTCAATTTATGTCATTCTCGAATAGGATTGTACTACCATCACCACATATTTGTACTATTCTCACATAGGATTGTGTTTCAATCATTACGTACTTCTCGAATAGTATTGTATTTTAACCATCACGTATTAGTGCTGTGTTCCAATCATTACGTAATTTACGAGTAACGAACAGTGCTCATAGTAGTCACCGAGGGCCCTGTGTAATGGTCCGTGTTCCGTGTACCTAACAGTCCCCAATATAATTACCGTGTTACCCCCGTGTTGTCCATATCCTGCCGAATACAGTTGTACCTCAGGCACTCGCTTCGGGCTATCCTATCACGAAAAAGATAGCTCAAAGTCTGCCCGAAGCGTGTTGCAGCCTGGGGGAGAACACCACAGTGGACTCGATCACTCTCTGTACTGCTGAATGCGCACCCTACAATGTTTTTACAACACATAAAGCAAAGCCCACTGACGTATTTTTTTCTTTTTAAAGTACAAAGTTTGTTACACGTAAATTTGTTACACATGATCAAAAACTCGAATTTATTGCACCTGGTTAAGATTTTCCCTAAATTCTCATTTTTAATTCGAAAATTGATTATTCTTAACAGATTCTCGACAAAGCAAACATTAAAATTTACCACCTCTTTGCATGGTAGTTATGTTGAGCGCAGTGACAAACTTGATTTCCTAGACCAATAATTTTTCACGAGAACAGTAACATGAGCTTGTATATGGATCGCAGGTTCGGAATAAGGGTTGAAGTCTCGCTGAAGTTGCCTCGTTCGTGTGTAGTTCCCTGCTACTCAACTTGCCTCACTCCTGGCATCGAGCTGGTTTCTTTGCACGATTGTTGTCTTCAATCATTTTTAGTATACGCGAGTGCGCGGCTAAGCTCTTACGAGTACAGTTGATGCCCCACTTCGAAAAATCTTTGCCGGGTGTCGCAGAATTGGTCCCAGTTGTTCACCTAATATGGATTTAGCTAATATGAATTACAGTTTTGTATTTGAAGTTTGAATTGAACTAATTTTTATTCGTACAAGTTAGACTCACATGACATGATGCTGGGGAATTCGAGGTTCAACGGCACACTACCGCAAACGCACTTTGAGATACTCTAACTTTCTCATTTCAAATTCTTGAATAAGTTCAATCGTAAGATTAGTTCAGTCGCAGGATGAATATAGTGAATGAAAAGTGTAGTGCTTCTCTTCACCGCCATTCAGCCTCAGGGCACTTCCTGAAGATTTTATTACTGATATGAAATTCTTTAGGCTTCCCCTTCTTCAGAGCTTTGCAGTTAATGGCAGAACTTCAATTTGAAGTGGACTGAGTGTTTCTTTCTATCGATAAGCACTCCATAGAATTTAATTCATGGCGTCCTTTTCCTTCTGGTCTTATTTATGATCCGATTTTTTTCGTTTTTCGGCTGTCGGCGAGTCAAGTTCTATTTTTGGCGGCCAGCGTTTCCATAGTCAGCAAATATTTCTTCAGAGTTTGCACACAGAGGCTTTTTCCCCAAGAATATGAAGTTATTAACTCAGATCTTTCGTTCCTAGTTTTGCCAGGTGCGAACACACAACCCAGGCTCGAACTCTGCTACTCCAAACGTTTTGTTTGATGTAGTAATTTTTCGACGGGAACTCCGCTTCTAAATGATATTGTTTTCAAGATCACTAAATTTTAGTCGCAAACCAGTATTCGGAATTTTTTTTAGCAGAAATAAATCTTTATCGGTTGTGGGGAAACCGGTTTGACTCAAAACCCAAGCGGATGAAAAATTTGTTCAATTTTTGGTGCTTGTGTTAGAAATGTTGTAAGCTGTGGTTGTATAATTCTGTGCAAGAGTCAGGGCTTTACATACTTATAAGCCTGGTTAGGGCTTTCCGAAACCGGTCCGCCAAGTCGGCCGAGTCGAGTGTATCCAAGAAGCTGAAAACCTTGACTTGGACACATTGAAGTGTTGTGAGGCCGAATCGGGCACAGCAAAGGAGTTAATAAGCTAAGTAGGGTGCAGCTAAAAGGTTTACGGAGTTGTGAAGCTAAAGCCAGGAGCACGCCACTTTGAGGGCACGCCGTTCTGGGGGCACGCCGTTCTGGGGGCACGCCGTTCTGGGGGCACGCCGATGTGAGGGTCCTGTCACACCAGTAACCTATCACCGTCCTACGTACCGTTACCGCACTACAGGCGCCTGGCAGCTGTAGCTACGCTTCTCTCGCTTGGTGTTCGAATACGAGATGTGGTTCACTTACAATGGTTTTACGTGAGAAACATTCATGTTGAAGGTCAATGTTAATTTTTATGATTTTATTGTATGTGAATTGAATAGCCTGCCTGCATATTCGTGTTTTTTTGCGTAGTGCAATTCCAGTATATATTTCTGCCAAAGGGTTATTTTTTGCTCAATTTTTGGAAATGAAATACAATGATCGAGCAAAGCCAAACTTTGTGTTTGCTCAAATTATTTCTCTCTAGACGAATAGGAAAAATGTATACTTTCAAAGCCGTATGTATTCCAATCGAACGTTACTTTATTGGATACACCCCTCAGGGGAATACGACTATTGTGTCGATGGGAATTAGCACTTCCTGCAGGGGAAACTGTGAGGTCCCTAGCTGAGAGTTAGGTAGGCGTTCTTTTTGTTGAAATAAAATGTTTGTTAAGGACCATCTTTTTTTGGGTTCACTGCTGTCCTGTTTTTCAGTACCTTTTCCTTTCTTCTTCATCTTTTATTCTCTTCCATAAACATTTTCTGAACCTACTGTTTCTACTCGTAAGCACTTTGTATGTATATAGATTCTGCGTTCCTCATCTCCATACTAAATGGTGCCTTCCTCCTTCCTTTCTTTGGGTCGCTTATGTTGCGGAAAGGGAGGTTCAAGCTAACACCTGATGTAATCTTTATTGGATACAATTTCGAATGTTACTTTCCTGAACTCGTCTCGTACTGCTAGCCCCTGTGTAGGAGTGTGATTACAGCAAGTGTGCGCACTGTGCCCGCCGCTGTGCGAGCCACTCAACTCGACGTGCAGTGACGCGGCGGACTGCCTCCGCTGGTCTCCGAAGTTGTTCGGTGACCGCTTGTGTTTCTGACACGAGCCGAGGAAACGGAACTCGGATTTGTTCTATTCTGAGGTTCAGATATATTTTAGCGGTCAATTTGTGAAGTGATATCTATTTCTGCCTTCTCAGCTAACAAGAAGTGTTAGGATCGTAGTAATTTTATAGCGTAAAAAGTGAATAACTTTTTACTGAACATTCATTGTGTGCTTTATTAAATTTAAGCCTTCTGTTTTTTTGCAGGTTCAACAGCAGCAGTGACGACAGCAGCAACTCTTGCAAAGAAATCATCTCCTGAAGTTCACATAAATTTATCTTGGTCACCAGAAATCAGATATTGACTAAAACCACGATAGTCGTTATTTTCACCTAAATCATTCCACCCTTGGCACTACAGCTGACAAAATACGAATACAATAAGTTATCGTTCGGATTAAGTGTGAAATTAAACTCAATAAGTTGGCCGGTGCTCAGGGAGAGCTCGACCTCTCAGCCCGACCGGACCCCAGCGCTGCAGCGTCTGCCCGGCAAGCCGTCTCTCCTCCAGCCTGCACAGGCGCAGCATGGCGATCGAGGTTAGAACTCAGTTTGTTGTGCATGCCTCACTTGCTGACAAGTCTAGAACTCTTCACTACCGTGATTGCAAATCTAAACTTATTTTCCTGCTAGCGTAGATTTTTATTTTCAGATGACTTTCTGTTGTTTCCAATTGGATATTTTCGTTTTTGGCCTGATTTACGAACATGCTCTTTCAAAAGAAGGATACCTCTAGTTGGCGTATCACAGTTAATGTGCCTCGTACTGTTCTCAGTGGAGTTTAGAGAGCTAGCAGACACGTTGCCGCAAAATTGAGAGTTAGCCATTAATTGATGACCTAGTCTCCACATCGCACTAGGGTGTGAGTTGAGACCATCAGCTTGACGCAGCTCACGGTTCTGTGGTCTCCATTGTAATTCTTATATACGTAGAAGCGTTCTAGAGTCCGTTGAATTTATGGCAACGGATAGACATTCACCAAAAATGATTGATATGAACCAAAAATTCTCTTTAAAACTAGTTCTGACGCTTCACGATTTTATTTGAAAAACATATTTTTATCTACAGCGTTGTAATTGGCTTCGAATTCTTTGCTAAGTCTTCCGCGCTTTTTAGTAAAATGGATTTGTAATTTTAGCGATAAACTAATTACTGAGGCTCTTGTAACCAGTTTTTATGAGCCTGTGGCTCGTTCCAAAAGTCCCTAATACAAATTTTTAGCGTTTCGGATGATATGAAGTTTGTTCTTTGAGATAATTAAGAGGTTCAAATCAACTATTTTCTAGACGAACACGGCAAGCTGAGTGTCATCTTTTAGACGATTTCTATTCTAATAGCGTACCATTTGCATTATAGCCACATGGCAACCTGAAAGAGTGAATACATGAGAAATTCTTGATTAAATACCCTAACCATCGAGAGCTTGACGTTATTTTCCCCAGTTTTCTCGTTTCAGTGAAATTTGCCGTTTCTTACATTATTTGAGCTAAATATAGTATTAAGTTATATGAAATCCATGAATATTGTTATGTTATATATCATGTTGAAAAACTTTGAGTTGTTTCTCCCCAAAGTTAGAGTTTCATTGCTGGCAATTGACATTAGCGGCTTTAAACGTCAGGGAGCCTTTGTCGCTCCCACCGCTCGGAGTTTTCAGCACACAGAGGAAGAACTGCTATCTTACATCCAAATGCTACAAGATACAGGCAAAGCATTGTTCAGTTAACAAATTCAAGTACCTTTCATGTACATGTACCGTTACTGAAACAACTCAAAATTTTTCAATGTTATTTCTGGATTGAATTTCATTGATACTTGAAGTTATTGAATTGACCGTGAAATTTATCCATACTGTGTGACACAGCATTTCCCCATCAATCAATCATGATGAGTTATTCCTTCATTAATTTGTTATATTGTTTTAAATTTTCTATCAATTCTTAAAAATCACAATTTTTTCCGTTATTTCGTGTTCTTGTTTTAAAATCGATTTATTTACGGAGTTTGAATTTTTTATTGAATTGTTCATTATTTTTGTAAGGAGTAACATTCGTATTAAGAAAACTGATATTCGTCAGCCATACATGATGTGGTCATCCATTCATACCATGCATCACCAAGTAAGTCATCTTACCTTTTTTAGTTGCGTACATTTTTTTTCGGATATGAGCATTTTGGAAGAAATTTGCCCTTTTCATCGGATAAGACTGTCGTGCTTTCAAGTTCCCCTCGTTTTTTATTTTTGTATGTAATTCTGCGAAGAAAGCCAGAAAATTGCGGGAGTCGATGTGAGCCCGAACTCTGAAGCGCTGGGGCTGCTATGAGATACGAATTCGACCAATTACTGCTCTCTTGGCAAAGCACTTCATAATTACCAGGGATTTCACGAATTAGCTGTTTTCTGTTACGGCTTAAAGCGACCTCATTTTATATTGGAACTGCATACTACGCAGAATGATAGAGAGGCTCGGTTGTATGGGACTAATAATGGGAGTTTTGCAAGTGTTGAACTTACGCGAAATGTTCGTTCATGTTTATTATAGTTTCATCGCTAGAGGGCTGGAAACAATTTATGAGGGAATTGTTTGTAACTTTTCCCATTACCTAAATTGATGAGGCGTTATCGTTGATCTTCTCATCTTTGTCATGTTTTTAGAAACATCTAGATTTAATTGTCCCTGTTCCTTGTCACTTAAGTTTCTAGCAAAAGTTGCTATTCAGGCACTGCGAAACCAAGTGCGTACTTTTCAGTTTTGTTCCTTACTGCAATGTGGTTATTTATAACTCTTTCATCGTGAATTACCTGAAATTTAGGATAAAGCAGCTTAATTTTCTTTGAACTTGAAAGATCCTCACTGATATCAATTATGTGAAAGCACTGCAAAAATTCCTTAGCAATGTTGTGCTAATATGAAAGACTAGCGATTTGGAGGAGTTTCTTACGCTTCAATTGCTGCTCTTGAAAGGTCACAGATTACCGTCTACATGACGCACGTGTGAGAGGGCACGGCTGGCCGCGACAGCAACTGCGCTTCTTAGCAGAATCTCGAACAATGGATTTGCTCGGGATGATATTTCGTCGTCTTTTTTTCAGTACGATTTGAAAATCATACTGTTTATGAACGGAGTTTCATCCTTCTATTAGCAAAGGACAGGAAATGGCTCAAATTATGAAACTAAACCTTGTCTGATTTTGGGATATGCATGAGCCGACGCTTTTATAGACATTTAAACTTTGAAAATTACCCGGGTAACGAAAAATTCTGAAGGCTTGCAAATGCTCTAATGTATTAGAAAATTGATTTCATGTTCACTGTTTAGTTGTGCAGCCTGATAATTGTATTTTAATCAATTTTTCTCTACATTATTTCGTCTTGAAATGCCAGTAAATGTATTCGGTTAGCTATAACGAGCGCGTGATCTTCAAGTGAAATTGGACATGGGGTGTTACTCATACTTCATCCTCAGCATTCGTCTGTTTTCCGTAACATGCCTTGCGTTTATTTCAGTACTTTCAACTTAGTCATTTGATTGAGAAGCTGGTTGAGTTTATCCTGCGTAGGTTTTTACTGAAAGGTTATTGTAGGTTTTTCTCAGTCAAAAAATGAGATCCTTGAGCTCGTCTTACACCGTTATATTATCGAGGCAGGGACAATCTCGCGTCAGGTCAAGCTTAGCTTTACGCTAAAAAAAATGCTCGTAAAATAATTGCTCGAAACTTACCAGCTTCTGAGTTTTGAACTTCTTCTGATCCTTTGAAGCTATATCCGTAGTACTCCAAAATGCTGTTCCACATATTCAACTAAGTCGGGTATTTTACAAGAGTGGCTCTAGCTATCAGATGCATGCTCGAGGAAATTTTTAACCGTCTGAAATTCATTTTTATTAAAAAGATGTATACGTATTATTTTTTGCTTTGAGCGTTTGTTGCTTTCTTTTGTCTCTTCTTCAGTGGTGGCCCACTTAAATATAGAGGGACGCTCCTCAAGACGACCGTCAAGGGGAGTCAACTTCTTGACACTCAATATTGGCGAGGTGTTTGTTTCTCTTCTAGATGGGTGGGTTGTGCCTTCTGGATCACATAACTTTTGTGCTCTCAAAGCGAGAGAAAAAAGTAAATTGTTGACGTATCTCAATGCAAAGGGATGATGTATTTCTTACAAGTGCCGTGTATGATTCATGTGCTAAATAATTTTTTCGTATATGTTCATCTAGGTTTTTCGGGATTGATAAATTCTTTCCCTTATCTCTGTTTTTTTTTAATATTCCTCGATTCGCATTTGTCAGCCGGTCTTTCCTTTTAAAGTCTACCGTAGACTAGCCGTTTTGGGATTCCGATATTTTTTATAGTTTTCTTGCCCTCTAGTTCTATTTTCAATCCGGTTCTTTCGTGAAAATCTTTCATACCGTCAATAGAGAGATGGTTCATCAAAGTAGGACGAGTTAACCTTGTGTACATATGTATACTATCATCTTCTGATAATTTTATGCTGTGTACAATATACGAGTCTTGTGCTGTGTACAGTATACGAGTCTTATGCTGTGTACAGTATACGTGCCTTAGGACGGTATCATACTGTGTAAGGATACGTGTCTAATGACGGCTTGTGCTGGTTTCATTCCCTGGAACAATTTGTCTTGCGTTACGGAATATTCCCTAACGCAGATGCAGTGCGTTTGATGTTCTGTTCAGTGGACGAAAGGAAATGTATCTTCGGAAAATAATTGCTCTAAATGTACATAGTGAAGTAGTTCAATCTTGTAAACATTTAAATATTTTCTTTCTCATTACATTTTATTCATTTTAACTTGCTGTAGCCAACGCTTCGATCACCGTAGGATAAAAACTTGAATATCTGCCTTTCTTTCTTCACCAATTTCTGTTTTGATTTGAGAAACTCATTTTGCTGGTGCACTTATAGTGTTTCTGTAGAGTATTTTTCATGATGTCCAGATCCTCTTCTCGCATTTCAACTAACACACTGATCATATAGCGAACGTACCAGCTTATTTACATGCGATAGAGTAACATAGCTTTTATTTTAAGTTAGCGCATCCGGGTATTCTCTCTCGTTTTTGCCTCTCTGTATTCGTACATGAAGCGGATTGCTGCTTCTGCTTGCTGGATACATGAGAAACAAAGTCCGACAAAGTGATACAGCGGCTTAGAAACTTTCATTAGGATATTATAATCAAGTCCAAACCAAGTTCTTCTCATATTACCACAGTTTTGGAAGTGCAGTGTTTCATGGACACATCTGATACGAACATCTCGAGTAAGTTGACCTTCCTCTCCTATAGCCACGTGTTGCGTAGTTGATCCCACATCTTTGTGCTCGACAAACTTGGAGCTGTCAAAATGTGTGTTGGCATGTAAGGGGCCGGGAAATAACTTCGTTTTTCTAGGAGAGGAAGATGAGGCCATAGGGAGGACATGTCCAGTTTTGGTGTTTTATGACTGGGTAATTTGTTGTTTTTGCGAATACGTTTGGAGCATGTTTTGATGCATTAATTGTCATTGTAGATGAGCTTGGGAAAGAAAATACGACTTTGATGTTTCATGTTGGCTGAGTTGGCTCATTTTGCTTTAGTTTTTTTCAGTTGACATTTGCTTGCTCAGTTTTGTTTAAGAGCTCTGATTTTGCACCGAATCATACTTTCATGCATCTGGAGCCATCTCGTGCGTTTCTGTGGATCAGTAACGCACTTGGTATGTCATGGTTTAGCCTGTGTTCTCAAGTACCTGGATATCTCCTACACTGACTTTATTTCCAACAAAATGGGCTTGCGTTAAAGCCCGTCTTGTGTCACCTACTTGTATTGTAGGAGTCCAGTATTGATGGTTTCTATTCCGAAAGTACAGACTTTTTGGTCATCCTTAGGCTAGAATTTTGTATCAGCTCTTTTGTGTTGACTGCCCTGATGAGATGTTTACTTTGATCCTTCTCCCGTGTAGCGGCCGAGATCGTGACTCAAATATGCTAGTGAGTACACGAAGTATCTTTTAGGCACGATGTAGACTTTAGTCTGGAGGCGCTTGTGAGCTTACCGTTGCCATTTCTTAACTTTAACAACCAGGTTTTATCGAACCCAACCTTTCCCAAAAAATGAACTTACAAGCTTCCAAGTGATCCCCCTCTTCTAAACGCATGAGCTTCATAATTTTGTTGAAAAAATTTGGTCGCCGATGAAATCTTCTGGCCTATCTTTTGAAACACATTTATCAAGTCGAATCAAAGTGTTCAATGTTGTTGCCTTTATCGTGTTCCAGCATCTGTGTGGTAGCACGACACTCGACTTCGAGGCAAAGCATACAACTCGATCATAAGTCTATGTACGCCTGGTCAGTTTTTACCCAAGGTATTAAACTTGATTTTCCTCCCTCCTCCTTACATGCCGCTATCCATTCGCTCGATTTGGCTCATTGTATCATCGCTCCGCCGCCTCGCTACCGATCACACTCCGACCCCGCTCTTCTCTCGGACCATAATAATCTACAACGCTACCCTTTCGATAACCATCGCCTTCACTCCGGGTCTGTGTCTGGTCGTAAACTCCGACCTACACCTGCTCCGAGAACTTTGTCTTCTCGATCCATTTCCACACGGACCACAACCACTTCCTCTCTGAGGTCAAACGCTTCCCGCACTCCTTCGCGAACTCCCTCGACTTCGAGGACAACCGACTCTTCGATGCCTCACACTCCATCTACCCCTGGGTCGGCCTCACAACGATACCGACATTCGTATCATGATCATGATCCTGACCAATATCATGAGCAATTTCACGACCTTCCTCGGGACCTTCTACTACACCGTGATTACGTGCAAATACAACATGATCTTCTGCAACAACAATCGCGCTCCCAACAACAAATCAACCTGTTAACGGAGCACGGTGTGTCACGAGAAAATTATCAACAAGTAACTTTCTCGAATGAAAACCTCCCCGGAGTATCACGCCTCCAAGTTTCGGACCAAGCTGAGCAACACCAAGCTACATCGGACGCGATCAACGACCAGCAGACATTACCGCCTCCTCCTCCACCTCCTCCTCCTCCTCCTCCACCGCCCGTGTCATTACACGGTGATATCTTTTTCGATCCGCGAGCTCGTTCGGCAACACTGCCAGCTAATCTGCCGTCTGAGTACTCTAATTTGTCGAACTATTCTAACCTGGCAGCCCTCAATGTCGCGGCACATCCGCATTTCTTGAACGCTGCAGCCGCAGCCGCTGCAGACTTGAGAGCTGCCACTCTGCCTGCCTCGCTGTCGCCACGTCACGCCCTGCCGCGCCAGTCCTCGCCCCGACAATCCCTTCCTAGGCTGGGCTCCGCCGCGGTTGCCGCTGATTTTCCTCGACTGCGAGGCGCTCACCTTAGAATCTCGGACTCTTCTCTGGAGGTGGGCCGGAATGCTGCTCGACATGCCTCGCCTCCACCCCTCAGAAGTCCGTACTCCTGCGTACTGCTTTCTGCGACACCGGGCACACCTGGTCAACAGCAGTACTTTGCTTCGCCTTTGCCACCGCCACTGCCACTAGGAGCTACATCCTCCTCGCCTTGTCCCCCTGATTGTGCCTGTAATCCTTCGTCAGGAAGCGCTTCCTCCCTGCTAGGACACTGCCCCGTGCACGGTAGAATATACACGCGCGGGCTCGCCGGCCACCCCGCCCGAGGGGGCCCTGGCTACCCCGACAGCGACGCTGATCTCACCTCCAGGCCTGGAGAGACTGCTGACGAGACTGACCTCTGGAGATCCAAAGACGATAATACTTCTGAAGACATTAAAGAGGAAAGTGTTAAGGAATTGCTTCTGAGGTGCGTTTCAAGAGTGGTAAATTACGTACGTGTTTGGCCAATTGGTTATTTTATATTTCATTTTATGTTAGGTTTATTTTAATTTATTGCAACCCTTCATTCTTTGTTTTGCCTCTTCTAGTAAAATAATAATTGTTGCTCGATTTTCAAAAAGCCGACCCTACATATACGGCATTGCACCATCTAAATTGTTTTTCCACCCTCTAGATATGATGTTCGTATCGTCTTGATGCTTCTCTTGCTTTCACTTTCCTTTTTTGCTTGTAGTCCACACTCCTAGAAAGTTGAAAAGTTCTCGTTTGTCTTCTTACTGAGCGAGAAATAAACCGCATTTGAGTGCCAGAGTTTGAGGAATATTCTACTGTATTTGAGGATTGTGATCAGTTGAAAAAACAGAATACCTCTGAGGGGAAATGTAGCATTTCAAAACTTTCTCTGGACGCTGGCCACTTGAAGGCTACGTCATGATCCTTCAACCTGTTCTGATTTCCCTTCAGCAGATACAGCAGCTTTGATTTCATTTAACTGTGGGTCAACTGTGACGAGGCGTCAGTGATTGTTCGTTGTTGTGAAGTATATTACTTCCTAAACAACAACTATTACATAGATTCAGTAAAAAAATATACATATATATTCCCATTTTTTTTATTTCCTGCAATTTAACGAGTAGTTTGTGGATTTTATAAGCTCAATGATTTGGTCAGGAACATTTTTACCTCTCCGTTAACATTTTCTTAGCATTTCAAGGGAAAGCACTTCATACTTAACGAAATAGGCAGGAGGCTTTCGGTGCAAGGCCTCGTGGCTATGATGGTTGGGGCTGAACACACAAGCCAATCTCCAAAATTTTGCGTGAGTGATTTCTTTTGACTGTAATCTTTCGGTACCATAAGGATGCACAGCCTCTCTTAGTGACGAATTGTCGCGTTTTTCATAGAATGATTTCAATTTAAAAGCTGGAGCTCTTGAAAGTATAGGAAGGTGCAGCGGCGGCTGCATAACGTCGATCACCTCGGTATTATACTTGCCGAATTTTTAAGCCAAATGCGATCTTGAATCACAGCACAAACCTAGTTGTTGTTGTATTTGATGGTGGCTTAAAAATTTAACACGCGTAATAAAGAGGATATCGATCTTATACGCCGACCAAGTTCTCAAGCACAACTTTAGTTACTATTCTGATGTGCCCTCATTAGTGTTACTGGTGAATGTTTTTTCAAACAGGTAATTTCTGATGAGAAAACATTCGATGCTTTTTTTAAAATACATTGTTATATTTTGCATTTGAGATCCCAAAAATTACTTCGAACACGGCCTAATATTTTTGAGTGCAGGAAGATTTTTTCATATTCTTCCTCGTGCCATGATACATTTAAAGTTTTCTTTGAGAAAGCTTTGGCTTCCCTTCGCTCCAGAACATTAATTATTTGGGGTGATCGTGATCAAGGGATACATTTTTTTTACCCATCCATTACTCTGGTTGAGGGATAATTGGATTTATTTCAAATGCTTGCAGTGGAGAAATAAGTGCACATGAATAAGCATTAGTAGTAATATAAGATGTTTAGGAACAGAAATTTTCGATTTTGTAATCTAAACAAAATTTTATTTATCTACCGAATTCATAGCTTATTTGCGCAGTCATCTCACCTAATTTGAGACTTGAATCGAAATAAAATCTGACACAAAAACTCACCGAATGTGTTCCTGATTAGTTACTTGAGAGTCAATGTCAAGCGTTTCTTAAAATACACTATGCTTCTACGGGCAAGAAATCGAGACATAATATTCACATTTTTTTTTTGCCGAGTCTACGCGTTTGGTGTTCCGAAAATTTTCTCCCGTAGTGTCGAGTGAGTGTGATTTACTCCGGACTCTATGTTAGGATTTTTTTGTACTGTACTGGATAGTCGTACCTGTTCTGAATAATCATAATTGTTACGGTAATAGTCAAACAGTTTATTAGGCGATACCAAGATGCCAATATTGGCTTTCTGAGCACCTAAGACTCTTACGAGTAGTGTTTTTGGAGCTTCGCTTTGAAGCATTTCATATTTCTGCATAGTTTTGTTATTTAACTTAAACATGGATAACAGGAAGACGGTGACAGGTCTTTTAAATTTGTTGCTTCGCTAGAACTCCAAGTACGTTCAGTCGTAGGTATGGGAGGAAGTTTAATTTAAATTTTCGTGTGATCGATGGCTAAGAATGACCTGTCAATCGAGACTTCTGGCTATTTTAACGATTAAATTTTTTGGACCCCCACCCTTTTGGTTCCCTTCTGGTTTCGAAAGAATTTACTGGCATAGTATTGGTGCAAAGGAGGCGCTTGTACTCGCTGTGTAGTCGCTGTTGTGTCTAATTATGTGCATGAACTTATTCCTTAAAAGTGTGCGTGTGCTCAGGCGATTATTATTTTGCTTCTCGATTTTTGTCTGCCTCACGGTAGTTATATCTTGTAGTGTGCGACCTTCGTAGCGTCGTGCACGATTGTGGTCGTGTGCTCTGAAATTAAGGTCGAACGCTCTTCCAGTATGGCCATTGGATCCACGATTATCGTAATGTGCACCACGTATGTGGTCGTGTTGTAATGGCTGTGTTGCTTATAATTATTCTCTCCAGCATGCGTTCAGTGTTCCCTTGAGAGAGTGTTGGTAAAATATTCATGTTGCATGTCCCCTGCGTCGTAATTTGTGATGTTTTCGTTCCTAGAGTAGTTGTTTTATTTAGAAACTTACTACTCCTAATCCTTTCGACAACTGACATCATTTCTCTTTTATTTCCCGCTGTCATGGGGCTGTGTCGTGCATTGTTTCAGTTGATATTTGATATTTATTTATTCTTTATAAAATTGTTGATGCAAGTTTGATTTTAATAGGCAAATTGTTTAAAAATAGGCTGTTTAGCCAATCTTTTATGGGTTCTTTCTAGGTTTTATCAATAACAAAACTGCATTGAAAAATTCATAGTTGATATAAAACGAAAGTTACACCGATTGAGAGCTGATAAGTACACTATAAGAATAATTCGTATGAGGTAGTCTGTAATTAGCGGGTAAAGTTTAGTGAACCATAGATTTTGATGAGTTAACGAACGATTCCTTATACAGCCCGTATAGTAGGTGCAAGGAGCTAGGCAGGGATAGGAGTATGGAAAAAATAAATGAAGAGTCTGGACATTAGCGACACAGCGCCGCAGATTTTTTTGTTCTCACATTTTCGGTGCTTTGGAAAAGAAGTCACTTCTGTGCTCACTTCAGACCGCGCTGCTCACAATATGTTGAGGTGGCGACAAAAGGAGGATCGTTACACCTACGTTTCTTTGTCACGCCTCACTTTGTTCAGTTTTACTCTTAGAACATATTTTCAGAGTTTTCAGTGGCTTGAATTCTCATTTCATTATAACTGGGGGGAGTCATTTTGTAACTTATGGGTAGAGCTTAGTTTTTCATACAGGGATGGCAGAAATAACTGTCGAGTGCGGTTTTTGCGTTCATGAACAGCAAAACTCAGAGAATTACTCAATATGAGTGGCTCTCGATTTCTGTCGCACATGCATTGTTGATTCAGAAAACAGACTCATTTTAGTTTTGTTTAACATGCTAATGCTTGAAAAATTAATCCTGAATCGAAGTCAAAGAGTACTTAATGAAAAATTTTGTTCGAATTTTGTTCGAACAAAATGTTTTTTTTTGTTCGAATTGTGAATTTTGTTCAGAATTTCACCCGATTGAGTCGGGGTGTAACTCTAAATAAGAGCAGTTTAGTGAAATTTGTCTTCATGGCTACTTGGTTGTTCCATTGATGTAATGCGTGTCAGTGTTGGGTGTGGCATTAGATGTAGGGTGGGGTAGTGAACTCACGGAGATACATGAGAAAATTAAGAATTCTCATTCTTTAACATACAAAGCGGATCTTTGTTGAATTTCACAGCACGCATCATTTAAGTTCCTACTTAGTGCATGGGAATTTTTGACCATGAATTCAGGTCGGTGGAATTAGGTAGCAACAAGCTGGGGAACATCTCTTTGAGTCTCGTCCCTCACAGGCCGCAGCAGTGAATATATGGCGGTAGTGTTGTGGACGGATGGCCACGTCCAGCGAATTTTGGCAACACGTGTGAGGAGTGTCCGATGCATATCCATTTTAAATTTAGATTTACCCTTCATTCTTTTGCACTTTTTCTATGGAGTTGCCATGCATCCTTCCTGCGAACCCCTTGCTGTAATGTATATTTTTTGTTCCTGGTTTTCTGTTATCTTCAACTGTGATCTGAGATTTGGATATCATGACGGTCCTTAGCCGGGCGTGCTTCTGCCAAATAATTATTACATTGGAACAAAAACTTCAACATCCCCGGAAAATCCTGTGTGGGTCTGAATTTTTGTGTAGCGTTAATGGTTCATTTGGCGCTCAACGTCCCTTAATTTGGAAATTTGTTGCGCGCAGCCTCAGCTTGAGCTTTTTCTCATCACTGACGTTTTGGCAGCACTGCTTACTTTTTGCTCCTCTCAGTGCGCATACGATAGGCAATAGGTTCCTCTTTAGGGGGACACATCTATTGTATCTATGGGAATTAGCGCTCCCAGGGGGAAATGTGAGGTCCTGAGATGAGATTAGATAGGCTTTCTTTTTGTTAATCTAAAGCGATTTTTATTTTGTTGGGGAGCATTTTTTTCAGTTCACTGCTGTCCTGCTTCTCCGTACTTCTCACTTTCATTATTAGCATATCTCTTCGTTCATAAACTTCCTTGCATACTGCTTCTGTTCACAGGGAAACTTCTGTGGGAACACACCTTGTGTTAATCCATACTTAATGTTTTTTTTTCTTTGGAATACATTTGTTGTTGGTAGAAAGACTTGTACTTATCTACGTAATAAAATCTTGTTCTGCCTTCTTAACTTACTGTTTCTATGCGCATAGTATCTTCCGTTGACACTTCATGCATAGATTCCCAGTTGTCTAAAGTCGATACTCAATGAAAAATTTATATTGGTGACAATACTTGGTTAATTTGCTCTTCGCATTTTTTACTCTAAAAGTCTCTCAGATGGGTATATACATTGTATCATTGTGAATTAGCGCTCCAACGGAGGAAGTATGATTTCATAGACTGATTGTGTTTTAGGCCTTCCTCATTAAAATAGAATTGGGTTTTAGTGTCGTTGCGGACCATTTCTTCGGTTAGATGTTGGCTTTTCATTCAATTCCTATTACTTTCTTCTTCAAACTTATTTTTGTTTCAAATACTTCTTTCAATCTTGCTGTATCTATGCGTAAGGTGTAGGAACACATGCACTTGTGCGTAGGTTCCCTTTTCTTTTAATGTCTTGGTAAATAGTGCCTTGCTGCTTCTTGCTTGGAAACACCTTCATTGTGGTAAGTGAGGCCTACACTAACGTAATCTATTAAAATCTAATTAATCTAATATCACTCAACATTATGTTTTTGGATGTTGCGAGGCAAGAATGAAAATGATCTTGGTGATATAGTTGCTAATCACCGTAGAAGAGGCACATATCTATTTTTGCATTTTTTGGTAAAAGTATCAAACTACCTTGGTTTGTTTATTTTTGGATTGAATGGGTGCAACACAGTATCGTACTCAGTTAGCTGTCGTCTCTGTAGAAATGCGATCCTCTATAGCATCGTTCTCTTCGTGTGGGCTGGGCTGGGTGCAGCTCACACAGTTGTGAGGGTTGGACGCCGAATGATGGAGAAATAGAACTGCGTTCGCTTGTGACTTTTTTCAATCTGACGTTGCGACTAACGGAAGACACTTGTATGTGCAGATGTACTTATAATAAGGCTAACCTAAAGCGGCTCTGCCTTACATAGAAGCATATCCAGTTGGTAATATTCTAGGAGCAAGCTCCAGCTTTGAATTTTTCTAACAAGAGAAAAAATTTCGGTTGTCGTTTCGAGTGTCTTTGAATTGACTCTTACGTGTGAGAACCGTGTGCTCATGAAGGACGGCCGGGTGAATGTTCACCTCTCTTGCCCGTTGAACTTCAAAACTTCCTCATCCTTTGTAAGAGGTTCGTCGTTAAATGTTCTTCATTATCTCTTCTTTGATGTTCCTTGCTACGCCTTCCTAACTTGCTTGCCGTTTCGATGCGCTAGGTAGCTAGTGCAGAAACACACCTCGTGCATCAATTCCTCGTTTTATACAGTTTTCCATTCCCCTCAGGGGCATACAACAATTGTATCTATGGTAATTAGTACTCCCAGGGGGAAAATGACAGGGCCCGAGCTGAGATTTAGGTAAGCCTTGTTTTTGTTGAAATAAAATGTTTTTGTTACGCTAGGAACCACTTTTTTTCGATTCATTGCTGTCCTTTTATCAGCACCTACTACATTCTTCTTCGACTTTGATCTTTTTTCATAATCTTCTTTCTCGATTTACTGTTTCTATGCCCTTTCTGCTTATATTCCGCGATCCCTAACTCCATACTAAATGGTGCCGTCCTCCTTCCTCTCTTTAGATCGCCTTTGTGGCGGATAGGGAGGCTTAAACTAACTAATAATCTAATCTCCTTTTCTAACCTTTTACACTACTCAAGATCGCCCACAATGATGCGTTAAACCACCAACGTATGATCAGTCATTTTAACAGCAGTTATTTTGTTGTTTGCGCAAGCAATAAAGCGAAGGAATTTGTTTGTTCAGCTCTGAACCAATGGTGAGTCATATAACTAAACAATTTTCAGCGTGAGCTCCTGCGCTACAAGTGTACGTGTGCGAAGAAATGCCTTTTCGCCCGCAATGTTAGAACGAGTTTATATGTTGAAGAGCGCGACTGGGAGACAGTGGTTGGCGTGTGCAGTTGAGGTATTGATTGCGGAGGAATATGTGTCATCATTTGCTTGATTGTTTAGTTGCTGCAGTAGGATGAGTAAAATGACCTTCTGCTCCCTTCCCCCCGCCCGCCTTAACACCAACCAACAGCCCTTCTCAACGACACGAAGCTGCGAGGTAAAATGCTGCACATGAGCGCCTCATGAGATCGTGTTGCTCAGTGCTCCTCTCTTGTTTTCCTGTGCCTGGTGCACCAACACACGTGGCTCATGCGGCACGCCGGCATTCTCTTCTATAAATATCATTCATCACTTGTGCGGCACCCGTACAAGCTTTTTTTCTTCTGATGCGCTGCACCACTTCCCTGTAACACGAATTTGTATATTTGAATTGTGGTGCACTTTTTGACGCGAAAAATCTATTAAGCTTGTGCAACACAACTCATGAATTCATCACCTGTAATTTTAGTGTATAACTCCAGTAAAATGTATGTATTAGGGTAAGATTTAGGTATTCAATTGCATGTTTACGTGTTTGCAGTTTATACCCAGCACCGACATGGGCGTCAAAAAGTTTGTGAGCCATCAGATGACAAGTAAATGTTTGTGCGACCTTCATCACGTACTTAACTTTGTTTCTCCATACACTCGCCCACATGGTGAAAGCCGCGCCTGGTATCGTTCGTTTCTCTGCCGTCAGAAGTGTCTAGAGTAACGTGAAGGCCGAGTGGCTCTGCCGAATGCCGAAAAGTTATCGCAAAATGCAGACAACAATTTGGACGGCTGGGTAACTTATGGTGCGGTCCTGCCCGAGTTGCGCAGATGGCAGACGCAGCTAACGGGGACCCCAAAAAATAAAACAGCGTGCTGCTTCAATTCCTGTGTCGGATTATACAAATAAAACGCGTTTTTTAGACAGGAGTCGTCCTTGTTTCGCTTATCTGCGGAACTAGACCAAAATTTGTGTCTTATGTGGCTGTGACTTATTGAGTGAGAAAATTGATGAACTGCACATTCTTGGTGTTCTGATGTATAACAATAACTTTCATCCGTTAACGAACTGGAATTTCACTCTTATTCTGAATCACGATCAAAATAATGAACCATCTTGAGTAAAAACCATTCCATTAATATTTGTTGCACTAGCGCACCTCGACGCTGATGACACAATTGTTTGAAGGCTGCACTCGCTCCGTGGGCTGGTCAGCCTCTGAGTGCAGGGAGCGACGGGCTCGTTTGTGTACTGCTGCTGTCACATTTCATCAGCGGCGTGATGACGCACGCTTTGCCGCGTGGCTACTTGCAATTGTTCTTAAGTGTGCATTGTATTTTCTGTTCGTATCGTTCCTGTTTTCATAATGTCCATGGTTTGTCCGGTCGAATTCTATCCTTTCATTGACCTAGCCCAGGTGCCGCCTTCAGGTTGTGTTTAGGGTAATCTCTGCCTCATTTGACGGCGTGATTAAATTTGAAAACGATTAAATACTTTGTTTCGTAACGCACTTCATTTAGACGCTTAATTTTTTGCTGGAATCGTTCGATTACAAAGATAGGTTTGAATCAGATCTTCCACGAAGATGTTGCCCGTAGTTGCTATTGTTTACTTTTATTTTCTGAAATTACGCACGCAACTAATGCATCTAACGTTGGTGGCCTTAAATGTACGCCGTTATGTCTCTGGTGTGGAAATATCTTTTCAATTGCAGTAAGTTTCATTGTTTGATAATTTGTTTCATCAGTAATTCAGCTGCGTTTTACTATGCGTCACAGTTTGAAATGTCAAGACGATGAAAAAATATATTCTGGCATCGGTCTTAAAACCGCGCTGTAACCTGATAATAGAAATCGGTTTTCCCCATCTAGTTCATGCAGTCCGGCGGCTGCACTGAATGTTGAATCTGTTCAGGTGCGTTGCCAGGTTGACCTCCATTATTTTCCCTTCTCCTTCCTCTGTGGCGGGGCGGCCGAGTGGGTTGTCGCCCATCCCACCAGCTAAACGTGGCCTGTCCCGTAGCTTGTGCGAGCGAAATAGAATTTGGAATCAATTCGGAACGAAACTTGACCCAAAGTGAGAATATAGCCTTTTGTCCCTGTTTTTACTTAGTGGTTTCAAAAATCTTTTTTTTATTTTTCTCCCTTTAGGTATCACGACGTTACAAAAACGATCTAACCATTCAATCGTCGCCAAGTTTTCACAAATTTGTGGCGCTGCTTAAATTTATGTCAAGCTTTGCGTTTGAAGGTTGAAACTACTGATACTGAGAGCGCGAGAACATTAATGGCTACACTCGCGAACTCTTCATCAACATCTGTAATAATCCTGATCGTACGATGTTAGCTGCTCCGAGATCAGCCCTCGAATTAATAAGTTGTCACGAGTCTCATCTTGCAGGTCAAGCGAGCTACTTTCGCGTGATGATTCTGCGAATTTCTTGATAAATCGACGTTGCTAAAAGTACATGAGCTTCAGATGATGTGCTCATGCTCAGAGCCATTATTTGACAGGAGAAGGAAAGGATGTACCTGTATGATATATTTAAATTGTATTGCTACTCGAATGCATCGTTACTCTAATAAGTTGCTACTAAAATGCGTCTCTGCTAAAACTTTAGAAAAATTTTGGATTTACCATGTGGTTACATAATGTGTTACTACTTTATGTACACACCACTGCTAAAATGCGTCTCAGAAAGAAATTAAATTTACTGTTTTACCTTTTCTAGTTAATTTTGAAATAATATATATATCTCAATTCTAATTTCCGTTATGTTTACCATGGTAATTTTCTAATGCACTTAAAATGCCTAATAACCCTACAATGTTATGAAAAGTCACAACAGACTAATCTCATATCATTTCCAAGTTAAACGTTCGCCAACTGTACGTGTTTACTGAACTCGTACAGCCACACAAGAACCGTGTGCACTCCACTCACCGTAGCAAGTAGGACGAGAGTGACGCCGAGTGCTGGCGTGGGAGGAGGTCTGTGGGACCATCAGTTGGTCCTTCTGATCCCTGACGGCGCTTTGGATGTGGTGCCCCAACTCGCACCGGGAAGTAGCGTTCCTAGGGGGAAAATGTGAGGTTCCGAGTTTTGAGTTGGTTCACAGCTGTCCTGTTTTCAGCACCCATTGCTTTCTTCAACTTTTATCTCGTTTCACAAATTTATTTCCTAACTTACTGTTTCTGTGCGCTGGGGATCTTGTGTGGGAGTACATACTTCTTGAGCTTAAATTCCGCGTTCCGTAAACTCCATACTAAAGGGCGACTTCATCCTTCTTTTCTTTGGAACACCTTTGTTCTGATTAGAGAGGCTTAAATTGAATTAAAAATTTATCTTCACACGTCGCGGCGTCCACCGCACACACGGCCAGCAGTATTTCTTAGCTTCTGGTCCCAACTGGCGATTATAAAGACCAGCATCGCCAGCGGCTTGCATTTTTTAAACTCCGTCACCTTCAACTAAACGTAAATATTTATTCCCAGTACTACGTCCCCTTGCTCTTTGCCTAAGTTTGAACTCCTGATACCTTGATGTTACTCGGCTCTGCTCGAATATTTGCTGTTCGATATTGGGATTGGAAAGTGTCGTGTTGATTGTCCTGCAATGAGCGTAGTAGTATTTACAGCTACACTCTCTGGTGAAGAACTGGTAAGCGTGGCTTTTCCCAAGAGACAAGTTTATTCTTGATTTTCTGTAGTTTTCATCGCCGGGATCTTATAGCATCTCATCAATGCTGCGAATTTACTACGCGCAAAACTCAGTGTGTAAAGGGAACTTTTCAGAAAAAATATAAATAATTTCATAACGCTGCAGTTTTAGGAGAATCTGACACCGAAGGAATCAGTCTCTTGTTATCAATTTGGGCAAATTTTGAAAATTCTCGTCACAGCATGTTACAATATCTTGACTGATGTGAACTGTGCTGAGTTGATCTGCGGGAATGGATGTGTCACCACCAAGTCTCCCAGACCGTTACTGCGCGTAGATATCGAGGTGCAGCGCGCCAGCTGTCGGGTCCAATGAGGGCTCGGGCTGCCCTCACTGCCCTCATCGCTTGCTGTTCCCTCGATTTATTCTCATCACACGAGGTCAGCCCTGCTTATTACACCGACTTGAAAAACTCATTTATTTTTGTCATAATTTCGGTGACTCTGCTCAGAAACTTTTTACATTTTCCAAATTACGGGCGGGGGCAATTGGAGCGCCATCACCGCGAAACTTTGATCATCTTCTCCCAGGGTGTCGTAAATTATGCCCGCCTTATTTCTCTGGAGCCAAGGCTCGAAGATTCTTTTGCGCCACTGAATTTTGCACGTTAATCAGTTTATATAAATCAGTATCTAGATCCTTGTAACTCGTGGATCAGGGAGTTGGTGCGTGCCAGCTCACATTTTATCAAGAATATTATTTATTTATTTTCAGTAGAACTGCTTGTTTTCCGTTGGTGATGCTTTCCTTCAAATATTTTCCCGGCGGGAAAAAATGTGTCGTAAAATACAGTCAATCTCAGCAGCACGAATTCCTCTCGTGATGCGTACACATTAAGGTGTAATTCACTCTATTTTTTTCATGATTCTCTTATTTTAAGTGTAGATTGGCTCAATGTTTTGTGTTACATATTCAGAACTGCAAAATTATTTTCATGTACACATAGGAACATTCATCTTTTAATTAGGACGTATTTTCATGCTGTAGCAAGGATAAAAGCCGTTCCTTCCTATCTTCATTCATTTTACTACACTAACATTAAGTTCGTTACCTTAAATATTCTAAATATTTCTCATTAATGTATCTCGCTTCTTTTTCGATCCCTCCGAGAGTAAAGCAGCATTTTATGCGTTCGTAATTCCTGACGTGAAGGGCAGAGACTTTGATTGCTTGCTGGAGTCTTTGGTGCAAGTCATAAAGCGAAGAAAGTGAAGTATATTGCTTCGTAATTAGATGTTCAGCCAGTTCTGACTGCCTTGAAATGAATTATTACAGGCAGTGAGTAGCGTGTTATGAAGTAATAAAATGGGCTATAAAACTTCTTTGGATATCGAAAGCAATAACTGCATCTAGATAAAGCTTTCTAGCAGATTATACAGCGAATGCTGTCTGCCATACAGCGATGGGAGGAATGCATAAAATGAATAAGCCGTTAAAACGGGATTTATTCTGGGTCTCCAAAGTAATGCGTGCAAGGAAAATAAAATAATGTTTCTGTATGTAGTGATGGACTTTTTCATTAGTTGTGTGCATAATTAAGTTCAAATTGTGACGTAATTTGTAAGGTACTGAAATTTCCTCCTAGTCGAAGCAGGTAATTAAATTTACGCTTTTTTTGAAATGTCATTTGATCTCACCTGCCCCAAGAGGACAGTAACGTTGAGAGATTTTTGTCGAAAACTCTGGATATCACTGTTGAGTTTACATTTCGTAATTCTTTACTGTTCTAATACTTCATACCATAGCTCGACTGTAGTTTTGCTCTGCAAACTATGTACAAAAATCAATACATGAGCAAATTAAACGCAAAAGAGGTTGGTTGGTTAAAGCCGGCGATTCTAGAACCACCATATTTTTCTTTAGATTTACTTAGAGTTTAGGTTAGACATCGAGTTTCAATTTCAGAATACCGGGAAATTTCCTATTTACTATTGATAAGAATGAATTAACGAGTACTTTTTGTACAGACGTTCTCAACATTGAAACGCCTTTTGAGGCTAATATCGCATTAGCCAATAAAGCATTCATAATTCTCAATTACTTTAGCGCTCCCAGGGGTAAAATGTGTGAGGGCCCGAGCTAAAGGTTAGGTAGGCTTTCTTTTTGTTAAAATAGAATAGGTTTTTGTTTTGTTACGGACCATCATTTTTCGGTTTACTGCAGTCCTGTTTTTCAGCACCTACTACTTTCTTCTTCAACTTTGATCTTGTTTCATGAACTTCTTTCTCATCTTACAGTTTCTATGCCTTTTCTGCATAGATTTCGCGTTCCTTCAACTCCATACTAAATGGTGCCTTCTTCCTTCCTCTCTTTGGATCGCATTTGTTGCTGCGGGTAGGGAGGCTAAAACTAAAGACTGATCTAATCTTCACAATTACTTGCCCATCTCGCACTCTCGTTTATTCATAAGAGAAGACTTCAAGCAGTTGAAGACGTCTTTTTTACAGCAATGGGACAAGCTCTCTTGTTTATTTCTAAATGCAAGTTTTTTCTGGAAACTGGTGTTAGGTCATCAATCTAAACCGCTACCGAATCAGTAAATTTCTAATTTCTTGCGAGGAATTCCCAGCTAACGCGCCATCAAAACTTGGTTTCATCAATGGGTTTGTCACCTTATAGTTATATATCATGGAGGCCTTTTGCTGTAATCCTCGAATCCTCCTTTTACGAATCCTCAAAGTGTCAAGTTTTATATGAACCTAATGCTTACAGCCGGGTAAGCGATTTCTATCATAAGTCATGTTTTCTCGTTTATATCAAGGTCTAAAATATAACCTCAAGAGTTGAAACTTTGATTATAAAAAAAATGATGTCTATCCAGGAAAATAATTGAATTATATAAATCGTAATTTCATCACGCTGCAGCAAGGTTCTTTTATATTTCAAGTAACCTTATTATGCGTCTCATGTATCACTAACAGCACGTAAAGCCCCTTAGGGGGATACAACTATTGTATCTATGGGAATTAGCGCTCCCAGGGGGACTATGTGAGGGTCCGAGCTAAAGGTTAGGTAGGCTTCCTTTTTGTTGTAATAAAATAGGTTTTTGTTTTGTTACGGACCTTTTTTTTCGGTTCACTGCTGTCCTGTTTTTCAGCACCTACTATTTTCTTCTTCAATTTTTTTCTTGTTTCATGAACTTCTTTCCTAGCTTAATGTTTCTGTGCACCTTGTGCATAGATTCCGCGTTCCCTCAACTCCATACTAAATGGTGCCTTCCTCTTTCCTCTCTTGGAACATCTTTGTCGTGGTTAAGGGAGGCTAAAACTTTCTTATATAATAATAATAATAATAATAATAATAATAATAATAATAATAATAATAATAATAATAATAATAATAATAATAACAGCACGTAAAGCTTGACGTCAGCAAAAAACTTGAGATGAATGTCGAGTCGTATATGTATGCCGTATCCGAGTGCCTTATGGACGAAAGTGAATTGCAGCATATATAAATGAAAACTTCAATGTTAATTTTCCAGGATGTTCAAAAAGTTCCTGTTAAGTAATTGCTTCGTTTAAAAATAACCATTTTTGGAATTGTATATGACTAGAAAACTTTTCTGATTTTAGAAGATTTTGAATGACTTCAAAAGAGTCGTTGAAAGTCGCCTCTTGTGTGATGGTTGGCATGTCAACGCGATGAGGGTGCGCAGTGACAGCAGCAGTAGGCACGACGCTCGGCCGCTCAGGAAGGCTAGCCAGACTGTACTGGGCGAAAAAAAGTCACTGTGGCGAGGCCTTTTTTTGAACGATAATTAATCGACTTCCTCATAATGTAACAAATAATGACGCTAGAATACTATGAAGAGCATTTTTAAACACCCTGTACAGTTCATGGGCGACTAAGGAGTGATAAATCGGTGTAGATAATGACAGAGAAATGTGACAGACGGAAGAACTTGATTAGGTGAGGTTAGTTAGGAGCCACAGCCGCCGCTACCCTCAGTGAAGCGCTGAGCGGCTTGTGCCGCATGCAGAGTGTGCAGGTCATGTTTTATTAGCAATATGCGTTGGAAGTATCTCGTTAATCTCAAGTTTACTGCTCAATAAATGATTTAATTCGCTATTTCAATGCGAGTACGGGAATATTATGCGCTGAGACGACGGAAGTACGCTGTATCAATTACCAGGTATCAGTCGGTCGCTTCATCGTAGTAATTTCTCTACATGTTCTTTTGTGCATGGTCCAGTTTCTAGATAGATGTATTGCTCAGTTCAGCGTATTACGCTGAATCCTAGATTATTATGTCCTACGATGAATTTGTGACTGCAAAGCTCATCGATGGTTACCTATCGAAGATGAACTTGCGCTAATGCAACGTAAATTATTACTGAATTCTCCCATTCATAATCATTGAGCTTTGAATTTGATGATCTCTTCTGCCTCAACTGTGAAGCGCTGCAGGGAAAGCCTCTCTGGGCAGCGCTTCTTGGGAAATGCATTAGAGTAGAGCGCCGTAGTAACGTCATTTCTCGTCAATGTTACGTTGGGAATTAGTTCTCCTCAGTAAGTTTATTAAATACTCTTTGAAATATCATTAGCAGTTATTACAAGCGGCTGCTCAAAGTTTATTTCCACTGTTAGGGTAGTTAGCATTACCTTTCGTTTTTATTTCCTCTTTTTGTTCGATGAAAGGATGGCATTTTACTTAGCCGCCATGCTGGTTTGTGGCCACGGTACTACATCTCTCCTGTATTTCAATTTTAGTACGACTATTTTGCTCCTAACCGCAATTGAAATTACGAACCGGGGCGGGTAGGTTCTCGTTTAGTCAAGTAATAATAGTGGAATATTTTCCTTCAGCCACATATTTTCCTTTAAGCAAATATTTCCAATAGTGTATTGTGGCGTCAAGCACAAATCTTTATACTGAACGATTTTTTGTATGTTTAAGGCTTGCATTCTACCTAATATATCCCTGAGGGGCACAAGATATGAGATTGTTTTTTGGTGTAGGTCAGAATTGTCTATGCTACGCTATGAGGACTGACCGTGGAGGGAGTATATATGGAGGGAGCATAGCCGTCTGTGAAGAGAACAAGTTTTTGAGATTTCTCCTATGTTTGTGGTAACCAATAGCCGTCTCGCAAGTGTGACGTCAGCACGGAAGTCAGTTACCTACTAACTACGGTAGGGTGCGCACACACTCGCTGATTGCTCTTCCAGCTGTTGAGTTTATCGTAATCATTAATTTCGGATTCTAAGACTCCGGAAGATAATAAATTGTGTTTCCTCACTCGAGGACACTTAATAATATCAAAATTACTAGCAAAGATACATTAAGAGTTGAAAACTGTAAAGATTACAGGCCCTTGAATATAACAAATTAGAGAGCGACTTGCACGCGCACCTCATCCTTCGATTTGTGGAGCGGTACTAATCTTGCTTTGGCAAATGGGAGGCCAGGGAGGGCGAGTTGTAGAGGAGGCGAGGAGGAGCCAACTTCAGCCAAGCGTCTGTGGTTGGCTCACGTGTGGGGCCTTGCCAATGCCCCAGTCTCCCAACTTTTGCAGCTAATTTGAACCCAATTGAAATCGGCTATGCTCCCTCCAGTATATCCTAGCTCCATGGGACTGACGACGCATGAGACATATTGTTGTGTTGCCTCAGCTCTAACTTGATTCAAATCAAGCTATACCCTGGTCTCAGGCCTTCTATCTTTTGCGCCCACATTGTTTCTTAGTTTTAAGCCCTCTTTACTACCTCTTCTTTGTTTTTTCTATCTCTTCCTTCCTAATTTGCTGTTTGTATGTCCAGAGTGTCTTGTGTGGGAACACACCTTATGCGTCGATTCCCCTTTTTCTTCTGCCCATACTAAGTGGTCTCTTCTCTTCACTCTCTTGAGATCGTCTTTGTTATGGCTAGGGAGATTTAAATTACTGTATAATTGTATGACTAATTTAAATTCACACGAATTAATCTCAACAAGTCAGTGTATTACTTTTTGTAGTACATGTTAGCTGTGACATTAACTACCGGGCTGGTATGGTCAGTTTTATCTCGGAAATTATAGTTAAATTTTATATTGTTGCTTACAGAGTTTTCGTACAAGATGCTAAGCAATTTTGTACTTGGAACCAGTGTTGAAGAATTCCTTTCACAATAGTAGCTGGTGCAAGTTGGAATGTGGTACATAGTCCGACGCGGCTGTTTCTGATGTCGCATTCCTTAGACGCCCATGCTCTTGAAACTCAGGTGTTTGTAATTGTTTGCGCATGGAACTGACATAGAATTTCTATACCAACCTCTGGCGCTCCGCTACCTTTCCAACTAAACGGATTCCATTAGCGAATCTCAAGATGCTTTCGTGGAATTTTTAGTCTGCGACCTCGTGAAATGAGTTGAAAATTCTCAGTACATGAGACTGCATTTCCAGTCTTGCCATAGGGTTCATGCTATCGTGCTCTTTAATATTCTAGGGAAGTGCTTACCGTCTATAGGTATTTTCGAACAGAATTCTTACAGGCTAACCGTCAGTTAGTACCACATATCATTGAAACCGTATTCATCTCTCAAACGATGGTGACGATCACAATCTTGACTCGTCATGAATGTAGGTCCCTAATTCATGACAGCGCATAGTTTTTCACGGTTGTATAGGATTTGTGTAAGATGTGTTTTGAAACTAATCGTCTGAAAGTCGAAGCAATTTCTGACTTTTACGTAGTTGTGAAATGTGACCGTAAATGGCAAAAATATACGTATATTATTTGACTAGCCGTTTATTCGCCCATCCAACTCTAGCTTTATTATAAAGGGGGCTGCATCCCCGGTGTGAGCACATGCCTGCGCGACGGTGAGACGCTCAGGAGGATTGCATTCCTGTCAGAGGTACCTACTAGGTACTTGAGATGATGCAGCTGTGACGATCCACGGAAGTTTGCAGAGGAGTTTTGACTTCTGTTGTCACGAGGTACTCAGCCGTGAAAATTTGTTCCTAACGATTTGTAAAGTTTTAGCTACTTTTTCACCAATTGAAATGTAAACAATAAAATTCAGTCGAAATTGAATGCTTATCTGCTTTTTACTGAGTGAGCTGTCGTACGGCAACTGTCAAGTGTGCTTTTATGTTGCGGTTTCAGATATTTATGAACAATTTTGACACGTAATGGTATTGCGCACTAATATCGCTTCAATATCGCCGACACAATATCTGCCATGGTGGAATGCATCTAATTTGAGGTGAAGTTGTCACTTTGCGTTCATGAATTATACTTGGTAAAAATAGACTTTGTAGTGATGTGTGCCTGTAGTTAAGTAAATGAAATGAAACGGGACTTGGCTTAGCGAGAGGTTTCGTCTGCAAGGAAGTGTAACTGAATTTTCTCTTTAACACTTTAACTGCGACTAATAAATATTAAGTTCAATGCCGAACTCAAATTTGAAGTCAGTTGTAGAAAACTATTTTGAAAATACCAAACATAAGCTGGATCGTGCCTTCATTTAGCTTTAAGCTCTTATGGAAGTTGAGTTTGCAACTACTGGTCGATCAGCAGCATTATGAAAATTGTCTTTGTCTCCCACCGGTGGCGCACCTCGAAGTCCAAGTGTTGAGCAGAGCTTGCCATGGGCGGCTCTAGACGTGATTTTGTTGCAATTAAAGGTAGCTTGGCCTTCTCGAACATACTTTCACTGTCCAGACACTGTTAAAAACATCTCGAATATATTCCCCTGCTCGTTGCAGTTTCATTATAAAATTGCATGACAACGCAAAAAAATACAAAATTAAGAAGTGCGTAGCTGAGACTACTCTTTTACCGTCAAACTTTCTGAAATATTAATTCACTGGAACTTTAATTCACTAAAATGGGGGCGCGTCTGCAGTGCGGAAACAGTGCTTGTCATACCTATTTCCGAGTATTTGTCGATTGTTTGTGCGAAAATTGTGCTCAGTGCCAGTAATGTAACACAGGGATAAAAATTAAAGCACGACTTGTTTTTCCTAGATTCTTTGAATTGAAAAACTATTTAAATTCCGGAAAGTTTTTCCAACTCGCCGATGGTCGGAAGCAAGGAAGTTGGATACATGGAACCGGCATCGCTATCTTTTGCCAGTCAAGCGAGTGAAGCCACTTCTGCCGTCCCAAGCCCCGCCCACCCGGCATTAGGTCCCTGTGTGGAGGTGGTGTTGCAGTGGAGGGGTAGCACCACCTCCATCATCAGCGACCGAAGACCGCGCTGTTAAATGGCAGACTTGCGCTACTCTGTGCTATACGTTTTTTTCTTAGGCATATATTTCAATTGCATCCTCGCTGAATGATAAAGAAACTCATATTGAGGAAACTCGTCCTTGACCGCAGCGTGGATAGCGGCGCCCTTTCACGCTGAGTGTCTGACACGCACTGAGCCCAGGGTTGCCAGATGTTCTAACCTAAATTTCCCTGTTTTAGTCTCAAAATTTCCCTTTTTTGACTAAAAATTTCCCTGTTTTGTATTAAACATACATACATACGTACATACATAGAATCATATTCATTTTATAGAATATACCTATTTCAGTGAATAGCTCTTTTATTTTTCCAAGCAAACATGTTGTAGCACTAATGAGTGGAATGATATTCGAAAATGGATCTTTAACAACATCTTTTTTAACAACCCTTGCCACCAATGCCAAATACTTTGTATTTCGTTTATATGTTTATTGATCCGTTATCAGAGAAAATAATGATTCTTCAAGAGCTCATAAATATTATCACTCACTTTGCCTCTTAAAACATTCTTCACAATTGCAATATACTTGGTCCTACCACATTTGAAGCCTTTCGCAATCTCCGAATCAGGACAAGCTGCTTTCACAAAACAAACAAACAAAAACAAAACAAACATCGGCATCTTTGGGATGCTTTATTTCCAATCAAGCCTGGTATATATGATCTTGAGCATTGGTTTTTCAAATGTCTTATAACTAACCCTATATATAGGACACCATGACGGTTCCACCGTAAAGCCGGTACCCATTTCCAACACCTGGGTCGAGTGGGGTATTGTGCTTGAGCAGTTGAGCTTTCCCTTATACCCAACGGGGAAAATCTCCGCGCCAGCGCCGGGATATGAACCCTCGTCTCCAACATACAAGGCTGATCCCTTAACCACTGGGCCACGGAGAGCACTGGGACTAACCACTGGGACTAAATGTTCAACAATAGAATGCGGAAGATTATGCTCATATAAAAATGCAACAAGTCTAATTTCACCTTCTTCTACTTGTGTATTTTTTCTTCGTTTACTGCCGTTCTACGTATCCAAGGAACTTCTTGTTGTTTTTTCTAATTTCTACATTTTTTGTATTTGTCATTTCCGCATGGTTTTCAATCTCTGATCTGCCAGCTTTTTCATCTATTTACATCACATAATTTACATTGAAAATATTCTGCTCCTTTTTAATTTTTACTGAGCCACCCTTTGAATTTCATTTCAGTTTCCCACACCTCTAGGTACTTTTGAATATGAATTAAACTTTAACGTCTTAATTTTGATTGTGGGGTTTCATTCCACTGCTTTACATATTACGTTAATTCACTTCAAAAATTTCAGTAATGCTGAAGCGCGTCTCTTCAATTTCCTCTTGCTACAATCATTACAATGACTAATGCAACTGTGATGATTAAGACCTGTGACTCTGTGAAGCGTAAACCGTGTGAAGTTGAACTGGCGTTGAGCGGTTGCGATGCATTGGCGCCTCTGATTGCTCCTAGTCAGTATGTACGCGTACAATACGTGTATCAAAGTTCGAACATGTCCGACAAGTGTTAAAAACAATAAATACTAAGTAGCTTAGTACAAAATGCTAAGTAGCTAATCACTTACATATAATTTTACATAGAAATGAAGCCGCATGGCAAAATTTCCCTGTTTTCATGCGTTTTTCGAAGTTTTTTCCCGTTTTCCCTCTGGGACCCATAATTTCCCTAAAGCAGGGAAATTTCCCTGCATCTGGCAACCCTGAAGTCTGAGCCCCATCTCCGTGTGTGTGCCCACAGAACACTTACATAAGAAGAACTGCAAAACTGCGGTGGACCGCAAGCCCGGTCAGGGCCGGTCTACACAAACGTACTCACGCACGTCAACCAATCAGCTTCTAGCAGCCATGACTGGCAGCTGACGTCATTGGTGCCATGGCTTTCAATTGGCTGCGTCGCCAGGCTTGACTATGATACTCGTTCGGATTGGAACTCATGTTTTTATTCAAAAGTTATGAAACGTTTCTTGGCGTAATAAGGATAGTGAAAGCCAAAGCGGTACATTTCGATTATATTGATAAAACTTTTATATATTGTCCTTCACTATACATAAACGTGAATGTGAATTCATGAACATATGTAAAATTTATATTTAAAAACTAAGGTGCATATAAATTAGACTCAGGTTCTAAATGTGATAAAACGTCGGTGCCGTATATTAAGTTTTTCGGAAAGAGTTCATCACCATTTTAAACCTTTAAACCATTAAACACCAGATTCTAATATCAGTCGAAACAATACAATAATGAATAAATTAAGATGTTTGAGTGATAAAAAAGCCTGCTATAAATAAGTAGCACAATTTTCCAATGAGCATTTTTTAAGCGTACGTAAGGAGCCATTCCTGCGGCAATTTTCGATGCACCTCTGTCACTGGCTCACAGCTGACTAACGACTTCAGATTCAAGCAAGAGACACGTAACAATTTATCGGCTCCGTCATTGGCCAATTGGCACCTACGTCATTGTCGACAGGGCTGAATCTCACTTAGTGATAAGTTGCGGATCTTCTAGTATTTGATCTGTGGTGTGCCCGTATACCCTACAGCTACCGAAAATTGGCTTCACTTTAGAGCGCTGATGCCGCCTCCATTCTTAAACCTCCTTGGTCGGAAGCATGAAGGCGCGAACGCATTTCCAGCACCCGCGTGTGTTGGCAGCGCCACCACCGCGTCACCGACCTCTAGTCTCCGGCTTGGCGAACACAAGGCGGTCGGTCATCTCATTACTACTTGTTATTCCGAGAGTTTACTGCTTGTGAATTTGGTTCTAGTCATGGATTAATACTTAAATATTCGCAGCTAAAATTCAGTAGTAGAAATGTTACTGGGCTCTGAGGTTGGTTTTAGTGTTGGGTGCACGTTTTTCACCCTAGGATTGTTTCTCTGTTGGCAAATGTTGGAGCGGGTTGAGAGAATAACCGGACTCGTTAGCCACCATAATCTTGCTCTTGAAACGAAGGAGTGGAACAAAGTGCTATGGAGTGGTATTGGGGTGCTGAAGTGAGATATATTTTTTCTAAAAGTGTGCTCATCGGGATCCTTGGGGCAGTTTTGAGCGATATTTATTTTTTGTTATGCTATTGTGCATCCTAAAGAAAAATACTGAGTGAGATGATCATAGCTTGCGAAACCATTTTGAAGCTAATAATTTGCATTTTGAAGCTAATAATTTCGAGCTGTTCGCATCTGCTGATTTTACGTGAGCTTCAAAGGCTGCTAGTCGGCCTCGCTATAGATCTACAGGGGCTTAGAGAGAATTTATGCGATTGAAGAAACGTTTAAGTATACATGAAAATAAAGTTACTGGTTTCCATAGCCGGTGAGGACGTTCGTAAATTGCAGTTTCGAGCATGGGACTGAGGGGCTTAATTGTACACGATAACTACTGAGGCGAGAGGAAGCCAGAATGAATTGGGTTGCTATTGAGGTTGGAAATATTTATTTTACATTTTTGTCGAGTTTGATAACTATTTCTTTTTCGTTTGTTTTTATTGTTTCGTTTAGTTTTATCTCATGTATTGTCTTATTTTTTCATCATTCATATTTCCCTTCATCAATGACTGAACTTTTCACGCCAGGGCTGCGGAGCCGTAACGACGAGGCCTGAATGTAGACTCCCAAATTTTCTGAATCAATTGATATTTTTACCGTAGTATTTTGTGTACTCGGACTCGGGATGATTCTGATTCTACACCCAACCCTACGTCCTTATCCTTTGACTCCTATTCTGCTGGGCAAAATGTCGACTTTTGTTCCACTTTCAAAGATCTTACGGTTGCCTTTGGTATTATTCATAACTCCAAACATCTCTAACAACCCGACTCCGACCGACTTCACTAGCAGTCGGACACCTGACATATTTACTCGTCAAATGTCTAGATGTTTGATTCTGACTTCTACTGTACGAACTTTCATATTCGCTGTCTACAATGAAACAAAATTTCATATTTCGTTCACCGACTCGACCAGTATTGAGATGCCTTACAAGAAAGGATCCAATACCGATCCCGACCCGCAGCTCCGGCTTTCCATTGTGCTTCCCTCGTCCCACTGACACGCAGCTCGCCTTCTGCTTTTCTCTTCAGGGCCCGTGCATTTTTGCCTCTCCTAGACACCTCAGATGAAATCTGGTTATTTCGTTCGCTAGTTCTGCTTGAATTTAGTTAATAGTTGTCTGCAAGTTATGGATCCGTATCAGGAGTACACCGAAGGAGGACAAGAGCAGGACGAGTCTAACGGAATAATGCTGTAAGTTTTTCCCTCGCATGCACTGGGGAGCTTTATGCATGTTCACTGTGATCGCATGAATGTAAAGGGGGTGAGCAATGCTGCTGGGTCACTCACTTTTTCCTTAGCTGCTGCATTGTAAACCTCTAGTCCTGATGTTGGTTACACATGCCCAGGTAGGCTTGCACGGACGCACTTCACAGGTGTCACCGACGCTGAGGAACGCCAGAGCTTCCTTTCCACTCGCTTTGTAAGACCAGAGAAAACACGTACGTATCTCTGTGCAGATCTAGAATGCGTGTTTTTTTGAGTGATGACTAGTATAGCCATTAAAATCCATTATCAAGTGAAAGATTGCGTATTTGACGGTGATTTCTTCCACTGAATTAAGCATTATCGTGCACGTCCTAATTTCAAAATCTTGGAACTCTTCGCATGCACGGAAATTGCTTTTTGCGAGTATACCGATCAGATTGTCAGTTTGTTGTTTTAATAAGCTCCAGTAGTCGTTAAACTGCAAAAGTTACAATAGCTTCCTCGTGTGCCGTGGTTTTTCCTTCTTCGTTGTGAAGTTTTGACGTGAATTATGATTAGAATTCTTCTTTGTCGGGTTTCTCCAAGCTACTCGCAACTTCCCGTACGCGATGGGTTCAGTTTGCAAAAATGCTGACGCACTTGAAAGTTGACAGAAGTGTTAGCTGTAAAATCTTGGTACACGCACACTCTCAGTTCCGATGCAACAAGCATGTAAGATGTTGGTTGCTTAATTATTTGATGCGAAAGTTTACACTCGCTGAGCGCGAGCTTTAAACTTAGCTAAAGTTTGAGTCATTTCATTTGTTTACTTAAAATTTTGTGCTGGTTATACCTGTACTAAAACATGCCCTAAAATTGGAAATACCTTTTAAAGCTGTTAAATACTTGCTTCAATTTAGGTTTTACCATATATTGTCGTCCAGAAAGCCCAAAACTCCCTGACCTTTCTATCAGAATAAACTTTGTAAGGAGAATACTGGAATAATTTCTGGAATTAAAAGTGAAATGCATTGCTCAAACATATCCAAATTTTGCGAAATTGAAGGTTAATTAACCCTTTAACGCCCAAGTGGACTGTACGGTCCTCTTTCAAAAATAACAATAATATATTTTATTTCTTATTCAATTTGTTCACTAATGTGTCCTTTGAACTTCACTGCCGAGTGGCAGTTCCTTTCCCCATCTTGATAACAGTAACTACGTAATGCCAGTGTCGGTTTAGTGATAGTGGTTGTAATAACGGTAATATGAGTATAAAAATGTGGGCGTTAAAGGCTTAAGGCTTGAGAGATACAGGAATTGGTCCTATATAATATTATAATCATGAGCAGTATGATTTGAGATTATTCCTACGCTGACTTTTTCGCAGATTTATCTATCATTTTAGCCGCCCAAGTATAGTGTTTTCACTGGGCGGCTAAAATGCTATCATAGATACTTCGGGAATACAGTTACACTGGTTTGTTGTCCACCTAGATTAGAATTAATTTAATTGCACCTTAGGGCGAGTGTAGTCCGAGTTAGTATCTTGAGCTGTTCAGTCTTAGTACGGGGTTACCTTAATTCGAAATATTTCTTCTGTGGGCATACTTCTGAGATGTTTGGTGCTTGTTGTACAGTGTACACCTACCAATATTTATCCAGTACATTGGTCATCTGCCTGGTTATTGACACCAGATTATCAGACTGTGAAACTCACAGCTAACTGAAGAATTTTACTTTAGTCACGCGAAAGCTAGGCCTAAATTAACACCCAAATGTGCTGGAATTCAGTGTTAAAATTAGGAATACTTGGGATAATTTGCCTTTTAATCCGCGCACAAAATGTACGGAGACCTAATTCACTACGACGAATATTGTCGTCAGGCGGTATTAAGTGGGTGATAGTTTTTGAAGAAGGATGTTTCTTACTAATAAAGAGCATCATAAATTGTAACGATGATAAAATATCGCCATAAAATATATAATACTATTGTAGAATATCGAGGCACATCACGTAGTGCGAACGCTCACGTCCTCTCGCCTGATATGCGCGATGGAAAGTTAATAAACACTATCAGTAAATGCAGGAGTCATGTTCTCACTTTATTTTACGGCTTAACTTATCGGGTTTTGGGTTTGCTAAAGTTTGCACACCTACTTGTTGCAGGCAAAAAGACACAGGAGATCGACTCAGATATAAATTGCAGGTGTGGTTTGACGTACCGTCGTGCGAACTGACCCCCACCCAAAAATTTGGGAACGGTTTGAAAGCGCTTGTAATATTGCTGCGCTGTCTCAGACCGATAGCTTCATGACAAACCGATATTATAAATGGCAAAATAATCTTTGATATTATGAATTGTGTTTTTTGCAGGTTACTCGTCACTGATTTGAAACTACACTCAGGAGTATATTATGAGTTTGATAATTTGACTGTCATCCTCATAAATCTTTAGGAATCGAATGTTGCGAGAACTGGCTCCCACAATGCAATACTGTTAGGTTTTTTCAGCGATAGATAGGCCTTCGAGACTTCTATGTTTTGTGTTCGCTCTGCTTCTGTCTGTTTTAATGCTTTCTTCGCTCTCTTTTCTTTGTCTTTCCTTCCGCTTCATTCCTGACTTCCTGTTTTTATGTGGCATGCACCCTGTGGATGATTTTGTGGATGTGAATTCCTGATTTTATGCGGCAGGTTTTTATGTGGCAGGCGTTTTATGTGGCATCGGACACACCTTGTGCGTAGATTCCCCGATTTGTACTGTCCATGCGAAATGAGCCCTTCTTTTCTTTTTCTTGAGAATCTCTGTTATGACTTGTTCGTCTTAACCCTTTAACGTCCGAATTTTTGTACTCATATTATCGTTAACACAACCACCGTCACTAAACTGGCGCTGGCATCAGGCAGTCATTGATATCAGGATGGGATAGGAACTGCCACTCGGCAGAGAACTTCAAAGAACACATTAGGGAACTAATTGAACAAGAAATACAACATATTGAGGGTATTTTTGAAAGAGGACACTGGTGTCCTCTGGGGCGTTAAAGGGTTAAACTAATTTAATAATAATTGTAAAGGAAATAATATTATTTTTTCGGAAGTATAAGCTGTAGATTATTTCACCAAAAGTAATTAGATGCATTTCAAACAACCTTTGTCTGTCGTGCATGATTTAATTCAAATAAACTATTAATGACTTAAAACTGTATGTGGTATTTTTATGTTGTACAAAAGCGGTACGGCTTTGTTTACACGATATGAAAAAGGACAACTTTTGCCCTTCAGCAATCACCTGGTGCAGACGGTTTCATTTATTTTACGATGATTTTTTGGGTTAATTTTCCAATCCCTCGCCATTTTTTCTCCATCATTATGTATCGGAATTAATTTGCCATCTATTTCGCGCCCATGCTGATAGAACCGTGAATCAACCGAACTGCGCAAGAAAAAATGAATTCTTAAATTTTCTTATGTTGGGTCGCTTGCGACACTTCATGCACTCAGGCAGGGAGTGCTTCACAAAAAGTATCGAGAAAATTTGGCATTTACAGCTCGGTTGCGTACTTGATCGCGTGGCGTGCTAGCTTATCTCTTTGCGCTTTTTGTATACTTTTGTTTGTGAAAACCAATTTTATGGTCTACTTTACGTGGAAGATTTAATTTCAGTGACCTGTGGAGGATAAGGTCGTGGTTATGTTTTGGTTTCCCGGCTGCCAGCGCTTCGTATTTTCATTGTTGTTACGACCCTGCTTATTTTCTTCCGAGTCGAGTGTTTTTCTGAAATTCCATCCAGAAGTTATCGCTCGAACATTGTTTTTCCCTCGATTCTGTCAGATATTAAGTTGTGAGTATCCACTTCGACCCTTATCGAAACAGAATAGACATAAGTATTCAAATCTAAATGTTGCCTTTCAAGGAACAATTGTTGCGAGTACCATATTTAGTTTAAGTTACCGGAATTATATCATACCCTGCGATTGAGCAGCTTCTATTATTAGTTCCTACCAATGCAGACGCTTCTCACATAACAATCAGGGATTCATTCGATGGGCTTGAAAATTTGAGATTTATCACTAGAAAAAAAGCTCAACTTGTGCTTTAACATTTTATGAAAAATTCCCAATCGTTTCGAATACAGACGTTAAAAGTTCGGTGATGCGACTAATATTTTCTGTTGTGTAAGGGGTGATTTTTTCAAGAAAGTTATTGATTAGTGAGATGAAAATTTCCAATAATTATAATCTGATAGTCGTTGAGATTTGAAAATTTTTCATGGGAAAAATGGGAGGTTCCGAGTTTCTTGTTATATAGGCCTTCCTTTTGTTGAACTAAATTTTTTTGTTTAATTTAGGACCATCTTATATCAATTCATTGCTGTCTTTTTTAAAACATCTATTACGTTTTTCTTCAACTTATATCTTATTTCATAAACTTATTTCTATCATTTTTATATGTATAGTGTGTGAAGACAAACTTTGTGCACAGATTCCTCGTTTCCTAAATCTCATACTAAGTGGTTTCTTTTTTGGAAACACTTCTGTTGGGATTTGGGAGGCATCAACTCACAATGTAATGGATCCTACTTGTGCGGGACCTGGGTATTCTATTGAGCAGTTCCTTTGTTCATGGAATATGAAAATGAAACAGGAGTCGCGTACGCTGATATTTTCGGTCTTGAATAATGTGGTAGTGATGGATGCAAACAGGCGCTGAAAAAGATGAGAAACTCTGTAAACACAGAAGTCCTGTCTCCGTCTAGGCTGTACGTCAAGGCGCGTTGCCGAAGATTGTACGCTGGCGTCAAAATATGATCGTACCTCAGAGGCAGCGCTGTTGTCTATTGTACGAGTTTCTTTTGATCTTGAGGGAAATGATAGAAATTTACGTATAGTTCATTAGGGCTCGCTTCTAGGTAATTTTTAAAGTTTAAATTCACATTCAACTTCTGTTTCTTTGGCTGGTAGAGATTGTGAAATTGGTGCGTTCCTCCTGTAATGTCCAGATTAGTTATTCTAGCTAAAACCAGACTAATGTGCTTTAACTGCAGAATTGTAGTTTGGAAATATTTTACCCGTAGATGCTAGTATCTTCTTTTTTTTACGAAGCGTTTTGATTTTTGGTACCCCTGCGACATGAAGCTGAACATGTCCCACGATTGTGCTGCGATGCGTTAATCGAAATCTAAAATCTTTTGAGACGCGTTCGATGTACAAAGTGGGAGTTTCGTTATTATCAATATTCAGAAGCTTAACTTTTTTAGGCTCTGATTATTTAACTGCAAGTTCTCACGTTCGTATAGATGACTCTATTCTTTATCTTTTACTGACGAAGTAGCATTAAAGTTCTGAGGAGTGATCTTGCTGCTTGCATTGATACGGAATCACTACTGATCACTACTGGCGACGAGTATAGGATTCGTCGGTCCGTTTAAAATGAACAACGGGCAAACGATGCAGTGAATATCAGCAGCATGCGTACATGTGATCGTGAGCTTCATTACGAAACTAAAGTGTGACGTAAGCGTGCTAGCTTCTTGAACCCTCCCGGCTTGCATGCCTGTCTCTGTTGTAATGTCGGTGATCCGTCAGGGAAGATCGGAATCCAATGATCAGGTAAAGTGACGCGCATTTTTGAGTTTATTTTACGGTATTGTGTGTTGATATATATTTATTCCTGATATTTTTGCACGTTGTTTAAAATTCGTAGTTTAAAATTTGTAGTGTATTACACTGCAATTCCCTTTTCGTAAATTGCATGAGTTGTTAAAATTTACCTCTTCTTGTTTTATTTTGAATGTGTGTTTCTAGTAAAGGTTGTGTTATCAGACTACGATTGCGAACACTACACTGCTCATCTAAATATGTGTTCGCTTATAATTCTGTTCGAGCTGAGCATGGTCCAAGCACGTCATACTTTTCTATGATATTTAGCATTTGTCTTACATTTTTTGGGCAGACCACATGTTCTCGTATCCTTATTTTCTATTGCGATTACATTTGTTTGTACAATAGTATTCATATGATTTACAGTACTCAGAAACAGCAAGTGATCTCAGTTTTCATCTTGAACGATTCCAAAGTAAGTGTACGTGGTTGACTGAACTGCGTTTAGACTCTCCTCACCTCTAAGCGCTAAGTAAACTTGATATATATAATAGTCTACATCATCTCTAGGCTATGAGGATTTGTATGAACAAAGGCCGAATTGTTGCTCTTTGTTTTTACAGTTATTCTAATAGAAATACCGTATAATATTGTCAATCCTCTATTTTCCAAATTCATGTGTGTAAACTTTAATTGACTTTCAAAGGCATATTTTTTGAGCACATTATCACATATGGATAATTTCGTAGGTCGTGTGAATATTTTACTGAATAAATAGCTCTGAATCTGGAAAGGAGACAGGTATGTTTCAAGTCGTTGTAATTTCGGAAGAGATCTTTGTGGTTCATGTTCATTTTGCTAACATATGAGCTGCAAATCTTCAACATGTTTTCATCGGAGCAGGACGATATTTCTCATATGCGAGGGTCACTTTTTGTTGTGCCAAAGTTAGGGTAGACTGACTGTCTCCGCTATTTTCAATTGTCTTAAGCTTTTTTTAACTTCAGAATACATGTAATTTCTAGATGTAACACGTCTTCTTCATTATAGATAAAATATTGACAGTATTAAATATAAGAAATTGTTATTTTAAATTTAGGTCGCCCTAAGTGTTTACCTGTTCCAAATACAATTCATGTCCTGATACTAAACTGCAATTCGCTTTACAGTTTACAGAAGCAAGTTTCGATCATGAGTCTCAACCTAACATCTAAAATAGACGACATTCAGTGCCACCAACACGCGGACACCAGCGCTGCCCTGCACGCAATCAGGTGATGCAAGTCTAATGTTTGTACTTGGTGCCTCCCTCATGCTCCTCTCTCACGGTCCCGCTTCTCACTCCTGTGCAGGTTGCTATGTTGCTGCGGGACATGCGCCAAGGTCGTGTTTTAGGTCTGAGGAAATGAGTGGGTTTGCGCAATGTCGATTGATGCGTTGTTATTGCGGGGTGCGATCGCTCACGTGGCATTCTTCATAGTTTTGACGATGTTCTCGGGGCTTTGTGTCGGCTTGTCAGTATAAGAATATTTCACTTCTTGCTTGAGGTACGCTAAAATTTTCATCTTTTTGTCTGTCCAAATGACATATCTAAAATGTCTTAGTAATATTTATCAGTCGTCAAGTATAAAATTGCTTAGATTCCAATTTTGTCGTAGAAGTTCGACTCGTTGCAGTTTCTTCTCTTGAAGAGTGTTGAAATGGAGGAACGGAATAATATATGTCGGCTGCCGTACTCTGTAAAAGATTAAAATCAATCTAAAATTTGCCCTCGTATTTCTATCCAAGGAATACATTTAATGTAATTAAATTTTTATTCATCAATTTATAGTGCTTATCACTTTTGATTATTTGCCGACTTTTAAATTTTGACATTCTATACATCATATGTAAACAGGCTCCCGTTTCATCGTATGTGCGTCTAATTATTAATGAGCAGCTTTCCTGCTAGACCTGGCAAAAATTTAGCATTCCGTAAGTTGAGACTAATTCCAGAATTTATGTGCCGAGTTCAGTAAATTTCATTCTTGTACAATTCATTATACGCAATGGATTAATGTTGTCGCACGCTAGCACTAGCTGGCAAGAAGTGCGGTTGCGCGGATTGTGAAGCCGCTTGTGGTTACAGCGTGGCAGAGAATGTGTGTGAGACCATTGTCATTGTCTGAAGATGTGGCGAGTCTTGTGCTCCGGAACTTTTGTAGGCGTCCTCAGAAGTTGTATAGCGTTGTAAGTCGGTTGGGATGGTTATTGAGTTTACCTTAGCTTTGTGCTGCCATCGCTTAATTCTCAGACGGAGGAAAACTACACGAGTCATGAGATTGTAAAATTTGTGTAAAATTTCAGTCAACTTAATCAGCAACTTGTCCTTGCTCGGGGATTTTTGCTGGAGTTGGGAGGCTGTGGTTTCCGCGTTCGAGAAACTGAAATGTGTGCGTTGGTGAGACGCCAATCTTCGTGTTGTTGAGGCTATAAATTTATTCCAACTCGTGTAAACATTAGTAAAAGATCTCAACGTGTGGAGATATTTTATGTGTAAGTATGCAATCACAACTTCAATCATTTATTTTAGTAGGGATGAACCATGGAATGATTATTTTTGTTTTCCCCTGATTCTTGAAAATGATTCACTCAGCACTGAATTTTTAGTTCACTAAATTTTATATACAATGAAGTTATCGTTGAAACGTGAACCGATAGTAGAAATGCAGAGTGTAGGTTAGGATCCTTCAACTGACAGATGACGGTCTTGAGGTCGAAAGATCAACCGTTTGGACCGCTATCAAGTTGTGTAAAGAGCGAGGAGACTTCGAAGGTCGGCTTTGAAGTGGAAGATCTCGATCACAACGGACCACATCTGTTTCTAAGGCCGTTCGAGGGCAGATCAGCCAAAACTCGAAGAGGTCCAAGAGGCCCTTGAGGGAGATCGTAAAGGATTTTGGAATGAACCCCACAACATTGTAGATTGTCCTCGATGATTCGGGAGTGCCATCCTTCACCCGGCTAAACAAGCAAATTCTCGCCAAGATTCGAATGCTGAGAAGAGTGGATAGAGGAAAGGTTTTGTTGATCTTGATAGAAAAACGCACGACAGGTGATGTTATCCAGTCTGAAAAGAAGTTACTCGCACTTGAAGTAGCTCACAGCCTGCTTGATGATTATGTCATCCAGAAGAATTCTTATGCAATTACGCGTTAATTGAAGAAAGTTTTTCAAGCCCCGAATGTCACCCAAGCGTGGGGCAGAGAAAATTTTGACGCTTTGTGGTCAAAGAAGTTGTGGCTCCCTTTTCGCTAGATCTCAATCAGATGGACTTCTCAGTAAGGTCGATATTTGAGGCTAGGGCGCGTTCCAGAGTTCTTCATTCTGTTCATTCAAGGAATTACTTCGTGCCGCGTGTTTCATGGGCGCGCTAGTGGAGAGGGGCGCCAATTTATAGCTGAAGTGGCTAAGTTTGAGAGATGATATATGTAATAAATATACTTGTAAAATAAATTTCTATTAGAACGTGTGATAACGTACAGTTAGCGATGAAATTATTCGTACAACCCTCGTCTTTCAAAACTTTCTAGAATTACTCAAAAACTATCGTTTTCACAGGCATAAGATTTTCACAGGGTGTGAAGCACATATTAGTGATAATAATACTTAGTTTCTACAGCAAAATATTATTTTTTGAAGATTTAACAAGCTGAACTTCAGAAACATGAGACAAAATTATTCATACACGGAGATTTTATTACACTTTATTGAGGTGAATCTACCATTTGAGTAAATTTTTAACAATCAATAGCGTGACCTTTCATCTTCATAACATTTAAAAGCCTTTTATTATAGTTTTTGACAAGCTTTTCCGTAGTTTCAGATGAAATATTGTTCCATTCTTCAAGGGCGACGCATTTCAATTCATGAAGATTCTTTGAAGCTCTCTTGTTGATCTTGACTTTAAATTCCTGGCACAAATTTTCAATGGGATTGAGATCAGGACTCATCGAAGGCCATGGCAGCAGGACTATTGTACTATTGATTCTTTGAGTCAAGATTCTTTGAAGTTCTCTTGTTGATCTTGACTTTTAATTCCTGGCACAAATTTTCAATGGGATTGAGATCAGGACTCATCGAAGGCCATGGCAGCAGGACTATTGTACTATTGATTCTTTGAGTCAAGATACTTTGAAGTTCTCTTGTTGATCTTGACTTTTAATTCCTGGCACAAATTTTCAATGGGATTGAGATCAGGACTCATCGAAGGCCATGGCATCAGGACTCATCATTCTTTGAAGCTCTCTTGTTGATCTTGACTTTTAATTCCTGGCACAAATTTTCAATGGGATTGAGATCAGGACTCATCGATGGCCATGGCAGCACATTTATCTTATTTCTTTGGAGCCAGCTAGTTGTATACCCACCGCCCTCAAAGTCCTTAACTATTAGCTGATACCTTCAGGTTTTCATTCAAAATTAAAATATGGTCACCAGAGTTCATTTTCCCTTCAATTGCAACCAATTTGCCAGCACCCGATGCAGCAAAACAACCCCAAAACATCAGTGATCCACCTCCGTGTTTAACTGTTGGCACAGTGCTCTTTGGCAGGAAAGCTTCACCATTCTTACGCCAAGCCTTCTTCACGTCATTGTGCCCAAAAAGCTCGATTTTGGTTTCGTCACTCCATAATACTCTCTCCCAAAAGCCTCTGCCCTTATTCAAGTGTGACTTTGCAAAATTCAGCAGCAACATGACATGGTTAGTGGAGTGGAGTCCTTCGAGGTCGGCGTCCGTGTGGCCTTCCTTTTTCAGACACCGCTGGATTGTGCGATTGCTCACACTAGTTCCCTGAGCGTTTAATCTCTCGGCAGTGTTGTATATATAGCTTCACTCGAGGATTAACTTTACGACACAATTTTCGAGAAGTTCTCATCGAGAGTTTTTGTTCGCGACCACGCCCAGGCAAAGTTTCTACAGTGCTAAACTTGGCAAACTTTTTAATAACAGATTGTACTGTAGATCTTGGGGTGCTCAAACGCTTAGATATGTCACCATAACTATTTCCAGCTTCGTGGCAGTCAATAATTTTCTGTCTGAGGTCCACACCGAGTTCCTGAGTTCTTCCCATCGTGGCGCTAGTGTACGAATGACAAAGCTCTACTCCTCTAGCTCCCCGTTAGCTCTGGCACAATTTTCTATAATGATCTCACATCTAGAATGTTCTAGAACATTTTAAAAACAATTTTTTTCAATAAACAAGTATAACAGTAAATCCTTCTCCGTGAAATGTAATGTTCTCAATTGTATGAATAATTTTGTCTTTTCGTGTTTCTGATGTTCAGCTGGTTAAATCTTTCAAAAATAATATTTTGTTCTAGAAACTTCGAATTATTATCACTAATATGTGCTTCACACCCTGTGAAAATATAATGCCTGTGGCAACAATAGTTTTTGAGTAATTCTGGAAAATTTTGAAAGACGAGGGGTGTACGAATAATTTCGTCGCTAACTGTATGTTTACATGAGAAATGGAAGATTTCATACGATCTTAAACAAAATTTTTGGTCGTTTTGATGCTACTGCCAGATCCTGTGTACATGTATTTTCATACATGTAAGTTTTATTTTGTCAATTATTTGGACTTACAAATTGCCGGTGCACTAAAAGTCATTGTACTCGACATTATTAAGTATGATTTTCGTTAGTTCCACTGGAGGAATAGTATTTTCATTGATCATCGTAATCAATTATTGCTATACCATCTAATTTATGATATTGTCCTACTTTCCTTGACTGTGAGGAACTTTGTAGCTTGAATTGATTTTTTTCGTGAATTTAGTGCTTATTCATGCAGCATCGTTATTCTTACATCTATTTGATACATGCTTGGCCAGGTTTTTCTTTGCTGTTGTTAGGGAAGCCCGTTCAAAGCTGCTACGTTAATAAACTCAGTAGAATCCTAATGTATTAAATTTAATTCATGATATTTGTGTATTTCATTTCTCCGTTGTCAAGTAGCTCAGCCGCTAGTTGCGATTGTAACAGTTTCACGCATTTGCTGTATAAGTTCTGTTGAATCCTTTCAACATTTATCGTGCTCTCGTACGTGTAGATCGACTATTCCAAAATGTCTCTCTGAAAACTTTTTTTGGACTTAAATTCTTCGGTGGGACGTTTTTGAGGTTGATTCGTCACTACATGAAACATGTTGGTAGTATCAGATATTGGTACTTCTTGTATATTGATTTCCTATTAATGTGTAGCATGTTACTCTTTTTAGAATACGGTTCTGTCGTGTTTCCGTGGCTTCAAACATTTTGACTTTGCGTTCTGATTGTACGTGTTGTTTCAGGAATCAGCTACAAGATTTGACTGCGAGTGTTGAGAACTGCCAAAGCGAGGTGGTGGAGGTCAAGAGAGATATGGTGGCCATCAAGCACGAAATCGATACGCTACAGGCAGCCAAACACGAGATCGAAGAGCTCAGAGATGCCGTCGACAGGCTTGAAGAAACCCACCGACGGAGAAAGGTGCGCCTTTTGGAGCAGGTGAGAAATTGCGCTTAAAAGCCAATTAAATAGGCTCTTTCAAGGGCGACTCGAAATTATGCGTGCTGAATGGTTCAATTAGCACGTGAATGCAATTAGATTCCTAAATACAAACTAGTTCCGTGAGTCCTGTGATCGTGGATGGAAAAAACGTTCAAACGGGTGTGGAAGCGAAAAGACTATGATTTAGGAGTTTAACTTCAACTGTTGGAAGGGAGTTTAAAATACTTCCCAAATTATTAAATGACCTTCCAAAGGGTTGTCGGGCTAAATTCCAGAAAGGAGACTGAATATTTCTAGCAGAATTGAATAGGTTACATGAGAATGGCTGGACGAACTTTCTGAGGGTAGCTGATCCAGGTTAGCTCCGTGGGTGTAATTGTTCTAGGTTTTTGGGTGTAGTTGAGCCTATTCCCAGAGTTTAGTTAAGCCGACTTCCAGAGGGTAATTGAGCCAACTTCTAGAGGAAAGTTGCGGCGGCTTCTGGAAGTTGTTAGCCTACTTTCAAAATGCAGTTGATTCATTTTTTTAGAGTAATTCAAATATCTTCTAGAATAGTACAGTAATTTTCTAGATTAGTTGCGCTAAATTTTAAAGAATAGTTGCATCAGCCTCCTTAGGGCAGTTTCGGTACCTCCTATATGGAGTTGTTCCTACTCATTCAGCTAAAAGTTTGTTTCAGTAAACTATAATTAAGGTGGAAAGAAAATTTGCTCAGCTTCGACACAATCCCACCTCTACATCAGTGAAAACAAGGTTTAGCTTTTCGTTAAATTGACTGGGGAACAGTTTTAAAGACTCAATGTTAAGACTTATAGTCAAATGTGCATCAGAAGTTTCTCAAAAGAATCGTTAACCTTTAAACTTTGTTATTTCTCGTGAGCGTAAAACAACACTTGAATGAAAAGTTTGTAACTAAATAAGTGAAATTATCATTTTTATTTGCTCACGTTATTTTCTCTGGCCCCAACAATTTAAAATGGTTTTATTGATGAATATGAAATGATGTTCAAAATTAATTCAACACTCAAGATGAAGTTAGTAACGTAGTTAAATTTTTTTTTTGTTTTCTTTTGATTTAAAGTTAGCTTTTTAGGTCGACATTTTTGATTTCCTCGGCGAATTGAGGGATTTCCATCCATTGGGTTATGGGATCGTAGGTGCTCTTTTTAATCACTTGTCATTTGCGCTCAGCCTGTCCGTATGCTACATGCCCAGATCTTTGATTTTTATGAATATATTTTTCATTAATTAATTTTTGCATTACACATTTATGCTTTTGACGTTTTTGTCGAGCTGATTTGTCAATTATTTGTTATATGCAATTTCTGGTCCAAGATAGGGTTTTTTTCTTATCGCGTAAAATGAGCACGGAAATGCTTCGAGTTATGAGCATCTTGGCTAACAGCAAAGGATCTTTAGGCTCACAAACGCTTGCTTCAACCTCACCATGACTCGAGAACTGATGCTTCACCTCATTTAGTTTTCAGACGAATGGCAAATCACTAATCACGCCACAAGCCAGGGACCTTTTGTGGCTCTGGTATTAGGTGCACAATGGTAATATTATTCTCCTGGTTTTGTGGTTTGCTGTAAAAAAAATTGTGATCGATTCATAAGCAGCATTTAGCTGTAGTCATGAAGAAACCCCTCAGGGGGATACAACTATTGTATCTATGGGAATTAGCGCTCCCAGGGGAACCATGTGAGGGCCCGAGCTAAAGGTTAGGTAGGCTTTCTTTTTGTTAAAATAGAATAGGTTTTGTTGTGTTACGGACCATCTTTTTTCGGTTCACTGCTGTCCTGTTTTTCACCGCCTACTACTTTCTTCTTCAACTTTTTCTTGTTTCATGAACTTCTTTCTTAGCTTTCTGTTTCTGTGCCCTTTCTGCATAGATTCCACGTTCCCTTAACTCCATACTAAATGGTGCCTTCTTCCTTCCTCTCTTTACATCTCATTGTTGAGGATAGGGAGGCTTAAACTAACTAATAAACTAATAAACTTTTCAGCACCTACTACTTTCTTCTTCAACTTTTTTCTTGTTTCATGAACTTCTTTCCTAGCTTACTGTTTCTGTGCACTTTGTGCATAGATTCCGCGTTCCCTCAACTCCATACTAAATGGTGCCTTCCTCTTTCCTCTCTTGGAACATCTTTGTCGTGGTTAAGGGAGGCTAAAACTTTCTTATATAATAATGGTAATAAAGTCATGAAGAAAACTATTCCAATTATCGAAGATGAAATTCTGAGTCTTCGAGTAAATGTTGGTGGTTCTTTTAGACATTTGCAACACGGTATTCAGCATCAGAAACCTAATTCCACTCCTGAAACATACGTTCTTGAAGTAAGCCATTCTTCTTGTTGGATCATCCTGAAGGGTCTTCTGTTCATAGTATTTCTGTCCTCATGTCCTTGACCATCCCATTGCGTTCCTTATCTTTATACCCGTGTTTAAACTGGTTTGTGTTTACTCGGTAAGTTTATTTTTCTTTGTATGTGCACTAGTGACTATTTTAGGAGCTTCGAAAACTAGTAGTAATCTCCAAATATGAAACCTCCATTTCCACCTATATGAGCATCGTGTTGCTACTGCTGCTACGCTGCTTTTCGTTTTTTGAATTGCCGTTTGGTTTGGGAATGGTTTATGCAAGTACATTCAACATCAGTTGCGGCATTGTATTCCTCATCAAAGGGCAATTCTACGAGTGTGCGAGTTACTCAATTTCGTTCAAGTTTAAGTCGGTTATGGTACTTTCAATTTGCATTTCCAGAAGCCCGAAGCTTATTTAGGGGATTATCAAGGGTTTTTGAAGAGAAAGTTATTCCCACATGTTAATATTAGTTTTAAAAATTCCTGAAATACGTGGGAGAAAAATGATGTAAGTTTTTGGTCATTTTGATTCGTGGGATAGAAAATTATGCGGTTTTAAAGTCACACAATCACAGAGGTTGAGAATATATAATTGTGGCCCTGCTTGGCTTTTTAGAATCCTCTTCCTTGAATTTATCTACATCAGCTCAGATAATTTTGTCTTTGTAGTTCCAATTTATTATGGTTCAGTAGCTCTGATGGCTCGTTGGTTTTGGTTTCATAGCCTATGATGGAATTTTGTTGAATAAATTTTAATTTTTTGTTTTCATTTGTCGCTTGATTTCATTTCATTAGAGATTCAAAACTGTGCTTCATTATATTTGTGGCCCGTTTCATTTTTCAGTTTGAATTCTTGACTCGACTACGTACTGGGACATGTGCCGCTAAGTATATTGCTCATTTACGTGCCGGCATAAATACGTAGCATACCAATTATTTCACTTCCTTATCAGGAATAGATTTGAGCACATAAGGTAATATTTTTCGTGCAATTATATTATCAACACTTCTTAAAAAGGCTAGAAATCTGTTCGAGCAATTCAGTCTGTTTTTCAATTCTGCTACTCACACCTTAACCCACCGCGCAAACGTAGTTAACTTGTTAAATTTCAAACTGGAAAAATTGTGGCCTTTAAACAGGTTTTAAACTTTGCTTTAAAACACAAATATTGAGATATTGATTTAGGCTAAAGCACTTAAATATTCAACATTCTATTGCATTGCAGAGCCTTCATCGAAGAAATTCTTGCAAGTCTAAAACCGTATCTGTTCAGGGAATAGTCCAAGCACTGATTATTATTTTCATTTGTTTAGGATTTTAAAATGAGTGTCAATTTTTTATTCCCGTTTTTTGTGACGTTCATTTTGTTTGTTTCAGTTTTTTGTTTTAATAAATCTTTCTTGAATTTTTGGACCAATTAATTTTCCTTTTTAGAAATACTTGAATTGAGTGCTCTAATGTGTTGAAAAATTAAAATCCTAATGGAAATTTACGCCGTTCTTCTATAGCTCCTCGCGTTACTCATCTCCCGCGTGCTTCATTGGATCTCAAAATGTTGATATGGTTTGTTACAAAATTATTGTTCCTTTTCATGTATTATTAAATTTGAGATTACTGCAACTGAAACAGATACGACGGACGATTGGTTTGGTGAGAGGTTTTGGACAGGTTTGACAGTTGTGCATGGAAGCACTTGAGAGATAGTACTGAGTGGGACAAACGTGCTGCATGAGGATGGAAAAAACATCCTCTCTGGAAGAGTGGAAAAAGGTGTGTGGCATAGGCAGGTGAAAAGGTGAGCAAGAGGAGTGTTTGGTCGTGGATACGTTAGTGTAGGGCATAAAACTGTGAGCCCGAGTCCAGAAGAGGATGAGTTATGTCTGGAATGAGCTGCGGACTGGGGAATTGCGGTTTTTTTCACTAACTCATCTTTTCTTATTGTGGCAACTCAGTGAGGAGTAATTGCTGAATGTCGTGGCAGAAGTCTACCCTATGATATAATTCGTCACAAAACAGCGCACGTTTGTGTGCCAACTTTTTACAAAACTGACACACATAAGTGAGTCGTCAATATACCTCATCGGTCATTGGATAGTGACATTTTTTGTGTATCGGGCTGATCAGACGCACATAGTGTGTCAACCATGACACACTTAGTGTGAGTCAGCATTATTTCACATAATCGTTTTACTTTCTCAAACTGACTAGTGATTAAACTCATAAACACAGTATATAAGAATGAAAAGAAAAAGTAACGAAAATACCGAGGTTTCAAGAGAGAAATATATTGTATACTCAAAATCTGAATAAATTTCATTTTTACCAAGAATGTGACCAGTTGATACACGGATATGTGATTTAACTTTCTCAACCCTTAAAACATGCGTTCAAAGTTCTTACATCAATATATATAGCAGGACTTCTCTGGATTAGTAAGCGATGCTCAGCGCAGCGGCAGATACAATCAAGGAGAGCGATAAACTAAGAGAGCCAAAATGAACAAATGGAGGGAAGGGTATTGACACCTGCTTGATGGAGTGGATTCGTTTTTGCTCAAACTGCCTTTCCGCCGTGCGAGTGACAGTACCAGACTAAAATATTAAGACTATGAATATGGAAGGATTTATTAGAGTAAAGCAGGGAATAGCAAGTGATGCGGACTTTGTGGTGTTGGAAGCGAACTAGCACTACCCGAAGTAGCTGCGCTGTTCGCACACTTCTGTGAAAAGTGACGTAATTCAAAGGACTCAGGGCGTGAATTACGTTGAGATTGTAGGCGGAACGATTAGACGACAGTAATAGTCTTGAGTTTTAGCAACTGCCTGAATATATTGGATAAATAGTAGCCTTTCTCCGACGATCGGTATTTCAGACCATCAAAGCGATGCAGATCCAGTATATGGCTGTTTAGGAGAATTGTGGTTCATTTCATGTGAAAAGTGCACTACTTTATTCGGCAAGATTTGAGATTTTTCATTTTTCACAATTCTCTTTTTTTGAAACTGCTTACACTTTTCCTTCCATGGCGAAATAGGTACAATTGTTTTTATTTTTCAAACAGAATCCTCCAAGTGCTTCAGTATTGTAATTCGCATCAGCATCGGCGGTTGTATTGTAGCTAAGATAAGATCCTTTGAACTGAACTTTGAGCAGAAGCAACTTAAGTGTTCATATATATTTCGAGTCGCGCCATATTATGCATCATAAAATAGCATATGCTCAAGTGATGGAGAGCAAATGTCAAAAGCGCGTGCAGTTTAGTCCTTTTATTTTAATGTTGAATGCAATGTACCTCATATAGGTTTCGTTGTATCCGTTTGCGCGGCGTCTTTGGACCGAGCTGTAATTCGGTGGGACTTGCTGACTCGATAACACTGCACTGACGCTAGGTTTGGCTAGTTTGTACCTCAGGCTGTCAGGTTGCTAAAGGGTACAATTAAGTAGAATCCATAATTCAAAAGCTTAAGCTTATTTGGGCTCGTGAGTTCTCTCTAACAAAACCAGTAGCTGTTGAACGCTCGCTGATTTTGCCAAGCTATCATCGAGTTTGAGATTTAGCGACCGAAACTGTAATGGGCATAATGTCCGTTGAAGTGATACTAATTTTATCGTAGGTTGGGTATTTTGTGACGGTTAGGGAGAAAAGTAAAGTTCAACCTAAGCAGTTACGGCTGCAATCCGAAACCCTGTTTTTATCCTCGTCCGAGTTTCAAGCCTTGCATCCCCACACTAGTTAGATTTGCTCGCTGTGATTGCTGTTGTATTTGGTTTGCTTATGCACTTCTTATTAGTTGCACGATTGTGGCTTGTTGTTTGGTATTTATTTATTCTTTTTCCTGACTTGGCTCTGCATTTTACTCACGCTGTCGACATGCTATTATTTTCATTCATGTTATAAGACGAATGTAGTCTTTGTTTTAGGATGTTATTTTCTTATTGCGATTATTACCTCAAGAACTATTGTTGAAGCCATATTGATATCAGCCCTCATAACATCTGTGCGACTGCTGAAAGCACAAGATTTGCTATGAAAGAAATACGCTTTAAAGTTGAAATGCTTCATGTAAAGCTGTATACCAGTGAACATCATTATGAAACGTAGTTCAGCAGCATAACATTGGACTTGAGGTGTATAGTGAACCTAGTTATCTTAGTAAGATGAAAATATTTGCACATGTTACTGATGCGTGTAGGAAAGAACTTCAATTGATCATCAGATAGCGTGTTCTTTGCGACTTCTATTCTTCTGACCACTGCTATAAAAACTTCTTCAGTAAATGTTTCTCTAAAAATTTTCTATAAATTATTTTTTACACCTACTACCATAAATGTGTGTTATCTTTTTTGTATCCTTCTGTGTACTTTCTGTTCAAGCTGGTTCACTCTGTCTCAATTAGTGTAAACATGTTCATTTGTGTAATTTTTACGTGAGGGCTTATAAGGACCACAGTAGAGGCCAGTAATTTGTTATATTATATGAGCCGAAAGCACAGCCTTTTATACTGGAGGCATAGCTAGTTGAGAGCACATGTCGCTGTGAGGTTATAGTGGGCAGTTATCAAGTGAACCAGCTTGAATCGCGCTTTTCTGGTCTGCATTTTCAGTGTTGTATTTTTGAAGGTAATTTCAGGGCTATCAAATTTATAGCGTCGGGGCACGCTCTTGCTCATACCTCGTGTCGCGCGAACTGAAGACAAATGAAACAATCGATGCGTTCCAATAGCTCGTTTTTTGATGAAGGCTTGTCGCTGAAACGCAATTCTATTAACCCATGTATACAACGGTTGGCTAGACTTGTACGTTAATGGCAGTGTTCACACTTTCGTGGAAAAAATTCTGAGTCTACTTTTGTGATTTTGAAATCTACAAAGTTCGTTGTAGAAGTATGGTTTAATAAGAGCAAAAATGAATATTTTCTCTTTTTATGCGGGAGTAACCACTCTACCAACATCAAGAAGCGAGTTAATTTATCTGTCTCTTGATCCACCGCCTTGGCCTTGGCCTTGGCTCGGAGATGCGTTGTCTCTTGAGTCGGCTGTGAATTATAACAAAGAAACTTGGCACCCATGTTTGTTCTTTGACCTGGAACTCCATGCAATTCTCTCTGAATGTAGACTTTTCGGAAGTAGCTGTTGAATTGTGGTGTCAGAGTTAATGATTTTCTCTACTGATGATAAATTTTATGCTTGAGTTTTCGCTTTATCTGCTACTCTCTAAATTATTCGTGATCTGGGACGTGGTCGCGCTTCTAACCACAGAAACAAAGTAGTTACCCTCCTTGACCTGACAACACAAACACTATCTCATGCTGAACATTAGATATGATCCAGTTTGAACTCATAAAAAGAATTGGGGATGACTAGCATCACAATCCAGTACAAGCTTTCTTCTTCTTTACGAGAGATCATGATAAACTCGGTAAGCGTTGTTGTTAAGCTTCGCTCGGTCTGGTGAAGGTAGCGCATGCACGAGTATCTTCTAGACTGATTTGGCAACGTTTGGCATAAGTAGAATGCTAACTTTACTATTTCCAAAACTCATCCGCTGCCAGTGCGGTGGTGAGCTGCTGTCGTCAGAACGTCCAGGCTCGGCTTCTTGCTTTCTATGAGATAGAGTTGGCGTACTTAACAGCTGATCTTTTGCCCGAGTGTTCTCGTTTGGGTTTCAAATTGAAGGACCTCAAGACTTTACGCTACACTCTAGCTCCAACATCGCCTTTCTGTGAGAGTTCCGATTGAAAACTGTAATGAACATTTACGGGTTTTTCGCCCTCATTATTTCTAATTTAGAATTTCTAGGCGAACAAGTTTCATGAAGTTGAAATTTTTAACTTCATAACAGGATATTTTCATATAGTTTCATGTATTTTTCTTGGAAAATATCACATTCAGAATTAAACAAAATTTTACCTATAGAATGAGATGTGAATGAATAAAAAATTTCTCAAGTTCCGAATTATTTATATCTCACGAGGATATAGTTCAGCCATTAGGTTTAGGTTAGTCTCAGCCTTCAGAACTTATGTATTTCGTGCCCACTTCCTCCAATTTTCATGCTTTTTACTCTAACTCTTCTTTGTTTTGTTTTTCTTCATCCTTCTTCACTTGCTGTTTCTGTGCTCAGGGTATTCTGTGTGGGTACATACCTTGTGCACAGATCCCTCTTTTTCTACCTCCCGTACAAATTGGTCCCTTCTCATTGCTCTCTTGAGATCGCCTTTTTTATGGTTAGGATGAATTAAAATATAACAATAACTATGCCTTATTTTCCAATTTAAAAAAAGAATAAAAGACACGAAGGATCCTGGAGCGTTATTATTTTTCTTCACCATGCCGCGTGCAGTTTTTTAGAAATTCCTTCGCTCAACGTACTAATGACCCACAACTCAGGGGGATACAACTATTTTATCTAAGGAAATTAGCTTTTAATTAGAAGGGGATATCCCGTCCTAACTATTTTATCTATGGTAATTAGCTTTTAATTAGGAGGATATATCCCCCTCAGAGGAATACAACTATTTCATCTATGGAAATTAGCTTGTAATTAGGAGGGGACATCCCCTTGGAGGGATACAACTATTTTATCTGTGGGATTTAAGCCCCATTTAGTATGGATTCAAGGGATTGCAGAATCCATGTACAATGTGCATAGAAACAGGAAGTTGAGGAAGAAGTTGATGAAACAAGATAAAAGTTGAAGAAGAAAGCAGTAGTTTCTTGAAAACAATGCATCAGCGAACCGGAGAAAACAAATATTTCACGTGGCAAGAACTTTTTATATCAGCAAAAAGAAGGCTTGCGTAACTTTACGCGTGGGACTTCACATTTCCCCCCTGGGAGCGCTAATTCTCACAAATACAGTATCCTCCTGAGAAGTAAAATGAATATATCAAACTAGTTCTGTTTTAATAACATAGTGCATTGATAATATTTTATCTAGTTTGCCACTCTTTTTGTAAAATTGCAATTAATTCAAACCGTGTAGAAAAGCTTAGGGGAAAAGGTCGATAGGCCGAGAAAGTATTTGAGGTTTCAATTCGCATCAGTGAACAGGTAGAATTACGAGCAAGAGCGTGCCCTGATCTGTTTTCTGCTTGAGTTATATAAACCGATGTATTCAGACATGTACTGAACGACACTCCAACTTGCAATAAATTTGCACCTAGTGTTTACATCTTTGTTCAGAAACACTTAACAGTGGACGCATTAAACAGTTGCCTAATTTGTAGCCGTCTGTTTCAAATAGAATAAAATACTTCTTGACGCGAGGCTGAAGCTTACGTTCTGTTACTTTTTTCTGGCAAGTTTTTCTGTCAACGTTTGTTAAATATTCGGACACATTCTAATATCACATAGATAACTAAATGACTCCTAAATTTGTTGGTTATTGCAGTAGATTTGAAACATTGTAAGAGTGAGAGATTGTTCTTACTGCGTTTTGTATGTCAAGGGTGAACGTTGGCTTCAGCCTCACATAAGGTTTTACTTCTGTTCGTCATGTTGCTTCTCGTTGATGATGTTCTCTTCATATCTCTTCCCACCTGCCAGTACCGTGATCGACTCTCCTCTATTACGGTCAGTGGTACAACCCCTGCACCTTAGCGGGCCTTGCTTCCATGTGGCCCTCCCATCCATTATGTGTAGTTTCACGTCAGCCATAGCTCATTTTGAAAACCATCGACCTCTTACTTTTTTGGGCTCATTGTAGTTTTATTTTGAGCATTTCATTATAACAATATCATAGAAAACTCGCATCAATAACTGATGGAGAAATAAGGAAGTAGCATTGTAATTATAGAATAAACTGAGTACATAGGACATTTTATGTCTTGTTGGCCAGAGCTTAGTTTTCTACGTATCTGGACTTGGAAAATTGAGTCTCTTAGATGCAAAAATCATTCTACCTTGTTCATGACACAATGTCCTGCTTGCTTTCAAGTGTTGTGTATTTGTGGTAAATGTGCCTCACATGAACGTTATTCGTCTCGTAACACACTTGATTCGCTGTGCTTGGGCTTGTGTGTTCTCGCTTTTTCGCTTGTAGACTTCCGAGGTACATCTTGTTAGACCTGAATTTTTGGGATATCGCTTCTAGCGCATCGTAAATGTTAATTTTTTGGGCTAAATGCTGGAAATTCAACTGTAAATATACATTTTTAAATGAATGGCGCAAATGGTCCTCCCCTTCCCCCTCCCCACTGGTGTCAATATCATGGAATTTGTGTGGATCATTAGTTGCATTTTGTGTCGGTGGAGCCTACAGAAATTTTTCATCTCCTTTATAATTACTACCAAGTCTGGAATTTACTTCGATTTACCACAGATTTCATTGCTCTTCTATGAGAGTAAAAAATTCCCAATTTTCCTCCTTCCGGTGCACTCCGTCTACTTTTTTAGCTTTTTCACTTAGGTTATTGGAGTGAAATTTATTTTATAGTGTGTGCACATCAGCCTCATGATCACAACTCAATATTTCATATTTTCCTCTCTTTACTTAGACGTAATGATTTTTTAGAAATAAATTGAAATCTTAGTTTTGATTACGAAATGATTCTAGCGGATATGTAGTCTTTTGTTTCATTTCTAAAGAGAAATTGTTTATTTAATGATCGTAAGGTGTGTGACGGTAGACTAGAGTTTTTACAAATAATTTAGTTATGCAAGCCGGTTGTTGAATTGCATTTAAATATCCGCCAGTGTTGCAAAACTAGCACCTCCACCTGTATATTATCCACTCACCACGGCCACGATCTGTTTAACTTTGTTATTCATATTTTGTAGGAACTTTATCGGAGTGTGATTTTCCATTTCTTCAGCATTTTGCAGCAAAATGTATATCTATATACTTGGTGCTAAGTTTCTTCGACAAGTAAGTACTTTCCACGAAGGTAAAATGAGCAGGATGCTCCTCAGCAAATCTTGCAGGCCCACGCTTCACCAGGACAGGGATTATTGACCTTCTCCTGCGGAGTACAGGGAAATATAATCATTTCGTGCGTCTTTGTTCAATTACTTTTAGTATGTAATATTCTTTGGATAATAATTTTCAATACTTTGTGTTCATCCGTATTCCCTCACCTGTTAGCACTGCATATTTGTTCGTTACACTAAGTCGAAAGCCTCTAGAATTAATGGAGAGAAATATTTTATTTGAGAATGTTTATTTATACGAAAGCTGGATTGATCAGAACTGTACTTTGCAATTATAAATAAAGTTACGCATCGTAGTTTAAAGGGATAATTTTCTGATTAGCGTCCTGTGCCATGAAATTATTTTACTTTCTCTGACTATAGTTATAATTATCCCCGTAACTCGCTACTGATTAAACGTGATTGTCAGCTGTGTTTTACGTAGAAGGAATCGATTCTCGAGATTATTTGGAGGTCAAAATTCTGCACATCTGAACTTTGACTCACGACAACCTGATGTGCACATCCGTGTTGTGTTGTACGCCTGGGTGTCTCTTCTCTTTGTTGGTGGGGAACCGTCTGCCCCGGTGTAGAGAGTAGTTAATTGTTGTAATGTCTGCTTGGCAGTTGTATGTTTTCAGAAAATTATCTTATGTCTTGTTTTTTAAAGGCTTTCTGTCATGGGCGCCTGGGTCCTTGAGTTCAAAGCTCTTAAAAGTAAGTAAAATGTGTATGTGCGCGCGCTCCATTTTTTAATTGTTAATATTCATTTTTTGCATTAGTCCCGCTTATATAGTAAACAATTCGAGTCAGCGACCACACTTACAGATGGCCCTATTCATATTTCATCATTTGCTTGTAGAATTTTCTCCAAGATTAGAACTTGAAGTATTTTTGAGCACTTACGGTTACCATATCACGGCTATTCAGAAGTCATGCTATGCACGTTTGATTATTGTGGAATTTTCGTTAGCGGCCATATAATTTGATTGATGCATAAACTGCTCAGTTCGTCGCACTACACGAAAGTGCAGGTATGCGCGTATGTACATACGTGGGACTAGTATTTAAGTCTCATCAACAGTGTTTCTAACGTGTCGATAATCCTCTTCTCTTTCTCCAGGTCCTGTGTAACATCGTGCTAACTAGACTTGAATTTGTGCTGCTTAAAAGTGTTGGTATTCGTTTTAAAGATACGCAGAAATTCTTCTATTCCCTTAACTGGAGGACAGACTGGTAAGTTGGTGAACGTTACGCGCATACGTTTTGAAAAATTATTTGTTAATGTTTTGTGTTTCCCAGCCGATTTGACGATTTGTACTATTAAGGATATTTTGAATTAACGACTCTGCGCATATTTGGACCGTATTCCCAACGCATCAATTTTCAATTGGAGAGGCATTAATGTACAAGTTCTTCGGAACGAGCGCACTGCAAATCTGTAGCCAGGCATCGGGGCATTTGCTTGAAGCGTCGAACAATGTGCGCCGGTTAATAATTCTAAACTTACTAGTTGGATGGGGCCGGAATTGAGGATTGGTTCACAGTCTCAACTGCTAAGTTAGTTTGTTCCCGGGACAGTACTTTTCACACCGCCGTTGATGAGCAACAAAATTTGAGTGAAGGTGATTTTGTGTTCATGTGGGAAACATGCCTAATTTCACAATAAATATAAACAGCATGTGTGGCACAGTGAATGAAGTGTTACTAACTCGACAACGATGACTTTCTTGTATCGGATAGTAAGTCGAGACAAAAACTATATCTACTTAGGGAACCGAAAACGCAAAAAGTCTTGGGTTAGCCCTGAATAACCATCCACATCGACAGCAAAACCGCATTGCTTCGGACGGAAGACAGTGATGTGCATTTAATGAGCGGAAAGTTGTGGTGTAGCGTGAGCTTCTGAAACCTCCTGGAGCGGGGAATGCCGTTCTCTTCCATCGGCAACTGATCAGTTTGAACCACGCATTAAACTAAAAGCATTCAGATTGCGCTGTATGTAGGTCAATGCCACATCGCACACATGTCGACGCCTTTCTGCTCTTGGCTTGGAACACCGGCCTCACACGCCTTATTCACCAGACTTTGGTCTTTTAGACAGCTAGGTGTTTTCATCATTGTCTCAAGCACTTTCCAGGCAACTGTTCATCAATTAAGAAGTGGTTGAAAAATAGCTAAGTGATATGTTCACTTTGAGATGTGAAAGATTTTATTATTGAGAGGGCGCTCACAACTTGAAGGATAGGTAATAAAATAAATTGCTAGCGATGACGCCTACTTTGAATAAAGCATTTGTTGCCTCTCTCCCAAGGGACATATCTTTCGTTGGCAATTAATTGACCGGTTCGCCTGAAGCGATTACACACGTTGGAAGGAAGTACATGAAAAAAATTAGTTTTTGGCACACTCCGTTTTAATTCGTGAGACGACTTAGCACTCATGTTTTTTTTTCGAAGTGGTAGGGGGTGTGAGCGAGGAGTGTACGTACATGGGACTTGTTCTTTGTCGCAGTTTCTTGTTCTATGGGAGTAGCTGGAGAGTTGATGCATCCGTGAAATACGAAAAGAGGTTTTTGTACCCAATGAAGAGGGAAGTTAAAATCGTCTCTCAGAGACGGGTTCCGGCTAGAGGTACTACTTGGGTCCAGACTTTGTAACATGCGGTAGGAGAAAGTAAAGATTTTTGATAGTTTTAATCGAGTGGGATTTAAAAAAAAACAGTTCACTCACGACGTTCTGGAAGAGGTTCACTGCTGCAAAAGCATCTTGACTTGAGTGATGCAAGTTCAGACAAACTACAGATAACAGGCTAAATTGAAAGGATAAAAACGGAACGTGTACAAGGTTTGGGGAACGAAATGTTTTTGGAATGGATCTGTCTGTTCTTAAGAGAGTACAGGTTATTTAATCAAATAGTTGACACTGCCCAATACTTGTATTTTGTGAGTGACTTCTATGTATATTTGGTTTAACGATCTCGAGTAGTTCAGCCATTTTCTGACAGTAGTTTTTCTTTGTTGACGCCGGTCCTTTCAGGAGGATCCAACCCTTTTTCGTTCAGAATCCCCCTCAGGGGGATACAACTATTGTATCTATGGGAACTAGCGCTCCCAGGGGAACCATGTGTGGGCCCGAGCTTAAGGTTAGGTAGGCTTCCTTTTTGTTGTAGTAAAATAGGTTTTTGTTTCGTTACGGACCATCTTTTTTCGGTTCACTGCTGTCCTGTTTTTCAGCACCTACTACTTTCTTCTTCAACTTTTTTCTTGTTTCATGAACTTCTTTGCTAGCTTACTGTTTCTGTGCACCTTGAGCATAGATTCCACGTTCCCTCAACTCCATACTAAATGGTGCCTTCCTCTTTCCTCTCTTGGAACATCTTTGTCGTGGTTAAGGGAGGCTAAAACTTTCTTATATAATAATAATAATAATAAGTAAATCATCGTTGAGTCGAATAAATCTACAATTTTTTTTTTTTTTTTTTTTTTTTTTTTTTTTCTAATATTTTATTTTCAATAAGTATATATATATATTAATATGTGTGTGTACGTGTGTAGGTATATATATGTATCTACATAAATAGATATACATGTTTCTATTTCATTTCTTTACGCAAGAACCATTCGGTTAATAAATTTTATTGCAATAGCGAAATGATTCAAAAATAGATCTAGCACTTCCCCAGAGGGCGTTTCTGTGAATCGGATTAATGTCATATATAATTAATGAAATAAAGTGCAGTTTGAGCATATGAATCGTAGTAAAATTATCTTTCTGTCCGTATGTTGTACAAGCTATGAATTTTGATATTGAATATATGTTTGTTTACCCATTTCTACCAATATTTTTTAGATATTTGTCAATCATGAGTGGTAACCGGCTTACACTGTATCTCTATTTTATCCCATGCACCCATGTCCGCATGATGTGGTGAATATCGAGAAGATATGAAATATGTTTTTGGTGGTGATAGGGCTTTGCATATTTTTAGGGCATATTTTTCATTTCTCATTCAACTACCCTTGACAGAGATAGACTATTGGCAAGCCACGTGTGGTTTGTCTATTAGTACGCCTCGTATATTTTGTCTATTAATATGCCTCGTATGGTCTATCTATTTTGTACACCTCTGATAGCTTGTCTATTAGTACACCTCGTATAGTTTGCCTATTATTATCATGCCTCGTATGGCTGATCTATTTGTACACCTCGGATGGTTTGTCAATTAGTACTTCTAGTATAGAACTTTTGTTAGACTACTAGCACACCACAAATGGTTTGTCTATTAGAACGCCTCGTATATTTTGTCAATTAATATGCCTCGTATGGTCTATCTACTTGTACACCTCTGACAGTTTGTCTATTAGTACACCTCGTATAGTTTGTCTATTATTATGCCTCGTATGGCTTATCTACTTGTACACCTCGGATGGTTTGTCAATTAGTACTCCTCGTATGGAACATTTGTTTTAGGATGCCCTATATTTAAGAAACTTTTAAAAGCCAATATGTTGGCATGTATCTCATGTGACAATTTGGAAATAAACGTTTTTTCTTTTTTCTTTCTTTTCTCATGTGCCATCCGTATGGGCGTTCCTCACTCATCGCTCCTTTTACTTTATAATATCCAAATTTAGCTGATCAGTTAGGTATTGGAAATGATTTGAGTGGTAGAAATCTACGCCTATATAGCACTTCGGAAGTTATGGCTAATTTTTTTTGTCCTTCATTTTCCTGATAGACTTGTGTGAACGATCCTACTTAAAACCTATTAGTCTTGATATTCAATCGTTCGAAATTGATATTAACCAATGTATTACTAAAAAATTAATTCATGGGCATACTTTTTCGTGTCAAGTATTTCTGGACTAGTGGTGGTAAGACGAAAAAAGAAAATAGTATATTTCCAAAAAGTTAATTTGAAAAGTATAGTATAATTCATGCTTGTCAAATTTATAAATTTAAAAAATCTTTAATTGTGTGTCTTGTGCAAATACCACAAATACGGATGCTGATATTTATGATATTGCTTGGACAAACATAGCACAAAAACGATAAAAATGTTTTCTTCGTCTGCGCTCAACTGAATTGGCGAAAATGAAATTGTGACGTTGATGCAGCAACTCTGAGATGAACGTAACCTTCCCATCGTTACCTGAACCGGCACCATTGCCCAGGAGTGACGAGGTTGTCGCGAGTGAGATGAGTGAAAATGAATCATCTCGTCCTCCAGATTGCCTTCAGCCTCGCATGAACCTGTGAATTACGCTACTTTAGACGATTTCCGTACAATAAGAAAAAAACGGAGTAATCGAATCGAAGTTTGGGTAATTGATGTGCTTTTTTGTTTTCTGCTTTCTATAGTTCACGTTTAGTCTAGGAATGCTGCCGTAGTAACCCTGTTTTTGAAGACAATTTTGAGCGCGTTGAAGATCACGAATGTTGCAAAAGCCATGACGCTCTTGAATTGATGTTACGTCACCGCACTTCGTACCACAAGCCTCTGTTGGTGTCCTTTGTCTCGGTACATTAGCCCGCCTGCTAGGATGGAACAATGGACTGAAACTTTTTCTCATCTTTTTTTAGTAATGGTGGAAGTTTTTCAATCATCACGCCACTTTTCTCCACCTCAACGTTAGACTTTCTTTTACAAGAGGCTTCAGAATTTCTGCCCCACAATCAGGACTTGCTGTGTGCGCCTTCCGTGGATCTGTATGTGCTGAAAATGTTTTAATCTGATTAGCGTTGTGTCATGTCTCTTTCGCACAGCTTCATGGATTTCTTTTACAATTTCTATATGTACTCCTTTCTGACGGCTAAACTGGGTTGGTTTACGTTATCTTAACATGTTAGTCTTTACCGACGATGTTTTCACTTCTTAAAATACGTTACTATCTGTGTAATCATTTATAACAGAAATAGATGATGCCTTTGTGAATTTGTCTCCATTTTTTCACAAGATGAAGCAAAATCAAGCTTGGGCTACTGAAAGTAAATATTTTCCTGTGTCGTACGAGGAAAAATGGAAATGGAATAGACCAGTGATTCTTAACCTTTTTTGGCAGTGACCCAAAATCGACCCAAAATACTGCAACTGCTGCGACCAAAGCTTCCATAACAATGGAAAAATTTCGTTCGGATTATGATTATTCTTCTGAAAACAGGTTGCTATTGGTTTACACGACAGAAAAAAAATGATTGCTGACGTGTTCATCAATGTAAGCAGTACATTGGAACAACAGTGACGTCCTGGGTCGCGACATAACTTTGGATTGCGACCCAGGGGCTCAGAACCACTGGTATAGACATTTTCATCCGTGATGTGATGAACATTTGAGCTGCTATAGTTATAGATGCGTTTTTACCACGGTAGAGGAAACAAGGTAGGGTCATTTCTATAGAATAAAAATACACCTCCTCATGTTCGGCTAGCGAATAAAAAGGCTTTATTTCAAACAAACTTTATGACGTCACCAAACTGTTGTGTCGTTAGGCCAATAGTGGAGCCAGATTTGGAGGTAGCAGTGCTACCAGGTGAAATATGAGCGCTGCTATTGGTTCGTTGCCGTGACGTCAGCAAAACCACACCGTCAACGAAAAAAAGACTGGTTTGAGCCTACCTTGTTTCCTCCACCGTGGTTTTTACTTACGAGTAGACTTACGTGATTTTTACTTACGAGTAGACTTACGTGGTTTTTACTCGTATCTAACACCTACGATATATGTCCTCGCGAAGCTGGGCGCCGTGTTTGCAGTGTTATTTATTCACACCCGTAAAGAGCAAAATGTTCAAAGATTGATTAAAATAGAACACCACATCAACTATGTAGGTGTTGTATGGTATCTGTTATCCCAAGTCCGAACTGTCATTTTGAGAATTATTTGTAACACCCTCAAAGCGTTCAAATTTTATGCCCGACTCGTCCTCGGGCGAGGAAAACCGTTCGTATTTTTGTTACAAATTTAACTCTGAGATCTAAGTAGTACCGTACTTTTACGATTCTCACGTTTTAGGATGATAGATTCCTACAATTTTTTCTATTTGGCCTCATGGGAAAATGTCCTAAAATTTATTCATACTCTCGCCCTTGAGTATCTTTTCGGCCTTGATCTTGTCTTGCGCTGCCACGCGTTCAAAATAATTATTGCTTATTCATCCATTTTATTACTCCTTGCCGATAACCTCGCGCTCTCTGTTAAGTATGATGAGCCGGAAAGTTAGAAGTAAAAATTGTGTTCCTGCTAAATATATGAAGCATGATTAACAGTCATCATTCTATGAACAGATTTTCTCTTAATGCTGTACAAATACTTTGGTAATTTACGCAAAAACTCACATGAAACATTGTCATCAGCGAAGTTGGCAGTAAAAAAGATTCGTATGCTAAGCTTTATTTTTGGTCAGGTGCAGCTGGACGTTGAACTTAGTTTGCTCCATTCCCTTGTGTCGAAGTGCTCGACCTCGCTGCAGACGACTGAGCCTTTACTCTACATTAGCGGTCCTGTGTGTTTTCAACCTTGCTTTCCATTCCAGTGTAGGCTCTAGAGATAATTTCTTGATTGACCAAACGGCATTGATTCGCTTTATTAGGTTAAAAGAGGTATATAATGTCATCCTCTATTGTCAACGTTGAATGTACGTTGCGGTTTGAAATCAACTTGCTTACTATTATTTATTCCGACCTTTCTGGCCTAATGTTTTTATTCGATACAGAATTAATGAGCAAGGCATAAATTGATTCCTATTTATTCTAAGCTGTTGAATGAGTCGACATACTTTTTGCTATTTTGATTATTGTTGTGGTAGCACAACATATTGGTCGGAAATCTGCGTTTTAGAAGGAAATAAACGACGTGTGACAGCATGAACATTTTGAATTTAAAATGGTAAAATTTTCACCTTCAAAAATTAGGGAAGTATATTTCGTTGACGTATATTTGAAGTAATAAAAAGTAAATTTTGAAATTTTGTTTCTACCGAATGATCGATTTTTTGCTTTAGTTTACCATAACAAACATTTTTTGTTGATGATCGATATTGTTTTCTTCATTTTACGGGGGATACTACAACATTTTTTACTCCTGATGACCAGCAACCTTATCAAGTTTCTATAGTTTTTTCAATGTATTTTTTCTCTCATATTCAAATATATCATTGGAATATTTCATATTTTAGAAGCTAACTCCAGTTATTTAACTTTCAAGGTCGATATTAGTACAGAAAAACTGTCTACTAGGCATCAATAAACCTCTCTGTGTAAAGAAGCGCAAGCACACTAAACTGCGATGAAGCAAATATTAAAACCATTACTGAATACGAAGTGTACCTTTATTGCCTGTGAGTTTTACGCTTTGCTCGGCCAATCACATTTTTATTGAATTAAAATGTGTAAAATCTACGAATCGACTTGGGAACTTTTTCTTTTCATTATTATTGAAATACACAAATTCATTGTAAAGTTTAAAGTCATCATCCATTCTAATTATACTGTTATTCATGAACTATATGTAAACATACATTGCAATATTCTGCGTCCACATTACTTTAATGCATCTAAACTCGCAGATCATGCGATGATGATACCTCGTCACCCCAGGACTTGACAGCCAACACGGATGCACGCGCGCTGGTTGTAAGAGTTTGTTGTGTTCTTTAGCGCTCAGCAGTGCTGTTCTTTCTATCAATTCCATGCTAAATGGTGCCGTCTTTCTTCCTTACTAAGTAACACCCTTTTTCTGGTAGAGAGCCTTTATTTAACTCATGATCTAATCTAGTCCCATATATAAGATCATGAAGAATATGCCGGATGAACTGAAGACTGTGTCGCTTGCTACATGTATCTGGATTGGAGACAGAAGTATAAATTAAAATGACATCTCAGTGCGATTCACTGGTCAAAAAATCTTTCTTGCTTCGTTTCTTCTTGCCGATGAGTGCCAAATAACTGATACAATAATTGAAACTGATCCAATGTTAGAGGCTTTCCTTCTTATTTTGTTTGTTGTTCCCAGGTGTTGTATCTACCTATGCTGCGCGTACTGTAGAGCAACTGTAAAGTTTACTGCCTTGCTCAAATGTTCCGTACAGCGGAAATCAGAGATTATGTTCCATAATACATGCAGTAATGTAAAGGAAGAATTAAGTCAGTGGGAACCATGTTGATTAGATCCATCTCACGCCATAAGCCATATGGAGTTGTCATTTCTGAGCGAGCATTTTATCTCAAGTCCTTTGATGATCCATGTTTCACAGTTTGATCTGCTTGGTTGTCTCACGATTTGGTGAAGTCTATATTATTTGAAGAAATATTTTACCGGAGTGAAAGGAATAAGTGGAGAGACATTTCTAGGTATGGGAATAACTGCGTAAATTGAAACAAAACCTTTCTCATATTGAAGCCAGTAAGTCATTTGAGTTATTGAAATATTCATACACAGGGTTTTGTTTTGTTTAATTAAAGCAGGCGCAGCTAAACGACCTCTATGTCACGCTGTCAGATATTGCTTTTTTTTCAATCTAAGTAGTGGCTGATTAAAACTGGCGGATTTCAAAGTTAAAGGCTCAGTTTGTTGTGAGAACTCGACGTTCACTTATAATTATTTCTTTTATAAAATTGCTTCTTTATTTTTAGAAATTTAGCCTCAATTTTAGTGATGGCTTATGGGGGAAAAACTAACCTGCGCGAAATGGAATTTTTGAAACTGGGCATAACATGAAGGAAAACATTCCTGATGCCGACGCTTGATTAATTTTCTGTTTCATTTCAAGTATTGGACACTCCATCGCTCGACAGGTTCTTAGGCGATCGCTGCGAGGGCTATGGCTTCTACAGGTATACTCAACTAATACCACTCACAGATGTGTATGTTGAAAAGGATTGTCATTTAGCTGGTCTCCTCGGTGGGATACAACTATTGTACCTATGGAAATTAGCGTTACCAGGAGAAATATTCGAGGTTCCGAGCTGAAAGATAAATAGGCCTTCCTTATGTTAAAATAGAACAGTTTTTTTGTGTTTTGTTATGGATCAACTTTTAACGGTTCATTGCTGTCCTGTTTTGCAGCACCTACTACTTCTTCAACTTTCATCTTGTTTCTTGAGCTCTCTTCTCAACTTACTGTTTCTGTGCCCCATGTGTCATGATTGCTAGGTCTCAGTATTTTTCCAAATAATAATACGACCTTCTTTTGTTTTGTAATCAATCATAGACGTTGTGACCTCGTATCTCTCTTTTTTTATCAATCCTTTTAATCATTGCGTTATCAAGGCATGATTTATGGTGTTGAAACGAGAAAAGCTTATTTTCGATATTTAAATATTAGTTAATAAATGTTATTTTCCAGTTCAAATAATATTCCTTCTCATTGTGAATATTAATTAAAACGGTAGCCGTCACAATCCAAAAGGAATTATGTTTACGTTAATGAGAATCAATATCATAAACTCAATAGACAGGTCATGTGAAAGTTACTATTTAGTAAAGACAAGGCAAACAGTAAGTAAATACTAAGCGTACGGTAGCGTATGTAAGCATATGGTAAGCGTGACCTAGTAAGATATAAAAGTCATTCACGTGCATATATAACCACTGATATTGAGCGTTATGAAATAGCGTTGGTAACTTCATCTATTCAAGCCACCACCTTCTATATATCTCTCCATTCTCTGTCTTCTTTTCTGAGAACAACGGGTAATGGGACACAATCCTTTATTCTGGTACCTGAAAAAATATACCAAGAAGGTCTGGAATACGAGACGAGTTAGGTACAATTACAAGGAACACTCAGCTGTGCGGCGGCATGATGCAGTTGACAGGTGAGCCTCTCGTGGGGGAGCCATCTCGCAGGGATTTGCTATGACGGTCTGCAGTCATGACCGATGTGAGCAGTCAACTGAGCACTGTACGTTATAATTATTAAGAAAGTGAAATTTAAGGTTTGAGCCCTAGTCAATTAAGGAAATAGCGATCGCGGCCGAATAGGCTGAATACGCGTGCTCTCTGCTTGAGCCGTTACGTTCTTAACTGATTTCTTTCTCGAGGGAAGCAGTCTGCCGCCTATGAGCCAGCGCGGCTTAAAATATCAGCGGCTAATTATGAAACTAACGCGTGAAAATACTTGCGGGAAATCTTTCCTAAACTATTCAAATAATTCATAAAAGAACAAAATAATAATCTATACAAGAGTTATTTCTAAATTAGATACGGATAAAACAGGATATAATTATTGGTCGAGATTCGTGGTCTATTCTGACGGCGCCTCGATACCGGCCCTTCACAACGTAGGAACGAGTAGAATCTCGAAAGCGGAGCTTCAAAGATGCTTCAAGGTTTCCACTGACGATAAAATTCTTTGTACTTTCGGCTCGGGTCTTTTCAAACTCAATTATGGAATGATTCGCTGGTCAGTCATACATCCGTGTTCCCATCGTTATTTTGGATTGTGTATCATCGGTAGTTAAGAGCAATTATTACACTTTTGTGCATATATTCCTCGTTCCCTTGAGGCCATAATAAAAAACGTCTTCTCTATCCTCTATTTGGAACGCCTTCATTGCGTTTAGGGTGGCTTAAACATCTAATCTAGTTCAATCTCTCTAAGCCAAACCATCTCTTCCCGCTGGTAGAACGTCCTCTCACTCATCTCCCTTGCCCTGAAACAAGTCTCTCCGCGGGTTGCAACTCTTCACAAGCCGCGTGTAATCCGCGGGGGCATCTATGAAGACGTCCGACTCTTAGAATTCTAATGTTTTGATCAGTTACCTATCTCGCAACAGTGAAGTTCTTAATAGAACAGCTATTTACAATTTCCTCACCGATTAATTTACTTATGAAATGCGTGTGTGTGCACTGATTTAGATATGGTATCCTGTACTTAGATTCAGTTTACACGTTTTGATATCTATAGGAGAATGCGCTGAACAGAACCGTCTTTCAGAATATTTTTGCTGCCAAATTTGTACAAAACTCATTATCGCATTGGACTTAAGTTATATGTATAATATATCCAATTTCCAATGGTTTGCGAGAAAGAAACTAACATAGATTTTGAGCCTTCGGCTGTTTTTAACAATGTGAGATGGTTTAATATTATTTTATGGTGATTTGCATAATGGAAAAAATTAAATTACAACATTGCTGACTGCAATATCCATTAACGTATCGTCTAGCTCAATGAGTATTGATGTTGGCGGATATATATATTTTTTTCAACTAAAAAGTTACCTAGAGGGTTTTGAGTGCTGAGGGTTTCAGCGCATTCTGATTTTGTGCACCAAAGTTAGAAGTATCAACCAGAATCTTTCCTCTTTGGAAGTCCCTGCAGCCTTAAGTAGGTGTGAGTCGTGTGTTTCAATTTGTGTTTCCTCAGGACTCAGCCCTGACAAATACCGTGTCCTGTTTATCTTGGCTCCGCACCAACTGCCCCTCGCATCCCAAAATATGTCGTGGTGGTTTAGTCCTCAAATGGTGCTTCATAGATGTCGTTTCAATAAGCCATTTGGTATTTGTGTCGTTACTCAATCAGTTATCGATGCAACATCAGCCGATAGGTCGATAAATCTCGCCTGTTAATCAACTTTAAAGTTCCATTATCGCCATTTATTTATATACGAATTAGTCTCGGGACAAAGTTTGTTTCTAAGCGTCGGCTCGAAATTGTTGTTGATCCCACTCTGGAGATCGGGTTGGTTGTGTGCTCATCGCAATCACTGGCGCGGTCCCAACATAGGCCAAAACTTGCGTCTCCTGTGGTCCAAGTTGCCGACAATGTGGCCGTGTTTGTGGCGCTTAATGAGGCCGCCACAGCCTCCCAACGTTAGGGATCTCGCCATAATTTCACGCGCTTACATAATAATTCACAGCTGCTGCGGCTGCTGCTGCTGCGGCGTACGTATCTGGTTACTGGACTGGCGCACTTCAAGTGGATTTAGGGCTTTCAGAAGACATCTATCTCTAACTACTCATTTTCTTTCATGTTTCCCTGAATGATGAAAATAACTTCTATCTTGGCTTAAAAATTAAAAACAAATGATGACTGAAGCGTTGGATTCAAAGAAGAATTACACTCGTTCTAACGTTTTGTACATACATTGGTTTGTGTACCGTAGAATTTAAAAGAGCAATTGTTTTTCAAGGACGCTTTCTTTTAGAGCAACGATGCACTCGTTGACCGAAGGTTTCCAATATTTAAAGCTTGATATACATTTTTCAAGCTTTAGGTGGAGGAGAGCCTTATATTTCAGAAGCAACAAAGCTATCATCGTGGAATGTACAGATGGCCTCCGTACTGCGGCGAGACTTATTGCTTCTTGAGTTGGTTGTGAAACAAATCAAAATTCGTCCTGCGGGTTGAGATTTTTATCGCAATTTCTTGTTCGATTTTACTGCTCTATTTTCATGTTAGTGAAACCTATATCTGTTCGTGTTTGTTACTCAATGGTAGAGATTTGCTTCCTAGGTGAGTAAGTCCCAGGTCCGTTCCCTCTTCTGCGCTGTGATCGAGCAGCTCCTCTGGTGGTGTAGACAAAGGCGAAGGCGGGTAAGGAGGCGTACACCAAACTCTCCTATTAATGAACTTTTATTTTAATTGCTCTAAACTAAGCTGATAGATGAAATCCCCTTATCGTTGTAAATATAAAGTAATTGTAAGATGGAGCATCAACGATAGCGTTTCTACACTAAGATCAAATAGCTCTACATTGCCCTTTGACGAATCTAACCTGTCTTCAAGGGCTTCGGGGATTGGTGAGCTTGAAATTACTTAATGAGAACATATTATAGTATCGGGTGAGAACATGAATACCACACGAGTTTTTTAGATATGGATTTTCATTTCATTACTTGCTTTTACGTCTTTCGAATAAATCATGATGCGATGGGTAATATTTCCCGTTCCTTTGAACTCTGAAAACACTGCTCGTACTCTCCAACTTTTTTATTATCAGGCTCGTCATGTTCGAAAAATATAGTCTGCGCTCCACTGTGACGTGTCTAAGGTGTCAGTGGTAGCACATCAAATACAAACGAATAAGAAGTCCAAAATATTTTGCTCTAAAAATTTGGGAGCTCATTGTAAAATCTCATTACTAATCCGTGAAAGTCTGTAGAATAATTTTGTCAAACATGAAAAAATTATCTTATATGTTTCATACCCCCGTGGAATGCGACTATTGTATCTATGGGAATTACAATAGCACTCTCAAGGGGAATTGTGAGTTTCCGAGTTAACAAGTAGTTTTTTTTCGTTAAAAATGAGTAACACTCGTAAAAAATAGTAGTTTTTTTTGTTAAAAATGAGTAGGTTCCTGGTGGAGTCAAACTATTTTTTCGGTTCACTGCTGTCCTTTTTCAGCATCTTTTACTTTTTTCTGCAACTATTATTTTGTTTCATGAACTTCTTTCAATCTTACTGTTCCTATGCGCAGGGTGTGAGGGCACATTTTGTGTGTAGATTCCCCGTTCTCTCATTCTAGACTCAGTATAGGGGCTTTCTCTTCCTTTCTTGGAAGTACATTTTATATGGCTTGCGAGGCTTACGCTAACTGATAATCTAATCTACGCATAATGTACCGGCTGAAAATTATTCGAAAGATTACTGTGTTCATGAAAAGCGTCTCGCAAAAGGTATTTCGGCAAATTTTGCTGTGTCGTGATATACTCGTATGTTAAGAGCTATTCTAGTCAAAGCTCCTTCCGGCATTTACTCCTGAGTAGTTCTCAGTTGTGATGAAAAAAAGTGGATTATTAGTCGTAACTTTGGCCGTCGCCAGCGTTGGCAGGTCAACCTAGAATTCTGACCTATTAAAAAATTGAGTGAATTCATCCAAAATAAATCATGTTGAGTGTTATGTTTTAAAATTGTATGCTAATTGATGGACAATAATAAGTTATTGCAGATAATCTCCAACGCTATGAACTTCGCTGCATCCGTGTTGTGTTGGCTTGAAAGCGACCTTAATTAATTATGTGATGTTAAAAGAATATTGCAGAACTATGATAATAGCCCTCGCTCTCACTCTCCTTAATTGTTAAAATTATCAACTGTGATACTTGTGAACAATCGCTTCATTCTTTGAATTTTCTGCTCTGACAGCCACTACGTTTAGGCGTCCAAATGTAAAGTTTCGGTTTTTAGCAACCGTCAAGAAAACAGGTTTGAAACGAGGTATTTGTTTCATGTCGATCCGAATGGAATTTTCAACGAAGCGATTATGGCCTTGTTGACCCGCAAAATCAGGTTAAGGAAAGAAGTGAGAATTATGCCGATGTTGGAATATTTGCACCGTGATGGTGATGGCCTTTTTTAGTCTTTTTTTGCGGGCCAAACGCAGTTGAAAATAGCCGGCGGCTCAGTGAAGATTAGCGTTGTCAGGCTCATGCAGCGCAGGTGCTGATGGCCCCGTGTAAAATTCAATTCGGTTCAATGTAAAAAATGTCCAAGGTAAACCTTTGTTCTAAATATCTACCTATCCTTTTCGCATAGTGGGCCAAGATACATGCGTTGTTATGGCAGTTGGAAGGCTTCATTTGTGCGAGTTTTCCTGTACTACGAGGTGCTGAGTGTCCGGCTCTCATCTTTAAAGTAGTCGCCCTGCGAATCGATAAAACGAATCCAGCCTTTTCTTCACACCTGGAAAAGGTGGAAAAATTCCTTTCCTGAAGGCTGTGGAGCACCTCCTGAGTTTTTTAAATTGTCTACTACATTGTAAAAACAACGAACTTGATTTTGAGTGTACATTTTCGGTAACAAAACAAAGTCACAAGGGCAAAATCTGATGAATATGGATGGTGTTAGACGGCGGCAATGTTGTTTTTTATCCTAATCTATTTTTATTTTGTTGAAGAGTAAGCCGGTGCAAAGTATAGTGATACAACAGCCAGCTTAAGTCTTTTAACAATTCGGAAAGAAAATACGAGCGACACGAAAAGTATGTCGCCAGTTATTTAGGTAGCCTAGGAATTAACATCGACAAGTTTCTAATAATTATAATGAAACAAACAGATATAGGAAGGACCTTCGTAAAGACGTAAAGGCCTCTAACTAAGGATTGTGATGTGGGCGTGGTGACCGTTAATTGAGTGCGGATTGGAAGTTAGATGAGCATTCAAGACGTTGATGGAAATGAAGACGAAAGAATTACGCAGACCTCTTCTTTTTATCCTTCAGTTGTGCATGAAATTTATCTTGCATTTATTTTATGCGTTTTTATATATCACACCTGATGAGCGGCGGAAGCATGTGCAGTGACGTGCAAGAGCCGTGACAAGGCTGGTCTTCGCACTTTCAGAAACACTTTTGGATGACGGCTACCACCAGTAAGGCACAACGCATATTAATCAATTTTTTATTTACTAGTCTCGAAAAAACCTTGATGTGCTGAGTATCCCAATTTATATTGAAACACTCAAGCATTAATATACACAGTCGCCTTCGAAGCTTCTATGGGGTTAAATAACAATAATAATAGAAATAATATTAATGATAATAATTCAGAAAACACCTTACACTACTCACTTCGCTCGAAACCTGTCACGATGGTGACGAGACTTTTTGCGAATCGAGAAGATGCGTTTGCATTTGAATATTATGTTTTTCTTGTTTGGTTACAATGGTGTTAGCTGTAACCTCATCGCTATATCACCACAACTGTGTTATGATCGTATATGTGATCGTTGTTGTAGCGTTTTTGTTGGGGAATAATTGAATAATTCACTACAATTATGGTAGCGCCGAGCCTGTGTAAGTCTTTTACTGATATATATTTTTCCTCTTACATAAATCAAGAACGACGCCTCAAATATCACTTTTGACGTAATTTTCTGCTTTAAAAGATAACCGCTTTAAATCTAGATTTTCATAAAGAATTTCACATACCCTTCACTCCTTAAGCGGATAACTGAAGCAATATAGAAGGAAGATTAATTCATCTCTGAACGGGACTATCAAAGTATCCCATGGCCAAAGATATACAGTGAATGGCAGCTGGTGGCGGTAGACTATGTTGAAATTAAACTCGGGGTTCGCATGAGGATTTGGTGGAGGTGCGATTAACACGATCGTTGTCGAGACCTTTCTCAACGAATGCAATTGATGATTTGAGCAACTCGGGTATGTATTCCCGGATGTAGCTATTCAATATTCAGGGTTTTCGCGTTTTGACTGTTGCACGCCAGTCTAAGAAGACATACCTCAATTTCTTCAAAGAAAGTCAAAGTTACAAAAGTTCTTGAATTTTGGCGGTCAAATTCTCCGCTTTCGAAATCCTTCAGAGTAATGCTGATTTTGTACATTAATTTCTTCCACCCACTATAAGGATCTGACAGCCAAATCAGAAATTATACATTAGTGAACTACCGTTGATCACGCGTCCTGCAAAAAGCTCAGTCAATATCACGTGCCATGCGGGGGAGTAAACTTTCCTTGAATATGAAAATTACTCAATTTATGGAAGATTTCGTGGCCAAGACGTACGATATTTTGCGTCTCTGCAACTTGAGCCAAAAGTTAAGTCGGCCTTCCTATGGTAGGAATGAAATAGGTCTTTTGTTTTGTCGCATGTAGCTTTTCATCGGTTCAAAGCGGCTCTGTTTCTAGCGCCTACTGCTTTCATCTTCAATTTTTAGCCGGTTTCTCTAACTTGCATCCTAACTTACTGTTTCTATGCGCAGAAGGTCTGTGCGGAAACGCAACTTGTGTATTAATTTTTCATTCCCATAATTCCATACTGAATGGTGTCTTCTTCCTCCCTCTCTTTGGAACACCGGTGTGGTTAGAGAGGCTTAAACTAACTCACCTATATTTGCATCTCAAGAATAACTGTATACTGTAATACGGAGTGAAAAAATCCTCTTGAAGTACTTTATTTCATTACGTATGACACTTGCTTATTTTTCAATTACAAGTTTTGTAAGCAAACGTATTCGTGACATGATCCTTTGCATGCTAGTGCGTGTTGTTGGTAAACTTGCAGTAGTTGAAGGCAAATGGCCTTAGGCAGTAACTTTCACTTGTGCACTAAATGCCGTACATTTGGATACACCTACAACTTGTTACTTTAACCATATTGGTGTTTTGTTATTGTCAGGCTCAGGCGCTAATATCTTTCAATATTTTAGAGACAAAAGCTAACTATGAAATTCTGCACATAGGGGGCATTGAGATGTCTACTTCAGCTGCGAGTTGCTATATAATAAATATTTGGTACTGTATCTTAGGACCATTCGAAACTCACTCAACTTTGAATTTCTTTGTTTGCAATTTTTGTTCTTCATATACAACAGGGATAAAAAATTTGTGAAGCCATTAAGCGTGCATTCAATTGCAGAATATTTTCACGCATTTTGTCGACTGTATTCACTTGACAGTATACAATTAGTAAGAAATAGGTTGTGAATCAATCGGTCAGTGTATTTAACGGCACTGCATGAGATTTAGCTCATCATTTCAAATGCTTATTTCATCGTTCCATACGTGTTATAAATATTTCTGTTTGTTTTGAAGGACAATCTTATTTAATTTCTAACACTCTGGAACCATCCCTGCCAGCATTATCTTCGTTGGGAATTGCATAACATCGTTGTGTGGTGGTGCATGTTTTTCGAGCAAGTCACTAGGTACTGGTTGATATGTATACACGAAAGGCTAGTTCTGTAATTTCCGAGCGGTCGTCCTTGTAGTTTTACGTGCTTGTAGAATCATTCACTTGCACTCAATACACTACCTAAAAATAAGACCGCTACCATAGAAGCCTTAGCTCGTGTGTCAACGTAAGTGGAGACAGTCCTCCGAGGCCTTTGTCGTCAATAGGCCACCGTTTTCCTTTTTTTCTTGCTTCGGTTAATAATAATGATATTTTTTATCATGGTTAACCGTGATGACTTCTCCACCAAGCTCACTGCTTATGTTAAATGGCCACAATCAGCCATGATGACCACTTCTAAACGCTTTCGAAAGCTGGATACAGTGTGGATAGCTTCTGCCGCTTCCAACGACTCTACAACCTTTTTAATGTTTTTCGAAGGACTGTGGCACGGTATGGGCCTTTGCATAAATTTTGGCTGTAATATACGACCAAAGCAGTAATCCAACGGGTTTAGGTTGGGCGAGTTGAAAGGCCAAAAGTCTTTCCCATAATCGCACACCGGATCTCTTGAGAAAGTCAAGGGTTTTGCTCGGCCATGACCCGAATCGAGTCCTGTTGGAAAATTAACTCCTTATTTAACCCTAGAACGTTAACCTGGGGTTATTTTCTCCCTAGTGAATTGAGGGATGATGCTATTCACCCATGAGGGTTACCATTCTAGGGTTAAAGCCGTGGCCTTATTTCATGGAATGATCTGCGATAGCAAAACGTCGCAGTAAGATCCGGCATTCTCTTTTGCGTTGTCGGTGGATTACTGGGTGAAAATGTCGCCCCCGCTCAAAACCACGCCGAGGGTTTTTTCGAGGACGTCATGGGCGTCACATCGTAGATCGAAGAGGTAATCTAGCGATCCTTATGTCCGTTACGAGCCCTATCAGTTGTAAAAATCTTATCAGGAAAGAATTTGACGATCGATCCGTTGGTCTTCAACCAGTTTAAAACTTTCTTGCACTTTTCTAACAAACATCTTTTATCTTATAAGTTAGGAGATGCTTCGCGCATAAGAGGTTAGGCTAATGTTTTTGATCCCTTTGTGAACTGTCGTGATGTGCGGATAGGGTGGCTTTAACTAATAATCTAATCTAACTGTCGTGATGACACGTCTCTTCTTAGCCTAGCTGTGTCGATAACGATGCGGTTTGCTTAGCCTTAATGCTTTTTCGAGGCAGGCTAGAAAGCGAAATGACGAATTTTAGTTTTCTTGACCTGTGGTCAGTGGTTCGGCCATCTTGGCTAGGTTTATCGAAACGAGTATGTCGTGATCCTAGGTTGTAGTCCTGGTATGAGTTTTTTCATCGTAGCACTATACGGCATCACTTTTTAATTTTCAAGGTCGGGCGAAAATTTTCTATATTCTCGTCATTAAGTCAATCTTCAGGTATTTTCTTTTGTAATAAAGCATTCATTTTTTCCCCGGAATATTTGGTATGCTGCCACCAACATGTACTGTATAAATATGTACATGTATACTATTCTTCCTATGATGATTATCTTTAGTAATGAGATTTATATTACAATTTTTGGGTTGGACAAAAATTCCGTTCGTTTTTTGAATGGCTTTTTTTTGACCTTCTAAAGATCAATTGCATATTCTTATTCTCTAAATCCTGTATTCGGTACAGCGAGCATGTTTACGTCAGTGTGTAATAAGCCTCGAAATCCAATTAAAAAAGGTGTAATATTTTTGCTTGCATCCGAGCCCTTGAAACAGTGAGCCAAGCAGAGGCACTAGCGACATCTAATGATTTTTTACTCCTGAAAAGAATAGAAAACCATAAAAACTACCCCGTACGCGTGACATATATTTCTTTAAGTTTCTGTTGCTTTTTTTTCTTTTCCGAAGAGAAAAAAATTAGATGTCGTCAATGCTCTACTTGCAAGCAAAAAGGTTAGAACTTCTTTACTTGGATGCTCGTTACACACTGACGTAAACATGTTGCTGAGCCTCGCTGTACCGATATGCAGGATCTAGAGAATGAAAATACAAAAACGATCTTTAGAAAGTCGAAAAGATAATGTTCAAAAAACGGACGAATTTTTTGTCAAAGCTAACATTTACTTTGTTACCGTGGACTTGTTTCGTACCTAGACATAGTCATTATTTCAGCATCGGAATCTCACATCTTTTCAAAACAAATCGGAGTTGATACACTGGAGATGAAGATTAAAATTTATTTACTAAAAAGCCTATCTGATATACACGACATTTTCGATTGATGCTACGCGTTCTCGTTCACTCGAAGTCATACGAAAAGCTAACCAAGCTCCATCTTGCAAATTGAAATGAGTCAAGGTACTCAGCTTTATAGGAGATGCCGGAAGAGTGGAGCGGATGAGTGCGTCTCGAACACTTGGTAGCAAAGTCATAATTCGCTGGCTGTCGGGCACTTCAGCAGAGTCATGACCGTAACCAGATGGGTAAATTTCACTGTGTCTTCATGGGATTTACTAGCTTTCCAACCTGTGGAAGGTTACGCTCACTGCCTTTATATAATGAAAAGAGGTTTCGATATAACAGCCCGTACCCGATGGGTGTGGTGCGCGAAGCCCCTCAGGGGATACAACCAAGGAGCTTTAATGGAATGGAGGCGGCATCGCCATCTTTTGCCAGTCAAGCGAGTGAAGCCAATTTTGCCGACCCAAGCTCCGCCCACCCGGCATTGGGTCCCAGTGTGGAGGTGGTGTTGCAGTGGAGGGGTAGCACCACCTCCATCATCAGCGACTGAAGACCGCGCTGTTAAATGGCAGACTTGCGCTACTCTGTGCTATACATTTTTTTCTTAGGCATATATTTCAATTGCGTCCTCGCTGAATGATGAAGAAACTCATATTGAAAAAACTCGTCCTTGACCGCAGCGTGGATAGGCGGCCCCCTGTCACGCTGAGTGTCTGACACGCACTGAGCCCCATCTCCGTGTGTGTGCCCGTATACCCTACAGCTACCGAAAATTGGTTTCACTTTAGAGCGCTGATGCCGCCTCCATTCCATTAAAGCTCCTTGGATACAACAATTGTCTTTGTGGTAATTGGCATTCACAGGGGGAAAATGTGCGAGGGCCCAAGCTGAGAGTTTGTTAGGCCTTCTTTATGTTGAAATGAAATAATTTTTGTTACGTTAAGGACCACCTTTTTTCGCTTCACTGCTGCTCCGTTTTTCAGCACATACTACTTTTTTCTTCAGCTCTTACCTTATTTCATAAACTTTTTCTCAACTTACTGTTTCTATGCCCTTTCTGCATACATTCCGCGTTCCCTTATCTCCATACTAAATTGTGCCTTCATCCATCCTCTCTTCGGAACGTCTTTTTGCGGATATGGAGGCTTAAACTAACCTGTAATCTAATGTGAGGCGCGCGAAGTCAAAAGACTCACTCTGATCCTTGCTTGTATGATCTCAGGGCCTGCTGCCATTGGTTATAGGTTATGTTAGTAAAGCCACGAGGTTTGAAGGCAACCGCTTACAGCCGAATAAAATCGTTCAAACTACTTTTACAAAAAAAAATTTAAATCGTCCGTATGCTTATGATAATACGCTTAAATGAATTAATGACTGATAAATGATATCCTAGTATAAAATCCTTCTCAGAATATCACATTCTAGCATTGTAAACAATAGAAATAGACTTGAAGATGTCTTGAAAGGTGGTTGCTTGGGATCATGAAGGCTTGCTTAGTGGTTAGGGAAACGCAGACGTAACGCGTCGTAATGCTTGGTTCTATGGGAAGGCTTCCCGAATATTGGTATTCTGGGCGTAGATGAAACGGTAGAAAACTGGTGACAAATATAAACTGTCTTCAACTACGATCGACACAGCTCTCTTTGGAGAGTCGAAGTGAATACGCAGGCCTGTCGTAACACTTGTTCCATAGTGCATAAATATTTTTAATAGACGCGGGATATCATAACACTTACATAACACAAATATCTTCAACTGACAAACTAGAATACTGGAGAGGTTTTGCAAATAAGAGGCGTCGGCCCACGCGACCAAGTTCACAGCTGAACGTTTCGACTGCTCCAGTGCGCTATGTTTATACAATAGATTATTTTAGTGTAACTAACTCCAAATGTTGATTGCCGGCTCCATAGATAACGAAGCATGACTGATGCACAGTGTTCCACACTTTTAGACGGATTGTAATCATCAACTTTTTTATAATGTACAGTTTTATCTGAAAGACTAGGAAAAATAATCTACTGTCTTTGCTTAACCTGCTTCGTAACTTTAGTGTGCTCGCCGCATGGAAGTGGCCTCGGAAGAAATGTAATTCATAGGTGTGGGTTAGCCTTCCCGCCGACATGGTGTTGGTATTATTGGTTGAGGGGTTAGCTGCGCGGGTCAACCTTCCTGCCGGACCCAGTCGTGATCAGCAATTGGGAGGCTAGCTTAGCTGTGCAGGTCAACCTTTCTGCCGGACCCAGTCGTGATCAGCAATTGGGAGGCTAGCTTAGCTGTGCAGGTCAACCTTTCTGCCGGACCCAGTCGTGATCAGCAATTGGGAGGCTAGCTTAGCTGTGCAGGTCAACCTTCCTGCCGGACCCAGTCGTGATCAGCAATTGGGAGGCTAGCTTAGCTGTGCAGGTCAACCTTCCTGCCGGACCCAGTCGTGATCAGCAATTGGGAGGCTAGCTTAGCTGTGTAGGTCAATCTTCCTGCCGGACCCAGTCGTGATCAGCAATTGGGAGGCTGGCTTAGCTGTGCAGGTCAACCTTTCTGCCGGACCCAGTCCTAATCAGGAATTGGGAGGCTGACTTAGCTGTGCAGGTCAACCTTCCTGCCGGACCCAGTCCTAATCAGGAATTGGGAGGCTGGCTTAGCAGCGCGGGTCAACCTTCCTGCCAAACTGGGTGGTATCTGCGGTGCAGTGACTGGCTTAGCTCCGCTCTAGAGCCACCGACGCTCGGCCGGAAATAACGCCATCTCCGCTGTCGAGGCTAGCGGCGCGCTATCAAAAATTCTAGCAAAATTGTTCAAAGCTCCGTGAAGGCTTCGTCAGCGACGCAGATTTTTGAATCTCCCCCCGCAAATTGAGTCGCGAGCGCCACTACTTCTCTCTCGACGCGCCAGCGATCGCAAGCTGCGCCGTGCCTCAGCTAGTCTTTAATATCTATTTCTTGACCGCATCACATCTGACCATAAACGCTTAAAAACACTCTTAAGTTTCACACGTGTCCAGCGAAGGGACCCACCGGTTGTCACTAAGGGGATTTTTTAATACTGCCGATCGACCTGCAGACTCACATTTTTATAAATATTTAATGAAAGCTAAATGAAGGCACGATCCAGTTAATATTTGCTATTTTCAAAATTGATTAGTACAATTGATTTTAAATTTGAATTGAATATTGAATTTCAGTTTAACCCATTGCAGGAAACGTTAAACTCCTTAGCTTTTTAAAAGCTTCGATTATCTCGTAACTTCTTATGTATATCTTAGGGAAGTTTTTATGCACTTTGGAAACGATGCGCTATAGTTTTTAAATGTGGAGTTTTTAAACATGGCTTTTTTCGCCTCAATGTTGAATATTTTCATCTTCCACTGCATCCGTTGCACTAAGCTCTGTAACCTTACCTAATTAGGGGGGATACAACAGTCGTTTCTGGGAACTGCCGGTCCTGGGGAAAATGTGAAGTCTTGAACCGACGGTTAGGTGACCTTCCATGTGTTGAAATAGACCTCTTTTTTTTTGCTACGGGCCATCTTTAGCCAGTTCACTGCTGCGTCGTTTTTCAGCAACTATTACTTTCTCCTTCAATTTTTATCTTGTTTCATGAACTTCTTCACCTTAGTGTGTCTATGCACAGCGATCTTGTGTTGGAACACCCGGTGTGTAGATTTCCTCGTTATAACTACATACTAGGTGGTGCCTTCCTTCATTTTCTGCTTTAAACACCTTTGTAGCTAGGAAAGTTTAAGTTAACTTCTCTAATTGATTTTGGAACTATACCGTCGAACTGTGGTGGCAAACTGGCTGTGCTCCGTACATGGTCATGAATTTGCACACCTCTGTATCTATTCGGTGTGTGCCCAAGTTTCTTAATTTACAGTCCCCTTTCTTTTGAAAATCTGATCTATTCAAAGACAGATGGCGCAGACCCCATATTAGATAAATCGCTATCACTAGTCACTGTCTTTCGTTTGCCCCGCATACACTCTCCGTGAGGGTGCTGCAGGCGCGTGAAAAATTTTTATTCCTTATTATCGCTAATTCTACATTACGAACAAATATTCAATTTGCTGTATTTTGAGAGTTCAGACATATAAATCACTAGCAGCTACTTTGCATTCGCGGAAGAACTTAGCTCTATTGAAGGTTGAATTATTTGTTCAAGTTACTTGATGTAAGATTCAACTTCTCGTACGTATGCTTCTTTGTCGAGGCCGAGCCATGTTGTTGTGTTGTGTGTCACGTTTTGTGCAGCTCGCCATGTGTTGCGTTCAATTTGTGTTGAGCAGCTCGTCACGTGTTGTGTTGTGCGCCACGTTGTGTGTCATGCATTGTGTTGCACGCCACGCGTTGTGTTGTGCATCATGCGTTGTGTTGTGAGCCGTGTTTTATGTTGGGCTCTGAGCAACTTGTTATGTTCTGCCCCACGCGTTGTGTCGCCTTGAAATAATTGTTTCAACAAAATATCACTATTGCGTAACTTCGAAATCCAGCGTAAACTTGGTCCGTGTCGGTGTCGTGAACCCTTCCTGCCACGGAGCCGCTGAAGTTGTCAAAAGTTCTGCCGGCTGCCTCCAGTACATCAGGGTCTTTTTGGCTGAAGGTGGTCGAAAAGAGTCCAGTGGAGTTTTTGACCGCTGAATTTTGGATTATTAGCTCACTGATCGGTCAGTGCAATAATGAAAAACGTACACTCTTGAACGGCAGACCAGCCGCAGCTGGAAACGGTAATCTTGTCTGCAAATTGCGACTGTTCGAATACGAATATTATATGAATAAAAAATTAGCTTTAAAGAATTTTCGTATTGATAAAACAAGAAAGAATCTTATAAAATCGTATTGTTATTCATGTAAAAAACGTAAAAAAGAGGAATAGGCTATTTCTTAATTTTAGTATTCGAAGCTTGTTAATATTCTCTGATAAACACTTTGACTGCGATGCAACACATCTGTGATCACCGAGGGTATTTTCATGATGCTGCTGACCGACCAGTAGTGACAAACTTATTTTTCGTAAATACTTAATGACAACTGAATGAAGGCACGTTCTATTTAATGTTCGTTATTTTCAAAATGGGTCGCTTAAATTATCTCAAATTTTAGTTGAACATTGAACTTCAGTTTTACCCGCTGGAGTTGACGTGTGGCGATGATGTTCTCATATTACGCATACTTAATTATCAAAACAAACTCACAATCTTAAACAAACTTGAAATCTAATTCAAACCTTCAGGGGATACAACTGTTGTATCTACGAATATTAGCTCTCCCAGGGAGAAAATGCGAAGTCCCGAGCTGAGAGTTATAGGTAGGCCATTTTTGTGAAATAGAAACATTTCTGATGCGTTAAGGACCATCTTTTTTGGGTTCGCTGCTGTCCTTTTTTCAGCGCCTCTAACTTTCTTCTTTCCCTTTTATTTTGTTTCGCAGCCTTCCTTCTTAATTTGCTGTTTCTATGCGCAAGAAATCTTGGGAGGGAACACGCATTGTGCATAGATTCTGCGTTCCCCTGAACTCCATACGGCTTAATCCCTTCTCTCTTAGGAACGCCTTTGTTGTAGTTAGAGAGGCTTAAACTTGTCTGATCTAATCTTATTCAATATCATCTACTCTAATCTAAAGAATGCAAAGGATCTCGAACATTTAGTGCGTCTTCATAATATTCTGATGCATATATTTGTTGACAAAGGTTGTGACTTGTACTCGTATAAGAGTTGAGCGTTGCTGCTCATGTGATATGCACACTTATTACTATTCCACTTACATCAAATAGGAACAACCAATTGTGATCCTCAGATGTTCACATGTTTTTAGTTTAGTTGACTTTATCCACATATTCTGGATTGATAATATTCCTTGCAATAATCAGTATTATTTCTTTTTTTCGAGATGAATATCATAGCAACTGATTTAAGCACTTGTCCTCCACCCAGTAGCCCGAACCATCATGGATTATTCAATACTAGTGTACAGGGCTCGTCAAAAAATGACGGGATTCGATATTTTCCTCAAGTAAATCTTCCTAATAGGACCTACCATTAAATTATTTTTGTACTTGTGCACACGTGAACCTCCTATCAGAGATACGACCATTACATATCCTTATATTATAAGAGCGCGACGGAGAGACAGAAGAAGCGAACACCAAAAAAATTGTTAAATAAACACACCAAGAGTATATTAGGTCAATCGGATGATTCGTCTCCATACACATTTTCGTGGTAAATACTGCTGCTGTATTTCTACAGCGCCTCCGCTTAGGCCGTCCCCTTTTCCTGATCAGTCAACTTGATAGCGAAGTTTTCACTCTCGATCATAAAGGACATTCTTTCTGAACAGATCTAATCCTGTAGATCTCATTTTTGCATGAATTATTCGATTAAAAAAGCAATACCAATTAGAGGTGCTGTGTTTAGAGGTTGTATGAGTGTATTAGAAGCATTCAGTATTTTTACTATAGCGCAATTATGTCTCTCAATCAAAATACCTAGGAAAGAAAGACACAACGCGTCGTAACTTTTTTGAAACAAGCAACTTTTGGAATCATTATGGAGACAACTACAGAACGTTTACTGACGGTGGCTGAAAGGGAAGGCTTGAAAAATAATTTCTTCATTAAGGAAACGTGTGATTTGAAGTTTTTTTTAGCTTCTAGCAGTATTGTGAAAATACATGCACAACTCGAAGATGAATTGTGTGTCAAGAGAACTTCATAATACTACGGTCAGAATAAAGAGCGTGTTAGCAGCATTAAGGCGTGGGCGTTACGAGTGGAAATCTCGATTATTTACTGACTGCACAACGTTAGTGGCCGGTTCTGGGCAAATTACAGTGTTGCAGTGCATTTACGTCAGCACGCGGGAGGCGTACAGCTTTTTATGGCAGAGGTACTTAGAGAGTACGACGATTTGTGTTTATTGAATTTAATGAAGTTAAATTTTTGGAGTGTCTTCAGTTCGGTGTAGTGGACAAGTTTTGTAATGTACTCTAACGAGTGTTATACTGGGATGCTAGAAAATCCTGAGGCAAAATTACCGTTAGTATGATTTATTAGTTAAAAATGTACAGAATTTTGAAAAATGTTTGATAACACTCCATTTTTTAAGCGAACGAAAGTTTAGTGAGAAGGGTCAAAGAATTGATAGAAGGGATGAAGGCGGAATTTGCCGATACAGTTCGTTGAGCGAATGCAGATGAGGGAGACGAGAAGACGTAATGAGTTTGAAGATTAGAGTGAGGATCTTACGGTCAAGAAATGGACCAAACGAAGAAATTGGTGTCTCGCAAGGCACCAATTGTTTAAGAGTACGAAGAGAAAAGTGTCGGTTGTTTGGATACGTGGATTGGGTAATTCGAGTATGAAGCGTTAGTAGCTGTAAACAAAAATGTTATCGGACGTACGTGGGTGGGTATTTAAGATTAAAAATCAATCAAGGCTAGTGAACACAGCGCAAGATAGAGAGTAACACAACACGGCCCTGTCGCTGCGCGCGCTGTTATTGCCATCATAATTGAGTGTTTGTGCGCACTGTCGGACAGAGAGCCTCGTCTGAGACGTGCTTCTTTTGTATTTTCTGTGGGCGGTAACGCCGCAACATTTATAGACATCAGTCATGCGAGATTGACCTTTCTCGTGACCAATAATCTTAAATATTACCTTCTTTCACTGAAATTCATTCATGTAGACCACGTTTTAAATTCTTGGCCAGCATAAAAGGTGACGTAAGTATGTCAGTAAATAGCTCAGTGAGTAGAGCTATCGTACTCAGTACAGGAACTGCTCAGTAGGCCCATGAAAGCATCACTGCCGCCGCATTTCCACTTGAGTGCAAAACAGCGATCATGATCTAATGCGGAAGGTCAAAACAGCAGTTCGTATCTTAAGCGCTGGATTAAGAAGATAAAATCTTTTCTTCTGTTCCATCTAAGATGAAAGTGGCTCACAGTTGTCCATAGATGATTATTTTATCAGCAGGATGGAGTACATATATACATATATGATGGCGTAGAATTAGAGGCGTGTTATTGTTTCAATGCCTACGCTTTAAAGTGGAGGACATTACTTTATCAATAATGCAGTGTACACCGTATTTTGAAACTCCAAGTTCAAGAATAATTGTTAATATGACTGTGACGTGCAGGCTCTGTCTGTCCATGACGTCTCACTCCAGTTTTATTTCGTCGTTGAGGAATTGAAAATTTTTCTGTGTAGTGATACGGAATAAATGAAACGTTGAGTATTAAGTTCACTGTTTCTTTCATTTTCTAACTCCGTACTAAATGGCTCCATGTTCTTTCGGCTCCTTGGGCCTCGTTTTATGTGGTTGAGGAGGCTTAAACTTTATAATCTAATCTACTGTTTCTTTTAGCACTTCAGTAAAGACATCACCAACATCTTAAAGGCTTGGTTGTTTCTGATGCCCCTATTATATAACTATTATTATATTATATTATATTATAACTATTATATCTATAGGAATTAGCTCTCACAGGGGGAAAATGTGAGGTCTCCCGTTGAGAGTTAAAGAGGCCTTCTTTTTGTTCATGTTGAAAAATCTTTCTGATGCTCTAAGGACCGTCTTTTTACGGTTCACTGCTGTTCTGTTCGTCAGCGCTTCTGACTTTCTCCCTTCAACTCAATTTTTATCTTGTTTCATTTCTTTCCATCTCAAATTCGTGTTTCTATGCGTAGGGGATCTTGTGTGGGAACACATCATGTGCATACATTCTGCGTTCCCTTGATTCATGCTGAATGGTGCCTTCATCCTTCCTCCTACTTTGCTGTAGTTAGTAAAGCTGAAACTAACTTGTAATCATAATCAATTCCTCACAACAGGTTGCCTTCCTCCTTTTTTCCTTGGAACACCCTTGAGGTTAGGGAGGCTTAAATTAAGGTGTAGTCTTTATTCTAATCTGTTTTTTCTTGTGTGTCGTTAACTTACTCGCAGCAAGTGTTCGTAAACGGTGTATCTTTCAATTTCTGTGTTGTGAAACAGTGTAAGAAATTATAGCACTAGAAAGGGTCTCCATAGAAATTCAAATCATGTTGATGAAAATATATTTAATATGTTGAATCAGCAGAATTCATTCTACTAAACTTGAGTTATGGGATGTTAAGAATCTCCTCCATTTTTTTTCCTATTAAGTGAAAGTGTTCTTTTGTTTTGCTGCCTCAAACAAGTGCATTGAAAGCGGCAGTCTTGCAGCGCTTTTTGAGGACTTAACGGCGTACTCGAGAATGTGTGGTATTTCTGAGGTGCGCTCAGGAGGGTGGGAAGTATGTTCAATGTGCCTGGCGTCGTCTGTGTACATAGCAGACCTATAGCGCTCCTCAGTGGTCAGCCGAGCTGTACTGTGGATAATTAGGAACTTTTTGTTGGAAGAGTCTGTTGATATTTGCGGTTAAGTAGGCCTTGTCTTACCGTATTTTACGCTCCTGCCGCTCTTCAGTGGGTGAAGCGGGCGTGCTGCGCTACCGACCTCATGCGCAAGTGTTTCCTGCTTTTATGCTCGATTTCCATTTTTCATCTCATAGCAATGCTTATTTTCTCAGCGGGAGATGTACTGATGAGACACTGATAATCTGCACCTTTGTGGAGACCGCGAATACTGAGGAAAAGAGCAATCCATAATTTTTTTTTTGCACTGATGAAAAACACCTGTGCTGCATCTTTGATAGTAGAATACTGTGTGAAATAACAATAATAATAATAATAATAATAATAATAATAATAATAATAATAATAATAATAATAATAATAATAATAATAATAATAATAATAATAATAATAATAATAATCACTATTATAAAATGAGCCCCGTCCGTCCGTCTGGGTGTCACACCCACCAGCCAAAAGTGTGAGATGAGCGTATCTGTGATACAAGCTTCATCAACTCCACAATTTTCGATGCCTTTAACCCAGCAGATTGGGAGTCGGAATGAATATCACGTGTTAGGTTAGATTAGGGGAGATAGGATACCAACGGTTGAGACTTGAGGAAAGTATTGGAAAGAATAGCATGGGAAATCATGGGAAAGCCATGTTGAAGCTCAGTTGGTCCTATATCTAATCCTGTGATTTTTTTTTGACGGGCCGTGTGCACTCGTAATCACTATCGTCACTATCACTATTATAAAAGGAGCACCGTCCGTCCGTCCGTGTGACCCCCTCTTGATTATAGTTATCCTCATTACGCAATCGGCTTATTTTTACAAATAGAAATTTTCTATGGAGCTTTCTCCTTTGAAATTCATCCTGTCGCTTTGATATTTTTAATTGATAATGCGAAAAGAAATGTGTTAAATTCGTTTGACCAATAACCTGGCGACCACTTAGTATAAAGCCCAAAATTTTGGAACTTGAGTTATGTTTTTCGAAATTGTGATTTTGTTGATTAGCTTCGAAGAGATTTTGTTACCACATTTTCGAATAAAACCACACATTTTCGAATAAAATTTCGGCAAAAGAGGCCAATATGGATAGAAATGTGTCCAACCGCAAGAGAGAAGTAGCAAGACTTTGACAGCAAGAAAAACGCCGAAGACGATCGGATGAACAACGCGAAATGGTAAGACGAAGCAATGCTGCTCGCCAACGAGAAGCTTGAGCTAAATTGACCCCTTGAACGGCGTTGGGTAAATCTACGGAAGTGTTTGACGGACATTTTTGTTGGGCCGTGTGTACTAGTAATAATAAAAATAGGAATATAATCAACGTTGGTGACACTACAATAGAAATTACGAATTTCCTCCAGTTCTTTGAGTGTACGCTGATTTAGGTGCGGATTTTCAAAGAGATGTATAAGCCATAAAATTCTTCACACTCGCTGTGCTCCAGTTGCTGTGGGTCATGAACGTGCGGTTACTGTAGGGAATAAAGCGCATTTCATAGTAATTACTGCGATAGCGAGCTGCAAAAGGCCGTATGAAATTACTACTTGTCTTGTAAATGGTGCTTCCATTTGACTCTTGGTTTTCGAGCGTAGCCCTCCTACGATCGGGAACACACGCTGAATGATACCAAGCAAATTGGGAAAAGTTGCTACAATTTTTTCCGTGTGAAAAAGAGCGCGTTGGGGAACTGAACATCCTTTGCTGCGGTGCCTTCCCTCTGGGATCATAAAATTTGCATATATTGGTGCAAATAATCTGGCTATTTCTGAGCAGTGCGTTTTTGTAGTTTGTTTAGTTCATTCTCTTCTTATCTTGGTATCCAACTTTGTTCTGACTTAGGGTTCACTGCTTTTTAAAAAATTTTGACCCCAGAGTAACTTGATAATTTGTTGTTATTACAGCTCAAGTTAAGAAATGCGCTATGATGACAGATTTACCGCTTATTATAAGCTTCTAATTGTACTGCATAATAAGTTAACCATTTTCATGGTCTCATTGTTTGAAGTTAACCATGGAGTAGGCAATATTAAATTTCTATAATTTCATGATTTTATTGCATGAGTTGGCATAACCGTTATTACGAATCAGCGGCTTTAGCTGAAATAAACTTAGGTGACGTTGAAAAAGAATGTAACCCTTGCGTTAACGTTTATTACGACTTTTTCGTTTTGTTCATTATTCCTATATGATATTAATTTGATTTCGTTCTATTTCCATAGTAGCAGCTGGCTGATAATCTATATTTACCGATGTTATCTCAATGAATGCACTTTTCATTATGCCTTGTTCATCTCAAAAACGGAACAGCGTCAATGTGCATTGTGCGGAGCAGCAAAGTCTACTAAACAACGTATGCGAAGCTGAAAATGTGAGTTAACTGGTCTCTGGACAGTAAGTTACTTCTACAGTCTACATTGTGTTTAGTATTCGTGGTGGACGGAATTTTGGGACGGTTCTGAAAGGACCAGCTTAATCAGAAGATAACTGGATTTTATTTTTGTCGTAGAATATTTAATTTAGTGTGAAAAGTAGTGACAGCACAGCTCGTCTTCATAGCCTAATAATCCATTTATAAATTAACAGAAGAAAATATCGCACTTTGAGGTTAGGACTTCATTTCCTCTTGAAAAATATAATCGGACCTACCAGTGGTCAACGAGGAACCAAAACGTGAGGGAATCCGACACGAATTGTGCAAAGATCATTCGGTTAGCGTGTGAATTAAGGGAAGACGCCGAATGGCTGCTCCATGCGTATAAGCTAATCTATAAGCTAACATGGCTTTGCTATGTTAGCTTTGCCAGAATAGGCTCTCAGCCTATTCTGGCAAATAAAGCGAGTGTGAGGAAATATTAACATCAAGAAACATCTGGCATCTCCCACAGCTTTCGCCAAGCAGTTGTACTTGTGCCTTGATTGTTGGGAAAGAGACTGCAGGTCTCTGCTATGTTTCCTGTCGATGCTAGTCTCAGACCAACACGAAGGCAGACAAACCTGTGGTGTCCACGATGAAGCTTTTCTTATGTACTCCCCCTTGAAGGGCATAAATTTTTTTAAACCTCCCTCAACATTATTGATATCAAGAATGACTCACCATTTGATAAGAATAACTCGAGTGAAAAATTCGGATGTAATAAAGTTCACTTTAGCTTTGAGCTCAAGATTACGGTATCATATAAACGGAGCTTGCTCTCCGCAAATACGAGCTCGAAAATTTTGGAATGTAAATCGGAAAATTGGCAGATACATCTGCGACATTCCGATTTTTTCGAAATTCAGAATTATGTACTACACATTTTAGAGGCCAATAAAATGTAAGATTATCTTCCTTAAGTTTTATCGAAATAGGAGTCTTAGTTTTTGCTCTAAACTGATTTTAGTATCATTGATTGCTGGTTCTACCCGTATTTACAATGCTCTGGAACAGTGCGTCAATTGTTTTTACCAGTGTAATGAACATAAAAATGTGGATTAGAACAGTTGGATATCTTGAGTATAAGCAACGGTTGGTGCAGGCGGCTGTTGTGGCACTTGTGGGTTTCTTTTAGTAGATTAGCGTTAAGGCAAGCTTTCCATTCTCTACTCCTCTCGTGAAAGAGACCATCGTGCTAAACCTGTGGCACGAGTGCCATCATTTTCATTCTTTATTTCCTTCAATGGAAAACGTAACGGTTCACGAGAGGGTATAATTGGACGAAAAAGAACGGCAGCATCTGGACTGGGAAGACGCTCCTTAATTATGAACGCCAGGCCAGCTGCTCAATTGATAGCAACTCAAGAGCAACTAAATGGCCAAGTTATAGCGACTGATGGCGGCTCTGCTGCTTGAATGCTGCCATGTCGTCCACGTGCGTTTGTGAGCGTTGCGTCGTGCTCGTAGCATAGTTACATCATTGTACTGAGCTCGTTACGAATTTGTAGTTACTAGAAATTTGTAATCTACGTTGTCGCCTTTTATAACTTGTAGTTCTCTGCGAAGTTTTTTCACCTTCCAAGCTTTATAGCCTTGCATAAAAATGGGTGTTTTTTTTTAAAATCCTGCAAGGTAGTGTGGTATGTATACATGGCGCTCATGCTGTCTTCAGATGATGTCGCTCGTGTTCATTTGCGCACCGCTGCTCAAGGATGACATGTATTCTTTCTTAACATTTTCTGGGAGTAATTTAAACTTTTGACACACACAGTTCTCAAATTTGTCTGAATTTTATGTCATCTGATATTTTAGCGTTTTGAAAATGTCTACATTGGGCTTACGTGTTACTTTATGGGGAAAAAAATGAAACATTAGTAGAAAAGAAGTTCTTGTTCAGGCTGGAGAAGCGAATTATGTTGAAGAAACAGAGGGTATATCAAATAGAGAGCTCTGTTATTCTGATAAAAATATGTCTGCCAAATTTCAAATGTAAAATAATGAAGGCTGTATATGTGAGGAAGGACTTCATTCATTGAGGGCAGTGTGTTTGAGAAACAAACATCTCTGCAGAGGGATACCACACTCGTATCTATAGGAATCGGCGATACCAGGCGAAGATGGGAGGTTCTAAGCCTGTGCCTAAACTGGCCTTTTTCTGTTGAAATTATTTGTTTGGCCATTCTGTTTGTTTGTTCTATTACAAAAATTATTTTATCGATTTACTGCTAACTTGTATTTCAGTACTGATAAATACTGAAAGTACTAAGTACTTTCTTGAACTTCTGATTGTTTCTTAAACTTCCTTTAATCCTTCCCTTCCTATCCTTTCTCTTGAATCTTATTGTTTCTCTTCCTGTTTATGGTGAGGGGACGTACCTGGTGTATGGTGAGGGGACGTGCCTGGTGTATGGTGAGGGGACGTACCTGGTGAATGGTGAGGGGACGTACCTGGTGTATGGTGAGGGGACGTACGTGGTGTATGGTGAGGGGACGTACCTGGTGTATGGTGAGGGGACGTACCTGGTGTATGGTGAGGGGACGTACGTGGTGTATGGTGATGGGACGTACCTGGTGTATGGTGAGGGGACTTACCTGGTGTATGGTGAGGGGACGTACCTGGTGTATGGTGAGGGGACGTACCTGGTGTATGGTGAGGGGACGTACCTGGTGTATGGTGAGGGGACGTACCTGGTGTATGGTGAGGGGACGTACCTGGTGTATGGTGAGGGGACGTACTTGGTGTATGGTGATGGGACGTACCTGGTGTATGGTGAGGGGACGTACCTGGTGTATGGTGAGGGGACGTACCTGGTGTATGGTGAGGGGACGTACCTGGTGTATGGTGAGGGGACGTACCTGGTGTATGGTGAGGGGACGTACCTGGTGTATGGTGAGGGGACGTACCTGGTGTATGGTGAGGGGACGTACCTGGTGTATGGTGAGGGGACGTACCTGGTGTATGGTGAGGGGACGTACCTGGTGTATGGTGATGGGACGTACCTGGTGTATGGTGAGGGGACGTACCTGGTGTATGGTGAGGGGACGTACTTGGTGTATGGTGAGGGGACGTACCTGGTGTATGGTGAGGGGACGTACCTGGTGTATGGTGAGGGGACGTACCTGGTGTATGGTGAGGGGACGTACCTGGTGTATGGTGAAGGGACGTACCTGGTGTATGGTGAGGAGACGTACCTGGTGTATGGTGAGGGGACGTACCTTGTGTATGGTGAGGGGACGTACCTGGTGTATGGTGAGGGGACGTACCTGGTGTATGGTGAGGGGACGTACCTGGTGTATGGTGAGGGGACGTACTTGGTGTATGGTGAGGGGACGTACTTGGTGTATGGTGATGGGACGTACCTGGTGTATGGTGAGGGGACGTACCTGGTGTATGGTGAGGGGACGTACCTGGTGTATGGTGAGGGGACGTACTTGGTGTATGGTGAGGGGACGTACCTGGTGTATGGTGAGGGGACGTACCTGGTGTATGGTGAGGGGACGTACCTGGTGTATGGTGAGGGGACGTACCTGGTGTATGGTGAGGGGACGTACCTGGTGTATGGTGAGGAGACGTACCTGGTGTATGGTGAGGGGACGTACCTGGTGTATGGTGAGGGGACGTACCTGGTATATAAATTCCTTTAATTCCATACTAAATGTTGCTTTCTGCCTTCTTTTCTTGAAAACACCTTTGTTGCGGTTGAGATGCTTTTCGGGAGATTCATTTCGGTATCTAGCTCAGCTAAAGACAGGCCGTCGGGACTTTCGCTTTTCGTTCCCTTTTCCCTCGTTGCAGTGTTTGTGCCTTCTTCGCCATCTTTTCTTTGTCTTTTATTCCTCTTCCTTCAGAACTTGCTGTTGCTATACGCAAAGCATACTGTCTGAAAACACACTTTGTTCATAGGTTCTCCGTTTTCTACACTCCATGCTAAATGGTTCTTTCTTTTCACTATCTTGAGACCTCCTCTGTTTTTTTTTTGGCTAGGGAGGTTAAAACTAATTGATGTAATGGTAATAGTGTGGTTAGGGATGTTTTTCAAATGACTCGTAATCTGGTCGAAGCAAACGAGATGAACATCACATTACTAGTTAATATAATGAGGCAGAAAAGGTCCAAGGTTGTGAACTCTTAGTGCGTCGAGGAAATCATCATCGTGAGCAGCGCAGCTTAATTCGAGCTATGCGATCTGGGAGGACAGCAAGTCTGGCGGAGCGTCGTGTTCGTAGAGAAATTGATAGCGTGGCATGCACGTGTGCAATACTACAGCATTTTAACTTTAATTTAAAAAGCTCAAGTTCAATTTAAAAAAGCTCAAGTTTAATTTAAAAAAGGTCAAGTTCAATTTAAAAAAGGTCAAGTTTAATTTAAAAAAGGTCAAGTTTAATTTAAAAAAGGTCAAGTTTAATTTAAAAAAGGTCAAGTTCAATTTAAAAAAGCTCAAGTTTAATTTAAAAAAGTTCAAGGTCAATTTAAAAAAGCTCAAGTTTAATTTAAAAAAGATCAAGTTTAATTTAAAAAAGTCTCAAGCAGGCTATATTTAAAAAAAATGAATTTCAATTTTGAAAAGCTTATGTTTCTAAAATTTCATACTTACGTAATAATAATATAAGTAAAGTTTATATGTGAGAAGGCATATTTATTTAAACGTACTGGTCCTGAAAATAGAGTAAATCGAATATCAGACAAACCAAGCTGTTGTGATTTTGTACTTAATTTGATATTTTTCATGTTTTACCTTTGAAACATTTCCTAAACAGATCATCGGTACTTATGTCTATTGACAAAAATGATCCAAATGACCTTTATGTAATAAGTAACTGTGAGACAATTAGCAAACTGCAATGACTGAAAAGTTAAACATTACATAGCTTAAAAATTATACTTAAGCAATAAGGCTGCTACAATAATGGCTTATTATATCATGTTATGCAATGTACATAGTATTATATATAAAATATAATACCAAATTCCATTGCCAATCTCTTAATAATCCATTTTTACGCATTTATACAATAGCTAAGTGCATTTATACGTTACCTTCCTTCTTTAAATCTTCTAACGCAAGTATTCCAACAAAATGCTTCAGCATATGATTGTAGGAGCGTAGACATAGCCTGTGTGTTATGGCATTATTGGATTCATCTATTACTTCATCAAGGATGAGCATTCGGTGCTCAGTAATGGTCGTTCCTTCCGGCGTAGAGTTCAGCATGTCTGTCATTCTGGTTGCTAATAAGCGCTTCATTTTTGCTTTCATTGCACTCCAGCATTCTTCTATGGGATTAAATGGTTCACTGTAAGGACTTGCTCGAAGTAACATGGAGCCAGAAAGTTCTTCTTCATCAAAAACAGTTTCAAGACCTGCATGTACTGGGGCGTTATCACATACTACTATGACATTGTTAAGAGGCTCTGTTACTGCACGCAGCATTTCGCGAAGCCATTCTTGACAGTCTTCTTTTCGGTAACTTCCTCTCCGCCTCTGCAGATACACGAGACCCTGTTGTGATATCCCTGCAATAACATGTATATTCTTTCCTGTTGAGGTCGGACACTTGGCCGAACAGCGAGTTCCTTTACGAGAACGACCGTCCCTACGCCGTAAGAAAAGATAAGCATTGGTTTCGTCAATGAATATTATTAATTTGCCGTCGCCCATCTTGTTCATCAGTGCCTGCACGTAACATTTTCTTTTTTCTTTGTGGCTTTCGGAGTTCATGGTAAAAGGTTCTCGAAGTACATTTTTTATTGTGTATAATTTGCAATCCAAATATTTATGAATAGTAGTTGTGCTGACTGTGATCCCAACTTCAATTTGAATTTTCGATTTAATTCTCCTGAAGTGTAATACGTGGATTTTTTTCCACATATGTGAGCATTAGTTCGATGTTTTCCTCTGTTAATTTTTGACAGCGGTAACCTCTGCGCTATTTTACAGGTTTGTCGGATCGACGAAGCTATCCATATGCAGTTTGAACAGCTACATCGTTGGCACGGGCTATTGCCTTCCAATCATCATCATTATTTTCAGCGGCTGTGATAATGCGAAGTTTGGTATCATGCCGGAATCCTTTTTTATACGCTCCTCGTCTTGAGCCGAGTTTTGCGCCACGTTTTTCTACAATTTCTTCTCGAACTTCTTCTGAATATGCTTCATTTCGGCTGCTGTTGAAGGAAGACATCATGAAGGGTTGATGCGGCTTTTAAATTGAAATTACACATTAAATATTTAACAACCATAGGCGCTTGATATGCAAGTAAAGGTGTATGCATGCTTCAGTGGAATATTTCCCGGTCAAACATGTACATAAGCTTTCCAAAACATAAGATTTTCAAAATTGATCTTGATCTTTTTAAAAATATACCCTACTTGAGACTTTTGAAATCAAGCTTGATCTTTTTTAAATTAAACTTGAGCTTTTTTGAATTAAACTTGAGCTTTTTTAAATTAAACTTGAGCTTTTTTAAATTGAACTTGAACTTTTTAAAATTGAACTTGACCTTTTTTAAATTGAACTTGACCTTTTTTAAATTGAACTTGAGTTTTTTTAAATTCAAGTTAAAAAGCTGTAGAGTGCAGTGCAGCTAGAGATGAGTTAGTGCGGGAATCGAGAAGGAAACGCTGGGCTTGGCCTGTGTTCGCGGGATGCCGTGTGGGTTGAAGGAGAGTGGAGGAGACTTCGTTCAGGGGAACGATTAGTGCTGGAGCTGTGCGGTGGGTGCGATGTGTGTGACAACAGTGTGGGGTATGTGGCTCGAGTGACACCCGTGAGGCAGCGGGGGTTAAAGGAGAGCAGTGAGGGCAGTGTGGTTTAAGGGAAAGCAGTGAGGGCAGTGTGGGTTAAGAGAGAGCGACGAGGGGCAGCGTGGACAGGGGAGAGGGGGCGGGCCGAGGGTCAGGCCAGGGAGTGAGGGCACCGAGGGAGAGGGCAAAGAGCTACTCTGGAATGGTGCCTCTGCCAGTTCCCTATTGGCTGTGGTTGCAGATGTGTGGCTGGTGTCATTCTCAGGATTGTACGTCGCTTTATTGTCAATTATCGGTGTTGTGAGGTGTTCTCTAACGGAATGTGTGTGCTGATCTACTCCTAAGTGATGGTGATCGTTACCATTCGCTGTGACTGCCTTCATTTCTCTTGCTGTTTTTTCTTCAATTGGGATTCGAGGGAAAGATCCATAAATGTGTTAAGGGAGATGAGACCCCTGATGGAAGTCTGGTGTTTAGTGCTTCTGATTCTCTTTGGACATACAGAGTTAAATAACGGAGCTCTGACCGATTGTAAGCAGTGCTTTTCATTATTTCTGTGCGTTTTGCAAAGCTTGAACGGGACATCTGAGCGATTGCTTTAAAGCCTCGTTTGTTCTACGATGTCGGCTTGAAATTACGAGCTTCCTTTATTAGCTTCAGAAAATAAATTAAGTTAATACTTAAAATGTGTCCATTTCGATTGAGCCAATTATGGAATGTGTCCATTTCGAATTTAATTTTTGTGAAAAATATAATAATCGATATTTCGTCTCGACTACTTATTCTAAATAAGTATCCACCCTGATGATAATCAAAGAATACTTCCAGTGGGAAAAAAAACTTAATTGCTGTGAATGAAATGTGTTCAGGACTGCAAACTAATCGCTCTTTGAATACATGTAATTAGTGTCGTTATGTTTTCTCTTAAGCTTTTGCAGTTTCTTAAGGTGAAGCCCGCCTTAGTTCTTATTTCGTTGTGTTGCAATGTTTTGTTACCCACAAACAGCAGTAGTCTTTGGTGTTGTGTGAAACTCAGACTTAGGAATACTTGCTCCCCATGCTCTAAATCGAGTGGGAAACTAAATTGATTATATTTTTAAATCCGAAAGAGGCGTTACCATGCTATTTGATTCCTCAAGTACCTACACGAATATTTTTTCTATGTATTCTGGGGAGAGGGTCATCATCAGAGAGGAAATTTACTCGCACAACTCCTCGCTTAGATCAGTCGACCCTTAACTCAAATTTGACCTCCTCAAACATGGGCCAGTTTGACGTTTTCTAGTTTTTTCGAATTCGCTTATTTTGGAGTCTCAGTCTCCGTCTCACGCTCTGTGCTCGCGGGTTTGTCCTGCCAGTACCACATCAAGTACTAAAAATTCACTAGTATACGGTACTCGAATCTGTAATTTCTAAGGAAAACCGGGGTCAACGCCGTCAAAACATTTAAAGGGAGAATTCATCAACATGGCATTGATTGTGCTTTTTTTTGCTTTGATGACACGGTTAACGGGCGTGCTGTTCGCGTTCCAGCATCATGTATCCGCTTCCTGTTTGTCACTTTCACGTCGTGAACCTAGAGCCTAATTACCTACGGTACTGTTCTTGGTTTACTCGTATTACATCAAGCGTATTTCACTTGAGCCAAAACTCTAAGTTATTGCTCAAGTTTGCAGAGGTCGTCTTGTCTCGGGGAAAAAATGGTCCATAATTATTACAGTTTGGCTCTTCAGATCATCTGCTGTTGGTTACGCTGTCAAATTTGCTAAAAATTTCTGTTTTATCGCTGGAGTTGGTCTCTTGAGATCACCATGTGCTTGCGTGCCCTTCATAAAGCTCCATAATTCTGTGTGATGGTGCCACAAAGTTGCTCTTGTTCGTAATTTCCTCCGTTAATTTCCAAGTTTAGTGTGGACCGCATCCGTCTGAGAGCGGTGAAGTTTAACTGAGTCTTGAACGGAGATGTCGAGAAATGGAGTCTTGTTCCTTGAACAATTAGCCACCATTAAATTAATTTCATTAAGGGCATTTTCAAATATCTATTGGTAGATCGAGAAACGCAAGAAAGAGCGTTTTGAGCGTTTAGTCATCGTATAACTAATATTTTTCATGGTTTGTTTACTGTACTCACTTTCGCTCTGAAAATTTTTAATTTTTTCGTTCAAATGAAAATTTCATTTATAATTTAAATGATAGTGTATGCGATTTTCTAGGTCGCATTCCTTTCTTGTCTGTTTCAATCGAATGTTCCTCGTGTAATGTAAAGCCTTGCTTAAGCTCCGATTTTTTATTTTTGGTTTGTGGTTTACGTCGCGCAGCGCTGAATACCAAAGCACCTTTTACCTTTTTCATCGATCCTATTGCACTTGGCGATTATTGACGAGTCTGTGTTTCACGATGGATCTTTTTGGTGGCCAATCGAAAAATATGGGCTTAGTCATGATACTGAAGCGCTGACAAACTATCCGTGCAATGACGTAAATTACGTTTGAACATTACACACGCACTGACGATCAGACACGAGCACTGGATTTATTGCTGTTGGCCTCCAGGGGGCAGAATTTTTCCCTAAAGACGTCGTGATTGAGCGAGGACATGTGTAATGTTATTGATGGTCAGATTTGAGTTTGAAATAACTAGAAGACAAGAAGGAAAAACAGCTAATCCCTTAATTCCTGTAATCAGTCACTCACGCCCGGTAACATGAAGTCATGAAATATTGATTGCATTTACTCGAATTCATTAGCGAATGCTGTAAATACTTGTAACTGAACTTATTTTATCGGCAATTTCGAGCATCCAACTTTTTGATCAATGTTAATTCATTCTCTCAGGTGAAAATATACACCTAAAACTTTTGACTTCAAAACTTTGAGAGGGATAATGAAAAGCATCGTCCCCTCGGTGATCTATGAGAAGTCTACCGAAAGGCCAATTTGGAGTGAAGAGTGCACAGAACTTGACATTCTCAGTTCTTCCGAAACTATTTGCGATTGTTAACGTTTTTCCCCTTCCTGTCTTATGTAGCATCTTGAACTTCTGTTCATCTTATCTTATTCTTTTCATACAAGATCACAGTTAATGCTTTCGTGTCATTTATCATTCTATCCCTTCGTTCACAAACAAACTCTTTTATCATACATTTTTTTTGTAACTTTGCGACGTTGTGTCAAATTAGGTTACTTTTGTTTCGACTATTGAGTTATCATGATGTAACAGCAACTGTACGCTAGTGTTGCATTTTTATGGTTGAAAAAAAAATTCAACTCTGAAGAACGACATGGTCGCTACGATTGATAAGTCCATTGAGCAAGAAATTGGATTGAGACTTTACAGACTCAATTCCCACCGACGCATTTAAATTGCAACAATAACTATTTCCCAAAATTTGAATATTTTTGTAACATATACTACTTCACATTTTTTGTAGTTTTAATTTTTTGGGCACGAACATATTTTTGGTAAAATATTGAGGAAATTTTACTTTAATGTCTATCATGGTTTGGTCCGATTTTGTTATTACGTTTTGGTGCCTGTATGTTCGTGCGCTTTTAATTTTTTCTAACTTGTGAGGAATTGTCTCAGAGATTTTTGGTGGTGATACAGAGTGTCGAGATTTTCATTGAGAGATGTCGTCGAAGTCTGACCAGGAGACGGGCAAACCTCACGTTTTTTTGATAGATCCTAGAACGAGCTGACCCATAAACAGGACCATCAACTCTTCTAGCTTTGCTCATTCATCTTTCAAATCTCCACCTTCTGTTTCTTCTCTTTCTTCTTCATCTTCATCTGTCTCTCCGCTGCCTCCTCCGTTGCCTCCAAAATCTACCAAAACACGACGTCATATTCAGCGGAGGGAGGCTCCACAGCCTGCTCCGTCAAATCCTACTCCTACTCCTACTCCTACTCCCTCTTCTCCATCTTCATCTTCAACGTCCGCTCCATCATTCGCTTCAGTGTCGCCTACGCGTTCTTCTTCTTCCTCGTCATCTTCCACGAACACCACCAAGACGATCACCAAAGCACCTCCAAAAGGTTCCCCTACTTCTTCTCTTTCCTCGTCTTCAACTCTTCCTCTTCCGGATGTTCAGCTGTCTACTCTCGAGGCATCTGCCACGCCTTCGCCTACCATACCACATCAGCTGAACAATCCCCAGCTGCACCAGCCGCTTCAACAACCACCATCGGTTCTGCCCAGGCTCACCCAAGAAACTTTTCAGCATAAACAGAAGCAAATCCAATCACGCGTCGCTCAAGGGTTTGTTTCGAAACAGTTATCGAAATCAACCACGAAACTAAAGCAGTCTAAGGGCAAACTAACGACTTACCAAACTTTACCTCACAAATCTCGTCAATCCAGTGGTAAAACCAGCTCTTCACGAACTGATTCGCAACCACCTATACCTATCCAACCACTTCAGCATTCATTACAACACGCGCTTAATTCTCAACCGTCGAAGGAGCCTCCTCCTGTTCAACCGAGAACTCAACCTCCACCTCAGGTACATCCTCGAAACCTTGCTCAAATTGCACCGGAGCCTTCTTCCGTTCTTTCTATAGATGCCTCGAAAGGTCGAACTACAACTACAGTATCAGTAGCTCCTGACATCGCTCCCAAAAAGTTACAACACACCCAGGCTGATGCTAACGTAGCATCTGGTGACTCAAACGATCCCCCCGATTCATTGAAGCCTATTCATTCTCAAGACCAAAACATTTCTCTTGAACAGTCTCTGCAACCAACTCAAGACCAGCAAGCTCCTTTAATGTCGACCATTCTCCACCAGTATTCTCATCAGCAACAGTATCCGCAGCTTCATCCAGATAGCCGTAGTTTCCAACACCATCATCTTGCGTCGCCTCATCATCTTCAAACTAATATCCCTCTCTCAGTACACTTACAATCGCCTTTGCAACACCCTGGACATCTCCAACCGTCTCTGCAGCATCCTTTACATCTGCAGTCAGGACTGCCACATTCACATTTGCAGTCTTCATTGCTTCAGTCTCCAGTTCAGCATTCGCCTCTCCGCACTTCCCCCCACGCACTTGGTCCTACAAAACCATGGGCTCTGCAACACAATCCATATTTTCAGCGGACTTCTCCTCTCCAGTCTCCTTTGCAGCATTCTTCTCTTACTCATTCTCCTATCCCCCATTCACCAATTCAGCATGCTTCGCTCCAGCATTCACCAATTCAGCAGTCGCCTATGCACTACGCCTCGGCTCGGCATTGGCCTCCTCGTACCTGTCATCGACGCCAATTATCATTGCAAGAATCTCCTCTGCAGCAAGGACATTTGCCTCAGGCTCATCCTCAGTCTCTCTCTCATCACCCTCGACATCCACCAAGATCCCCATCTCCTACAGACGGATGGGCCACGACGCGACGCGTCTATCGACGCTCGTCCAAGGGCTCCCTTGCTCTGTCGCCGACTGCCAAGTCTCCCATGCGAAGAGGGTCTTCGCCTTTGCGAGACTCTCCCATGTTACTGCATCGTCACTCCCGCCATCGCCATCATGCTTCTTCCACACACATACCGCATCGTATGCGAGACCCTCTCAGCTCATTAGATGCTTTGGATCCCCACGATCCTCACGTTCCTTTACGACACGAGTCTCTTCTCCACCGACGGCACCACTCTTCGCATCACCACATCCCTCATCATTCTATGATCGGGTCGCCATCGAAGACTTCTACTCTCAAGACATCATGTACTTCTTCTACACCAGAGTCTTCACCTCCCAAAAGTCCCGGGCAATCCTCAATTGCATCAGTAGCACCTGCTAATATTTCACCTCGCCACCATGCTCATGCAATAGCCCAGCGGAAAATTCTTCAGGAAATTGATAATACATCCCATCGCCACGACTGTCCCCATCATTATCGGAACGTCGCTAAGCTGTACAAAGTCAAAAGGGTTCATCCTGCTGCTTCGGTAAGCTGATTATTTATAAGAAATGTTAGATCGTAGTTTAGGACGTATCTTAGTCGTATGTCTCATGAGGTAGTGACCCATCGTTAGGGATTCAATCAAATATTTAAGTGTTCTTTTGTTCTCACTGGCGAAAAATAGTGACATTTCGTTTTGTGCTGAAATTTTTAGAAAATTGGTTGTTAAGTGAAAATATTCAACGGCTGGAATTTGGTATAATATTTTCATTTTGAAATTACTTCAACTGCAGTTTTGATTACTTCATTTTGAGTCCTGATACACGATTGGCGAGGTCTGTAGAATAGAATTTTCATTTTATTGCAACAGTGAAGGTTAGGAATTCTCAGGCCAAATCTGTTGACGTTGTCTCTAATTTCTTGAGACGTGGCCATTCATTCACTTTCGCTTTTTCAAAGCCAAGATGAATTCTCAAAGAACATATTTTGTTCTTGTACTTGAAGTTGATTACGCTACCACCGACCTAGTGTCATTTTGTCTTCGAGTTACGATGATTTAGTTATAAATTCTTGAAAACTTGATTGCGAGCAGGATGCAGTGAGAATTTTATATGTTATAAGAACACCTTTTTAGTTTTAACGAAAATGTCTTTTCTGTCAGTAAAACGGAAGAGTGTGAGAACCTTTCGTGTACCAGGATAACACAATTTTTGAGTTCAATAGGTATAATTATAATGATAATCTAACGGTAGAATGTTGAATTGAAATGTGCTGAATTTTATTGTTCGATCGTCGTTAGCGTGGGACTTTCGTACTTTCCTGGGAGAAATTGTACTTTTTGCTTTAATTTTGAATCTGCGACGAATTCTCATCAGTCGTGCTCGGAGTGCTGAATTTCATAGGGGGGATGAAAGAGATACAGATAACTCTCGATTTGTCTCCGGGGATGGGACTGGATGTATAGAGATGCTGGATAAATCGAGATACCATATTTGGATTAAAAAAAGTGAAACTGTTCTATTAGGGGAAACTTTATGCTGCATACGAATAATTATCCTAGTATCTTACAGTAAAAGAAGAAATGAAACGAAAATATTAAAATAAATAAATTGTTTAATGCTCTTGACGAGAGAGGGATGAGAGAGGGACGGACAAATCGAGATGTGGATAAACCGAGAGTTACCTGTACTAGACTGCGTTCGACTGCTCGGTGTCTATAATTTTGAGAATTGGGGCAGAGCTGGCAACACAGACAGAGCATGTTTTATTTTTTAAGTGGTTTTAACACCCCGTGAGAACCGGGATCCGCTAGGTCACTTTTCAGTACGAAGAGCAATGCAGATCTCCCACCGAAAAATGTGAGAAAAGAGACAGGAACGAAAGTGGCTGTCTGAACAAGAGTTCTGCGAGTTGCAAACCAGTCACCTCGGCTAAAAGTGGAGTAGGAAAATAAAACTAAATCTGTAGCTAGTCTATCAGAAAAAAACTAAAACAAACTGATGATTGTCAGAGCCAGTGCTGCTAAATCGTTGCAGCATTCCTGAGGAGACTGTAAATCTCCGTACACCGACTAGAACAGGCAATGGTAAATTAACAACTTTTTGTGGAGGTTCGCATCTCGTCCCCAAGGCTCAGAGTAGGTATGAAAAAACTTGTGAAAAGGCTCCAAAAATCTTAAGAAAACACTACACCAGGGATTTTGGGATACTTTAGGTGTTTTTTCTTGCGTGTTCTATATGACAATCCTTGCCAAGTTGTGAGAGAAGATAAAAAATCATATGTTTATCAATGAACATTTACAGGCTGGAACACTGTAATATGCGAGAAAGTGTAACTTAAAGATTTTACAAGAACTTCCTATCACTTCATTTCCTCGACCGATACTCGCGGTCTCAACATCATCGTTATCGAGTACCTCTGCGGAGAATCTCTTGGAGCAATTGCCACATATGTTGAAACTTACACTTAGGTGTTGGTGAACTTGGCGACATGTACTCGTGTGTGCCTTGCGTCACCCAGGTTTCACCTAAGCTGAGAAAAGTGCCGTTGTCGCTTGTTATTGTTCGGAAATACGGCAAGAGATCATTGAAAATCCTTTCAAAAGTGGCATCTGTACAAACATTCTTGCGTCTCAGCAGGAGATCCGGTCACTAGCCCGAGGCAGTTTGTGCAGCAGAATCCCTGCTTTGAAGTGTTTTCCTTTGGAGCCTAAAGCAAACCCGCGTGCATACGTAAGCCGAACTTCCGAGATGGAGTTCCACAGCGTGAAAAATAGCGGGCATTCTGCGTTGACTGTAAATGTACATCTTGAACGTATCGCGCTAGTGTTCGCTGGCATGAAGACGTACATTTGTTCATCGTTTTGAATTGCTTGTTTTATGTTCATACGCTTCCCTCAGAGGACACATACAACTATTGTATCTATGGGAATTAGCGCTCCGAAGAGGGGAAAAAATGTGAGGTCCCGAGCTAAAGGTAAGGTAGGCCTTCTTCTTGTTGGAATAGAATAGGTATTGTATTCTGTAATGGACTATCTTTTTCGGTTAGCTGCTGTCCGGTTTTTCAGCACTTACTACATTCATCTTCAATTTTCGTTTTGTTTCATAAGCTTCTTTTTCAACTAACTGTTTCTATGCGTCTTGCGCATAGATTCCACGTTCCCTCAAGTCCACATTAGATGGTGGGTCCTGTTTCCTCTCTTAGGTACGATTTGTTGCTGTTTCAGAAGCTTAAACTGACTTATCCAAACTATTTTGTGGTAGTTGTCAGTGTATTTTGAATTTATTTGGCTGCTTGTATTTTTTTGGGATAAAATCAAATGAGTCAGAATGAATGTTTGGGCATTGAGTCACAAATGAATTGTATGGCCATTTTTGTATCGATTTTCTATTTTGAGTTTTTTTATTCAGTATTCTCATACCTACAATAACTGCCTATCCCCAGAGCAAAAGATGAAAATTTCCAACAATTGGGATTTTACCGAACTGTAGGAAAACTCATTCATTCTAGGTAGATTTTAATACTGGTTTCCAGTGAGTGAGAGCATTAATTCTTGTTCCTCTTTTGTTTCAGCAAATGAGATATTCAACATTGCTGCTTCCTTGGCGGGCATTTGCTGTGGTTATATGACACTGAAACTTTATTGTTCGACTAATTTCGATATATCAGTTACTTTACTTTACTTAGACTTTCAGTAAATTACAGGGATTCTCAGTTGCGTACTAATAATGTTCACACTGGAATGTTGTGCATAAGTTTTCTATGCACGGATAACGCCGTTTACATCAGAAGAAAGCACTTTCCAGGAAGTGCCGCGTGCTGAGGTGTTTGCTGTCGTGTTTACCAGCTCCAGGCCGGCGCATTTCTCAAGCAATCACGCTGTCTTTCTTGCCGTTTTGGGGGACGAACTTCGCTTCTCTTTCAAGTGCTGCTGTATTGTACGCTGAATAGATTTGCATATTCTGAGGATGCCGCCTGCATCTCCATGTAATGTTGTGGTGTGTGAGGCTTCCAAATTAATGTGCTGTGCGTGTGATGGTCCTCGCCCTCTTGCTTAGCGGTAAACACGGCGAGGATTATTATTGTGCGAGGTAGTTTCACGAGAAATTATGCATTGCCAAGGATATTAGTAAAACGTTTCTGAAGCGTTGAATAACTAAGTAGTTCATTTTGAATAAACGGGGAATTCATCCTCCAGTGGCCCTGCATTGTTGTCTGACGAGGAGTGCTGTCTATACTTCAATTTTATTTTAAAAAGGATCATACTTAACTCATCTCGTAACATAGCCATGTCGACTCAGGAAAACTTGTACTGCCCTATCGCTGTAACAGCGTAAATTCCTAGAAAATTTGGAAAGTTACCGCGAATCATCAGCCTCAGCGTATTTGCAGTCAGTGTTATTCTTCCATTTCTTTGTGATTAAAACGTGAAATTAATTTGAAGCACTGCAAGCCCTTCTTCCAAGCTTCGAATTCATCATTTCAAGCTCATTTTGCTTTCAAGCTTGAATCCAAACGGTCTGTGATTCTGATTTTATTAATTGTTGTGTCAATGTTATGTAGGATACAATGCAATTTTTGTCATGAATCATCTAAACTTCAGGATAGAATGTAGAATTAGAAGTTGATGTATCAGTTGTTAAACAAGCCTTACCTTCACATCTTTCCAAATAAATAACTCAATAAATTTCCAATTAGTCAACAATTTTCAAACGACTTTGGTGAGTGGTCTTAGTTATCCCAAATTGAGGTATGAAAAGCAGCTATGTACGTTAAGCTGGAATTTTATGCTGTTTTTTGTGGTTGTGGTGGAATTTTATGCTGTTTAATGTAGTTATGGTGGAATTTTATGCGGCTTTATGTAGTTATGATTGAATTTTATGTGGTTTTACGTTGTTAAAGTGGAATTTTATGCGGTTTTATGTAGTTATGGTGGAATTCTATGCTATTTTATGTAGTTGTAGTGGAATTTTATGCGGCTTTATGTAGATATGATGGAATTTTATGCGGTTTTATGTGGTTAAGGTTGAACTTTATGCGGTTTTATGTAGTTATGGTGGAATTTTATGCGGTTTTATGTAGTTATGGTGGAATTTTATGCTATTTTATGTAGTTATGATGGAATTTTATGCGGTTTCATGTAGTTATGGTGGAATTATATGCTGCTCTATGTGCGTTATGCCGGAATTTGAGACTGTTTTATATACGTTATGCTAGAATTTCATTTTTTATGTACAATATGCTGAAAAATTAGGAACTCGATCCGTCGTATGTCTACGTATGTTCCACGAACTAATGGGAGCATATTTGGGCAACCGTGTGCGATGAGAACAGAGCCCGGCGACACGCTTCACGTACTGCATCACTCGTGCGTCGCGCGTGCAGTTGCTTGCTTTTCCAGCTGTGCTCCTGCCTGCTGGATCTCGCTGCTGTGTTGCCTGCCTTTCATTGGAAGCGCGCATATAGTGCTTGCTTCGTGCTCGTACAAAAACAAACTCGGGACGTACCTCAGCTAAAGAAATCCACGACAAGTTTTGGCTCGTTATGTCTCCAGGGACAGCCCAGCTTAACAAAGCGGGGTACACTGGGCGCTGTATCGGATCTCATTTTGCGCCTACAAGTCCGTCAGACTCAACGACGACGATCATTCTGCTGTCGAAGTGAGCAATAGCGCTCATTCATAGTCTTCTACGAGCTACGGCCCATTAATGTAAGATGTGATCACGACCCAGTTCTTTACGCCTGGAAATAATTCTTGCTGTATATCGATTGGAGTAAGCGATATCGGTTCTGTCGAATATTTGATAGAATGCATTTGTTTATCCTTTGTAGTGAAACGTTACGAAAGAAAGCGTGCACATTCTGTGGTGTTCACCATTCCACTGCTGTGTACTCTATACGCACAAATAAATTTTCGCGGGTCCTGTCGATCTAAAATACTGTTGTCACTCAGCGCGTTGTCTTCAGTTAAAATGGGCATTGACCGAGAAAGACGCCAGTTTTAGCTTTTTAGCTTTATTTTTGAGGCTGAACTAGGATTTTTCAACGTTTTTTTATTGCTATGAGAGCTTTTTTCAATTTGATAGTTCGGCTTGCCAAAATTTTGTTGGAACTACGAGTTCATCATTTAGTTATAACAGCTTAAATGTGTGATGACTTCCTATATTTTCTCCCACCGATGCCGTATCATTTGTAATAGTTTCTTGGTGGTGATCGCAGTCTTATTGGTTTTCTCGTTATCGTCCTTTCCATGTCTTTAATTACTGCCGATATTTCCGTGATTTATGTTTCGTGAGTACATTATTCCTCACAATTCTTTTATTTTCTAGTCACTATTAATCACGATAGCTTTTCAATGCTGCCACCAGCCACTTGGGCAAAGAATATTTATATTTATAAGACATGTTAATTTAAGATATCGGTTAAGCGTTTTGGCAACGTAGCGGAAGGCATATTAATATAAGTACATAGCCGTATTTCTTGGCTTCGTGAAACAATCATTTCCTCTTTATCATCATCATCTCCTCCTCCTCTCTTCCTCCTAATTACGGGGGAAATTAAGGACACGATAGATCTAAACATTTCACTATTGACAATAAAAGTAATCAAAAGTTATGAATTACATATCCTAATCGCTCGTATCCTATCCTACATACTTGAAGACCTGAAGGAGGGGACATTATTACATGGTGGACATGGATTGATACTTAGCTGTGGTTCGACTGCTTTGTAGATTGGCCCGGACTCCAGGCGACGGGCCGCCATTTTTGTATCGCCCGAATCGACCGTTGTGGCGATGCTTAACTGACATTAAAGCAAGGTTTGCGGGTCACTTAATAGAATTTGGAAGCAAGGCACAATTACGTTCGCTATGAGGTGGTTATGTTGAAGTCCTCAATATATTTAGATAAAAGCACGCGCCTGGTCCGCGAGGACCAACGCAATTCGTTTCGTCGCAGCTCACACCTCTGTCAGTGGCATTCAGAGCCCCCCACCTAACTGATTCGCGTCCTCGAAGGCAACCCTCTCGCTGGCGCTATCGCCGCTTCTCCCTAGATGCTCTGCTCTGCTCTGCTCTGCTCTGCTCTGCTCTGCTCTGCTCTGCTCTGCTCTACTCTACTCCGCTCCGCTTGCAGTGTGAACAGCCAAGCATTTCTGCATTCTTACATATACGAGTACAAACATTATTGCCGCTATGCTCCGCTCGTAGTGGGAACGCACCCTTAACTTCTCGCACTATTCGTGTCGACCGGAGTGAAAGCTTCTTTTTCTTCATTGTCCTGTAAAGTTTTGAATGGTGCTCTACTTTTTATGCCTTTGTATGATCCTTTAAGCTCTTGGTACATGGACATCAAATGGCTTCAAAATTGATTCGCAGCCACTCCCATTCTTGTGAGCATCTAAACCTTTCCATCTAATCGCGTTAACTACAGCGGGTTACGCTGAAGTTCAATATTCAACTAGAACTAGAAGTAGTTTTAGAGATTATTTTCAGAAGTAACGAACTTTGAATAGATCTTACCTTCATTTAGTTTTTATTAAGTTGCCGGCGAAGCAGCATTGTGAAAATTCCTTCTGTGTTGCGTGAGTTGAATTGAGAAATTTCATAGATAACTCACGTTACTTGAGCGCAGCGGCATGCTCCACGGTAAACTGGAACATCAGATTAGTACATTAAATTCAAATGTTGCTACAGTAACGATTTTAAATTGGTGTATTCCTCTATGAGAGATAGGTGTGAATAAATATGAACATAGTGAATATGCGATTTTTGTTTATAATTTGGCTTAAATATAATTTTTTTCAACAATTTTCAGTTTGTGGTTCCTTCTAGAACACCTTCAAAACTTCACGAAAAGCAATGCGATAACGAGTTGCGCATTGAAGGATTCAACCGTACATATTCAAGAACAATACAGTGGCATTAATAATTTTAGGCGTAACTGTTTGTGAACTTTACGTAACCGAAATCCAAAACATGATTGTGTTAGCTACTGTAGACTCAACAGTGCTAGCGGCTCATGCGTCGATGGTGTTGGTTTTTTCTTTTATGATTACGGAACGAATGTAACTCTGGTGCCCAAAATAAACACTGAAATTTAAGAGAAATCAAGAGGTTTTTAACGTCTGAAATGCAGCAAATTTTTAGTCCAAAACGATTTCATTTAAAGTTTAGTTCGATCTGTTTTTGGTAGGTCCATCTTTACCTTCACCTAACGGGTGCTAGATACCTGTGGCGCTCGCTCTCTTCCCTTTTTAGCGAAGAAGTAAAACCGTCTGGTAACTTGCTTACTTGACAAGGCTTGATAGTTCAGGCCTCTAAAATTTGGACGTGCTGGATGGTGCACTGGTGTGGGGAGACGCACCGCTTTCTTCCTTGCATCGTGGCATCCAGTGGACTGTGAGCCACCATTGCGCTTTTTGATAATTACTCGCTGGAATATCAGCAACAACTGTATCAGCAGCAGCTGTAGTCTCGCCAGCTGTAGCTGTATGAGCAGCAGCGGTGCTAACTAACATCACCTATGCAGAAGCAACAGCTGGAGATGCACACGCTGAGTTACTTTTCTTCAAAGGAAGTACCAGACCCGACACTGCAATAAAAGTGCTCTTTTATTTCCCTATATTTTTTGGAATATCGAAAACCTCTCGTAAGTGCTCTTGGTTCTTCCTTCATCATTTTCGTTGGAACTCGCAATGCGGCCATCGTTATCGTGTACCTTGTCCCCTATAGGGTGATAATTTCTTGACCTTCACTGTACGGCTGCTTGATACCTGTGAGCGCTCGCTCTTTTCTACATCTAGCGATGCTCTTCAGAAGTAAAACCGTCTGGTAACTTGCTCTTGCAGTTTTGATTAGGGTTTACAGGTATGGTACATCAAGGTATATCAAGCTATTATTTGTTTTTGTCCTTTGTTGCCAACTTTGGTTAGTTCATTAATAATTTCTCGACTTCAGTGGTGTAAAATGTTTCGTAAAAATCTTCCTAGACCGTCTGGAAACACCGAACTCTTTTCCAGCAACACTCATCGAGAGAGACTTGCTCGAGCTTTGACAAACAATTGAAGTTACGATTTTAATTATACAAATGACTCTTATGATTCGTTGGAAATCCTTCAGAAAGACTCGCATCGAAGAATTTTTATTTTCCAAAGTGTATGCAAAACTATTGTGTTGGAGTATATTGATTTGTTCAATTATCACGAAGCTTTTTTTCCCCTCATACGAGGATGTCAAGCGATCTCTTGACTTCTTTGCTTTTTCTCGCCAATAACAAGGCTTAATGTATAAATGAGATTATGTTTTAACAAAAAACTATAAGCACTGGAATTCTCTTTACTCCTAAGTCATAGATTTGATTTTGCGCATGCGTCTCAAAAATTTAGATTTGAGTCTCCGATTCAACTCAAAAACTTTTGTTCAAGTGCGTTGTTCCCTCAGGGGAACATTACTGTATAGTATCTATGGGAATTAGCCCTCCCAGGGGGAATATTTGAGGTCCCGAGCTTAAAGATTAGGTACGCCTTCTGTTTGTTACAATCGAATAAGTGTTTAATTTTGTTGGAAGCCATCTTTTTTTCAATCCACTGCTGTCTTATTTTTCAGCATCTAATACTTCCTTTTCCAAGTTTTATTTCATTTCATAAACTTCTTTCTTAAATTACAGTTTCTATGCACTTTATGCATAGGTCCCGCGTTCCCTTAACTCCATACTAAATGGTACCTTCTCCATTTGTTTCTTTGGAACGCCTCTGTTGTGGGATAGAAAGACCTAAATTAACTTATTTAATCAAACCTGGATCGTTGTATCATAAGATTTTGCTCTTAGATAACGTGGAATTTTATTCCAATTTCTTACGAACACACGTTCCGTGATTGAAACTTGATTAGCTCCGTGAAAAACAGCATTTTGATTTCTCCGATCGTACCTTGAGGTTATGAAGACCTCTAATGTATAATGAGGAGCTTTGGTGGCTTCCATCGATTTTCCGTGCAAAAAAAGCAGTCGGTTCGCCAGAGCTCGCATCTGATGCCATATCGGTTATCGTTGTCGTGACTGCGAGTGCGTATGTGAAGCCCCAGGCTCGATGGAGCTTACAATATTGGAGTTCGATTCTTTGTCTTGGCTGGGGACTCGAGTGCGTGTGTTTGAGAAGGGCGTTGATTAATTGGAGCGACAACAGCTAATGAGTTGGCTCGCTGGGGCTTCAACTTCGAGGCAAGGAAAACAGAAATCCGAACTTGTCAGTGTCAACAACCTCTCGTGCAACAATTACTGCGCGCTATTACTCTCGCAACTTTTACTCCTTGATGAGCTTCTTGGATCTCTCGGAAGGTGCGGCCTTGAATAATGCTTTGTGCGGATAAAACTTTACGAATAATTGTCAAATCATCGTACACTGAGCACGAAATTGTCCCCGGTCGGCACGTGCATATCGCGCTCATACCCGAACTGAAAATGGCAGCCGAGACGCTGATTTGAGGCACTCACCGCACGACCACCTTCTAGTGCGAAATCCTTGTAGTAGCTTTTTTGTTGAATGAGAATTCGCTGATGAAATAGGTTAATTTCTGTTTTTTGAGTTCAGAGTTCATGTTGTTTCAAACACCTGAAGTGTTTGAAGCGTCAGGCTCCCCAGTAGGCATAAAATAGGCATTGGGCTGAGGCGCGTTAGGTGTCTCTACCCTATGCTATGGGGAATGGCTCCCCTGGAGAAGATACTGTTGAGTTACCTCTTCTATGAATATGGTTTCAGTACTTCTATTTTACGTGCCCACTTTGATTTTTTCAGTTTTCATGCCTTCTTCGCTAATTTTTCTTTTTTCTTCATTTCCTTCTAAACTTGCCGTTTTTGTGCTCAGGATATTCTGTGTGAGAACACACCTTGATTATAGATTCTTCAATTTTTACCGTCCATGCTAATTGATCCCTTCTCTCTCTCTTGAGGTCGCCTTTGTTTGGTTATGTCTTGAACTAACGAATATTTTATAACAATTGGATATTTCTGTCGATCTTACCATTACTTCAAACTTTAGCTTAAATTTATTTTATTTTTATTATTCTTCATTAATTTATTTTATTTATTAATTCATTTATTCTTTTATTTGGTCAGTTGCGTTTTCGGGAATTTCTCACTAGTTTTAGCATTAATTTCGTCTTTAATCGTTTATTTTACTTTATGTCTCGTGAAAAAACTGTTTGTTTCAGTATCTTATCACGATGGCGACGAAGAAGAATTTCGTATGTAATTAGCATTTTTACGTACTAATTTTCAGGATTGAGGAATCCTTGGTCGAGATTTTGAAAATTAATAAAACTATGTAATAATATACAGAAATGGCAAGTTTTAAACATGGTGATTTTCGCGCCTACTTATCCAAATACGTCTTTCTGAAGAATCCCACTGGACCACAGGTAGAAATGTTTCACTCTGGTGCCTGATGTATACTAAAGCTATCCAAAAATAAACTTCGAATAAATTTTAATCCATATCTTGTGTGCAAATTGGTACTGTCACACTTTTTCAACTGCGCTTGTAGAGCTGAAGTCTAAGTCCTTACAAAACTTTGGCACAAAAGTTGAGTACTGCTGCTAAACTTTAATGGGATGTATGTTTCTAAAATACTGAGGGGAGAACGTTGAAAACCCTTTTGAAAATGAAATAGTATCAATGTATTCCTTCATTTTTATTTTGCTCATCACAAAACATGCATTTTTGGGTTGGATATATATTTTTAAAATATCATCTAAATGGCGCTCTTTGTACAGTGGATCCTTCGATTCCAAATTTTTATGGCATATTTTCAAGCGTGCCGACCAGAATATAAATTATTTCCATTCATATTTTGCTCCTCAGACTTTCTAAGATTTGCTGATAATCGATATAAAACTGAGACGGAATGACCTCATGAAATGACCACTGGGGGTTAAATCAGGCAAGCGTGCAGTCCAGTTCACGCTTATTGCCACCGAGATCAGCTTTCCGAAGCTTTCAATGCCTGGTTGGTATGGACTGTGTAAAGTTCCTTTTTATTTCGAGAGCTTGCAGAAAGATCTTGTGAAACTTGCACAAATAGGATAATATCTTCACGGATGCATCACGAATGTTTTTTTTAAATATTTTATAACTCTTTCAAAATTTTACAGATTACCGTAACATTATCCGAATGATCTATTACGAAGTTTTGTGGGATTTGTGATGTTTCAGTATAGCATATAATTTGTTGCTTGGATGCCTAGGGCGGAAAATCTTTCGTTTAATACAATGTCAAACTGTCAGCTGATTTTTGGGATACAAAGCCACGTTCTGCCCGTTGTCGGATCATTACCATTTTCTATTGGTGAAAAGGAAGTTCTTAGTAAAGAATTCGACAAAGAAAATGTTCTAACATCCTAAGAATAGTTGCTCATTTACGAGCAGGATACTTGAAGACATCACAGCATGGGCAAAGTACCTCTTTCGCTATTTTTATTTGTTGTGGCGATCTTCATTTGGACGCAGTCACTGTTTGCTGGAATGAATGCATCTACACTGGAATTGAGATCGAATCAGAAACAGGGCCTTAAAGAAATTTTAAAGTGAAAACGAGATGCACGTTTTCTGTTCTGATCAAGTGGCCGTTTGAAGATACGTTTCAACAGCACAAGCGAGCTTGTCCATATGAGTGAGTACTCGCAGTAGACAAAAAAGTTACTTCGACTGAAACGGGTGGAAACACAAGTTTTCCATCCAGACTCTTCTCTCCTACACCTCTCTGTGATCTTAACTAAGTCATAAAGCCCTTTTCAAAACAGGAAGTTTCCACGCCCTACCTTATGGAATGACAGACGATCTGCATTATCAGCATATCTCGTGCGAAGGAGCTCATGAATCCTATGTTACATTCCCGATGGCGCGATAAGTCGTTGTGATCCGCTGAAGTACATACAATCCCTTTCTGCGCAGTCTATTTCTTGGGGAGGACGAGATGTGAATACAATTACATAAATCAGTTTCAGTTATTTTAATAAGATGGTTGAGGGAGTGAGGTGTTTAAGAAATGCATGAGAAGATAGTAGGTGAGAACAGGGTTTTGTCAAATGTTATACCAATATTTTGTTGCTGCTTTTCTGCATGTGATATATTTTTGCTGGCAGTTGTATGAAGCGCATAGCAGGTTGCCAGTGAATGACTGAACTTTTATCAAGTGGTAATCTGTATTTAACCTGCGAAGTAAGTTAAAGTGAGAGGTCAGTTAGTGTGCAATACAATATTCGTCTGGGTGAAGTTACTGATCTGGAAAATTCTTCGGTTAGAAATATCGAGAAAATTTTAACATTGAAATGAAATTCTACGATAGTTTTGCTGCATATTCAGCTGAGAGTGCGTTACGTTTAGATTTTAAAAGGGAGTATTATGACACGCGTTATATGGAGTGCAACTGCGTCGTTTAAGCCTGAATGTATTACTAATTTTGTAAAAAATTCGAATTCGTATTTTGAGAAGTGCGCCAAAATATTTTGGTTGAATCCGAGAGCAAGGATTGAACTTTTGCGTCCTCATTTTCAGTATTTGGTCTGTTCAGATACTGCTTAAATGCTGAGTTTGGGTCACACAATTAAATGTGAGAGATGTCAACTCACAAAGCACGAGTGTCTGTGCAGATGTTAGAAATCTGAGTCCAAAATATCCCAAGGAAACTTCTGAAGGCCCACGTATGTTGCTGAAACCTTGTTCTCCATTTATTGGCTTGTTAACTAGCGGCACTACCTCACCCAAACGTTCTTTTCAAACAACGGTTCCCGTGTGAGATCCTGAGCCCTCTTTTGTCCAGAAAGTCGATTAATCAATGTTCCTCTGCTCTTGATTTCCAGCGTTTTTGGTTCTCAGAATTCACTTAATTTCTGCTTACTTCGGTCGCTGTCCAATATATCGATGAAATGTTAGCCCTTGTTGCGAGATGTGTGGGTGTAAGAGCAGTTGTCTATGAGTGGTCTTCTAATTTCTCAGAATTGGTTTGGAGAAATGCAATTTTTTGTTAGCAATGTTTGTAATATAATGGTAGTTATTTCTCTTTATTCACATGCAAAGCTAGTTCTTCGGATTTATAAGTAATTACTAATTTGATGTTTTTTTGTCGTGAGGTATTCACTTGAAAAACGCTGTACTGGATCCATGTTTTAGTTTTGAATTACTATACTATGAATGTAAGAGTTGTTACGGAGGAAGTGGCAGACCGACTTACTTTCTAGGCTCACCAAGCTGCGCATTCTTGCCATTGGCTCGTGGCATGCTGAGATTTTTGAGTATTTAATTTAATGCTGTTTTTATCGAATCGTTCTTATCAGTTGGTTTAGCAGTTTCTTAGTCGTTACTTGTGCTGTCGTCAATCACTTCTCTGGTCCAAAATTACAGGAATATTGTCAGGCAATGTTTTTTCGCCAAAAGGTGTGCTGGAGAACTTGGTTCGTTAGCGCACTTTGGGGACTTGCGGTCTTCGAGAGACAAATAGGTTTCCTAATTTACGCTTCAGGAAGAAAGGCGAGGAGGTGATGGAAGGAATACATTGTTTGTTTGTTCTTGTCGGAGTGCCTTTAAGAATTAATGTTTCTCTCTTGAATTTCTGGTTATTCTCAGTGGCGGTCGATTAGCGTGTGGCTGACTTTTGGTGTGGTTTAGTAGTTAGGTCTCGTTTTCTTAATTGACTCTCCCTCTGTTTCTTTTTCTGCGTTGTGAAGCAAGCCGGTGCATGTTTAATACAAGCGACATTGTGAACGATGTCTTTTCTGTTTCTTCTACCCTCATTTTTACGGCACTCGGAGAAACTTGCACACATTTTTTTTATGCCGACGGTGGCGAGATAGGCTAGCGCAAACCTTGAATTTCGCGTTTTGGTTTAGTTTTTTGGATGAAAGCAATTTTAACCAAGTTTTACTCTGCTAGCTTCCATAGCTGTAAATAATTTTTGTGCGTCATAGTTTGCGAGTACAAAAATTTACATTTATCAAGATTGAGAAAGATCACGTACTCTGAAATTCTAAAACGTATAAGGATAAAATTCAAACGAAATCACCTCTGACGATTTTGATGCTATAGTTGCCGTTGACATAGTTTTTTTACACGTGATTAAATTAAAACCACGTACATTTACTTATGAACGAAGATGGACCGTCAAATCACGTATGAGTGAGCCATCCCCATCAGAAGGATGCAACTATTGTATCTATGGGAATTAGCGCTCCCAGGGGGACAAAGTGAGGGCCCGAGCTAAAGGTTAGGTAGGCTTTCTTTTTGTTAAAATAACATAGGTTTTTTTTTCGTTAAGGACCAACTTTTTTTCGGTTTACTGCTGTCCTGTTTTTTCAGCACCTACTATTTTCTTTTTCAACTTTGATCTTGTTTCATGACCTTCTTTCTAATCTTACTGTTTCTATGCCCTTTCTGCATAGATTCCACGTTCCCTTAACTCCATACTAAATGGTGCCTTCTTCCTTCCTCTCTTTGGATCTCATTTGTTGAGGATAGGGAGGCTTAAACTAACTAATAATCCAATGAGTGAGCCATCTTGGGTAATCAAAATTCTTATCGGCCGAGTGAGCATAGCATGCATCAGAAGCGACTTGTGACTGAATGAATAACATGAGTTGTTCGCATTGTATCCACTAAAATTTGCATATTTATATTAAATATACACAAAAATAGTTGGTTATAGATATATATTGTTATATCTATATATTGTCAAATGAAATTCGTATTCAGCTGGAAAACGAAATTTGTTGAAAATTTCGAAAGCTCGACAGAAAATAATATTTTCCAGCTGAATACGAATTTCATTTGACAACAATGGAACCTGGATGTCCGCTATTTCAACTAATATCTATATATATACACATATATTTAGGTTACTTTATTGGAACAATTTTTACGTCTCGAATAAATCAGGAGATTGTTGTGTGCTTGATAGCAGTTTACCTTATGTACGCTATGCACGGTCTATACCAATAGCTAAAAACGAACAAATACTGATGATGAGTCGGAGGTTGGACACAGGAAGTCTTTCACACTAGCATCCTCTCAGCTGAGCTCGGAACCTGCCGTGCGAAGGCTGAGGGTTTGAGTTTTACCGCTCCGTGGAGTGCGATGTTGCTTCGCCTTCGTCACGCTCATTATCGTTAGCCGCTGTGACAATGTTTGCGCTCCATAATGGAGTGTAAGCAAGTGCTCCTGCGTGTGAGGGTGAGGTGACGCGTTCCGAGCTGAGTGGTGAGCATCGGGCGGCGAGTGAGTGATCAAGGAGAAGTGTTCTAACGCTCAAGTAAATACTTCACATTAATGGCTTACTCAAAATTCGACTTCTTCTCACTGCAAGCGGATGGAATGATTAAAATTCATATGCTCAGAACCAACAGAATTAATTACTTTCGAAAAGTTGTTTACTTTTGGGGTAATCAACTGGGCTTGTTTAACGCTGATGAAATTTATATCTGAACGGTAAATGATTGCTTCGCAAATTTGCAATGCATTTTTGTGATTTTCAATGGATGCTTATGAAACTGCGGTTACTTGCGTATAATTTTCTCCCAGAGTAATTTTAATCTCACCCATATTCGTACAGCTCTGGTGGCAAAGAAGCGAAGTTTCATTACAAATGGTTGTTTCAAACATTTAAGTTAAAGGGTGGTACTTGAACCGAGAAGAATTAATATTTTAAACGTCTGAGCGGCATAGTATGGCGCAACAGGAATGTTGGTCTCATACAAATGTTCGAAGAAAAGTAGTTAGCCTTAGTCGAAAGAAAGGTTTTGATATGGGAGTCGTATGCCCGTATTCAAGAGTATATGCAAATTAACTATTTTCATATTTGATTAACTCGCAAGAAATGTGAAACTTGCAGGTGTCCCACGGTTTTGACCGAGGACAACTTTTAAACCGTTAGATTTGATCGTAACTTGAACCCTCGGTTAATTAACCTTAATGATTTGTTTGTAGCTTGATTTGGTTCAGAGGAGAGTCAGAGTAGTCTAAACGCTTGACGTTTAAAGTGTAAGTGATCGTTGTGAATATTAGCGAGGTGAATAAATCTGTTATAATTTCGATTGAAATGGATGTTTCTCAGCTCTAAACGAGAAACTAGTTGCTGGCTCTCATGGAGTGCCATGGGACAACATCAATGCCTCAATACCTGTGAAAAAAATTAAAATATCAATTCCTAATAATCTATGATATTTTTCACGATGAAAACGTGTAATAGTGTGATGAAATCGGCTTCGACACTTCATTTGAAATCTTTTCATTTGTTGTGAAGCTCAAAAAATCAAAACCTTTTTCCTTATAACACTGGATAGCACCTTGTAATTTTTTTCTCAATTCGAAAGTTTCCCAACGTCAAGTAGCAGCCTTCAAGGTTGGCATACCGATTTCCAGCCGAGAAGATTAAACGTCGTAGGTTTGCTTTGATTCGGTCGTTCTATTGTGAAAAATATCGGTCCAATCTCGAGGATGGTTTTCATCTCTGTCTTTTGGAATGGAAGAGCATCGCGTGGACGGTTTTCGTTTTATTATTGTATGAAGCTCTGCCAGCGAGGTTGTGTCTGGATGTGGAGAACTTCCTCCTGACAGAAATTTTGAACACCTCTGTGAAAACATGGACGGGAAATTTCGGGTTTTCTTCTTTCTTCTCTCACTTATGATACTCAAGCTTGAATAGAATAACGAGTTTATGATTAAGGTGATTGAGGTGTTTAGTATCTTATGAACGCTATAATTTTCATAGATTATTTGGTAAATTTATTCCAGTGCGAGTACTTCAGGCTGCGTCACTGAAGGCCTGTGTTCGCACGGTAGTTTCATATGCAGAAGGTGGTCTGCAGCCGATGTCCCCGCTACAGAGACGCTTCAGTTCCGATGAGTGCATACTGGCCTGGAATGATGGCGCATTTTGTGACGAATGCTTTCCAGTTCTCTCCTCTCGCCGAAAGTGGCCGCTGCTCGCGCGTTGGGAAGCCTTTTTCTTTCGAAATTTTCTGGTCCGGTGAATCCATTCTTACTATTCAAGGCTCATGCACTTCCTGATTTGGCAGCATAAGCTAACGCTTTTGAAGTTTTGAAAGCAAACTTTTTAAATTATTGGGTCTAGATCAAGTTTATTCAATTCTTCTAAAACGTCTTACAGAGCAAGACTGATGTAAAACTCAAAGTTGCGACTTTATGCTGCTCCAGTAGCCTAAGTAAAGTCTGGAGCCTGTTGCAGGCCGCTGAAGTGAAACCTTTCTTACATTCTGCAAGTCTGTGAGTCGATTTTGAAGTCTCGAAGCGAAATCTTTCCTGAGCCAGATACTCTTGGAAGACCGCCAAAGTTAAGGAGAGTTTGGCGGTGGCCGCGCAGCATCTGGACGCTCACCAGCTGCACTGGACGCTCACCAGCTGCACTGGACGCTCACCAGCTGCACTGGACGCTCACCAGCTGCACTGGACGCTCACCAGCTGCACTGGACGCTCACCAGCTGCACTGGACGCTCACCAGCTGCACTGGACGCTCACCAGCTGCACTGGACGCTCACCAGCTGCACTGGACGCTCACCAGCTGCGCTGGACGCTCACCAGCTGCGCTGGACGCTCACCAGCTGCGCTGGACGCTCACCAGCTGCGCTGGACGCTCACCAGCAGCGCTGGACGCTCACCAGCAGCGCTGGACGCTCACCAGCAGCGCTGGACGCTCACCAGCTGTGCTGGACGCTCACCAGCTGCGCTGGACGCTCACCAGCTGCGCAGGACGCTCACCAGCTGCGCTGGACGCTCACCAGCAGCGCTGGACGCTCACCAGCAGCGCTGGACGCTCACCAGCAGCGCTGGACGCTCACCAGCTGCGCTGGACGCTCACCAGCAGCGCTGGACGCTCACCAGCAGCGCTGGACGCTCACCAGCAGCGCTGGACGCTCACCAGCAGCGCTGGACGCTCACCAGCAGCGCTGGACGCTCATTCTTCCGCGAAGAGACTGCGCAATCCGCTCTGCAAAAATTGTGTTCGTTTTATAAATTTATTGCCCACGCCCATTGTTGCACACACCAATGCAATCCGCATTGCCTGTTGCGAGGCTGTCTAGGATCGACACGAGTGCGAGAAATTCCTGAGGCGTGTTAGCCATCATTTTGGTGTTGAAATATCAAATGCGGGTATTTCGCTGGGAATTCATTAATGAGTGAACATCTAAATGATTACCTCTGCGGAGGGAAAGTTCGCGCTTACATTAGCGCGAAGCTGTTGCCCGTAATGGTAAATATCTTTCAACATGAGATGACTCCAATAAGGGAACGAAAGATACTTTCATTCCGAGTTAATAATGGCCGGGAACGAGCTAAATCTGTTTATCTTGGCGTTAAATTTGATATTCGTTGTTTAGTTTCATAATGCCGTGATGCGCTTCGTTTCATAAGTTGAATGTGAAGTGTATTAAAATGGTAAGTAAAAATGTTGATTTCGTTATAACATTTCTGTAAGAATAGCGCAGCAAAATTACAATTCCACACCTGGAACCTAATTTTCACGTACAACCGTTGCTTCTTGTAGAAAATATTGAAATGAGATTCTGGAATAATACCCGGAAGTACTGAAATCGGATAAGAAGCTGTGAGCTTACGGTTGTTCTATTCGACGGAAGAATTGTTCGTTTCTTCGCTGCCTAAATTCTTCCGTTGTCCCGGAAATTCATTCCAACTCATCTTTGCCACGTTGCTTCAAGTGAAAAGTTTTTTGGTATGAGAAAAATTTTTTGGCGCCAACTTTTGGGTAATGTTTCAGAAATGTAGCTTGTAAAAAGTTTGCGCTCCCAGGAGGGCAATGTGAGGTCTCGAGCTGAGAGTTAGGTAGGTGTTCTTTTTGTTGAAATAAATTCTTTGTTTTGTTAAAATCTATATTTTTCGGTTCACTGCTGTCCTGCTGTTTTTCAGTACTTCTAGCTTTTTTCATCTACTTTTATCTTGTTTCAGAGCCTTCTTTCTTAACTTACTGTTTCTGTGCGCGTGGAATCTTGTGTAGGAACACACCTAGTCCTTAGATTCTTCATTCCCTTGAACAATTTAAACAATTTATTTACCACAGGTGATACAGTGGTAGAATGTTCAAGTCTAGTACAATGGTAAAATTTTAGTATGGCTACCTGCGGGCCCGAATAAGTTCAGCGACTTTAGGGCATCCTACCATCAACGTTATTCTAGGGTGTACAATAATGTTTAACCTGATTCACTTAACCTAGTATCGGATTAGACTGATCAATGAGATAGCTTACCCTATATTGGATGCTTCATTTTACAAAATAGTTTATATGGACTAGATGTTAACAGTATATTCTATAAACGATTTAAGAGCAGACTGAAGATCAGCGATATTAATCATGGCAAATTAACTCCATATTAAATGGTGCCTTCATCCTTCCTCTCTTTGGAACGCCTGTGTTGCGGATAGGGAGACTTAAACTATCTTATAGTTTAATTTAATTTACAGCTTGTACAATTTGGCTCTGTTTTACATTCAGTTTGAGGGTGTAACTTTAGCATGACTTATTGTGATGTATCCGAGATTAGAATATCTAACAGTAATATAGTATTACAATGATTATTCGTTATCTATCTTCAAGTTAAATTTGAGGGAAAGATTTTCAATGAGCTTGTTTCCGTTATTTTAAGTATGGAAATGAATTCAAAAACTTGCATCATGTTTTATTCGATTGTAGGGGTTTTTCGTGGTTCCACAATGAAATTTTCTTCGAGATTCAGGAAAGAAAGCGTGTTTGTGAGTCGTGCGCGTCGGAGGGAGTGCTTCGAAATGGCGTGTAAAAGAACCATTGTTGTCTGGGCTCGTCTGGCGGAGAGTCACTTTATTTGGACGGTCATGTCGGTTGCAAAGACCGGCGTCCGTGATAAAAGTCGCGCGAAATGCGTGCTGCTCATTGGCTGCCGCGCCTCGCCCATGCCAGATAACTGCAAACGAGAATCAAAAGCTCCGAACCGAAGATTCGTGAGGCAGACTCGGGTCTGACTTGGAGGCACCCGACGTGACAACCCCATTTGGATGCCATCTCTCTAGGATTTCCTCTCATGGGAGATTGTGGCGGAAACTCAAACTTTGGAAGCGAGAAGAGAACACTCGCGTAGAAAAGCTCGAGTATTAGCTTGGGGGTAATACAGAGGTATTATTTCTACACGGGGAAGGAGTTACCTTAGACCAAGTAATATGACCAGGCTAGTGATAGCCATATGCAAGATGCGGTTAACTTGTAGTTCATTGTAATCATTTACTCGCTACTTTCTCTTGCCACACACATATACGAGTATGTTTGGAATTTTTTGATGTTTTGTATACGTAGTACGTTTTTGAAAAGCACTATTCGATGTACTGGGAATTATTACTGTATCGAGACTTTTTGTACGAAGTCCAGTCGTGAAGAAGATGAAAGGGACACCAATCCTTTCGTGTTTCTTACTTGCAAGTCTGACGAACTCGGCGCTCATTATCCGGCAAGACAAAGCTTATTTTTGCTCTGCGAGCGTTTTCCTTGTCTCACAGGGACGTAACTCACAAAATAGCTCTGGCAGGAATCTACTCATGAGTCGCTTCTATTTTGTAATGATTTTTGAATGCTGACAGAGTGTTCTTCTTTAAAAGGAAAGACTTTTAATGAAATATATTCGAGCCTCTTTGTAGCAGTTACGATACAAAGATTCGTATGATTCAATGAATTTTCTGTTCTTTTAAGATTGGGGAAACGCTCTCAATTCCCAACACGTCTTCGATGGCATCAGAAAACCAAGCGCCGAGTTCTGTGGCGTCTCTGGAGTTAATGGCTCCTTCACTTCTGCCTGGAAGAAATTAACTTCAATTCGATTAACTCTGAGAGAATTGGGCGATGGTGCCGTTTCCATTTGATAAAATTTCTTGTAATTTTCCTTCACATTAGGGCTGCATGACTTAAGTAACGAAGTCTGTCGATGCCATGGAAGAAAACTAGTTGGCGAAGCTCTTAAAATTCAGTGTATTTGAGAGCACACTTCCTGATAAGTTTATTTTTCTCCTCATTGTTAGATATCTTTGGATCCTCAAGCTGGAATGAAATGAACCAATTAACACGTTCAGCGAATTTTATTTTATAGGAGCATTTCCAGTTGATTCGTGATTCATGCCCAATCAGGGGCGTACTATAGGCAATGAGTTAGCTAGTTCTATCTACGAATCCTGGAAGATTCTGCTAGGTTACTTTATCTATAAAGAGGCTTTCGGGACTTATTTTTCATGCCACTTTGTGTCTCTGTTTGTATGCCTTCTTTGCAACCTTATTTTTGCATTCTCATCTCCTTCCTTCCCCCAATTAGTTGCTAATATTCGCTATTCGCTGTGTATCTTGTGTGGGAACACACTTGGTTAAGATACAGATTTTTCAACAGTCAATACTAAATGGTCTTTTCTTTCCGCTCTCGCGGTTTCCTTTGTTGTGGCTAGAGAGTCTTTAATATAATAATAACAATAATTCCTAAAATAAATGTAATAAGGGATTAACCCCCTTATGAGGATACAACTATTGTATCTATCGGAATTAGCGCTCCCAAGGGGAATTTGTGAGGTCCTGAGCTAAAGGTTAGGTAGGCCTCCCTTTTGTTGAAATAGAATAAATTTTTTGTTTTGTTACAGACCATATTTTTTCCGGTTCACTATTATCCTGTTTTTCAGCACCTACTACTTTGTTCTTCTACTTATATTTTGTTCCATGAACTTCTTTCTAAAATTAGTGTTTCTATGCACTCTGAACATCGATTCCGCGTTCTCTCAACTCCATACCAAATGGTGCATTTCTCCTTCCTCTCTTTAGAACGCCTTTGTTGCGGTTACGAAGGCTTAAACTAACATCCAATCTAATAACTGATACATGTTACTTAATACGTACCCCTCAGGTGGATACAACTATTTTATCTATGGGAATTAGCACTCTCAGGGGGAAAATGTGAGGGCCCGAGCTGAAAGTTAGGTAGGCCTTCTTTTTGTTGAAATAAAATGTTTTTGTTGTGTTAAGGACCACCTTTTTTCGGTTCACTGCTATCCTGTTTTTTCAGCACCTGCTACTCTCTTCTTCAACTTTTATCTTGTTTCATGAACTTTTTTCTCAATTCACTGTTTCTATGCCCCTTCTGCATAGATTCCGCATTCTCTTATCTCCATACTAATTGGTGCCTTCCTTCTTACTCTTTTCGATAAGCTCTTTTTTGTAGCGGTTAGGATGGCTTAAACTAACTTATAATCTAATCTGAACTGTTATTTAATACGTTCGAAGAAAGCTTGTAGTTGAATCATGATAAAGTTTCAATTTCATAATTTTTTGTTCTATAGCCGGATTGTTCCATACTGCGTTGGAAAACCAGTAACAATCTAGATTTTTCTGCCATAGGTGACTTGATGAATTTTTTTTATTTCGTTGCCTGTCCATTGGGCTCGTGTTTGCGATCTACTTGAAATAGTTGAGTGATTTAAAGTTGATTGAAAACCCGGCTCCGTGAAATTACTAGTAATTATTTGTGGCTGTACGAGTGCGTAGAAAACATACCCATGTCATTTCCAGGTTATCAAAGTGAATTATTTTTTTACATGCTATAACGACCAACATAACTTCACTGAGAACGAAAAAAGAAAATAAGTCATCGTGCCAATGGATACTTACGAAACTTTCGATATCATCACTCTTTCAAAAATATCGCAAAAACATTGCCATTTCATTGTACTGCAGTTGAGACATGAAAAGTTATTAGTCCTGAGCTCAACTCATGGATACCAGAAATTAAGTGTGGTGGTCTTCTTCCGTTGGCGCGGTTCATGCTGTCTGTGGCCAATTTAGTTCAAGCTTTGGCACTTCATGCGAGCGAGATGGCGCGCTAAGTTAGTGTTCCATCTGTTGCCAAGATTAAGCGTTGGCTAATGCAGAAACTTCTAATATTCTTATTGCGCCAAATTACCCCCGGGCGCTGCCTGCGTTCCGAATGTTCAAGTTTTTCTCACTAGGATTAGATCTGCGGCGGTTTTTCGACCCCACGCGAAGTAAAGAAGGACTACCGAGAGGACTGAAAAATGGTGAAGAATGGTTGCGCCTTGAGTGAAGTTTGATGTTGCATTGGAACTACTCTGGAGACTAGTGAGGGGAACAAGACGAAGAGATGTGTCTGGCAACTACAGCAATGATAGTATACTTGAGCACGTTCTTTAATCAGGGTTTTTTCGTCAAACTGAGACTCTTTGAGGAAATATTTGTAAGCGAACTAGAGACCTCGTTAAAAGGATTGTGCATTTTCTCGACTAATAAGGCACTCGAATGTCACCAGGACATTGTGTTCAGCGCGATCTGCGTCATTTTGAGTCGCCGTAACGCCACGGTAGTAACTCTTATTGGAAGATCTAAAACTAATGCTGCTGAAAAAGCAGAAGCGGGTACATCGAAAATTCAGCGATATGTCGACAATATTTCTTCTGTTGATGAAGAACCTGGAAATAAATTAAATATCCGTTACAAGGCAATTTTCTGAAGGAACCATAATATCTATCGTGACTTGACCAGGTTCAAATACGTCATTTACAAAGGATGTGATGCGACGTAACCTTATGCACGTAATTTCCAAAGCGCGGTTTGGCGTTTCGGTATTCAACGTTCCCATTAAAAATATCTACGAGCGCAAATATTTTTTACCAATACACAGTATCCATATCCTTTTTTCTACTTTTCAGGTGATTCTTAGTTGAAGAGAATATTTTTTTTCTGTGCAGAAAACGTACGCGGAAACTATTTCCTTTACGTTGTGTTTACTCCTACAATTTCAAATTTTTGTTTTGTTTTAGAATCATACTGACTTCAAAGCAATGTTACACATCACAATATTAGCGTCCATTTGAAAGAATTGAGACTCGATATCTGTAGATATAGTGTACTTGAATTGTTTGTCAAGAATCACTTTTGTTAATACGTGCCTGATTTGGTAGTTCCTGCTTATCTTTAGAAATCCTGCCTTTCTCGTTCTCTAGATTCTCACGTCTTTGTTGCTCGCTAGCATGACCCTGCTGAGGGAGCGTGGTAGTCGCATCATTTTAGTAAATTGACTGACAATTCAAGACGCGACGTGCGCAGTCGTCATTGATATATACGTAGTCGAATTTGTATTTCATTACCCTGACTTTACGCACATCGCTTCGCTGTGGCTTGAAATTTTTTCAATGATGAATTATTACATACTCTAATTTGGGCGATTCCCCTCACGGGGAGACAACTATTGTACCTATGGGATGGAAATTAGCACTCGAAGTAAGAAAATGTGATATCCCCGAGATTTAATTAGGTTTCATTTTTTTAATTAAAATAGGTTTTTCGTTTTGCTAACGGACAGTCTTCTCTCGGTTCACTGCTGTCCTGTTTTTTAGGACCTATTACGTTCTTCTTCGACTTTTATCTTGTTTCATGAACTTTTTTCCTACTCACCATTTCTATGCGCACAGAATTTTGTGTGGGAACACGCCTTGTGCATAGCTAAATAGTGCTTTTATCCTTCCTCTCTTTGGGAGGGCTAGGCTAGGAATGTGGATTATATTTGTGGCTAGGGATGCTTAAACTCACATATAACCAAATCGAAATTAGGCCATTGTTTTGGTTTTAGGAATTCTGTTTTGTATTGACGACATGTGTTGCTTTCATTGTGTAACGTGTAATGGTCTCCGAGTCAAGTTTCAAGTTATACATCGAGAAATGTGTAAACTGGAATTTATGGAGCATCATCTCAACGAAGTAACAAAAAATTTTGAAAGATTCGGATCCGTGCAAGTGCCCATTGTTTTGTAGCCGTTTCACCTATGATCCAGTTTATTTCGTTGCAAGAGTAGTAGTTTTGTAACTAAACCTTTGTTATACGCTTATAAGTAGAGTGGAAGTTCAGTATCTCATGTCGAAGAAGTAAAATGAAAACAGTTTTTTATTGGACTAAAATGTTCATAATAAATTTAATCAATTATGAATAAATATTCGCGGTAAATTTTTGGGATTCACGTAGGAAATTACTGATTAATAAAGTTACTAAATGGCTCCAACATGTAAGACAGCTTTTGTGCCTGTTGACTTTAACGTATTTAATGGTGGCGAAAAAGAATTAATACCCTTGAAGGGACTGGAAGCTTTCTTCACATGGAGTATAGGCTCAGATCCAAGTTGAGCACCAATCTGTAACAGGCTGCTCGACCCTCTTATTTATTGTCTAGTCGGTCTCGTGCTTAGTTTATCTATGTTTCAACCTCCTTGATTATGTAACTTCACCCAACTCATTGCGGTTTCTTTTTTATTTCAGGTACGTTGTTCTTTTATGTCTGGAGTTTTGCACAGAGAGGGCAGGACGTCTTCGGTGAGTACATCCTAGTAGAAGGAAATCCAATGCTTATGTAAATTCGTTTTTATATCGTTAAAACTGACTTTCAAAAGGTATGTTTGTTTTACCACTGCCTCAAAAAATTGAAGCAAGAAATTAACTACTTTACAGAGGAGCAGTTACCTGAATCTCTCTTTAAGAGACTAAGTGAATGGGTACGAACATTAAAATTGTGAAAAAAGCTGCTCGGTTAAATCTGCATAAATTTTTCTAAAAATCAGCAGCTAATTAAATTTCGTGAACTATACTAAAACTCGAGCAAGAAAACAACATCCCTGACCAGTTTACGCAAGCATTTCTACGTTGTCGAAATATTCGATTTTATATAGTCTCATAATACGCTATGCCTGATTGTTGATGTCATTTGCCCATGTCTTTAGACAATTAAGAATATTTTTTGCTTGCTCTCTCAAAATATTTGGAGAGCTATTTGTCGGGGTACGCTGATTTGTTACTTTCCTTCTTTCAAAATACATTCATGCCCTTCTTATGTGATATTGTTTTTGTCGAAGCACGTTCTTACTTTAACTTGAAAGATGTGGGGGAGGCCAAATGTCGCTTTTTGTCAACTTTACTGTGGTGATGGGCTGTAACTTCTCATTAGTGGCTGCGAAGGCGTGCACCGAATGGGTGCGTGTGTCGTGTGGTTTACTAACCATTACCGCATGAGCGTCTTTACATCGGACAATATCGGTTGGATTTTTTGGTTGGTGTCTTTCACTTAAAATTTTCCATATTGAAAATTCGAACTCTTCTACCTAATTAAATGCTGTGCGTGCATGATGCGTCTATGTAGGCGAGATTTGAGCGTAATCATCGATGTTCGATGTTGTTTTTGCGATAATAGTGAACTCTTGCATTTTTGAGTTTTTTTGCGCCTGGGATTTGCAAGTGAAACATCTTTGATTTTTGCTGTAACTATAATACGATGACGGACTACGAGCGCAACCTCCCTCCAGAATGTTATGGTAAAATTTCTTCTGCGACAATTAACTGGTGTGAGTCGTCTTATGTTACAGTGATCGATCTTTTACACATTTATGCAAGCTGTTCTTCTGCATTTAGTGTGTTTTAATCAAACTTTCAAGTTACAGTCGTTGAAGTGTACCTAGTTGGAAATTTTTAAAGAAAAGTTTTGAGATCACAGTATAGAAAATGAAAATTTAGGTCTTGATTTATATGGTATCAGCTGAAGCTGTTGAGTATGAAGCATAAGTGTATATGTGGAGGCTCCAAATTACTCTCTGTAACGTACGTTTGCTGTCGTCCGTCAGGAGGTTGACAGCTGCCTCGCTTGGCTTCAGGTTAGGCTCCCATCGAAGACGTGAGAAGAAATCGTAATCGAGTAGAGAGGCTTGCTCGGCGAGCGCTTCTTGCTCTCTGGAGCAGATGCTAGGCAATACACCTTGGCTCGTTTCAACTTCATAAACCAAGTGAACTTTGATTCGATTCTTTAATCCTCATGTTCAGTATCTCACACAACGTACTGCATAACGTTTTAGCATCACGTTGATCTTTTTTACTTTTTGTTAAGTTTTTACGTAAGTTATACGTATGTGATCAAATCCTGATTACAGTTTCAAAATTTCATGCTTGAAAATGTTGCTGCTTGGCTTGGCATATTGCCAAGACGATCTACCGTCAGCTCACGTTTTAAGTGCCTTTTTAAACTTCTCAGGACAACCATTCGTTTTAGGAGTGTGAGCAAGTGCTACAGACATTACCATTACAGGGCTGGTTTGAGTTGGAACCGTGCTACAATCTTGTCTTGTCAGCATCTGCATTAATTGCTATAGGAAAGTGTCCAGAATGTGCAAGAATAATCTGTGTGACATGGAAATTATCCCTGCAATGCTACTGAGCTCAATGAATTTTGTAGTCAAGGAAATGAATGTTTGTTTTTGATCCTACAATTTTCTTGAATTGATTTTGCCATGGAGAAACGATTATTTTCATACGAATATCTGTTGGGACGTAATTGCTTCAGTAACTGTTGAAAAGCGTGATTTTACAATTTTCACTGACCGCTTTTTCCGGCGGTTTCATAGTATTGATTTCGAAGTTGTAAATTTTTTAAATGATGAGATTAAATGTTGAATTGAATTCTGCGGCTGATTCGGTAGCGCATTATTTATTCATAGCTTGATTAGCATGTTAATGTCATCCATGTGTCCTATTGAACGCGGGCTGCAGCGTTGATCCGTCGCCTTGAATCTGCCCGTGTTGGATCCTGTATAATTATGTGCGGTTGCTTGCTGGCAGAGGTGGGAGAATTATTGTCCCTGTCGTGAACTGACAGGCATTGGACGTTCCAGCTTGGCTTTTGATATTGAGCATTCGTTGTTCAGGTGGCACGGAAGTGTCGTGTTCCTTATAGTGCGGAGGTATCTTGATCCTCCTCGAATGTTATTCCCCTCAGGGAGATACAACTGTTGTATCTGTGGGAATCAGCTTTCTCAGGAGGAAAATGGGAGGTCCTGAATTGGGAGTTAGGTAGGCCTTCTCTTCGCTAAAATAAAGTTTTTTTTATGTTAAAAACCATATTTTTTCGGTTCATTGCTGCCAGTTTTCAACTCCTACTACTTTCTTCTTCAATTTTACCTTATTTCAAGAACTATTGTTACTTTTTGTACGCACCTGTGTGTAGATTCCGCATTTCGTTATCACCTAAATAAATGATGCCTTCCTCCTTCTCTTTGGAACGCCTTTGTTGCGGTAAGGGATGCACAAACTAATATCTAATCTAATCTCGAATGTTATAGATAGAAAACATGAATTTCCAAGTTCACTGTTCTTACTGGGACGTTGCTTGTAATCAGATAAGTCTGATAATATTCGTACTTGAAGCTTCGGAGTTCTATTTTCTCCACGATCGTTTTACCTTTAATTTTCTTGGTAGAATTTGGGAAAAGACTCCTGAATTTGACTCGAGGCTGTTCAGTGAGCTTGCTGTGCTGGCAATATTGAGCCCTGTGTAGGAATTTTCTGCTTCAACGTCGCGAGTTTTAGCTCCTTCTAAGACTTTTTTTATTATTTTTATGATACGATGCAATCATGAGTGTGCTGGAGCGAGAGTCGTTGTTGAGCATCTGCTTCTGGAGTTTGTGCTGTGACTTCTCTGGGTGTTGTAGATGCTGCTGTGGATGCATCTGCATGTTACTGGTGCCGATGTAGTATCCTTTGTATCACTGCTGTTTATGCAGTTGTTCATAAAAACTGCCAGAGGCATTGCTTAAATAAATGCTAGAACTCAAAATAACTGATGTTCTAACTCTCTCCTGTGGGACTTGGTGAAACGTCTCATTCGCGAATGTAAATGTTGAATAAACAAATTTTCTTTAAACTTTATATGACTGATAAAACTACGATTAGAATTTTAGATGTTCACTTGATGTTGTTTTATCAGTGATGTGTTCACCGGGGAACTACTAGCTTTGATGCTAAACTATTTCCAGTTGTAGTCTTAATTTATGGTACTCAAATCCGTCGCAACTCGTCTCTCTGACAGTTACTTCCATTTTCTTCTATGCTGAGGAATGGACGTTTTGCTGGAGTATGGTTCTTGGATTAGTAATTTATCGCTAATTCATTGTCTCGAACACTTCGACTGTGGCGTGACGACACTCTAGCGACACACCGACGCCGGTAAGATTGCCGATGTTAGATAACAAAATTTTACATCTCTTTCGTACGCTTGCACTATTTGAAGTAAAAAATGCTTTACTTGACTTACACAACAAGTTTTTTAAGACAAGCTGTCGTGATTGACATTGTTTCCCAGTCGTAAATGAAGCTATTACAAGGTCCAACTGATCTACGATGACGGAGTTAATGGCAGTATGTGAGAGTATTATTAAATTCGCTTTACTTCAAGGCTTCACTTTAAGTCGACTGCTCGGTCGCCCAGCGGTGGTCACTTAGGAGAGTTCTATAATGCGGGTGACCCACTAATCGTCACTAGCTGCATTTTCCTCCATACTCCATCAGATGAAGTTAGGTTTTCGTTAATTTTTCTGTTTATTTAAAAGTTGCGCTATGAAATTAGGTTTAATAAAAATTGAATTTTATAAATCCGTTGAACCCGCGTGTTCGCAAGGTCTTAGCAAGTGTTGTCAGTTATTTTATTAATACACAATGTTCATGCGACACAGGTGTTCCCTTGTGAAATGGCGTCCGAATGCCTATGAACGTGGCAGCTTCATCGAATGCAGATTCATTTTGTCCACAATAGACTCGACAGATTTTGCTTCCAGAGATTGGTACTATGTTCGATTTTTGTTGAAACCTCGTTGTTCTTGACTAGTGATTTTGCAATTTGCTTGTCAAGCGTCAGTCAGCACTACTGCTGAAGTTTGATAGCTTTGAGATTTTAGAGCTGTGAACTCGTCCTGCTGATCGATGATTGGCTTCCAAGTTTTCTCAAACTCGGCCGTGTTTTGTGCTACGGCCCTGTGTCCAGGTGTGGAGTTGTCGGGCTTTGCTGAGCATCCGTCGACGTTCGAGAAACTATTTGCTTTGGGCAAATAGAATCGTCCCTTCTGAAACACTAAAGCATCTATTGACTGATGCTCTTTAGTCGGACTCTTGTGGAAGGTTGTGTTACATTTAGATGTTGACTTCTTTTATCATTTCACATTCTAAATTCTAAAAGGTTATCCTTAGTGTTAAAGATATAAGCAGCGATTTCCTCTACCTGCAGTGATTTAAAATTTGTTTAACGATTATCATGGGAATTAGTTATTCGTATATGCAGTTAACTGTGAGTTTTATCTGTTGAACGCAGTTAGGCCAATAAATTCGACTTCTTAGAGTAGCCTAGAAAGAACATAGAGTCGCCTCCGAGTGAAATTTGTTACGTTAAGCGAAAAGTTTTGACATGCTAACGTTTTGAGCATATGTTGCTGCAGTTCCTTGTTTTTTTATAACTTTGTTGTTTTTGTAGCTACTGACCTTCATACAGCATGAAGGCATGTCGACCCCTCAGGGGGATACAATTATTGTATCTATGGGAACTAGCGCTCCCAGGGGGACAATGTGAGGGCCCGAGCTAAAGGTTAGGTAGGCTTTCTTTTGTTAAAATAGAATAGGTTTTGTTGTGTTACGGACCATCTTTTTTTCGGTTCACTGCTGTCCTGTTTTTCAGCGCCTACTACTTTCTTCTTCAACTTTTTCTTGTTTCATGAACTTCTTTCTTAGCTTTCTGTTTCTGTGCCCTTTCTGCATAGATTCCACGTTCCCTTAACTCCATACTAAATGGTGCCTTCTTCCTTCCTCTCTTTACATCTCATTGTTGAGGATAGGGAGGCTTAAACTAACTAATAAACTAAACAAGGCATGTCGAAGTTATTGTTTGATCTTACCCTGAATATCTCTGTCAGTGAGAAAACGTTAATTACGACCGTGAGTGATCGAGAGGTATAACTAAACTGAACAACTGTTTTTTAATGAAATGTAGCGAGTTAGTGTTTCAAATTTGATGTAAATGGCTTTGAAATGTGATTTTCATAACATAGAACTCAGCGCAGTGTTTATACGGATATACTCTCTAGGCTCAAGAAATATTGTTCGTCCTAGTGAAAGAGTAGTTTGAGTTGCGCCAAACACTACCATGTAAGTACCGTAACGTTTCTCCAAAAAGAGGAGCTTGTCGGGATGAAACTCTTATTTCGAGCTGCCTCCAAACAAAGCGACAGCGGAGTCGAGGTGCCTAAATTGCCGGATGAGAACTGTTCAGCCCCGACGTCTCGTCATCGGACACTCAACCAACGTTTTTTTCTCAGCCTTTTCAAGCAACGAGCATTAGGCTGATTACTTTGTTCTTCTCGCTCCTCGCCATCCTTCATTTATAGAAAGAAGGAGGAACGAGCCCAATATTCGCAAGAAGTGTTCCTTTATTGCGCTCGATAGCGCCACTATTTCGGACGCGCACTGGCGGAGAGCTGCTCGACTCCTTCACGCTGGATTGGACGGTTGTAGAAGTACGAGATCTCATGTGTCCGACATGCTGCTTTAGCTGAGTTTGCGTCTCTTGGTCGCAGCTAGGCCAAACTCTAGCGAAGTCACACCTAACCGTCTGATCTACAATGAGCTCTAACATGGTAGAGAACAGTCGCAGTATTTTTTCCGCAAGCATGGGTCGCGAAGGCAATTTCAAAATTAAAAGAACTTGGAGTTAAAAAACTGACAATAGTAAAGCGTTTCATTTAAACAGCTTTCGATTTAAAAATGGCTTAGCCACAGCGACAGGCTGCAAAACTACATCCGACAAGAAATTTTTACAAGTCGTAACCCGAAACATCAATTATAGGAGGAATGCATTCAAGTTTGACTTCGCCTGCTCAAGTTGGAACGAAATTGTGTTTTGGGACGAACATGTACCAGACAGAAACCGGTGGGAAAATTTTCTGTTTTGATTTCGCATGCATGAAAGATGTCCAGATTCGACAAGCTGCAAATTCGGTGATGGGGTTAGATGTGGCCTCCTTCATTCTCATTCAGTTTATTCCCGCGGCTGTGAGGACAGCGGCTGCTACTCGTGTGGCTACTCTGCCACTTCTTCGCATTTCTTGAACCTATCTTACGTTGCTTGTAATATGATCTGTCGGTGGGACGTGCTTAAGTTCTTCCTGCTGCAAACGATCCATCGATGGCTTGTTTGAAAGATCTTAACAATCTTTCAAAATTAATGGTACTTATTGGACCCAGTTAATGTTTGGTAGTTATAAAATTGCTATCAACTTTTGTCTCAAAATTAAAGGCTAATATTAAACTTCAGTTTAACTCATCAAGGTCTACGTATTAATGATGATTTCGGAATGTTTTGATGAAGATTATCAGGCTGTGTAATTTATGAAGTGCGCCGAATTTTTGGAAATATTCTTACAGAATTTAGAGACGGCTCAAAATTGTTGAAATCGTTTCAATATCATGCATTGAGTGTTTTATGGGGAAACTAATTGTTTTTCCAGACATTTTTTATTAATTTTTTATTTACAGCTTTTGTTTATCGGTTCAAAACTTCGCTCAAAAATTATTAACAGCTTAAAATGAATAATTTATGCCTTAATGATCGTACAGTTATTCTTGAATCTTATGACAATGTTGGAACATAAGAAATTTGTTCATGTTCGTTATTTAAAATCTATACTCAGAATCTACCGACACTTGAACGAATTACATTTTAACGCTGATATTTTTGAATCTGAAGGTAGTTTAACTTTTGTCGTAGGTGGTAAAGAATTCTAGTGGTAATTTTTGCTGCGCGCTGTTTTATGGTCACAAATATCTGGAAAGTATTTTTACGAATCTGTGAAACTTCGTCGATTATGGATTTCGCGTCTTCAAGTGCTGGCATTGCTTCAAAAAGTTCTCAAGTTTTCTTTCGAATGCTGCTATAGAAAATTAACTTTAAAATATTGCTGCGTTATACGCAAGCTGTTCTTCGTTATTTGTTTCTTTATTTGTATAGCATGAATTAATACGATTGAAGTATGGAAAAAACTAGCATAAAACCAGTTGCGAGCTGTAAATTGAGGCTTAGTCTAAAGTTCATTACCTACAAACAGTTAACGTATTAACTTGTGACGATGCTGACGTTAGTTTGACTGATCATAAAACTGAAGCTCAGTCAATTCCTACCATAGGGCCACCGGTTGATTTGACTTGCCCGTTGTTTGAGATGCGCGAAAATCGCATTGTCGTGCTTTAGAATGCTTTCAGTGGAGATTTTTGCGATTACACTCACACTAACTCTTGGCTTAATTCTCTGTATTGTTGACCCTTAGCCCCTCAGGGGGATACAATTATTGTATCTATGGGAATTAGCACTCCCAGGGGAACAATGTGAGGGCCCGAGCTGAAGGTTAGGTAGGCTTTCTTTTTTGTTAAAATGGAATAGGTTTTTGTTTTGTTACGGACCATCTTTTTTCGGTTCACTGCTGTCCTGTTTTTTCATCACCTTCTACTTTCTTCTTCAACTTTGATCTTGTTTCATGAACTTCTTTCTCATCTTACTGTTTCTATGACCTTTCTGCATAGATTCCCCATTCTCTCATCTCCATACTAAATGGTGCCTTCCTCCTTCCTCTCTTCGATACGCTCTTTTTTTGTAGCGGTTAGGGAGGCTTAAACTAACTTATAATCTAATCTAATCTTGTTGGCCCTTAGTATTCTGAAAGAATTTTTTATTCGCTTCCCAGAAGTGAGTTATTTTTTTTGACCGTCATTCCATCAGCAGTGTGACGAAGTTTTTCTTTCGCCTGGTAGAGCGCTGGAATTTTTATATCTACTGAATTTTGTGTGCATCGGTATGTTGGTGAATCTTTGGCTGTACATGCATGCTTGAAATTTCTAGCAACCCGTGTTTTGAGTACGATCGCTTTTGTGAAAAATTGAGCAACCCAAACATTGCCTGCTTCCGGACGTCTATCTCAACATGTAGCCCTCGTGTTGCTATCTCTGGGGAACTAGAATATGAACACGCGTTCTATGCTACTGATTACGATGTCAGTTTAGTCGCCGCGTAAATCTTTGATGCTCACTTCAGGGCCCAAGGTGTAGTGTCGACCTCGCAACAAGGATCGCACAAGACTTGCATGGAGTTGAGCTCGTGCCGCTGAGGAAGAAACTCTCAAGGGCTTCTTCAATGCATTAACAGCAAGCGCAGTGGACAGAAGTACAGCGATGAAGAGTTAGCTTGACAGTACTTCCCTCGCGGCAAGCGGAGCAGTCCAGCTGCCAAAGCTGGGTCGAAAAGCTATTATGTGTACCTCAAATAAAGACTTGCTTTACAGTAAGATAGTAAGATGCTCTCCTTCTTGAATTCACGAAAGCATGCCATGAGCGCGTGATAAGATCACGTGTTCAACTCTGACCGAGATTCCCAGATTGGTGCAGATGTGGCAATGAAGTTAGTGCATTGTTTAACACGTTTCCTGCGAAGGAACCAAGGGTATTTTCATAATGCTGCAAACCGACCTGCAACTAACTCAATTTTTATAAATACTTAATGAAAGCTATATGAAGGCACGATCCAGTTAATGTTTGCTATTTTCTAAATTACTTACTACAATTGACCTTCAATTTGAATTGAATATTGAACTTCACTTCCCCCTCAGGGGGATACAACTATTGTATCTATGTGAATTAGCGCTCTCAGGGAACCACGTGAGAGCCCGAGCTAAAGGTTAGGTAGGCTTTCTTTTTGTTGTAATAAAATAGGTTTTTGTTTTGTTACCGGCCATCTTTTTTCGGTTCACTGCTGTCCTGTTTTTCAGCACCTACTACTTTCTTCTTCAACTTTTTTCTTGTTTCATGAACTTCTTTCCTAGCTTACTGTTTCTGTGCACCTTGTGCATAGATTCCGCGTTCCCTCAACTCCATACTAAATGGTGCCTTCCTCTGTCCTCTCTTAGAACATCTTTGTCGTGGTTAAGGGAGGCTAAAACTTTCTTATATAATAATAATAATAATAATAATAATAATGAACTTCACTTCAACCCATCGCAGTTAGCGTGCTAAGGCGAGCTGGCAGCAATGACGAGTATCAGCACACGTTCAGGTGTGCCACTAGATATCCAAGGCGGTATGGCTCAACGAAATCCATTCGCAATCGTGAGGGTAAATTTGATCGTTATGCCATTGCCGGAGGTTTAAAACATTTTGTCCATGGATGGGATTATTTTAATGGAGATAGCACTCCAAATACTGTAGATACGGAAAATCCTCAAAGAAGCGTAATCGGTCATAAGATTACTTAATAAGATTACATTAATCAATAATAAGATTACATTAATAAGATTATATTAATCTTACGTTCCTTCGATCATAAGATTACTCGCTACCATGAAGTACTCGCTACAAAATTTATTTAAATAATTCGCACCAGCGAAAAAACTTTAGAAAAAACAGCTATGCCACGTTACAAATAGCAAGGGCAAACTTTAACTAAATGAAAATAAGTGTTTATTTAGTCTAGGGAGAGTACTTCTTATATTTGAGTGTGGATATCATGAAGGCAGGACCATGTGGAACATAATTCACCGTATAGAACAAAACAGTGTCTGCTCAGCGAAATATAAATGAGGCACGAAAGTGCGCAAAAATTTGTTATCTGGCATCTTTTTCGTAGCATTTCACTGAGTGTCTTTTTGGTTACGTTTCACTGAGTGTCTTTTTGGTTACATTTCACTCTGAGCGTCTTTTTGGTTACGTTTCACTGAGTTTCACTATGAGCGTCTTTTTGGTTTCGTTTCACTGTAAAGATAGATTTTACGTTGTTAACATCACTAATGTACAAATTTTAAAAGTGATCCACATTTTTGTATTAGTTGAACAAACTGTTCCCCATTTTGCGTAGATTCGAAAGCGGTTGAAAAATTTTTGCGGATTTTTCTTGTTTGCGAAATCCGGTTTACTGTAGAGTGCTTCAATGAGAATCAGATACCTGTTTTTATGTGTGCTTGAATTAGAGACTCGATATCTTCACGTTAATTTCATTCCTGATGTTCGCATCCTCACGGTACAGTAAATTAAAAAATCCATAGAATATCATTTCATTCCGTTTTAGTTTTGTTTTCGTCAAACAACTGGGTGGTTTCACCAGATACTACAACGGCGACTTGGCACATAGTTGCACAGGAATCTTAAGGAGTTGACCATTACCAAGGCAGATTTACCTCACCTAGGTCTTCACTTATGGGCGATCAAGTGTCGTTTTCCTTTGCTTCGTAGCGCTTTTGCCGGTAATGGAAGCTTAGATGATCTTCACCAACTTTTATGGGACGCAGGCCCGATGATCAGTTGGGGGGCGAGCGAAGATTTTGTTGTCTGTTGGGTGCGTCGTGAAGCAATCGATACCTTCGAAATACAAGACTTGCTACCGGTGTCTTGTAAAAAAAAGGGGGTCATTAAAGAAAGCTCTTTGCAAAATATGTTCAAAAACTAATCAAGTAAAACAGCGCTGAGCGCACTGTAGTAGTATAAATGTTTGGTCATCAGGAAGAAAGTAAAGCTATGAATGCATGGATTTCGTGCATGGCACTGCTCAAGCTGAAATTTGCTTAATTGGTGTATTTTTTTGAGTTGTATGATTGCAGGTTTGTCTCAATATGTTAGTTTTCCCTAGAAGCAATGTGAGGTATCGAGCTGTGTTAGATAGGCCTTCTTTTTCGTTGAAATAGAATGGGTTTTTTGTTCTCTCAATGACCATCTTTCTTCGTCTGTTCTGTTCTTAACACTTCGACTGCGGCAACTAAATATGTAGTTCAACACCAAGCTCAAATTTAAAGTCAATTGTGGTAAACTTTTTTGAAAATACCAAACATGAAACGGATCGTTTTCTTCATTTACCTTTGAAGAAATATTTATGAAAATTGATTATTCGACTACTGGTCAGTCAGGAGCATTATGAAAATTACCTCCGTGTACTACCGGTGGCGCACGTCGCAGTCCAGGTGTTAAGCCAATGATAGTGGATCGTCGTGGATCGTCGCTTTCTTCTCCAACTTTCATCGTATTTCATAAGCTTTCTTCCTAACTTTCTGGTACTATGCGCCGAGTATCTTGGTTGTCAACTTGTCATGATTCATCCTTTATGTAAAGAAGCTGATTTTGCTTTTTTGTTAAACGAAGCACCAATGTTTCATTAGGCGGAGTTCACACCAGAGTGAAAAGATATTTTTTCCGAAACGTACGATACGCGATAATAATTATCCTTAAGATAAGTTAGGTTCATACTGAAGCGATAATACATGAGCCAGCAACAAAGTGTGGCAGGAGAAATTTAGTCAGTAATCAAGAGTTCTTCATCGAGTGATGAAGAACTCTAGCCAATGTCGTCCCCTCAGGGGGATACAATTATTGTACCTATGAGAATTAGCGCTCCCAGGGGGAAATAGTAAGGGCACGGGCTGAGAAGTTAGGTAGGCCTTCTTTTTGTTGGAATAGAATAGTTAGTTTTTGTTTGGGACCATCTTTTTTCGGTTCACTGCTATCCTGTTTTTCAGCATCTACTACTTTCTTCTTCAACTTTTTTTTATTTCATGAACTTCTTTCTTAGCTTACTGTTTCTGTGCACGTTGAGCATAGATTCCGCGTTCCCTCAACTCCATACTAAATGGTGCCTTCCTCTTTCCTCTCTTGGAACATCTTTGTCGTGGTTAAGGGAGGCTAAAACTTTCTCACATAATAATAATAGGACATGAATATTTTAAGCTGATTTTGAAACACAAGAAGCGTAAGGACAGCTCAGACTAGCAGGAAGACTTGAATAGCTGAGTTTGCGTCCACAAATGAGCGTCTCGATATCCCTCCAGATTACGTGCAAGTGTAGACCTGAGACGCGTCCAGCTTTGTGGTGGGAACATAATCTGCTGCGTGCTGCTGCTTCATAATGAAGACTCCAGGAAAGCGGAAGTGTTATTCGTCTGTTGTACTTCACTGCTGCTCAACTTCCGTCTTTGATCTTTGGAAAAATCATGAAAATACGGGTTTGTGATCATTTATATTTCTACCCTTCGAATGGGATGCCAATGAAACTCGTCGCTTCTAATATTTCAAAAACCTTGCGGTAAAATTTGATGAACGTTTTACGACGGCTGACTTCAAATATTGAAACATGAAGGTAATACAGTAGGGCTGGTATTTTAAGCCAGAAATTTAGTTCATACATCTGAAAAAACTAATGAAACGTTTATTTGATATCAAATGCAAAGAAATATGTTGCTGGCTGAAAACGTTAGACCAGCAACCACTTGAATTGGTGCGGATTGATCGAGCCGTAGGTTTTGTGTGTATGATAGGTTATGAGAGGTTTTTGATCGTTCTCTATAGTTGAAAGGTCGACATACATACTCAGGCATCCAATATAAACTTGCATCAAGCAATGCTTGAGATTTTTTGATTGGTTACTGCCGAGTGCAAATTCACTACTTAGTGGACCATCCAATTGATTCACTTATGCCATTCCTTCAGGGGGAGAAAACTATTGTATCAACAGGACTTGGCCCTTTCACGGAGAGAAAATACATATAAGCTTGCCAGCTAAGTGTTAGGTAGGCCTTCATTTTATGGAAGTAAAAATTATTTTGTTTAAAAATAATCTATTTCTAACTCTCTGCTGTTTTTTTCCCTGAACCTTTCATCATCTTTTTCGAACCATGATTTTGTTTTATAACATTTTTTCATCCTTGCTGCTTCCATGCACAGAGTGTGAGAACGTGCCGTGTACATCAATGCTGTTCCCTTAATAACTACATAATGGTGCCTTCTTCCTTCCTTCGTCTCTTGGGAACCATTTCTTTGTGGTTAGAGACGCCTAAACTAATTCTTAATCTAAGATTCATCACGAACGAGGGAAAATCCTCCTCAGTGCTCACACCAGCTTGAAGGTTGCATTAGCTGTAGATGACTGCCCATGGCGTGAACGCATGCGCACGGTTGTGTGGCGTTTATTTGATACTCGATGGCGTCACCCATTCTTCCATGATCCTGTGCTTCTTCTTACGTTTGTCTTTCATGAAGTCTTCCCCATGTTAAGTAATTTTCTTTAGTTCCCTCCTCTGTAGTTCTCAAACATTAGGTGACGGTTTGCATACTCCTCTCCTTAACTAGGTCGCGAGATAGCTTGTGTTTGAAGCTTCAATAATTCGAGTTAAGACGCGCAGTTCAATTGTGCCATCAGGAACTTCTGTTGTCGCTGCAAATATTGCTAATTGTCCGGAGCGCCTGTGGGGCCCGCTGCCGTGGTGATAGGGCCCGCTGTCGTGGTGCTGGGGCCCGCTGCCGTGGTGCTGGGGCCCGCTGCCGTGGTGCTGGGGTGCGCTGCCGTGGTGCTGGGGCGCGCTGCCGTGGTGCAGGGGCCCGCTGCCGTGGTGCTGGGGCGCGCTGCCGTGGTGCTGGGGCCCGCTGTCGTAGTGCTGGGGCCCGCTGGGGACGGATCAGTGTAAGCGCCGTCCCACTTGATGGATTAGTTTGTCCGAGTGCCAGCGCGGGCGATCTTCTGCGCATCATGATTGATGCGCCCTCTGCTGGCTTGGACTGTAGCTGAGTTGTCTATTGTGTGTCGCTTGGTTGATTGTGGCCCTTGTTTGTGTCTGCTGGGCTGATTGTGGCCTTGTTTGTGTCTGCTGGGCTGATTGTGGCCTTGTTTGTGTCTGTTGGGCTGATTGTGGCCTTGTTTGTGTCTGCTGGGCTGATTGTGGCCTTGTTTGTGTCTGCTGGGCTGATTGTGGCCTTGTTTGTGTCTGCTGGGCTGATTGTGGCCTTGTTTGTGTCTGCTGGGCTGATTGTGGCCTTGTTTGTGTCTGCTGGGCTGATTGTGGCCTTGTTTGTGTCAGCTGGGCTGATTGTGGCCTTGTTTGTGTCAGCTGGGCTGATTGTGGCCTTGTTTGTGTCTGCTGGGCTGATTGTGGCCTTGTTTGTGTCTGCTGGGCTGATTGTGGCCTTGTTTGTGTCAGCTGGGCTGATTGTGGCCTTGTTTGTGTCTGCTGGGCTGATTGTGGCCTTGTTTGTGTCAGCTGGGCTGATTGTGGCCTTGTTTGTGACTGCTGGGCTGATTGTGGCCTTGTTTGTGTCTGCTGGGCTGATTGTGGCCTTGTTTGTGTCAGCTGGGCTGATTGTGGCCTTGTTTGTGTCTGCTGGGCTGATTGTATAATCTGTGTAGTCATGATCGTATAACGGGTTTGTGTGTCTGCTGTGGTGATCGTATACGGGTTGTCGAGTTGGATCGTTTAAGTGATTGAAACCAGTTATATACAGTGTCTGTTGTGGTGATAAAAACGGTGTGCGCCGGGTTAATTTCGATCATTTTGCGGTATATACGTATCCTTTGAAGTAAGTAGTCCATAGAAATTCTGACTTAAAGGTCATTTACTCCTACTGTTTTTATTGAGGTGCAAAAGTTTATATTCTAGGTAATATCAGCACGTAGACCGCGATGGGCTACAGAAAATTTCAATACTTAACTTGAATTTAAAGGCAATTGTAGTATGCAATTTTGAAAATTGCCAACATTAACGGAATCGTTCCTTCAATAAGCTTTGATTAAGTATTTGTTAAAATATGAATTATGATTAAGTTATGATTCAGTATTCATTTTGTGACTACTCGTCGGTCAACATTGTAAAAAATTGCTCTGCGGGAACGCCGGTGGCGCATTTCGCTTTCAAAGTGTTAATGAAAAGTGAGAGCGTCGAATAAGAGCTCTTTTGAAGGCAGACCATCACAAAGAAGGTCCAAGCTGAGCTGCGAGAGGCTCATTCTAATTTCGTAAATTTAACCCAGTTGAGACCTTAATCTCAGTAGGTTTAATTCTTGAAGTTGATTGTGCAGTTTTTCAGTTAGCATACGCAAGTCTATACGTACGTGTGCGTATCTCAGCAACAAACGGCGGTGGGATAGAACAGTTACCTGAGGCTTGAACTTTGTCGCGGACAGTGAAGGAATTGTAAAAATTTTGGACAATTTATGCACGACCAGCTTGTACTTCGTCACACGTCAGATACAAGAGTGGAGTTGACATCTGTCAATAATGTTGGCATTGTGGGCCAGATTAGCCGCGAGGTCTCTCTTGGCAACCGACCAAGGAACAAACACAACGTGAAGTACAGAGAATGATTCAGCGAACGAACTAATTGTGCTTTCATTTTAGAATCGATTTAAGCGCATGAACATTTATCCTAACTTGGAAGTATAAGCACTTTGACATAATTCGTCCCCAAATTTTTGTATTCGCCTCCAAATAATTTGTCGGATAGCTTTAGAATTTGCGGATTCTAAAAGAATATTTAGTGCTGAAGCTGGGGTCTAAGTCCACAGCAGATAACATAAGCGTATTTTTTTCTGTTGATGGAGTGTTTGTATCTTCTATTTTTCTCAGAGCCATGTCAGGCTTGCTTACTTGCGAGTCTTGGCGTCAAGTTTTCCACACTGAATCAATTTTTGACACATCTGTGTTTGCTAAACATTTATTTTGAGAAATTCTGATACACATAGGTGTATTTCCTTTGAGCACCTGCAGTGTCACATGTTCAAGCGGCTTTGAAAGTTAAAACACAAATTTATCTATCAGCCAAAAAATTTCCGTTGAGAACTGAATAGTAGTTAGATTTTGTTAATTTTATATAATTCTCAATAAAAGCCTCAACATCTTCGCTGTTTTTTTTCAATAAAAAGTCAGATATTGTTTGCACTTCAGTGTATCACAAGTCCGTCTAAGAAAGAGCAATAGTTATGCGAACTAATGTTGACATTTCGTAAGTATGTCACGGTTGTCACTTTGTGTGTCGTATCAGCCCACGACGCACAAAAGTGTATTAATACGTAGACTGATGATACTCATGTTGTGTATTGATGACACTATTTTCTGTGACGGTTTTGTGACAACTTGAGACACAAAAGTGTATCGGTTTTGTGACGAAAATTTTCTCAGCGTAGGATACTTGTCTGCTGGACATTTCCCGTACTCCGAGTGCCTACTATTTCTTATCAGTTATTTTTTTCATGTTCAAAGTTTACGTGTTACTGACGATGATTTTCTGGCTTTTATATTCTGTATATTTTTTCTTAGTTATTTAGAGTAGTGTCTTGATGGAACTAAATTTCATCTTCATGCACTGCTTGTTTTCGTACTTCACTCAAGAAAGCTCTATTTTTCCTATATTGATGTATTAGTTTAAGGAGATGTCCTCCATAAAATTCTTGCAAGCATTCCTCGATCTGAGCTCTCAATTTATTTGAGAACTATTCGCCATGATTAGTTATAGATATATTTCTCTTGTGCAACCTTGAGATGATACAGCTTAGGACTGCACAGAAGTTAATTTATACTTGGAGAGTAAAATTAATATTATGTCATAGTAGCTGTTCTAACTCGCTATACTTGATGATGGTCATTAACTGGACACCCTGGTGTTCATACAGTATGTTCACGGAGAGTGTACTTGGCGCACTCTGAGCTCATTTTTTGAAATTCTCTTTCATTTTCCTTGTTGCTCATTCAACAACTGTCCGCCGCGTCACGCTCACTTCTATCATTTCCATTTTCATATCGTTTCGAAGAGACTGTCGATTTTGTAATTCATTTTTTAACGAACTTTTGCAACTGGGAAACTCGGGACTTTGAACGTACGACATAAAGAACACTAGAATGAAATGTTTTCGGTGCCTTCCATGTCACCAGATGTTGTGTATGTTTGATGAGAGAGGGTATAATTTTACTACCATACAGCTTCAGAACAAAGACAGTTGGCTATTCTTTTCTTCTGTAGAACTTCTCTCATTAATGGCTGCTACCCAGAATTGGATATCGTCCCTTGCTACATGCACAGCGCGCGTTCATTCGCGGTCTTTCAAAGTCAAAGATTTTAATTGTAATGCATTATATTTCTTTGCCGTAGTGACAGAACTATTGCTAATGTTATTTACAAGTTCACTCGAAAAGAGAAGTCGTATGAAGTTCCTTCTCAAAAGTATATAACTGTTGTAGCTTGTGCCTCCAGGGGTATACAATGAGAGGTCCAAAGATGAAGTTTAGTTGAATTTTTTTTCAAGTAGAATAAGTTTTTATATTCTTACCTATACCACGTTCTTTGCGGCTCACTGCTGTCGTGTTTTTCGGCCCCTATTACTTTCTTCTTCAACATTTGTTTTGTTTCATAAACTTGCTTCCCAAATTGCAGTTTCTATGCGCAGGAGATCTTGTGTGTGGGAACACATCTAGCGTGTAAATTTCCTCTTCCTTTAACTGTGTATGAAATAGGGCCATCTTTCTTGCCCTCTTTGGAGGCCCTTTGTTATGGTTTGGGAGCCCTGCTAACATTAACTTCTAATCTAACCGTGTACTGTTCACCTCAACTAGAGGACGATCGCGTTTCTTTCCGTTAGCTGTTCGTCTTCCATCTGGCCTGTCCTATCGCATCCAGTTAAAAAAAAATTTTTAGATTCTACATTTTTCACTGCGTTTTCTATCATTTCGGAATTATCTCGTGTCAAAATTTATCCTCGATATTCGCGCACAGATTGCCCAGCTCATTATCCGCGCTTATTAATGAAGCTCTTTGCTGATTTTTGCGTGCCATATTTCACGGGTAATTTTCTTCCCGCTGCAGTTGTCCCGTTGAATAATTTGCATAATTCAACTGGAGCGAAAATTCGTTCTTTCCTGGGGTTGGCTTTAATTCTGCAGAGAGCCACCGCCAAAAGACGCTTGAATTCATTATTGGCAGAGTGAACGGAGTGAACGTTCCCACAGCTGAGGTGGGCACGGGTGCGGTGAGGGCTGGTGACCGCGCGCTCGCCATTCGCACCCCGACACGCGGCTGGAGGGCATGCGAAGTTCAAAGCATACTTTTTGGGGGAATCGTTTGATGGAAAAAAATCTGGAATGGTTGGTACCACAGTTAGAATAGTTGATAAGTAAATCGCCTGTACCTTAACTATTTCTTTCATTTTATTCCTATCATTTTTCTCAGCGTTTATGACGTATAATACCACAGCATAGATCACTTTTTAGTTTTTAATTCTGGTTTTGCAGAGATTCTTTTTACAGTGATTGTAAAAAGTACAAGGAAACCAAAAAAGTTTTGTCCGTTTTCTGATTAGCCATTGAATAAAGTTGAAATATATAAGCAATGCATGTAGCGATTGTTATTAGATTCGGACGGCCGAAAGTAGGAACATCAGATGTTAAAATACTAGCGCACCGTGCTTAGCCATCAGTTATAAGCCGGACAGCAGTGGAGAAAGATGGAAGTGTCTACAGATCTCATTCGGAGCCGTTTGCTTTACGACTTCAAATTGGGCTTATCAGCAGCTGCATCAAGTCGCCACAAGCGTAAAGCGTTCAACTGGAAAAATGCAAGCCGGGAGATTTTTCCCTCTGTGATGAGCCTCGCAGTGGACGACCACAGGTCTTGAGTGACGAATCCTGAATGTGGCCATTGAACAGGACAGTGGTCTAACGTGTGGTGAACTTGCAAGACATTTCAACGTTTCCGATGAAACAGTTTGACTTCACATGCACCGCCTAGGTAAGGCGTACAAACTGAGCAAGTGAGTTCCGAACACGATGTATGAGGCCCGCAAGAGACCAGTGGCAGCCAGCATATCGCTGCTTTCTCGTTACCGTACCGCATCTTTATTCAATAGAGTGTCAACCAGTGATGAAAAGTGGGTTTTGTACGAAACTTCCAAGCGTTCCAGACATTGGTTGGAGACATGCTCTCCCTCACATTGCTAAATCGCCTATGCACTCTCGCAAGCACGCAAGATTATGCTTTGTGTCTGGTGGACAGGTTGTCTAGTGATTAATTATGAGCTGCTCCCAACGGGGCAAACGGTCACTGGAGCAGCAATTGGAACGTGTGCAACAGGCATTGCCCCAGAAGAAGCCAGCACTGGTGAATCGCAAAGATGTGCTTTTCCTCCATGACAAAGCCATGCCGCATGTCACGCGAGTGCAGTGATACCATACTGCAACTTGGGTGGGAGACTTTGGGCTATCCACCTTATTCTCCTGACCTTGCGCCATCCGATTACTACCTCTTCCACTCCCTAGATAACCATCTTCGTGGGACATCCTTCACCAATGAAGCAGACTTGCACCAAGCCGTCACGGACTTCTTTGCGTCCAAAACCCCAAGTTTTACCAAAAGGACATTGAACAGCCTTGAGACATGTTGACAGAAGGTGCTGGTGGATGCCGACGGCGATTACTTCGAAGACTAAATATTAGTTACACGTACTGTTAAGCGTTTTCTTTTTTCCTCCAAAAATGGACAGAACTTTTTTGATTACTTCGTACATCGTTATAATTTAACAGTGTCAAAATCTTCAAACGAGGTTTTTATTGAGAGAGCGTGGGCATATTCCGGCAGTTCCTTCTGATGCATTAGAAATTCGTTAAATTTTTGCGATAATAATCATTTTTTTCATTCATTTCTAAATCCGCTTACATAGTTAACTAGACATGGTTCCAGAATTTAATGCTACCTCATTGTACCGCAACTGGTACAGCTGTATCTCTCACAAGATCGGTGGTTCCTCGTAAAACGTGGTTTGACGAGTTTTAATGAGCCTCTGTTCTTCATTTGAACTTCCACGAAAACTTTTGTAGTGTAATGCGCTGTAGGTTCATGGAGGTAGTCACACAGTCGTGCTGGCACCGGAGGTCTGTGCAGGCCGGCAGGAGGTTGTTCCGTTTGTTCACTCACGCCTGCGCCGCATTCAGGGTCCCGGGCTCTATTCCCATTATCCGCTCTAACTTGGGATCTGAACTTTAGCTGGCGTAGTGTTGGTCTCTCATGGGGATCCAACTGTTGTATCTACGGAAATTAAGGCTCCCTAGGGGAAGGTATGAGGTCACGAGCTAAGGTTAGGTAGGCCTTACTTCTGTTGAAATAAAAGGTTTTTGTTTCATTAGGGGCTATTTTTTGGGTTCGTTGCCATCAATTCTTCAATATCTATTACTTTCCTCTTCTACTTTTATCCTGTTATTGTAAATACTTTCAATCTTCATGTTTCTATGTGCAGGATGTGGCGACGCCATTGTGTGTAGAATCCCCGTTCCCTTAATTTGATGTTGAATGGATCCTTCCTCTTTCCTCTCTTGGGAACATTGTGATTCAGGTGGCGTTAATAATTTATATTATGATCTAATATGTTAGTGCTCGCCTGCTCTTTGCCATCAACCTTTGAAGTTTTGTGTGTTTATGTAAATTTTTGTTCGACCAATATTAAATTTCTCAAGTTTGTGAGATTGTAATGACCCTTGTAAGAAAACCTTCAGTGTAGTCCACCAGCCTATAAAGGGTTTGTGCCTCCTTGAATATTGTATGTTGGCAACAATTTTTTTGCTTAGCTTCCTGTTTCGTGGAATCCATTCCGTATTTAACCAGAATATTAGCACGAAAATGTAGTTTGAGCAGTAAAAAATGTACTGCTCTCTCAGAGTGAAGTGAAGTATGTAACTAGGAAAATCAGATAGAAATACTAATTTTATTTTTAGGAAATTAGAAAATTTACATTGTGATTTTCACGTTTGTATTTACTTTAGGCCTGACGTGTCTCACGTTTTCGTAACTTAGGGAACATTCTGAGGACACTGCCTGGAGACCTTGATAACTGCCGCCAGTAGTAGGACTTGAGCAGAGCGATTGCGTCATTTCCTTTTAAATTGAATTTACTCGCTATTCTGTAACGCAGTTGGCCTCTAGGTCTAAAGTCGTCGTTGCAGTCAAGGAGTGATACACATGTCTGGAGTCATTAAAGTGCTATTGTCTTGGATATTGAAATTCTAAATTTATTGGCATAAGGGCTAAAGGAAACATTAGTTATAGAAATTGCCGTTCATAAAAGGCGAAGTAGAAATCTTCACGTTCACAGGAAATCTTACTGAGAACAAGCCCAATTTTCATCAGTACCCCATACTGTGCCCGTAAAATAAGATCACCATCATCAAGAGTGGGGTGTACAGCAGAGCGTCGCGAACTGGAGCTTGTTAAAATGCATGTTAAAACTGAATTTCTCCTTCAGCATCCAAACATTGACAAAACCGATCTGCTGTTTTGCGGTGTTCTGTATGAGAACTAGAAATGCGCGCTCACACATTTCAGGCATCACAAACCTTCTCAAGCCTCTAAACTTGTCATGACTGCATCAGCTTCATCGCCTTTCCGGGACTTTTCGTGTCCGTAACGCCTCTCGTAATCTTGAGAGATAATTAGGGATGTTTTAAGCCGAGATTAACGCTTCCTCTGAGGTAATTGCTAATCTGCTTGAAGTAGGCCAGTATTTACACTGGGCTCGAACCTCAAAACTCTGAGCCTTCATCGTTGAATGAAGTGGCTCTAAGTTTGGCCCCGTGTTTTTTTTTTATTTTAAACTTTATGACTCACTCATGAATGTTGTGTGGTATTTATAGCGTGTTAGAAAAGTTAACGCTTACTTGAAGGAGTTAGCCTTGTTTCTGTCCAACTACATTGGGCAGTCGCTGTTTGTTGTGACGGAATATGTCTTCAACGTAAGCTGAGGATCAAAATCCTGCGACTCGGAGACATGTTACTCGTACTCTCTTTCTTTTAAACTTAAGGTGACCTCAGTAAATAAAGTTACTCGATTACTCGTGCCGAATTCACTGATCTATTATTCTCTTATTCACTTTATGTTATTTAAAGGTATTCTTTTGTTAGGTGAATGGCTTAGAAGTCCTTGAATAATATCAGAAAATGTTTGTGTAGAAATTGAAAAATTCAAAACTTCGCCCTCAGTAAATATGCTTTTCTCGTCATAACGAGCTTCTCAACTTCAAAAAAAGTTCTAATTAGAGCTGTAAGGTGCAAGCACGTAGCAGAATGTATGTTTTAATCAATTAAACTTCTTTGTCGTGTCCCGCAAGGACATTTAATAGGACAATAGGTTTAGATTATGGGACTTTAAGGGACTTGTGTCCTCAGGGGAGAACTTAATAAGTTACCTCAGCGGCAGATACACCTTTAAAATTTCAATTTTGCTTCTTCAAGTTTTCGTAACTTATTTCGCTATCTGTTCGCTATGTTCGCTATGTCTTCTTTGTTTTTCTTCTTCTTCTTCTTCTTCTTAACTTATCATTTCTATGCGTACGGTCTCTTGTGGAAGAACACACCGTGTGCATAAATTTAACGTTTCCCATAGTCTATAAAACTCGTCGCTTCTCATTCATGTGGAAATTCATTTTTACAATAGAAACGAAGGCTGAACCTAAATGCCATAGTATACTCGTCGCGATTATATTATGGTTTGTATCACCAAAAACCGATGGACGAGTTGAACCGACTCGCGCATGACTCCATGCTCTTCATGCAGTATTCGCATACCCTAGATTGGGTGCGGATAAGGTGGGATTTAGTGGAGTCGTAGTTACGAAGTTTGTGCACAGTACAAAAAAAAATGAAGCATCTTCAATTTTTGTGTGTTTAGCTAAGTAAATAATGTGAGATCGCATTTGAAAGTTCTTGAGATTATTATATGCCCAAATTTCAATTGGTGTCATCATAAGTTGTCAATCGTCACCGTGGACGAGTGTTTCAGCCGTTGAAACCTCAGTTTTATTCCACATTTTCGTCTCAACGAAATGCTTGCGTCTGCTGCCAGCGCAGCGAGCTGTGCCTGGCGAGACCCGTTGCGTGCCCCTTGAACTTCAACTTGACTGTTTCTGGGCAATATTGCTTGGCTGAGCGTTAATGGAGGTTAAATCTTGTATTTAATAATAATAATAATGCTCCTAAGTAAAGCTTTTTTTGCTCCTTCTTACTTCGGCCAACAGTATGGACATATGCAATGGATCTCTTTGTCCTTTTACTCTAGTGTTTCACTCTCAATGATTTTCTTTTGTATGCTCTGACTAAAATAGAACATGAAAGCCGATTATTAATAACATTCAGGCGGCTCATCATTGGAAAACTAGTTTCAAACTACTTGTTATTTGATTTGAAATTCTTTTTACAACTTGGATATTTGTACTTATGCGTTTGATCTAGTTCTCAGATTTAATGACGTTAAAAATGGCTGGCACAGCCGCAGCGATCAATTTCAACAATGATTTCAGTGTTTACTCAGAAAGGTTTACTCCTTCCCTCATTTCTTACAATTCTGCTCTTATTATACCATCACCATGACTGAGCGCAGAACGATGTTCCTTTCATTTTGCTCTTTTTCATAGAATTTCAAACGCTAGTCCGCTACGCTAATTTTGCAGGCCAGCGCACCTATAGCCTGCTCACATTCTGCTTCAACCGTGAAGAGAAGTTATCATTTCATTATTAACGGGCGCATTCTGCCGGAACTGAATGTACTCTGGTGCGTCAGTATTCCTGCAGGCAAAAGGTTTTGGGCTTTGCTCATTTACGCGACGAGTCTCCTCGGTTTATCCTATAAGCCTTGCCTCGGTTGTTTTAACGTAGTGGATACCCAATTATTGCAATCTGTTGCCGTCATTTAAAAACAAATGCATGTTACTTCGCGTTTCTTTTTGGAGTGTTGCGGTTTTACCGAGACGAAATTTGTTTTTGCGTCTTTATATCAGTGTTTCGTGCCTGAAAGGCGTTCGTGTTTCTCTAGTTGTTTTTCTATGATTTCTGTTCGACCAATCACCGATGGTTGAAAATCCTAGTCTTTCGAAACATTTTCTCAACCGTGCCGTGTATGACACGTAGCTTGCTCATGACAATTGATGTTACTTACCTGCTTCTCATAAGGCACCCTTGATCGAAATATAAAGCTGAAATAAAACTCCATACAACACCATTTTACGAAGGCTGAGTGCGATATATTCGACTCCTGCAGGTTTCCGCTGGATGACCGCGCTGCTTCCGAAGTACCGAGACGTCTGCAGGCATGTATGCATGCGTAGCTCGGGCCGAATTTGACTCCATTCTCACTGGTCGAGCGTGGGTCCGGCGGGGTATAGCGTTATCTTGTTGCCGATATTCATAATATTCGGACCTTCGACCATCGGTCTTGCCGATAAAACGCGGCGCTCGAGAGGGATATTGGACTAGCGTCTACAGGTCTCGGCCGTCTCGCTGATGTAGCCTCTCGAGTCTCGCTATAATGCTGCCTCGGCAGTCTCGCTGATGCTGCCTCGGCACTCTCGCTGATGCTGTCTCGGAAGTCTCGCTATAATGCTGTCTCGGCAGTCTCGCTATAATGCTGCCTCGGCACTCTCGCTGATGCTACCTCGGCCGTCTCGCTGATGCTGCCTCGGCACTCTCGCTGATGCTGCCTCGGCACTCTCGCTGATGCTGCCTCGGCACTCTCGCTGATGCTGCCTCGACAGTCTCGCTGATGCTGTCTCGGAAGTCTCGCTATAATGCTGCCTCGGCAGTCTCGCTATAATGCTGCCTCGGCAGTCTCGCTATAATGCTGCCTCGGCAGTCTCGCTGATGCTGCCTCCGCACTCTCGCTGATGCTGCCTCGGCACTCTCGCTGATGCTGCCTCGGCACTCTCGCTGATGCTGCCTCGGCCGTCTCGCTGATGCTGCCTCGGCACTCTCGCTGATGCTGCCTCGGCACTCTCGCTGATGCTGCCTCGGCACTCTCGCTGATGCTGCCTCGGCACTCTCGCTGATGCTGCCTCGACAGTCTCGCTGATGCTGCCTCGACAGTCTCGCTGATGCTGTCTCGGAAGTCTCGCTATAATGCTGCCTCGGCAGTCTCGCTATAATGCTGCCTCGGCAGTCTCGCTATAATGCTGCCTCGGCAGTCTCGCTATAATGCTGCCTCGGCACTCTCGCTGATGCTGCCTCGGCACTCTCGCTGATGCTGCCTCGACAGTCTCGCTGATGCTGCCTCGGCACTCTCGCTGATGCTGCCTCGGCACTCTCGCTGATGCTGCCTCGGCACTCTCGCCGATGCTGCCTCGGCACTCTCGCCGATGCTGCCTCGGCAGTCTCGCTGATGCTGCCTCGGCAGTCTCGCTGATGCTGCCTCGGCACTCTCGCTGATGCTGCCTCGACAGTCTCGCTGATGCTGCCTCGGCTGTCTCGCTGATGCTGCCTCGGCAGTCTCGCTGATGCTGCCTCGGCCGTCTCGCTGATGCTGCCTCGGCACTCTCCCTGATGCTGCCTCGGCACTCTCGCTGATGCTGCCTCGGCCGTCTCGCTGATGCTGCCTCGGCCGTCTCGCTGATGCTGCCTCGGCACTCTCGCTGATGCTGCCTCGGCACTCTCGCTGATGCTGCCTCGGCACTCTCGCTGATGCTGCCTCGACAGTCTCGCTGATGATGCCTCGACAGTCTCGGTGATGCTGCCTCGGCAGTCTCGCTGATGCTGCCTCGGCACTCTCGCTGATGCTGCCTCGACAGTCTCGCTGATGCTGCCTCGGCACTCTCGCTGATGCTGCCTCGGCACTCTCGCTGATGCTGCCTCAGCACTCTCGCTGATGCTGCCTCGGCACTCTCGCTGATGCTGCCTCGGCACTCTCGCTGATGCTGCCTCGGCACTCTCGCTGATGCTGCCTCGGCACTCTCGCTGATGCTGCCTCGGCACTCTCGCTGATGCTGCCTCGGCACTCTCGCTGATGCTGCCTCGGCACTCTCGCTGATGCTGCCTCGGCACTCTCGCTGATGCTGCCTCGGCACTCTCGCTGATGCTGCCTCGGCACTCTCGCTGATGCTGCCTCTGCACTCTCGCTGATGCTGCCTCGGCACTCTCGCTGATGCTGCCTCGGCACTCTCGCTGATGCTGCCTCGGCACTCTCGCTGATGCTGCCTCGGCACTCTCGCTGATGCTGCCTCGACAGTCTCGCTGATGCTGCCTCGGCACTCTCGCTGATGCTGCCTCGGCAGTCTCGCTGATGCTGCCTCGGCACTCTCGCTGATGCTGCCTCGGCACTCTCGCTGATGCTGCCTCGGCACTCTCGCCGATGCTGCCTCGGCACTCTCGCCGATGCTGCCTCGGCAGTCTCGCTGATGCTGCCTCGGCAGTCTCGCTGATGCTGCCTCGGCACTCTCGCTGATGCTGCCTCGACAGTCTCGCTGATGCTGCCTCGGCTGTCTCGCTGATGCTGCCTCGGCAGTCTCGCTGATGCTGCCTCGGCCGTCTCGCTGATGCTGCCTCGGCACTCTCCCTGATGCTGCCTCGGCACTCTCGCTGATGCTGCCTCGGCCGTCTCGCTGATGCTGCCTCGGCCGTCTCGCTGATGCTGCCTCGGCACTCTCGCTGATGCTGCCTCGGCACTCTCGCTGATGCTGCCTCGGCACTCTCGCTGATGCTGCCTCGACAGTCTCGCTGATGATGCCTCGACAGTCTCGGTGATGCTGCCTCGGCAGTCTCGCTGATGCTGCCTCGGCACTCTCGCTGATGCTGCCTCGACAGTCTCGCTGATGCTGCCTCGGCACTCTCGCTGATGCTGCCTCGGCACTCTCGCTGATGCTGCCTCGGCACTCTCGCTGATGCTGCCTCGGCACTCTCGCTGATGCTGCCTCGGCACTCTCGCTGATGCTGCCTCGGCACTCTCGCTGATGCTGCCTCGACACTCTCGCTGATGCTGCCTCGGCACTCTCGCTGATGCTGCCTCGGCACTCTCGCTGATGCTGCCTCGGCACTCTCGCTGATGCTGCCTCGGCACTCTCGCTGATGCTGCCTCTGCACTCTCGCTGATGCTGCCTCGGCACTCTCGCTGATGCTGCCTCGGCACTCTCGCTGATGCTGCCTCGACAGTCTCGCTGATGCTGCCTCGGCACTCTCGCTGATGCTGCCTCGGCAGTCTCGCTGATGCTGCCTCGGCCGTCTCGCTGATGCTGCCTCGGCCGTTTCGCTGATGCTGCCTCGGCTGTCTCGCTGATGCTGCCTCGGCTGTCTCGCTGATTCTGCCTCAGCAGTCTCGCTGATTCTGCCTCGGAAGTCTCGCTATAATGCTGCCTCGGCAGTCTCGCTCTAATGCTGCCTCGGCAGTCTCGCTGTAATGCTGCCTCGGCAGTCTTGCTGTAATGCTGCCTCGGCAGTCTTGCTGTAATGCTGCCTCGGCAGTCTCGCTATAATGCTGCCCCGGCAGTCTCGCTATAATGCTGCCTCGGCAGTCTCACTATAATGCTGCCTCGGCAGTCTCGCTATAATGCTGCCTCGGCAGTCTCGCTATAATGCTGCCTCGGCAGTCTCGCTAGCTATAATGCTGCCTCGGCAGTCTCGCTAGCTATAATGCTGCCTCGGCAAGTCTCGCTAGCTATAATGCTGCCTCGGCAGTCTCGCTAGCTATAATGCTGCCTCAGCAGTCTCGCTAGCTATAATGCTGCCTCGGCAGTCCTCGCTAGCTATAATGCTGCCTCGGCAGTCTCGCTAGCTATAATGCTGCCTCGGCAGTCTCGCTAGCTATAATGCTGCCTCGGCAGTCTCGCTAGCTATAATGCTGCCTAGGCAGTCTCGCTAGCTATAATGCTGCCTAGGCAGTCTCGCTAGCTATAATGCTGCCTAGGCAGTCTCGCTAGCTATAATGCTGCCTCGGCAGTCCTCGCTAGCTATAATGCTGCCTCGGCAGTCTCGCTAGCTATAATGCTGCCTCGGTAGTCTCGCTAGCTATAATGCTGCCTCGGCAGTCTCGCTAGCTATAATGCTGCCTCGGCAGTCTCGCTAGCTATAATGCTGCCTCGGCAGTCTCGCTAGCTATAATGCTGCCTCGGCAGTCTCGCTAGCTATAATGCTGCCTCGGCAGTCTCGCTATAATGCTGCCTCGGCAGTTTCGCTGATGCAGCCTCGGCAGTCTTGCTGATGCAGCCTCTCGAGTCACGCTATAATGCTGCCTCTCGAGTCTCGCTGATGCAGCCTCGGCAGTCTCGCTGATGCTGCCTCGGCCGTCTCGCTGATGCTGCCTCGGCCGTCTCGCTGATGCTGCCTCGGCACTCTCGCTGATGCTGCCTCGGCACTCTCGCTGATGCTGCCTCGACAGTCTCGCTGATGATGCCTCGACAGTCTCGCTGATGCTGCCTCGGCAGTCTCGCTGATGCTGCCTCGGCACTCTCGCTGATGCTGCCTCGACAGTCTCGCTGATGCTGCCTCGGCAACTCTCGCTGATGCTGCCTCGGCACTCTCGCTGATGCTGCCTCGGCACTCTCGCTGATGCTGCCTCGGCACTCTCGCTGATGCTGCCTCGGCACTCTCGCTGATGCTGCCTCGGCACTCTCGCTGATGCTGCCTCGGCACTCTCGCTGATGCTGCCTCGGCACTCTCGCTGATGCTGCCTCGGCACTCTCGCTGATGCTGCCTCGGCACTCTCGCTGATGCTGCCATCGGCACTCTCGCTGATGCTGCCTCGGCACTCTCGCTGATGCTGCCTCTGCACTCTCGCTGATGCTGCCTCGGCACTCTCGCTGATGCTGCCTCGGCACTCTCGCTGATGCTGCCTCGACAGTCTCGCTGATGCTGCCTCGGCACTCTCGCTGATGCTGCCTCGGCAGTCTCGCTGATGCTGCCCTCGGCCGTCTCGCTGATGCTGCCTCGGCCGTTTCGCTGATGCTGCCTCGGCCGTTTCGCTGATGCTGCCTCGGCTGTCTCGCTGATGCTGCCTCGGCTGTCTCGCTGATTCTGCCTCAGCAGTCTCGCTGATTCTGCCTCGGAAGTCTCGCTATAATGCTGCCTCGGCAGTCTCGCTCTAATGCTGCCTCGGCAGTCCTCGCTGTAATGCTGCCTCGGCAGTCTTGCTGTAATGCTGCCTCGGCAGTCTTGCTGTAATGCTGCCTCGGCAGTCTCGCTATAATGCTGCCTCGGCAGTCTCGCTATAATGCTGCCTCGGCAGTCTCGCTATAATGCTGCCTCGGCAGTCTCGCTATAATGCTGCCTCGGCAGTCTCGCTATAATGCTGCCTCGGCAGTCTCGCTAGCTATAATGCTGCCTCGGCAGTCTCGCTAGCTATAATGCTGCCTCGGCAGTCTCGCTAGCTATAATGCTGCCTCGGCAGTCTCGCTAGCTATAATGCTGCCTCGGCAGTCTCGCTAGCTATAATGCTGCCTCGGCAGTCTCGCTAGCTATAATGCTGCCTCGGCAGTCTCGCTAGCTATAATGCTGCCTCGGCAGTCTCGCTAGCTATAATGCTGCCTCGGCAGTCTCGCTAGCTATAATGCTGCCTCGGCAGTCTCGCTAGCTATAATGCTGCCTCGGCAGTCTCTCTAGCTATAATGCTGCCTAGGCAGTCTCGCTAGCTATAATGCTGCCTAGGCAGTCTCGCTAGCTATAATGCTGCCTCGGCAGTCTCGCTAGCTATAATGCTGCCTCGGCAGTCTCGCTAGCTATAATGCTGCCTCGGCAGTCTCGCTAGCTATAATGCTGCCTCGGCAGTCTCGCTAGCTATAATGCTGCCTCGGCAGTCTCGCTAGCTATAATGCTGCCTCGGCAGTCTCGCTAGCTATAATGCTGCCTCGGCAGTCTCGCTAGCTATAATGCTGCCTCGGCAGTCTCGCTAGCTATAATGCTGCCTCGGCAGTCTCGCTAGCTATAATGCTGCCTCGGCAGTCTCGCTAGCTATAATGCTGCCTCGGCAGTCTCGCTAGCTATAATGCTGCCTCGGCAGTCTCGCTAGCTATAATGCTGCCTCGGCAGTCTCGCTAGCTATAATGCTGCCTCGGCAGTCTCGCTAGCTATAATGCTGCCTCGGCAGTCTCGCTAGCTATAATGCTGCCTCGGCAGTCTCGCTAGCTATAATGCTGCCTCGGCAGTCTCGCTAGCTATAATGCTGCCTCGGCAGTCTCGCTAGCTATAATGCTGCCTCGGCAGTCTCGCTAGCTATAATGCTGCCTCGGCAGTCTCGCTAGCTATAATGCTGCCTCGGCAGTCTCGCTAGCTATAATGCTGCCTCGGCAGTCTCGCTAGCTATAATGCGGCCTCGGCAGTCTCGCTAGCTATAATGCGGCCTCGGCAGTCTCGCTAGCTATAATGCGGCCTCGGCAGTCTCGCTAGCTATAATGCGGCCTCGGCAGTCTCGCTAGCTATAATGCGGCCTCGGCAGTCTCGCTAGCTATAATGCTGCCTCGGCAGTCTCGCTATAATGCTGCCTCGGCAGTTTCGCTGATGCAGCCTCGGCAGTCTTGCTGATGCAGCCTCTCGAGTCACGCTATAATGCTGCCTCTCGAGTCTCGCTGATGCAGCCTCGGCAGTCTCGCTGATGCAGCCTCTCGAGTCTCGCTGATGCAGCCTCTCGAGTCTCGCTATAATGCTGCCTCTCGAGTCTCGCTATAATGCTGCCTCTCGAGTCTCGCTGATGCAGCCTCGGCAGTCTCGCTGATGCAGCCTCGGCAGTCTCGTTGTCGCTGTATCAATGCTTTGCTCTCTACGAATCTAGATGACTTGCACTTTAGTGTTTTGCTTACTGATGAATGCCCGCTCAACCTTCACCTTAGGTGTGTAGATAGTGAAGTAACCTTGCTGCGTAGTCTCGGATCTGTGCGACTGCGGACTATGTGTTCGGGAGACGACTTCGAGTATTGTAAATATTGTTGGTAACAGCTCTCTGTACTTTCGTCGCTTTTTGTTTGCATTAAGTGCATAAAGAACATTGTGCGTCCAATTCGTTCTGGCAGCTTTTGAAGATTTAGGTTCCCCTATAAAATTCTTGTGGATTTTCTTCCTGCATTCATAGTTGGCCGATCTTTAGTTTGGCCGCCTGCAGACGACCTCTCAACACATTGCTCTGACAGAAAGCTACAGTTGCTGAATGAATTCTGGTCGCTCCCAGGAAATCCATTTTGATCGAAATCCGAGTAGTATTCCTCGCGCGTTTTTCCGTTGAGCTTCAGAATTATTTGTATTCTGTTTGAAACCTCCGAAGCTCTCAGTTTGCATTCCTATCTTACCTCGTTTCGATTGCTTTCCGAAGGTTTCTGGATCAAAGTATTCCTATGGCTCGTGCGCAAACAGTCTCCGTCGTCCGTCATTTTTATGAAATAAATGTTTCGATTTCCTCGCTCGAATCGCTGATTCCTTTCTCAAAGTTGACTGGCTTTTAGCTCGTCGTTCCATGCTATCGATTGCATGGCGCACCTCGCTTCTTAATGGTCAAACTTCGTTCATGTTCTTTCGATTGATTTTTCGGCCATTCGAGATTTTAGAAACGATGCGCAATTGTTAAGAATCTTGGCTGCGTGCCATCGTTTGAAGAGTTTCAGTGGGGCTAAAGGAAGGGTGTTCATCACTGCCTTGTCTTGTTAGTTCGCCATTAATTTGGCCGGAACTGTAACATCAGCCTCTCTTAGTCTCCGCTCCTTCGGTTATTGACTTAAGATGGCTGGAGGGTGGGAGGCCAGCTCTCTGCGGGGAGCTGGGGAGGCCTCGAAATTTGACAGCTCGGTCCCGAGGGTCGAGGCGGCAGGGGGTGGTGGTGGCGGCCGTGCTCGTCAGGACTGGGGCGACCCTTCTGCCGAGCTGAGCGCTGCTCAACTCCTGCACAAGTTCGTCCTGTTAATCACTATGAGGAGTGAGTCAATATAATGAACCAGTTGGTATGAAGGTGGGCGAGTGCTGTGTACTTTGATTAAATGAAGTAGCATGGAGAATGCATCACCAGCTCTCAGATTAGTTGGAGTGTGGTCGGTAGCAGTCATTTAGTTCGTGCTGTTTCCGTCGTTTGGCATTGTCGCTGATTGTGTTCTTCATACTACGACTCTTCTCGTTGTTATCATTTTGGTTCAGTCTTCCAATTGCACGAATTTTACTTAGACCAAGATGGAACTTGACTCGAGTTTTGACTGCATTTAGTTCGTCTATAAAAAGAAATAGTGCGTTCTTTATATGGTGACTTTTGCTTCTCAATGGTTATCTGTATTATTTCTGCCAAATTCCTATTCATAACTTTCTGTTTTAAATGCTCTAAAATTCGAATGTACTAATTATAATTTTGCGTAAAGGGTTATAAATTTCATAAGCTCGTAGTCTCACAAGTGAAAGCATATTTGCGTACTTACTTTCCTGTCAAATTTATGCGATAGTCTCCAATTTCATTTCATAATTTAACTAAGTTGAAGATGTGAACTAAGTTTGGTACGATTGTGAAAATTATTTTTTAATTTTGTTTAGTTTAATCAATGACTGGAATGTCCAAATATTTTGCATGTTTGATTCACAGACGCAAATTTACGGCAGAAAATAAAATATTATTCATTCGAAAAGGACTGCTTCAGCTGCTGTGTTGCCACCGCTGTTTAGGATAGCCACTCTGCTCTTTCTTTTACGTGCGAGATGCTCGTGAGAAGTGCGTGAGGTTGCGTTGTGTTTTGCTGCGAATGACTCGACCAACTCTGTGGCATGTTCAGCCTTCGGATTCGTCGAATTTAATTCGTCAGCTGCATTGAACGAATGCTTCCGTACTGCAGTTATTTTGAGAGTAATGAAATTCTTTGTAGTGAACGCCGTTGTACTTTTAAATAATGTTTTCTCTTGTGTTGGCATCTGGTCAGCATCCTTGTCACCTAAGTAAGTTATTTCACTGATTTTTCAGTTAGAAATGCAATTAAACACGTCATAAAAAATACTAGAAACTGTTCCGTGTACTTCTGAGGTCACTGTACAAGTAGTGTCAAAAGTAACTTCATAGGACGTTTGTGAAGATTACAAAATTTTAGGGTCGGAGTTTACAAAGGAGTTGAAATATTTCGTACTGAAGTATGCGTTGTATATGTTACGATGTTAGCGTATTTTTGAACCGAAATGCTTTGTAAATGAAGTAATTTTCATGTAAAGCTCGACTCATTTAGTGTGCGTGTGCACTTGAGCATGTTAAATCACAAAAACATCGGTGAATACATTGTAAGGGTGTGAATTCCCCCCCAAAAAAGTGTTGAGATAACACTTCTCCAATCGAGAAAAGTTTGTCGAATACACACAATTACTATCAATCTTTAAAACATTCCAGTCCATTTAACATCTGTTGTGTGAAGATGCGTATTAATGTGTTTTTCGTGTGAAGTATAGCGAATGCCCTAAGTATGTCTAAATTGTGAAGTTTTTAATGAAATAGGTGGGCGGTAATTGATGGTTCATGTAGCAGGACGTGAGCATTGTGTTCAACAGGCCCGCAGCAGCGAGACACAGCCCTGCACTCCGAGCCTGTCCTGCGACCGGCATGCGAGGGACGCTCGCTCCCTGCCGCTGTGCCTCCATGGCAGTGTTCCCGGCACTCCTTCCGACTGTGCTACGCGGACATGAGGCTGACATACGCTCAAATTATCTGGACTAGTCCACCCCCCTTTATTTGAAATAAGAAAGAAGGCGAAATGAAAAAAAAAGGCCGCGAGAGACAAAAAATTCCATCTCTCGAGAGTTGATGAGGCCGAGTGCACACAACCCGTCAAAAATGTACAACAATGTTCGACAAATCACATGACACACGTTCCTATTTCCTGAGGGTTGAAGTGGTATTCATTCCTACTCGAATATGATAGATTAATACACTAGAAATTGTGGAGCTGATGAAGCTCGTGTCACAGATACGCTCATCACACACTTTCGCCTGGCTTCGGACAGACGGACGCGGCTCGTATTATAGTATGGATTCTTATTTTTTGGCTATTTTCCCTGCTGTTATCTTCGGATTGGGAACCTTTCGTTAGTCGATGGTGAACTTTTTTCGTCGTGAGTATCGTGATTTTATCCGGACTTTTGCTAGTATTGTAAAGCTTACAGCTAGACTTGGTCGAACGGTTGATCAACATATGCTGAACATGCGCCATTGATAAATTTGCGTTTTGGTAGATGCGCTTACCTGCACTCGATCGCCCCCTGAAGAGGTACAGCTGTTGTATATATGGTGGGAATTTGCACTCCCAGGGGTAAACTATTAGGCCTCGAGCTATGGGTTAGGAAGGCCTTCCTTTCGTTGACGTAGAGCACGTATTTTGATTTATTACGGACCATTTTTTTCGGTTCACTACTGTCCGGTTATTCAGCGCCTTCTACTTTCTTCTTCAACTTTCATCTTGTTTTATAAACTACACTTCCAGTTTCTATGCATCCTGTGCAAAAATTCCGTGTTCTTTCAAATCCCTTTTTAATGGTGCCCTTCTCTTCCCTCTCTTTGAAGCGCCTTTCGTTGCAGTTAGGGCGGCATAAACTAACATCTAATCTAACCTTCCCTCAGAAAGATACAACTATTGTATCTGTGGGAATTGGCACTCTCAGGTGGAAAATGTGAGGTCCTAAGCTGAAAGTTAGGTAGGTCTTCTTACAATTGAAATAAGATATATGCATGTGTTTTATTTCGCTAGGGACCATCTTTTTTCGGTTCACTGCAGTCTTGTATTTTCATTTTTTTCAACTTTTATCTCGTTTCCTAGCCTTCCTTCTCAACTTGTTGTTTAAATGCGCTGTTGTGAGGGAACACACCGCGAGCATTTATTCCGCGTTGCCCTAGCTCCATCATAAAAAGTACCTTCATCCTTCCTCTCTGTGAGCATCTTTGTCGTACGTGGTAAGGGATGCAGAAACTAACTCAAAATCAATGTAATGTACTCGTAATATGATCTAATCTTCCTTTCTTGCGGTTAATAAAGCTGAAACTATCAAATCTAATATAATTTAACTGCGCTAGCATCTGTAATGCAAATAGAGTTAAAGAGGAGATGGTGTGGTGGAATATTTTCTTCCGTTCGTCTACCATTCGAGAGAGGTCTCTTGAACTAAAATCTATATAACACGGAAGAGCTCTTTTATAACCAGATTTTCAGTGTGTGTATACTGTACCATAGTATTTGACATCAGTGCACAGTGTTGACTTACATCGTCAACTTTTGGTATAACGAAATGCTCCTTTCTACAGAGAATTTCATGTTCGTCAAATCTTGTGCTTTCTATAGCAAGTCATCTCGCTGGTCAACTGCAGGAGATCCACGTGCTGTATTGCGCGCAACTGCAGAGATGAACTGTTGCAAAGTTTGACTGATGAAAATTTTCAAGTGCAGCAATTTAATTTTATTATGGGTTCCTGCGTGCCCTGATGAGCTTTTTTGCTTTTCCAAGCTCTGAGTACTCAAGTAATGCCGATGTACGCGAAGCACGAAGTTTATAGGATTCAGCTATCGGTTGGGTTATTTTTTGCGACGCTAAAATGTGCATTCAGTTGTTCAGTTGAGCTTGCTTTTTCTCAGGAGTGAATTCTTTGTCAGTGAAATTCATGATGTATTTTAATGGATTTTTTCATGTGTGATGAAAGAGTGGAAAACTTTGTTGTGGGCATCACTGTATGTCACTTTTTTGGACGGTACCAATTGAGGTGGATTTTATTCTACTATGATTATCTTGTGGAAACCGAACGATGCCAAGTTATGTTTAAATTACATATAAGAATGTTAGTTGAAATAGCGGACATCCAGGTTCCATTGTTGTCAAATGAAATTCGAATTCAGCTGGAAATTATTATTTTCTGTCGAGCTTTCGAAATTTTAAACAAATTTTGTTTTCAGGACAAGAGACCGAAGTTTTTGGAAGCAAAGTTATGGCCAAAGCAGGTATCCTGGATACAAGGGAAAGATATTACATATAAGATAAACGAAAGCGGACATCGGTGGAACATGCAGTAGTCACAGTAATTATTTCAGGAGTGGTTTATAAACATCCGGAATTGAGAGATATCTATTGTAGGAGTTTGAATTAGTTGTGGAGTAGAATGCTTCTAAGTATCTTCTTTCTTTCTTGTTGGAATTTTGAGATATAATTTAATAATTTTGAAAATCTATTTAGTGACCCGTGTCCCGAACATGTTAGTAAACTAAAGAATTAATTTGAAAGAAAAAATTCTTTAAAGAAATTAATTCTTTAGTTTACTAACATGTTCGGGACACGGGTCACTAAATAGATTTTCAAAATTATTAAATTATATCTCAAAATTCCAACAAGAAAGAAAGAAGATACTTAGAAGCATTCTATTCCACAACTAATTCAAACTCCTACAATAGATATCTCTAAATTCCGGATGTTTATAAACCACTACTGAAATAATTACTGTGACTACTGCATGTTCCACCGATGTCCGCTTTCGTTTATCTTATATGTAATATCTTTCCCTTGTATCCAGGATACCTGCTTTGGCCATAACTTTGCTTCCAAAAACTTCAGTCTCTTGTCCTGAAAACGAAATTTGTTTAAAATTTCGAAAGCTCGACAGAAAATAATAATTTCCAGCTGAATACGAATTTCATTTGACATATAAGAATGTGAAGAGGAAGTGCAACTCTTGTCGAGTCCAGAATTTCAAACTTGAGACGTTCCATATTTCACTTCTATTGTTGCAGTTTGTTAAACTTGAACACTGAGCTCGACCATAGCACGAATTAATTGCTGTAAAAGAGCACTCAAAGAAAGGTACCCTCCTTTCAGTGGAGGAAGTTCGGCAATTATTTGTTTATTTTTTAGTGTGGCTGCTTCTGCCCATCGTTGGTTGCTGCGATGGCCGTTTGTGCTCGAGCGAACCGGACGCTCGGCCCTTCCGTATCCGTGTTGCGGGCATGACAACTTCTGCTTCTTCAAACTCAAGCTCTAAATATTTTCCGTGTGAAGATCTGGTTTTAAAGCGTTTACATAAGCAGGGATATGTTCTGTTCGAGCCGAAGTGTTATTTTTCGTATTTTCATAAACCTTCAGCGCTGACCCTTTCTGTTCAGTCATTTCTTTTCCACTTGTATGAAGTTTCACTCGCCAGATTTCAATACGCAGTTATTCTTCACTCGATCTTATGAGGGACGTTACTGTTGCACGTTTGAGCAACCAGAGCGTGTGGGGCTGCGTAGCACAGCGAGTGGGTGTATCATGATGACTGTGGAAGCGTACACATGTGACGTGTAATGCTTATTTAATCAACTGAAAAGTTTTTTCGCGTACATTTACCGATTTGGATAACTAATGTAGAATATTTTACACGTAGGCGGGAAACCTTCGTCTATCAGCGCCAAAAATGAAAACAAATTTTTTAATTTTCGTTAACTTATTTTCGCTTTAAAATGGGTTAAATAAACAACCATCTCATAGAACGTTAATGTATTTTTCTGTTGGCGTAAATTTCGAAAGTACGTAAGAGTAATTTTGCACTTGACGCCTTCGCGCTGCTCAAGCCGCACAACTCTATAATTACTACTTTGTAAATTAGTGCTGCTGGCAATTGTAATGTTTGACTTTAACTTTCCTAAACCAGTTATGTCTTCGCCTCATTTTGGATTGCCCCTAATTCCATTTGACGAGTCGGGCGTTAAGCGTGTGAAATGAGGCTTATATCATGTTCGTCGTCCCTCGAACTGTTTAACAGAATCAAGCAATGTATTCTCTGCTAGAATACGAGTGTCTTCTTTTGCTCATGTAGTGTATATTGGGGAGAATATCTGAATTTGACAGCTTTCTATATACGTGTGGTAAAATGCCCATTAAGTTGATATTTGGAGACGCTGTACAGATTCACGATTGTTTTATGAATGTCAGAATATGTTTTTTGACTTTCTGCATTTCGTGCAAAATGAACGAAAAACCTTAATACATGGTGATGGTTGTGTAGGTTTCCTAAAATTTTAATTTTTGTGCCGTGATATTGCTAAAATTTAATACCCTAACAATTTTCACGATCTGGTGAGACGGAACTTCCTGAAATTGAATTGAACAAAATTTATTGAAAGTGCAACAGGGCCCCTACTAGATTGAAGTACCCATTACATTGTGTGTTCGCTTTCGCCATGAAGGCATAAAATATACTGAAACTATTCTGCTGCTATGTCTTATAATTTATGTTCTTTTCGCTGCTGCTGGGTGGAGATAATTTCAAGAGTAATTTTAAAGACCAAAAATTGACGAGCGATATTTTTGCCTAACCACTGACGGTGAGGTGCGATAAATAAAAAAATCATTATTCAAAAGGCGCAAAATTTGAAATTTCTATGGCGTTAGTTTTTAAGGAGATTTTGTACATGACAATATTGCTTAGCTTAACACAATCACTGCGATGGGTTCAACTGAAGTTCAATGTCAAACTCAAATTTAGAGTCAAAAGTTGTTAAAAAAATTTATATACAGCAAACAATAACTGTGTAAAATAAACACCATCAATTTTGATTGTATTTATTTATTATGAATTTTAAATACCATCTATTTATTTATTTTGAATACCATCAATTTTGATGGTATTGATGTCGTTTTCGGGTCGTTTTGCAGCTGGACAAACTCAACCCACCGGTGGTGGGTGCAATTCGTTAAATGCAATGAATGTGTAGAAATGAGTTCCGTGATATTCTTTTGTGTTGACTAGCTTTTGTGGTAATTTCAACAAATGTTGCAGAATTATGCTTATCTGTAACTGTACATCTGGAATTTTATACCTTGAAGAAAAGCTTTCAGTTTAACTTGTGGGACGACGCACATTCTTTGGGAAGCATCAAAAATTAGGTGACGTCTTCTCCAACGTCGTTGGCCAAAACACGATGCCTAATTATTCTAATGTGCCTCAGGGATAAAAGCTTTTCACTGCCAACACTCATGTGTTCGTGCTGTTGCATTTAAAATTGCAAACTAATATTCTTGTTGAAAATAAAATCGCCATGGAAACCAGTTTTGTAAAATTTCCACTTCCTACATGGTCTGGCTTATTCACGGTCGTTTTAAAAGTTATTTGGAGGCGCTCTTGACATGAAAGCGCGCTAGCCTTTTGCTTGTGTTGCTCTTTGGAGTCACAAGAAGCTTGCTGTCGAGAGATTTAGTTGAGAGCCCTCAGCTCGGCGAGTATCTGGAGCCTGAGGCCCCGGCATGCCTAGCTTCATTAAGTCTACGCATGACTATGCCGAGAGCTGTTCACTCATCCTCAAACGAAGGTGTACACATTAATATTCATTTGCGCAGGGCTCAGTGCTGGCAAAGGCATGAATTATTCGCGTATTAAGACTCAACTTCGTGATTATTAACATCTCCTTAGTGACCAAGAACAAATGCCGACGCAGGAACTGAGGCCGCCTTGGTTTGAGGCCCGCAGCGACAGCGTGATTGATTACGATATCACGCTAATGTTTGCACAGCAGCTACTGTCTCATGGCCAATTTGAAGTCTCAATTTACAGCGTGCGTGCGTCTTGCGAAATAGTTTTTGCGAAGGATGTGCGGTACATACGTGGTGACCAGCATTTTGTTGCACAAACTTCAACGTATAGTCAGAACCGTTAAAATAAATTCTTTTTGCCCAATAACCGTGTGTTCGGAAATGCTTGGTTGAAGAGTTACAAGGACTTGAAGTTTGAAAGGTAGTGAAGAAAAATTCGTCCTTTGATAGTGACACGGAAATGAAATGTAGAAGTTAAAAAATCATTTTCTCAATGAACACAAGTAACAGAATATCAACTTTGATTTTTACAATCATCAAAAACGTATTTTTTAAATTAGGTTAGGTATTTACAAAAGATACTCAAAATGACGACCATCTGTTGCGAAGCAAACGTTCAAACGCGGGCGCAATGAGTGCGGACGCGATACCAGGAGTTTCACGAATCCTTGCAAAGGATATTCGGTTGTTATTTTGGCTATTCTGCATCGTGAGTTCATAATAAAAATGCTTTCCTGATCCTGACTTCTTCACTTCATTTCCCTACCATTCTTTAGGTACGAATTTTTGGTACAAAACGCTTAATATTTGTAATCCATGGAACTCCCCCAACAAAAAGTTTCCTACCACACAGTTGTCCAGTAAAAAGCGTTAACTTCAATAGTGCCAAGCTTATGCTGCAATGCACAAGCAAGCCAAGTGCAGCTCACCCCTCTCAGGGAGATACAACTATTGGATCTATTAGCGATCCTAGGGGGAATATGTGAGGTCCCAAGCTAAAGGTTAGGTAAGCTGTCTTTTTGTTAATATAGAATAGGTTTTTGTTTTTGTTAGGACCATCATGTTTTCGGTTCACTGCTGTCCTGTTTTTAAACCCCTACTACCTTCTTCTTCAACTTTTATCTTGTCTCGTAAACTTCTTTCTCAACTTTCTGTTTCTATGTACCTTGTACATAAATTCCGCGCTCCCCCAAGTTCATACTAAATGGTGCCTTCCTCCTTCCTGTCTTTGGAACGCCTTTGTTGCGGTTAGGGAGACAAACTAACATCTAATCTGAATCTATTGCAATTAAATTTATACTAAAATCGAATATCGAACTCCAGTTTGACCCATCACGGTTAACGTGTTAACCTCTGGTAACAGCTAGATCTTCATTTAGCCACGAGCCAGAGTTTCCTCCAAGTTTGGCTGTTGGGATACTTCTGAATATTATATTTAGGTTAACACGTTCACTGCCGATTTACCACTATGTAAATTGCTCATTTACGTATCGATGTGAATGAACAGCATTTTAATTATTTCGATATCTTTTCAAGGATACGAAGTAAAATATCAGCAGGTTAGTACATTTTTACCCTTCTTATGAAAGATGCAATTTTTTTTTCGAGCAGTAAAGTCATTTTTTAAACTCTGCTGCTTACAACCTTGCTTAACATGAGACCGCTGGCCGCACATGTGCCTACAGCGGCAGCGAACGTGTTAGGGATTATTAATCGCAAATTCGACGTGGAGCACAATTTTGTCCATCAATGTCGCGCATTGGTTTATCTATTTTTGAACAACCTTTTTCATTTCAAGCTAAATTCAGTTAACAAAATATTCATTTTGCTTAAACCGAAGAAATGGTTGATTTCAGAAATTTTGTGCAGCAAGCTGCTATTTATTTCGTGAAATTGAAGTTTTGTTGTTTGTCCTGAGAGCCCGCTGGCCGTGTCGTTTTCGTAAACTGGGTAACTTTCAGTCCGATTTAGTTCTTTTGTTCTGATTGCGTTCGTAAGTTGTGAATGCTTTACAGAACTTTACTTCCAATCGCTACAGTGCACTCACTACGTTGTGCTCTCTCCTCCACTGAGGAGAGGGAACTGAGGGCGACAATCTGTTCACGCGCCTAGCTCAAGTGCGCTGTGCCTTTGCGATGCATGGAAGTTGTGCCTCTCCTCTTCTGAGGGAGTTAAATTTTATTGTCGCAAGTCTAAAGAGGCCTGAAAAATTTAAGTCAGTTTAGTGTGCTTCATTTTACAGTCCATCACAGACGTACCTTCAAATTGCACAGCCGGCTTTCCCCTCCTACGTTTGCGACGCAAATCCTGTTTTTCATTCTTCAATGTTTTGGGTCTCAACTCTGTTACGATTTAATGCCCGTGGTGTCAATTGAGACTTCTTCAGAGTAGTTACTAGATTAATTTCATGTATTATTTAAACTAAATCTTCTTGTCTGATGAGTGAAAGCCTTCTAACCTTCCTGGGAGCCACTCCTTTTCTGGATACTTCAAAGGAGTAGCTCCCAGGTGCATTTATTTAGCGTGATAATTTGTCAGTTTGACGTATCATAGTTCAGTTCTCTGAAAACTTTCTTTGATTATAATTAAGAACTGCCCGAATGCGTCAAAGTAGCAAAGTTGCATCAGTAGAAATAGTACTAGTAGTACCAATGAGATATAACATTTAATATGAATGGGAAACACGTTTTGATTTATTTTCCCAAAGCCCCTCTATTCAGTGATATATTGAACGAGATCGAGTGCTTTTATTGGCGCTACAAACTGAGTAGTTGGATCGAATCGTATTCTGGTTTTTAGCGTTCAATATGACAGTGATGCTGCTAAATCAGCAGTTATACGTTTTGTTGGCCTTCACGTGCTGTTTCACTGTCTTCTTCAAAAAATTTTCATTTCTATTGAGCTCTGTTATCCAGGTGCTTTATCTTTATAGTCCTGAACTTAAATCAAGAGTTTCTACCTTACTGAATTGAAATCTATAGCATTATTTTACGCATGACAATTCTGAAACGAGGAAGAGCGTCATACTTGTTGGTCTGTTTTTTTTTTGTACTTGTTGTTTTCTAAATTTAATTCGTTAAATATGTAATAAAATATCAAATTTTCAAGGCTTCCATTTGAACTTGTTCAATTGGTCTCCCGTAACAACTCCCGACAATTAATAGTTGTTGGTTCATCTGTTAATAATATCTCAGCATTTCTTATTTCAGAATTTCCCGTTGGTAGTAGATGTTCTGGCGCACGGATGTTGTTAATTGACTTTGTAATATAAAATGGTTACGTCAGGCTAATTTGCTGCTATTCCTCACGTAAACATACTACGAACGTTTTTTATAGGAAATTTCAAAAGATAATTGATTTTTAAATACTAGGAAAGTAAGACTTTTATTGCGGGAAAATGCTATTATCATAGTAATCCTGTTGCCTTTTATTTCCGACAGTTGCAAAATATATTGACCTTGAGTCAAATGTTGATGTGGACAAATGTTGATACATGTGATTCTTTTTTATGAGAATGAGACACTTTTGCATTCGATTTTTGAATTTTGCAAGATTTTCGTTTCACTTTTTTTGGTTTTCGCTTTAAATTTTAAACGGGAGGAGCTTCGTGGCCGCCTGTTTTGCACACGACACGCCTAATAAGCTTGCACGGCGCTGATCTGAATAAATGCTGCGAAAATCTAGTCTGCCTGAATCATTACCAAAATTTTGGAAATGGTTTCTTCCTTGATCCTAAGAAGTTGAGGAAATTATTCTCCCGAGTTACAAAATTAAGGGTCTACGTAGACCAAGGTATAGTAAGACAGTGAACCTTTCCTTGCGTTTCAAAATCTTTGCTAAACCTAAGAGTTTTCTCATGACTAAACTTATATAGAAATCAGTATTTTAGGTATGGCGGTGAGACCTAACCCTGATGCGTGGGCTGAAAGTTATATTTAAAGTTGATTCGTATGGTTCACTGTGCTGATGAGAGCTCTGTTCTCTTCCAGAAAACGGTAAATTTAGAATAGATTTCGCATGGCATGGCTCTTTTTTTTTTTTACACAATTTGTAGGACTTTTGTGTAGAGTATCCCCAAAGGGGGCATAGGATAGGTTATAGGTATAGGTTAGTTAGGTTGGTCTACCCTGTGCCATGGGGACTGCTGCCCCCAGGGGACACACTGATATAGGTGTCTCAGCTGTAGATAGGCCTTCGGGACATCTCTCTTTCGTGCCGACTTTGCTTCCTTTAGTTTTCATGCCTTCTTCGCCATCTCTTATTTATCTCTCCTTTATAATCCTCCTCAACATGCTGTTTTTATTCACAGGGTATTATGTGTGGGGAACACACCTTGTGCATAGATTTCTCGTTTTCTCTAGACCATATTAAATGCTCCCTTACCTTGACGTTTTCTTGAAAACCCCTTTCCTTTGGGTAGGGAATTTGAACTAATATAATAATGATGTAAATAGTAAGATCACCAATTTACTGCTGACTGATTCTATTTACCTGTGAATGAGAACGATTGTGCTATCGAATCGTTCATTGAGAACTTCACATGGAGCTAGGATATACGGAACTTCATGTCTAACTAAAGCCGCCTGCAAAGGCTTGAAAACTTTCATGCATTCAAGAATTTTGTGATTGTTTGATTCATTTAGAGGTTCAGTGTTAACTATTAATTAGATTTTATTTAACTATTCATTATTTAAGTAATTAATTTTAAATTATTTATTCAACTATTCATTCGTGCTTGATGACAAGGAATCTAACGTTCAAAGCTTTCTCAGACGTTGAGAGCTCCAATACTTCCCATTGTCGAGCCCAAGTTCAATAAATTTGAAATGAAATATGTTTAACATGAATTAATCTGTTCTCGCATTTCTTGCTCGATTTGCAATTCTAAATGTTGTAACTTTCTTATTAGTGGCCCTGTTGTGATCTTTCCACAACGTAATGATCTTTCGGAACGAGGGACGCCTCAACATATTCGAAATGATTCAAATCAGCCAGAGAGAGACGTCGTGTGCCGCAATGACGGTTATCGTAGAGTTATCGTTGCCACGCCTTAAGCGTTCACTTATAAACGTTTTGCCTTCAGCATATACCCAAAGTGTCAATTGAGATATAACTTAGTGCGTTAGGTCTACTTTTCTTTTAGAACGTCAATTTCTTGTAACGAGATTAGATAATAAATATCGATGTGTCATTTCGTATAATTACCTATTAATTAGATAGATGAATTATCATTTTCTGTGGAGAGATATTTCACGCTACCAATTTATATTGATTTGCCACTTACTCATTAATTAAATTCGAGGACATCGAAAAGTCCCAGTTTACCTTTGCGAAAAGAAAATAAAAAAATTGTGATCCTCAATCACGACTGTCAAAAGAGAGCTAAAAGGACGAAAAGAAAATAAAGAGTAACATCGGAAAGAGAGTTCCACAACACCCTGCCAACACGTTGATTAATATGCGCGTAGAAATTTGAGCGTAAATGATTTTTACTGCTGTGTTGGAGTGTAGGAATCATACGTACTTGAGGTAGAAATTCATTTTTCCGATTTAACACTTATCCATTGCCACTTAACTGCGTGATTGAGGTCGATTGTGTGTAAATCTTTGATTTTTCGATTCTTTCCGAAATAAAACGTCAATTCTGGGATCAGACAAGAAGGAGTTAAGGAGCAGGGTTGGAAATTCTTAACACCTTATAGTTATAGTGTAACCATGTGCAGCACTCTGCGTTACTGTTGCAAAGCTCGCCCTAAGTTTGCTCAGCAGTCACGACTGATTAATCAGGGAACTTGAGTTAACGTTTAAAACAACGATTTTGAGTCTCGCATTGTCTCTCGTCGTTCCGGTTGTGATGTTTCATGACTATGTTGAGTTGTTACGCGTGCTGGGCACTTGTCAGATTATCGTCATTTATATTCTTTTAAATTAAACGCATTACGATATAATAACGATTGTCAAATTTTACATTGCAGTTCGATATTGGGCTGTTCCCAACCGCTTATAATCTTGTATTGATTTGTTTTGTTTCATTCTCATGCTGTAGCTTTGGCGTAACAAAACACTGATTGCTGGCACTTACGAAGAGTTTGAGTGAAGAGTTAGGGTTGTAACTCAGGTCAGCTACAGTCGCTCATAACATTAACTGGGAACGTTTTCATGTTGTGAACCAAGCGCATTGTGGTGTCGTGTACGTGATTCGTGAAATAAGCTCATTTCGAGCCTGTTTCTTTATTATGCCTCAACAAATTCATTCAAATGACAAATTTGATCTTACTGCAGTGTTTAGTGATTTCTCAAAGGTAATAACTGCAAGCATTCGTTCATGATGTGTGGTATTGTCTTATTGCACGAGAAAATTACAGAATATTTGTTGAAGGATAGTTCACAAATTTCCATCTACAGTGTCAGGAGACCTGCTGCAGACACTTCCAATAAAAGAATGTAATTGTGCTGCTTGCGAGAAGTCAGCGCTCTGAGAAAAAGATTGCGTTTCCAGCCTTGCAGTAGATTTTTCACCTGACACTTATGGAAAGCTTCCCTCAATTTCTCACTACCGTAAATCAGGCACAATTTTGAGGATTTTTTTCACTCTTCATATCTTCGGCGGAGCTTTTAAAAGTTTGTTCAGCAGCTACAAATCAAAGTCGCTTATGAAGCTCATAAGTCGGGGCGCTCGAAAAATGCCCCGCGTTAATATCCGTCAAGCGAGAGGACCTTAGCTCCGAAGACTGGTGAGCTTCTGCACTCCTGCCTTAAAGTGCTCGTCTGTAATTCAAAGGCAAAAACTCCTACGCTTTTCTCTTTCAGATGCACTGATTTAACCAAGACTTCTTATGCGAGGAGTCAGTGACAGGCAGTGTGTTTTTTGTTCAGATACGCAAATTTGACGAAGAATTTCTGCATGATGTAAGAATGAAAATGTTGATACGGCCCACTGTTAGCAGGCTCGCATAGTTTACTGTGTAATTTTGGTGTAGCAATGTGTTGAGTACGCGACCTCCGTGTGATTCTCTGGCTAGATTTCGCTCTAAATGTGCGTATCAGAATTTGTGCATTCAAATCGAAGCCTAATGTGCCAGTTACAGAAGTTGTACACAAATCTCCCCATTAAAGTGAAGAACTAAAAATATCTGAGGAGAGTTGATTAGGTTCGCTCTAATGGAACTTCTTTTTTTAATATTTCTTGTCGAGCAAATTAACTTGGAAATCCTAATTTGAAGAACATACCTACTTAAAACTAGGCGTGGGAATGCCTGAGCTACCAACATGATCACGTTACTCGTACAGACCTTGACACTCCTCAAATGTCAGGCTGATAAATGAGGCAGTAATTAGTAATTAAGGAGGACGCAGGGTGTTAACGAGATCAAGGCAGCGATCCTTTGATGCGACGAGCTAAATTTGAGTGAGTCGTCGTGAAGCTTCCGCTCGCCGTCGCCCTCAGATGGCGCTAGTTTAGCTTTTTTATCTCATCACTTGCGCGGGAAACCACGATTGCACGTGGTAATTTGCACTGAAAGATTTCGAGCCTCATCAGAAGGGCGTTCAGCACTTGTGTTTAATGCTTGATTTTTTGCTATCTGAGGAATTTCATGCTTTTCGTCCCGTCGACATCACCACCCTTCCATGGTGAGGAATTGTGTGCTTCATCTGTGATCACTTCAGTTCGTCACTGGGCTGTGACCCCAGATTTGGACCACATCCGTGCGCTCGTAAGCCCTGCCTCAAGCTTCCTCAAAGTAATCAGGTGGTGGCAGAAATGACAAAATTTTTGGTCATGGTGCAGTTTTCCAGATTTAGTATGATTTTGACTTTGGTAAAAAAATATATATTTCAATTTACTTTTCGAATTGAAATCTTAATCGAAATCTGCACGATGTGGTTTCTTTAGGATGTGTTGGTATTGATGCCACCATTTTTAAATGAATTTTACCTTGAATGAATTTCCACATGCTGTCGCTTGCTGTGCCCGTGAAAACAAAATTGTTTTTTCCTCACTATCCCAGTGTTTTAGTGGGCTATTATTGCAGTTTATTTTACTTTTCACAGTTGCGCACTGATTAGCGATTATTTGCGTCAGAAGAATATAATTGTGAAAGATCATTTTTAAACAACTCCTGTATCTGCTGTGATCAGCAAGTGAATTGCGGGCGCTTTTATTATCAGATTGTTGATATATTCGAAAAAGATTAATTTCATGGTCCCTTGTGTTAAAAGAGCTCTGCGCTCGACGGAAATTGGCAGTGCATCTCGATACTTGACGCTTTCCTGGGAAATATGTAGAGTTCCTGAACTCATATGGAAAACATGCTGCTCAGAAGTGTTAAATGTGCGGGTAAGTGGAGGCTGGATAGCATCGACTAAACGACTCGTTCAAATTTCATTCCGTTACTGCGGTGTGTGTAGTGAGTTTGATGTAACTCGATTGCGACTGCCATCATGAAAATGGTTTCCGATGCAACCATTTACATTTTAATGTGGAATAGGAATTAGCATGCTATATCACATGTTAGCGTACTTCGTTGCATACAGAATTTAAGTTTCTTTGCCTGTGCAGATATGCACGCACATGCGCAGCTCTCACTGCACCATTGTGTTGATGTCAGCCGTGTGTTGCTTACGTTCTTGATGTGTGGCTTTTTCTGTAACTTAATGCTGTTTTTGTGTTGTTTCCCTTATTCTTTTTCTCAGAAGGTTATAATATCCGTGAAACAATCCTTTTCTTTCACTTTAACGTTATTGATGCTTGTTCAGATATCTATGAATTTTCTATGCTATTTTGGAGCGAAAGCTGTGTTCACATTTTTTGTGTTCCAGCAGTGTTTGTTGCCTCCGTTTTCCTTCTAAAGTTTTGTGCTGAGGGTCTCTTCGGTATGCCTCGATATTGTTGGCTGCCTAGCTGCGCTCCCTCCTTGCAATTCTGTCGCTCTGATATTGTTGGATGTTGTTCTCTGTTCTTCTCTTCCATGATCGATGTCTTGGAACCCTCAGCTGGACGTTGCAGCAGCTGTCGAGACAATAGCGTCGTCTTTCGAGACAGATGGTTCGCCGCTCCACTAGACCCTACTTTGCTTGCAGTGTTCCAGGGTACAGCACTGTGTCGTAACTCCTCTGAACTGCGCCATTTCACTGCGTAATGACGCCCTGGAGCTTCGGAAAAGAGCGGAGTGTAAGAGCTAAAACACGATTCCAGACACAAGAGGTGGCGTATGTCTGAGATCAGCTATAATTCGGTGACCCTAAAGATGACCAGGTTCTCTCTGAAGTGTTGTGCGAGAGGACCTTCCTCGTGTAGTGCCACAAAGTGTAATAACCTCTTCCAAACCACAGCCGTTGGGGAATGAACTGGAGTTTGAACGCGGCAACGAACCTCGCTTAAAACTCGCTATGAACACATAACATCTTCGTTAAAAAAATGTTAGTGCCGTTATCACTTGTGCGCCGAAGTCAGCTTTGAAGTCCTGGACTCCGTGCACTGGACAAAATGAACTTTATTCTGTTTACATTCGGAATCATGGATTTGCCTACTTAATTGTATTGTATAATTTGATTATTTTTCTAGTTTTCTTGATAAACTGTTGTTAGAAAACTATGTGCGTTTGTAATAATGAATTTTTTTACTACGAATTATGATGGTTGTAAACTCTTCTTATTTCCTGCACTTGAACATTTTTGTGGCGACATTTAACGCAACACGGTTGATGTAATTACTGCACTATATAAAGTGAATAATGTGCTCAGGCTACATTAACTTTCACGAGAAGAGATACGTTAGGATTATACACGAACGTTAGACTCATGTTTGTACGACGACCTCGTATCAGTGCCGAAGGTTAAGGCCGGGTGAGAAGGGTTCAACCTGCAAACCGAATTTGACGTACATGACTGCGGCGTTCCGGTCGGCCCGAGCAGCTTGCAAATCGAGCTCTTGCCAAGAGAAAGTAATAGGATGGTTCCACAACAATTTTCTCCTTTGAAAAATCTTTGCCTTCAGTTGCTGATTGAACTGTTTGTCATGTATGTAGGTAAATTCATGGAAAAACTCTATTTGCGAAAAGTAGGGATGCTCGAAAGTATTTATCCTATTTTAATCCGGTTCCTGGAAATCTTCAATCAAGTGAGACTTCGCGATGTACTGTAAATGGTCTCATGTCACTTTCTTAACTCTTTACGCTCGAGTGTGACGAATTCGTCACCCAAAAATACAAGATTCTTATACACTGAATTACATGTAGAACTTTTGGCAAATGAATGTGACGACTAAAGTACGTGTTATCTTCAAAAAGAGTTCATTGTTGCGTCAGTTTTACGTACGATTTAGGATCACCATTGTGGAAGAGGGGTACTTAGCGTAACTAGTATCGTAATAATAATGCTAATATATTTCGGTGAATTCTGAAGCTCAGTGGATGATTAGTTATCTCTCTGTTATGAACTTATTCGGGGATTTCGTTCCACCGTTCAATGCATCATTTGTTAGTTTTTCAATGGTTTTTGATTTCAATGAGACGTCGTATCATACGTAGGAATTGATATTTGTTCTACCCAATCATGTTCTTTAAGGAATCATTTCAATAAGATATTTGGTATCCGCTGCCACCACCAGGCTCTAATGAAACAAACTACGTTGATCTAATTACATAATTCGTTTACCAAGTAATTGATTAAATGATTCTCTTCGGTCATTATTATCAAATGATTATCTTCATTTGATTATCATTCCTTATCAGGTCATTATCAGAGCCGTATTTTCATGGTTATTTTTCATACGTGAACATTCAGTATTACCAGGATTATTTATAAATTTCGTCTCATCTTTTCCACTTTACGCTCTCATTCTTCCTAACTTTTTACAAAGGCAATTCAAAACGTGGACGATCACTCATTTTACTATTGAACGCTGATATCTATAAATCACACAACTGTTGAGGACGCCTGTCAAGACATGGCAGTAGTAATGTAGACTTAACTGAGGAATCCAGTTTTGGGCGTTGCTAATATGTGTGCGAGGAGGGTGATCCCTTCTGAATTTACTCTAAAATAATTAATTTAGAACAAGATATATTTCCTGATATATTTAAATGTTTTGCTCTTGTTGACACTTTGATAGGCATTTCACAATATAGCGGGTTCATCGCCAAGGCGATGAACCCGTGTTTGTAATGAACCCAAAAGAATGTTGTTTGTAATGAACCCAAAAGAATTTTTGTAATGAACCCAAAAGAATGTGTTTGTAATGAACCCAAAAGAATGTGTTTGTAATGAACCCTAAGGAATGTGTTTGTAATGAACCCTAAGGAATGTGTTTGTAATGAACCCAAAGGAATGTGTTTGTAATGAACCCAAAGGAATGTGTTTTGTAATGAACCCAAAGGAATGTGTTTGTAATGTACCCAAAAGAATGTGTTAGTAATGAACCCAAAGGAATGTGTTTGTAATGAACCCAATGGAATGTGTTTGTAATGAACCCAAAGGAATGTGTTTGTAATGAACCCAAAGGAATGTGTTTGTAATGAACCCAAAGGAATGTGTTTGTAATGACCCAAAGGAATGTGTTTGTAATGAACCCAAAGGAATGTGTTTGTAATGTACCCAAAGGAATGTGTTTGTAATGTACCCAAAGGAATGTGTTTGTAATGTACCCAAAGGAATGTGTTAGTAATGAACCCAAAGGCGATGAACCGTGAGAAAGATATCCGACATATGTGATCTCGCTCTCGTATTCGTCCTCTCGGAGGAGTCTAGCCGACGACTGCCAGGCGCGCTACCCTAAGGAGAAACGCTTGTTGTGACAGCTAGGTCTCTGTAATCATCCAGATAATAATACGACTTTCTCTTAATCAATCATCGATTAGTGACCCTATACCTTTCTTCGTTTCTGGTCAATATTTTCAATTATTGTGTTATCAAGGCAACGATATCCCGTGTTAAGTTGTCAATCGGAATACGCTTACTTTCTATATTTAGACACGTGGTTAGAAATATATTTTTGTCCCTCAGGGAGATACGACTATTTTTATCTATGGGAATTAGCGCTCCCAGGGAGAAATGTGTGAGCGCCCGAGCTGCGAGTTAGGTAGGCCTTCTTTTTGCTAAAATAGAATGTTTTTTTTTTCTTCTGTTAAGGATCATCTTATTTCGGTTTACTACTGCCCTGTTTTCAGTACCTCTGACTTTCTTCTACAACTTTTATCCTGTTTCACAGCCTTCCTTCTTATCGTACTGTTTTTATGAGCACCCTTGCGTGAACACCCTTTGGGCATAGATTCTACGTTTCCCTAACTCCATACTAAAAGGTGCCTTCATCCTCCTCTCTTTGAACATCTTTGTTGCGTCTAAACGCGGCAAAAACTAATTATAATCATAATCAATGGACTGAACACACTATACCTAGAAGGGCTGGAATACGAGACGAGTTAGGTACAATTACAAGGATCAGCTGTGAGGCGGCATGCTGCAGTTGGCAGGTGAGCCTCTCGTGGGGAAGCCATCTCGCAGGGATTTGCTATGGACGGTCTCCAGTCGTGACCGATGTGAGCTGTCAACAGAGCACTGCACGTCATAATAATTAAGAAGGGACGTAATTATTAACACGTTGACTCCGAAGTGGTACACATGTGTACCACTAGGTAAATTGCTCACTTACGTACCGGAATATGCAAACAACATTTGAACTATTTTGCTACCTTTTCCGAAATAAATTTTAGAGTAAAAAGGTAACTCATTATGGTTCAAATGTATTCTTTACACTTATCAAAGAGGTTAAAAATGTATTAGAGCAGAAAAGCCGGTTTTTCAAAACGACTTCTTCTAGCCTTACCAAACTGACCGTAAGCAACCGCACAATCCGGAGTCAACGTGTTAAAGAAGGTGAAATACAAGGTTCAAGCCCGAGCCAGTTAAGAAATTAGCGTTCGAGGCCTACCTAAGAGGGCGGAGACGCTGAAAACGCCTGCTCTGCTTGAGCCGTTAGTCCCGTTACCCTCCTAGCTTGCGCCTCTCTCGAGGGAAGCAGTCTGCCGTCTGTGAGCAGGCTCTGGTTAAAGACTATTTGTAGTATTTTTTATAAATAATTTGAATGATTTTGTAATGGTTTCTTGGTGGTGATCGCAATCTTATCGGTTTTCTCGTTATCGTCTTTTCATGTCTTTTAATTACTGCCGATATTTTCGTGATTTTGATTTCGTGACATTCGTGAGTATATTATTCGTCACAATTCTTCTATTTTCTAGTCTTTATAAATCACGGTAGCTTTTTGACACTGCCACCAGCCACTTGGGCAAAGAATGTTTATATTTATAAGACATGTTCATTTCAAGACAACGGTAAGCGTTTGGTCGATTAGCGGTAGGCATATTAATTTTAGTGCATAGCCGTACTTCTTGGCTTCGTGAATCAATCATCTTCTCAACATCATCGTCATTCTCTTATCCTAATCTACGGAGGGAATTAAATAGACATCAAATTTAATATTCGCTATTGACAACAAAGGGAAATCAAAGGGTAAATAATTACATAAGATGGTCATACGCATTCTACCCTACATACTTGGAAAGTTCGAGGGGAGAGACGTTAGTACATGGTGAATATGGTGAGATACTTAGCTCTTGTTCGTTGGCTTTCGTGGAGAAGCCCAGGCTCCTGGTGACGAGCCGCCATCTTGTATTGCCAGGATTGACCGTTATGACAATTATCAACTGATATTAGGGGCAAAGTTTGAGGATCACTTGATTGTGTTTGAAGACAAGGCATTATTATGTTCACTTTGAGATGGTTACGTTGAATAGTTATTACGTTTATACACAGCACACGCCCAGTCCGCAAGGACCGACGCGATTGTTGTCGTTGCACCTCACACCTCAGTCAATCCCTTTTCGGAGCCTCCCCTCTAACTGACTCAAGTCCCCGAAGGCAACCCCCACGGTGACGCTGCCGCTGCTTCCCCTAGATGCCAACTAGCAATTACGATCTAACCAGATTAATATACTGTTGAGACTAGCGAACTTGCCTCCGTCCAGGCAGACCCTGGTTCGAGTCCCGGCGCTGGTGGCGATTTTCTCTGTTGGGTATAGGGGAAAAATTCCAAGCACAATACCCCACTCTACCCAGGTGTCTGAAATGGGTACCGGTCTTGACCGGGGGAAAGCGTAATGGCGTCCTGGCGTTAGTTATAAGGCATTTGAAAATCCAATGTATAAGGTGATATGTATCAGGCTTGAAATTGGAAATAAAGCATCCGTAGATGCCTTCATTCATTATATGAACGGAAGGTATTTCCTAAACAATTTAAATACGCTGTTACTTACTCTCGTTAGTACATTTATACTAATAATCCCATAAAATATTATTAATACGAAGTAAACATTACAAAGGGTTATAGTTATGAAGTTCCTGGCATCTCCTGTGGGCTGTCGGAGCTCCCTCAGCAACGTTGTGGCGAAGAGGGTGAGGTGGTGAGGGTAAAGCGAAGCATTCAAACGATGCCTGTTGGTGTCTTAACGGTTTTTCGTAATAGATTGGGCGAGAATCCTAGAATTATGCAAATGCTGGATTTATCCACGAAAACACATCTCTCTCGATAACGGTTTTTTTTAGGCATTTGTCGTTGGTCAGACGCACTTTTTGCTCGTAGCGTTGCATTTATCAGATACGGTATAGGCAAGTTATGTGATACATAAGACATGGAATTCACATTTTAAAAGCATCCATCAGTTGGAGCTTGAATGCTTTGCTTATGTAAGTCAAATGAACGTAGTAATTAATGATTGAATAAAAATGTACAAATATCAACATCGTTTATTTTCTTCGTATAATTATCCGTATTGAGAAAGTGGTCTCCCAAAACTCTTGTGCGCTATACGAATCGGTGACTTCAAATCCCGTGATGAGGCTAGAGGAGGAAACCGTATGAAAAAATTCACAAGAGCGAGATTAACCATCGAATATGTAGGTGAACGGACAATACTATTCTTTATGCTTGAATAAAAAGAGTGATTATTGTCGTTCTTTCTGGGGAAGAGTTAGTGAGGAACTGCTTATGAGGAACTCACCCAATCATAAGAAATATTATCAAGCATACATATAAGCAGTACTTTACGAGAGACGAATGTTCTTCATAAAACAGAGCCACAAAATTCGAGGAATTGCTGTTCTTGCCAACAAAAGTTTGGTGACAGTATTTGATACAAGTAAATTTTCGTAGAGGCTCATAGCTTTTTGGTAGAGTGTTATGGTATAAAATGAAGATAGTTTTCACTGCGTGTCATAGTATGAAATTATACGACCACTTCCGGAACTTGTTTGTCGACTCGCTGTATTTTGCTGTATTGTGTGACATGTTTAGAATGAATAACTGCATTTTACAGAAGGTGAAGGTATTTTCGTGCTTGATTTTCGCCCCAAGAGGAGAGACTGTTAGGTTACCTAAGCTGCAGACAGACCTTCGGAACTTCTATCATTTGTACTAACTTTGTTTCTTTCCTTTTTATCTTCCTTCGCTATCTTTCCTTTGTGTTTTCTTCCTCTTCCATTTGAATTTGCTGTTTCTATGTTCAGTATATTGTTATATTGTGTGTGTGAGAACACATTATGTATAGATTCTTCATTTCTCGTTGTCTATACTAGGTGTTACCTTCTCTTCTCTCGTCCCGAATAGCATTTATGTGGCTAGTAAGCTTTGAACTATCTCATAATTAACCAACAATATGATCACCGTTGTTACATCAGGCTCGTGTGCTCAAAATTTTATCATTGTAAATCGTAATTGTTCTTTCATGGCATTTACGTAAATATGCCATATTCCATGTTGTTTACTCAAGGGTTGGACAACGATTATCAATTATTTGGCTGCACAAAAGAGAACTGTGCGCCATCCATGCCCCTCTTCCCCATACTGGCCACCAAATATGCAGGCAGACAGAGGTTAGAGATAAGCTGGTTACGTGCGATGTTTACTGGTACGATGTTAACAAGACGGGGATGCGGACCAAATGCGCGGGCCCTAAAAAGCTCACCGCTTATAAGACCTCTGAGGCGAACGGGGGAAGAGGGGCATGGATGGCGCTTGGCGCACAGAACTAGTCTTTTATGTGTGCGCCCAATTTCACAACGGTCGTCTGCAGTGTTTACGTGAAGAAATTATTCCTCATTTAGCATCTGCTTATCAACCTATGTCACATCGGCTCGGTAAGTTTACAGCTCTTCTGTAACATTAAGGAGGGGTGTGTGGTGTTATTCTACGAACTTTCTGTAGCGTGCTTGCTGTTCTTCTGTGATGGTTGTGTTGCGTTGTAAGTTTTTCTGGTAATTACTGAGGTTAGTTGTAGCTTGTAAATGTGTATTGTTGTTCGTAAAGGGTATGTCGCTGCTTCCACTCGGTTTAATAACTCTCAGTTTAATTTTGTACCGGAATGATCCACATTAAAAGCAATATATTGAATGAGGCACTCAATTAAAACAATTGTTGATTATGTCTTTGAATTATCAAGATCACTTGACGTAATTATTTCTAAATATGTCTCTATAGTTGATGAGAATGTGTTCAAGTAGAACTTATCGTTCTTTCTGACTCGTGCATTGGACAATTAACACGTTCACCGCGTTTCCGCGGTATTTAACTGTTGGTTTAGTTGTTTGTAAGTAGCAGAATTGGGAAATCGACTTAAATGCTCGAATACATGTTTATCCTTCCTAAGAAATATGGAAATTCAGTTGCACGATAACATGTCACCCCGTATGATAACAGTTATTTCTTAAAGAGGCGGGCAAAACGGATGAAGTGCCATTCATTTATACCGGTACGTGAATGAGCGATTTACCTATAATAGTTCGACACACATGACGCATGCAATACGTGGAGAATGTGTTTCAGAAGCACGGTGGCAGTCGTTAAGTCTTGGAGTCCTGCAGTTAGCCGAATGGGCTGAGTAACTTTTTCAGTACGCCATTGAAGATCCGCTCCACTAAATTGATTGTCTTCTGACATATTTTCATAACATTGTATTCCATGTAGGATTAATATTAATCTTGTGCTTCACGCACAAAGGGTGGCTGGGAGTGTCTGCCCCTGTGAGTATCGGGCAAACTGCGTTTTTCACTGCATCGAAATTTTAATCATCTTTCCAAAATCAGCAGTACATGCTAGAGGGTGTTGTGAGTTTAGCTTCTTAGATATTTAGACGTTGTGTATTTTTTATTTTGTCTTACTTCATTCGCTTGGTGAGCCCGGCATTCCGTACAGCAGACCTGCACTAGCGCCTTCAACATTCGATTGTTCTATGTCATTCATTTTTGTTTCTGAATATCGTTAGTTGGTGGCTCTGGATAATTGCTTCTGAAATATTGCTAGATAAAAAAGGTATTATTTAAACACCAACGGTAATTTTTCGGTATATTTAACCATTGCTCGCTGCGTGGTGTGGGATTTTTGAGACCATATTGGCGATGTACGTCAATTTTAAATAAATTCAAAGTGCTCTGAAACATACCTTCTGACGAGTAACTGCTAATATGCTCATTACGAGTGTTTTTACCCTGTTCCCTATCGCTATGAGAAGTGCAAATTCCAATTTGCAAGTTTCACTTGGCCTTATCAATGCAATACCCGCCGTGATAACCACAATCTCGCTGATATTTCGATGTATCTGTGGTAACAGTGAAGCACCACCTCTATTGGCAACCCAATTACTTCTGTTAATCCAGTCGAATACTCAGTTAGCGAGCATAACTGGTTGTCATTACCATGGCAGCCGGCAGATGCGTCCCCCGTGCCTCACCCCACGCGTTACATACATCGCCCTCCGGCAGTCACGGTCCGCTGGCTGCAATCTCCTCGCACTACTGCTACCCCGGGCCTGTGGTCCGTAGCGCACTCGGAGCCGAGGCTGCTGCTTGGGTCTTGTGCGCCTCAAATACATTCGGCGTGTGTCGCGTATTGCTGGTTCTCGTGTTCGTTCTCCAGGTCATGGATTTTTCATGCTGGTGCTTTTGGTAGGTGATGAGTAGTTTATAGCCGCGCTTGGTGGAAGGTAATAAGATACTTGTTTTTGTTATGCGTTCTTGGTTCATACGTGGAGGGTTGTTATATCCTCTTTTCCTCATCGATATACGTATTATTCGTTGGCCAATTTTCAGGAGGCAATTCCTTTTCTGCATTATTTTTCGTTATTTTCCCTTTGCTTTCATTTTCTTAAGGTCGAGGCAGAAGGCCTCCATTATTATATTTTGTTATTTCAATAAAGATCAAATTAAGATTCTGACCTTTCAATGTCATTAGTTGTAAATAATCATGATATTATAACAAGTTAAGTGGGACATCATAAAGGTAAATGACGAGATGGCTGCAACGCAAATTTATGTTATAATGACGACGTCTTCAAGTTCAATTAGCAAAAAGGATGACACATTCGGAAACACGAAGCGACTCACAATGTATACATCGAATTCTAAATCTACATAGCGTATCAAAGAATTTTCCGTTAATTAAATGACAACATCATCAGATCTCGGTGATTACGTTAATTCTGATCTATCAAGTGACACAATTATTGGAATTCGCATTGTTACATCAAATAAGCAGGTGAAGCCTTTAACGTGACTAACAGACGCAACATAGATTATGAATATATTGAGAAGTCTGACAAGAACATTGCATAGGAGGTGGAGCCTCGACGCTAGGTTATTCAGTTGAAAAGCGAATATCGTCAAACACTTCCAACGATGCTATCCTACACCTAGACATGAAGCTACTAATATATGAGTGAGAGTATGGTTAGACACATTGAGGAGTATACTTAGCTCGGTCTTGAGAAGCACTTAGATAGCCTATGCACGACTTTAACAGCCATTGGAACTCTTGGGCAAAGAGCCCTCTCCCACCTATCCGCGAGGACAGGCGAGAGAATCACACGTCTTACTCTCTTAATGGCGCCGGCTCTAATGCCGCTCGCGCGCGCCTGCCCAGCAGCCCAGGGCACCTGCGCGTCTCCCTCGCGAGTCAGAACGAACACGTTCTTTCGTAACAAAGCTTTACGTTAATGTATCCCAGAAAATAGCAAGTGTTGGGAGATGATTCAAATGGATTAAGCTTTATAATCAAATAGCAAATAATTTACGTAGAATGGATAACATTTTAGGTCTCGCAAGAAGAAGTTTAAACATACGAAGAAATGTGGAAGTATCTTGAAATGATCTCCGGTACAGACGTCGGCTACGTGGCAGAAGGTCCGAAGTCCAATGGCGGGTACGTAGAGGGGGTGGGGTTCGCTGGTTGTTTCAAATGATGCTTAGCGGTTGGTGAAGCTTGGCTCGAAGCGTAGGTTTGTAGAGTTCAGAAATGCTGTACTCACTGACGAGAATGCATAATCCAAAGCCGGATCTTTTTAGACGATGGTTGTTTGGCCGAACAACCCTTCATTTTAACGTTTATTTGAGCACGGCGAAAATTTGCCCCAGAAGAACCATGACAGGGTGAGTTTCAGTAAAGGGATTGATGGTGGTCTATGTTTAGTTCGTGGGATTTTCGCTGTGAAATTTAAGTCCTCACTTTTTTTTTCACGCGGTGCTTTCAAACTGGGTTGTGTGGTGAGTGCCTTGCTTCTCTCGCGTCTCCTGCACAGGTAGTGTTCTGAAAATTTGTTAAACTAATTCTCTCGTTTTCCTATGAGGAATGAACTGTAGGTACTATATTTAGGTTCATTTTTACACTTATTGACGTGCAGTTTTTAGGCGTGTGTAATTTGAGTACAGTGAGTTCATTTTGTCCTCATTTTTTAGATCAAATGCAAGTCTCATCACGGTGGTGTAAATTAAATTACATAGACATCATTCTTCAATATCTCTGGACGCTGCACAGTTGAAAAAAACACGCTATGAAGAAACCTTTCGGCTTCTATTTTCGCGATATAGAGCCGTTCTTTGAACAGAACACCCAGTTTAAGTCCTTCAGGGCTTCTGGAAAAGTTTTTGCTTTGCAAATTATTTCTCAACTTCTATGGTAGGAACCGCCGCTCTCAGCATGCGTACACATGCTCGACTGACAACTAAAGCACCAAGGAAAAAATAATTTATAAAGGAACAAATAAGTCAAGATGTTATTCGATATTCTGTAAATTCCCCTCGGTGGGGATTGCCTGTAAGCTATTTTATTTCTTTGTAGATCAGAGACTTGATATTTGCGGAAGAAGCTGAATATGCTGGGTGGAGGGCGTGCTTCTATTTGTAAACGTAGGCTGAGGCTCAGAAGTGTTTTCTCAATTCCTCATCGACGAATTAGCAACACGTCTTTTATGAGCTATTGCTGCCTTTAGTAGACCGACATGCATACATTCATTTTTCTTTAAAAGAGTGAGCGAGATTTACAGGGTATTACAGAACAAGAGGTTCAAAATTGTACACCGGCAAAGTAGTAACTGGCACAATAAACGCTTTTTCTTCGAAAAAAATTCCGAAAATCATTCTTGTTATTGAGATATTAGCTGTTTGTTGTTTTAAAGAATGAAATTTTACCATAACAGTGTCCGAAAATACATGAATTGTCAAATTCCTAATAGGTGGATCGGGTGAAATGATCCTATTGCATGGCCTTCTAGATCTCATGACATGACTTCACTCGATTTTTTTTGGGGGGTTAACACATGAAGAGCCTTGTTTATGCTACACCCATTGAATTTGAGGAAGATATAGTGGCCAGAATTGCAGTGTCATGCTGGTAAGATTCTGAAATACCAGCCATGTTCCCTAATATCCGGCAGTCGTTAAGGCTTGGATTTGAAAAGTGCATTGTTGTAAGTGGAACACATTTTGAACAATTTTCTCAGAGTATATTCAAAATAAATATTGGGAGTAATTGCGCCATTAAATTTCATCCTTTATTAACAATAAACAGTCCCCTCAAGGGGAAACAACTACTGTATCTATGGGAATTACCGCTCCCTGGGAGAAAATGTGAGGTCCTGAGTTAAGAGAGGTAGGCCTTCTTTTTGTTGGAATAATTTTGTTTTTGTTTCATTAAAGACATACTTTTTCGGTTCACAGCTGTCCTGTTTTTCAGCACCTCGGACTTCCTTCTTCAACTTTGTCGTTTTTCATAACTTTCCTTTTTATCTTACAGTTTCTACGCGCTGCGCACGGGATCCCTTGCGGGAACACCCTTTGTGCATAGAGTCCACGTTCCCTCAACTCCACACTAAATGGTACCTTTACCCTTCCTCTCTTTGAACAACTTTATTGTGGTTAAAGGGAGCCTAAAACTAATTTAGAATCAATCAGTCAACAATAAACTGCTAATATCTCAAAAACACGAGTTTTTTTTCGAAAAATTTCACAGAAAAAACGTGTTTATTTGGCCATTTTCTATTTGGTGTGCAATTTGGTACCTCTTGCTTTGAAGCACGTTGTATATGTACATATGTGGTGATAAGTTTTTTGATTAACCAGGTACGTATGCGGCATGTAATTCCATATAAGCCGTGCACTTTAAAGTGAGACTTGAATATTACGCGGATAATTAGACACTTCTGATATTTTAGCCAGCGTAGAAACGAAAATATTGTTCTTTCCTAAGTTATTATTCACGAATGTATTTTACATTACTAGTAAAATGCTGACGCTGTAAATGTTTGAATGAATCCGTTGCTCGCAATGCTGTGGAACGTCACGGAAGCACTGCAACTGTGCATGAAGAGACCGCGGAAGTAAATGGTGTTCTCACAATAATTATTGATTTTCAGCGATCTGCAGCTCTTCACTGGTTGGGGTTATGTCAGAGTACCGTAATACATTTGAGAATGTGTGTGCATATTCTGTGTCCGACTTATAGCGCACCAACGCGTTCACTTCGAAAACAATATTGATATTGTAATATAATAATGCATAGAGTAGAATAGTGTTGATGGGTGTTAACGATCGAAGAGGGAAGTTGTGAGGTCCTGAGCAGAAGGTTACGTAGGCTTCTTATCGAAATGCAATGTTGTTTTTAGTTGTTGAGAGCCATCTTTTTTGTGTCCGTTTTCCTTGTTTCAGCATCTCCTACCTTTCAACTTGGCGCTTGTTTCATTGATTTCTTTCAATTTTGCTGTTTCTACCTGCGAGACTCTTGGTGCATTTGTCGTGACCCTCTTTATTTTGTCTCGCTGAGGTCACGGTCTTCATTTTCTTCTGCCGTCATTCTTTGTTGCGATGCATGATATTTTTCCATGTGATATTATTAGTCGTGACATTAAGATTATTCGTCACATTTCTTTTATTTTCTACTTGTTAATATCAAGGTAGCTGCCACCAACTCAGAGTAAGTCTGAGTAAATATTTAATTCAATCTTCGGTAAGCGTTGCGAACGGCTTAAGGCCATAAATTAATCGTGCATTCTAGCCGTGTTTCCTGGCTTCAAACATTATCTTTTCTTTCCAAATCAATCTATCTCATCTCTTCCTATCTATCTGAAGGATATGAAGAACACAAGGACATTAAAGAAATTCGCTATTGGACAAGAGAAATTATTGATACATTAATCATCGAAATTACGCATTAATTGAATAAATGTGACTTCCGCACTCGCAATCCTAACATACTTAGAAGCTTGAGCGGGGACTCGGATCGACATAATATCAGAGAGGGACTTAACTGAGATTTGGAGATCAGGGCTCGCAGTTTGAATGTCGCCTGGCTGGCGCGCTGGAGCAAGGCCGCCATGTTTTGTTGAGGGCAGAGAGACCAGGTTGATGGCTCCGACAGTTAGCAGTCTAGATTGGCAATCTCTAATTTACGTTAAATTGGCACTGCGGTTGAGTATTCTTGAAGTAAATCACTTTCGAGCGAATGAGGGCACAGATGTTCTAGGATGACTTGAAATAGTGGATTTAAGAGGCAAGCCTCGACCCATCTGGGCCGGGGTTGATAATTTGAGCTCGTACGTGACCGTTCTCGTTCGTCTTCCTCGCCCGACTGACGCTCTCTCCCTCTGAGTCTCGGCCTCAGGCAACCCGCCTCTGGCGTCACCTTGAGGTGCCAACTTTGAATAACATCCTAACAAGGTTACCAATAAGAACGTGATATATCCCTACTATCGAATAGAAAACATACATCATTAACCTTATCCTCATTACTATATAAAAATCCCCACAAACAATGTTATACATATTAATTAAAGCAAATGAAGACATCCGTTGAGGTTCTTGGCATCTTCGGCTGGCGTGATCGTTCGCTACTTGTATCGGCGACGTTCGAACGTTGTTCCTGAAGAGTCGATTGTTCTAGAATTCAACGATGTGATGCTTTCTCGCAGAAATCAGGCTTAATATTCGGTCTTTTGAATCATTTATGAATAAGTCGTTGGCCGGACGATTATTCAGATCCTTAGCGATGTTCCGTACACAGTTATGCGGAGAAGCATAACACATTGGATCCTCGCCCTTAAAGCTTGTCATTGAATATTGTCTTCCTCCTTCCTCTCTTGGAGACACCGTTGCGTGTTTGGAGGCTCGAACTATCTTATAATGTGATATACTAAATGATATTTCGCATTTTCCGCCATTTAACACCCGCCGTGTTTATTTATTTGTTTATTTTAATTTTAAAACACCCGCATTAATAAAACGTTTTCCGTACCTATTTTCCTGTCATGAAATATTGTCCAGTAAAAATTGTCGTGTATAATCTTTACCAATCAACAAACTTCTGTCCGTTTTGCAGTGAGAATTAAATGCCTCAAATTTAAAAGCAAATCCGCTTTAATGCCCTCTCAGTTTCCGTGTTCCGTGGAGAATAATCTTCGCTTTGTTTTCTTGCTTTCGTTGATTATTTTTGGGAGCATTCTTTTTTTCAGAATGGAAGCGCTCATTTTTCAGCGAGTAGATAAGAAGCGGATTTCGCCAGACTTTCAAATGATGGCGATTTGAAAGGAATTATTGAAGGTGCGCTTTCTATTGGACTCATGAGCTGCGAGGGAGAGCGGCGACGTGGGTGGGGGGGAGGGGGGGCTGCTGTTGGGGCATGAAGGGCTCGCAGCTCCAATTAATCTCTCTTATTATTTCCATGTGTAAATTTATTAACTGCTAAGCTTGCGAATTAGTGAACTGAGTGTTTTCGAGCTGATACAGTGTTTGTCCACAGCTGGTGCAGTGTTTGTCCACAGTGAGTAATCTTTTTCTGACTACAGTTTAAGTGATGTATACGAAATTGTGAGATTTAACAATTTCAACCTGGTTAACGCTTTTTAGACATTAGCGATGAAAAGGTGTCTTCGAATTGGTTGTAACTGACTCCCCTCGAGGGGGAACCACTATTGAATCTACGAGGATAACCTCTTTAAGGAGGAATTTGTGAGTTCCCGAACACAAAGTTAAGTAGGTTTTCTAAGTTTTTAAATAGAGTAAGTTTAATTGTTTCTCCCAAGATTTTTTTTCGGTTCACTGATGCCTTTTTTTAGCACTCCTTGCTTCTTATTCAACCTTAATTTTTTTCATAAACGCGTTTCAGTCTTGCCGTTTCTATGAGCAGTGTTTGGGGACTCACCATGAGCATAGGTTCCCTGTTCTCTTCTTTCACATTATAAACGGGTTGTCTCAAAAAAATGTATTCACACTTTAAGTGTTGCTAACATGGGGCCTTTTTTTAAATTGCTGGTGTATTTAATTCATCACAGCATGGCAGGAATTATAACTTAGCTAGGAAGGGAGAAAGTTTGTTCTGAAATGTTATTGGAAGACCGAAAACGCATATAGAAGTACACCGACAATTCAGAACTGAATCCGCAATACCGCCACCAACGCGCCGGACAAATTTGAAGCAGATAGAACCTCACGCCCATGGAATTTCTTTTGGGGGATATCTCAAAGACAAAGTTTATCGCACCAAACAAAGAACAAGTGATGCATTGAAACTGGAAATTGAAAGACAATAGTGTAAGATTCCTAATGGCCTGTTTCGTGACGTTTGCGAATCCCTTGGTGCGCGTTATCAGCGTTGTCTAGACAAATATAGTCATCAATTGGAACATTTGCGAACATCATTCTTCGATCACATTTATCTTCTGTATCTGAAGTCATTCCATTTTACTCTGAGCTTAGAAATAATATTTTAATCGTCATTCGAAGTGTGAGTATTGTTTTATGAGACATTCTTTAGTGTCTTGCATCTTCCATTCGTGGGAATACCTTCGTTGTGATTACTGTGGCTCAAACTAACTTGGAATCAAATCGCAATTTATTTTTTCCATTTCTTAACATGAATTATGCTTGAAATAAGGAGACGGGATGACCATAGTGAATTGTTTTTCTTTTTAAACTTCGTTACTCCAACTTTCGTATGGAATGCGAGTGGCTGTGTGGTACATGGTTCATACAAGTCTTGTTGCTCTCATGTTATGCCGCTCTGGACGCACGTGACGTAAGATGGGATGATGAGGCGAGAAGAAACTAGTTCAAGTTATTTGCACCACAACAGTCACTTGGAAGCCGTAAAATTGACATGTTTACTTTCAGAGGCAGCAAAAAAGTGTGATTCATTACTGCCAATCTTGAGAATGACCTCCGCGATCATTTTTTCCAAAAATTAACATTAGCACTGCTGATTTTCCTCCTGAGATGAAAAATAATTTTCTATTATTTAAATTGAAGCAATCAAAATTTTTCTACATTTGCAGGGTATTATTGTTTCTTGCAGTTATTTTCCATTCTGCCTTATCTCTTAATACACATGGTGCTTGAATATAACTGCACGTATTCGCTTTACAGAGGAATTCTTCTTGTTGAGCATTTCTAAATGTCCATTTGTCTTCATCTTGCGCCTGCTGGTCACGCTTCCTCCGCTTCTGTCAAGAGTGCGGGAAGCTGCTGCTGGTGTGTGGCTCTCTAATGCTGGGGCTCTTTTCGGGCTTGCGTTCACCTGCGCCGTCATTTCGATTGCTGGTGTGGCGCATCCGCACCATTAAGCTCGGAGATGGACGGCCAGGGAACGACAGTCAGCTTTGCAATTGCGAGGCTGGAAAAAGCTTCAGTTGAGTCAACGAACAGCATCATTTGTCGCCCGACAGTGACTAAAGAGGTCATCGCAATTTCTGTTTGTTGGTTTTCCCTTTGCATCCACGCTCGTTTCAAACCACTACTGAAATTTATTCTTTGTTCTAATGCGAAGCGCAAAATTACGCACTCAAGCCGCTAAAACGACGTTATTGCTCGAATATCTCTACAGCCATCGAAAATCTTCCTTTGCAGAAGAATCAATCGGGTACACACTGCTTATGTTAGGCGTAGGTTATTGTTAACGGCATGAGAACTAATTTGAAAAAAATTCTTTGGAGTGTGTTATCCTCAGTCGTTTAAAGTTGATCAGAGATTCTAAAAATGTCTCAATTTAAATTTTTTACGAGCTTGAAGTTCAGAGGAGCAGTTGCATTTGCAGAAGATCCATAAAATATTCCCATCCAACCTTGGATTATCCGACTAATGAATGACAGGAAGGCTTCCAAGCATGAGTGGCAGCTGAGTAGGGTAACCAATGGCGACAAAATGGTGCCCAACAAGAGATTGCAGCGTGAAGTGGATAGTTTTAATTGCGGTGAGATAACGTGGTGCGTCAAACCATGAGGTAAAACTGCGAACGCACAGTGTTAGTTAGATTACTGGACAACGGTATAGGTCTTTTTTCTCCGTCTTCTGATTCTCTGTTCCTGAAGTTAGGATTCAAGAACTGTTGAGGGTTTGAACTTAAGATGCCAGTTTACTTTTCATTCTGTCTGCTTTTTTGCAGTCAGCGTAGTAATAAGCATACAGAAAACACGAAGCAGATGTTTTTTTAAGGCGAAGAAGAGTCCACTGGCATTGATGTACACTAGCTCCTATTTGAAGTTTTCCATGAAATTTCTGCCGGACCAGAGTTTTTAATTACCAGCATACCTTATGTTTAGTGTTCAAATTAGGGTGAAGGATAAGTTTATCCGTGTACAATTCTCAATTGTCCTGCCGTACTTTTTCATTTTCTTCTTATCACCACGTATCGATACTATCGGGTTGCTAATTTTATTTCATTCGCTTCCCGCATTTTTCAGTCTGCGTTTCTTTAACGTTCAATTTCAATGTTCAACTCCTACGTTGAACATTCTCCAAACCTTATCAACGATTCAAATTCATATTTCATTTTCGTTCCTAATAGTTGTACATTTATGTTGTTTTGAGCTCTAAATGATTTAGAAAACATACATTTGTGTTATATATTAAAATATGCATTGTCATAGTGTGACACTGGTTTTGTAAGTAAGAGTTCCGGAGGCCTAGGTTTACGAGTCCCGGAAGATCATTGTTGTGGGCCTCGCATGGCAGGCTCACAGGATGTCCTTATCGTGTTTGGTTTGGGATATCGCGGTCACCGGCGGAAGTGTCATAAACGCAACCGATGGATGCCGCCGTGTTGTGCTCTTACCGGAAGGGCTTTGTTTAACTTCCGGGGGCGCTCTAGTCTTAAGGCATGTGTGTCTTTTTTTGAGTCAGTACATTACTAGAAGTCCTGCTGTGCGTTTCATTTGCTCCTGCCTGGTATTCGGCTAGGCGAATTGAAGTTATAAAGCTTCCTGCTATACGAACCTAATGTCGTACTTAAAATAGCGATATTACAATTTGTTACAGTTATGAACTACTTATCTTATGTGATTGCGTATGAGAAATTTTAATATTCAAACTTGTGAATATTACGACGCATGAATCTTGCGGCCTGCTTGCGACGTATCGTCACGATCCCTGAAATCTGGAATGAGCAGCATGTTGCATTGAACGTTCTGTTCAAAGAATTTCATGGACCTGGCAGTCCCCAAGAGCGTCTGCAGACTGCAGAATTACCCACTCTTTTTGCTTTTCCAGCTTCAGGTATAGATATGAGAATGTGGAGGCAAAATCCAGATCTTTGCTCGCAATATAACTGCAGGAACGAAGAATGGCAATCGTAAAGTCTCTCTCTAAAATTCGTGTTTTCGTTTTTTCTAACTCCAAAGAGGTAACAGGCTTAAAACAACGTAAATTCTATTTTATTGTGTCGTAAACTTGACGCACTGACGGTGTGTCATTATCGTCCGTTTGGCTTCTTCTTTGCGCTGCCTGCGATGCCAATTTTTTTCTATTTTAAGGTCTTCGAAGACATTCTGTTCACTCCGAAGCTCATCAAGGAAGCTCTCGAGCGAAATGAAGGCAATGAAGAGGCTCTGCACCTCCTCGCTTGTGTACTGGGGCGCGTGGCTTGATTCTGCAGTAGCTCAGCTCCTTAGTATGAAGCAGCCCATGGGCGCGTCGCCTCAACTGAGCGCTTGTGGCAGCTGTGTATCGTCGCGGGGAATTCTGGTGTGCCTGATGTTGACAAATTTGATCAAAACTCCAAGGACGTTTTTCTAGACTTGAGTAAAAAAAATGAAATTTTGACCCACTGAATCTTTCAAAAAGTTAAATCTCGCTATGTGATTGAAAAGACTTTAGCGAGTATGATACCTTCTGAATGATGTAAGAGTATGATATCTTCTCGCATGTGTGGCCTCGTCAATCAGTGGACTCCTTCCAGCCACTGGAACACAATTTCTTGCGGTGCTATCCATTCCCGAATTGCTTTATTATAATTTCTCACAATTTCTCATAAAATAAGACTTTATTTGTTTAGATACAGTTCTAGATGAATGGTAGTGGTTTTATTTATGAAATTAAAAAGAGTCGAAATGTTGTGAAATACTCGCAAGACTAATTCAAATCTAGAATACAGATGTACGAAGTTTATAAGAGTTTACCGTCACAATTCACTTTCTCAAGCTCTCTGCTTTGCGAGGATATGACAGTCTCACTGTTGACGTATGAAACTGAATTTTCGTGTAGTGGTGGGGTTGCGAAGTACGTGGTGAGAGATATAAATGGGACTGTGTTTCAGGCTGCGTGCATTTCTCTTCGACACTCGAGCTTTGTTCGCGAGACGAGTGGCCTGAGTACTTTAGAATGCTCAAGACTACGGTATCCTTCAAGATGAGGTCATGTGCCATTAGCGTCTCCGTAGTGAAGTTCTGGCGCTTCCTTGCACAAAGGGCGCTTGATCTTTTCTTCGTCTTCCAATGGATGCTCCTCTATTGTTGTCCTCTTATTGAACGCGCTTCCTGCCTGGCGTTTGCGGAGAACAATCTACGCGATGCTGCTCTACAGTTAGCTGATCAGGGATTTCCTTCAAATAGGATTCTAGTTTACGCTATGAATGTTTCCCAGTGCATTGAAATGACACGAAATTATTGACTGGCAGTGTTCGGATGTAAAGGCAGCCCACGCATGGCGCTTGTACTCGCTAAGAGGCTCAGTAGGCCTGATAGGCCTTAACAAACTGCTTTCTGTTGGAGTCCCTGCAGTCGCCGGCCAGAATGGGTTCTGTGATAAAGAGCTTTCATTTTAGTACAGTTCGTGGTTGCTTCATTTCTAACTTACGCCTAGCGAAATCTTGATGGGAACGCGTTGAAGTCTGTTTAGTTAGAGGCGGCTCCATTTCTCAGGTATTTCAATGAACAGGTTATCGAGGTCGCGTTTATGAAGAGTCCGGTTCTTAGTAGATCTTCTGTCTCGGACGAAAGCTAAATGAGAGTCGATTGTACAAGGACCAGTGGATTACTTCATTTCTCATCCTAGATCTCTCTCATAATCTTGATTAGAATAAATTTTATTCTTTCGGGTTGATTTTTTAATCATTTTCACTGTTGTTTCTGTAAGGAAAGAAAAACTCCAATCATTTATTTGTTTCGTGTTTTCTACTTTTTGAATTTTGTATTGCAAATATCTCATGTTCTGTGCGAGTGCTTGAAGGTGACTCTTCTCTATGAAGTTGGTTTTACAACTTGACGCTGTTCGTCTCGAATTCTAAGCGTCCGGCAGATGAAACAAGGAGGCATGGGTAGTTGTATTACTCATGTCTGACTTGTTGCTTTAGTACTTCTGACGAGGCATCGCATCTCGGAGCAGTTTTTTTACAGGAGACTGTGAATAACATTAATCATATTTAAGAAAGATAAACAGATATTTTGTACCTTTCAATGGAAAACTAGGCGATATAGAGCGTAACCTCATAACTCTAGAGCCTTTCACCCAAGCTATGTTGGTTATTACATCTAACGAAGATAAATATTATGCCTGAAATATCATCTTCTATCCACAAAAAAATTTGTGAGCATTTTACTTGATCTTAAATAATGAGAAACGGGCAGTTGAAAAAACGTCTCTTCGAGTCTGGAGTTGATATATTTTGCTCAAAGGGTAGAGTTCTGAAACTTTGTTCACGACAGCACGCATACGCTGAAAGAGCTACAAAACGCACTAAGCTCGTAAATAACCCCTTTTAAACAGCCCAGCTTTTTTGCGTTGGATATCTCGTCTGTTCTTCTATTTATATTGTTTGTTACGTGATCACTCAATTTTCGTGTCTGCATCATAGCCTCAGGCGATTGAATTTCAGAATAAATACCGTCGTCGGGTAAGAAACATCGTTAAATCAGTTCTTAGTCTCTCACGGAGAGATTTTTGCTGTCAAAACTTCATCGTTTATTAGATAATGTTTCGAATATGGTCCGTCAATTCAAATGAACGATTCTAACTGTCGTCGAACGGTACTCGCTCTAAAGCTTGGTTTGCTGCATCAATTTTTAGTTTTACTCGAATAAAAACCTTTTACTTGATTCCTTTCTTTTCAACCTGAAACTAAGACATGAACATGATTTCTTCTAAAGTGCGAAAAATGTGAACGTCGGAAATAGTTTTAGTGGGCATAAGTGTTGCTTTTGTTGAGAATAAGTCTCAAAATTTAGTGGTCGACTGGTGTTCGTTTTTCTGTTTCCATAGCAGCTGCGCTAAGCATAGTGCGTTCTTTGTAGATTGAATCAACCTCCTCAAAGCGATACAACTATTGTTTATGTGGGAATTAGCGCTCCCTGGGGAAAGTGCTGAGAGATATGCCTTCTTTTTGTTAAAATAAAATGTGCTTTTTTTGTTTTGTTAAGGACTATCTTTTATCGGTACACTGTTGTCATGTTTTTCAACATTTCTCAATTTTCTCAACGTCAGTCTTGTTTCTTAATCTTCCTACTTAACTTACTGTTTCTATGTGCTGGGGTCTCATGTGGGAACACACCTTGTTCATAGATTCGGCGTTCCCTCAACCCCATACTAAATGGTGCCTCCATCCTTCCTCTCTTTGAAACGCCTTTTTTTAGTTGCGGTTAGGGAGTCTCAAACAAACTTATCTAATCGAATTTGAATTGAATGAACGTCTGCTCCTTCCTCCCATTCTCCATGTGTATTTGTAGGTGGGTATTTTGAATTCCACGTAAGTCAGGGGCGTTGTAAACTATGTAACGTTAGAGTTTTAGCACGTTGACTACGTTTGTGCGGTTGCTACGGTTGGTTCGGTTGGGTTGTGAGTGGCACAATTGAAAAACAGACTGTACTACTCAAATCCATTCTTATCCTTTCTAGAAAGTTAGAAAAGTATAATTGCCAATTAAGACATATAGATGCCAATATCTTCCAATACGTAGTTAACATTTTAAATGTTTAAATAGTGTTTATCAATGGTCTTTCAGTTCCTAACTTTTCCCAAAGAAAACCCCACTGTTATTCGGCTAATCCGTGGAAGGAGAGTGGCTAGGCGTCTTGCACTTTTTGCGAGCGGTCCAAGTACTGAGGACTCCTTCACTGAAGAAGTTGTCCGTTCTGCGAGCTCTAGTTTGCTATAGAGCTCTAGTTATACAGTATTCTGGTGTCCCGGCCTGGCTTAGCTTGTAAGAGTAACATTCTGAAACTTGAACTTTTGCTTTTTCTTATCGAGTTGTTAACTAACCGTCACGAGTATAAATTTTATGTTGATTTGAGCTATAATAAAGCAAACGTCGGATCTGAAAAGAACTTATCATTTATGTCTATAATTTGATGTTCATAATATTTTACATGGTATCCCTATGATTTTTTACGCCACATTAGCTTCTGTTGAATTTTCAAAAATTATTAAGTTAGATTCACCAACAAAATCTAAAAAGTTGACGGCATACCATTATACATGTGTACGAAAGATAAGGTTCGCAGAGAAAATCTGTATCACTTCAGGGAAGATAACCAATGTTATGACAACTCAACTTGCCGCGTTTCAGAGAGCGAAATCCAAGAAGCGTTGAAATTTTGGATGTAAACATGGGGAATGGTGGAGTAATTTTTCAGCATAGGTTTTCATGCTAATGAGAAAATTTCCAACTTCTTTGTATGTGTGAATAAATCAGCAATGATTTGAAACCTAAAGCCCTTCAGTTGTCTACTGAACTTGTCTCAATACTCCACCAAGCTGATTGTCTGAATAGAAAGATTGTCTTTTGTAACGAACGCTCCTTATGAGAAGCTTCCTATCACATAAATGAGACAAAATTCTCTCGTTATTCATGGTTCTTAAAATTGAATAATGCGTATTTTAATACGTTCAAAAGGCGGAATGGGTTGTTACCTTGTTCACACATATTTTTCAGTGTACCTCACTTTGATAAATTATTAAGTTTAATTTAATTGCTGTAAATCTGTTCATAACTTTTATTCCCGTGGCATAACACACTGGTACCCTCGTTAAATGAGAAATAATAGAATTATGCCACTATTTACGCCCAGAGCAACCTGTGATCAGAATTTGATCACCGAACTTACCTCAATCTTGAAAGTCGACTCCGAAGTCATCTTAATTTTTTCTTCAACATCTTTAGTTTTTTTCTCTTTTCTTCAATTTTTTCAACATCTTAATTTTTTCAGTGTCATAGCTTGGACAGAGCAAATATTTCCTAAATTCCATTAACCAAGATATAAGTTAACTCAATCATGCCAGCACGGCTGTCTGCAACCACCGTAACTGGTCGGCTGAAGTCGTGCGTGGCATTCGACGTGTTCACACTCTCGGGGGGTTACAACTATTGTATCTGTGGGAATTTGCGTTCTTAGGGATCCCGAGCCGAAGGTTAGGTAGACATTCTTTTTGTTGAAGTAGAAAAGTTTTGTTTTGTTACGGACCCTCTTTTTCGGTTCATTGCTTTTTTTTGGGCGGTTCCCTGCTCCTTCTCTTTGGGACGTTAAATGTTATGGTTAGGGAGGCTGAAAATGTCTCATCTAATTTTGTATGGAACACAGATTGTGCATAGATTCCGAGTTCCCTTGACTTTAGACTAGAATGTTCCATCATCTTTTCTCTATTTAGAGCACTTTTGATAAGGTTAGAGAGGCTGAAACTTACTTATAATCTAATCTATTCAGTATCTATGGTAACTAATGCTCGCTGGGAGAAGATTAATGTCCCGAGCTGAAGTTTGAAATCGAATAATTTTTTATTTTATTGAGGACCGTCTTTTTTTCGGCTCACTCTTCTTTCAGCACCCATTAATTTCATTTAACTTTTATCGAATTTCGTGAACTTTTTTCAAACTTACTCTTTCTAGCGCAGGGTTTTGGGATACACTTTGTACGCAAATTTCCCGTTTCCTTCAATGCCATACTATATTGGGTCTTTCTCCTCCTTTTCTTGGGAACACCTTTCTCGTCCGCCATATTACGCAACGTACCGTACGATGTTATGTAGAGCACTGTATTATCATGGCCATAGCAGCTCTTGAATTTCATGCCCCATTTTCTTGGTCAATTTTCAATATGTTTTTTTTTTTGGGCGTGAAACGAAGACATTTCGTGCGTTCGTCTGTGCTACGTTCACAGTTGAAATGCACTACTTGGTGAATAATAACACAGGGAAGCCAAATTCTACTTTTTTTGTCAGTTTCGTACACTTTGCAATGCGTTTTTGTGTTAATTGAGGTCACTGATTTCAAATGTGGCATGAGTTGTTTTTTATCGGTTCAAGTTTTCTTGCAATGAGTTACATCCCATTTACAACTGGGAATATATGGGTAGACCACCAGATACAAATAGAATTCTGAACCAGTACAAGCTAATGGAATTCAAAACACTTCACAAACATGCAAAATTAACTTATAAATACTTCTACTTACCTTGTCAAACATAACGTGGATTCATCAGTTGCTTTCGCGAAGAATGTAACATTTATTCAAGCGGAAACTTGCGTTTAATGGACCGTCTAGAATGTCGCTTCCCTGTGCAGTCTCGCTGAATGCTTCAGCAGTAGTCGGCCATCATGTAAACGTCCCAGCGACCTTGCTATCGATGTTCCTTGATTTTGGTATCCTGGTGAAAGCGTGCACCCTGCTCATCACTCACATCCCCCAAGTTTGCCAAAAATGATTCAATATGACTTTTCAAGAATTACATTTTAATGCTCATGCTGCAACCATCACCTGGAAACTTTCCATAAGAGTCAACTAGCTCTTTATATTCTTTTGATTTCCTGTCTCAAAGAAAGTTCCATACGACCGAAAACAATGTGCCCTATTTATTTTTTTCAACATCAATCATAGATTGTGTGAAAGTTTGATCTGGAATAAGCTTCCTAGTTTATAGGCCGTATAAAATCCGTGTTTTGAGTTTTTCTGTCGTTACACCGGGGAACGCGTCACACAAATACTTGAAACAGTCACTGTTAGTATTGAGCGCCTTGATGTATGAACTGTTTCATAAGGAAAACCTAGCTTCGTAGGAAGGGACTACAATTTTTCATGTTCCACTAGGGGTTCATGTATGATGTTCTTTTTCCCAACATTGTTGCGTTCTCTAACAGGCCATTCCTTTTGAATCCAATGTCTGTCTCTGACTCTGCTGTCGCAGAGGCCCATAAAGCAAGAGAATTTTGTGCAGCCACTTTGCCATCCCTACAAAAAATTGACCATTTTTAGATCAGTACAAATGATCCATTTGTGTTCTTCATATTTGAGTAGCTTCAACCCTGTTTTGATGTGTTCACGTTTTCATTTCAGGTGAACTGAGTGTTCTATGGGTATTGCGCCAAAGATGTTGCCTATCTGTAATAACAAACATTGCAGATTCCGCTTAGATCGAACTATCTATTGAGAGGCGCCACACTTTCGAAGCATAACCTGTAGCTCCCATCGCGGTTACTATTCCAGGAACGTCACAACAATAGACAGAGTTGCCCCTCAGGGGGATACAACTATTGTATCTATGGGAATTAGCGCTCCCAGGGGGACAATGTGAGGGCCCGAGCTAAAGGTTAGGTAGGCTTTCTTTTTGTTAAAATATAATAGGTTTTTGCTGTGTTACGGACCATCTTTTTTCGGTTCACTGCTGTCCTTTTTTTCACCGCCTACTACTTTCTTCTTCAACTTTTTCTTGTTTCATGAACTTCTTTCTTAGCTTTCTGTTTCTGTGCCCTTTCTGCATAGATTCCACGTTCCCTTAGCTCCATACTAAATGGTGCCTTCTTCCTTCCTCTCTTTACATCTCATTTGTTGAGGATAGGGAGGCTTAAACTAACTAATAAACTAAATAGACAGAGTTGAATTTAGAATCAAAGAACTGTGGGAGGTTGACTCCTCTGGTGCGATAGAATGTCACCTTTTCGTTTATTCTCAGCAAATTTTTCTTTTAATCGTGAAGCCAACTATTCTGACAGCTTTTAGACAAACTCAGATCTCGAACTAAATCCCTAAAGCTTAGATCTCGAATTGCATGGGTAAATGCCTGCGGTTTTGTTGATACGCCTTCAAAACCCGAGTCAATGTTTCTGTTATTTGACTCCTCTGTCAATCCATTGGCGCATTCGCTATCAGAGTTAAGAGAAGCAAGTTGGGTGTGAAGATAGGTTTTGGAACTCATCAGAATGGGGCTCGGGTCTGATTGCTGAATCTAGAATAGGGTATGTGATAAGCTGATGAGATTTATCAGTAAAACCAACAACATCAGTAAGGCAGAAGTAACAGTCTGTGACATGGTCTCGTGGCTCCCGCCACATCATCGGGATGCCGAATTTTGTTTTTTTCCTTTACTCCATTGACGCAAGTATTCTTCGCAAGAATGACATACCATATGTGGTGCCCAAGGTTTATCTTGGTCTCCAAGTTTGTCATGGTTCTGCTGTGACTATACTCTACGCTGTGTTTGAATGGGCGTTAAGAAGGAAAGTCTGCCTAGCTAGCGACTGAAATTCCTTCGAAAAGACTGACTTCCATAGAAATATCTTCTCGTCAATAAAGGCTGCATATTCTTGTCTCCACGAACTTCGCCCAGACATCGTCAACCGTCGCCTTCAGCTCTACCAACATCGACAACATCAACATCATCGTTTGAAGGCGCACCAACGCACCCTCTACGAGTGCCACGTCGCAGACAACGATAGGTTACCGTGCTGCCAAACGCCTCCATTTGCTCTACGTATATTCTTTTTCTTCCTTAGAGAGACTTAGGATCTTATCCACTCTGGGTAAATTAACTGTCATCCAATCGTATATCTATTCTCTTCTAATTATATGATGATACTTGCCGTTTCCGATAGGAACAGCTGACGTAAAGCATTGTCTATAAGAGAACCTGTTTGTTCTCTATGCGAACAGCATCGCAGACCCCTACGCTTGGTAGACGACGATCCGGGATTAGCGGCACAGCTATAGAGAAGCACGGTCGTGTCTATTTCGTGCGCTCCTACCTCGCTGTGCTGGCGAGTCAGCCAGGCAGTGAGGGTACCCACTTGTTATTTAAGGAGTCGTGTATTGACTCTTAAGCGACATCAACGACCGAGCTAAGTATCCTAATGCATTATGTGATCCGCACTTTCATCCCTTTACTTCGCGTGGTAGGTTTAGATTCTGTACCCAAAAATGTATCGCGTCAGGTTTATTGATGAATTAAATGTTTAGTATTTCGCAAGATAACTGATCCCGCGGAGGCTTCACCTCATATAAAGTGTGCTTATCGTAATTATCAATGTATTAATGTTCAAGTAATGAAGGCTTCACCTGCTTATTTTGAGATCATGATGCGATCTCCTGTAACTGTATTTTCTGATAGATTAGAATAATTTTTGATATTTGATGGTGTCACGATCATCTAAATTCATTAATATGACATGTTGTGCATCGCAAGTCAATCACTATCCTAATATGTAATCTATTGCTATTTGAAGGACGTCATCATTTTAACAGAAATTTACGTTGTAACCGTGTCGTCACTTTCCTTATTGAGGCCCTATTCGCTTTGCTATAATATTACATTTGATTGTAACTAATGACATTGAAAAGTCTCAATCTACTTCGATCTTTAATGCAAACAAAATAGAATAATTGAGGCCTTCTGTCTCGACTATTGATCGAAAGAAAATAAGAGCGACGAGAGAATGACGAAAATAATGCAGAGAAAAGAATTGCCTCGGAAAATCGGCCAACGAAAAATATATAGATCTAGGATAAAAATAGGGAATCACAACAGTTTCACTTGGAAGTAAGAAGAGTAAGCTCGCTTCACAAATTCGCTAATGCTCCTTCATTGTTTTGGAGCTGTGAATGTACCACATATGTAGAACACATCCATACGCGTCACACAATTCCTTTTACTTGATTGGGAAGCCATTTTTCCTTCAAAAGCTTCCTGAAATATATTAGAAAAATATGAGCACTTCTTATAGGAATAGGACCTCATTTATCAGCACAGTACCATAAAATTTAATTAAAATTCTTGATTAAAATAAAAACACGGTCGTTTAGCATGAAAACTATATCTGGTCTTCACAAACTAATACCATGATACAATTTTTGGAATCAGTGACCTAAAATCCTCTAGAATCAAGTGTTAGAACTCATGTAACCAAAAGTGTATTCCCCAGTGCTATAATTTTCCTTGTTCATCTTCAAGTTCGTGTGGATGCTTGTCTAACTGTCTTTAAATTAAACTTTTATTTAAAATCATTCCATTCATTCCACCTGGGTGTTTCAAAATAGGGCTATTATTTATTTCTTTCAGTGCAGGTACACAATTTATTATTTTATGTGTTCGGAAAACATCATGGTCAATTTATCCTACTGCGTCCATAGTCATCTCTGAACGGTATTAGAGATTTCACAGTTTCATTCCTGTTTCCTGCATTAATAACAATGTTAATTCCAAGAAAATGAACCTCAAATTGGGGAACGTGGTTAACTTAATTTGGGTTTACGAGATTAACACTCATGAAGGTCTGGTGAGTGAGGCGTAAAGGGGTGAATCAGAATGAGCAGTACAGTAAACTGAGGAGCTCAGACACTTGATTGTTCAGTTTCGTTCTTATAGAGGAACACTTGTAAAATAAAGAACTACCCCTCTCAGGAGCGCTCCGTGGATGAAAATGTGTGGTCCCGAGCTGGGGGATAGGTAGACCTTATTTTGTTGGAATAAAATACGTGTTTTGTTTTGTCAAGGACCATCTTTTTTCGTTCTCTGCTGTCATGTTTTTCAGTATCTTTAACTTTCTCCTTCAACTTTCATCTTGTATCATGGCCTTCCGTCTTAACTTACTGCTTCAATGCGCATGAGATCTTGTGTAGGAACACACCTAGTGCATAGATTCCGCGTTCCCTAACTTCATGCTAAATGGTGTTTTCATCCTTCCTCTCTTTGGAACGCCCTTGTTGCGGTTAGCTAACATATAATTCAATCTAATCTTCAGTCCAGCACCTCCGATACCCTTTATTATAAAGAATGTGAACCTCTTGCAAAGCATCTTCGAGCAGTTTGATGCAATGATACACTGCGCGAAAACCAAACGTGAGAAAAGGGCTTTAGTATTTTAAAATCCGTTTAAATTATACGACCTGAATTCCGAAGTTGATGTACATTTTCAGGCAACAATACAGAATTTAAAGAAGAATTTCTTCTGAAGTGTTAGCTGCATTGTTAATATCCGCCAATATGTTTCGAGGACTGACATCCGCAGAAATCGGATCATTGCTCCGTGTTCGTCATTGATCTGCCTTGGCCTACTGAAATAGCTACTAAAACAAAACTGGCGTGTCAAATGATTCTAATTAGGTGACCTTTTTTGAAGCCATTGCAAGCGTACGTGGCCAGATAATCGTAAATGACCGGCATACAAATGAGCAGTGGCAATAACATTGATCGTATATCATTGATGTAACATAACATTGATCGTTCGTATGCTCTCGATATTTCTTGCTCTGTGGCTTGAAAATACGCCATGCATGATCTTTGTAGTGTTCTGTGTTTTAAATTCTAATGATAAAGAAGGCTTACCATTCCTCCCACGTGATTTCAAGAAGTAAACAATACAGGCGATCAGAATTATTGCACTCCGCGGTAACTTTTGCCGTGTTCAACCCTGTACAAGTTATCCTGAGTGCGGTTTGCTTGTACAACAGCTGAGTGCACATGTTCAGCGAGATGAGTGGAGGCAACTTGGTGTCGTCGTGGGTACTTCAGTTGGAGAGATTTACGAGCAGCTTTTACCGGTCTGCGCCTCAAACTCAACTATTGCATTTATCGACGTGCGGTGTTGAGTGTTAGCGTCGGTGGTTGTAATTAGGACGGTTTTTGGCCACCGTTTTGTAGTGACTTTCATAAAAGTTTGAATAAAAAGTTGATAGTTAATACTTTAACGTTGTGTGACATTTATAATGCTTTCTTAAGTATAATTATAATAAAATGAAGTTATCAAATTGCTAAACTGTGAGTTTAGAACGAACTCGACCCTTCATGTATCTGTAAGTCAGAAACACACACATTATAGCTTTAAGTTTTTCACATAAGGTGAACTTTGTTTCAACCTCTGAGTAACGGTGATGTTCTCTTTCCAGGTAAGCGAACAGCTCAGCAGCCGCATTGTGGCCAGTCGCTGGCGTCACGTGAGTGTAGAGTGTGTGCGGGTGGGTGCGAGTGTGGTGTGCAGCGGGCGACGAGGTATCGCGCGCTGCGAGCGGCGGTCTCACCGATACTCGTCTGAACCCTGTAACTCGTTATTGCTGTGGACACTTCAGATAAGGGTTCAATATTTCCTTAAATTTTCGCCTCAGGGGGATACAACTATTGTATCTATGGGAATTAGCGCTCCCAGGGGAAAAATATGAGGGCCCGAGCTGAGAGTTAGGTAGGCCTTCTTTTTGTTGAAATAAAAGTTTTTTTTTTTTGTTCTTTTAAGGACCACCTTTTTTCGGTTCACTACTGTCCTGCTTTTCATCACCTCTCACTTTCTTCTTCAACTTTTATCTTATTTCATGAACTTACTTCTCATCTGACTGTTTCTATGCCCCTTCAGCATAGATTCCTCATTTTCTTATCTCCATACTAAATGGTGCCTTCCTCCTTCTTCTCTTCGATACGCTCTATTTTTGAAGCGGTTAGGGAGGCTTAAACTAGCTTATAATCTGATCTAATCTTCTTTAAATTTTAATCAGAGAAATTGACGCCTTGATGTAAGGTACCGAGATGATATTTTATAATATTTTTGAGTTAAATACGACCGGTTTGCTATCGCATTTTGATAATTTGTTTTAAAATTGTGTTTTTAGCGCTGTTGGCTTTGAAAGACCAGTACTTTTATGCGCTCTGTAATTTGGAGAAAACTTTCTAATTAACTTCAAAGCGGTCCTCGGTACAACGGTACCGCCAAAATCTTGTTCAGTTGTTTCGGTCGTTTATAATTTGGGGGAGACTCTGCACATGCTTTTGTGTTGCGCAATACTGTGAATCGACTTTCGAAACAAGTAATTGCACCTCTAAATGTCATCAATTGAAGGTATCTTACCATGAAAAACGCTCTACACTTAATTAAGTTCTGAAACGCATTTAATTTGCCTCCTCTCTTTCGATTTCCCACTGCAAGTCGGCCTGAAAACAGGGTCATACTCTTTTGATGGTAATACTTATAAAAGAAGGGTTTTATATCACTCTTTTGACTTTGATTTTTACTCATGTACTCGCTGTGACCCTAATGATAGGCCTGAGATGAACACTTCGTTTCATTGCCTTATATTTGCCAGTACTAAGCCACATTTCCGGACTCATTCTAGAAACCTTTTTAGAGCGTTGCTACCATCCTAAATACTCTGGTCGAGACAAAAAATGTGAGATTTTAAATCCCTAATACTCCTGTTTCATACAGCGGTTCAAATCTGTATATGTGGCTAATATCCTTCGCATTTAAAATCACCCAGTTTTTCATTTTTCTTTTGACTACGAAATTTTTCCGTGGCGGAGAAATTTAGCTGCAGAATGTGTTCTCCCCGCTGTGATGTTGCGTATAGCGCGCATCTCACGTCAGCAAGCCTGGGGCGCGGCTAGTGTCCCTGGTGGAGCGCGTGGCGTTCGTGGCAAGCATCGAAATTATTTCAGCGTAAGGATCATGTAAGGCAAGATGTATTAGTATGCTACTACGCAAAGGCTTATGCACAGCTCACAGCAACGAGGAAATCGCGTGTTACTCCGAGTACGGTTTCCATTCACCGAACGACGAATTTATTTTTCCTCAAATTCTTAGTTACTATTCCGATTGGGGTTTTCCATGATACTTCTATTGCACACATTTATTATCGTGATCTTAAATTACTCATTGCTGATTCGCCAAACATATACTGTTAACTCTGTTTATGTCTTGTCTAAATATAAACGCCAACTGAAATTAGATTGATAGTCTTGTACAAAATATCTTCCTAATGATGGAATACTTGACTTCTGGAGAACTCAGCTCTCCAAAAAATCATCTTTATTTTCCAAGTCGTTGCCGTAGTAACTCTCGGACGCTCCCGAAACTCGGCGCAGTTGGTAGTATTCTGGCTTGAGTGTACTGCTGCTCCCGGCATTCTGTATTTAATTTTGGGCTTTACAAGGCCATTAATTAGGCCCCAACGTCTTCAGTGCGTCAGATTAGGCGGCGTCCGAGCTTCATTAATGCGCTCTGCTGCTACTGCAGACTCGCATATCAATTGTTGCTCCCAAAAACCGGGCTTGCGACCGAGGCGGAGTTTTGATGGGAGGCTGAATTGCGTTCGCTTAGACGCAAGCTTCAGCAACTCAAGTCTGCGGTTTCATCTGACTGTGAATAATTTTGTGGGGTAACGCAGGGCTAGTTTAACTTGATTTGAATAGGAAGGTTGATTTTCATTAATAAATGATGCGAAAATCTCGAGATAACGCGCTGTGACAGAAGCATTTTATAGGAAATCAAATTTGATCTTGACATCGAAGAGTTTAAGGATGTTCGATGTGTTCTGTGTCTGTGCTCTTCCAAACAAATGTAGAGTAGAGAGCAAGAAGCAAATTTTCCCTTTTTATGTCTGTTCAATTTATTTTATATCCGTGATCCGCTCTGATGTGTTTGGCTTGCTGTTATGCAGTATCCCCCCTCAGGGGTATACAATTATTGTATCTATGGGAATTAGCGCTCCTAGGTGGAAGATGTTATGGCCCGAGCAGAGAGTTAGGTAGGCCTTTGTTTGTTGAAATAAAATATTTTTTGCCATGTTAACGACCACCTTTTTCGGTTCACTACTGTCCTATTTTTCAGCACCTACTACTTTCTTCGTCAACTTTTATCTTGTTTCATGAACTTATTTCCCAACTTACTGTTTCTATGCCCCTTTTGCATAGATTCCGCATTCCCCAACATCCATACTAAATGGTGCCTTCCTCCTTCCTCTCTTCGATATGCTTTTTTTTGTAGCGGTTAGGGAGGCTCAAACTAACCTCTAATCTAATCTGTTATGCAGTATCTAAAATGAATCATAAATTTCACTCTTTATTTGAGAAAAATTTACGTCAAAATTTTCTGTAATAATTTTAGCTTTAATACATCCTCATCAGATGTGATGAGTAAATGGGGCCGAAACGTGTAAACGTGGAACTGTTCATGAAATTTTAAAGTTTTATTATCGTCGCAGAGTAATTTTCTCTGGAGATAATTTAGGGAAACGCTGCATACAGTATTCATGAACTGACTCTTAACAGACGCTCTAAAGTTACCTGTTCTGAGGAGAATTCGTTTACCTCGGGACCATCAAGTTTTGCAGAGATGACTTCGCCTTCATCACCGATATAAACCTTTAATTTTCAAATGGCCGACAGCCATAATTTCAAATGGAAGAATTCTTTATTATCAATTGTTCGTTGGATATGCTAACGAAGTTAAAGTACAGTTCATGGTGAATGCTTGTATACACTCATGATTATAATAATCTATGTATCATATACGCACTAATTTATGCTTACTAATAATCATACCATCACGGTTTTTGTTACTCCGTGGAATTATACGTGATGTATATCGCTTTGTTAAACACACAGTGTGCGCACTTACCTGACGGAATTCAGCGTCTAAATATTGAGTGGCACCTCGAAATTAAACTCAGGACTTTTTATCCTCTTTTGTATTCTTCGCATTTTATTAGCTGCTCTGCGCAATTTACTAAGTAGATATGCAAAGGCGACAATTGCCAACTTAGTGGAGGCATTAATTCGCGTGTTGCCATCACGCAGCCACGGCGTCGGAAGAAAATTTAAGTTTGATGCTCGGTTAACTGCCTCATGAAGCTCGGATAAATTAGGCTTCCTCGAATCTGAGTAATATGTTCAACATTTTCTCTTCAGAGTACTGTACTTATTTTATCTATAGGAATTAGCGCTCTCAGGAGGAAGAGACGAGGTTCTGAGCTGTGAGTTAGGTAGGCCTTCCTTTCGTTGAAACAAAAATGTTTTTCAAATTTGTTATGGACCATCTTTTTCGCTCTTTAGTTGTCTTATTTCTCAACATTTACTACTTTATTCTTCTACTTATATCGTGTTTCATAATTTTTTTTCCTACCTTGCTGTTTCTATGCGGATGAGATCTTCTGAGGGAACACACCTTGGCCGTAGATTGCCCATTTCCTCAACTCCATTCTAAATGGTGCCTTCCTCCTGCCTTTCTTTGGAATACCTTTGCTGTGACTAGAGAGGCTTCAGCTAGCTTATCTAGGTCGAACATTGTCCGCCTCGTTTGTAGTACTATACTTCATATACGGGGTTTGGGTCTGAGTCAAAGCATGAGTGAGTTCGCTTGCCACTGGGCCACGACCATCTCGGCTGAACCCAAGTAATGAAACTAAGTAGCCCTATGTAGCGTTTTTTGATTTTACGGTAGTGAATAAATCCATGAAGTGTTTAACGCAACTTCAGAATGACGTGCAGCAATAAAAGTTATTGTAACAAAATGACATAACTCAATGCATTTGAAATACCACTTAAGAAGATATAACTACTATATCGAAGGGAATTTGCGCTTGAACTATTTATGATGTCTCGAACTGCGAGCTAGGTGGGCCTTCTTTTTGTTACGGTAAAATATTTTTTATGTTAAGGACCATCTTTTTTTTGGTTCACTGCTTTCCTGTTTTTCAGCACCTACTTCTTTGTTCAACTTTTATCAGGTTTCATAAACTTCTTTCTCGACTTACTGTTTCTTTGTACTTTGTGTATTCCCTCAGGGGGATACAACTATTGTATCTATGGGAATTAGCGCTCCCAGGGGAACCATGTGAGGGCCCGAGCTAAAGGTTAGGTAGGCTTCCTTTTTGTTGTAATAAAATAGATTTTTGCTTTGTTACGGACCATCTTTTTTCGGTTCACTGCTGTCCTGTTTTTCATCCTCTACTACTTTCTTCTTCAACTTTTTTCTTGTTTCATGAACTTCTTTCCTAGCTTACTGTTTCTGTGCACCTTGTGCATAGATTCCGCGTTCCCTCAACTCCATACTAAATGGTGCCTTCCTTTTTCCTCTCTTGGAACATCTTTGTCGTGGTTAAGGGAGGCTAAAACTATCTTATATAATAATAATGTACTTTGTGCATAGATGCCGCGTTCCTATTACTCCATCCTAAATGGTACCTTCCTCCTTCTTCTCCTTTTAACGCCTTATTTGCGGTTAGGGAGGCTTAAACTAAAATCTAATCTAATATAATCTGACTATGAAATAAAATTTTCCATGCATAATTCATGAAGTTTTGTCACACTTGTTGTAGATTCGGCACCCACTCGATATTATTGCGATTCTCGCTTTACAAAGAACAAACTAGAGTTGCATCTACACCATCGATCATTGTCGTGTCAGCCGATCAGGATTTGGTCACATTTGAAGTATATACCAATGTATCCAGGTAGTGAGGAGCTTTGACTTAACACAGCCGCGACCATAAAGAAGCATGCATTGTGGTTTTGGCCCACAACTTCTCTCAAAGCTTAAATTTCTGTCCGAAGTTTTGTCACAGTATGCTAAGTGAAGTGAGAAGTTTGCATCTGATATTTTCAAGTGATGTAGGTGCGCTGCAGTAATATTTCGAAAATCTTGAATTATCAAATAACGCAAAGGCTTACTCGAGCCTGATAGCGAGAAACGTTTTCAAGGATTTACCATCTTTTAATGGCTTTAGAGTTTCCTTAATAACAGTTCGACGTAGATTACATGTTGCCGAACTGTTAGACCGAAAACCAATGAAAGAGACACTTGTTAATGAGGAGAGCCGACGTGCAAAGAGATTTGCAAAATGGTCCCCGTGACGGCTATTCTGCTGTGGAACACTACTGTATGAAGTTATGGGAGTATGTGTGTGCTCTTCCGCAACCCTGGCCCAACTTACACTTGATGAGACGTCTAGTAAGCATTACAGCCAAACCAAATGAAGTACCATGTTCCTACCGTCATACATGGCGGCGGTTTTATCATGGTATGGAGTTGATTCTGCAGTTATGTTTTGAACCTGTTTACCGCACCGAAGACAACATGTTTGCAGAGATGCACAAAAACATATTCAACGATGTTACGTCGATACCATCGATGATAATGATGAAAAGCACTCAAGTCGACTTGTGAAAGAGAGATTCGGGAACAAAAGGGTGCTTTTGATGGATTGGCCGAGGCAAAGTACGGACCTGAATTCTATTGAACATCTCGACGAACTTTGTGAAAGAATATTGGAAAACCAATGCCGATGAGAAACTGCAACAAAATGAGAAAGTTTCGCGTGCTGTACCACAAACTGCAACAGATCGTCTTACGGAGTCGATGTTGCGTACATTGCTGGCAAGGGGTAATTCACTCAAAAGGCTACATAAAAAATGTTAGTGTTTATTGAATATTTTAGTAAAATAATTAGTGAATTCCTGTCATGTTAATGATGATCTTCTTTTTACTGCATTCGATAAAAATTGAAAATCAAAGTTTATGTGAAACAAGGTTATGAATGTTTTCCTTTTTAGATGCTGTTTACTCATTTTATTTTGCCGGTTCTTTCACAATTTGAAATAGAAAAATGTTTCAGGGAAATTTTTCATAATCAACACCTTTTCGTTAGTGACGTCATATCTAAACGAAGTTTACTATTATTCAGGACGTGCAAGCGAACAAGATCGGTGATATTTTATGCGTAAAAAAATAGTTCGTGCAGCTCAAAAGTTGTGTTCACTACTACTGTTTTTATTATTTATACTTATATGAATATTTTCATCTCGATGGAGCACATTCGAAATCGTCCTTGATAACTGGTAGATACCTGGAAAAGATTTACATGCTCAGTGATATTATGTTGAAAATACATCTGTTGAAGATGGTTTTCATCCTTCACATGGAAACGAAAACATTTTTTGTATGCATAAAATATTAGGGTCATTTCAATAAATAACATCGCCGCAATGCATCTGTTCCTAGTGAAATCATGCACTTGCTCAAGCGATGAAAAAGAGATGTAAGAGTCAGATCAAATCTAGGCTGCTGTTTAAGAGTGATTCAATTTACGTAAATGAACTTCACTGCATGGAGACCAACTCGAAATGATGTATTGTTCTTCTGAGGTGGGAACTTGTCAGCACGTGAGCTTTGTCTGGTATTTTCTACTGCCCTCATTTGAAAAATTCTCATAGCGTTGCAAATGTGCGCGAGATGTCTCGTGCAGTGCACAACTTAACTTATTCAAACGGGAGTCAGTATTGATTTGTAGATAAAGTTGTCTGTCATTTTCTTCATTCTGAGGATATAACCCCTCAGGGGGATACAATTATTGTATCTATGGGAACTAGCGCTCCCAGGGGGACAATGTGAGGGCCCGAGCTAAAGGTTAGGTAGGCTTTCTTTTTGTTAAAATAGAATAGGTTTTGTTGTGTTACGGACCATCTTTTTTCGGTTCACTGCTGTCCTGTTTTTCACCGCCTACTACTTTTTTCTTCAACTTTTTCTTGTTTCATGAACTTCTTTCTTAGCTTTCTGTTTCTGTGCCCTTCCTGCATAGATTCCACGTTCCCTTAACTCCATACTAAATGGTGCCTTCTTCCTTCCTCTCTTTACATCTCATTGTTGAGGATAGGGAGGCTTAAACTAACTAATAAACTAACTCTGAGGATATAACTCAGTCTGGAGGGGACTTTAGTTCTTATTCGATCTAATTATGAATATAATCTAAGTATTGCAAATGATGCATGGATCGGATTTTTGCTATTATTTGTACTTAATATAGGAATGCTTTTAGAATATAAAAACTGAAATTTTCCCCTCTATCAAATTCTGACGGGCGTATCATTCAAATCCTGTAAGTACCGTAAAGGGTCGTACCATTTTTTATTATAGCTTCGTGTTATCAAGGTTATAACGACACGATTCTTGGAACGCAGTTAACGTTCTGGGTAAAATTACTCTCTTCGTCTTTGTGGTGTTACGATGAACGCCAATTCCATCTTTATTTCCACTATACAATTTCAAGTTTCATGTTTGGTAATCATGTCAGAAGTTAACTCACTGTGTGATGGTCCGCGAAACAAAGTGAACGCATTAACAATGCGCTATAGTGAAAGAATTCCTGAAAAGTCTCGGTTATTCTAGGGCTGATGGAATTTTTACAAACGTAGTCCATTAAGCTCTGCTTTCTCTGTTATATATCTGCTAGAGTTTAGCCTTTCGTAATGAAGGTATGAATAATTTGTGAACTTAAGAATACGTTTTCCTTTCAGGGGGATACAACTATTGTATCTATGGGAATTAGCGCTCCCAGGGGAACCATGTGTGGGCCTGAGCTAAAGGTTAGGTAGGCTTCCTTTTTGTTGTAATAAAATAGGTTTTTGTTTTGTTACGGACCATCTTTTTTCGGTTCACTGCTGTCCTGTTTTTCAGCACCTACTACTCTACTACTTTATTCTTAAACTTTTTCTTGTTTCATGAACTTCTTTCCTAGCTTACTGTTTCTGTGCACCTTGAGCATAGATTCCGCGTTCCCTCAACTCCATACTAAATGGTGCCTTCCTCTTTCCTCTCTTTGAACATCTATGTCGTGGTTAAGGGATGCTTAAACTTTCTTATATAATAATAATAAGAGTACGTTTTTTTAAGATGTAGTTTCCTTAGATCACATATGATGCATTGACTGACTAGTCTCGAAAAGGGCTAGTTATTGGTGAAAAGAGGTCATAAATGGGCTCGTTAACAGGAGCTGCAGTGATCTAAATTCAAATATGGATCGAATGATCCATTAACAAAGTTAATGGATCATTCGATCAAAGTTAATGGTATGAGGACGGTTGTTTTTTCCCCTGAATGTTTATAAATTATCTATAAATTAGGCGATAATAAAGTTTACGAAAAAAAGATTCGCGTCGTAAATTTATCGCACATTTTACGGCTAGGCTTAGGAATGAGCGCCTAGCTACTCAGGGCTCTCGAATACTGTATGTTCGTTTACCGTTTCCTTTCTCCTGTTTTACCTTATAGTGAAAAAATTCCAACTTGTAGAAAATTAGAAGATAGTCGTTAGAAATTCAGGATCATCAGATGCAAATCCGAGTATCCGTAAATACGGCAATTGAGGCAGAAGGTAAAACATTCGCGTCTGCAATTGAGTGTAAGGATGTCTCGCGTAGCTTTTGGAGAGCAACTTCTTGGAGCCTCACGGTGCTTAACTTCGCTCCAGCACAAAGTTAGCCTTAGTTTGGCATTGGGCTTTGTCTCTGCTTGGGGTGCGATGTAGGGGCCGCCGCGCCCTCCTCACCCAGGGGCTGCGCTTGGAGCCCAGCATGCTACGTTTGTTCGGCTGTTGTTGCTGGTACATTGTCGTGTACCGCCGGCATCAAAACTTGTTCTATTGGGGCTCTAATAACGTCAGTATTGGGAAGGAACATTCAGCTACCCTTGAGTATTTGTGCAGAAATTAATCTTAGCTACGTTTTAAACTCAATGATTGTTAATTAAGGGTCGGAAATTTCCTGGTTAGGAACTAATTTTCTTCTTTCTCGGTGCTTTTTAGTCACTGAAATAAAGGCGGTGAATAACATTTTGTTGTCTGGCCTTGTTTGGTACGCGTCAGCATAGCTGCTAACTGAATGTTTGCGTGATTAAAGGGACCGGAACCCCTCAGAGGTATATTACCGTTGCATTTATGGAAATTAGCGCCCTCAGGAAGAATATGTGAGGTTCCGAGCTGAGAGGTAGGTAGGCTTTCTTTTTGATGAAATAAAACATGTTTTGTGCTTTGTCTATATGACCATTCTTTTCGGTTCACTACCGTCCTTGTTGTCAGCACCTCCAACTTTCTTCCTCAACTTCCTGCTGGTTTCATATCCTTCCTTCTTGACTTACTGTTTCTATGCTCAGGGATCTCGTGTACGAACACACCTTGTGCACAAATTTCGCATTCCCGTAACTCCATACTAAATGGATTCTTCATCTTTCATTTTTTCATCTTTCTAACTCATCTAATATAAAATGATTTGAATGAAGAGTTGACCTTCCTTCCAGGCGTCTAACAGGCAGCGAATTTTTTTTTGCTGCTTCGTCTCTTTGATACGCCTTAGCGGTTACAGTGAACCATGAACCAATCTCTTTTAAGATGTCTGTAAATATTTTGAGCATAAAATTAATACCTACAAGCTTACAAGCTTTCTAATTTGTATTTTTTTTTCAGTCGAAAGATCACTTCAAATACACGGTGTTGGCTATACTATATTTCGCGAACAGGAATAACAAAAATCAAGACTTGCTGATGTAAAACTGTTCGAAATATTTTTTACGAAACTATTGGTAGCCCTACTTGAAAATTTATAAGGAGTTCATTTGCCTACTTCGGAACTGCTTGTTCTTTGATATCGCTGTCCCATCTGAGAGAATGAAATACAGCCTCTCAAAGAGCTTACGGTGCCCTCAGGAAGATTTTGGAAGCCTTCGAAAAAGTGTTTTTCATTTAGAATTTATAAACTGTAGGAGATGGTGTGGCAAAATTCGAGGGCAGGATGCATTTTGCAAGTATATAAATTTAGAAGGATTGAAACAACAGGAACAACAAAACTGAAAAATTACCGGGCAGGATAGAACTTATTACCTGATAATACCTGATTCGTGTAATTGATCTTGAATACTCTTAGTATATGTAGGGTTTGCGATGACTTATCTGACTAAAAATTTTGCTCCTCCTTACGTAACCTTAAGCCGGAAATCGGAAGGTTCAAAATGATCGATTGTTCTACTAATATTTCAAAATTAAGTTACAATATCATGAACTGCCGACCGTGGCATATTCACTGCTTCAAGTACGTTTCGGATTGAGGAATTGCAATAATGATTCTCAATAGATTTGGATTTCACATCGCTTGACAACTGCTTTCTGTTCACCAGAATGACTGGTGAAATACGGAAGTATCAGGTCTTAAAAAATGCCGAGTATTCCGCGGCACATCACGAGTCTTTTTTAATGTAACCGTAGTAATTAAGTCTTGACGGCATTTTAAAATTTTATTGCAAATTTATAACTTTGTTTGTTTCTTCTTTTGTTCTGTTGTTTTGGATCCATATGGATTTACAGTTATTGTATGCGTTGGAACTGGCGCTCCCAGGAGAAAGACGTGCGGTCCAGAGCTGAAGACTTGGTTTTCATTTTTTGTTGAAATGAAATGTATTGTTGTTGTCGTTGTTTTTGCTACGGGCTTTGTCTTTCAGTTCACTGATGCCCTGTTCTTCAGCGCCTACTACTTTCTTCTTCGACCTTTACCATGTTTCAAAAATTTTGTTCATAGCTGTTGCTATGCGATGGAGACCTTGTATGGGAACATACCTTGGGAATAGATTCCGCGTTCGCTTTTCAAGTCAGCTCAACTCAATTTTAAAATAAATTAATTTTAGTATTAATTGCACAGTGACAATTTGATTGATACGAATGAGAACTATTTTAAGCAGTTATTTTTTAGATTCATTTAACTGAAAACTGGAGCTAGAGTTCGAGCGAATATTTGTAAAAATATCTTTTACTAATTAGAGAAGCCTCCATACTGAACGATTGCTTCATAATTCCTTTCCTTGTTTGGGAACACCTATATTATCGTTGATGAGACTTGAACTAACTTATGTTCAAATAAAAATCTTCATGTATATGATTACATTGTACATCTTGTTCTCGAATTTCATTAGCTAGTCTTCTACAGTTTGTAATTATGAACAAAAACAAAATTTTTCAAAGCGTCCTAATGCTTACTGAGGCCGTGTATGAATCACACGAGTAAACATGCGAAGAACTCGCATGTTGGAAATTTTGGTGGAAAATTTACTATTCATTGACACAGGACGCAATTTTCTTCGTGGATTTTCATTCATTGCGCTTTGTTTTAGCGCTCAATTTATAAATTATTAATTTTTCAAGAGCATTCCAATATCGAGCAGAGAGAATGTTAATGCCAAATATCATCTCACAGCATAATGCAAACAAGTGTGGACTGTGTCCTATATCCTTCCTTGATGAGCTTAATCGAATTATTCAGTTCAACAGGTCCTTCTACAATGACCTAATAATATGCGGTGACTTCAACTATGATTTGCTGAAACATGAAAGCTATGAACCAATCTCTAATTTCTTAAATGCATTTCATTCTAAATCTTTCCTTCCGATCATCACAAAGCCAACACGAATAACCTCAGAATGTGCCACGCTGCTTGACAATATCTTTATGACAGACCCAAGTGATTTTCTTGCTGGAATAATTACTTCTGACTTATCAGATCATTTTCCAGTTTTTCTTATTAAGAAAAATGTCTATCTTGCGTGCACCAAAGCACGGGCTGAAACTTACTCATATCGTGAAATAAACGAATCAAATTTAGAAGAAATGCGCACCGTTCTAGAAGATTTAATGCCAACATTGCACGTCACCCAACAAAACAATAATGCAAGGAGCATTGATGAATCAGTAGTAAAGTTGACTGAAACTATAATGAACGCATACAATCAGTGTTGCCCAATTGTAACTCGTACAGTTACCCCGAAAAATAAACAAAAGCCCTGGATTACTAGAGACATCGTGATAAATATAAAGAAACGCCAAGCGTACCTAGCCCTCCTTTGCGAAGGGCGAATATCTAGAGAAACATATAACCGATTCAGAAACTATGTGACAAACCAGATAAGAACATCAAAAAAGAGCTACTTTACCCTCAAGTTTACTCAATTCAAAGCTGACGTTAAAAAGACTTGGCGCCTCCTTAACTCTTGTTATAAACCGAATAACGCCGAAAAAAAGAAAATTGGAAATATCACTCAAGATAATGTAAAATACCATGAGAAGAATGAAATTGCTAATATCTTCAACAACTTCTTTGTAAACGTAGGGAAAACTATAGCCAATGGTATTCCAAGTGAACCTACTGATCACCTGGAATTTATGGATCATATTCGAGAACACAACTCCTTTTTCTTTACGCCTACAAACTCCTCCGATGTAATTGCGTGCATAAACAACATGAAAAATAAATCGAGTGGGTTACAAACGTTTCCAACTAAAATACTTAAAATAATTGCTGATATTGTGGCCCCGCTGATATCCAATATTATTAACCAGTCTCTCTTACTAGGCACTTTCCCGAACTCCCTCAAAGTTGCTAGAGTAACCCCTATCTTTAAAAATGGTGAAAAAACCTGTGTAAACAATTATCGACCTATCTCCATGTTACCAATTATTAGCAAGGTATTCGAGAAAATTGTTTATAAAAAAGTGTACTCTTATTTTGAACAAAAATCATTTCTCTATGATAAACAATACGGCTTTCGCTGTAAAAAATCAACAACACAGGCAATATTAAATCATTTACAATTCCTTTATTCTAATATGGATAACGGAAAGACTGTCTTCTCTGTATTTCTTGACTTTCGAAAGGCATTCGATTGTGTGGACCATAACATATTACTCTCGAAACTTCATTGTTATGGCATTCGTGGGGTTGCCCATGATTGGTTCAGATCATACCTAACAAATCGGAAGCAATACGTTGTCATTGACGACGCAAAATCGGACCCACAGAAAATTAGCCATGGAGCTCCACAAGGATCTGTTCTTGGGCCTCTCCTTTTTTCTGATTTTTATCAATGATATTATTAAATCTACGTCATTTTTTAAATTCATACTTTTTGCCGATGACAGTACGCTTTCTGCGGTCCTTCCGAACGAAAATCCCACTACGATTGCGGAGAGTATAAATAATGAACTCCATAAGGTTTCACTGTGGCTTAAAGCTAATAAAATAAGCCTCAATATCGATAAAACAAATTATATTACGTTCTCATACAAGAAAAATATATCTCTACCATCCATTAAAATTGGCGAAGGTGAAATCAAAGAAACCAACTCATGTAAATTTCTGGGCATCATAATAGATAAACATCTGACCTTCAAAGAGCACATCACTCATATTAGTTCTAAATTATCAAAATCCATCGGAATCCTGAATAAAGTTAAAAATTTCCTGCCTGAAACAGCCTTACTAATGCTTTATCGAACGCTCATTTCACCATACCTGCAATACGGAATAGAAGCATGGCATGGAACTGATAAAAATAAAACCAATATAATTTTTACTCTGCAAAAAAGAGCCATCAGAGCGGTAAAGAACCTAGAATATAATGCTCACACAAATGATTCATTCAAAAATTTACAAATACTTAAACTCTCGGATCTCTACCAAATCCCCATCTGCAATTTCATCTACAAAACATTAGCTAATGATGGCGACAATAGCCTTCAACAGTTATTAACTGCGCAAACTGGTCATCACGACCATTTAACACGAAATAAAAGTAAATTAATGCTTCCTTATTATTCAAAGGCCCGCTCGCAACATAGTATACTATTCGTTGGAACTAAAACCTGGAACTCAATACCTGCGGAGATCCGTGAAAGTAATTCTTACAAGGTATTTAAAAGAAATCTTGAGTCTCACTTCTTATCAGAATACTAGTCGTGTAAGATCACCAAGTCAAATTCTGCCTCCTACATGTCTGGTCCTAATAATGCAATATGCCATGAGTAATATCGCCGATTTTCAGTCTGCGCCCAAATCGTTATCGAATATACTGTTAAATATTGTCCATATGACCCATATTGTAAAATTAAACATCAATATCGAGTTCATTATCCTGTTGATCAGTCTAATGCGAAACTAGGCTAAGTGAATTAGGTTAAACATTATTGTACGCCCTAGAATAATGTAATGGTAGGATGCCCTAGAAGTCGCTGAACTTATTCGGGCCCACAGGTAGCTATACTCAACTCTGACCATTGTATTAGACTTAAGAAACATTCTACCTCTGTATCTCCTGTGGTAAATAAATTGTTTTAAATTGTTTAAATTGTTTAAATTGTGTTGCCATGCGGGCTGGTTAGTTCATTAGCTCGGCGACAGAGCTGTACTGTTCGGATTCTAATGTCAACGTTGAACTTTTACTGAAGACATCATCAGATGTTGCGTGAGATATATTACAATACCCAGTCATAAAATGTGGCGCCAAAGCAGTGACGTTGTTACCATAGCGGCCATGTGTTTAATGTGCTCAATTCGAGAAGAAAACAATTAGTGTAGAAATCATTCGGTTCTGTCCATTGAGTGAAGCGAAGGAATTGTACATTTGGGAGTCGGATTGGCCTTGAGCTTAGTGCTAAAGACGCTACATCTTTTACACAGTCTAGGTTAGGACAATAGCGATCTGCAAAAAACATCGAAGTGAAACTCTCCTGCCAATGATAATACGCTTCGAGAGGGATATTTGACTCCTGGCATTGACAAACGGTATCTGTGTTTCTACTGTTCGGAGGAAGAGATTGTGGGATTCCTGCGAGCTTATCGCAATTCAAACGACCAGATGGTTGCTGCTTCTCAGTGTACACGCACCAACTCTTTCATTGATTATCGCTTGTCGCAGCCTTAATTAACGCATCAGATTTCTAGCTCTCATTACGAATTAAAATTATTATCCTACGTATTTGAACCATGATGGAAATAATATTAGCATTAATCGCGCAGTGTCAATTTCACTGTTACGAATGAGAGCTACATTGAGCAGTAATTTTTTAGATTCATTAAATGAAAACGAGCACTATAGCTCGAGCGTTGATTTGTAAAAGCATTGTTTACGGATTTGAGAAGCTGAAAGTACTCTGAATCAAAAATTGTTAGCGTCTTTTAATGATAAAACCACTTCGCTCCATAGGTCCGAGTCATCTCACTACGGATTTTTGCCATAAGCTATTAATGAATTTATTCCATACTGCGGGTATGTCGAAAAATGCAAATACAACTCGCCGCGGTTTGAACAAACTCATTTGAGCTTCGAATATTTGGGGTTTTTGATGCGGCATTTAAAAAAAATTGAGCTGTTGCGGCGCAGGCTTTTGTGTGGTGCCCGCCTAAAGAATTTCTGCCACTTTGGCTGCGTGTGGAGACCTTCTGAAATAAGTTTGGTGGAGCGACGACGGCTGATTGAATTAAACCTCATTTGGCCTGCTTCATTTCTGTAGCCCTTTATCAGGAGGGTGTCTAGTTTAATTGATTAAATACATTCGCTCTGTTACACACTGCCGGCTGGATTTTTTGCAACACAACTGATGAATCATGCTGTCAAAAGTGCTTTAGTGGATCATACGTTGCGATCCACTTGCTCCAATTCCATATATTCTTCAATTGAATTATTTTGTCCCACTCCGTTTCACTGGTACAGATTTTACATTTGCTTGCTTGTGAACTTCGAATACAATGGGGTAAAAATACCTATTTTTCACACACTAATGTGTACAAAACGTTTACGTTTGTCACAAAACCGGCACACAATTTTATGTCATGGAGGCGTTATGACACACTATTTTGTGTCACATGACGCACTAACGATAGCCAAATGACACTTTGTGAATCTACGGTGCCTAAAACCCACACTTACCTCACTCATAGAATCCGCTGACTTGCCTGTAGACTTAGAATAATCACGAATTTACGAGGACCCAATGAAAAAGTTGAAGTTTCTGTTGAAGCATTGTTATGTTGATAAATTTCCTGTGAAATCCGTACAGCAAAACTCAGCACTGAAAAAGCTCATGTTTATTACAGTGATTCATCTTGACGAGCTCTACAATGTAATGACTGAGTGAAAAAGTTCAAATAATCTTCATATACATCCTCATATAGCTATGGCTTACACAGAGTCAAACTGTACTAATAATCAGAACTCTTGAACTAATAATTTCTTCTTTGAAAACTTCATGCTTTACCCACGCATAGTTGATTTTTTACTGTAAAATAAAAGGTTTTGTAGAGAAACAAAGGAGGAGGTAACGTACCTTATTGAAGGTCGGTTTAATGGTGAAAAGTGTTTCTTGAAAGCTCTCAAACCAAGCTTTGCCCCTTGCAGAAAACGTTGGCAAAGTTTTTCAGAAACATTTGACAAGCAGCAATCAAAGCAGCAGAAACTAGTTAGCCAGACAATCATGCCTTCGAAAGGTCCCTCAATGATGTAGACCTTTTCTCAACGCGTCAGGAACACAAATGCAGTTCACAGTAAATAGGGCTGTCAGAGATGACCACTGGTCACGATACCTGGATGTAGAGAATATTTCGAGAATGTGCATAATATTTTTTTGAAGAACACATAATTTTGCTTGTTTGTGTTTTCTTGTTTGGTTGGCAATGTGCTTGCTAGTTCGCTCACTACCATCAACCCTTTATTTTCAGGAATAATGAAACAATGATGAATGTTACAAGCCTAGGTAGACAGCCTGGTTATCCAGAGCTTTTACAAAATAGGGTATGGGTAATACGGTATGGGTAATAGGTTACGGGTATAGGCAATAGGGGTACATTGACATGAAAGAATTAAAATTGATATGAATTTTCAACCATAGAAATAAATTGAAGGCTTCCCAAAATATAACAGTTTATGCCATGAAAGGGCAATTGTGATGAAATATTTTTGGTTTTATTTTTGAGAAAGAAAAGAAAATCAATCCATTTCCAAATTTTTATTGTTGATTATGATTAAGAAGCATATTCTTATCCTCGTACTAAGTTGAGTATGGAATCATGTAAATAAAACCAATTCTACACTTTTTTCAAGTATTAGTGAAAATTTAATGAAAAAGACGCTGAAAATCACATGCACTAAATGCGGAAATGCTGAGATTATGTTTTGACTAGTTACAGTACTCAATAGTTAGCTTCATCCGTAATGTTTCAAAAAATGTAGGTATCGAAATCACCATGTATCAAACCTGTCAGAATAATGTGAACTATTTCGCATGCAAAAGTGGAAAAATATGTTATTATATATCATGGTTAAAATTGCAATGCAAATGTTTTTTTGAAAACAATATAAATCAGCTTTTTCTGAGCTAAATAATATTTTGAAATTAATTTTGGTTAAACATTTACCAGAATCCCCACTCTAACTAAGAAACGGCTGCTTTCATAACACATAATATTCTGGCGTCAAAGTTGATATAACTTTCTTTGCAGGAGCTATTAAAAATATTTCCATAGAACATCCTTCATCATTTCAAAAGCTCATGTTAGCTTTAGTAATGGCTTCGTGCTATATTTTAAAGTCCATCTTCAAACGTGAACCAACGGCCATGCAGTTCGACTCACTAATGTGGCTCTAGCTCAACATATGAAAATTTCTTCCGGTAAGGTAATATCAAATTGCCTTCATTTAACAATTGAGAACAAGAAATTATCCTTCATAAGATATACAGCTTCTGAAATATTTTGCAAAACATCCTGGGGAATACAATTGGTAATTTTTCGCTGCAGTCTGTGATTGGCGGACGTTATGTTCTTGTCTGACGTACGATACGAATCTGCGTGAGGGTGACGAATTATTATGGAGCAAAATGTTTTGAAGTCATTCACAGGTGAACCAATATTTTTTTGCAAAAGAATACTATCCACAGGGATATTACCCATCGAAAGCAGTGAAATAGGAGACATGTGGAGAAAATGCCCTTTTTGATATTACAAACAAAACATAAGATGACGAATGTATTTCTTACGAGTAAACACTACTTAAAGACGAATATCATCAAAGGCCATATATGAATTCCATGAGGAATCCGAAAACTCAAGCATGCAATTTACTTGAATACTTTCTCATAGTGAAGGAATAACTTTTACTCGTGCACTTAGCTGTGTAGTTCCTATGTGGTGGACGCCAGTGACATGCCCTGTCAAGGTAGCTACCTTCTAGCCATTTCTATTTTATTGCTGTTTAATACATCTGGTAATTTAGGAGCTTACTTTAAAACCGCCGAAAGTAACTAGTATTTGTTATTTTTGGAGCTAATGCAATATTGTTTTATTGTAGTGTCGTGTAATATATTGATTGCGCCTACACGGAAAATGTCAATCATTTGTAATGAGGGTTTTTTTTTGTTCCGAGAAGCAAGTGTTGAGGGTGAAAGCAGAGTCAATGAACCAGCCAGAAGTTAGATTTTAATTCTTTCAAATTATCAATGACTCCCACTATGAATGTACATTAGGATCATATATGGGAAGAGAAGCAAAAGCTCTGTCTGCTGTGGGCGATCCCATCATGGGGCATATAGGATAGGCAATAGATTTAGGTTAGTTAGGTTTGTCTACCTTAGGCTATGGGAACTGGTGCCCCCAAGTGACACTTTTAGGTAACCTTAGCTAAAGATAGGCCTTTGAGACCTCTATTTTTCGTGCCCACTTTCCTTCTTCTTCCAGTTTTCCTCCTTTTTTCACCATCTTTTTTTATCTTTTCTTCCTCTTCTTTCCTAGCTGGTTGCTTCCATACACAGGGTTTCCTGTTTGAGAACACACCTTGGGCATAAATTCTCCATTTTCTCCAGTCCATACCAAATGTCCCTTCTCTTCACTCTATTCGGATCGCGTTATGTGACTTGTGATTCTAGAACTAATATTAATACATGCAATTTCTAATTGAAACAGGATGTCTAATCTTGGCATAGCTTTTTCGCAAATCACTTGAATTTTTCTCTCAACTTTGACCGCAACGTTCGCCACCGGTGGCCACGAAATGAATATTCTTAATCGGGCTGACCGACTAGTAGTCATAAACTCTATTTTCGAGAATACGTAATTATTGTTAATTGAAGTCACGGCCCTGTTAATGGTTGCTATTTTCAAAGTTATTGACAAAGTTGCTATCTACTATTTTTTTCAAAGTTGCTATCTACTATTGAATTGTGAGTCAAGTATTGAACTTCAGTTGAACCAATTGCTGTCAAAGTGTTAAATTACATCAGAAGAAAAAGGTAAAAATGCGAAATAGTACGTAATAAAATCGCTTAGGTTTGTATATTTCCAGTCCTTGGCCAGTTTCAGCTTCCTTCTTCGGCGTTGTGTAATTTTGCTTCATTCTGTAAATATACAAAACGATGTAGGCCCTAAATGATAATTTGATCATTTCAACCGCTTTTATGTCGAATAAGCTTTTGGCCAAGCGATAGATGAAGATTAAACGTGAAGTACGTGAAGTGTAGTCGGAGTGCCGCTGACTGATGGTAAAGCAATAAATGAAAAGGTGTTCCGATTCTTTTCGAAAGTTCTCATTGCTGTGTGAAAGAAAAAATAATTCCTGGAAAAATCGGTTTTGTTTTAGAATTTCTCGAGTCGAGATTAAGAAAGTTAACTAAAGGTAGTTTGAAGTATGTGTCCGTGGGGTGAGATGAGCTTTGAATGAAAGATATGTTTATAGAAAATTCAGAGACTTCGTGGACCTAGATTCCCGTCGGCCAAAAACTTTTTATCGCTGTCCCAACAAGAATCTGGTCTCAGGCTTGCCACGTCTACCATGGACTTGCCTTGTCTTCCATACAGAAAGCATGGGATGGTAGCGGCTCACGCCAGCACAATCATAGAACTGCGTATCCATCGTTGGGTCCTGGCCACACTGCGCTTGACTGCGTGTGTGGTCGTGAGGCAACAGGCTTGCAGAATAATTGCCGCCTAAAACCGAGCCAAATTACGAGTCTGTCTATGTATCAGGAGCGGTAGTCCCCTACGCCTTGACTGGTCTTTGTCCGCCCGTTTGATGAAACGCGAAAATTGTGCTGCTATGTATAAATATGTAATATTAATGTATTTATATATGTACACGAGTATGTATAATTTATCAATATTATAAATATGTATGTTGTATGTATTTGTGGTTTTGATTCTACAAACTAAATTATTGTTCGTCATTCAGGTTCACTGTTCCATATGTTCCAGAGCTTATCACAGAAGGTAGCGCAGTCGTCATGCAACATTCTGACTGGCTTGTTGAGCGGCATCATGATGCCGATACAAAGATATCAACATGATTCTGATACGTAATCGATGTAATTCAAAGGGAGCAAACAATCAATCTAGATCGAATGGTAATGGAACTCAAAAGAGGTGAATCGAATTAGATTGTGTGTCAAAACTCTACCCAATTGTGCTGTATAAAGTCATCAAAGCTAATCCGCTGTTTATCCGCTAAATTACCATGTGCTGTAGGAGCCGATTTGGAGCTTCATCGAGAGAATTGTCAGGCGCGTCATTTCCTGCGCAGTTTTAGATCGCGTAAAGGGAAATTTTGATGTGAGAGAGCTTTGTGTTTTTTGGGGAGAGTTGTGCCAGCCTTTATGCGGATTGTGCTCGACGTCATTTTTTAGACGACGAATTTACTCAGTTGTCTTTTCTCTTCAGTAGCGTTATAAAGTTGTATTTGAAAGCAAAATCGTCAAGTGAAAAATTTGTAAGCTCACTCTAATTTTTTCTCTGAAACACCTATCTTTAAAGTCGTCCCAGTGTAGTCTTTTCGTGGGGCGGCCAAAGTTGTGGATTCAACGGCGAAAAAATTAGGATTGGAAAGTACGCATGGAAAAATTTTGGCTCAATGTGTGGCGAACTCAATATTGCAACTTGCTGGAATTAAACAGAAAAGTGCAGCGTCTTGGGAGATTTGTGTACTACTACGACTAAGTGAATTAATAGAATATTCAGCCCGTGGTGTGTGGTGTCCTCCGCTCTTTACCTTCCTTTAGGTGCGTGGTGTCATTTTCTGGCTGCGTCGTGAACCTCAAAGATAGCCAGGAATTAATTAGAATTTTGCCCTATTTTGTTTCCTCGATGTGCTCGTCTGCGGCCCAGCTCTGCTAATAAGCTTGTCTTATGATTTTGCTCGCTTTAATTTTTTCAAATTTATTTCCCGGTGGCAGAAAATTTGGGTCATAAAGTTGAGAGTGCAGGTCTGGCTCTGCCCACGTGTAAAGTGTTGTGCTTTTAGCCGTTAACGTAAGGGAGTATCAGTGTAAAGGCTCTACGTCATGCCTGTGACAGCACTTAAGCTCCAGCGCACGCCGCTCTAATAAAACCTTTACAGCTTCCTTAGTAAACTCACTGCTAAAAGTTCTTGAGTTAAAGCGTCGTAGAATATTACAACACTTCCAAGTTTAGGCCAAATTTCCGCCCTAAATATGCGAGCGCGCGCTGGCTTCAAAACTTGCCCAGCAACGCGCCGCTCCGCATGACCGACTCGACGTGGCATCCAGCATCGTAGTTTCCATTAATAGAATTTTTCTGAGTACTTATTGTTTCATAGTCACCTAATTAGCAGAACTATTTTGTGCACAACTTTCTTTCCAGCTGATCAGTAACTTATTTCTCTGTACTTAGATCTCCATGTCTGACTTTAGCCTCTTTGTCACTTATCTTGAGGTCGTATAAGCCGTTCTTCTTCTTCTCGTTTTGCTCCGTCCCCACCATGAGACATTGTAATTTTTATTTCGTACTCAGCTCTTCGAGTACCGCTGCTGTAGACCAACGCGAAGAATCTTCATTAAAATATTCTAGTACTCAATGGGCATTTATATTTCTGTGGTACATGAATATGTCATTTGCTGGGTTCTTTGATTTCTGGGAAAGCTCATGGAAAGAATTTTGAGTAGGAATCATTTCAACTTGAACAATTTTTTCAATTGCTAATGATTTTACCCGTACCAAATCCACTTCTATTTGGATTGCTTAAGGCGGGATAGTTGAGCAATGAGAAGTCTTTAATGCATTACGTGCGTTTTTGTTACTGAGAACCTGATAATCTACTCCACTATTTAATCTGATGATTATTTTATAGATTTAGCTGTTAGCAAAAACTGTTTTCACTCCATCAAGAACGCATCCAAATTACGATCTAAATGTTTCAGTAAAAGAACACCCAAACTGACAGAAGTACGAAAAAACACTAAAGATTATTCTTGTGCTAAGATCTGTACAGCGCCTCGAAGAGTACTTCCTGTCATGTGTAGGATGTGAGCCATAATACATCCATTCTCTTCATTCGTTCTTATTTGATTTTTTGTTAAAAATGTGAGCCAAACTATAATTCATTGAAGCATCATTCTAATGTTTCAGGCCAAGCCCTCTGGGTTGAATGCCCCTCAAAATGGGAAGCTTGAAAAAAGTTTGTTAGAGAAACTAACAAAGTATCCACTTTTGTTTTAAGTACGGAACCCATTGGGATCTCTTCGATGTTAACCTGCTCACATTCCGACAAAGAATTCGCGCTTCTCTTGACCTCTACTCAAGTTGGGTAACAGAGCGAAATCCTTTAATTGTTCTCTCCGCATTTTCTTTCGTAACTGCTGGCATAAAACTCCGCGTATTAATTCTTTATGCGCAAATTCGCAACTTGCACGAATTGCTGTGACAAGTTCCTGCATAGTTTCCAATTGCTAGTGAAGGAAGCATTCTTAATCCATTACCGATGTAAATATTTCTACTCGTTTATAAGAATCACAGAGAAGTTGATTTGGATTTTATTATCTAGCAACTCTAGAAAACTTTATTTAAATTCATGCTTTGTGAGGGAGTAGGAATGGAAATGCAAGAGGTGCAAAAATTTTCCGTCCTTTGTTTCATTTAAGTGAAAGAAAATTAGTGGACTATGAACTACATTTGGGAAAGATTGTTCGCGTGGGCGCAATTCTCACGGCTGTCACTCACTTGCATCTTGATCCGTTCATCAGACGAGTATTGTGCTGTTGCTGTCGCTAGTGGTAATTGTCCTTGAAAAAAGATATTTTATTTCGTCAAAAAATTGACATGATCATTTTTCGAAGATAGAATCTCGTAAGATTTATAGCGAAATAAATCATAACGAGTAGAACATCAACAACATTGTAGGAACAAGGGCGATTGATAAATATAGCTGGTGAATAAATATAGCTAAAAAATAAATATAGCTAACAAGAATAATGCGAAAAAGCAATGCAGAAGAAAGAGTAGTAAAAACAGCGACGGTAATTCAGGACAACGATAATGACTTTGAAAACACTTTATGGCGATGACAGTGATTCAATAAGCCCTTATGACAGTACACTTATCGCCTACTGCTAAAATGGTGTAGGACTTCCTCGAGCACGAATAATGTCGTCAATTCCGCTAGGTGTTCAGTTTACGAGTGTCTAAATGCACATCTAGTCGATTTTAAACCACTGCAGTGTCATGCAGCTGGTCTCGAAGTGGGGCTGCAGTGCATGGACGATCTTGTTGACGTCTAAAATGTCGACCTAGGAGGTCCCACAAATTATCTGTTGCGATCATGTTAGGGGATTTAGCTGGCCAATCTGTTTGCTTAAAATATCTTGGATGACAATCACGTCAATTGATAGCAGGTCTAGCTCGATGCTCTCGGCAGGTTTCGTTCTGAAAGATTTTGCTATGCGACTTGTCTTTCTTCATTCAAATATTGTGTGAATGACAAAACTTGATTATCTACGAGCTAAATTTATCCATAGTGGTTCAGTTCAACAGACACCTCAACTCGATAACCCGCTTGTATGTATTTGAAATTGCCCCGGAACATGACAGACCCTACCTTTTGTTTCGCCTCTTGCACGCAGATTTTGTCGAAGGCTTTAAGAAGTCCACGATGAACACGACCGTGAACATTATTGCCATGGAGAAAGAATCGTAATTCGTCTAATCACGGAACACTTCTATACATCTAGGCCATCCGAAGTGCGAGTGTTTTGGCCTAGTTTAATCAAAGGCCTTGTGGGCAGTATAGTAAACACCGGTCATTTATGAGTCGCTCTGCTCCCTTTATCCATTGTAAGGAGTTTCCTACGTAGAAGTCTTTCAGAAACAGCAGGAAAAGGTCATTAATTGACGTTTCACAGTGTTATGCCTCCCGTGGGTTGTTTCTCTTTTAAAGTTTTGATCCTACTATTTTTACGGGATTTTTTCTCGTTCATGACAAGAATCTCTTTTCATCAGTCGTTATTTCCATGACGTGTATCTTCAATTTATTTTCCATTGATTCATTAATAATTTTTTGACAAGTTTCATTTATATTCAAATCGTGTCAAGTAATTATGTTTTCGGAGAAATTAGATCAGAAGTTAGTCAAATGTGAGTTTGATCATTTTGATATTAAGTAATTAATTGAATAATCTATACTAAAGAATTGTTAAATTTTCAGGTCAGCCAAGCTCATGTGGCGTTACGTTATTTCAATGGCTTTTTTATCAGTATTTCATCAGCTAGTCTAACCAAGGAATACACTTAGAATGTTGGCCAACCGTTTACTGGTGCTGTTAATGAAGACACTTTGATGAAATGAGACAAATGAAGGCACGCAATCAAGGGGATAAAAGGACAAGTGCAATTATACTTAACTTTCGAAAAAAGTCCCACGGTGACGATAAAATATCGCAGGGTTTCGGTTTCACGGTAATTTCTAAGCGTCGAAAATAACTGTAATTTTCACAGATACATAAATGCATCGTCTAGCGAGAGAATTTTACCTCAAGATGCCGACTGAGGGTCAAAATGCTGTATGGCAAATATTGGTCTCTCAAGAATCAAACAGACGAAATCTTGTCTTCAAATGAAGATCATTACCGTGATCCTCAACCTCATCTACCTCTACTAAGTCCTCACATACAGCACTCCAGTGGAAAATATCGTCGGTGGTTTACAGATACTTTAAGAAAACAAATGATGCAAAAGGGGAAGATCCAATTCTTGTGCGTCTGATCAATCCAGGTCGTGATCAATTCTCTGTTGTATCTATATTTGTGTAAATATAAATTTAATAGCTTCATCTCGCCTTCTGGTTAAGCAAATAATATATTTGTACAATTAATAGCGTATTACCTTACTTGCATCGTTCAATTTAGATCGAACGCAGTCTTTTTCGCTGGGACATTTTTGCTTCTCAGATGTGTTGAGCGCAGTTTAATTTCTATAACGGGAGCGAGTGGCTTCTCTAGAACGAATTTTACCGCTGTGTCGGTTCGGCGCTGTTTTGGCTTCATTATGTAATAAATCATGTACCAGCCACGTGATTTTCGTCGGCATTTTTTCCTCGCTCGATGATGTTTCTTTCCAGCAGCGTTGAGCATGAATTCGCGAGTTATTTTTGAGACACACATAAATAAGAGCTGTAGTTCTATCTTTGGTACAGAGCGATTCTGGTCGACAATTTAGAATACACTACGGTGGTCCCTATCGATTATGATTTTCTTCCGACCACAATTTTACCGTGAATAGCCATACGCACCGGATTGTTTTCCTTGCTGGCAGTCTCGCATGACAGAGCAGAATGAAACACCGACGAATTCCGCTGCTTCCTTCGCTGGGTTTCCCTTAACCCGACCTAATACAATAGCTACTTTTTGGCGTTCCGAGATTTCTTGCATTCGTCCCTTCATTGTTGAGTAACTATTATATAAGCCAATACCGGGACCAGCTCTGAATGAAGACTGGTGCCTGTTCAGCACTTGAATATAACCTAAACTTCGGTCACAGCTCTGAACTCCGATTGATGAACGTAGTGAATAACTGGAGCTCGAAAATCAATACGTGACCTCTACTTTTGTGCCGGGGTCCTTGCATACTATTTAGTGTTAATTCTGTTTGTACATCATGGGTGTGTGTTTTGTTGTTTAGTTGCGCTTGTGTTGCATTATTTTATCGTTAAATGAGGTCGTATTGATGTTCTTTACGTGTGTTGGATTGACTTATTACGTCTGCGTTGATTTCTTACTCCTATGTTGCGTTCAAGCTTCATTTGTTTATTCTCATTTCCAGAATGAAAAGATGCAAGTTTACCTGTTTTATCAGAGAAAATCAATGCGTGAAATTTCTTCCAACAATTTCACTGATGTAGCTGCAAAGTCTTGATAGGAATGTATGTAAGTTTTTTTTGACAGTCCTAAAGCTATCAATTACGGGAGTTTAAAAATGAGTAAAATCGAAGAACCCAATTACGTTTCCACTTTTGTTTGCAGTAAAGAACCAATTGGGGTCTCTTCGTGACCATCCGCAAATCGGTAATTTTCAAAGCGAATCTTAGCCAATGTCCTCTGGAATATAATTAAAAAGAACAGAGGAATCGCGTTAACGAGGAAGTTTCTTGTTGTTTTAGCACAAAAGTATTGAATGTTGTGCTGTAACATAAGCTCGAAGCCTTCAAAAATTTTCGTGCGACTGTGAAAGTCGTGAGAGACCCAAGTTGCCGAGCGTGTCTTGCCGCAGCGCAACCCAGTCCTCGACCTGGCTTCTCTTCTCTGGGTCGTCGATGAGCGACTAATTAATGCCTGGAAGTAGATTTACGAATGTTTGAGTAGTGCCTGGCATGGGTGGGAATAGTTTTGAATTATTTACTTATCATAACACATAAGTGTGGAGGAGGTTTTCTCAGCCAGTATAGGCAGCTGCGCTAGTGGTTGCCTACTGCACTTCGGGAGAAACTGTGCGCACATCTCTCCAGCGTAACTTTTGGCGAGCCAGAGAGCTCGACTTTCTGAGGGATTATTTCAGGATCAAGCAGTTTATGTTCAAGAGAAAAGCGATAAGATGATTTTAGAGGGAACGAAAATTCAAGAAGACAAACGAATTCGTTCGCTGAGCAAACTCGCAAACCAGGCTGCATTTTATTTTTAACATCGAAGAAACAGCCTCGCTATAACTATTGGCGCTACTGTCGGCACGTCTCGTGGATCGATTATGGGTAACTTCATGATATTAGCTATTTGCTCAAGTGTTCAGGCTTCTTGTAGGGCGATCAATCGAGATGAATTAGTGCTTTCGAGAACAAAGAAGTAACGCCCACTAACTGAGAGTTGGGTAGGGCTTCGTTTCGTTGAATTTTAGTAGAATTTTTATTTTGTTATGCGCTACCCTTTTTTCGGTTCACTGTTGTTTTTTGGCACCTTCACCTCTTTTCTTCACTTTTTATTTTTAAATAACTTCTTTTAATCTGACTTTGCTATGCGCAGGGTGTGAGGACACTGTACACTAAGATTTCTCGTTCCCTTAATTTTATACTGAATAGCGCCCTTCTTCTTCTTCTGTTTGGTATCCCATTACACTAAGAGAAGGTTAAACTAACTTACAATCCATCTCATATCAGTGGAGCTCCTATTCGGGAGAAGATGAGGCGTGAGGCGGTAATCCTCGGATTTTTAATATTTCTGTATTCATTGCAAAAATTCTGAATTCGGATCTAAGCTGCAAATGTTTTACTAGTGCAGAAGAAAATTGAAAACACAGGGCCTTCTTTTTAGGCAGGCCTACTTCTTTGCTGAGGTAAAATGAGTTTTTTTTATGTTATAGAACACCTTTTTCGGGTAAGTGTTGTCCTGTTTTTCAGCCCCTCTGACTTCTATCTTCAAATTTTATCTTGTTTCATAACATCCCATCTCAACTCTCTGTTTCAATGCGCTGGAGATTTTGAGTGGGAACACACCTTGTGCATAGACTATGCGTTCATTTGATTCCGTATTAGATGATTCCTTATTCTTCTTCTTTTTGAACATCTATGTTATGGCACGGGAGCTCCAACCTAACTTATAATCGGATCTAATTTCGAACACAATTTTCGTTGTGTATGGCCGAGCACGCGATATTTGTTCTGCGCAAATTTTACACGTTTTGTGCATTAGGTTTGAAAATTTGGCAACGTAGCCGACGCAATTTCGATTCTTCTTTTTCTATGTTAGTTGGGTTCAGCCAAATGTTGAGCTGAATTTTACAGGCCGCAACTCGCTGAAATTTTTTCCCTCTGTTATTTGAGCGTTCAGTTGTAGTTTTTGTCGTAACTGGCTTGAATGTTTAATTTTTTGCTGCTGAATTTTATATCGTTAGCCAACAGAGTGCAAATTGCCCAGCGGCAGATACCGTTCACCTCCCTGCCCGCCCACCGCGCTCGCTCGCTTGGTTAATGGGCGGGAAAATGTCGGCGAGAACGAAACCCCCGGAACTTTTTCATCGAATGGTGTTGGCGTTCGTTGAAGCTTTATTTCATAGGATTCATTTCACGTTATACGAGCACCTGAAATATTGCTCCTATAATACCAAAAAGGCCGAGAATATTCCCCTACCGCAGTGGCTCGTGAACGTGCCGTTTCTTGAAGAGTTCTCGTGTCGTTCATGGAGCGGCCAGTGAAGTGTTTGCGAGGAATGGTGGCGTTCGTATGTTGATTCAAAATATCTTACCAACCGCTAAGCAACGTTGAAGTTTCATCACTATGTGTTACTACGTCATCTTACGCGTTTTAGTGTACGCTCGCTAGCACCGGTAACTTGAAATTATGAGCGAGAGCACGAATGAACTTCTCACTCTGTTTCTACGTACACACAAGTAGAAGCAGTCACAGCTATCGTACGCATTCCTCATGCGGAGGCAAATACCATGATATGCCGTTGTTAATAAGTGTATGTTGTATTCCGTAATTTAAGTTTACCAATATTAATGTGAGGTTTATATTTTTTAACATTTCCGTATAGATCCTTCCATACATTTTTTTTCGTATTTTATTTTGTATGTTGATATTGATTTAGCTATTATATTGTTGATATTCCTCTGAATGATACTATTTTTTTTTTAATTTCGGAAAGAAGCTGCGATGCCCTTGGCTGAAAGATCGGCAAGCTTTCTTCTCGTTGAATTAAGATCGATTTTTCTTGTATTTAGTGCTAACTTTTTTTGGTTTGCTCCTATTTTTTGAGCACTTATTATTATTTTTTCTTCAACCTTTATCTTATAACATAGAATATATGTTAATTTTGTTCTCTCTGTGCCCAGGGTGTAAGACGATTAATGCATCGATTTTAACATCCCTTAATTCCATGCTAAATGGTGCCCTCCTCCTCCCTCTCTTTGAAGCACCTTTGTTGTGCTAGGAGAAGCTTTAAGCAAATAATATTCTAGTCAGAGGAGGAGAGGGATGTAGAGCGGCTTTGGAGACACGATTTGATGTGTTGACGTCACGAATTGGTGACAATATTGCATCAGATGTGGGGTGAGAGCCGCGTTCAAACGAGGTTCTACGGTAAAAAAATTCTTTAATGTTTCAAATATTTCTCTGTGTGGTGGTGTACATCCTTACCAGTTAATTTTTCCCGTGGGACTGGGTTGCTACTCAAGAATAGGTCATTCTGTTCGTTTCTGTTGACTTATGTTCTCTTGTGGTAGGGTTGATTATTTCATGTTCGTTTACTCGTCAAATGTACAGTGATATGCCAGCACGACCTCTTCAAATATTCATGCACGACTTTGACGTGCATGTTTTACTTTAATATGAGCTTTTTATTCGTTTGTTTCATGCAGAGCATATTCATTCTCTTTTATGAAATATCTGACCGCTCTTATCCCATAGTATTCGTGTCTGTATTCGCCTCTACAGTTCACTTTTACAGGAGTTTGAAGTCCAAAAACCGCCGCATATGCATATGCACAATTATTGCCGTTAAGGTACACGTCAAATAACACAATACAAATGAGCCCGCAGACAAACCTAAATTGAATCCTTGAAACAATAACGGGCGTAAAATAAACAGTGATGACGTACGCGCTGCCTCACGACCGCTCGCCTATATGGTGTCGCCTAAAAAGTTGGCCGACCCGCGCGTACTCCTCGCTTCTTTCGTCTGGCGGGGCCGTCCAGCGCAGCGGGGCCGCCGCCGCTAGTGGCGACCGCCGTCTTCTGACCGCCTCCAAACGAAGACGAATTATCTCAAACCTCAAGTTGGGCAATTAATCTCAAGCAAGTACGCGTAAGCTTGATAGATGTGGCAGTTGGTGAGCTTGCTCCCTCGAAATGCCCCCAAGACGACCCTCGCTCAGTCGCCCAGTCGTCATCAAGGAATGTTATACTTGTAGTTTTCTTTTCAGAGCCCGAGCAAGATTGTTTCTTGGCCCCATGCGGTGGCCTTGGGTCGCGATGCCGCTCTGCAATCGTGACGATCAATTCAACCACGAAATGTAGTTCTTGTGAATGGCATGATTTTACGCAGAACTCAAAAATGTTAAGGAATGATATTCTGTTCTGTTTGTGTTGCAGCTTCATTTGATCTCTTTGTATTTATGGGTAATATTTATATCTTGTTTCGAATACGTCACGTGGCTCTGATCATTTGGTGTCAGCTCAAGCGATGAACGCACATGTAATAATTTACAATAAAAGTTTCTTGAAATCGCATTTGCGGCGAACTTTTCAGTAAATAAGAGCGCGGAAACTTCATTATTTAAATAATTTGCTCTTAGAGCGTCATCGTTACGGTTTATGTGAATGTGACCGAGTCGCACGTCAGCACCAGATCTGTTTTCGCTTCTTAATGAATGAAATTCGTCTTTTCAGAGCTTGCTGTTTATGTCTATCACCTAAGAGCAAGTTCAAAACGTATTGCTATTAATTTCATCGGAGACTTGACGCATCTCCCATGCTCTAGTGTGTTCAGTATTTGGCGGGGTGATTATAATTATTCAACAAGAATGGGTTAACAGCTCAGCATCGGAATGGTAAAAGCGGGTTCATGAATTATTAGTGATTTTTTCTATGATCCATGTTACTTACTTTTTCTTTGTGGTTCTTTATGGTTAGCCGGCTTGGTACGTGAACTTTGTCACGCTACTAACAAACTACGTCCCCACTGTAATGAATTCTTATGTCCTTCGCTTGTTTAGCTGCGCTCCCTCCCAGACCAGTAATTGTCGATGTGTAGTCTAGTAATACTTATAATTTTGTAGCTGTTTTATGTTCGAAATTACTACAGCTCATTGTTTGAGTTTGCTGGTATTCGCTTGTCTTCGTGAAGTAGCTCTAATAATGAGTGGGGGCTCTGTATTGGACAATCATCTTTGCTATTTTGGTCTCTCGCTCCCAAAAATCTGAGTACAGTTAAAACCTACCTCAACAGCTTCCAGCGTTTGTAATTCATAGTCTCTATCATGAACTTATTACTCGTATGTATGTTTTCGCTTTGACGCGGAGTTCAATTCCCTCATCGTGTGATCCAGTGAAAACTTGAGCGGTTGTGTAGAAAAGACCAAGTTACTCTCAGTATATATCCCAGCTTCGAAACGACAATTTATCGTTCCCGTTACGGTCTGTCGAAGAGTTTTTCCTTTTCCAAGTGGACGGGCATTTTATTTACAACAGTCTGACCAGAGACTTCGTACAACATCCTTTCAGGTCTGTGTGGTGGCCGTGCGGACGTTATGCATGATATGCAACGTATGCTGATCTATGCGCGATGCTCGCCATGTATGCTGATCCGTGTGTTCTGTGTATGCTGATGCATCTACCCACACATTTTTTAAAAGAGCGATGTGTTCGAAGCTCCCTTCAATTTTGCAAATGCTTCTTTCTTGAACTCGCTTGCATTTGACCTCAAAACTAATTTCCATCTCACTCTGACCCAAAATTTGTTGTCTCTTCATTTTGCTGTCGAGTGTTTAGTGCTGCAATGAATTTGTTTCAGATACATTTTTTTCTGAAAAATTAATTGAATTTTTTTGAATTTCTTTGAAAATAAACTAATTTGTTTCCCGGAATAGCTTATTTTGTTTTGATGCTTTGCCAGTGCATGAAAATATCCGATTTGGTTGGTAGGGTGGGGAAATGATTTCCCGGTTGATTTACGTGTTGATGTTGTCTACAATACTCTCGAAGCTCAGCATATATAGTCATGCATTTTAGAGCCATGTTCAAAGTTGCATTAGTTCTACAGCATCGCCTGCAGCTGTGTGTAGGTAGCACCAGACATAGATGAGTTGACCATTGGTCGTTCTTGGCCTGTATTATTGCATATACTTCTAAGCGTTTGTTTACGACATTGTTTATTCGTGTGATGGAATTTGCAACATTTAATGTACGCTGGAATTATCTTATTTATATTTTATATATCGTACTTGTATGAGTATATTTTTTGAGTATGAATCTAGACTGGAAAACGTTACAGTTTAACATTGCTACAATGATCTTCCAGCTATCAGGCGCAATTGATGGTGAATGTTAGAGCTTCTGTTATCTGGATGATGGCGGCTGCTTTCTTCTGTACCAAAAGGGCTGCAATTAGGGTTCGCATCCCGGGATCCCGGATGATTAGGGTGTGAAATTTCTCGATCCGGGAATTCCCAGGATTTTAAATATTATACATATTTCAAGATATGAATGGGAAAATACTTAAAATTATTCTGTTTAATATGATTAATCAAGTACAGAGCTCAAGACAGGACTTTAATGTTTAAATATTATTGCAATTTACATCACTACACAGGGTAGTCTACACTATCTCATAATATAGTTTAACTATTGCGTCAAAATATATTTTGTGGTTTGATTTTGCATGTTATAAAGATTAGACTATAACAGATACGACGGCAACGGTCAATGTTGTAGAAACCAAAGCCTTTGTGTGGCGATACAAAGTTAAAGATGCAACTTGAGCACGTGCGAAGTGTATAAAGTGCGGCAAAAGTTTACTTTATAAAGGCTGGTCTACCAGTGGTGTGTTACCCCACCTGAAGAGTAAACACATCCTGAGACTGTAGACCCAGTCGCGTCAACTATTCAACAATAGTTGTTCGACCGAATTCGTACTAAAACAAAGCGCCCTCATGCAAGAGAGAGCATTAGTAAAAGCACTAAGCCTAAACAAGCAAAAATAACAAATTTCGTGAAGTTGCATTAATGTACTCCGGAAGAACAAGTGACCAAGCTTGGAGCAGTTGATGGCGTGTCAGTAAATCCAGTTACAGAAAGTGAATTAATTAGAGAATCCTTCTCTGATAAAGTTTTTTCACTCCCAAAAACTGTGATGGGCATGGGCAACAAATTACAATTGCAAAAAAGTGAAAATATGAAGAAATCCTGGGATGCCGGGAATTTCTGGGATTGCCTTCCTGAAATCCCGGGATTGCAAACTCTAGCTGCAACTAAAGTAACCCTATAGCCCGCTGCCGTGTAGCCGACAGAGTTGGTGGTAGGAAGCTGTTATTGGTAAAGGTAACTCGAGAGAAAAGCCGTCATAGCATTTCCCTGTTGTGGGGAGTATCGAGACGAAGTGTAGTACCGAACTGCTGTTCGAGTGTCTTGATGCATCTGCGTTATTCTTCTATGTTTTATTACGTTGAAATAAACGTTGTCACTATTGAAACACGTTTAAATTGCCCACTTGTTGAATGGCAGAATTTAAAACTAGATTTTTTTAGAGTTTTAATACTTCAATTTTGTGCGTATCAACCGTACCAACACTCGTCTTTGTCGCGTTATCTACGACGTAATTTTGCTTTCGTGTGAGGGTTCGTGTGATAAACGCCTCTTTCACAAAGTTTTTCAAATAGAACTTCCTAGTGTTCATTTTATTAGGTGGGTTTATTACGTAAAGCAATTATCTAGCATCTGTTTTTAAATTTCCATTTCTTGTTGATTTCGGACCATGCGCAAAGTTTTGTGTTGAATTTCCTTCGCTTGTCTGTCGTTGTTTCGATGTTGCGCAGCGGAAGAAAAACTCTGCAAGGGTCACAAAGCTGCCCCAACTTGGTCGCGTTTCATTAATCGTGTTATTTTGGCCAGCTATCAAAAAATGAAAAACGCCAACAAGAAAGCAAAACACGGCAGTGTTCGGTGGAAAGTCGTCAAAAGTTCGGTGTTTTACTCGAGCAAAGTTGTACGCCGTTAATTGCCTGCAGGGTGAAATGAATTACGCCCTACCCGGAATTTGGTGGACGTTAAGAGAGCGGCAGGCACTCTGTGTGTTATTGCTGTTAGCTTTGTCGGTGCCTGTTGTTGACTGCGCGCATGCAAGAGAATTTCTATAGCAGACAAGCAAAAATTTAGAGTTGATGGTAACCGTATTTATCTGAGAAATTGGGTTTAAAGTCAGGAGCGCTATCGTAAGTCTCCGTAACTTCGTCGTACGGGTGTACTGACCTAGCAATATTTGTCTCCGCTATTTGAAGTGCTAGTTCTGGAAATATATAGCCTTGTTTCATCAGGTTTGGTTCTCCCTTTTTTCATAACTTTCTAAGGGCACTGCGCGTGAATGAACTCTTTTCTCATTCATTTTTCACAGCGAAGTGCTTGCTCACAAAATTTATTCATTTATGTACTAAATGTATATAGGATATTACACCCAAGGTGCTCCAACTATTTTTTTCCGTATAATCTATACATTTTGTCATCGCCCTTTGGGAGTAGAATAATTTTAGAAGGTAGGTTTTTACTCAATGTTTGTGTGTAACCGCTGATCAGTGTGTGTGTGTGTGTGGTAAAAAACTCATTTAATTATGTTGACCCAGACGAAAATGAAAAACTGAAGAGGTTAAGAGTTATCAGAGTTAGTGTTATCTATAATAAAGTCTGGAAATAAATAGGGCTTCAAGTACCAACCGCTCACTCAAAATGAGATGGTACAAGCGCTCTATTTTATCCTGCGCGTTCATGCAATTAGCTGAAAACATTTAATAAAAATTAATTCGAAACTTCGTTGATTTACCGCCTAAATATTTACGCACGGACTTTTGACCGTCCGGTGTGCGGCGCACCCGAACGTGAGAAGTAATGCTAAACCCTGCAATTTTGGACGTTGAGCAGTCCTGAAGGCAAGATGAGAAAAATATTTGTAGTAGTATACTGAGGCTGAATTTTTTATTTCAATTTAATTTTCTCTTTTTTCCGCTAGAAATATGAACACTTGTGACGAACTTACTGATTGCATACGGATAGCACAGCTGAAATTCGACGTTTTCATGCGAAAGAGTTTTGTACCTTGATGGCAAGTTCCTATTTCTCTTTTTTCTGATAAATTATTAATTTCCCAGGGGAAGTAACCATTTGCGTATCGCTTATATGCGGTCGTCGCGCGTAATTTCGGTGTCCTGTCAGCCGTTTATTAATTCATCAGTCACCGCCTTCTTATGGCCTACTATAATATGGCCCTCTTTCTGTAACAATGCTGTCAGTAGAGAGCTAAATCTTCAGCGTGGCTGGCACTGTTGACGCGGTTGTTACATTGTAGTTCGGTTGTTCTGTCGTTACTGGCACTAATTACTGCTGCGCAGTCATCCGTCGACTCTAGAATACGAAAGCAGTTGCTCATTGATTTAAGCTGGTGGGTTAGCTAGCAGTGTGTGTTGCGTTCCGACTGGCGTCTGTGTGCGCGAGCCGCCTGCCTTTGTCGTGTACGCAGTTCGCACGGGCGCTGGCTTGTACACACGCATGATTCACGGCATCGGGTACGCTACTTGTACTGTATGCCAGGTAGCTTAATTGGGACGAGTTTCCATGCGCAGGGTGTGGGGACACATCTGTACATAGATTCCTCTCTTCCTGAATCTTAAACTTAGCGCTGCCTACCTCCTTCCTTTCTTAGAAGTTTTGTTGTGGTTCGAGAGGCTGAACCAAACTTATAATTAATCTATCATCTGTAACGGACCATCTTTTTTTGTCGGTTCACTGCTGGCATTTTTTTGCGCCTATCCTGTTTTACAAGCTTCGTTCAATCTTGCTGTTTATGGGTGAAGAACCCTGTGTGGAGAAATATATGTTGCAAAACAATTCTGTTCCCTCAATTCCGTATTAAATGATCCTTTAGCGGTTGTCCCATTGAGACACGTTAAGTTAGGGAGACTTATACTAACTTATGTAGTGTATCCCATGACTGTGCTTACCGGTAGTGTTCATGGTCAATGAGGGAATTTGTTGCGTTTAGAATGAGGAGATAATTTGCTATATTAGTATGAAACCAGCATTGGAAAATAACGGCAACTATCAGCGATAATAATGATAAGTTCGACAGAATGCAACACAAAGGCCTCCTAAATTCCATACATTATTTTTACATTCTTCATCTGTACATGTTTTTAGTTGTGCTCCATTTATTCCTCGACATAATATCGGACTGTACACTGATAGGTCTCGAAATTAATATCGTTCTATCAGTATTAGCCTCCAGAAGTTTCTGTCATACTGTACGTTAAAACTGCTTACCAACTGAAATGGAATAGAAATCTGATGTCATGTTTTCCTCGGTAGCTTCTTGATTTTAGTCCGTAATCAAATTTATTATTGGACATAGTCGTCAATTAACTTCAATTTGAGCCTAGTTTTATTTTATGGCTGCGTTTGAACTTCAGTTGTTCGTGTGCTAAGCCGAGTTGACTCTCCCGGGCCAATTCGTTGAATCGATCAATTTGCATATCGTCACAAATTTTCTCGTTACTCGAGCACTGATGATTCTTTGTTTTTATGACTATAAAAGTAATACATTTCGTCGTCTAAATTTTGCGTGCGAGGTTATTAACTGTCTTGTAAAACGACTGTGCCGTAAATAATTAATACATCATTACGGGTCCTAATGTGCCACTAAGAAAGCCAAGAAAATAAAAAACTAATGAAAATGGAGGCCGCCTAAACCGGCTGAAAATTGTTCAAATCAGCTGCTCCATTTTTGATCGATAAAACTCGTAACACCTTGAATAAGATGACCCCATTTCTTTCTAATAACCCGGTGTAGGTTATTTTTTGAATGATAGTCAGATTTAACGACACTAGCCGGTAAGTTTTTTTTAGTTCTCCAGCCTGACACGCGTTTTTCTTGAACGTTTTATTCCAAAACGAGCAGACATTTTTAACTGCATTGGAATTAGGTTATCGCAATGACGTTGATGTAAAATCATGGGAGCAGCAAAGTATAGTTCTATACAACTGTCGTACGCTATTCTAGAAGAAGCTGCATGCGCAAGAAGTTGAAAATTAAGCTTTAATAAATGTTATTATTTTCCCCTTTTGGTTATATACGGAAAAACATTCGTCATTCGATTAGGGGTTGTGGATTTAGGCATTAATTACTCATTTCATTCTTTAGCTCTACATTTGTTCGTAACCAAAGAGATTTTGTCGATGTTAAGAAACTAAATTCTGTGATAATTTTCTGAGTAGCACCGGCAGTGTCTCTGTCAATCTGCTACATTAAAATGCACAGTACTTCTTGATTAATCCGTGTAGAACCATTTTAAAATGGATAGCTAATTTACGCAAAATTCTGCGCTGTTAGTTGCGAATATCATGCTTGGACTCATTCAAGTAGCGCAAATGAAAGGACTGAGATGGTAAAGAAGGAATATGCTTCATAGAAATACGAAAACGCAAATTAGTTGAATAATTTTACAGTTCTGCGAACGCCTTAATTAAATTCAGTTCATTGGTTTAATGTTGATGACGTAAATATTTTACACGTGCAATTCATTGCATGTCTCGCTAATTAAGGTGTGCAAATGACTGCACTGGTCCTCAGCTTCCGTAGGCGTGCCAAATTTGTCTACTGATGAAATTTTGAGTGTTTGCTCTCTCGCCACGGCACTGCAAGCACGTCTCAAGGTTTTGGGGAATGGGACTTGAAATGCTCACGCATATACAGTGTGGGAGGAGAGTCTCTAACTTTCAAGGGATCCAATTAGTGACCGTTACACGCATCGCGGATCGGAATAAAGTTTTGCCTTTTTTTATAGTATTTAATCCAATTAGGCTCTAACATAAAATGGTAACGCATTCATTGAGTGGCGAGGAACTCCCGTGTTCTGAGATCCTATTCGAAATTATATTTTCACCATGTAGTTTAACGAACAGGTTTCATATTAGTACGTGTCTGCTGAAAATTTTTTTTAAATATCAAACTGTTTTTTTAATGAAATTGCTAGATCCAAAGCACGATATGGAGAGCCTGCTAGTGAGCAGTGTGTACATATGAAGCACTTCTTGCACTCCACCAGGAAATATCAGATGTAAAAGCACTGTATATATGCGTTGGTGTCGCAGAATCTGGTCGTAAAACTACTTTTGTTCTATGTAGAATGGAGCATACGTCGAGATCAAGCGTGCACGAATACGGCATCAAATCTCGTAAAACCCTCTAACTACCATGCGATATGTTCTCAATAAGATAACAGTGCTACACAAATTTAGAAACTGTTGAGTTGCGTGTCAGGCGATATGAATAATGTGCTTGGCCAGCCTCGTGCATGTATGGAAGCCTTTCAGTCGCTCGCTTTTTTTTTAATTTTTACGTGTAGCAGTTCGATCGAAAAAAGGGTATAGACATACTCTAAAACTGATTGTTTGCTCACATTGAATGTTTTCTCAGATTAACTCACGATATTCATATGCATCAATGGATCACCTAAAATTTGACTCCAATTTGCGGTTCAGAAAGGTAATAAACTCGGCTTCACTGTTTCCTGAACAGAACTGCCAATGAGACACTTAGTCGCATTTGAACATGTCACAGTTTCCTCTGGCTAGTTAATGAGCCGAGAACATCGTTCACGCCGAGGTCGAGCTCTGGTCTGGTTGTTCTACACGCGTCCCGTATGTGTTCCGTGTGAGCAGATGCGTCTTCACGTATTGTCCAGTTCAATTGATGCAAGAGTTATTGTTTCGTTCATTGCGAATATTTTATAGCCATTTAACTTTGATGAGGAATAAGAGAGTCATTGTCGTTTGACTAATGTAAGCTTCGCTAATGAATAAAGATTTGGTGTCTGTGACTTTCAACAGAATTATCATTATTCTATGGTTCTATTTGACTAGTGATTTCCCTCATCTTTTCAGTCAATGGAGAAACATTCCTGTCTAACTGCTGCCACGAATTGTTTAACAGTCAGATATTCATTCCTCAGAGTAATGCAACTATTGTAGCTTTGGGATTTTGCGCGTCGCAAACGGAAGATGTGAGGTGATGGTTAGGTAGGCCTTCTTTTTTTGAAATGGATAGTCTTCCGACTGGTTTTGGTATTGTTTTTACAGTTCGCTGTCCTTCATTTTTGCTCCTATTAATTCCTTCAACCTCTATCTTTTTTCACACTCTCCTTTCAATCTTACTTTTTTTTTGCGTACAAAATCCTGCGTAGTAACACGCTTGTGCACAGATTCCCTGTTCTCTCAACTCTATACCCTATGATGCGTTCTTCTTCCTTTTCTTAGGAACACATTTGATGTGTCTAGAGAGGCCTAAACTAATCTGTAATCTGATCTAATGTTGGTGACATTTCGTTTTGCTCAGCTACTCTGAAATGCAATTATCTGTCCATGTTATCCATTCTAAACATTACTGTGAGAGTGTTCATGATCCCTTACTTTCAGTGCTTGGACAGCGGTGTTAAACGACTCAGTTGACTTTTTCGCATCAGTCGCTCTCCAGCTAAACCCAATCAGCAACATATGTAAATGGAGACAGTCCCTTGTAAAGCTTTAAGGAGATCTTCTACCCTAGACTACCCTTGGACTACCAAATTTTACAAATGTCTTTTTTCCCATTTCTATCGCAACTAGGTTAACGAAAATGCATAGAAATGTGTAAAATTGAATTCCAAAACACATTTGCTTCTATGGAAGTTTTCGATTTTCGCGAAAAAAAGTTAATTTTCGAATATGAGGAAAAAAATAGTGCCCCAAGCCTATCTCACTCTATAATTTTCAACCTAGAAGTGTAATTTTGGTCTCATTCGGAGCGGAAGGGCTGTAGAAACGCCGTAACGAAGGATTTTTTTGATTTTCGAACTAGAAAAAAGCTATAGTTACAAATATCCAACATGTAAAAAAATAACAAAAAATGTCAGTTTTTCCCAATAAAAATTTAATTTAGAATTCAAATAGAATTTTTCTTCGCTACGCTGTTCACACTGTCAAACTGCATCGAATGAGACCAAAATCACGCTTCTACGTTGAAAATTGTAGAAGGGGTGCGGTTTTGGGCAGAAAAAAAGACATATATATATGTGTATATATATATATATATATGTTAGCCCAATAACTTTTTTTCTATCGCGAATTTTGAAATTTTTCATGAAATAAAATGTGTTTAGAATTCAATTTTACATAACGATATTCATTTTCGTTCAGCTAGTTGCAATAGAATTCTGTAATCTGAGATTTGAAAAAGTATATTGAATTTGTCTTTTTAATACACCTTTTTGACATATGTAACCATGAATTTTTTCCTAATCAGAAATAAAAAAAATCCTTCGTTACGGTCTTAGCACAGTCCTTCCGCGTCGAATAAGACCAAAATCACGCTTCTACGTTGAAAATTGTTGAGTGATATAAGTTTAAAGCAGGTATATATATTTTTTAATAATCGCGAAATAAATTTTTTTGTTGCTAAAATCGAGAAATTTTATCGAAGCAATTGTGTTTGGAATTTAATTTTACATCTACATGTGAATTTTTGTTCTCATAGGTGCAATAGAAAAGTGTAAAGTGAAGTTTGAACAATGAGGTCGTCAAGTTCAGGGTAGAAAATTCCCTTAATAGGGACCTTATGTAGAGCTTTTGAGATCTGTCAAAATTCCTGAGTTCATTTTTATTTGTGAGCAGGTGTGTTGTAGTTTCTTATTAGAATTCAGTAGAATTTTGCGTTCCTCTGCCGTAGCTTTGCTAAAACCAATTGCAGAATCATCATTGCTTGTGCATTACAGAATGCAGTGAAATATGTTGTTCTTGTTTGTCTCGCTGTTGTTCCCTCGCCGAATGCCAATGTAGCTCATCACCGATAACGAACATGACTGTCAGAGATTCTACATCTAATTTATATTCAAAATGTTAACTGCCCGACATTTCCTGAATGGCACACCCAGTAACAAAGCTTATGTATTTTATTTATTGTCGAATTTACATCCTAAGTGCCTCTTAGGTCAGTGCCGAAGGGCAGTGAACCCTATCCTGATATCGGTGACAACCTGGTAATTGTGCCAGCCTGAAGGCGGTGATTGTGATAACCGTAATACGTGTAAAAATTCTGGTGGTTGATAGTTGAAGATAAAAGTGCCGTCTCTTCGAAAAGATTGCTGCAGTTATTGTGATTCACCGAGCGGCTCCATTGGTGATACTAAGAATCTAAATCAATACTTAAGATTGAGCTTGTTTACGCCCTAATGCGAACCATTGTTACGCGAGGTTTCCCATAAGCCTTTTCTCCTTATTATCGAGCTGATCTCCTAGAAGTTCCATTTGATAGTTTCCTTGACTTTTTGTGCGAAAAAATACCTTATAATTCCTGGCCTCGTTTTGTTTAGAATTTTATGGATGATTATGTAGTGGTCAGAGCAATTTTGTGTATGATGTTGTGGTGGTCATGGCAAGAGCATAATGAAAATAATAGCAGCCCAGCGTAATCTCCAACATTTGTGGTAGTCATGCACGTCGCATGCGCGGCCAACTCCATAATCTATCAACGAAGAATGGCTGTTCCTTTTGTCGGCTTGTCAACATGGAAGTCCAGGGTGCACGCTGCACGGCCACCGTTCTTCGATCGCGCTGCTATGCATTTTTGATCTGCCTTTTGGCTCTAACGTTCACGATAAGTTTCATATTTTCTAGTTTTACGCAATGTAATTGTTCATGACAGTTCCTCATGAGTTCCAACCCCACGAACTGGCGAAGTTTATCGCTGCTTTGATTCTATTTTTGGCTCGATGACTCCCACCTCCATTAATGGATCTTCACGCTGAATTGTGGCTTTTCTCGTATAAAATCGTTTTCTGACTTGGGTCTCACGATGAGTTTCATTCGAATAGCGATATTAATTTCTTGACTTTACTCTCGTATTTCCTTCTAGTTCAATTTTTTTCGCATGTTTGTCCCTTTTTATGGTACGGATGATGGAAGCGTGGGGCCGTGCTAAAATAACGGCATGCGTATGGCATTGCTCTGATGACACGAGCACAACATAGCCCTATTTATTTTCCTGATATTTATTGGTGAGTGTACCATCTGCAAAAGTCGAGCGATTTTGATTTAAATATTTATGTAGTCGCATTTTGTTGCACGGCTCTCATTACATCCGTGACATCTCAGACTATTTCATGTTAAGACATTTTTCGGAATCGTAACAATCATCCGCTACCGCTTGATCTTCTGGCTTCAACATATTTTTCCTAAGCTGCGTGTATAACTACTTTGGTATAATATGAGTCTGTCCAGCTGAAAACTAGCGAAGCCCCCGCGTTGCTAAATTGCTTGTTTTAGCCCGTAACAGGCTCAAAGTTGAAGTTATTGCTAATTGTAATTCATTCGAGTCATGTAAGAACGTGCTGAAGAAATGTGAATCCAATTCGGATCCAGTGATGTCATATTACTGTACTTCATATATCACTGAAAAACATAAGTAATATTTCCGCGTGTTTTACCGACGCGTATTTGTTAAATACGTTACATTTCAACATTTTTTACCTCAATTTCGGCATTGAGAGAAATGTTCGCAGCGTTTCAGCGCCTTATTTTCTCGCGCATGGCAAGCTACTCCATGCAGCTACGAGTGCATGGAACCTCAGTGACAGACTCGCAATTTCCCCGTCTCCCTCAATGAGAGAGCGCAGCGCTCGGCCAGACTAGGTAGACGCCCGAGACGCTGGCGTGTTGGGCACGGGGTTTAACGCTACCTCCTTTCGTACACCATGATAGGCACTATCGAGTCAGGGAGGCGCTGGGGCGCAACAGCGTTGCATTGCAAGATGTTGGAATGATGAATTTCTCTAGTTTACACGGACGTATCTTCAAACAATTCAAGTCATTCTTGCGGTATAGATAGCCGCGCAAATTTTTCGAAGTTGACGCGACACGTAACGTAGCTAAATCGTCGTGCAATGACTTATGCTGCCAGCTTTATCTGTACAATGACGAAAATTGAAATTTGGCTCCAGGATTACGGGATGGGCTTAGAACATGCTTTGCGTTACGCAAAGTTGGCCAACGCTGTTAGGCTCCAATAATTTCATAGAAATACCCAGTGTGGATTCCCGCCTCAGTGTACTCCATTTCCAAGTTCCTGCTCTTTGACCACAGTTTACTGAACTTCCCTCGTAATTCTTCTTGGGGTGCTTTTCTGTTGTTGTCGAAAATTAGTCGCTTCATTTTATTCCAAATAGTGTTTTCCTTATTGTACAACGTTAAATTTTCACCCAAGTACATGTAAAAAATCACTTTGTGGGCAACGGAGGTTCACCCGCATCATCAAAATCTCCTCACTAGTGAACACCGGTGGGGTACCAAGTAGTTTACGAGTTAAACCAGAAGAACATTAAAGTGAGTTAACACTTTGACTGCGACGTGCGCCACCGGTGGTACACGGAGGTAATTTTTATAATGCTGCTGACCGGCCAGTAGCTGCAAACTTAATTTTCATAACTATTTAGTCAAAGCTAAACAAAGGCACGATCTAGTTCATGTTTTGTATTTTCCAAATTGCTTACTACGATTGACATTAAATTTGAGTTTGTTGCTGAACTAATATTTAGTAGTCGCAGTCAAAGTGTTAAACTTGTTCTTCCTTCATTATACCCATCACCTAAAGTGACAATTTTCTAACCTTCGCTGTCTTAAGGCATGCGAGCAGGAAATTGGTAACTTGAAATTCAAAAAACGTGTAACTAATTTAAATACAGGAAACGTACACATGAAGGATGAGCAAAAAAATAGTCTTGCGTGTCGGCTCTGGTAATCATGTTATATTCATCTCGAACTAATGCCTTGGATTGACGATCTATCCGTGAATATGTGACCAGCGCTTCAGTCTGACGGCAGGCAGTGTGACCCAGAACCGGCATGTTCTACGCTTACTGCTCTCGCCTCCGTTTCCCAGCGCAGCAGAACATTGGAAAGTAATCCTCCGTTTACTCTTGCATCCAAACTTTAGAAGACAGTCCTCCGTTCCCGAGGGCAGCCGAAGTTTTGAAGACTTTCTTTCGTTTACCAGGCCAGCCGAACTTTTGAAGACAGTCCTCTCTGTTTACCAGCTAAGCCGGACTTCGAGACAGTCCTCTCTGTTTACCAGCTCAACTAGACTTTTGGATCCAGCCCTTAGTTTACCACCTCAGCTGGACTTTTGTACAGTATCACACCTGTTGGGCATCGCATCGCCCCTACATTTGTTCGAGCCAAGGTCCCACGATACGTAGTCGTCCCTCTTTTCTCAAAAATGCATAAGTTACCAATACTAATTAAAATTCGTCCTCTTTTCTCCTGCGATTGACTTTTGGAATGTTCAAAAATATCAGTTTAAGGCTTTTAAAACTATATTACGCCTGAGTTTCTCATCAACATAATTTTTTTACTCACGCAATCCAACTCATGTCAACTCATAAGGGAAAATAAGTGTTACGCAATGCTCACGCTTCAAAATAATAAGTGTGATAAAGTTCTGCCTGTGATCTGAAAAAGCCGTTCGAAAACGAGAAAAATTCTCTTAATCAGCAGTTTGAGATTCGCTCTTTTACTGCATGATACTATATGGCAAAAATATAGCTGTACTAGACGTCGCTTTTCGCGCCATCGCTGAGTCATAAAGAAGGCCTCACCTTCCTGTTCTTCTCCTGACTCCAAAACATTCATCTTGCTCCTAAGGTCCCCAGTCTCCCATTAGTGTTCAGTCCTCTCAGTGAAGCCTCTCAGTCAATAGTCTCTTAAGCCGCTCCAGCTCAACATTTACGCTTTCGAGCAAAAATTTTCGCCTTCGCTCTCATCCCACTCATGAGACCCTGCAGAGCACCATATGGGTCTTGAACTAAACTGCTTTACATTTTTTGTGTGCTGACTCGACATGATCTTCGAGGACCTAACCTGACATAACCTAAATTGATAGATCAAAACGTTTTACAGTATTTTTGACAAGGTGACATGAAGTGGGATATTGTGGCACCAGTTGATGGTTTCATAAAACTTTTTTTCGGACGCTCATATATTTCTTTCGCGCGATTTCCCATCAGGGGGATTCAATTAAGGTATCTTGAAATTTGTGCCCGAAGGGGAATACGTGAGGTCCCGAGCTAAAGGTTAGGTAGTCCTTCCTGTGTTGAAATAGAAAAGGATATTGGTTTTGTTACGGACCATCTTTTTTCGGTTCACCGTTGTCCTGTTTTCAGCACCTACTACTTTCTTGAACTTTTACTCCATTTCATGGACTTCTTTTTTAACTTACTGTTTCTATTCACCTCGTGCATAGATTCCGCGTTCCTTTAACTCCGTACTAAATGGTGCCTTTTTCTTTCCTCTCTGTAGAACGCTTTGTTGCAGTTTCGGAGGCTTAAACTAACATCGTTAAATCTTTGGGCGATGGTTATGAAATCGAAATCGAGTGAAAAAATCATTTGAATAATGTTGCTAATAGTTGAAACAAATTTCTTGAACACTTCAGTGCATAATTACAGAAAGGAAATGAGAGCCTAATAAATAATCGTCGGTTTTGAGCAGCCCCTAAACGCTGTAATATACGGACTGAAATTCCTTCAAATCTCAATTTATTATAAATGTATACATATTTATTTAAAGAAAAGTCTTGAAAATCAGTTCATTTAGAATAGCTTAAGAGTATATAATTTTTGCAATAGAATTGTGTATGATGCTCGCTGTACTTGTACTGTTTGTGTAGTAGCTCCGATGTGGCCAGCCTCGGCATTACCGACGTGGCCAGCCTCGGTATTCATTCCCTCGCTACATTTTGGCTTCAGAAGAGTAATATTCACATCCGTGTCAAGTACCATATCTTGATCGACTTGTGACCTGCCATAGTAACGCCTAGCACTGAAGATATCCACTTCAAGAAAATCTTCGAACGTCGCATTTAACGACACCCTGACTTACATAACCGATCTTAGTCAAGGATTCTTCAAATTGATGTTTACTGTTCTTATGATTGATTCTTATTTCTTTAAATTCATTGTTAATTTCTTTTTCGATGCTGCAACTATTGCGATGAATTTTTTGTAGATCATTATAATTCATTCTCTTAGGTCCCTCATGGGTTATAGTTATTGTATTCACGGGAATTAGCGCCCAAAAGAAGCTGTGAGGTCCCAGGTTGAAACAATAAACAAGCTGGAACTATTTTTATTGAAAAAAGTTTTTACGGAACTACTTTCTCCAATTCACTGTTCTTTTTTCAGCGTCTTTGACTTTCATCGTTTACTTTTACCGTATTTTATGAACTTCTTTAGATCTTATTGTTCTTGTGCTTAGGGTGTGGGGACACGCTTTGCTCATAGACTCCAAGTTTCCTTAATTCCAAACTAAAAAGCGTTTTCTTCTTCCTCTCTTATGAACACCTTTTTCATGATTAGGGAAGCTCAAACTAACTTATCTAATCATCACTCTCCTAGGTTTAGAAATAATTTTTTTTGTTTGTCCAGTGATCGCCAGAAAGATATTTACTTCTCGGTCTCATCTTTACTCTTGCTATGTATTGGTTTGTAAAACTTCTGTCGGCTGAGTACAATGCCTTCTACATTCATAGCAAACACCGTAGAGCATCGCTTTGTTGTTTCGGTGCCGTGTTTCAGCCTGAAACAATTCTTCTGAATAATTATTCCTTACATCTATATTCTCTATTTTTATTACCCTCATACGAACTCGTGGTTTTCATTTCTAAGTGTTTGGAACTTCTTAGATCAAATGTCAAGGGAAAATAACTCTTCAAAAATTAATATTTGAAGTTATTATCTTGACGCATCCGGTGGAACGCTTCGATTTCCTTTGATGATCATGACCTGTGATTTGTAGGTCGATGATTCCGTGCGCCCCCTAAATACCCATCAAAGACACCATGTTAGGACACCGAGTGTTGAGCTGACGCCTCCACCTGCGCTGGTGGAGGCGCAGAGGCTATATGGCGCCTCTGGTGGAGGCAGATCTGCCCGGCGTCTCGTGAGGACCATGCGCCGTCTGTGCCGATGGGCATCTGTGGCCAAAATACGAGCGAGCTCCTACACTGCGTTCGTGTACAAGTGACAGGTTTTTCTACCTGAAGTGTCAAGTTGAGGAATACCAATTCAGGCATGCCTCTATGTCTATCAGGCTAGGCCTGGTAGGGGAAACGTGTTACTCAACGTGTTACACTTTTTTTTTTGGTAGGACCATTGAGCTGATGAATTAGCCGCGTATATCTGTCATGTGTTCGTGTGTGCGCCGTCATGCCACCGCTGTACACCTGTTGGCCCGAGTGGCAGTAGCTGCACGTGCGACTGACCAGCTCGAGTGGCCAGCCACCTCCATGGCCCCACCGTACTGATAAATAATCGATGCCTTCCGGGCACTCACTTCACGGCCGATCGCGTGCGCGCTTCTCGCCGCTGTGCGTCTCGCAGCCTATTGGACTTGTAGATTGCCTCCTGGCAGCTCACTAATTGTGGCCCGTCTGCAATGCAGCGCGCTTGCTGTTGCTGCTTAGGTGTGTTGAGTGCGCTGTTGCAATTCTGCGATGTGCTTGTATTGTTTAGGTGTGTGTAGGGTGTTGTCGCATATCTGTGATATGCTAGTGTTGTTTTGGTGTGTGTAGGGTGTTGTTGCAATTCTGTGATATGCTAGTGTTGTTTAGGTGCGTGTAGGGAGGTTGTTATTGAAATGTTTGGAGGGTGTAGTTGCCTTCCTGTGACGTACACTTCAGCTACTTAGGTGTACGGAGTGTATTGTTGCCCGCATGCAATATAGGTAATTCACTGCCAAGGTGCGCGATGTTCCTTTCTGACTTATCTCTTCATCGCTCGTTTACATTGAGCTACCATGTCATGGCGCACATAAAAAACACTTTGTATTTGTTCACTTCTTCCTGCCTGCTTTAACGTAATCCATTTCATTCAAAGCTTAGCGTGTGGCTGCTTGGCTCATTCCAAATGTTATTTAATCTTTTTTGTCAACTGTTTTTGATACTTCCATAGCCGTCCCTTGAATTGCAAACTTTGTATCATTTTGAGTTTCATGATGTATGGTATCTTCGTACATGAGAAGTTTTAGCCTTTTCGGTAAAAATTTGTGCAAACTAATGTATGAAAAGAAAAATGAGGTTTCATAGGGTAAAACCGTCTAAAATTAAAATTATCTAAATAATTATATCAATACTTGTAAAAAATTTTTTGACGAGTGCTCTGGATAAGTTTAGTTTAATATTTTTTCCTGCTACTCGCATACCAACAGTATCTGGCTTTAAAACGATGCCTATCGTAGTCAGGAATTAGTCATTTAATTTGATGCTTTCTGAATTGAATAATTGAGAAGGACTTAAACAAAACGCCAATCTGACACGTACCTGCATGTGCAGAAGCATGCGAAGAAGTTTGCATTTTTGGCTGGTGTTTCAGCATTTTGGCGTTAGGAAAAGCAAGAGACATAGTTGTTCGCATAGAAACTCCATCGACTGATGGTATACTCGCATTAGTACTGTCTTCGTTAAGATACTGTCACATAGGTGTTGCAACTGCGATACGTGTGCTCGTCACAGAGCCGTTATTTACGTTTGAAAAACTGACTTATTTTATTACGGCGAGAGCTTAGTTTAAATTGGCGGAACTGACGATGAACTCGTCGTCGTCGTCAAAGTGGTGTCAAAGTACGAACGAAACGTTTTTTCCTTCTTTGATATTGAGCGACGGCATGAACGATGAAAGCGTTACTCCAGCCATTATAGCTTTTGCCCTCAGACTTGCGTTTTGTTCCGTGGTTTGACTCGCTAATGTTGAGTCGCCTGGCACTTCTCTCGTCCCAACTTGAGTACGAAGAGTCTCCTTCACGCTACGCAGTGGTAACACGGATGTTCATTACAATCTCTTTTATCTCCCGATGGCTCTCTACTTAAATTCTCGTTTCAAAAAGCCTAACGGACGAAACTTATCTTGTCAAGTTTTCTGGCAACCCCATCAATCTCTCCATTCTCTGTTCAGTGGTGTTGTGCAAGTGTTCCTGAGGTGCGATTGCTTGGCGGTGTGAACGAGCTAAATCACAGTTGTTGTAAGTAGTTTAGGAGAAAAATTAGTGCGATTTATGGCTATAATACGTAGGTTGTGCGGTAAAACTGAATAATAAATGTACGAGTAAGTGATATTGTAAAGGAATAAGGGCTGGGAAGTTAATAAAATTAGATGTTGGATGCTCAAGAGCAATCAATGGTCGTACGTGTATGTGCTCTGTTCTTTATCCTCATTTATCAGCCGAGTTGGCATTAGAAATCTCCTACGTTGGGTATCTTAATGGCAGAAGTATTTCATTATAGAACCTCTTATTTAGACTGCACAACTATGCATCGACGCTGAATACTTTCCAAGTATTGTTGACAAAGACGTTACGGAATTACATTGAAATGCCGAGTTAGGTTTGTCTCATAGCTCGACACCAAGATTAGGAGCGATTTCATGTTGCTGCCTGCACGTCTGGTGAGCTCTCGTGATCTGGCGGAAAGGCAACCGAGCCTCTCGGGAGTCCGGGGTCATGCCTCGACTTGACGTAGCATGGCAAGAGATAAATAATTGAGATTCCATTCAAGCTCTCGTTCTCATCTATCCAAAAATATACCTAAGCCTAAGCCATGGTGATTTTTCTATACATAGCTGGACAACTCCTCGTAGGCCAGAATATGAGAACCACCTCTCAAAGATGTGACATTGACAGGGCCCAGTGATCCATCTGTGATTCTGTAATTCATGTATAAAATGCGTAATTTCATGGTCTGTGCTAGGCCCACCGCTATACCAGTGCGCTCCTAAATTATCGATATTCAATTTTCAGTTTGCGTTCGCGTGCAGTGCTTATCATCTGAGAACGATGTCCTACGAAGCTTTGTCCGTGATGGATGAGTATTGACGGCTGACAGTGCAAAAGCTCGTCACTTGAGCGATGTTATTGAAAATCTTTCCGCCGAACAGCAATAACGTGGCACGGAATCGCGCATAGTCTCACGTCAATTAACGGGAATGTGACGCTCGACACTCGACAGTCGACTGTAATTCGTTCAACGGTGACGCAAAACGAAGAAAACATTAAAAAAACGGGATGGCTTCGTGGGTTGTATACGGAGCAGGTTTCTTCGACAAGTTGCGTTAGTGTTGCTTCGTTACTGCGTTGGAATTTTACAGCCAGTGTACAGATGCAGCTTCGTAAATCTCATCGAGTAGCTCGGTCCACCGGAGATGAGAAGCATCACGTGGGCGTTTCAAAAAGTGATCTGTTTCGGGCGGATCATTACTTGAGTAGAGATCCAGGACATACATCTTCTGACGTCTCGTGCTCAACCGTGTTCGTGGGACTGGCGCGGACACGGTACTTCCTGTTGTTCTTGATCTGGACAGCAGCATATGATTTTTGGGGGCTTTGGCGAGAAGTCTGCACCTTGTGTTCGAAAACAATACTATTTCATTCCAAAAGATGAGATAAAAAGTTACATAATATGAGTGAAAGCTCGTGCCTCTGTTGATCACATGTATTAACTTTAATTTCAGCAAAAAGGTCATGAGTAATTTCATGCCACATTAGTAGGGCCTCATTTATTGCTAGCGTGAGCGACAGGTCCGGATTATATAATGTTCAGACTGTCACCTAAAATATAAAGCTGACCGCACCCCAAGTAATGAGGTTGCGCGTCCTAATGTCGCCAAGACTGTATTCCATTTGCTTTGGTAGCAATTTTAGCATTAGGGTCAAGCTCGGGGTACTTCATATTAACGGTTTCGCGTATAATATTAGGGTAAAGGTCAGGGCGAAGCCAGGGGTGAGTGGGAGCAGGGAGAGCAGGTGGCGGTGTTAAAGCGGTGCTGCCTCTCGGTGAACTGTGTGCCTCATCCGCGTCCTCTGGTCTGCCTGCCTCCCGTGTCTGCCTCCTCTGCAGTCTGCCTCCTCTGCAGTCTGCCTCCTCTGCAGTCTGCCTCCTCTGCAGTCTGGCTCCTCTGCAGTCTGGCTCCTCTGCAGTCTGGCTCCTCTGCAGTCTGGCTCCTCTGCAGTCTGGCTCTTCTGCAGTCTGCTTCCTCTGCAGTCTGCTTCCTCTGCAGTCTGGCTCCTCTGCAGTCTGGCTCTTCTGCAGTCTGGCTCCTCTGCAGTCTGCTTCCTCTGCAGTCTGGCTCCTCTGCAGTCTGGCTCCTCTGCAGTCTGGCTCTTCTGCAGTCTGGCTCCTCTGCAGTCTGCTTCCTCTGCAGTCTGGCTCCTCTGCAGTCTGGCTCCTCTGCAGTCTGGCTCCTCTGCAGTCTGCCTCATTTCTGGTTTGCATTCTGTATTGTCTGCCTCGTCTGTACACTGCTTCATGTAAAATTCATCTCCGCATACTTCGCCTTACAATTCAGCTGTTTTGAGTTATTTAAGGTGTAGCCAGACACAGGTTGTCCGCAAGTTTGATGGCACAACAGCGGCTTTTCTTGTCCCTGTATTAATTTTTTTTTATTTCAAGCCTTCCCTCGCGAGCTATTCTAGGAAGCTTTTTCCAGTACATTTTTAGTGCAGAAAGTGCTGCACGCGTTATTCAATATTCATTGCTTCTTCGTTCAGTCATTTTCCTGTCTCTGCTCATTTATGCCGATATATTTAATCCATCAATATGTTTCCTATTTCAAATAGGGTTATTTTTGCTTTGTTTTGATGCTGTGTCATAATTTTATATACTCTCCATTTAATATATTACTTTCCATGGGATTCTGGTGAGAAAAAATGTCTTTGTCATCAAGACTAAGTTTTCTTCAGCGATGCACTTGTCTTCTGTAAAATCGGTGGCACTCGTCTGAGGAGTCCGCTATGCGTTTGTGTAATCTTGATTTCTGCTCATGGGTTCCGCACCGAACATCTGGCCTAAGTGGCTTCGATATTAAACCTGTCCATCTTACTTGTTATAGTTTCATCCATTTGACATGCCTGCAGCCGTTGTTGAAACGCCTTTGGCTCGATCACGGTGACAAAACTTCGTGTAATCCAATTTTGAAAAGTCGACTCGGTCTTTGCAACCTGTAGCAGCGAGGGCTACGCTGCTCACTCAGGCGAATTATTTCGTGGATTTTTTTGTGAAGTACGTAACTGTTGGATACTTCTGAAAACTATACCTACAAATATTTCAAGCGCCCAGAATTAAGCAGCGATATCGGAGTGTATGAAATATAGCGTTGGTCAGTTTACTTCCTCCTGTCGCCCTGAAATTGTTGATTCATGCTAGGCTGAGGAGCAGCGCAACAAGATAATGGGGTTGTGAAGCGCCGTCTCCTCGCTGCCACTCTGTTCACACCCCCTTTGTCCACCAGTCGGGCGCAGCGGCCGCTACCTCAGCCCTCTGCGATACCGTCCCCCGTTTTGACCTGCCCCCTGGAAGTGTCTTGTAGTTTGCCGAGACGAGATATAGCTCAGGTGCTCTCGGATGCGTGGGTGAACGGAATACTAAATCGGATTATTTACTTACAATTTCCAAAAGTAGGTTTAGGTTCTTCATGTAGGTATGTATTGTTTTTGTTGGTCTTTGTTCGCTTTCGAAAATTCTACGGTGCCCCTTTTTATATTTTATTGCGTTCATTTATTATAATTATTTTGAAATTTTATCATTATTACCATTATTTTGATATCTAATCATTAATACAATTATTATATTTTATCGTTATAATTGTCAGTGAATAATGTTAATTATAATTAATCATTGATTAACACTTTGATTGCGACTTGAGCCACCGGTGGTCACTGATGGAGTTTACATAATGCTGTTGACCGACCAGTAGTCAAAACTTAATTTTCATAAATGCTTAATTAATACTAAGTAAAGGCACGGTACGGTTAATGTTTGCATTTTTAACATTGCATACTCCAATTGACTGTAAATTGAAGTTAAATAATAAACTTCAGTTTTACCTGACGCAGTCAAAGCGTTAAGTTGCCCATAAAAAGCAATCTCATCAACCCACACGTAAATCCGATCATTAAACGCGGACACATTCAAGTTGTGCTTTATCGAAGCGGTGCCTGGCATTTCTCTACCCCGATTTAGAATTTAACAATTTCTCGCTTTTATTGCTCTGAAGCCCTTCCGAGTTCATTATAAGTTTAAACCCGAGTTCTTCTTGGGAACTTGAGACTATCGTCGAAAATCAACTCGTGGAGTCGCGCCTTTAAATTTTTCTAATTAAGGCTCGTGTAAATTGGTGCACGCACTTAACTCTAATGAAGGGCAGTAACGGGCGCTTGCTGCAGCAGTAAAATGCTATTGCTAATAAGCGGCGCCTGCACAGCTCACGCGCTCGTCCCGACACCTCGCCCCTAGTGTCCCTCTCACTTGTTTCGTGCCCTGTCTGTCTTGCCCAGTGCTATTCACTATTGTGTTAGAGGAACATTGTACACTTGCAGAACATTTCTTTGTGTACACTTGCATACACTCAATATTATTTTGTGTACATTGCCGTATTTTGTGCATACTCACAAGAAATGTTTGTGCTCACTCGTAAATTTGTGGGTATTTAGCGTAGGTATTACCGTTGATTTCAACTTGAGCAATCATCTCGCTCCAATGTAAAATTATTCGTAGTAGTTTAAAATTATGTTTACGTCTTTTTAAATCATCTTACTTCCTGGACTCTGAGTATGGTTCGTGGTCGAACAGGCATAGGTCAAACTAAATCTCGGTTCTCCATGGCTTGTTATGTGTCGTCAAAATCAGAGGATTTTAGACACTTCGCTATAATTTGTGTAAAATCTTTGACCAAGCCAATGCCCCCTATTACTCCATGTTTGTTCATAGAAAAACGATGTCACTCCCATAGTTGTCCGAAGATGGTCGCAGTTTTGAATGGGAAATTACAGGATACATAATACGTGGCACAAGTAACCGAGCATCAACGCTGGAACACATGAGTAACCTGTTAGGCCTTTTCATGCAATTTCTCTAATAATATTGATCTGACTGATCGCTGTATCGTTAAAAGTAGTCGGTTAGAATAAAAGTCTGGTGCAGTTCAATGAACAAACGGCAACAAATTTCACGCGCTGGTTGGCGCCGTTATGAGGGAAATCAACGATAGGTTGAAGCTAATTTCATTTCCCAATTCGACTCATCACAAATTGCTCAAAATCTCAGATCACTATATTCCTCAGTAAGGTACAACTCTTGTATCTAAGTGAATTAGCACTCCCAGAGGGAAAATGCAAGGTTCCGAGCTGAGAACTATGTAGGTAGGCCTTCTTTTTGTTGAAATACAATGTTTTTGTAATGCTAAGAACCATCTTTTTTTCGATTCACTACTTTCCTGTTTTTCAGCGTCTACTATTTTCTTCTTCAACTTTCATCTTGTTTCATGAACTTCTTTCTCAACTTGCTGTTTCTATGCACCTTATGCATAGATTCCACGTTCCCTTATCTTCATACTAAATGGTGCCTTCCTCCTTTCTCTCTTTGGAACGCCTTTGTCGCGGTTAGGGAGGCGTAAACTAACATCTAATCAATGCTTAATTTTTTCGGGATTCTTTGAATTTAGCCCTGACCTGAATTGCGCATCAGAGAAGTCAGGCTCATCTGGACCCGAGTATGAAATGTGTACGTTAATTACTGTCAGGGATGGGGTTTTTGAAATGTCCCCGTACTCACTGAACAAGAGGAAGGGCGGACCGTTTAGCAGTCCTGGCCGTAGTTGGATCAGCTCTTGTGGCTAATTTTTGAGAACCTGTGACGGTTGTATCACCTCTCCAGCCTTGCTTCGGCTGTAATAATTTCCAGGTCACCGCTCGTCGGCCGAAGGTAAGGTTTTCAATAAGATACTCGTATTGGAGCGTTAGTTTAATTATCTTCACGAAGATTTCACATTTAAAAGCGCAAATTACCAGAGATTCAATTGGAAAATTCTCTCCAATCTTTCCAGCGCGAATCACCGGACAGATTAGGCGGCTGGTATTGTGGATGCCTAGCGGTATAACACCGATTTAAATAATTTTCATTCTTTCGCAAAATATAAATAGAGTACTACTATTGCATAAGTAGGATGTTTTGTTCGCAACACAGAAATCTATGACACACGCACATCACTCATATTTTATAATTCTTAAACTCCCTAAAATTCGTCATCTCGAACACGGAACATCTAATTAAGCGCTGGGTGACAATTACCATATTGTACTTTCAATATTTCTCACGAAAAGTACGTATATATTAAGTTCAAGGCACACACATTCCAGCTGTACAACTGAATCTGCAGCGATATCGGTAATTTTTAAATTAAATCGGATATTTTTGTTTTTGCAAGTATTTTTAATGTCTACGTTTTTCCTAGATTGCTTGATCTGCCGTATTATTTGAATGGGCAATAGACCCGTACCAATAGAAAGCAGTGCTCACCTATAGTTTTCTTCGCGCTCAATGTTTGTGCACTTGAATGCAAACAATGGATAGTGTTTGCGATGTGTTCCTACTGCACGTAGCTTACACTCTTCGTAAGCTGCTTTCCTGTTGATACGTCGCATTTGCATATCGCACTTGGACTTGAAGGGTTCAAGAAGACAGCTTAGTGTACAAAACTCTTGAATCCTTCTTCGCTTGTAACATGAATACTTTGAATTGTCACTGTGTACGAGTTGTTTCCATCTTTCAGAGACAGCATTTTTAAGCATTACATTATCAAACTCATGCTTTACTGTTGTTCTTATTTATTACATGCGTGGACAAGTTGCAATTAATTCCAACTCAAAACCTGCTAAGTGAAGCATGAGTGAAGCGTTAAACCTGTTTCCCTGTCGCTTTATAACAGGTGCAACATTAAAGAAGAAATCTTGAATTATGCCAGCTGAGCCTAGTTCCCCTCAAGGGAAATTAAGATGGATTTGCGAGGGAAGAAGAGATTAATATGCAGATAAAAGAATTACGTATATGTTAACTACCAGCTCAAACGTAACTTAGCTCAAGCGGATGCGGTGCTTAAGCGCAGTCACTTTCAAGTAAAGTTACTTAGACCAGGGTGATGCTATTTATTAATTCCCTTCGGGACGATTTGACCATAACCTCAAAATTTCTATGAGCTACTTCCTCAATAACCTCTGATGCTTTGAACGTGCAGGGTACTGAACAGCTTATTAACAATGTTAGTGTGTGAAAACGCTGTTACTGACGAATTTAGCTTAATGTCTGATGTTATTTCGACATAAGATATTATTCGCTCAATATACTGCCGATCACTATGGCCTGCTAGAGAATAAAATACTAATTCTCCATCGCTATACTAACTTGAATTCGTCTCCGTAGACGCGATTGTGCTTGAGCCATCAGCTTCTATTGAAGACACTGACCTGTGCACCTGTCATAAGTTACACTGCCATTTTGTGAAATAGTTTTCGTTCAATTCTTAACAAAATAGAAACACACTTTAGTCGAGGAACTCGTAATCTGTGTGTTGTCCGTATCAAGTTTAGCGGTGATATCGATTCGAAAGTTGAACTGCGATGATTGTAAAAACTGTTTGATCTTTTGTACTCCGTTGCTGTACTCTAAACTGCTCAAACTCTGTACCGTTGCTCCCTCGTACTCTATGCATTTGAAAATAATTTTCCATGCTTTAACATTTATTTCAGGGCTTCATTGTTGCCGCTCCTAATTACTTCGGCGAGGAATTTCAAAGCTTTCAATTTTAAGCTCTTCGGAGGCCGTTGAGATATTTTTTGAGTGACTCGAATCTCTCCTACCATGCATGCAAGTGAACGGCTACTGAACCAAGTCGTATCACTTTAAAAGTTCATATCACTTCCTTGAAGACTTGTACAATATTTTAGCCTAATATCATGTTCAGAAACCTTTTGTGTCTTTTAAAGTAGAACTGCGATGTGAACTTCGGCTAGTTTATGTCTCTAGGAGTTGATTTCTCTGGAAGTGGTTTTAAATGAGTTCGCCTTGTGAGTTAACATCCCTAACTGCAGTATGTTTTTTTTCCTGGTCTAAATTTTTTTACTTTTACATCATTCCTTTATTAAGGTCACTCAGGATTTTACATTCCTGATTCGTTTTCTGCAATATAATTTTTCTTTTCGGAACACATGAGTAACCTAGTAAGATCGTTGTCCCTTTCATAAATTCATTTCCTTATGAGCCTACAGAAAATTAATATAATAAAAATTTCTAATCCGTTCTTGATAGAGGAAAATCATGTCTCAGAATGCCCGTTACTCGCGATGTTCATAACTGAAGAGGTTTCAACTCGAGAGTTTCACTGTAACCAGTTAGTCGAATCAACAACAAAAACACTCTGAAGAGCCTTTCAATGAAATAGCTTGCCTCTCTAGCCCTCTTGCGAAATTCTTTCAGTTTGGTGCCTGCAGAAAAAAATTACGGTTTGCTCACAACATCAAGTTGAGCTGAAGTGCGGGCTGTGGGCCCTGATGTTTGAAAAATGAAAGGAATAAATGCCCCAAACTTCGTCGAAGTGTTTACACGCTGAACTTAAGTTAGTATGGAAATGAGAACCTCTTTTGTAAAAGTGTAACTAACTCTTGAATTTCGAGTCACGTTCCTTCGCAGCATAACCTGTTGGAATTAATAAGGGCGAAACACCTCTTGAAATGGTCTTCAAGAGTGTGTATCCACGCAGGTCTTGAATGCCTAATAGCCGTCTCTTTGATGCAAGATTTAAATGAGCGCGTTCTTCAAGTCAAGTTTTCCGTGCTCCAGGATTTACTTTCTTGCTGATGGAGCCACACGCAACTGAGGAAGCTTGATGCTCGTGAGTCGAGTGGAATTTGAATACGCCTTAGATTTCGAATTCCAGGTTAATGAAATCAACTACCAGGTCATATGAACTTCAGTGAGTCCGATATTAACTTTTTATTAAATATTGAATATTGTTCTTTCTTATTTAATACAGGTTATTCTAGTCCATAAACTACCCTCTGTTCAGTCGTTAACCATGTTTATACAAACATGCGGTCTAAGCAATGCGCATGACGAAGTGCAGTGTTTGTTAAGCATTTACTCCGTTGCATCGATTTCACTCACACACCGTATCCACGTTTGTTGAAAGAAAGAAGTGGCGGTGACCAAATTAATTAGTATTTTGAGTGTTGTTGAGCAAGTCTCTGTCGAAAAAGGTCATTGATAGTTGTGGATAGAGTGTAATATTTAGTATCCGGTTATGAACAACGAAATCACGACAGGAAATGCAAAAATCGTTACTCATTGTAGATAAAGCGCATTATTTGACACTCACTGCTCTCGATTCACTGTTTTTAGTACAGAAAGTGTGTGTTACTAATAACTGAATAGATTTTTAAAGCTACCTTTTGACTTCGTTTTTAGTGGAGTAAATGACTAACCACACCACAGGAACGATTCTCTTGGATGTGTGTTGCGGGCATTTCTCCTCGTCAGATGCGATGGATTCTGGAAATCCGTCGGATGTTTCATCCCTTCACTGATGTCATCAGCAGTCTACAGCGTTGCTGGGAGTTCCTTTTCATGCATTTTGATGAAACCGCTCCTCGTGTTATTTTTAGGGACCTGGGGTTAGTGGCAATGTATCTGGCTGACGATTTTTTAAAATGGTAACATCGATATTGTGTATAGTTTATTTCTCCTTATGCACCTTTTAAGTTAAACAGTATCATCATCATTTTTGAAACCTTCTGGGAACGCCTGGAATGAAGCTGGGTAAGCTTTATCGCACTTGAGGGAAAAACATTAATACTTAGTAAGGTAATTTTTGGTATTTACCGTTCATAATAATTAATTTTGAAACGAGAATATTTCATCAGAAGAAAATACTTCGCAATCGCGCATCCCCGCATGACTGCAGTTGCAGGTGTCGAAATTTTGTACGGTTTATTAATCTGCTCGTACTGAATTTTGAAAATTTTTGTGGCATAAAATCTCGGGAGTCGATGTTGACGTGCAGTTCAGAAGCGCTAATTTGAAGTTAACCAGAGTTTTCCATTCACAATGAGCGTGCTAGGATAGGAATTAGCATATTCATGACAGCTGTATTCTCTAAGGCAAGTGTGGCCAGCGATGAACTTGGTCGCGTGAATCGGAAATCCTTACACGGGATGTTATTCCTTGAACCTGCCACGTGATGTTATTCCTTGAACCTGCCACGTGATGTTATTCCTTGAACCTGCCACGTGATGTTATTCATTGAACCTGCCACGTGATGTTATTCATTGAACCCCACCACGTGATGTTATTCATTGAACCCCACCACGTGATGTTATTATTGAACCCCACCACGTGATGTTATTCATTGAACCCCACCACGTGATGTTATTCATTGAATTCCACCACGTGATATTATTCATTGAACCCCACCACGTGATGTTATTCATTGAACCCCACCACGTGATATTATTCATTGAACCCCACCACGTGATATTAGTCATTGAACCCCACCACGTGATATTATTCATTGAACCCCACCACGTGATATTATTCATTGAAACCCACCACATGATATTATACATTAAATTGTTTTCACGAACCTGTATAGCGTATTTTAGCGTTCCGAGATGTACATCAGTTTTCAGTTCTTGAGAAACGTTAGTTTATAGATTTATTTGCTATCAATTCAACTTAATTTAAAATCTTGGTTTTGTTTTCCAGAAGCATTTTAAGTTGATTAACAAGCCACGGGCCCACCTCCTCAGTTCAGTAGATTCGGTCATTTTAATGCATGCCATGGTGTAACATTCCCGGCGTTTTATTAAACTCCTCATTCATAATCTTCAGGTTTTCTGTAGTTCAGATGATTCTGTTTTGGCTGTGAGACTCCTTCATTTTCTTACTCTGCGCGCAAGCTGATTTTGTACATCCGTTCAGTTCTCTGTTCCACTTGGGGCAGGTACAAGGCCTTTACGTTTACGTGGGTTACTCCTACAGTCATTTGCATGTCAAGGAGCCTATTTTTTCGCTGAAGCGTGAATGCTCGGATTCACTGTCTGCCGGATGTCCCTCACGAGTGTTTGGAAGAGTACAAAGGTGTGAGTTTATTTGTATTTCAGGGGGTTAGATATTCTATCGTCACGTAGCACGAGCTCTTCAGGATATATTATTCAGCTCTCTAATAATTTGATATTGAGCAAAAATGAGCATTCGTTTTCAATATACATTTTTGAATGATAAAAACTGTTAGCTCATTTCCAAAAGCTTGTACTTAGCGTTTTGCTATTTTGCTATTATCTTCAAGAGACGGTAATGTGCATGAGAGGAATTACTGCTGCGAAGTCCATGACTTTCAGAAATCGTTCTTCCTGTTTTGATTATTTTTCTCCTGCCCATTGACGTGAAATTCTCTGTCGGATTCAAATCTAGGTTATGTTGTAGCCAGACCGTCGTCTTCTAGTCTTTGACCCCTGAATCATACTGATCGTTTTTGAATGGCTAGCATTTTTGATGCTATTTTATTAATTAACTAAGGATTCTCATCCAGGCTTGATTTGAAAAACTGCCCAAGCTGCTCAAATCAAAGTTCACTTTCATCTTAAGGACTGAAGGCGTTTCATGCAGGGGAATAAAACTACTCTGAACTCTAGTTGAAAATATTATTACCTTCCATTTACCGACGAAGCTCTTCTCTCTGGTCTGGATCCAATCATATCCCAAGGAAGTTAACATGGCGATAATTATACTCCTTCTTTAAACTTATATTCTTTCAGAGAAAATTGATTTGAAGAAGAAATAAACAGTAATGGGTAAAGGTTAGTAGCGGCTGTTTTTCACAATGTGGTGCCTCATCAGTACTGCAGCTGGGAAGGACTGTAGCAGTCGTAGAATTCTTTGCAATTTCAATCATCACTCGACGTATTTACCGTGGCGGAAGTTCTCTATCGACTCGCCCTCATTCCATTTGGCCGCCACTAGCTTCATCAGTACAGATATCATGGCCAGTTCTCCTTTTCTTTGAGCCATTTCGCGACCAGTAGCACTAGATCTGCGCTCGTTTGTAGTTATCTTTAGTACCGAGGGAGGACTAAGAGATCTTTTCATAGGCTGGTTGTGAGAAGAAAGTATCGATCGCGCAGTCAGGCTTTGAGCCTGAGATCAAGCTACGGTAAATGTATTACTACCCTGCAGTTGCCTAATTCTCATCTCCGTTATAACGTTAACATGCGTAAATATACATCGATAGAAAAATCTTGTGACAACGCAAGATATTTGGATCCCATGGTTAGTAGTAGAAAACGAAAGATTGCTCTCGCCTGATGTCATGACGACTGATCGTGAATTTCTCTTCCGCGTCCGTTGCGACGTCTCATAGTTCCCCTAAATTCTACCGTAGAGTCAGCCTCATTAGCAGCGTCTGAGGTTTGCGACCAGGTGTGAAGTGAGGCAGAGCTGCCATTCATGCATTGTGTTCTCTTTATCTTCGTCTAGCCGAAGTGAGAACATCATGAACGCTAGCGCTCCGAGCGCGACATGCTATGGGCAAAAGTTGCACTCAGTATTTTCGTGCCTTGCGTTTCGCGCGGTCAACTCAGTCTCACTATCATGATGAGTATGCGTATTTTCTTTCCACTCTTTTATATGCAAAAAGAGTTATCTATACTTGCGCGCTGAATGAATATCCAGCACTAACGTTTGGAGAATCGTTTTTTGAAGTATCAAATGTTCGTTTCGAAGTAAAGTTAGGAATCGTTTGTGTAGACTTTGCTCTAGGTCTAGGCGCTTTATTTATTTTGAAACGCCCAATTGAAAAAGAATAACTTGTTAGAGTTTCTACCCTAGCAAACGAGTCACAAACGGTATTCAAACGAGTTATTCAATCAAATACTCTGCGCTGAGTTTATGTTTGGAATACATTCATTTCGTCCGAGAGCTTCATTTTAAGGAGCAACTCAGGAAGTTTCCGAGATTTTTCGACACAAGTTTTTAGGAAAAGGTATAAAGAAGTTCAAGTTTGAAAATCGGGGGTTCGAGGAGTAGCTTTTTGGGATAGCGAGTTCTTGAAAGGAACTTTCGAGGGGCGGGTTTGGGTGGACTGATGAGTGGTGTGTTACTTGCTCTGGCGTGCGTGTGGTGATGGGGGTGAGGCTGGTGGTGAGGCTGGTGATGATGGTGGTGAGGCTGGTGGTGATGGTGGTGGGGCTGGTGGTGGTGGTGCGACCAGGTGTGAGGCTGGTGGTGATGGTGGTGATGCTGGTGGTGATGGTAGTGAGGCTGGTGATGATGGTGGTGAGGCTAGTGGTGGTGGTGCGACCAGGTGTGAGGCTGGTGGTGGTGGTGCGACCAGGTGTGAGGCTGGTGGTGGTGGTGAGGCGGATGGTGGTGGTGGTGAGGCTGGTGGTGATGGTGCGACCAGGTGTGAGGCTGGTGGTGGTGGTGGTGAGGCTGGTGGTGATGGTGCGACCAGGTGTGAGGCTGGTGGTGGTGGTGGTGAGGCTGGTGGTGATGGTAGTGAGGCTGGTGGTGATGGTAGTGAGGCTGGTGGTGAGGCTGGTGGAGATGGTGGTGAGGCTGCTGGTGGTGGTGGTGGTGAGGCTGGTGGTGATGGTGGTGAGGCTGGTGGTGATGGTGGTGAGGCTGCTGGTGGTGGTGGTGAGGCTGGTGGTGATGGTGGTGAGGCTGGTGATGATGGTGGAGAGGCTGGTGGTGATGGTGGAGAGGCTGGTGGTTAGGCTGGTGGTGATGGTGGTTAGGCTGGGGGTGATGGTGGAGAGGCTGGGGGTGATGGTGGTGAGGCTGGTGGTGATGGTGGAGAGGCTGGAGGAGATGGTGGTTAGGCTGGTGGTGATGGTGGTTAGGCTGGGGGTGATGGTGGAGAGGCTGGGGGTGATGGTGGTGAGGCTGGTGGTGATGGTGGAGAGGCTGGGGGTGATGGTGGTGAGGCTGGTGGTGATGGTGGTGAGGCTGGAGGAGATGGTGGTTAGGCTGGTGGTGATGGTGGTTAGGCTGGTGGTGATGGTGGTTAGGCTGGGGGTGATGGTGGAGAGGCTGGGGGTGATGGTGGAGAGGCTGGTGGTGATGGTGGTGAGGCTGGAGGAGATGGTGGTTAGGCTGGTGGTGATGGTGGTTAGGCTGGTGGTGATGGTGGTTAGGCTGGTGGTGATGGTGGAGAGGCTGGGGGTGATGGTGGAGAGGCTGGTGGTGATGGCGGTCAAACGTATGATGGTGACGTATTAGAACTGTTGTGACAGTGCATCATTAATCCTTTCAAAGTGAAAATGAAAGAAAAAGTGCATGGGGAATTAGACTCGGTCATTAGTGAGATGGCGTCAAATAGGTAATAGTTTCCAGCATTGTTTCTGCTTGCGTTTTGTAGAACTACCATTGGCGATGTGGAGGGTGGCTCTAAATAGATTTTTGTTTGATGATGTTTAAAGATAGAATCGTGAGCATTTACGTGAATTGTCGGAAGTCTCCATCGATATAAAAGATTTAACTCAAGACCGCTTCACGTGTCATACATAGCAAGCTCAATGAAAATGCTCCTCATAATATTCAATTTCTGGTGCAATTTGCTTCAAATTTAATTCTTTGTTTTACCGAAATAGTGATTTTTCTGAAGTTCACTACTCAGTGGTAGTTCCGTCTCTATGCTGATGTCGGTGACGTTATTACATTGGCAGTCTATTGACGGTAGTTGCCATAATGGTAAAATGAATAATAATAATATGGTTACCAGTTAAGCGCTACTGAAATATACCCTAGTAATGTTCGTTTTTGTGATTAACTGGCTCAAAGCATTTTGAAGTACACGATCCTTTAATTAAACGAGTTTATAATATCAAACCTTCGCACCGAGTTATTTTTTCAATTAGAATGGATGTGTCGTTCAGTTGGGTATAGTTAAATGATAATCATTACGAAAAACTCGTCTGTCGTATGATTCCACCTACTTTGTTCACCTTAGCTTGCTAATGAAGGAATCATCGCTGATAGCAACAACGTGTTGTGGACGTATCTGCATCACTTATGAAGTTCGGAGAAAATGCCTAGTCCCTACTCTCCCTCCCTGAGTCTTGGAAGTGACTGCCAGTGCATCGGGCCAACGCTTCCTGCAATATCGAGTCCGCGATTGTTGTGCTCGAAGTCCAATGCGCGTTAAGTCTCGTCCTACACTGTCGCTTTACTTCTTTATGCGGGTCCTCAAACCACGTGTTGCGCTGCCTCTTACTGCTGCCAAAGACTGACAGTTTTCTATGGGAATAGTTCAGCAGTCCGCTCTTCGGTGTGACCCTAGCTCTCGGCTGCTGCTCGTTAACCTGGGTCATCCAGGGTGTGGTTGGAGCAATTTAGTGACCGCTATGTAAATGATTTGTTTATCAAGTAACACTGCTTTTGAGTCTATGTAACTAAAACGCTTATTTTCAGCAGTATATTTTGATTGCCCTATAGAAAATCTTTCGAGTATGCTTATTTCCTCAGAAGACTATTTCCCCTCAGAACGCTGTAAGTACAGGGTGGGCCAAATGAAGTCATCCAATGTCGTTTGGCTCTAATTTTTTTAGAAATAAAAAACCTCGATTCTTTTTTTTTATATGTTTATTTGAACCTTTACAATTATATAGTTCAAGTCGAGAAGATGATATCGGCCAAATGGGCGCCGCCACAATTGATTGCCATACGGGCTCGTTTTATGGCATTTTTCATCACTTCGGCAAGAACTTCGGGCGACGGATTCTCGCACTCGTGTCGAATGTTGTCCTTAAGTGCTTCCAGGGTCTCGGGCTTGTTCACATACACACGGGACTTCAAAAAACCCCATAGAAAAAAGTCTGGAACGGTCAAATCGGGCGATCTTGCGGGCCAGTCCAAATCGCCAAAACGAGAAATCAGGCGACCCGGGAACGCCGCCTTCAGGATATCGGTTGTGGCTCGCGCACTGTGTGCGCGAGACACAACCGATATTTACATCTGTCCGATATTTACATCTGTCAACTTCACAAATGTCAAAACAGATTTCACATTGGCCGCAATCTGCACAAAAAAAAGGCATATTACAATGGGGTGACTTTTTTTGGCCCACCTGATATCAATAGGAATTAACGCTGTCAGAGGGCGATGTGAAGTCCAGTGCTGAAGGTTGGGTAAGTCTTCTTTTTGCTCAATTAGAATAGTTCTTCTTCTTCGTCTTTTTTTTGGTTACGGAGCGTCCATTTCGGTCTACGGTTTTTTTGCGGCACCTATTACTTTCTTCTTTAACTTTTATCTTGTTTCATAACCTTTTTTCAATTTTTTCGTTTCCATGAGCAGCGCGTGGGGACACACCTTGTCCATAGATTACCCGTTCACTTGGTTCGTTATTGAATGGTGCTTTCCTTCTTGTTCTCTTGGGAACACCTATGCTGTGGTTAGGGAGACCTGAACTAATTTTTATTCTAATAATCTTGTTTAATCTGTGCGTTCATACATCGTAGGTGTAATATATTTTCTGCAGTTAGTTTCGCGATGGAATTTTACATTTTCAATCCGATAATACTCTGATATATATGATTGTTATTATTACGTCATTAAGTTTTTGTGAGTGAAATATTCAAAAGTAAGAAAATGCACCACTTTTTCTCTCATTTATTGGCCATCTCGTTCAGATATCGCTGTGAAGAAAAACGGTCACCGGCTTATTTTTGCCGGAGTTACAAATTGCTGTGGGAGCGTGACCGCCATTTCGTATTCCATAGCCTGTCCCCGGAACATTATGGGCGATATTCAAGCCAGGAACTTCCTGCAAAGGTTTAGTCCGTGTGATTTATATTCCATTGGTCGTCGCTGCCAGTGCCGACGTATTCGGATGCATTTGAAGAAGAATTGAAGGCTGATTTTTGAGGACCCAATGCGGTGCAGGATGGCACTGCAGCTCACCACCCCTGATTACATTTGCATCGCTGAACTTGCCTTTCTGCTTTTCCCTCCAGCTGACACTCACGATTTTTGGCATCTTTGCAGTCGAGCTGGAAAGTTCCAAACGTACAGTCGATTGTTGTACGTATCAACAGACTGTTCTCCTGAGGTCTACTTCATGTAAGGGGCTTCTTAATTTTTGAATTTTACCTTTTTTTGCGTTGTTGCGAATTGAAATCGTAAGTTGTTCTGTTTCTCAGATGTCTACGGATTTTTTCGATATGATAATGTACATCTGATACTTCTTGGTAACTAGTCCGTGTCTTCTGATGATGTTCAAAGCTGCCCTTCCATGTTCAGTATTGATGATCAAAGAGTAAAATCCAGAGTACTTCTCTTAAAAGCCGTGCGAATCTTTTGCTCTATTCATAAAAGCCTTTTCAATGCCTTTTCATGGTCTTCTCGAACGTATATTTTGCGTTTGAAATGCTCTCCATAATCCGGAGTTTTAAGCTGTGATCTTCAACCCGTACCTGTGGCAGTGCAAAACATTCTGCCCTAATTACGGCGGGGGACACTGGAGCTGCCTTACTTTCTCCAATTAGCCGCAGTTGTGTTCATGGCTTTACTTGAAAACAATCGTGAAAAGTGCGTTGAACAAAATTTGTGAAATATTTTATTCGTTGCAGGAGACGTGACATCTCTTTCAAGTATGCTGGTACTTAACATAAAACACCATAAAGCAAACTTTTGATAGGGTTTATCTTGACAGTCGTGCCCAGACAGGGTTAACATGTTGACAGCGGCGTGACCCACCGGTGGTCACAAGCTTAATTTGTTCAAAAACCTAATCAAAACTAAATTAACACGTTCTCCCCGTTTTGGGCTATTTGTGTACCAATCGGTAAATGACTCACTTACGGACCAGTATAAATAGACATTTCATCTATTTCGCGACCTCTTTGAAAAACAACTGCTCTCATACCAGGTGAAATGTGCTGTGCAATTGTACTTGTCATATTTCTTACGAAGGATAAAAATGTATTCGAGCATTAAAGTTGATTTCTATATTCTGCTACTTACAACTTAACACAACCAACCATTTACAAGCGCAGCAACGCGGTGAACGTGTGAAGGCCAGATCGATTTTAATTCGTTTTGAATATTGAATGCTAGAATTAACTTCAATTTGAATTGAACATTGAACATTGAACTTCAGCTTCATCCGCCGCAGTCAACGCGTTTATTTTTTTGAGTAAACCTTTTTTCTGTCTCGTTGTTTGAAACGATGAATCACTAGCAAAAAATAAAAAACAGGATGATGTTAAACGCACAAAGGACTTGAAACCTAAAATATTTTACCTCCCAGAATATGTACGAAAACGTCCAGCTAGTGTGAGGCCGTAAGTCCAGTGAGCAAAATGTAATCATAGCGCCGACCACCTGTAGGATACTGAATTTCCTGATCGTCCGTGTGAAAGTAATTGTTTTTGAGCTCTCGATGCCGCAAGTTAAGTAATGTGACTCAGGGTGGCGGCATCAATTACTGCTGAGAAATCATGAGAAACCGATGTCTTGCATCGTCTGACCAAATGTGGGAAGTGACATTGTATGTTAATTGATACTGCAAGTGACATCAAGCATTGATTCTGGTAGCTGTTAACGACAATCAAATCAGTGACTAAGAATCTCTAATCTTTGAGACTTGTTCAATCTCCTTCAATCTCGTCCAGCAAACTTCAATCTCCTCGTAGATTTGCTGGATGAGAGGGCTGTTTCTCCAAGGAATTGATCGATTGCCATTAAAGCACTAATACAATTTGATCGTTTGCTACATATGCGAAACTAGTGAAGCAGAAGAAAAAGTTCATTTACTTCTACAGTTAAAAGTGTCTTAATTTGTCATGCTCCTTGCATTTGCTCTCTCTTGGTGTTGTCGGTTCCTATGTATGCTGCCGGCTTCCTGCGCAAGAGTTAAATCAACTTAATTTATTGCTAAACACAGTTTTGTGAAGAATTTACTGCCCCAGCTGAAACAATTTTGTAGAGTGGTTACCCGTATCAGCCAAAATGACTTCCGCACGCAATTGCCGTTTAGTTTCCGTGTGCATTTTTTTAATGCTCTGCCTGGTCATATGAGGTGAAGAACTTTTCCATTTCTCATTCAGAGCGAACACTTCTGCAGATGAAACCTCCGTAAAAATTTTTCTTGAATGAGCAAACCGTTTTCATGAATGAGCAAAAAATTTGATTCATGCCATAACTTTTGTACACTTCTTAGATTCTTTGTACGAGTATAAATTCAAAGAGTATTCAACATAAATTGTAGATCATTATCGAGTGATCGAGTGTGACTAAAGCAATGGGCTTCGGTTGTGTTACACTATGGAACCTCAGGAAGATTTAACCTCAGTTCTTAAAAGTAACTTTCATTTTGATAAATTTTTCACGTACAAGCATCTGCTGTTATTGCTGCTGTGTTCTGCCCAATGTTAGTGTAGGATGTGGTGCTCTTCAAAGTTCCCGCGTGGCAGCATCAGTGCAGGAACATATCGACATCTTGCGTGAATTGAAAACTCTGAATGACATTGTCTGCCCGGGACTAGTTCAATCGTGTGAGTAGTTGGATGTGTTGTATTATTACGCTTCTGGCTTATATCATGAAACTTACGGTAACGTTAGGAATGTGGTCGTGATTTTAATGATCCTCTCCTAAAACAGCTGCTCCATAAAAATACTATAGAGAACGCTAAAAGGATGGACACTCATTATTGGCCAGTCCTGAATCTGATTTTAATAATTTCTTGCTCAAATGGAGCGAGTGAGTTTGCCTTTTCGATCTTTGAAATAGTAACAGCCTAAAGTTTTCACTTTTGCTTCCATAGAAGAATAATATTGTGCGTGGTGATATTGATATAAAGGAAGCTACGGCGGCACAATTATTCAGTTTCAAAAAACTCTCGCCTTCTTTTCACGAATAAAATTTAAAATATCCATTTAATTCAGCACACTAGTTTCTCATAGCTTTTTATTTAAAATTGCTCAGAACCTATGCATTTGATGCACTGTTCACGCTAGGTATGTATTTATTTTTTTCTTAACGTTCAGTGCTGGGCATACTGAAGTAAAGCCTATCTTTTCGCCAGGTGTGAATTTGTTTGCCAGCGTAACAATCCATGATCAAGGAATGAAATCTTCCTCTGCGAAGTTACAAAGTCATCATCAAACATTTGTGTAGGAACTTCAAGATCTCGGATCTCGCCTGCACCAGCGACTAGAATATTCTGAGCATGCCATCAATCTGACTCGACTTCAGTTTAAACTTGGAGTAGCTGCATAGCCGTGTGTATCAAACGCTTGTCTTAAGGCCCCCTCACACGTACAAATATGTTGGCAGACAATCTGAACTGAATTTGGTATGTCGGTCTCAAGGCCCCTCACACGATGCAAACAACACACTGCAAACTTGACGAAGACTGGCGCACGCTTCAGTATACCAGTAGCAGCTAGGTGGAGAGTACGCACAAGAATAGCGACTCCAGACGGCGAGTTCGTACAATTGATAGGATTCGCTATAGTTGCAATGAATAAGAAATAAAAGAGATGTAAAAGCTCGCTCAAAATGGGCTAAAGAATAGTTCCTAAAAAGTAGTGAACATACAAATAAGAAATTGCTTATTGAAGTGCATAAGGAGGGAGAGAGGCAGAGTACTGTCGTGCACCACACACGAAGGCTGGCGTGACACTGACGTGGTGTCAAGGTTGCACTTAGCAGCCGATCGCTCCAAAATTATCAAGCATGGCTCATCTGCCTCATACAGTCTGAGCCAACCTGAAATGAGCGTACAAACGCACGAATTCAGCACCAGTTCAGATATATTTGCGCGTGTGAGGGGGCCTTTACGCGAGGTGTGCACATGAGTCGATTGTGCAACAAAAACTTCCATATGTTGATTATCTCAATTTCAAACTTGAGCCTAATATTTTTTAAGCAAGTTTTAACTGGTTTCACTGTACATTTCACGTCAAAAAATTCGAAGTGGTGAAAGTGGAACTCTTGTATTAATTTATAGACACGAGTTTTCAAATCGATTCCAAAGAACTTGAAGAACACGCGGAAACTTTAGCTTTGAAAGTGATAGGTGTTATACATCAATTGCGTCTCTGCAAGTTTCATTACGAGACTCTGATGAAGGAAAACGCGGTGAGTAAAATGAACGAACTCGCTCGTTCACCCACTCCACATCCAATTAATTCGTGCGCTACGACGCACAGCTAGAATGTGAGATGCCGTTCGTGGTTACGTGTTTTTGGCGTGCCACTCATTCTTTCAGATTTGTTTTGGTGCGTATTTTTTTCTACTGGACGTCTTGTACACATCAATCTGCTTTTCCACGCGCGGAGTATTTGGAAATGGAAACTCCATTTCGTACTTTACACTGGTGAATATTTAGTTTTAACCATGGATTTCTGCTGCTTAAGTGCATTTTGATGTTATTCAAGACTAGTCCACCCCCCTTTATTTGAAATTAAAAAGAGGGCGAAATGAGAGAAAGGCAGTAAGAATTAAAAAATAAAATCTCTCGAGAGTTGATAAGGCCGCGTGAACACGGCCCGTCAAAATATGTAGGGCTGGAGCTTGTATCACAGATACGCTCATCACACACTTTCGGCTGGCTTCGGACAGACAGAGAGACGGACGGACGTGGCTCTTATTATTATATAGATTATGTGTCCCTGAATCAGATGATGTTAAAATTACGAGTTTCACGATGAGCAGGCTAAAAATTACATTGAATTTGCTCACGTTGCTACTGGCATTTCGGTTGCAAAAGAGAATCTGAAAATTCATATAAATTGTCATCACTCTCATGTGTTATTCGTAAAGTATCTTTGGGTAAAATTATTTGTTCATAGCTCCACTTCTTCCCCTTGCCCCTCCATCGTTGTCTAGTTCATTGTAAATCACGCCCGATCAAATTATATTTTTAAAACGCTACCACAACTGCTTGTGAGCTTACGCAAGAATCGTTTTCATAATAAACTCGAGCGCCCAAGTGGTGAGTGCAAATGCTTGAATATCTTTTGGACTTGGCGCTCTTCGAGGATAGTATGTAGGACTCTCGAGTTACACTCTAGGGCGTATGCTAATAGTGCCTATCATCTCCAGTATACCTTCAATTACGAGCGCTCCTCGATGATGAGCCTAGCTACCCACCCCAGAATTAGTAACTCTCTTTCCAGGCGTTTCTTGTGGGCTAAGATTTGTCTATCTCGCTCGTTCGGGGCCGGCGTAACGTGCACGAGTATTCGTTTTTTGTTCTGTGTTTTTACTTCAATTTTTGTTTCAGTGAGATGCTTACGCCTTCTTTTGCTGCGTATATCGATGTGTGATGAATACGGAACTAAAAATTGCACCCTTGTGGCGCACTTGAATATGGAAAGAATATAATGCCATACATTCTGAATGCGTCGATGAAACGCCATATAGCGTCTTCGGTGATAAAAATTAATGTATAACAATGAAAAGAATAATAACTGCGAACTTGAGAATTTAAGGATTTCTTTGTTCAAGGGCACCTTTGAAGTGAGTAAAACGTCCCACGTTTCGACCTTTTGTTCGGTGAAAAATGACTAACTTTTGAGCGAACCTTTCAGAAACGGACGGAAGTCAGTCATAGCAATTAGCTAATGAACGTTGGCACCCCACGTGGAGGAGTGCATCGGTTATCTCGAGTGGTGTGATGTGATATGGTCGTCACAAGTTATGGAAGGGTGCTGACCGCTAATGGACAATGAGCGCTGCTGAAGCCGATTGCAAAACTAACTTCTTGACATCAACAAAACATTCAAGTTGGGTAGCGCGAATGGAAGCGTGATCATTACCTAACCGAAAGAGCTAACGAGAAATTACGGTTCTGCGCATCTCCACTTTAAGCTAAGTAACACCTCAAACGCAATGCCAGACTCATTGTGGAAATAAAGGGTCATTGGGTCATGTATCGTTCTTCTTTCCTACGCACAACGCCCTGCACACAAGCCGGCGCTAGTTTCCAAGAAAGTAAACTTGCTTCTGCTTCAGCTCAGTCGTTTCGCTCAGCTCAAGTTTCCCGCAAAAATTGTTTTTCTCTCAGGCCCATGATCGTCCAAATTAACTCACCGTAGACATCTGACAATTGAAAGAGCGGTTCGAGGTGTGACACGAGTATCTCAGCTGCTATTTTAGCTCACTTCTTCCTGAGGTCGCTGTTGATCAGGGCTGGAGGCGGCGGCATGGAGTGTGTGGTGAAACTGGCGTCATAATGCGTGGCGTCCCAATCTATTGATGGACAGTTCTGTAGCACTGTCCCGTCTCCCACGGTGAACGATTTCTCAAAGGATTGACGACTGAATACAATCTATAAAATGTGAAAATGATTTTCGATGGTGTTATGTACTACTGATCTCAATTTGAGTTTGATAATTTTTGAAATGTGAGGGCCCGAGCTAAGAGTTAGGTAGGCCTTCTTTTTGTTGAAATAAAATGTTTTTTTTTTTGTTATGTTAAGGACCACCTTTTTTCGGTTCAGTGCTGTCCTCTTTTTCAGCTCCTACTACTCTCTTCTTCAACTTTGATCTTGTTACATAATCTTCTTTCTAAACTTACTGTTTCTATGCCCTTTCTGCATAGTATCCGCGTTCCCTTTAACTCCATACTAAGTGGTGCCTTCCTCCTTCCTCTCTTTGGATCACCTTTGTGGCGGATAAGGAGGCTTAAACTAACTTATAATTTAATCTTGATAATTTCTCATCTCAGTTATTCACTGAATTCTACGTCGACAGAACTTGGGCTCACTGGTAAGTATTGCTCGTTGGCTAGAGCGTACCAAGAACGAGCGTTAATTCACCATGACATGGATAAGAGTGGGAGCCGATCGTAAGCTACCGGATGACCGTGTTGCTGTCCATTTGATGCAACGCCAAGTGAGCGTGTCGCTGTCCATTTGATGCAACGCCAAGTGAACGTGTCGCTGTCCATTTGATGCAATGCCAGGTGACCGTGTTACTGTCCATTTAATACAACGCCAGGTGACTGTGTTGCTGTCCATTTGATGCAACGCCAAGTGAGCGTGTCGCTGTCCATTCGATGCAATGCCAGGTGACCGTGTTGCTGTCCATTTGATGCAACGCCAAGTGAGCGTGTCGCTGTCCATTTGATGCAATGCCAGGTGACCGTGTTGCTGTCCATTTGATGCAACGCCAAGTGAGCGTGTCGCTGTCCATTTGATGCAATGCCAGGTGACCGTGTTGCTGTCCATTTGATGCAACGCCAAGTGAGCGTGTCGCTGTCCATTTGGTGCAATGCCAGGTGACCGTGTTGCTGTCCATTTAATACAACGCCAGGTGACCGTGTTACTGTCCATTTAATACAACCCCAGGTGACCGTGTTACTGTCCATTTAATACAACGCCAGGTGACCGTGTTACTGTCCATTTAATACAACGCCAGGTGACCGTGTTACTGTCCATTTAATAAAACGCCAGGTGACCGTGTTACTGTCCATTTAATACAACGTCAGGTGACCGTGTTACTGTCCATTTAATACAACGCCAGGTGACCGTGTTACTGTCCATTTAAAACAACGCCAGGTGACCGTGTTACTGTCCATTTAATACAATGCCAGGTGACCGTGTTAATGTCCATTTAATACAACGCCAGGTGACCGTGTTACTGACCATTTAATACAACGCCAGGTAACCGTGTTGCTGTCCATTTGATGCAACGCCAAGTGACCGTGTTGCTGTCCGTTTAATACAACGCCAGGTGACCGTGTTACTGTCCATTTAATACAACGCCAGGCGACCGTGTTAATGTCCATTTAATACAACGCCAGGTGACCGTGTTACTGTCCATTTAAAACAACGCCAGGTGACCGTGTTACTGTCCATTTAATACAATGCCAGGTGACCGTGTTAATGTCCATTTAATACAACGCCAGGTGACCGTGTTACTGACCATTTAATACAACGCCAGGTAACCGTGTTGCTGTCCATTTGATGCAACGCCAAGTGACCGTGTTGCTGTCCGTTTAATACAACGCCAGGTGACCGTGTTACTGTCCATTTAATACAACGCCAGGCGACCGTGTTAATGTCCATTTAATACAACGCCAGGTGACCGTGTTACTGTCCATTTAATACAACGCCAAGTGACCGTGTTGCTGTCCGTTTAATACAACGCCAGGTGACCGTGTTACTGTCCATTTAATACAACGCCAGGTGACCGTGTTACTGTCCATTTAATACAACGCCAGGTGACCGTGTTACTGTCCATTTGATCCATTTCGCCCGGCCCCTCTCAAGCAGCAGCCGTGCACTTGCCTCCTCTCTGCGCACTGCACGCTGTTTGTGCACCTCTGTTGCTCAGCAGAACTCTCCTGTGTCTCGAGTGTTTCCCTCTTGGTGCATAACTATCGGTGTTCCCGGCATAATTTGGCCCAACTCGATTTAGCAAATTGAAGGCCCAGACCAGCATCCAGTTTGGCTCAAAACTACTTCTGAAGCCCGTGAGACGAGCAGGTCGCCAATGAGGGTCCCAAAAGTGCACGTTATTGATGCCGTTATTCATTAGCCACAGTGTTCGCTCCTGCATCCTAAGATGATGCGGGGAAGCATTTATATATCAATAGGACGAAAGTACGAAGAGTGCCACTGGTGCGAGCACCTGAAATTACGTCGTGTGCGACGGTGCTACTTATTATTTAAGGGGGAATATATGTAGATCTTATACTTCATTTTAGGCATCCGCTTCTGTAGATCGAGACGATGCTTGTGTGTGTGTGTAATAATAGTAAGTCTATACGAGTTATTTTTCATTGAATTCAAAAATTGCACTACAGTTTTATAACGAAGTTATTGGGCACTGGGATTTTGAATCTCTTATACGTGACTTCGATTCACATTCGAGTCTTACTTGGCTCATAGCTTACTAAATCCTATTCGTATTTTTTTTTTCAAAAGGTCTGTGCCAAAAATTTAGGCCAAATTTCTCGTACGTAGGGTAATCTTCAACTAAGAAAAAGACTGCTTTTACTTCCTTTACGAAAATAGCTCGAGCTAGGAAGAGAAGCCAGCAAACGCTATAACTCATTTCTACAGAAACCCTTCGAACGAAACAGCTAACTAAGCTCCAACAAAATTCGGCCTCGATATTCTGTGTGTAGCCCGTAGTGAGTTTCTTGAAACTAGATATTACGGAAGCGTGGCCAAGAGAATCTTCCGTTTTCCCATGCAAATGTTTATATTGCACGATTCACTTGCACTGGTTGATGGATAAAAGGAAGCGGCTAGTATTCTCTGACAAACTGAATTGTTTAGTGTTCTTCTTTTCCCAGCATGCCTACGCGCGTCTGAAAGCATCGGAGAAAAATCTCCTGTTGTGATTGTTTTCCATCTAGAGGGAATTACCACGAGGAGTCAATGATATGGGCAGTCGTATCGTGATCTTCTACGGCCGGATTCTCGTCTTGCTTGGCGGAATCAATGCCAAAGATAATGTGGAAATCTTAGGGGGATCATGTTCTTGAATGCTTCAGATTTTGTTCCGATGAGAATGCGCCGATGTATGAAATTCATGTTGTCTGTGTAACGGACTGAACAGAATCCCATATTGTAGAATATGCGGGCAGGGTTCCCTACTTCGTAGATATCGGTTGAGTATCTGGAGTGCGTTTTGAACCAAATAGTTTGATGTTGGTATTGGACAACTCCGGTGTTGTAGATTTTGCTTGGAAAGTCTTGGTAGAATCACATGTATCGAATTTTAGTTGAGAAGTTCCAAATTAGTTCGTTTAACTTCTCAGTTGATCCAGGCAGTAGCAGTAGTAATTTTTCTGGAAAAATATTTTACTCTGCACATGTGGGTTTTCATTCAGATGTCGCCATGCTCGATATATGATAAGAAAAGTATTTCGTTTTCTTTCAATCCTGTAAAATCTCAGTGCGAAAATGTTCTTTTGCGCAGCGCTTTCTGCAACCTTGTCTTCATGTACAAGTTCGGGAATCTAGTGTTTGTTTGCAGGTGTGCACAGCGATGCTGAAATTCCGTTCCGAACTGTTACAAATTCTTTAGTTTGTCCTATTTGCATCATGCATCATTGATAAGCCGCTAGAACTTGAATGTGAAAGAAGGGATATCGTTGTTATTTTGTCATTGACGAATTATTAAGTCATTTTATTTACATATTTTTACAATTCTTAAGAGTCTATTGATTCACAACATTATCTAAACCTTAAAATTATGATTACCTTTAATTGAAATTCGCGAGCCTTCATGCTCTAGGACAAATGGGATTCATACTGGGGAAATCTCTGTTGTGTTTGCGAATCCACGGTAAAAAAAAATAATAATATCGCTACAGGTCTAGAACATGAAGTGTATCTGCATCCTTGTTCATTTTGCAAGTAATTTAAGTGTTATTGTTTAACGGAAGAATTTGTCCGGGAGCCGAGACCAGTGTGTAGCGTGCGTGCAAACAATCAGCACTGAACAGAAGTTCGGAATCTTTACGGCCAGCCACACACGTACGCTTCCGTGCCGCTCTGTGGCTAATGCGTTCTGCTCGCGCCATCCACCTCGTCGTCTGCCAGGTTTTGATAATGCCTTACATGCTGTTGAAAACGTAGTCCTTAGCTTTTCTTAAAGGAACTTCCATAAACTCAAGTTTATATGTCTTGCTTTAATACCATGTTACCCTCTTCTAACTGAAATGCATCTCACTGCAATTGAGCACCAGTTTCATGAGGTTCCGCCTTCTCACGACAAAGTAGCATCAGTACGCGGAAAAATCTTGTAGTGTAGACGACACTCATTTCAGTTCCTATGGTAGTTTCTTCATTGCGACTCCTATGCAACTCGTCAAATATTGTTTGTTCCAGATGATGACACCAACTTCCAATGAAATTTTTTGTGTATTAGTGGATACCTAGCATTAGTATGAGGTATGTTTGAGAGTGATGACGTGTATCTGGTCATGCCGGTCGTCGTCATCGCGACCTGATGGTGACGGGAGTTGCCTGCTGCACAGTACAACACTTGGCCAGGTTTGACGGTCGATAAATTCCGTTCGGTTGACTCAAGTTGAGATCGGGAGAAAGGACGCAACAACTCGGAGTTGAACTCTCAGTGTTGTTACGTTAATGTTGGCTCTGTTGCACTCAGCGTACATCAAATCGTTTAAAGCTTGAAGCTCGACTACGCTTAAATTTTCAGTGATAATATCGCTCTAAGAGCGCACGAATGTCATTTATTGTTTAAATCTCTTGTGTCATAGTTTGAAATACTCTCCCGATATGAATTTTGAACTACGAAATGAGTAGTGAGAAATGGTCTTGGAAAATCGTTCTCTGACCGGTGTAAACTAGGTACTACCGCAACAATTTACGTCGAGGCCCATGTTACCGCAGAATAAATGCGTATGATGTCATTTAAGGACGTAAATGGCTGTCCAATGACAAGAAAGCGAATGGTTGGCACCGAAAGAATGTAATGTTCTACTTGAAAATATTTGGCTCATTCATCCATTGCATTCTTAGTATAATTATTGTCGTAAATTAGCACTGGAGGTCTTTTCGGCTCGTATATTGCAGTATTAGGGAGCCGCTCGAAGTTTTTGACATTTGTTTTTCTTTAGTTATATGATTGAAGTATTCGATCAATTTCTGTCGATCTTCAGTAAGATTTACAGAAAGTGATTCCCTTTCGAAGAAATCGCCCGAAAGGACTCATCCAGTCATTAGCGGCTGGAAAAAAACAGTGAATAAAAGCCTGCTGACGTCAACACGTCACCTTGTTAAAAGAAACACTCTAATACGTTGCATTCATAATTTTCAGTACATTAGATTAGATTGATTAGGTTAGGTCATGTCAGGTTAGGTCGGCTTAGCTCCTTCCGAGTCATTGGAAGAAAATTATGAGCAGTTTAATATAACGCCCCCAATTCATGAAGCACAGCCCTCATTGACCGAAGTCCTGCAAGAGCTGGGCTGACCGGACTTCTGTCTTTAATGCCCCCTTTGCTGTTTTCAGTTATCTAGCCTTCTTCGCTATATCTTCTGCATTCCTTCTTTTTCAATTTTTTCCTTTTCCTTGTTAACTTACTGTATCCGTCAGGGAAATTTCTCTAGGTTAAGGACATCTGTAAATCACATAGCGGTGCGACCCTTTTATCCGTAAATTGTAATTTTCTTCGAGCGGCTTGAAATGTAATACAGTTGTATTTTGTCTGCCGTACCCTTCAGTAAGTATTGTAATTTACTAACATTTTCGATTATTTAGTTATGACTTATTTTTGGCACCTAATGAATTTCTTTTGAGATCTGCAATTATATAAACTTTGTCACAGGTTACTTTCATAAAGTTGTAAATGGGTTTTTCCGTTGTTTCAGGTTGGATTATTAAGTCTGGCCTACCTAGTACCACACTGTGTTCTTTTCTTGCTAGGAATCTATAGCAAACTTTTACTCGTGAAATCCCAGTAATATTCTCTATGCTCTGTTTCGTCTTCTTCTAAAGTTATCGCTGTACCTCCGATTAGTTACTATTTATTCTCTTTGAATTGTCGACTGCTATTTCTTTCTTTCGTTATAATTATATAATAATGGAAGTCTTCTGTTTCTTTTACCTTGATCCCCAATAACTAATGAATCTGGTATCCTGACAGTATCTATACGCAGATTATTTTGTGTCGGAACACACCTTGTGCGTTGATTTCCCGTTTCCTCATTCATCATCTTTCATCACGAGTTTCTTCAAAACAACGATACAATCACTGCTGAACTGTATTGTTAGCAGCTGCAAAGACTGCAAGGAAACGCCCAGCTTAACAATCGAAAAGGCGTCATCTTTCAGTATGACAATGCGCGACTTAGGACGCAACTCAAACTCTGAAATGGGAAAAATTGTTGTATCTGCTATATTCTCCAGATATTGGATTTTTATACTTCCATTTCTTTAGGAGTTTCGACAATCATTTAGGAGGAAAAACTATGAAAGACAAAAACTAAATTTGAGCTCTTCTTTGACTAAAAAAAGAGAAAATTCTACGAACAAGGCATAAAAAAACGATGAACAGGTAGGCAGAAGTTATTATTAATGATTGAGAATACGTTGGTGAACAAAGAAGTGCTACTTAATAAATGTTTACTTTCCTTATAATACTGGTAAAAAACGGACAGGACTTATGTTACGACTGATACAAACAAAATGGTACACGCCACCACTCTTCTGTTGAATTATCTTTTAATTAAACTTTCTACTAATTTTTGTCTATTTTCCCCCATGTGACATATCCTTGAAAATTCTCAGTGATGTTCTGAGAAATACTTACCCTGTTATTAAACTTTATTCTAGCCTCGTATAATTAAGTTCATTGCAGTGGAATTGAGTTCTTCTCCCTGATTATTTTCTTGTTTTCTCAGAAACTGGTGGCAGGGCTTGAAAAATTCGGCCCCGCTGGCGATAAATCTTTTATTATTACGAGCTTTTAGTGTCGTTGAAGAAGTAAACGAGAATTTCTCGAAAACAATTCCTGAAACTGCCAGGATCTTTGGCTTGAATTCCCTTGTTCCCACCAAATTGGGATCAATTTTTCGTCTCTTTGTGATACTTTCACTTCATTTTCCGCAATTAATGAATTATAATTTGTATATTTTGTGGAGTTTGTGTAAACCCATTGTTTGAGTTGTCACCCAGGCGCACGCAACAGTTTTGATTGTATTCAAGAGTTGCACTCCTCCGGAGCAGGGGTGCAATACTGAGAACTTAAAGTAAACTTTTATATAGTACAATGGCTCTAGATAAAAAGTCTTGCTTCTGAGCTCAGGCGTTTCGCTCAGTTTTACTCGAATTAAAGTGCTGTAAATTCAAGTCCTTAGAGTGTTCTCAGATCTTTTCTGCCCCAGATTTTAGCGTTGACTGGCAGCAGCGTGTCCCTTTGGTGCCGTTAATCGCCATAAATCTCTTTTTGAAATACTGGCTGGAAATCCCTTACTCCCTTACACTCAGACACGGGAACTTTAAATTTTTTGCTCCTGGTTTGCCCACCGATTGAAGAATTAAGCCTTCTTGACTTACAAATCGGTATGATGTTTGAGATTGCCCTCCAGTTTGCGTGAGAACGTTAAGCTCATTTTTTGTTGTATTATTGTCTTTGAGGAGGCACTTTAGCATTTATTATCGTCGTTATGCAAAGGGAAATAGGCATTCCTACATAAAATGGTATCTGGTTCGAGTTAAACATAATTAATCAGTTACAACTTGCGGTTAAGGCAAATCCAAAGCACATTTACCCTGTGTTAGGCAGGTTTTCCCTTGCTTCTCACTGAATATCATCATCAAAGATTGCCGTATCAAACGAGTGATTTTCTTCATTGGCTTTTCGATATTGTGTTCCTGGAGTGAATCTTGTGGCATATTTTCAAAAGGTGTTTGACGCTGTCGAACTTGATACCGCCTCGCGAATGTAGCAGTGCAATTTGTACTGAATTTAGCATTCGTGTTTCTTATGCTAGTACTTGGAGGAAGATAGAGCTGTGGGATGTATGGGAGTTAGCGCTCGCATGGAGATGATGTGAGGTCCGGAGCTGAAAGTAAGATGGGCCTTTTGATTGAATTGAATAGATTTTTATTCCGGTACGCACCAACTTTTTCAGTTCACTGCTTTCGTGTCATCCTGCAGGCTGCCTTTTTGAATCTGATCAAACGCGTAACTCGACGCCTCTTCACAACCCTCTCAGCCTGCGAGGTGGTGGAGCTAAACTTCTCAAACCCCCTCCTCGACACTTCTTCCTTGCTGGAAGTTTTGACTCACGCTTTCATCCATGTGAACGTGAGGCACGCGCTCTTGAAATACCTTTCTTGTTCTGTTTTCTGTCTATGGCCAGTTCAATTTTTTCATCGGGGATAAGTTCTTATTTGTAAGTTCTTATAAGTTCTTATTTCATGAGCTTCATTTGCCCGCATATTGCATTTAGGATTTAATAAGACTCGTTATTGTGCTTGGATTTTCATTTTCTTTTCCCCGTGGAAATTCAGTAAACTTGCTTTGTAAAATTTTTCTTTGCTGTTCGATTTCATTCCTTGAGAGCATCGCGTTCTTTTCTGTCGAGCCCACAATGAATTATTTATATATTGCACTCGATGGGAGCGTTGCGTGCAGCCGTTGTGTAGGCTTTTGTGGAGTTGGTAAAGCTCTCCTGCTTCTCAATAGCGATCGCGCTGCGCTGGTTCCGGAAGTCCATTATGGTTTGTGGTTGCAGCTCTTTCTGTTTTTATAAAATGCCTGTACGACGCTCTCCGTTGTTTTTCGTTCTATATTTTTTTTTTGCTCCGTCGCTTAATCGCTTGAAATTAACTTATAGCTCGTGTTAAACCCGATTGTTTTTCAGCAGACCAAACCCATCGGGAAATCATTTTGAAATGTACCGAATATCACACGACAAATGCGCGATGTCAATATTCGGTACATTTCGGAGTGATTAAACGAAGGTTTATGTTACACCAAAACAATTAACAACGATAATTCGATGTTACTTCTACACTTATAATATTGAAGTAAATGTACTGAATGGCAGACATGCAGACATCCGACTCACCTCTCCGTGGCATTACATTTCCATTTTACGCCTAGGAGCGTTTTAGAGCAAGTTGAGCTCAATGTCTTAGCAAAGTTCGAAAATGTTTGAATAACTTTGTGCTCCTAGTGTTCCCCTATATTCCTTTTAGTTGGCGTTCATCCAAATGCACTAGTAGAGACAAATAAAGTGCATTTTTATAACAGTTGCATCGTGTCTTTTGGGTTTACCGGTTGCAGTGTGCAGCGTCATGGTAACATTGTACTATCTGAAATTTTGAATAAATGATTTATCTATCGAAGTCATTGAAAAACTTTGCCCCCAAAACTATTGCACTATTTGGTTTTCATAATTTGTTGTTCTAGACTTTATTTAATGTAGAAAATTCTCACTTCGAAAAATCATGGTGGATAGAAACTTGCGCTTATAAATAAGCAGGTAAATTTTCAAGCGGGTGATGCTTAAAAACCACAGCACTTTGAGAAACATCTGGCTCGATAACTCTGCTCGCTGTGGGAACCAAAATCCAATCTCGAGTATCTATTTGGAAATTCGTGTTCTCTGTTTCAGATATTCGTTGACTGTCGAGCCGAAGCTGAACTCGTATAAATTTTAATACTCTCTGACGATTTAGGAATTCCAATTCTACTAGAAGAGATGCACTCGAGTATCCAAAAAAAGCCTCAACTCTCGACCTAAATGTCGTTGCAATGAGGCTAAGTACAGGTCAGCAATTATGATCCTAGTGATCTGATCATTCATTTGGTGACGGATGTCTTTCCTGGTAGGATCAGCAACGGCAGGCTGAGCGTACTTGGAAACGAACCGATTTAGCCATGTCTGATCGAGACCAAGCCTGCCATTTCTACTTCCGTAACGGCAATTTCTATTGTAAAGCGTATGTCTTATGTTGTACTTGCGCCTGGCATTTGAGTTAAAAAAAAACTTTTTCACTCAAATAGTGCAAATCTATTCCAACATGACCATGTTTTGATTTTGGTATAAAGATTACCAAGTCAATGAAGAACGCTTCGAATTGGCTCAAAAACCGCTTGATCTCAATATTTGTGGTCGTTTGTGCTGTGTTGGAGCGCAGAGCTCGCGAGGGCCTCGTCCTCTCTCCACGCCGTCGCCTTTGGCTAAGCTGAGCAGAGTGTGCTTCACGAATGCCTGAAGATTTCCTCAAATAATTTGCAGAAGTTATCTAAATCTATTCCGAGATTTATCAAGGTTATTGCAAACGCTGAAGAAAAACAGTCTCTGAACTTCAGCGTTTGAGTCAATTTGATGAGAGATCGTGGACTTATTTTGTTCCGCCTTCGTATGCTTCGTAGATTTTGTAGCGTAACCCCTACTCTCCTGCCAAGTTTACATCTCGTAGTTTTTTTTTAAATTCACGGATGAAATGCAATAATGAAAGTGATTTTTATGCACACGTGGTACTGTCATTTGTATTTTTAAATGTATTTAGTTTCCAGTGATGTTCCCCTTCCAAATGTTGTTCACATCTACGCCAAATAGTTCGTTACAGCTTTCGGTACTGCGAATGTCAATCAAAATAGTAAACGTAAAAAATAATAAATGTAAACCCAAACGTCAGAGTTTACAAGTTATAATCTATGTATAATTATGTTTGTGACTCTTCATTCCCACAGTGTACACTGCACACCTAAGTTTCCGTTTCATTAGGAAAAAATAAATGCACTCACTGTGCATTTCAGTTTGGCAAACAGTGCAGTTGTATACCTTGCGTTGTGGTGTGTGTTAGAAATGCTCACATTGCGTGTAATGCACTGAAACATTAAACGGAGTTCATAATGCTGAAATGTGCTCACTCAACCGTGTGGCGGCGCTGCGCACTCTGTGCCTTGCCATAAAGACAAAATTTACTGTTTATAGTGCGTGTTGAATGTGTTTGGTGTACACAGAGATCCAAATTGAAAATATGTAGTGCAGTTCGTACAATTTTGTCCTGTGTCTGAAGTTCTCAAATATTAGTGATGTGAAAGAACGTATAGGCGTGCAAGCTCAATGCGGACGGACGTCAGACTTTTCCTTCAGCGTCGTTTTTTCTTTCGCTTTGGTGGTGGTGCTCGTTCACGCCTAATGATGAGGGCCTTGTGCTGCACATAGCGCTCTATTCCGCACTTATTCTGCATCTGTTCAACGCCCTTTTCAATACCTATCCAACTCCCTATGCACTATTCATTCAGCACCTATTCAGGTGAGAAACAGCCTGGGAACTTGCGCTTGCTTTCCAGCACTGCGGTTTGTCCGTCATTGCTTTCGGAATTTATTTTTTTTACTCTACCATACGGAAAATCATGAATAAAAATCTTGTGATTAAGAAAAATCTACTCTATTTGCTCAGAACTCACGGTGGGCTCTCAGCAATGTTCAGAGGAAATTCTTGGGATTTTGATTCTCACGAATTTTTCCCTCTTTGACTGACCGCTGTAAAAGTCTAAACAAATACGTGTAATTTTATTCTAATTTATCATTTTCTTTTTTTGGCAATTTTGAAGTTGGATACTCGATGTGCTTTTGTTGAATGTGATCTTATACTCATCCTAGTGTTGCGTTTGAAGCATCTCATTGAATGTTCTCAAGTCTCTTACCTACTCAGGGGCTACAACTGTAGCATCTTGAGAAATTAGCACTCCCATAGAGAAGACGTGAGGTCGAGCTGAATGTTCGGTAGGCCTTCCTTTTTTAAAAAGACTAGATTTTTGTTTTGTTACGGACCATCTTTTCTGGTCGACTTATCTTTTCTTTGAGCACCTCTTACTTTTTTCTTGAAGTTTTATCATGTTTCAAAATTTACTTTCTTAACTTACTGTTTCCGTGAGCGAGAGATATTGTGTGGAGACGCACCTTGGACATATTCCACGTTCCCTCAACTCTATCCCAATGGTTCCTCCATCCTTCCTCTCTTTGGAACACCGTTGAGGTTAGGTAGGTTTTAACTAATTTATAAGCTAATCAAGTCTCGTATTCTGATATCTAAACTGCCAGTTGAAAAGTTGAACTCGTTTCTTCACATCCTCATCGTCATCACTTCCTGCCTCTTTATTTCCACGCTCCCGTGAGCACATTTCTCATCCTAATGAAGGTCATCCACTCGACTCCACACCGCTGGCCGCAGTTTGTGAGACTTGAGTGGAGCTGCAAGCTCTTTGAAGCTCTCCGGAGGGACTTTCATTCATTGATTCCATCATTTACTCGCCGGAGAGTACATCCATTCATTGATTACATTTGTTCATTAATTCCATCACTGCTTATCCGACCATATTGAACTTACTTCTCCCTATCTCTATAGTGCGTTTTATATTTGATTGTTACTTGTGAGTCGTAAATTTTTACAGCTAAATCTACTTCGGAAGAAAACTTCGTGGAAATTCGTTCACCTAACATACCCTAACTAATTTTTTCATTACTATTCCGTTTATTTTTTCAAGGTTATGTCGTTATTACTGTTTATTTTGAAATAAATTCTTGGTCGCATGATGTAATTATATTCCTTTGCGTTAAGCTCCTACTAAATTAATTTCATTTCCACTGTATATCATTAACAACTGGAAATTTTTAGTACAAATTGAAGTTCAGAACGCGTCGAAGTTTCTGTCACTTTACAAATGGCTGGTGAACTGCTCTTTTTCATGTGCACGTGATGGGGAACAAATCGACGCAGTTCACAAAGCACCTGACTTTTTTGATACGTCGCAGCTCAAAGCCTCTGATTGCCGTTACTTTTTTGACGAAGTTGCAGGAGCCCTGTGACTGTTTTAAACACAAGCTCATTCAATCCATTGATTGCAGCGCGAATAGGTACCACTCATCAAAATCTTTCCGCCGTTATATACCTCACAAAAGTCTCAACACTGATGCATTAGTCGAAGCTGCTCGTCTCGTTCTCGGCAATATTTCATCGAATTTATTCAGAAATAGACGTCCGAAGGCCATGTTTCGAGAATTTCCCGCGAGGCCTAGAACAGCCTGGCTGTGGCGCATGTGAACGAGCCGAGGGTGCAGCGAGCTCCGCAGCCGTCGTGTGCGCCTTGCTTCTGCGCTTCAACTTCATTTGGCTACGTTTAATCTGGTGCACGAGACTTTCTATCTCGTTCCCTAACTTAAAGGAGTAATAAAAATTGCGGCTTTGTTATGCTAACACAGGCGTGTCGTTACTGTCTGATTGCGATCTACGGACGGAAGAAATAGATAGTATTGGACTGGAATTTGGTTGATTTTCCAGCCCCTCAGCGAATGCAGCTCTTGTATCTATGGGAATTAGCGCTCTTTGGGATAAAATATGAGGCCCCAATCTGAAGGTCAGGTAGGCTTTCCTTTTGTTTACATAGAATAAGTGTTTCGTTTTCTTGCAGATTTTTTGGTCAACTTACTGCTGTCTTTTTTCAGTTCATATTAGTTTCTCCAACTATCTTTTGTTTCACGAATTTTTTCAATCCTACAGTTTCTATGCGCAGAGTGTGCAAATGCCCCTTGTGCATAGATTTCCTGTTCACAAATTCCATACCAAATGGTGCTTTCCTCCCTACTTTATTTTATATTTTTAACTTACTAATTTTTTAGAATGTCTTTGCTGTCGTTAGGGAAGCGCAAACTAACTTATACGCTGAAGAATGGAATGTATGGTGCCTACCATCAATAGCTGGAGCCTTTTTCGTTTGTTTTGAATCTTTTTTGGTAAATTTAGCTGTATATCAATCTTGAATAATTTTTATAATTTGCGTAGTCTGCCGAAAGAATTAAAAGAACATTATAGATTTGAAATAAAAGGTTACGAAAGATTATTGGAGACTGTCATCCAAAAGATATTTTGAGTACCCTTTTTTTATTTCTTTCTAAGTTTACAATATTAAACTATACTTGTCTAAGAAACCTCTTTTGCAAATGCATTCTACCTTCCGTTTTAATATTTATATACAGGTTGAAATTACTTTAAATGTCAACTTTGTTTCTTCTTTTGTTTGTTTTTTAAGCACATCTGAATATTTTGATAAAAATAATAGATATTTCCTACTTAATGAAGTAGAAACGTAATAAAATTTAATTTAGCGAGACATAACTTTGTACCCTTTTGCCTTGCTGTACTAACATTTTACTCGGATTACGTAATTGCCGGACAACTCGAATGGTCTGCGTTTGAAAACTTAATAGCGTTTCTATTTTAGAATGCTCTCTATGTTTTCAAATCGAATCTCTGTTAGCAGCCTCGCAATTATACATGAGAGTTTTAGATCCTAATTTTATTTTGTTGATGTAGGTGTTGTTAGGGGTACAGTAGTAGAACAAGAATGATCGTCCAAGGAGCATCGCCGTCCCGAGCGAGCCCTTCCATAATTCGGCTGCGAGGTGCGTCTAATTTCCGCGCGTCCCACATGGCGTGGCGGACCGCGGTGCCGAAGTCGTTCAGCCATCGCAAGGCAACTGAATTTCAACTCTCATCAGTCTTCAAAGCATGAGGAAATTGACATTCATTGGCCCTTGCACCGAGTCTTTGTCGTGTGCGGGGTTGAAGGATCACATCTGTTTACCAATTAATTCCATGGACTTCAGTCGTTACAGGAATGCCTACTGGCTCTCCGGCATTTACTTCGTATTTATGATACGTGTGCATGCGCGGGCCACATTTAGTACACGTTTCTGTACGCGAACGGATCTATTTTGTATAGTTTCACGCGTACGCGTAGAGGGGTGCGTTTATTTAGGGAATAAAAATTTGTTGCCAATAAAATATTCGTGACAGTGTTCACGTTTGATACTGTGAAGCGTATCACTTTTCGAGTTTCTATTCATCTTCAAATGGCATTTATTCTATGATGTTTTAAAGCGATGTTTGCCTTATTTTACACCGCTGCGCAGGCTGAACCGTCTGATGTGGGAAAACTAACTGGCCTGTCTCGAGGCGCGTTCCATCCCCCGCGCTGTTATTTGTTCCAGTCAGCCGTGCAGAATTCAAGCCCGGCTCCCTTCTCTGCATTTCTTAGCGCGTTCTGGCTCTGTTAGCATCCGCATCACGCGCCTCCATGTTGTGTAACTGCTGCAATCTTTTACTTAGGACATTTATACGCAACATTTACCCCTTCTTTAAGCGTTGTTTTGTTGACGGCGCGCTCTTTATTTGCTGTGCTATTGTACGCTCTCCAATATTATTTCTTCTTTACATTACCCTTATTTGTTTCTTGAGCATTTTTATGACTGTAGGGCAGTTCGGCTCTCGAATTTTTATCTTGCTCATTTTGTATGTTATTGGGTAAAAGTGTTGGTGCCATTCATTTGATTTGTGGCGCAAGTAGTTTCTTCCTTCCTTATTCTCCGTCGATTTTGCACGAAATGAACTTTCAAAATCCTGTCGACACCAGACGAGTAGGGCCCACATAGCTACCTCGGACTCTACTGGTTGCGCCATCTGCTAAAAATCAACAGAACTCGTCAATGCCCAGTTAGCTAACGTTTCCTACGTCTCATTGCGTAAGCAGTGAGCCTGTGTATCGTACAAGTGACAGGTCATTTGAGTCAAGAGACGTCACGGTTCATGATGTTGTGCTGTTTGGCGTCGTTGAAATACTCACGCGACGGATTTGGCTGCTGATAGCTGGTTGTTTAGGAACGCGTTTTGTACTCATATAAACCGCAACATGAATTCTACTTCCTTGAGTTTGCTATGTGAAATAGATTACAGTCAATATTAGAATTAAACATCTGATACTAATTTAAACTTAAATGGATACAATGAGTCTCAGGTATTCACCATTATGCATAAGAATCCAGCTTCGCATTGGCTGCATGAATGGGACTAATTTATTTCCGTATTAGTTGAAGTTCGCATATGATGATGTTTGACTCGAGCATCGGCGGTACCCCGTAACTTATCAAGCCAACTGCAGAGCTGAAAGCCCATGATCAAAACGTGCGCTTAACATTTCTCTATATTAACTATTCATTAATTACCCACCATGACAATCGCTACAATGGCACTCGAGAACACTAAAAAGTCGACCCGTGAGAACAAGATCAAATAGCTGGGCATCCACAGCAGTGTTCAGCCCTGCGATCCCTCCAAATGAGTCCTCAGTTCTGTGAATGTGTCGGCACGCCTTACATGTATACTTGTTTTTGGTTAGCATTTTTGTTTGCTCCTATGAAACTTGTTATTTACCAATATTTTTTATATTTTGAAAACTGCTTTTTGTCTGAAGGTATCGAACCTCCTGAATTCTCAGTTATGAGAGAAGAACTGGGAAAGTGAGCACATGGTTACAAAAACAATTTCTAACCGTACAAAATGTTTACATCAGTTTCCAGCAGCTGCGAGATAACATTACTTCGAACCCTCGCAGCAAATAAAAGCATCATTGTTACACGACCTGATAAAGGCAGAGGCGCTGTTATCATCAATGGAGATGAAAATATGCTTAGTATGAAAAATATTGTTTCCGATGAAACTCAATTTTATTTTAATACTTTAACCAATATTGAAGTTCATCTCATGTGTTGGAGATAATATAATTTCTTCGTAAACGTAATAACTTTGGTTATGTATATCTGATGAATGGTACAATGCATTTCTGTTTGAAGTTCCCCCTGATATTTTATGTGACTTACCAAAAATTCATTGACCAGACTTTCCTGTAATATTTCTGTTTAGGTAATTTTCCGTAAATTTATTTGTAGCCGACTTTTTTCCTTTATCCAACCTAGTAATATTTCAAGTTCCAATTTCAATTTTTAAAAGCAATTCGTATAGGGTTTAAAGTTCAAATTTTTTATTGATGTACTTTATGTTGATAACGCTAAAAAAAATGGTATCGTACGGCGTAAAAAATTTATTCACCAATATTCCATTGCATGAGACTAATGAGAATGTGTTTAGATTACTCTTTTGGTCACACAGATTCTGCCTTTGGTTTAATTACCTCCGTTTAAATGGATTTCATTATCATTCGTCCGAGCTGCAAATTTAAAAACTCAATTTTTCGAAAGCCAACAACCTTTGGGTTTAGTACGAGTTTTTATTGTTTTGTAGCTTCCGCATTAAAATAAATAAAACCTTTGTTAGTTAGAGCCCTCAATTCGTGTTCTACTCTGTATGATTCGTACAGAGAAATCAAATTCTTGTCGCAGTTTTTTCACAACGAGGGCTTTCTGTTACAGCTTCTTGATTCCTCAATTATCTTTTGAGCCTTAAATCTCATAATCATTAACTCATATCAACTTTTGGCATAATTTTTTCCTTTATGTTGCTGTATTTTGATTCCCTGTCTGACAAATTAAAGAAAGACGTTCTTTTGTTTTCCTCCAAACATTACAAGATGATTAATTTTCGGCTAACGTTGGTCAAGAAATACAAATTCAATCTCTCTTTATTTATATAGAGGAAAATATAGGCTCATTTAAGCTATGCTTTCATCAATTGTGTACAAATATTGTGGCGCACGTTGCACAATTGAGAACATTGGGTCTTCAAAACAGGGTCTCCGTATTCGTGTAGCACAGCGTGCTAGAAGCACCTTCCGTACAAATTTTCTCGTTGGGTCGCCTTCGCGATCTGTTGAGGAGAAATGCGACTTTCTGTTCGATTAGAAAATTTTCACACACTAACAAATATTAGTCGAACAGTTCTCAGTATAGTAGAATGTGTCTTTGTCATCGAAGATGAACCGGTTTTTATTGAAACTCAATCTTGTTTTCCATTATAAATTGCGTTGTCAGTATTGTAGTAGATTTGCTTTTTATCGAATTTTCATTCTTTCTTTGGTATTTTGTCAAATGATGAAACCCAGGAGGTAGAAGCGTTAGTTCTGAATATCGTCTTTGACCCTCTTCTTTTTTTAATTCAAACCTGTCCATTGAAAAATGAAACTTTCGAAAGTGACTATCTTTATTGCTATATTTATAGTTAGTCCTTTACTGTTACATTTGTGATTAGTCTTGTTTGTTTCAAAACTATAACGTGCGTCATATCGGGATTGGATTATGATAGTCGTGTGGAAATATGATACCATCTTTCGGAGAAACATTTTTCTAATGCATCATATGTTTTTTGTAACGTAATTTTCAATTTTCAAGTGTTTTTCATTTTGCGAAGCTGGTTTGTATTTTCGGTTGGTTCTTATCGTCAAAACATGGCATCCTTACACTTACTGTACCAAGCAGCATTCTGGGCCTGATGAAGTTCCATCCTAGCGAGTGGTCGGTCTCGATTGCCCTCATTATCATGTTCTCAAGACTTGATTTCTTGCCTCTGTATTTTTTACCTTTGAATTAGAACTGTCCAAACATCGGCGCGCTGCCCCAATATTGACTCATTTGTGCATTTGGGAATCTTTATTTGGGCCGCCATGTCGCTGCCTTAAAGCCATATTTTTTCTCCTGCCTAACGGGCATAGGATCTTTAAGCCGCCCTGCTCACTTCAAGCTGCGAGGCTCCGCTCGCATGCAATTTGAAACCGTGGCTCTCGAGTTTAGCTTGTTTTCCTCTCATTAAACATTAGTCGCTTTGGGCCTACGCTAATTATAGAGGGTCTCGTGAAGTTTGCGATGTCCGTGTATAGCTGTGTGTGCTTGGTAAAGCCAGCATTTGGCGACTACAGACATCTGTTTTTACCACTGACCGTGTCTGCTTGTGAGGCCGAAGTGATGCATGAAAATTAAGAATAATTAGCTCATTTGGCTTTCGTGACCGTGCCAAGTAATTCCACGATTTTCTAAGGCTGGTCCAAGCAACTAGAATGTTGAGCAGCTGAGCCACTCACTAGCACCAGGTTTAATATGTTGCATATATGCCTGCGCAGAGCAGGCTTAATTGTTGGCGAGTAATGTTCAACTGATAAATTTGGCTTCAAACTCTGTTTATTACGCATTAGGGCCTATGCGTAGATTTTTATGCTCTCCCAAAAAGTGATATAATTTATTCAAAATGTAGTTTTCATGATGTTTTTGCGAGTCTATGCGTGCGTTAAAGTCTTGTATAGGTTTCAAGCGTATTCTGCCGCTGGTTGTTTACTTTACACAATCGAAGAGTGCATTCAACATGCTGCACGTCCCAGCATATGTATGTCACTCGTGTTGCTTTTGGTGTTTCTCACCGTATGACCGTTTGTTGTTCCGGTGTGTATGATGAGAAATAATTTGAGTTTTTATTTTACAAGTCGGAATGCTTTTTATAACGATAAATTAGAAATTGGAATTGACATTTCTATTCAAACTTTTCTCGTACATATAACTACGCTCAGGCACCACGCTGTGTATAGTGATGCGATTGTAGCACAGATTGCTCTGAGTTAGTGTGTGTTTATATACTTTATGATTTTACGTTATGAGTATCATATTATAATATTTTATTAAATAACTTTATTGTGTTTGTAAGGGCTGTTGTGTTTCTTTATTCAATGAAATATTGGCATTTGCAGATGTTTTTAAATCCTTTATTTTTTCCTTCATAATGAATACGCATGGAGTAGCAAGTTTTCTGGAAGAATTCTATGATAATGAAATGTTCTACATAGGCTTCCCAGACGTTAACGATAATTACAAGTCAGATGAAGAAGCAGAAGATAATTCCGAAAAATTCAGTCACCTTCTCCTCTAAGTTCCCGCTAATATTGACTAGGATGAAGAGGGGATACCGAAATAGAAGAGAGTCTTACTCTTAAAGCTAAGAAACGCACGAAGAAAGTGTCTGAATCAAAAGGGAAATTCCCGTTTCACAATCATGCAGCACAACATTGCTATCGAACGAAGCTATTGCAGCAGAAAGTCCACAGAAGTTCTTCGATTTATTCTCTGGTGAACAACTTATGAAGAGATTGCGGTTCAAACAACTTGGTATGCAGCTCAACATAAGTAATAAAACATTAGATGTAGCATAGCAGGGGAATTGAAAATTTTGATTGGAGGCATGCTTCTCTCCTCTATCTGTACATTGCCAACGAAAAAGAAATGGCTTCATGTGATCGTGTTCCCAGACTGCTTTTAAACAGCATGAGAAGATTTTGTTTTCAAGATTTTTTGCGTAAGTTACATTTTTAAGATAATAGCATACTAACAGATGATCGCACCTCCAAATTAAGACCATTTCTTCAACACCTGCTGATCAAATTCATCAAACATAAAGGTTTTACTGGACGTTTTGCAATAGATAAAAGCATGAGACTTTACTTTGGAAAGCACTTAGCTAAACAATTTATCTGGAGTAAATCCATCCGTTTTGGCTTCGAAATGTGGGCGATATGCTCCAAAGGAGAGTATTTACATTCATTTGATCTCTGCCTCGGCACAAATGAAACCCAAGCAATTTCTACCATTCCAAATATTGGCTTCGGTGGAAATGTTGCGCTGAACTTGATTGCAAAGGCAGAGCTTCCACCTCAAGGTGGACGCAAAAATTTGTTTGATAATTATTTTACAAGCATTGCTCTCATGAGGGAATGACGGTACGTGGATATCTTGCTTCAGGAACTTGCAGGAATAACAGAACTAGTAATTGCCTGATATCCGAGAAAAACTGGTCGAAAAAGAAACCACGATCGAGGAGCTGTTGATTGCAGAATGTGTGGTGATACATTTGGGATGAAATGGAAGGACGACAAAGACGTTACTTTTGCTAGCAATTTTGATTTAACAGCGATGAAGTCTGCAAAAAGATACGATCGAATGCAAAAAATATATTCCAGCTTGCCTGCAAAGGCATCAATCTTCACGTCGGTTTTTTATAACGTCGTTCAATTTACATGAATAGTGTAGCAATTTTTTGATCAGAGTTGATATGAGGTCGAATATTATTCGGTATGAAATATGTGTTTGAATTGCGGCTCAGTGTTCTTTTCACGATCAAAAAAGGTGGTCTTTTACTGGAATGTTCACAAGAAAAGGAATTTCTTTCCGTTACTGTAGTGCTCGCACCTTCTTCAAATGATAAGGTCTGCAATGTCTAAACCATTGATGAGTATTTTAGAAGTTGATTTGATGGACCGACAGCTTAGGTTTCTGATATGCGAACTAAATCTAAAAACCTTGCCGCGTCCGGGCGTGAAATGTTGTTGTCGGCCTCCCATGGCCATTGCACTCAACTCTCGATGGAGTTGCTGTCGCTTGCAGGCTCGTGGTGACGATGTGCGACGTCATCAGTCGTGTGCAGTGCATGGCGCTACCACTACACCGGGCATTTTCTCTTCGTATTTGTACATTAGCAAAGTTTCAATACCAGTCTTTGGCGGTTTCACGATTCAAGTATCACTCTAAGCAGCCTTTTAACTCTGAAAGGAAAACTTTGTAGTAAATTACATCGATTGTTTACATCATTCAGTTCTTCATTTGTATCATATCATTTTAGTTACCATCCGACTTGAGAATATTTTTTTCGACGCTGGGCATATTTTCAGTCACACTTAATGCATCAAACTTTAAACTTGCACAGTTTACCTGCTCTCTCATTATAGGAGGCCTAATATCGATGGCTTAATAATAAATTCATTCTAAATCCAAAGATTTCGTTAGAGTTTAATAATGTAGGGCTTTTGATGTTGGTATAGTTTTACAGTTAGACGTATGTGAAACCGGCTACTTGAACTAGAGGAGACCGTTCTCTAATACTAGATTATTCGAAGGATGTTGACTGTTTACCTTAGAAGTTACTAATAACATTTAATGGCTGAAAAATGTATCGCGGCAGTCTTGAAAAGCGAGGAGCAATCGGTACTATAGACCGTCTTTGGACATCGATGTGGTAACGTGTAAGTCTTAGGTAAATGCTCGTATGATTCAAATTACTTTTTACATGTTCATGTCAACAAATGATTATTTCTTCCCTTGGCGTATACAATGCAGTTCGTTTCTCTATTCAAAATTTATATTGCTTTCAGAAGTTCTGTTTTCACAGACCAATTGTGTGTTGACTTTCCTCCTTAGAAATTAGCGCTAGTATGCCTTCCTTTTGTTGTGATGAAGTTTTCTATTCCGTTACGGCCCATCTTTTTTCGGTTCACTGCTCTCCAGTTTTTCAGTATCTACCACTTTCTCCTTCAACTTTTGTCTTGTTTCATAACCTTCTTTCCTAGCTGTTTCTATGCAGCGGAAATCTAATGTAAAAGTTAGTAATACACTTCGTTTCGTACATAGATTATGCGTTCCCTTAACTCCTTACAAAATGGGGTCTTCTTCACTACGCTCTTGGGAACAGCTTTGTAGTGGCAAGGGAGGCTTAAACACCCTTGTCTGATATGATCTGATCTTTCCTCCCGAAAAGACGAAAAGATCCTCTGGCAATGCGAATGAGGTTTGCGATCTTGATGATTGTTACCATTTCGTGGTAATCAAATTCATGATTGTTATTTTATGTGGTAACATATCATCAATCAAAACAGATAAAATTACCCATGTGTTCACGAGCAAAGATATAATTTTATGCTTGGATATGTTATTAACTAGAATAATAAATGGACTTTATCTATCATATACATGTAAAGTATTTTTTACTTAGCAGTTACATGATAGAGCGAGAAAAAATTTTCTTGTTCAATTTTTCCTAAACTCAGAATGAAACTATTACAAATTTCGAATATCTGCAATTTGTTTAAATATGCTACGCGTTCCGGCGACAAGTTGCGACCGTCGAGGCCTGCCTTGTACTACCCACCACTGAACATCCGTCCCGTACAGAAACGCAGCACACCACACGCCGCACACCACACGCCGCACACCACACGCCGCACACCACACGCCGCACACCACACGCCGCACACCACACGCCGCACACCACACGCCGCACACCACACGCCGCACACCACACGCCGCACACCACACGCCGCACCTCACACGCCGCACCTCACACGCCGCACCTCACACGCCGCACCTCACACGCCGCACCTCACACGCCGCACCTCACACGCCGCACCTCACACGCCGCACCTCACACGCCGCACCTCACACGCCGCACACCACACGCCGCACACCACACGCCGCACACCACACGCCGCACACCTCACGCCGCACACCACACGCCGCGCCTCACACGCCGCACCTCACACGCCGCACCTCACACGCCGCACCTCACACGCCGCACCTCACACGCCGCACCTCACACGCCGCACCTCACACGCCGCACCTCACACGCCGCACCTCACACGCCGCACCTCGCACTCCGCACCTCGCACTCCGCACCTCGCACTCCGCACCTCGCACTCCGCACCTCGCACTCCGCACCTCGCACTCCGCACCTCGCACTCCGCACCTCGCACTCCGCACCTCGCACGCCGCACCTCGCACGCCGCACCTCACACGCCGCACCTCACACGCCGCACCTCACACGCCGCACCTCACACGCCGCACCTCACACGCCGCACCTCACACGCCGCACCTCACACGCCGCACCTCACACGCCGCACATCACACGCCGCACATCACACGCCGCACCTCACACGCCGCACATCACACGCCGCACCTCACACGCCGCACATCACACGCCGCACATCACACGCCGCACCTCACACGCCGCACATCACACGCCGCACATCACACGCCGCACATCACACGCCGCACATCACACGCCGCACATCACACGCCGCACATCACACGCCGCACCTCACACGCCGCACATCACACGCCGCACATCACACGCCGCACATCACACGCCGCACATCACACGCCGCACATCACACGCCGCACATCACACGCCGCACATCACACGCCGCACATCACACAAGCGAACAAACAATTGTGGCCATTCTGCTAAATTGTTCAAGGGAAAAACACTTGGAATTTTCAGCTACCGAGCTAATTTCGACATCTCATGTCGCCATTGTTTTTCTTAGCATGAAGTTTGAAAATATTGTGTTTTCACGCTGTTCTCTCCCTTTTTTCTGCAACATGTTTGAGAATTTCAAGACGTCACACTTGTTCTACTTGAACTCCGGTGTTGGAATTTTTTCGCGAGAGTTCCGTAGCTTCCGTAGCTCGTCCTCGCCGCGCCTGACACAATCGAAGTAGAGCGGACGTCGCTGTGTTGGGCGGTAGCGTTTTTGGATTTTTCTATCCCACGTTTGCACTTCCGGCCTGCTGCTGTTGCGGGAACGCGGCGAGCGTACGATGTGTTCGGGAACTTTACCAAATGCCCAGCGAAGCTTAATTCAAAGTCCTGCTTACGAGAAGTGCACGGCACCGAACCTCAATTGCTGATGGAAGAGTTATAAAATAAAATGATTGTCAGAAACACATCAAACCGTGGGAGTGTGCAGGTAACCGTGCCTATCTCCGGCGCGTGTTTAGGTCGAGGTGAGTAACACTAAATGTGTGAACGGGGCGCAGCCAACAGAATTAATTACCAGAGGGACTGACGGCTTGTTCAGCAGCGCCGCGCTGGCTGCCGCAAACTGCGTGCCGGCGAGCGCAGACCTCACTCTCTCGGCCTCCAGGTCCCGCATGTTGGTCATGGCGGGAGTCTTAAAGTTGCGCAGCTGTAGCGCCGGCGTCTGTTGCAGCTGTAGCTGCCGGCGTCTGTTGCAGCTGGGGCTGCCGGCGTCTGTTGCAGCTGTAGCTGCCGGCGTCTGTTGCAGCTGTAGCTGCCGGCGTCTGTTGCAGCAGCTGTAGTTGCCGGCGTCTGTTGCAGAATCTGTAGCTGCCGGCGTCTGTTGTAGCAGCTGTGGCGGCCGGCGTCTGTTGTAGCAGCTGTGGCTGCCAGCGTCTGTTGTAGCAGCTGTGGCTGCCAGCGTCTGTTGCAGCAGCTGTGGCTGCCGGCGTTTGTTGTAGCAGCTGTGGCTACCAGCGTCTGTTGCAGCAGCTGTGGCTGCCGGCGTCTGTTGCAGCAACTGTGGCTGCCGGCGTCTGTTGTAGCAGCTGTGGCGGCCGGCGTCTGTTGTAGCAGCTGTGGCTGCCAGCGTCTGTTGCAGCAGCTGTGGCTGCCGGCGTTTGTTGCAGCAGTTGTGGCTGCCGTCGTCTGTCGCAGCAGCTGTGGCTTCCGTCGTCTGTTGCAGCAGCTTTGGCTGCCGGCGTCTGTTGCAGCAGCTGTGGCTGCCGGCGTCAGTTGCAGCAGCTGTGGCTGCCGGCGTCTGTTGCAGCAGCTGTGGCTGCCGGCGTCTGTTGCAGCAGCTGTGGCTGCCGGCGTCTGTTGCAGCAGCTGTGGCTGCCGGCGTCTGTTGCAGCAGCTGTGGCTGCCGGCGTCTGTTGCAGCAGCTGTGGCTGCCGGCGTCTGTTGCAGCAGCTGTGGCTGCCAGCGTCTGTTGCAGCAGCTGTGGCTGCCGGCGTTTGTTGTAGCAGCTGTGGCTACCAGCGTCTGTTGCAGCAGCTGTGGCTGCCGGCGTCTGTTGCAGCAACTGTGGCTGCCGGCGTCTGTTGTAGCAGCTGTGGCGGCCGGCGTCTGTTGTAGCAGCTGTGGCTGCCAGCGTCTGTTGCAGCAGCTGTGGCTGCCGGCGTTTGTTGCAGCAGTTGTGGCTGCCGTCGTCTGTCGCAGCAGCTGTGGCTTCCGTCGTCTGTTGCAGCAGCTTTGGCTGCCGGCGTCTGTTGCAGCAGCTGTGGCTGCCGGCGTCAGTTGCAGCAGCTGTGGCTGCCGGCGTCTGTTGCAGCAGCTGTGGCTGCCGGCGTCTGTTGCAGCAGCTGTGGCTGCCGGCGTCTGTTGCAGCAGCTGTGGCTGCCGGCGTCTGTTGCAGCAGCTGTGGCTGCCGGCGTCTGTTGCAGCAGCTGTGGCTGCCGGCGTCTGTTGCAGCAGCTGTGGCTGCCGGCGTCTGTTGCAGCAGCTGTGGCTGCCGGCGTCTGTTGCAGCAGCTGTGGATGCCGGCGTCTGTTGCAGCAGCTGTGGATGCCGGCGTCTGTTGCAGCAGCTGTGGATGCCGGCGTCTGTTGCAGCAGCTGTGGATGCAGGCGTCTTTTTAATAAACAGCTAATAACCTGAATGTTGAATCACTGCCGTAGGCACAGGCTTTGTTTTGTAGCTAGAATTTTGTTCGTTCCTCATCTACTTGAAGAAAAATTCCAATACACAGTGTATCCCTTTCTCAGAGAATACTGGATATTTCCCATGCTACATATGTGAGCTGAATTGTACAGAGATGCCAGCAGTTTTCGTGTGAGGTATCTTCTCAGTCGTACTTTTAGTTATTGGCGTTGTTAATATCTGCAGTGCTGGGAAGTCTGTTTGTGCGCGTAAATTGACTCAAATTAAATTTTCCCACTAAAAGATCTCCCACTCCCGTCGATTGCATAAAGCCGTAGGAGGTGTTTTGGGAGATGCGCATGTCTCCCAAAACAGAGGGCATTTCCTTCCGACACCACAGTTTGCACTGATGCACCCTGTATCCGTTGTTCAGAGAGCTATGAGAGACTGAAATGTAGGAGTTGCTGCGTACTTTCTCTTAATCAGCTATTGCTTGTTGTTACTTGTTGGAATATGGCGTCCCAACAGTAGAGGCCCGGGCGCCCTCGACCGCTTCACAATCTGCTATTGCTCGACCTCTGGGTATAATGACCGTGTAGAGCATAGAGGAATTTTAGACCAAATGCTCTCATTGCGAATTCCGGCAACCTCACGATTGAACGTCAAATGTTGTTTTTCATTTCCTGCAATGTCACCATGCCCAGTAAATGTCTCTGTTGTCGTACCATGGACCAACTCAGTCAGGTTGTTAGCTCGCATGTTAATTGACGTGTTATAGATGTAAAATGTAGTTTTTAAATTCTGTCATATTTTTATCTCTTTCCTTCGTGCTTGCAAGTTGAGTAAATCTCTGTAATAATCGTGACGCATACCTGCACGTGATTTCATTCGTCTGCTCATCACTCTGCGAATGGCTTTAGATTTTTTGAAACGTTCTGATCAATCCTACAACTTTGATCTTCATTCACAAACTTTATTCATATGCGAAGCCTGAAATCCATTCGTGATGCTTCGAACTAGGACTTTGTAGCAGAACTTCGCGAGTAGTAATGAGAGTGCAGCATCGCTTCTTCCTCTTCGATGACAGCAGATGTTCTGCAGACTCAAAAAACCGGAAGAGCTGCTGCCACCCCAAGAATATGAGTTGAAAGTCCTTATGGAAAACGTCAATTTATTTTTACTTCTCAAGTATAGCTTGTAATAACAGTGAACAAAGCAGAAGCCAGACAAGATTTCTTTCGGTGCTTACCGATATATTTATAGTGTTTAACTAAAACCTTTAAAATACGTTCGTTACAAATTTAGCTTTTGGTACATGTATTGTCGAGCTCTGTACCACGTGAGTAAAAACTTCTTGTAGCAGAACTGGTAAATCACGATACAGCTTATGAATTCCTGCGGAAGAATGATTGGGTTATTCGTATTAAAATCAAGCGTTGAACTTATTCCTTCCAAAATGACTTTGGTGTATGTGAAATGTATGTATTAAAAAGATCTAAATAATAAATAATTTCAAATTGAAAATTCCCTCTATTGCGCCTATTAATTAACAAGTAGCGCGTAGCTCTGCAACATATCACTTAGTTAGCTTAGCTATCGTCATGGTTCATCTTGTCGTCTCAGAGAGCGTGAGGAGCTTGAACCTTTTACTTGTTTTTTGCGATTGAAAGCAGACCGTCGGTTGGGTTCGGTTACGATGTGAAGTGGTAAATCTCGAGTAGTTCCGCAGGTCTGAATCTTGGTCTGAGTTCATCGACGATTCATCTCTGGAACAAACCTTTGAAGAGTAATTCCAGACTTGGTTACCTGTAACAACACATTGACTTAGAGTGCTACAATTTTTTTTCGCTTCATCTGAAACGCTTTCCTCTTCTTAATCCTTGAAATCTCAATCAAATGTGTAGTACTCATTATTTTTACATTTGAGGGTGAGCAATTTTAGTCTCGATTATATGATGCATGCAAAGATTCACTAACGAGGAAGAATGGTGGCTAAACGCTCTTCCTTAGCACCCAATTTCGAGTTTCAATTTAGCACCCAACGAAATTGTCCATGACTCGCCCCCGCTGTTTCCAAGAAGTGCCGTGTATGGAGCCTGAAAATCAAATGAGATTCAGGGAACTCGCGTGAATGTAACCTAATAATAAACCCGTTGTGTGTTTATTTATATATTTGCTTGATGTCGGCTTCTTAAGAAACATAGGATGTCTGAGTTTGCGGAATCATGGATACCGAATTCCTCAGTATCAATATAATAATAAGAGCCGCATCCGTCCGTCCGGCCGTGTCTAAATTACAAATTTAGCTTTTGGTACATGTATTGTCGAGCTCTGTACCACGTGAGTAGAAACTTCTTGTACCGGAACTGGTAAATCACGATATAGCTTATGAAATACAGCTTAATTCAATACTTAACTTAATATTGGTCGTTAACGTCTCGTCTCCGAGCTTATGCAGCCACTAACCGCGGGTTGCGACGACCGCCACAACGATTAACGAGTGCCGAGCGGTAGCATTCTGTTCACTGCGTGGATGCGTGACGAGGACTAATGTTGCACAATAAGACTTATCACCGGCAGAAATCTTCATTGAAGTCCTACACCTGAACTCCATGAACGCTGTGATTATTTTGCAGGCTGCCCACCTGTGGAGCTGTATCCCCTTTCTAATCGACAATCGATAGCAACAAGGATAAAGCTTAAGAAATACAAGTAATTGTCCTACTGCATTATTTTTCTGTGTCGATTCAATTCCCTTTTACTTGCATTATGGTATCCAGAATACGCAATCGGCTTATTTCTACAAATAGAAATTTTCTTTGGAGCTTTCTCTGTTAAAATTCATCATGTTCCTTTGATATTTTTAATTGATGATGCCTAAAGAAATGTTTCAAATTCGTTTGACCAGTAACCTGGCTAGCACTTAGTATAAGGCCTAATATTTTGGAACTCGAGTTACTTTTTTTGAAATTGTGATTGTCTTGAAAAGCTTCGAAGAGATAATAGACGACATTTCAGAATAGAATTCCGGCAAAAAAGGCCACCATGGATAGAAATGTGCCCAACCGCAAGAGAGAAGTAGCAAGACTTTGACAGCAAGAAAAATGCCGAAGACGATCAGATGAAAAAGGCGAAACGGCAAGATGAAGCAATGCTGCTCGCCAACGAGAAGCTAGAGCTAAATTTACCCTTGAACGGCGTTGGGTAATTCTACGGGATTGTTTGACAGGCATATTTGTCGGGCTGTGTGTACCAGTAATATCAAAAGATAGCCTTTAAATGCATTGATTTGTTTGAATTGTCTCAGGATGTGTTCGTTTAGGATAGGTTTGGTTATATTAGGATAGGATAGGTTAGAAAATATTGACAGAATTTTTACACGGGTGTACTTAGGAATTTCCACATGTCGGAGGAATTTCCACGGGTCCTGCTACTACCTAAAAACACCCTTCGTTCATTTGTTTTGAGTCCGCTTCTTCCATTTCTCTGTCACGCTCACAAAGTTAGCCATAATGACTGTATCTGTGATACGAGTTTCATCAGTGCGCAAGTGCAATAATATTTTTACCACGGGTACTGTTAGGATAGATATTTTTGTTAGTCATTCACGTCTGGAAAGTTTGTTCAAAAAGGTATTAAATCCCGCCATTTTTGTCGGCCCGTGCACACTAGTTAATTAATATTGATTACACTTCCCTCCTGTTACCGAATGCTCTGGAATGCCGACACGCTGACGTGAAGAGTCATGTTGATGAGATTTATTCGATCCCGTGAAGCAGACAGGTAACTTATCTGGGCCTGGTTGTATTGTCATGTACACCTAACGTCCATCTCGTGCTCTCGCGATGAAACATTAGTGAAAGAGCAATGAGAAAATTCTCCTACGGAATAATTACATTCACGATGAATAAGAGTGAAAATTATATAGCCAGCATGCGCAGTTTTGTAATAAATGTTCTGATATGCCAGGCACGGTCGACGGAACTTGTACGAGTGCTGAGACTTCTAATAGCAAGAATATTGTGTAATGGGTTTTGGTCTCGTAGCCTCGTGCAACTATTTTAGTATTCAACGGCTTCCCTCTAAACCATTTCTGCTGCATGCTCTCCAACGAGGAGGTATGGAGCTGTGACTGCTCTGATTTGCCACGGAGAGATCAAATATTCACCCACGGTATATTTCAGAGTCAAACACGCACCACGGCAAACGACCGCTCAAATGTCACGCTGTTTGCGCAGGCAGTTCTGTTAAGACGTCAAACAAGCACCGAGCAAAGCCGCCTTTGACTTGCTTCGCATGTGTCCTTGTGAAGGGCGTTCGTGTTCGCGTTCTCAAATAAATTACCGATCAAAAAGACTTTACTGGACGTATCAAGGATACTCAATAGCCTTATTGGCCGTTAACGTCTCGTCTCCGAGCTTATGCAGCCACTAACCGCGGGTTGCGACGACCGCCACAACGATTAACGGGTGCCGAGCGGTAGCATTCTGTTCACTGCGTGGATGCGTGACGAGGACTAATGTTGCACAATAAGACTTATCACCGGCAGAAATCTTCATTGAGGTCCTACACCTGAACTACATGAACGCCTTGATTATTTTGCAGGCTGCCCACCTGTGGAGCTGTTGTAGTTCTTGTTCGAATATGTGATCTCGAAGTGGTTTCATTATTTCTAAACTTGATTCGTCGTATTTACCTTGAAACAATCTCACAATTTTTGTCTGTGTGTAACCCTACTCTTGCGTTTCTGATGGTTACTAGCGTATCACAAATATTATGAGGGTTCAAGAGTTCTGGGGAAAATGTGTACTTAATTTTGAATGCCTCTGTCATTTTTTCGAGTTTTTAGTGTCTGTGGAAAATGTCTCCAAATTATTTCAGGACAATTTGCCAATAGATAGCACTCCCGCATCTCTGCTATACAGTGAACGAGCTACGTTAAAAATGCAGGCAGTTATTAATGTTCGAAATGCTGCTGACCGACCAGTAGTCACAAACTCAACTTTCCTAAATCCTTCATCGAAGCCAAATAGAGGCACGATCCAGTTAATGTGCAATATTTTCAACACTGCTCGCTACAATTCGAGTTGCACGTTAAACTTCAGTCTTACCTGCCGCAGTAGAAGTGTTAATTTATAGATCAGAAACACTTGGACTGTTGCTCGACAAGTTTTCCGTACATCGCGAGCTAAACTGACGCGATCAGAGAAAGAACTCAACAAAAATGTGCAACATGTCCCAGGAAGGTAATACTGGAGTCACTGGACTCAACCGTCACCACAACCGAGGCAAACGGAAACTATCATTCGACTTCAGTTCATTACAGGGTTGCGGAATTTTATATCCGTTGTCGGGCAATGCGAAGGTTGATAACGTGTTCGAGGAAATGGATGACTGAAAATGTCTCTAATTTAGTGTTTTAGATCCATTAAACTGTTGTACTGTTCATGTCAACGATCTCTGATGTAATGCCTGTGAATGCTGCAGGAATTATTGTAATTTATAATGTTCGTTTTTTTAATTTGCTTCTTCGAAAATTTTAGGTATTTTTCGATGATGCACGCATTTGGTTTTCTATGCAAGTAATTCAGTGGAGCTTTATTTGAAAATTTATATATTCTTTGGAGACGTACGACCAGTTTCATCATTGTTCAACCTTCACATTTTTCTATAATGATATGACTTCCCTTGTAAATACCAAGTTTTAAAAATCCTGCATAACTTAACATTCAGTGTGATGTAAAGCGTCCTTAAATAAACATCTTGTTAGTGAAGCGTCCTTAGATGAGCGCAAAGAAAACTCAATTAGAAAATGATGGGTCGCTAAGGAAAAGACTGAAAATTTGCCTCTGCCGAAGCGCTTTCTGTTTTAAAGTTGGTATGCGAGTAGAAAAGAATGTTTGAAATCTTGAATTAATATTTTCCGAAGTACAATGGAAACGATGAGCAAAAATTATACATCAATAATAATTTTTTATTCATTGGCCCAATTTAAGAGGATGATCGGTTTATGACCTCTCTAATTCCCGCTGTTTTACCCGACCTGGCCCCAGAAAATATGGCTCATCGTAATGAGATTTTCAATTGATAAGGTACGTCTGTGATACAGGTAACGGTGTACACCGAGGTACGTCTGTGATACAGGTAACGGTGTACACCGAGGTACGTCTGTGATACAGGTAACGGTGTACACCGAGGTACGGCTAAGGTACAGGTAACGGTGTACACCGAGGTACGTCTGTGATACAGGTAATGGTGTACACCGAGGTACGTCTGTGATACAGGTAATGGTATACACCGAGTACGGCTATGGTACAGGTAATGGTGTACACCGAGGTACGGCTATGGTACAGGTAACGGTGTACACCGAGGTACGTCTGTGATACAGGTAACGGTGTACACCGAGGTACGTCTGTGATACGGGTAACGGTGTACACCGAGGTACGTCTGTGATACAGGTAACGGTGTACAAGGAGGTATGGCTATGGTACAGGTAACGGTGTACACCGAAGTACGTCTGTGGTACAGGTAACGGTCTACACAGAGGTATAATAGGTCTATGGTACAACTAACGGTGTGCACCGAGGTACGTCCACGGTACAAGTAATAGTGTACACAAAGTACCGCTCCACGTTCAGCAGTATGTGGACTATTGTTTCTCGAGCGGCTTGTTGCCAATTCAGACCATGACCATATTGCAGAAATGCAACTCTGGTTACTATTATCTGCAAAAAATTCAAATGTTTACAGATGAATACCAACATGTGAATGCATTGGAAGTAAAATTTTACTGGAGCAAACGCTTGAGCACACAAATGTTGACTTTAATCACAAGCAAAAAGATTAAATGAACATTTTATTTGCAAAAATGCAAAAAATCAAAAAATTTAGCAGAGTTTCAACACAATTTATTTTGAAACAATTCAAACTTTAATCATTAGGGGTTACAAAGTATGTTTAACTTCCAAAACTGTTCATTTTAAATTTGAATTGTTTCGCACCTATTTTACAGCTAATGGGTTTTCGTTGAGTGTCGTATACTCGAAAATTAAGAAATTGCTCTCAAAGCATTACGCGTCACAAGCTGTTGAAGAAAGCAATGAAGATCATTTATATTGCTCATTCCCGTATTTTATAGCGCCAGCCGAGAAATCGTCACGTGAATTAAAATTACTGTGTGAAAAATACTTTCATAACTTCCAGTTACGCGTCGCTCTTGTTAATAACATTAAGGTGGCTTCGTTTTCCGGTACAAGGATACGCTTTCCATCGATATGCGAGCCTCTGTGGTTTATTCTTCCAGTGTGCTTTATTCTACCATGATGTGCAGTGCACATCATGGTACGTCGGTATGACGTCAGGTAATTTTTATGTCAGAGTGGCAGAGCATCGTGGTAGAAGCTTTCGTACTGGGACTCAATTAGCACACCCCTCTAATTCTGCAGTATATACGCAGTCACGCCGAAAACTGCAATGTACTTATATCTTTTGCCGACTTTAAAATCGTTTACTCTGCCTCAACCTCTTATGGCCTTGGGATTTTAGAGTTTTAACATATTTTACACGGAAACCCTCCCTTAACAATACTGATAGTTCATACCGGCTGTAAATAGTAAATAGATAGCAATGTGTTAAATTTTATTTTTCTTCGACGTATTTTTATTTTCATGATATCTTCTGGCAACTGTCATTGGGAGTTTTTCTTCTTTTATTTCAGACATAATGATTTGCACCTTTTGAACTGATGACGGAGCTGGACTCGTTCTTATTATCCTCGCTTCTATGTTTCTCACACACATGAGTCTCAAAACGCGAGCCCACCTCGCCTGGCCCCGTCAGTCAGCCGTGGTAAGACAAGCAGATGTTGTGCTTAGAATGATTGCTTCTAGTCATTTGGCAATACTACGCTGCTGAGCATCGAAATTCAGAATTCGTGCTCATTTTCAAACGGAAATCCTTCACCGAGGCTTTCAATTGTTTTCTATGTCGTATTTCAGCGTTTTATTTCTACTTTTTTTTTTAATTTACTTTTAACGTCCGTTTATCTATGGGTACTAGCGCTCCCAGAGGGACAATGTGAGGGCCCGAGCCAAGAGTTAGGTAGGCCTTCCTTTTTGTTGAATTAAAATGTTTTTGTTATGTTAACCCGCGCACGGTCGCGCATCCCTCAGAAAAGTAGTCAATTTACCCGCGTTACTCTGCCGTTCCCTGTTCACTTACCGTAATAGGCAGAGATGTAAAAATATGAAGTAATGAGTAAAAAATGTTGCTTTACACTTTGATGTTGTCAGATTTTTGATAACTTGAACCGTTTCTTTGTAATATGGAGTCAAACTCCGTAGATTTTTGCACAACATTGCTTCAAAGAGATCAATGGCCATTTTTGTGTTTTGGGAACAATGTAATGTTTTTCACTGCTATTTTATGCAGAAAATCCTTCCAAACCTGCTGATGTTTTTATTTTTCCTCTACAACAATTAGAAAAAAAGTTATGACCATTTATGTCTACTAGGTGTTATCCATTCTTCGTTTTAGTTCCTACATAAATGCATGTTTGCATGTCTGGTTATATTACTGTAAGTATAGTGTTTCGAAACTTGTAATTTTCACACAATATGAATAAAATACTGCTCTACACGCTACTGACTTCAGATTTGTCTTATTTGCCATTTTTACGAAATAAGGCGAAATAAGGCCCTGAGTAGTTTCGCTGGTAACTGAGGCTGCCACTGACTGTTCGCACGCACACCCTCTCACGGTCGCCTCATTTACCACACTGACTGTGCTTACCCCTCCCAACTTCCAAGTGGTTGGAGCTCTGCCTTAACCCCCACAATGTGGGGGTTTCTGGCTCCAGCTGTGTAGCACTCGCTGAGACGATCATTTTGGTGTATAACAACTTGGGGTTATGCCTTACGTCTGGCAACCAGTGAGCCTGGTAAATGAGGCGACCAGTTACAGTGCGCGGGTTAAGGACCACCTTTTTTCGGTTCACTGCTGTCCTGGTCTTCAGCACCTACTACTTTCCTCTTCAACTTTGGTCTTGTTTCATGATCTTCTCTCACAACTTACTGTTTCTATGCCTTTCTGCGTAGATACCGCGTTTCCTTAAAACTCAATGCTAAATGGTGCCTTCCTCCTTCCTCTCTTTGGATCGCACTTGTTGCTGGGTAGGGAGGCTAAAGCTAACGGCTAAACTAATCTAATCTTTAACGTCTGTTCATAACTATTGTTATCTTTGTTATAAAAATCCTGGTTTAACTACTGTCACTACTCGGGATTGACAAATCTTCTTTGTTACCGTAGTACTTTTGATACTATGTCCCGAATATAACCATTATTGGGTGTCGAGTTTGAGCCCAATATTTCAACATCGATTTTTTTTCGACCACTCCTGCTTTCTCACCTGAGCCGAGAATACGAAGACTACGAAAGTATGTATATATGAGAATTTACTCGTACTGAGTTGCGTGTTTGTACTCACAGATGTGTCGCGGTCTCAAGGACCAAATTTGAGACGCAGGCGCACGTCCTGGATGGCGTAAGCTTTACCCGGCGCAAGTGAAGTACAGGCTTCTAATTTGCTAAGATGAAAACGATTCAATTAACTCGCTAGCGCCGGCTTAATTGGAATCTACTTCAACGCCAAAGAGATGCACCTACGATACACTCGTACATTCCAGAGAATGCTTTAAATTACTCTACTCTACTCTACTTACACTGCTAATGTGTGAACGTGTAAAGATTGTATGTTGTGCCGTTATTCTCGTATAATTTCAAAAGACAGAATGTTCTTACTATCGACTCGTGATTTTCTCTGCTGTAACAGTAACAGCTTTTATCAGTCCAGAACATTTCCTCGGATGCGTCAGTGAAGCTATTGTTGATCACTACTTTTATCTATGGGAATTAGCGCTCCCAGGGGAGCCATGTGAGGGCCCGAGCTAAAGGTTAGGTAATAAAATAGGTTTTTGTTTTGTTACGGACCATCTTTTTTCGGTTCACTGTTGTCCTGTTTTTCACCACCTACTACTTTCTTCTTCAACTTTTTTCTTGTTTCATGAATTTCTTTCCTAGCTTCCTGTTTCTGTGCACCTTGTGCATAGATTCCGCGTTCCCTCAACTCCATACTAAATGATGCCTTCCTCTTTCCTCTCTTAGAACATCTTTGTCGTGGTTGAGGGAGGCTAAAACTTTCTTATATAATAATAATAATGATTACTTTACTTCATGCTTAATTACACCAAACGCTTTCAGTGCCTAAACAGAACACACGAGTCGAGGACAATTTAAAAATTATTTCGCTCGCCTCAATAGCATTTATCACGTTAGTCAGCCGAGGTTAACCTTTTCAAGTTACTGGTTATCGTCCCGCTCCCTCTTCCGCTCTCCCTATGAAACGGAATCTCGCTCATCATTATTAAATCTAAAGTAGCCGATAAATCTCCACAAATCTCTCGCACGAGAGCGTAATCGGATTTCGGCAGATTTGGGAATTTTTTGATCGGCCATTTGGCGTAGCTCGGCGGAAAAACGGAAGCATTCTTCCAACTGAGCGGCCAACGGAGCGTAAACAGTAATCGTGCGCTGAAGCTCAAATTTGGTCATGCCCTCCCAACTTGCAATCAATTAGCTTCAAAAATATGAGCGAGGCCTCAACCGAGTTATTTGGGACGGCTGCGTGTGGGAATTGGACCTCCGACGTTATGCGCTTTCCTGCTCGGATTGGTGTACTGTCAAGTCTGTCATCCGTGCTTACATCTCTAATCAGTATTGACCATTGTCAGCAGCGCACGGATGATGCGTGGATCCGTCATGTGGTTAGCGTTATTAATATTAATCCTACTGCTCCCGGAGGACTCGTCAGACTCAGCGATTTGAATGTAGGTGTGCAAGCACATTGTAAGGGCACATCTACAATTTGTGGTACGGCTGCAAGTGTACGCGCCCCTCAGGGGGATACAATTATTGCATCTATGGGAATTAGCACTCTCAGGAGGAAAATGTGTGAGGACCCGAGCTGAGTTAGGTTGGCCTTCTTTTTGTCGAAATAAAATGTTTTGTTGCGTTGAGGAACACCTTTTTTCAGGTCTGCTGTCCTGTTTTTCAGCACCTACTACTTTCTTCTTTAGCTTTTATTTTGTTTCATAAACTTCTTTCTCAACTTACTGTTTCTATGCCTCTTCTGCATAGATTTCACGTTCACTTATCGCCATACTAACTGGTGCCTTCCGGTATCCTCTCTTCGGAACGCTTTTTTTAGCCGTTAGGGAGGCTTAAACTAATATCTAATCCAATCTACAAGTGTACACGAGATATTCGTCGTTTACTCCCTTAATCTACCATGTATATGAAAATATATTCGTGATGTTTTTGTTGTTAAATTTACGGTGAACATGCCCTGAAATGTTGAGTGTACATGTTGCTAACTGTACAGTGTGAAGGTTTCTAAATATGTAACATACGTACTAATAAATTTACGGTTTGCATGGTAATTAATTTGGCGATCTTAGGATGCTAAATCGCTCTTATATACGCAGCTGAACAATATACGTTCTATATTTGTGATATAAATGCTACTAAATTTGCTGTGTAAATGTTACTAACTTCAGGTGTACTGGGTACTTCATGTGCGAAGATCAGGCTGCTAAACACTCGCCCAACTTTTAATACATGCATATGTGTGAGCAGAGCACTGAATAACAACTTTAAAGTCTTTTGCCCTTCGTCAATTGTTCTTTTCATGGAACTGATAAACTGAAATTCCTACAGCTGTGGCCTTCTAGTATATACGCAAAAGACACACAGTTGAACGGAGTTTCTTGAGACGATGAACAAATTCCACCATTTATATTTCCTTGTTCGTTTGTTAAAGGGCAAATTCTCTGTCCTGGAAAAAGTAAATTACGGGGCTCAAAACTTGCTGCTAGATAACCAGCAAGTCTTTATAAATTAATTTTTATGCATTACTGGTTTATTCTGACCAGTGTTGTTTTTAAAGTGTCATGATTGTTTGTAGCCCTGAATTTTGCAACGGTTGAAGGAATTTCTATTTCAAAATATTTGATGTTAAAGGAAAATAGTATTGGAGCGCGCGTGGTCTTTTCAAATTTCTTCAATGGGGTTTCAGTGGTGGAGATTGTGGGAAGCAATCCATAAACTTAAATGGTTATGTGTACCTCGAAAATTGTTTTTTCACTGTTATGGCTCTGTGCAAGTGAGTAGTATCGTCCTGAAATATTCCTTTAGTCATCTGAAACATAAAAATTGATTGAAGAGAGAAACTTCGCCATCATGAACTTACAGAACGTATGGAATTGTTTTGCTACTGTAGAGAGTCGCAGATGCAAGTCTTTCGCTGGAAAAGCAGCCCCAAAGCATTACGCTGTCATCAGAATGTTAAAGGCAATGCAAGATAGCTCCATTGTTTTATGGCGTGGGCTAATACATTTCGCTTAACACTTTGACCCTGACGCGAGAAGCCGGTGGTCACGGAGAGGATTTTCATAATGCTGTTGACCAACCAGTAGTCACGAACTCTGCTCAATTTTCCTAAATACTTAATCAAAACCAAGTGAAGGAACGATCCAGTTCATGTTTGTTATTTTCAAAATTGTTAACTACGGTTGACTTTAAATTAAAGTTGAATACTGAAGTTCAGTTTAACCCGTTGCGGTCAACGTGGTAAATAAATAAATATCGAAAAGCGAGTAAAATTTATTGTCAGCGCGCGACTTTTGCTAGGGTGTATCGCACGTATCAGTTCCAAGATGTCATCAGGTAAATATTTACAGTGGAAAATTTTTGTTAGATTGGTACTTTAAGTAGTTAACATTTTACCAACGTTAACTATAGTTAATAATCCACTTTACAGGAGATGGGGAATTTTCAGCCTTTACTTCAGTGATATGAGCAGAAATTTTTTAATAGTCATATTAGCTACAAGTATAGATTTTGGCGTTTTTATCAATCTCTCTTCCAGTGGGATACAACTACGCACCAGAGAGAATTAGCGCTTCCAGGAAGAAAAATGGATGTCCCGATCTGAAGATTAGGTAGGGCTTTTTTTCTTGAAGTAGGGCAGGAATTTTGTTCCGTTACGGGTTATTTTTATCGATTTACCTCGGTCCTTTTCAGCATTGGTTTCATTTTAAACAGTTAGCTTGTTTTAGGGCATTTTTCAATCTTGCTGTTTCTTTTCGCAGGGTGTGGGAACACATCTTGTGCATGGATTTATCGTTCCTTCAATTCCATACTAAACGGTGCCTTCCTCATTCCTCCATGGGCAGCATCTTCGGTTAACGTGTTTTGGAAGGGATAAATGAACTTGAAATGTAATCTCTAATCTCGAAGAAATTTAACGATGATAATTCAGTGTTAAATTTTCACTTTAGTTAACTTCAATTATTAAATGATGACATGCCACGTTACAGTTTCAGAATTGTAGGGTGCACAGTAATCTTAACATCCCTCAGCCCTCCCCTGCATTTAGGAGCGGTGTGCGAGCACTGCATCTTGTAAGCAATACGGGGAGTTATTGCTCCCGGGCAAACACTCAGTTGCGGAAGTTTCGGACTTGCCAATTCAGCGTGAGGTCCGTCTGATATAGTGAGCCGCTCATGCGTCTGACTGGCTCTCTCCTCTTGATGCGTAGTGATGGTTCCTTGCTCGCAAGCTCTTTATACCCCAAAGAAATCAGGTGCATGAAATCATGCATAAATTTTTAGGATACGCGTGTTCGTCGAAGATTCCAGGACCTATTCGCGTTCTTCACTATAGTATTCGGTACACACTCGGGCTATCTCTGAGCAAGCCTCTTTCAGCGCACCTTGCACTTCAAACATTCCTCTCAGAACTTCTGTAACATCTCACTTTTGCTGAAGATTTCTGTAGTCACTCTTTACTCCTAGAAGCCCGTTTTTCAGCTTTCCATTTGCCTAAACCGTCTCAATAATTCATTGTCCGTTCTTCCCAGCCATTTTCACGCCACAGCTGTTTTTCGTTTTATCTTTATCCCCAGTGTCACTCGTATAAGAAACGTCTTAAGCATCTGATCGTCTACCCTTATTCCTCTTGATTCGTAGCCCCATTCAGAATGTCTGAGCTCACACTGTCTCGTACAAACGCTTCTTTCTTCTCTTACCAAACCCGCTAACGAACATCTGACTTCGTTTTATTTATGCATTTATTTCCACTAATGGGACGTCACCTAGAAAGTTTGGTCACTATACACGGCGATTTAAAAGTTCTCGACTGAGCAAACATCTTTGCTCATGAAGTCAACTTCTGGTCGTATGAAGGCAATTCTGTTTACTCTGCGTCGTATAAAGTTGTGTAAATAAATTAGCGCTTGAAAGAACCGCTAAACTGTTGGATGCTGTTAGTCTGTTACTCATATAATGTGGAGCTTTGTCAAGGTGACTTAGGTTGCGCTTGATAGTAAGTTCACGAGTTTTCAGGAGCTGGAATTTATTCTCTGCTTGATGAGCTCTTCGATTAGCTACTGTAGTAAGAGCAAGAAACCCCGCAGGGCGACTTCTTGAATTTGATGACAATACTGAATGGTTAACGGGGTGCAAATAAATAATTTTTTGTGGTTCTCTTCCATCTCACAACGTCATGAGGCCACGTAGAAGCCATAGATAGTACAAAAGCCTCATCATAGTTGGAGCCTTATTGAAAGAAAATCGAATCATGGCATTGTTCGCGATTTTCATGCTCAGCGTTGATTTTTCGCTAACAAGCATAGCTCCCTTCAGGGGGATAAAAATATTGCATCAAGGGTATTATAGCACTCCCGTGGGAAAAATGTAAGGTCCCGAGCTGAGAGATTAGCAAGCCTTCTTTTTGTTAAAATAAGATACGTCTTTGTTTTGTTAAAGACCATCTTTTTCGGTTCGCTGCTGTCCTGTTTTTCAGCACCTCAAGCTTTCTTCAATTTTTATCTTGCTTTGTTGTCTTCTTTTTCAACCTGTTTCTAAGCGGACCTTGTGCATGGATAGATTCTGGGTTCCTTTAAATGCCATCTTAAATGGTGCTCTGATCCTTCCTTTCTTTAAAACGCCTTTGTTGCGGTAAAGGAGGCTTAAACTCGCATCTAATTTAACATGGTTAGGTTACATGTCTGTTGGGTAGCAGCAGGTGTGCAAATTGATTCATAGCGCCGCCCACTGAGTTGAAGAAATTCCATGTATGTTTACGTGTGTACAAAGCACAAACTTTATTAATCCCTCATTTAAATGTTACAGCAGTTAGAAATGGCAATGTTTTTCCACATCTTAATAAAGGAGGGAAGGAAGAAAAATATGATGGCATTGAGAATAAAAGGTTTTCCAATACCATCTTTTACAACAGCCTTCTCTGCCTTCTGCATCAACGGAAGAGCCGCTAGCTCTGGTGAAAGTATCGCGCATTTGCGGGTGATCGAATTCGGGACTTTCTCATCTAAAGTTTAACGTTCTGCTAGCGTCACGAAGAAGACATTGCGATCAATTGCACAGCTCTCAACACGATGTAGCCGTCAGCAAGGACTCGGAAGCGAGCCGACGAGGATGCTGCTTAAAAAATATACTCCGAGAAACCGTTGCCTGATCTACTGTGAGTGTGGCTGGAATATCGGTATAAGTCTTCATATTGTTCGATGTGCGCTGACGCCTTATAAAGGTCTTTCAAGTTATTTTATATGTTTTAGTGTGCATTTAAGATTAGCGGTACTTTACATTATCCTTTCATGAAGCATTGAACTTAGCCTTTCATAAAGCAGAAAAAGTTTATGGCTTAAGATGTATACCTTGAGAATCTCTGAGGAGAATGCGCTTATACCGCGTACTCCTGCCTGAAAGATGTGGGCATTTCAAAGTGCTGTAAAATGATGCTCGCTACTCGTCATGCCCCAACATTACCAATCTATTAATGGTGATGAGTTGAAATCTGCCTCTGTGTACCGCAAATATAAAGCGTCGTTATTAAAATGTACTCGCTACTTTCGAGGGTGACATACTTTTCTGAACGCAAGCTTCAAACAATGTAATTTAAGCTCTACTCTCACTCGATTTTATTCAGACATGTCGTCCCTGCAAACTGTTCCATTTCTTCTCACAGTTTAGTCCACACCGTTAACCATCGTTTCAGTACAATTCATTCAATCCTTTTTATATTTTTTTATTGCAGTTTCTTTGAAGTGGTCAATGATTCTCAGGAATATTGAGGACAACCGACCACCGAAGTGCAAAAGTCGGTGCGCTTGTCTAGGACCTGCTCTTTAGCGGTCGAAATATTGTCCAAACAATGCCGCCTCGCCTCTTCATCTTCCAGAGCCTCAAAGTCTCTGGAGGTGAGCGAGAAGTTCTCAAGGCTGTCAATAAAATTCCCGCCATATCCTGACTGGCAGTCATTGAAAGTCGCGCTCATTTTTTTCCAAGCGTGTATGGATGAACAGAAGATTGCCGCCTGTGCTCTAAACTTGAGCTTGCGGGAGTTGGCTGGCCAATTGGCTATTCGAGAACTGAAGTTCACCTTCAGACGAATTTGAACAATGGAATGTATTTTTAAAAATCATGGCCAGTTGTATGCGTAATGGAACGTTTATGTTTACTAGTAGAATACAAATGACCACAATGCCATTATACGAGTTCATTGGGCCGCACGTTGAGCATTTGATTTTGAAGCGCAAAATTTGATGCAGGGAAAAGCAGGATTTTCATCTTCCACTAAATACTTTAGTTGGCCAATTGCACGCTCTAATGTTGTATCAATAATAGTTATTGTTCTTTGGAAAAGCAATTGAGGTGTATAAGATGATATTTAAATGGCTTCGTCATAGACCATCTGGTTTGTTCACTAGCATTGTACGAGAGCCCATTTGGTGACGCATTGTTGAGGTCCTCGTTACTTCTTCCTAATTATATTGATGTAAATCAGAACCCTCATTTTTTTAACATGAACAAGTACTGTTTTCTTTTATGCGGCATAGAGAAACATGTCTGTTTTGCTAGGTAACACCGATCAAATAATTCCCCGTTTCAATATTGTTTTATGTACGTCTCGAGGTACCGAGTTTGTCTTCATCAAACTGAATTCTCGTCAGTTTTTCTCAGTGGATGACCACAATAAAGCTTTACGTGAACACGCATGGCACATTCTTTCTTTGTGTGTTAATTAGCAAAATAAAGACAATTTTCATTGTCGTTTTGCAAAATTTCTTCACATCAACGACATGAACTAGCACTGTCGTCAGTTGTGTTATTTCGGTGCAGTCCTTTTAAATCTGCGTTTGTTGCTTAGGCACCAGCTGTTGAATTTAAGTTTCCGCTTACTGATAGTCTTTTTTTTGGCCGCCGAAGAATATCTGATATCTGTTGTTTAGCGCTACCCATTAGCGCATGATCACTGACCGAGCTCTTTTTATCGCGAAACAAATGTCATAGTTCAGGTTGGTGCTGCGATAAGGCTTGACTGAGCTTCGTTTCCGTCTCAGCCTTATCTTCATTCAACGCTGCAGACATTTCTATTTAGTTTCAGAGCTGTCTAGAATCTGCCTGAGGACATTTTAGTGCCTCTGTCGCTAGCTTATCTGCTTCTTGGTGCCTTGGCGGCGCGTTTTTAGTCCATGTCTGGTTTTGACGTTTCCGAAGTTCTCTTGCAAGCGATAGCACTTCTAGGTCCTTCCGAGCGTCTGCGCTGGACGCCCTTGGTGCGCTGGCTGTCTTTATTGATGTATTCGGGGCTCTTGTTCTCGCGCCTTCCTTTCTGTGCACTCGAGAGAGCGTAGGCAGTTGTTCTCTGCCTCGCTGCGCGCGCTTCTATTTAGTGAAGCTCTGCCTAAAATGCTCTTATTGCCCTCTGTTGTCTGCGTGTACTGCATTCTGCTTCAGTATTTACTTTAAAAGGAAAGTTAGTAGTCTGGCTGAAAGTGCGTACGTCTCCTAAAAGAATTTGTTCCTCGACTTGTGAAGTTTGCTACTACCTCAGTGTCGGTCATCAATTGAACAATTTGATTCTGTCTCCAAAGTTTTCCTGCGTCCGACCTAGCAGGCGCATTCGCATCGAAATGCGCTCTACAGCACTACAAGTTAAGCCACGCCGCTGATCTATTTATGAGTTCTGAGCACGTTAAAGTGTCTTTCGAATTCCGTCTTCTTTTGAAACTTTTTGTTCACCTTATGCAGCGCTCCATGAAGCTGTATTCTTTACGAATGAATTTTGTGTGTTGTTTCATGATGAATAATTTCACCAGACAAGACTTGAGGGTTTTGATGGTCTAGGTTGAAAAAATTGAAATTGTGTTGGTTTTTTTTTCAAATTAGTTACGTGTGAACAAATGCTTAATTTACTGAAGTTTCATGCATCAGAAGATGAAGTTATGTTGTATTTACTTCTATAAAGTGTATTCGTGTAATGGCCGAAAAAATTCGAAGAGAATGGCATTGTGTTACTACTGTTCTTAACACGTTTCCTGCGATGGGTTAAACTGAAATTCAATATTCAACTCAAATTTAAAGTCAAAAGATGTTTCCAAACACCAACTGGGTCTGTTAAATACCATTACTTTTAAAAGATTGTTAAAAATATTCAAACGACCCATCGATGGGTCGTTTCGGAGCAGGACGAATTTAATCACGACCCATCGATGGGTCGTATCGCAGCAGCGTGTTACTTCTTATATGTACTTGCGGTTGTGCCTACTAGTTGGGAATCAGGATCTTGTGCCATTGCTGTTCCGTTTAAATTTCATCCTTAGAGATTCTAAGTTTAAGATATTTGTGGATATCTCACACTTGGTGAAATGAAACACTTGGTGAGATGGAAAGTTCCTGAATGTTAAAATTATTTCAATGGTGAAAAGATTTCTTTCGACTGGCTTTTATTTATCTTTTTGTTGTTTTTTGAAAAAATACCTTGGGGAAATTTTGACCAACTTTTGAGACGACTATGAAAGCAATATTTATGAAATTAGTAAAAATCGTCAAATTCGCTTTTCTTGACTTCAAGTACTATGGACGTTTTATTCTGGTGTTTAAATTGTCCTTTCATGGCCGAACTAGTTTATTAGCTGTTAATAATAGTTGTTTTGGACAAAGTTAGCAAATTTATCATTTTCCTAGTGACTTCTAGCAACTAAGAATACATAGTTATAAAATTTGATACGATATTTTTTTTTACCAGATTTATCCGAAATAGAAATGTGTGTTACGACTCAGAAGTGTGTTCTAACCTTCGTATAATGTCTCCCAGAAATAATTTGAATATAATCGTACCTGGACGCTCATTTTGGCGTTTTCGCTTATTCTGCCTAGACTTGATTTTCAATTTATCTGAGCTGTCAACACGAGGCAGCTTTGGCCATGACAAGCTCTTTTGACGGTCAAATTTATTTAGTGTCGGCTCGGGGGGAAAAGGAATTGTTTTCGTGAACGAGTTCAGTGAGGTCTTGTTTCTACTCATATATTGCTCGACTCCGCAAGTCGATTCCAATTGGAAACTGCATGCCTTCTTATTTCTCTTACTCTCAGGAGTTCAAGCGTTGGATCTCTCGGTAATAAAAATTGCCTTAATTTGATTAAATAATTTGATTTAACATCAATTATTCTGAGCGGCTGTCGAATATTTTTGAGGCCGTTAGGTTGACCGAGCGAAGGAAACTTAATTTGCAAACGCCCCACATCGTCTCTCCAGGGAAGGCTAGAGAATGTTGCACAGTCATATTCTCATACGACACAACCAGAACATGCCACCCCTCCTTCGCTCAGGACTAGCAAACACAATTGAGAACTTGTGTTGTTGGTCAGAAACAAAACACAGCGCTTCGAACATTGCCCACTTCATCCACTGTGATTCAAGTCCTTTTTGCCAAATATTGTTCATGAGAAAGCTGTAAATTAGAAATTTTCTTGTAGTTGAACGATTTTAAATTTTGTTAACTGTGTAGTAAATTTGCTTGACAAGCTTTATCCTTGAGGTTTAACTTTCTGAACCTCAAACAACGAATTTATAATTGTAATAATTATTTCACAAAAGACAACATAAAATAAATATAAATTTTATCGAAACAATTGTGTACGATTCTGCGACACGCGTTCTAATTCCATTCTTGTCCAGGGTTGAATATTTTTCCTGCATATCCTTCCAGCCAACGGTGGCATATATACAAGTGACGCTCTGGGCTCCTCTGACAGGTTGATAGCGTTTCACCAGGTCTGAGCGAGCAGCTAACAGTTCATTTCTGTCTGTATTTTCTATGGTGACGTGATATCGTTGTGGTGGGAGAGAAGATTTTCTGTCTTTTCTGCCCTTCCGATTTCTTTGAAGAGTCCATAAACAGTCAACGAAAAAAGCGGAATCCATTTCTCGAGTGAAACACTTTGAACAGAGATAAGTGCTGTCAGTGAAGCCGTTTGACTGTGGGAGCCGGAGAAAATTTCTGCAGAGATAACTCGATGATAAATTTGTAGGAATTATAGAACATCAAAACCATAGAAATAGGATTCAGAGATGGCGCACTTTGTGATAGGTTAGCAGTGATTGTGCGCTGCATATAAATCATGAATATGAAATGTGTGAAGTACGATATGAGTCTGGTTGAATTCTTGAGCAAAAATTAATGTTATTCCAGATGCTTGGGAAACAGTAATGGCAATGGAAGACTAGTAAATTAACTTAGCTTGTGAAATGGCAGATAATAGAAACGTAGGTCCTGCAGTTGTGAAGGCTAAAAATCTGCATTGGTACTTTCGTTGACTGGTTACAAAATGTCCATGAGCAGGTGGAGTAAAAAGGCTCAGGAAATATACATGCACTCTAGTATAAAACTATATGTATTAGTTATGAAAGACTGCATACATTCATCTCGCTTTCTGAAATGAAGTCTTGTCCATTAAATTTTCAGCGTAATCTCGATTGGGTCAAAGTTCGTTCTCAATCGATTCTCTGAAATAGTCCACGCGCAAAAAGAAAATTTACACTTGAGAAATGTCACATGTTAATCGGCGACACTTGTGCCCTGTTACAAGCTTAATATGACGGGTATTGAAGTCAAACTATTCTATGACTTCAAACTGTGGCCCAAGGCCAAGGCAATTATTTTTGTTAATTCTTCCATTTGGAATCGGCGACATCCCATTTAAATAATATAGAGAAGCTAAAGTGTCACGGCAAAATTGAACGTTTACGATGCTAAACCCTCCACTTTTATCTTGTCATTACTTGCAGCTCTGATGGAATACCAGAAACACCGGACCCTACTGGCTTCTCTTAAAGTTGTTTTTCCTTCAGTATCGCTCATTCTTTGGGGGACCCAACCCATGAACTCGGTCTTCGTGAAAATAAAATTTCGGAATTTTCTAAATCATTCGTTTCCTATAGTATATTTGTGTTTATCGAATGTTCAGTCAGCATGATTCTCCAATTAACACGCGACTTTGTTCACAATGCATGTTAATATTGAGGATGCTTTGCCGAACTTTAGACATCAAATGATTGACCGTTTCTCTTCGTGTCTTGCGGTACACTACCAAGTAGGTTTTTTGTTTTGCAATATGAGCTAAACACATGCTCGGCCTGCCTCTCAAAATTAATTTCCAGGCATTTTGCCCCCGCTTCTGTAACAATAGTTAATCAACTTATCAAAGCGTACAGAAATAATTTTCGAGCTGCAGTACACATGAGGAATTCGGTGAGCAACGCATTCGGTGCGAGTCCTTCACACAGCCACATGGCCACGCTGCCTGCACACATACACACACACCCACACACATGGCCACACTGCGTGCCACACCGCCATCGCTCTCCTGATCCCCTCATAGCCTCCATTATGCCCCGTCGAAAGTGATCTCGCTGCTCTGATGATCCTCCATAAGGGCCGCCATAAGATTCCGTGTTTCGGGAGTTGGTTTGCATATATGTTGTGACTGGCGGCCGTCTGTTTAAGGCTATTTCTGTGCTATCTTGTTAGTCTTATCACTTGTTAGCCTCTTGTTAGTTCCGTCATTTCATGTTATTGAGACCATCCATGCAAATATCGTTCTAGGTTATGCCTTATTACTTTATTCCAATTATAATTATTAATCGTTATTGATTTCCTGTTATTTGACTTTCACGCTGTGTAGTGCTCTTAGTGAATATGAAACTGGCTCAATGGTCACACACAACGAGTAACCTATCAGGAAAAAGGCGCTGCCTAATATATATAAACTTTTTTGTTGTTAATGCGAGTAGAATTCTCGAATTCATAGCAAGAAACCTAGACTGCGAGTCAAAAGACGTAAATACTGCTTGTTTAGAGAGCCTCATCTCGAACACGCATTGCAACTCCTGCCACCAATCCTACAGCGAGATGTTAGTGAAATTGAGAGAATTCATTTCAAAGCAACGAAAATTATTTTAGAACTTGGAAATTCCGGTTACATAAAGCGTCTTCAACGAATGCCTCTCACGCCTCCGGGCTTCATCCTGGACTTAGCAAGATAGCAATGACGTCATACTTCTGGTCATAGGAATGGGGCTGGTTTGAAAGAAATTGAAAGGAAGTAAATAAGTGGCTGCGAATAATCTTCATGAAAACTTCTGTTGTGTCGATTGGGAGTAGTCGAAAATTACCTGTGTAATGCATGAAGACGTAAGGCCCTAATATATACCTATTGGGCCTATTCACTCAAGGTTCTGTGTTGTATGCGTATTAAGGGAGGGAATCGCAATTGCAGACAGACAAAAGTGTTGCCTAGGCAGATTTCAGCGGCAGAGTCCAATTCTAAGCGTTTTTCCGTTATTTTGTTCAACTGTGCTGAACTTTTGTTGCAACAGACAATTTTTGACGACTTCGTATTTTATAGGAACAATAAAGAAGTAGAATGGTGTGAGAAAGTCCTACCTCATGTAACTCATATGCTCAAGGGATAAAATGAGGACCCTGTCCCTTCTCATACTGCTATAAAATGCGTGAGTACAATATTTCCTGACTTTGAACATTTTAGCTTAATGGCCCGGGCTTACGCTGGTCACAAACAAGCTCGACTACTCATGTATTTTCTGCAGTATCAGAAATAATTACATGAAATTTATTTTTTTTTCTACACACATTCGAAAGAAGATGTATCACTGCACATCTGGTATTTTTCAAAATCTGATTAGCTTCATTTTACAGCGCCCCGTTCTATTTTATGGGTTAATATTCTCATAGATTATATTCTTATATTATAGGTCGTATTCTAAGTTAATTTCGCGGCTGTATTGATCACAAATGGCGCGAAATGTAAGACCACTACTGTGACGTAACGAATTTTATGAGCACGCCTAAAGTTACCGAAGATAATACTTCAATGGCATGAATTAACTTCTATTTCCCTAGTGACAAAAGCGACTCCAGTTAACAAATCGAGAAATAAAAATATCTTAATAGACTTATAGACATTGACGATATCATCTTCGCTAGGAATATCGACCACAAATTAAAAACAAAACATTTTACGACGTCTGAGACGCTAAATTTCATTCAGGTGAAAATTATCTGAATTTGGAACAAGGTGGCAGAGAACGTCTGCGCTGACACAGTAAATGCCTCTAAAAATCGTTTTGCTAGTATACTTAATGGGATGTTTCATGACGTCTTGATGTACAAAATAGGCCGGATTTTTGGATAGAGAAAAAGAACATGTTGCATGAGTAATTCATTTTGCAGTATCAGAATCCATAATTTCACGATACACTTGGTAGTGTCACTTCCGAAAATAGAGTGAATGTACCGCTGAAGAAAAGAATATGGAACGGCTCTAACGTATCTGACAATGGGGAAAAATCTGTCAAATCATCGGGTACACAAATGTGCCAAAGCGAATGTACTGAAGCTTTTTGTGAGTTCTGATCACTGAAATTGTGACTATTATTCATCTTCTTACCTACTCTGGTGTCTGTGCATGACCGGTGTCTGGCGGCATGAGGTTTGGGTAGCAAGCTGAAAATGGTCCATTCGGCTCGTTCCTGTTTCCTTCTTATTCTATTTTACGCCATTCTTGGTATCTCACCATATTAGAATCGAGTTTATTGATCATAGTAACACGGTAGGAATTCAACCGTGTGCTTGACTCTCTTTGTTTGTACTCGTAGGTATTGATGGACTTGTGTGTTATGAGAAATGAAACAAATTTTACTTGACACTGGAGCATAAAAATACAGCTAAATTGATAGCATTCGTTGCAGAGGTAGCAAGACTAATCTTAATGAGGCTAAGTGAGACTCGAATGGAGGGACAGTTATCTGTCAATGGCCTGGTGAATGAACTCATCTTCATGAGACGTGAGTTTGGGCATAACCTGACTCTATTTCCTTGAGATCCCGGCTTCTGACTGACGTACTCGTATCAACAGCGAAGGCTGTGCGATAGGGTGGCAATATTTTTTGAATTTGTATTTAATTCACGGGTACCGACGATTAGGAAAAATTTGTATTAAACCTCATTTGTTCGTTTTAACATAAATTGAACATTCTAGCTCCATTTGATCATGGTGACATCAATTATTGACCTTGGTAAAAGAGTATATTTTCAGCCATTAATTAATTGGCTTGCGAACTTTACTATTAGTTCAATAAAACCAATTCTGATTTGTTGTAGAATAATATGACCGCCGTTCTTGCCCGTCAAGCCAAAATGTGCTTGTAGTTTCGCCTTAGTTTCAGTTATCCATTGGTCAGGAATTTGACATTCTGGGCTACAAGTCTGCGATAATCCAAATTTTTTTTTGAGAATCCACATACTTGGACTCTTCCAGTCCGTGTGACGTCTCACGTTGATTAGTCCGTGTGTGCTTGCATTCATCATTACTGAATTAGAATAACATAGAAGGCTTATAAGATGGGTTGTAGAAATAGTCCTTCTTTTTCGTTATTGAATAAGATATTCCTGTAACTCTTAAATTTCACCTCAGATCGCCTGTCGGTTACTTTTCGTGCACTATAACAATTACATCAATACAAAACGTGTTCTCGTAATGCCAAGACCATCCTTGACTGCGTAGTGTATTTTCAGCCTATAAATAGGAAGATGCTATGTGCCACACTCGTGTTGAGTTCTTGAGCCGAAAATATATATTCGCGTCTGAGTGACCGATGCGAAATTAAAACTGAGGGCACGCGTTTTTATTTTTCGAAGTACCATTCTCAGAAGCTCTTGAACTAAGTATATTTTATTCAAGGTGTTCCAGATTCTTGTGCATTAACAACACTGATAAAATCGAAGTTGTTGCATGGAATTAACATTTGAATTAAACTTGGAAAATATTTAATTACAGATTGAGATTTGTTGCTGAGCTGTTGCATTTTTTTTTGTGAAATGAAGGACGGTGACATAAATGAAGCGAAATGTACTTGTAGTTAACAAATTAACTTGATCATTTATTTTGATAATGCATTGATGTGAAATTTTTTGTTTGTCTTTATGTGTGTTTACTATCGCTGTATGATTCAAGCAATTTCCCTTGAATATTCAACATCATTTTGAATTCCTTAGAGTTGAAAAATATGCAATTCAATTACTCGAATGACCAACTTTGAATCATGTGTTTATATCTACTGCTGTCAATTTGCCTTTTATTCCTGCATCGTTTCCTGGTTGGGTGTCTGCCAGACGACCAGTCTTGAAATAGGCATCTCGCCGATGCCTCATGTCTGCTGTGCAGTTTATGCACAATTTCCTGAATCGGACCTGAGCGTCGATTTATTGGTTTAATATGGCAAGCCTGCGACCTACAGGACTACCCTAATTTAGGAGGCTTCTTCAATTGCTTTCCCGCGCCGTGTGGCGCTGTTACTTCGGCTGTGATCGCGGCATTCAACAGTTTGTAGTAAATGGTGTGTGCAATTGAATGCTGTTGCTTGAAGCGTAAACGGTCATCTTGCGTTCGAGGTTCACTGGTGGAGCGCACGGATACTATGGAGAAGTGACCGGAGTGAAAGTAACTTTTGATAACCAGCTCATCCATTTCTATCATTGAAAGTAGTAAATATCCGATAGTAATAAAACGTGGTGTAAGTGTAATTTTAACGATTCTTTAAATTTGAGCTTCATGAGGTAAATGTGGGTTTTCTATCGATCACTTTCAGATGACTAGAGCAAAATGTCGTTTGAAGTTTTCACCAGGGCATTACGTGTCTTGTGAGGCCCTCATGGTTTAATTGAGGCCCTCATGGTTTGAAAAAATTATGATCCAAGCTCACATTTCTTTGTTGGGTGTTTTAAAATTGTTTTTTTTTTAGTTGTACTTCCCCTCAGGGGGATACAACTATTGTATCTATGGGAATTAGCGCTCCCAGGGGGACAATGTTATGGCTCGAGCTAAAGGTTAGGTAGGCTTTCTTTTCGTTAAAATAACATAGGCTTTTGTTTTGTTACGGATCAACTATTTTCGGTTCACTGCTGTCCTGTTTTTTCAGCACCTACTGCTTTCTTCTTCAACTTTGATCTTGTTTCATGAACTTCTTTCTCATCTTACTGTTTCTATGCCCTTTCTGCATAGATTCCACGTTCCCTTAACTCCATACTAAATGGTCCCTTCTTCCTTCCTCTCTTTGGATCTCATTTGTTGGGGATAGGGAGGCTTAAACTTACTGATAATCTAATCTAATCTTTTTAGTTGTACTTTTTAGAACACTTTCCATTTCTAGTACACTTATCGCTTGCGTGTGATTGCAAGTTGATGAAACACAAACGATGAATGTTTACTGATTTCATGTGACTATTTTGAACATCGTACCTGAGTATTTTTACTCGTTTGTGTTGAAAAATTTAAATGTGATGCATATGTGTTCGTTGTCTTGAATTTTATTGAATTAATTAAAGTTTATGCAATTGCTTTATTTCAACTGTTTTATTTCTTAATTATAAATTCTGATGATTCGTGGCATTCTGAGTAATTCTATGGTCTTCATTGGAAAATATTTCAGAACACGTTCAATTCGTGACCCTTCGTAAAGGTATCGCCATTACTGAATACATTCTTACCCGTGTGTTCTTTAATTTGAATTTTTACATTTTATCCGAATTGTATGCAGAAAAATTAGAAGCGCGAAAAGAATTCACAAAATTCTTGTTCCCATACAACTCGTGCTTTAGATCAGGGGCTCCCAACCTGGGGTGCTCGCAGCCCCGGCTTGTGCGAGACGATGCTCTAGGAGGTGCGAGAAAAGTCCCGGTTAAAAAAAGTATACAGGTTATTTGTTGGCATTTTTATTTTAGGGCATGCGAGGCTCGAATGAAATTTCTTTTGGGGTGCTTCGCGAAAAAAAAGGTTGGAAACCTCTGCTTTAGATTAAGACTGTCATTTTTCTGTGAATAATTCATTTTCTCTTTCCAGGTACGTTGTTCAAATATGCTGTGTGCTGGCGAGCCTTGGTGAGTATGGCAGGTAAAATTATGGTAGTCTGCTATGTTTAAATTATGCGCCCATGTTCTCGTCTCTATCAGCGTATTACGCTGTTTGATTTCGTAAAGTCAAAGTCGAACTTTCGGCGGCTGTTATCCCCTTGGTTAATTTATCTGTTTTTGCGCTTACGCCTTGGTTTTCAATTGGACTCAACAGCAGAGATAAGATTCTATTTCAACCAGTTTTACTTTGAGAACAAATATTCATCTTCCAATAGCTGGTGGTTTGTAACTTACGGATCGAATTCTGAAGCTCGTTGGTGAAATTTTATGAGTAAGGTTACAAGTCATGAATTGGCTCAAGGCTTCTTGGTTCTGCAGCAGGTAGTGTGCTGTTTTTGTCTGTGTTTGACGATCTTTGATAATTTAATTGTATCTTCAGGGAACTTATATGCAAGAAGAACGTCCAGTATAATAAGTATTTCACGTGAATTATGCCCAAAAATATTCCGTAATGCAGAATTGGATACACCTGCTAATTCTCACCCAAATATTCGATGAAATAATTTGTGCTGCAAGCTAATTTGCCCTTTGATCGATGGCTCTTCTGTGCTGAGGGTTTGTCTTCCGCACAATTCAGGAGACATCATTCCTGAGAAGGCGCACACACTCGGTACGTCTTCGCACCTGTTCAACGCTGCGTTGTGTCAGGAGTGTTCGCTGCCCAGAGACGCGTGTTCTCTGCCCACAGGCCCAGAGACGCGTATTTCACTCGTCGGCTGCGAAAGTTATTCTTTCACGTTCAGAAAACAGATCGCTTCTGACCTATTCTCGTACTCAATACTCCAAGCTACTGCAAAAATAAACTGTGCGAAAGACTCTTCAAAAATCTAAAAGGAAAATACACACTGAAAACAGTAATAAATTAAGAATTGAGATGGAAGTTAAAATTATGGTCGAAATAATAATGATAATACAGATATTACGCTAATAAGTATACATTGGCACTCTAATTAAAAGGAAAAATGGAACAAAATATTTATGAAATGTTTTTAAATTACTCCATGAAGAAATAACAATCGTTGTGTCGAATCAATTTTAATAAACCTAAAAGTTTGCGGGTGCGTATAGACTATTTGAGCTGTTGAGCTTTCCAAGAACGACAACTTGAATATTCGAAACCGCATACTTCGAATTTAATTCGGAGTTTGTATCCTAATTTAAGCCATCGTTTTCTACCTTATCGGAAAACCATGCTATTACTTTTTTGTTGAATGATAAAATTTTGAATCGAAATACTGTGACTATTCTGCATTACCAAGAGTAGTTGCTTTTCATTGCATTATAAAAGGAGTTGGATTCATATAGCAGAAGTTGCGCCACCTATTCCGAAGAATTAATTTTTGCAATGAGAAAATCTTAGATTTCCATTTAGAAGCTAATGTTTTCAGACGGTTCCCGATGTATTGGAGTGTCGGGAAGCTCATCCCGTTTTAACCGATGAAACTAGTGCAAATCTTGTGAGATATAAGTTTGTGACGTGTCGCGTGAAATGAATAACGTGTTGGTATTTGCGTCTACTAGAGTTTCGTTTGAACCTCGCATGTTCTTTTCAGCATCATATTTTTCAAATATCGCGCTAAAATACTCGCATATACTTTACCATCTGGTGCCATCTTGTGCTTCGTTTCAAGCTTTTATCTTTAGAATGTCACCGATCTTGTATAATATTTCATGAACGCATTTCCCTTGCGAAAGCCGCCTTACTTAATGTGAGGTAGAAATGGCTCATCGTCTGCGTTCAGATTTTTCAAAATTCCTTGTAGACATGCCTATATTTCTTAGACCTGCCTATATTTCACTAGAGCAGGGGTCTCCAAACTATGGCCCGCGGGCCACATCCGGCCCGCCACAAATTCCATCCGGCCCGTCAAACAAATCCTTGTGGGGTGGGTGGCCCTGAAAAAAACTATCGTAGGACTGATTATCGTCGGCGCTTCAAAAATATTTTTCGCTTCTTTAGTCCATTCGGAATGTGTCGTACCACCCGTCAACATTTTCCTTCATTCTGGAGATCCTTTTCTTTTAGTAGTGTCAGCGTAGAGCGTATCGCCTTTAGTTCTCAGCCAATCTCCTGGGGCTTACCTTTTGTTCTCTTGGCTGCGCTTGCATTTTATTTCTATCGGGACTTCGCACGCAATATTGCGAGGTCTCGAGCTGCCCCGCCTGCCGCCTGCCGCCTGCCTCCGCAGCTCGGCTGCCACTCACCGAGGGGGACTTCGAGTGAGGCATTCAGCGTATCTCTGAAATAAGCTCAATTGGTGAACTACGCCGCAAATTCAATGCATGAAATTAACAGTCACTGATATATCTCGAAATAAAGTGACCATATTATTCGACATAAAGCCAAATTTGAATATACGCCAACGTATGTTTACTCCGTTGCACTCATTGCGCGATGGGCGATTAGAATCAGGCAGAGTTGCCTTGGACGAACAAATATCATTGAAGGTATACCCTTCACTCTTTGGTGCACCCTCCACACAAAGGTTCGCCAAAGCAGCACGAAATGTTAGGTGTGGTGGAAATATCCCTGCGTTCATCAAATAGGTGGCTTGTGCTCTGTGGAGGGCGCGTTGCTCTGAGGAGACGCGGAGTGTCATGCATGACTACCCGCACTCTATTCATTTTCTCAATTTGATCTTGAAGAGTTTATTTTTCATTTTTTATCACTCCTACAAAAATCTCAGATTTTTTCTCAGTAATATGTTGTGTTTCAGTCTCCCTAGAGTCCAGGGTTGGCACATAAAAAACCCACAAAAAAAAAACACCCAAAAAAGCCCAAAAAAACCCACGTAAAAAAACACCAAATAGTGGGGTTTTTCGGGCTTTTTTGGGTTTTATTAGTGCTATTTGAATTTCACTTGTTTTCAAGCTTATAGAATCAAAATGTGCTAAATATTTATATTGTCAAAAATTTGTCCAAAGCATTTGCATGACGACCCTATGACAATAAATATTAAAATGAAAATAAAATAAGAAAAACTCTAATAAAAAAAAAACTCAGGGGGCTAGTATATTTCGATGAGTTCCATTTCCAAAGTAAAAAACTAAAATTAAGAAACAAATGCAGTTTGACTATTTGAGAGTAACGAGACTTCTGTATTCTTCCTCTGTCTTCTAGACTATGTAGACCGCTACTACAGTACTACTGTATTTCTCTTTCTATATCCACTGCAATTTTATCGTTGTCATCCACATCATGATCATTTGCGAGGTGGCAATATAATGAGACCAATTTCTGTGCGCATTCCGATCCTAATCTATTTCTCAATTTATTCCGCACTGTTCCAAATGTTTAGAAAATGCTCTCAACGGATCCTGAACTTGCAAAGCAAGAATCAAGATTGCTTATAAACTTGCAGAAACCCTCTGCCAGTGTTTTTTTTTTAAGAATCAGCATTTTCTGCTGTTTCATGTCTTGAATATCCCACCATCAACGAGTAGTCATTGTCTTAGTGATATTCTTGTTGAACATGTGTTTTGGGAAGATGTTGGAGTCCTTCAATTTATACAAATAAATCACACCGATCAACTCCGGATTGTACTCAGCCAACCACTCTTCAATATCTGTCTCCTGTGAGAGCTTTGCCTGAAATAAGTCTAACAATTATAGTCAGATGGGGTAAGACACGACCGCAGCCATCATGGGGTAAGAAAGTAAATAAACGACTGGCCTATGGTGAGCATTCAAGCTGCACTGGAACAAATTTGACGATGGAATCTGTTAGAGCATTTATTTCTAATCATTTTAGTGTTTGTTGCTATCCTGAACTGCAAAAAGTAATTTTTTTGACAAATTTTAAAAAAAAAATTTTGGCATGTCACTACATGTTGTAACATGTAACAGTGTGGCTGACTGACTTGGCTTGCGCTGCTAAGCCCTCCAGCTCACACAATACACATGTTAAGTTGTTAACAGCATGACTGTTAAGTGATGTGCAGCTGTCTTGCTTCAAGTTGCTTGTGGTGGTTACTTATGATCTGCATGGTGCTTCCCTCTCACATGACTTGCGTCTGTCAGCTGCTAAAACAACTTACTATGAATTGACAAGCATAGCAATTCGCTTTGCACATCTTATATCTCTACAGACTGCACAGCTATGTCCCTATGCATATGGTAATTGGTAAATGGGAATTGTGATGGACAAACTTAATTCATATATGGTTCAAATCATGTTATAATTCATATAACAATGTGATATAATGTTGGATTAGATTAGTCATTAGTTTTAGCCTCCCTACCCAGCAATATATGCGATCCAAAGAGAGGAAGGAGGAAGGCACCATTTAGAATGGAGTTAAGGAAACGCGGAATCTACGCAGAAAGGCATAGAAACAGTAAGTTGGGAAGGAAGATTATGAAACAAGATCACAGTTGAAGAAGACAGTAGTAGGTGCTGAAAAACAGGACAGCAGTGAACCGAAAAAAGGTGGTCCCTAACATAACAAAAACATTTTATTTTACCAAAAAGAAGGCCTACCTAACTCTCAGCTCAGGCCCTCACATTATCCCCCTGGGAGCGTTAGTTCCCATAGATACAATAATTGTATCCCCCTGAGGGGAATATAATGTTGGAAATGAAGTAATCAAATAAAAATATTTACTCAATAAGTGTATATAAATCTGGAAAAGAGGCAACTGTAGCTATGTGAATAACTGTTTTAAACAAATACAGGTATTACAAAAAAACAATAAAGCCCCCCAAAAAACAATAAAGCCCCAAAAAAAACAATAAAACCCAAAAAAACCCACGTGGGTTGGGTTTTTTAAAAAACCCAGGGTTTTTTCCACCCCTGCTAGAGTCTCACGATTTCCCTCCTGTTCATTCTTCTCCTACTTGTCCCTATCGTCTCCTGCATTTTAATTGGAGGGCAAATATGCAGATATTCTAACCCACAAATCGGAGGTCAAAACTGGAGAGTGGATTAAGTGATAATTTCACCTCATATAGCGGCGTAGATGTCTTTCAGGCAGAGTGGCCCAGTTCCTAGTTCAGTTCCTAGTTAGTAACTTGGCTAGGAAAAGCCAGTTTGGCAACCCTGCGATGAATACCACGCCTCTAACTTGAGGGTCCTAATATTCTGTGTTTTGTTGGTTAAGACACTGCATATTTTCCCTCCAATTTATACATGCCATCATGTACCTCGTACTTCACATACTACGAGTTTCTAAAAGCAGTAACTTTATATATTTGCTCTTTTCAAAAACTGCTTATTTCATTCCATTTGCATCATTATTCGTGTGCGCTCAAACTTTTAGTAAGGAGGATGTTCAAAATTTAACAATAATGCATTTATTAGTTTCTTTTGGCTCACAATATCTGCGAGGGAAATCAAATTCGCTGCGTTTTTTTGTGTCATAGTAACTCGAGGACAAAATTGGCACTGAATTTATTCACTGGCGCTGGAGCGATCCAGCATTGAAGGATCACACTGTCTGAACACAGTCATAGCATTATGAGCTTGATGGCTTTTTTATTTAATTTAAAGATGTAATTTTTTCTCTGTGCGATGGCTTTTCGGATTTGAGTGCGTGTAATTATGTATCATAAAATTCGGATCGTTTGTTTCGCTTACCTTTGCCTAGATTGTCTTGAAAATGAGACACTATTTGGTTGCTATTCTGAAAGCTCGTTCTATCAGTCTTTACTAATTCAACCACAGGAAGTATCACATGCTGCTCTTAGTGTGGATGTCTTATATCAAATGATAGCCGCACATACTTGGCAGTCTTAGATAGAAGTTGACATCTAACTTTGTTCAACAATAATAGCCGTTGTGTATTTCATAGAATTTTCTTTCTAAAACTATCGAATATTTTGTTTCTGGAGCGGCTGGAAGTGCTTGATGAGATTATCACTGCTACTGGCTTCACCGAGCACAAGTACAAAAACATTTCAAGGACCAATATTGGGACGTATACATTATCTTGGCATCCCTGTGAGTGAAGGATTAAAACTCGTACAAAGAAAATTCAAGAGTCAGTGAAACCTGCGTCATCGGTGCGCTAATCACACACCTCCAGATTTCAAACGGTCGGAGAGTAACGCTATTTTATATCACCATCTAAATTAGTGATCTACGTGCTCATTGAAGATCGTCAAATGTTATTTTGACGCTCCGCTGTCGCTATTGTACTCATAAATCTATTTTGTTTCTTCCAGAGAAAGCAACTGTACATTTGAACATTACATTGATGCTCTCAGAATAAGCTCTAAGTGTTTTCATAAATCTTTCGTTAGGAAGTGGTCTGCCGTGTCTGCTCATTCAGTGTCTCCAGAAACTCGGACTAATCGTTCTTATACGGTTTCGCTTGAAACTCGTGAAAAAACTGCTCCATCAAGAGTTTTTCTAATCGAAATTTTGTCAACTTTCACATTGTCACGCATATTGCGTAGCAAAGTTGAGGCTTAAATTATTTCAAGTATTATAAAATCAAAATGCCGGTAGAAACATGAACAGTTCCCCAAAAGGCCGCGCACAAAACTTCATGGTCTTGCCCTTGCATGCGCTGCATTTCTGAGCTCCTGAGAGCTGCCTGGTACCTTTTCTTTCCTTCGGGAATTTACATTTTAATAGCAATTTTTGAATGCTTGTTATATCCGACATCAGAAAAAAGGTTATTTATTAGGCAGCGCCTCACTTTATTGAATTTATGCACAGGCCTTAATTTGTTTTCTTTTAAAATGAGCATGGGGAAGCGCATGAACCTCTTACAGGGTGCCTCATTTCTATGGATTTTTCATTTTCATAATTGAAACTTGAAGCCAAAGTCGCCTGTACTTTGCGCGAAGAGTTTCTCGGTTGATAACCGCGTAGTTTTTGTTTGCATGTTTCAGTGTCGTGTATTATTTCTATGAATAATATATTGCAAGTAATTCCCTGACCCTGCAAGTAATTCCCTGTTTTTGAGTTATTGAATCCTGCCTGTAATATGAATTTTATTCTGTTCGTGTGAAGTGTGTTTGAAAGATGAATTATAATAAATTATTTAGGGAAATGAACGGGTAATGTGGTCAATACATGGAAATAAAGCAGGGTTTTTCATCTAATGTCACCAAAACTGCAAAAATTGACAGTGCATTTTTATTTAAGATTTTTTACAGTTGCTTCCCGATATTCGAATAAATACAAGGAAGCTCATTTCCAGATAATTTTATTTCGTCTTCACGTACCTAATTCACTTAACACTTTTTTCTGTGATCGGCGACCGTCGTAGTGAACAATGGAAATTTCGATTAAAAGGAAGAAAAATCTTAGCAAAGATTAATTCGTAATGTTCTTACGCAAATGAAAAAGTATTGCTGAAAAACAGTGAAAACGTTCGAAAATTAGAAGTATTTTCAAATCCTCGAGATTTCGCACCCTACTTCCCACCGTCGAGGCCGCGTGCGGCTAAATGCAGCGGATGTCACCTCCGCACCGCACCGCTGAGCCGAGCATTTCGCACCCTACTTCCCACCGTCGAGGCCGCGTGTGGCTAAATGCAGCGGATGTCACCTCCGCACCGCACCGCTGAGCCGAGCATTTCGCACCCTACTTCCCACCGTCGAGGCCGCGTGTGGCTAAATGCAGCGGATGCCACCTCCGCACCGCACCGCACCGCTGAGCCGAGCATTTCGCCCCCTACTTCCCACCGTCGAGGCCGAGTGTGGCTAAATGCAGCGGATGTCACCTCCGCACCGCACCGCTGAGCCGAGCATACCACGAGCTGTGGGATGTCGCTCATACAAGTACCGACGAGTACAGCATGCATCCTTTATTTTGACATTCGTTTTATTAACTTGTATGTGTGAGTGTTTTCCTTTCATCCAAGATTTGTTGAAACTTATTTCGGTTCATCTCTGTCGTAATGATTTTTTTTTCAAATCAATTTCTTCCTCTCCCTTATCTTTTTGGGTGGGTCACCTCTACTCAAATCCACTTTGCATTATACGGGCTCATTATGCATTTGCAAACCAAGCCAATGATTTATATATCGTATAATTTCTTGGAGAACCTATGGCGTAACGTATTCGAGTCGAGTCCTATCGCGTTAGATCCAAGGCCTTATGTTATCGCCTCCTACAAATGTCCTGTCTTTACACGGGAATAAGTTTCAGCTCACGTTCGTGTCCACAAATACTTGAAATTTCAGGTTGTTACTGAGAAATAATTTGATATTTTGGCTCATGCTGACGCGCTGTTTTCCAGCGACGCTGTGTGATACTTCTGGTGAATGTCGGACGTGGCCATTCGCTCATGGCTCAATTTGCTGATCCCCTATTCTTCGCTACGGGAAAAACAAGCTATTATCACTTGAAAATGTATAAATAAATTGTTACTGTCCTCAAATTCTGCTTAGGGATTGGATTCTCTGCTCGAACTTACAGGAACGATCAATCTGTACTTACATTCTTTCATAGATTATTCGTGTGATTGAAATTATTGTAACCAGTACCTGAGCGCGTTTAATAATATACACATTTTCTTGGTATTGAAGAAAATATACCCATTTTTCTTGGTAAAATTGGTTCAGCTGATCGGATTGCGTGAAACAGACTTCTTTATTTCTGACGTGCAGCCTTCCAACTCCTATTTGGGCCGCCTTCTGGCCACTCAAGATGGATATGAACTCCCTTGACCATCCCGCGTTGACTACGAATGCGCTCTTCAAAGAATTGGACAACTTATGAAATAATAATTGTCTTCCGCTCGGTATGGGCATGCTGTCTCCGTCTGCGCTCGCCCGTCTCCTTTACTTCCAGCCTCTTTAAGACCCGGAAAGGCGATGCTGATTTTCTCCGACGCTGCTCTCTTCAAAGAACTTCCTCTTTTATTATGCAATGATGCATTGTAAAGTGTCCCTTTGAAGAGGCTGTTTTCCTGGAACTGCGCCATTTGTGTCTGCAGCAAGTAAACCTTTGCTTTGAGTCGATGTTGCTCTTGTTTTCCCTCCTGCTCCTTTCAATGCTTCCCTTTGATGGCCTGATGGATGGTTTTGTTGGCGACCTGCTCATCAAAAGTGTCTATTTTTGAGATTTTAGCTACTCTCAGAAGCACTGCTCAGTCGATTTTTTGCTCAAATTTGAGAAGATTTGTGTCTATGCTTAAGATAGGATCTTTGTAATGCATGTAGATGAGATATATACCTCCATTATATATGAATGATTTTTTTATTCTTTGGTAATATCGTAAAGTTTAGGAACTAATTGCTGAGAAAGACATATTAACTTTTTTGCAGCTTTGAACCATTTTGCACCCATAAAAGGCGTTTAAAATTAGCACATAGGCAAAACTCGAGCATCGTTTGCAGCCCGTAAATTACGATGGAGAAGTCCCCTACTAGAAGAAGCTATCGTAACACGCACCACCCTCAGGTGAAGACAACTATTGTAGCTATACATATTTGCGCTCCCAGGAAAAATATAAGAGGTCCCGAGCTAAAGGTTAGGTAGGTCTTCCTTTTGTTGGAATAAAATAGCTTTTGTTTTGTTACGGACTATTTTTTTTCGGTTCAGTGCTGTCCTGTTTTTCAACCCCTACTTCTTCAACTTCTATCCTTTTTTTCATAAACTTCTTCCTCAACTTACTGTTCCTGAGCACCTTGTGCATAAATTCCACGTTTCCTCAAGTCCATACTAAATGGTGCGTTCCTCCCTCCTCTCTTTGGAACGTCTTCGTTGCGGCTAGAGAGGCTTAAACTACGAACTAATCCATTCAATCTAGTTATCGTAACACCAAGGGCACGCGCCGCTACTTCAGGAAAAGTGACATTCTCGACGTCAAATCTCAAGTGCCCCCCGCATGTGTCGGTCCACGTCTTCTTGTCTCAGAAATACCTAGGGTTCCTCGCTGCAGAGCTGAACTTCACGTTGCGCGCGTAGTTTGGTCGTTTATTCTGAATATCATTACCCTTTCGATTATTTTAGTTTCGTAGATCATTATTTCTGGTGAAGCACCTCAGGTTCGAGCCACCATGGGTTAGAGAGCGTCGGCAAAGTGGCCGATATAGACCCCTGCAATGGGGTCGACATTTTATTACATTTCTCTTCATTTTTGGCCATCAAAAATGTCAATAATGATGTAATATTTTTTTCATCTATTTGTATGTGTGTGTGTGTGTGTGTGCATAGAGAGGGTCGATGTAGATGCAAATATCCTATGAAGGGGTCGACGGGTGAAAAAGTTTGCCTATTCCTGATCATTTTGTCTTACTTAGACGAAAGGTTTTAGTTAGTTGATTGGTTAATACGGAGTTATGGGGATTACGTCCCCATGGACGACGCTGTGAGGTTGCCTCAGCTATAGATAGGCCTGTGGGACTTCTATTTTTCGTGCCTACTTTACTTCATTAAGTTTTCATGCATTGTTCGCAATCTCTTCTTTGTCTTTTCTTGTTCATCGTTCCTCGCTGCTATTTCTAAGCGCAGGGCATCTTGTGTGGGAGCACAACTTGACCAAGAATTTTTCTAAATGGTTCGTTCTTTTTCCTCTCTTGCGATCGCCTTTGTTGTGGTTGGGGTATCTGAAACCTATTCTCTGCACGACTAACCTTAATACTGTGAATTAATGTGTGTTATTGGTAACATTTTAATTTTGTGGAAAATTTCAGGCTCAATTCACCGCCACGAAAAGTAATCTAAGCATATGAGAAATACATTCAGTAAAGTTTCATGCACAATTAGATTGCACCTTTAGTATTCCGTCTGTTGTACCATTTTCACACCTCGTCGCATCATCATGAGTTGGGTCTACGCATTTCTTCACCAGAGACGGTCACGGACATGACGTTCACTCGTCACCCATGAACACTTCGTTCACATTCATGGGACGATTTACAAGCCCTTTTTCCCGTTGTAAAATCGTTTCCGATAAATAACTTTGTCTCCCTACTCGTTCGTTCTCCCACCCCTTTTAAGCCTTTTTATTTGCACGCTTGTTTTCCTGAAGTCCCCGGTAATCCACATTGCGCTAACTTCGTCATGTTCTCAAACTGAGTTTATTTAATTCAAATTCTGCACGTGTGGTGCATCAGAGAGCGTATTAATTTTAGACTTATATGCCTCTTAAAAACCCTTCTTCTTCTGAATGGTTGTCTGATCCTTATTCATTTTGACCTCTTTGCTCCCGCATCTTCAGGTTCTTTTAGCTCAACTCAATCGTCTCTGGGATGTGTTTTGCTCTTCTTTTTCGTCCTTGAGGGGGTCAACCCAGCGATTTTTAAATTTTGATCTGGTTGGTTTGAAATTTGGCCAGTACATGTATTTGTTGAAAATAAGATTTAGGCGTTATTTTTTTTGGAAAATATGAAATATTAGTTGTTTGGTACATTTTTATTGATGTTTCAAAAGAATAGAAGTCATTGAGTTTTTATGCTAGAACAAAACCAAAGACAGTTTTGGAATCCTTGACGCATTGCAAACAAAAGTATGATTTCAAATGATCCATTCGAAACTTTTCGTTTTTTTTATATGCGATATTTGATCACTAACTATGATATACACTAATTTTGAGTTTTGAACTTGATAAAAAAAAATTTTGTACAATTGCTAAGAAAAGAATCTTACTTTTGTTAGAAATGTTCCAAGGATTCCAAAACTGTCTTTACTTTTTTCCTAGCATAAAAACTCACTGACTTCTATTCTTTTGAATGTTGAAAATAAGGCCCCTCAAGGTGGATACAACTATTGTATCTATCGCTCCCAGGAGAACCATGTGAGGGCCCGAGCTAAAGGTTAGGTAGGCTTCCTTTTTGTTGTAATAAAATAGGTTTTTGTTTCGTTACGGACCATCTTTTTTCGGTTCACTGCTGTCCTGTTTTTTTCAGCACCTACTACTTTCTTTTTCAACTTTTTCTTGTTTCATGAACTTCTTTCCTATCTTACTGTTTCTGTGCACCTTGTGCATCGATTCCGCGTTCCCTCAATTCCATACTAAATGGTGCCTTCCTCTTTCCTCTCTTGGAACATATTTGTCGTGGTTAAGGAAGGCTAAAACTTTCTTATAGAATAATAATAATAATAATAATAATACTATTGTATCTATAGAAATTAGCACTCCCAAGGGAACCATGTAAGGGCCCGAGCTAAAGGTTAGGTGGGCTTCCTTTTTGTTGTAATAAAATAGGTTTTTGTTTTATTACGGACAATCTTTTTTCGGTTCACTGCTGTCCTGTTTTTCAGCACCTACTACTTTCTTCTTCAACTTTTTTCTTGTTTTATGAACTTCTTTCCTAGCTTACTGTTTCTGTGCACCTTGTGCATAGATTCCGCGTTCCCTCAACTCCCTACTAAATGGTGCCTTCCTCTTTCCTCTCTAAGAACATCTTTGTCGTGGTGAAGGGAGGCTAAAACTTTCTTACATAGTTCACTTTTATCGAAAACACTTATTTTTTACTTTTCGTGTCCGAATTTTGAGACATCTTCCAGATTTTACCTCTTGATGCAAAATCAAATAAGCTCAGCAGTCAAACTCCTTTGAGTATTCAAGGCCTGGATTGCGTCCTGAGGCCGCTGAATCTCGTAACATTTCTCACCAAAGAGCTACGTAAGCTAAGACGATAATTCTGCTGTCGCCAAGATTTCTGAGCCTCGGCATTTGCTGGGGGACTTGAGTCGAGGCTGCTCCTCGCTGTCGTAACGAATGCCTTAATTTGATTCAGTGAGAAGACGTATCCGTACTGCCCAGGAATGTGCCCTAAAAATCTAGCCATGAAGCAACTCAGATGCTCATGAGCGAGCATTAGAAGGGATTGCGAGGACTACATTTTTCTGGGTGAAGTATAGGCCTTCGAGTACGACGAACGATGAGCAGAAAAGCTTTAGATAAGTGGCAGTGCGCTACGGCGGATGAAAGTGAAAACCCGAACTCGTGAGATTTCTTCATGAGAATAACAGTGGCAGCGTTTATGATCGTAAGTACTGGAGTTCATTACGTATTTGTGCTCACAAGAAAGTAGTGAATTTTTTGCTGAGTATCTCATGGTTTGTGTTTGGGTTGAATGATGCCGACATCTTTGTACTCATTGAAGAAGTGCAACTGTAGATAGAAATTATTCTAAAAACGAAAAATTTATTAGAAGAGATCCTAGTGAGCATCTGGGCCATCCGACTTTTTGAAAGAGATTACTGAAAGTCTTAAGAAGTGATTAATTACTTGTAAACGCTAATTAAACGTGAATGCGAAATAGGTGTATAGCAGCTTAACTTCGTATCCCACCGTCTTAAGTGATAGATTCAAGGTACGAATTTTTTATTCGCTTGTCGTCCCTTGTTCTACTTATATTCCTTTACTATGCAAAGGCCGCCATGCATGCATGTCATGAGCCTTTCTCTTTTGCGTCGTGATTGTTGTTCTTCGTTCTGCATTCCTGTGGAAGTTACACCAGAAAGAATCGCTGCCATTGTTTGGACATTTTTGTTGAGCCCACAGAGATGAAACTCCAGTCACCATTTGAAAACAGACCTCGTTCTTTGAAGTTCAAATTAAAAAGAAATTTCTCTCGAGTCATTGCTCAAGCTCGCCAGTTTGAACTGATAAACAACTGAGTAGTTTACGGTTTTATTTCTCTTTGTACTTTCGATCAAATTAACTGTACTTTTCCACCTTTCTGAATATCGGGAGGAAGATGTTGGACGTTTGAGCAAGCAGGCGGCATATGGCTGCTGTACTGAATTACGGATGAGGTTTTTTTTTTGTCTCCTCAATGGCTCATTAAATTCCCTTATGCAATTGTGAATATTAATTACAAGGTCCGTCATAATTATGACTATAAAGGTTTCATCAAATTTCTTACTGAAAAACAGCGAAATTGTAAATTCATTGTACAAACAAAAAGCTCAAAAACTTTAGCACCAATCAAAAGCATTTATTCACGATGGCCCCCTCTATTTTTAACAAGTCTTTTGTCTACTTTGAAAAGCTTCACTAGGGACACGATGCACTTCTTGCTTGCAAAAGCAAACCCCATTCACGACGCAGATCAGACTTCAAGCTATCAAGCGAATCATGAGGATTTCTGCAGACCTTACCCTCAAAGATGGAACGCAGAGAAAAGTCTCGCGGGTTCAAATCTGGGTTCCTCGAGGGCCATTGTACTTTGCTGGTGATCGCTGGAATGTGCGCCTGGATCCAGTGTTGAGCCATTTTGCAGCCGTGTGACGGAACAGAGTCTTATTGAAGGGTCCAAGGTGCTCCACCAAAGTTTTCACATGCCCAGAAAAACAGGTCTTCTTCCAATATATGTGGAATGAAACGCTCGTTGTTGATTTTAGCTCCTGGAGGAACAAAAACGATGGGAGACCTCCCAATTGCGCTTATTGTGGCCTAGACCATTACAGGCAGTGGATTCTGGTGTCTTTTCACTTCTCTACCTTTCACTGATCCATCTTTACCCCAAACTCTATCATTCTAGTGGTTTAAACTTTGATGAACGTCGAATTTTTTTCGTCAGTTAAAACCGAATTGTTCATCTTGTCATCTTTCAGGAGGTTGCGATAGTGTCGAATTCTGTCTTATCTCATACGTCCATGAGTGGTCGGAAGTTCGTGCCATTTCTGCATTTTGTAAGGATTTACCTAGAGATCCTCATTAAGAGTCGATGCATCGAAGCCCCACTAATTCCTGCTTCTGTGGCCAATTCTGAAACAGCGGTACGGATTTCTACTCAATTTTTATCGCATGTTGGTTAATGAAATGTAGATTTCGTACCGACCGCTTTCTGCTTTAGCTTGGTCGATTACATAGTTCAACAGTTTTCTTTTTTTTTCGACCATCTAAACCGTTTCACGTCGAATGTATATTTTCATCTACTACCGAATTACTTTCATCGTTTTTATAAAAAGATACGATTGTGCTACGGTCAATAACCATTGAGAAATTTAGGTTGATATTTTTTTTCTAATGTAAAATAGACATAGGTTCAAAATGAAAGAAAAATTAATAATATGACTTGGATGTCTTCATGCATATTATCTCGAATTCGTTTTCCCATAATTATGGTGGACCCCGTATAATTACAATATTAAAACAATAGGAATAGAAGAAAAATTACACGAAATTTTTGTATATTACGAAAAACCAAGTACGTGCATTGAAAATTGAAAATTATTTTACGTGGCTAAAATGATAACGTTTTCAACCTGCGAGAAGTGCAACACTTTCCGGGCAACACTTTCCCGGCAACACTTTCCCGGCAACACTTTCCCGGCAACACTTTCCCGGCAACAAGTGCCGGGCAACACTTTCTCCTTTCTACAAAACTGGGTTCAGTTTAGCAGAGTTCCATGTCGTTTCTTTGTCGACCTTTTTTCTTCTTTTTCTCGCCTTTTATTGGTGGGCAGGTGATGGGCATCGAATTATGAAGAGCGTTAATGAATGTCGGTCTTGGCTACAACACATTAGCGACCGTCACTCTTGGCTGCAGCAAGTTAAAGACTGGTAGTCTTGTCTTGCCTACAATGCTCTCGTAGAGCGTCAGTCTTGCCTTCATTACCTGGAAAAGAAATTCGTTCAGCCTGCAGTACCTTTAAGCCTTTTTTCGTTCTCTTATCCTATAAAACTCATCCATCTCAAAGAAACGACGTGGGTATTTAGCTTGCTCCGCTACTCGTGTACAAGTCAGATTTGTTTGTTCTGTTATTGTGCTATAATGTGCTGTGTGATGACTGCGAAGAACCTAAACTTGTGTCGGCAATTATGCGAATTTTATTAGATTTGTCTTTTATACAGGAATCCAGGGAAGAAACTTCAGAAAAATCTCAAACTTTGGGTGGGGCTGAAGTTGTAATGATCTCGTAAATTAGCTGCTTAATGGTCGGCGCATAATATCTGACTGCTCTCGCACGTTCGTTGGATTGTTTTTCTAATTTGTGCTCTCATCTAACTTTATGCGCTATTTGAAATGTTCAATTGTACAATAGAATCATTTTTGCTTAACGATCCTCGCCTAAATTTCATAGCGTTTATTATCGCATCAATATATAAGGTAATTATTAATTATTGCCTCTACAAACTTTCATTCTATCCGATATTGAAATATTTATTAATGAATTGGACCCCATACACTATTTAATGATTTTGCATCTCTGCTATTATAAGACGCACCTCATATTTACGAACTCAACTTAACCCTTTAACGCCCAAGTGGACTGTACGGTCCTCTATCAAAAATAACAATAATATATTGTATTTCTTATTCAATTTGTTCACTAATGTGTCCTTTGAACTTCACTGGCAAGTGGCAGTTCCTTCCACGTTTTGATAACAGTGACTACCTAATGCCAATGTCGGTTTAGTGATAGTGGTTGTGATAACGGTAATATGAGTATAAAAATGTGGGCGTTAAAGGGTTAACTCAATTGATTCTTTTTCCTTATGAACGAAACAAAATGACGTAGAAATAGACTAATTTAAACATATTTGGAACGAAGCTCTTAATCCCATTCAATATTTAAAACAACGCGGAGGATTTTTACAAAAAATTTTTCGAGTGCATTGTACGACTTAAAATGGCGTTTTAAGCGATTTTTCTAACTTCGAATGAGACCGCTTGCGAGATCGTGGGTTTGAAGTCGAGACGGAGCTGCGAGCGGCTGGCGTGTGCTCTACGCAGACGGTGTGCGGAGGCTGATGTGTGTTGCTCACCGGTGGTTCGATAAGGCCCGCTATGCATTGCAATCATCCGCGTAGGAAATCATCGTGTATTCTAGTAGAATACACTTGTTGTAATTTTAACGTATCGACATACGCAGTAATCTGCCCTTTACGTTTAGCGCCTATATTTGTGAATGGAATGTTATTCCAATACGTTCATTAAAAAATAGTAATCATATACTGGAAGAAAGTATGACAATTTGCAATTTTTACTCGTAATAAGTTATCTAGGTGTCTAGGTGATGAAACTTCAGTTTCTCTCCAAAAAACACCAACTTAGAGTAAACGCTCAACACTCAGGATTAATGCTAAAACACCAGCGGTAAGTTAGAAATCTCGGCATCTCAACCGTCAGTTACTTTACAGTTAAATGGGGATAGCGATCGATTGTCAATCTCCGCACCAACTTGCACGCAGTTCTGCAGCTACGGGCATTAGACCGATGTAGCCGTGACGCGACCGTTGCGTAAACACGTCGGCTTGTGTGAACTTTATTGGAAACCATTATTCAATTTCAACTTCACTTTTAACTCATATTGCTCTTTTAGGTGTAGTTTTGTCACGAAATGTGTGTTTTTATCATGAGAAAATATATGCGGAGGAGAAACTTCCCTCTGAACACTTCATGACCTCAGAAAACAATGCTGCCTATAGATATTTCGTATAGATCGGTTCATTTAATAAAACGAGATTGAAGCGCATAAAAATAATGAGTGCAGTTATCTGATCATCAATTTATGACCATTCTTTAAAAATTTACTTCTATCGTACTGCCAACATTCTAGCTGTTGAGTGTGTGCGTGTGTATGCGTTTATCGTATCCAGCTACTCGTATGTCGCTCGATGATTTAAAGCGATGAAATATTTGATACTCGCATGAATTTCTGCAACCTCTGTTCATTAAAAGCGCCTTTTAAGACCTTGTACACTCACAGATATCTATAATTATTCTCTGTGTTTCATTCGCACTTAATTGCACCTATCCGTACAAGGAACTGAACTTATTCAAAGAATAAACTTGTACTTTCTCTAGCGATCGGAAGTGTTTGGCAATCCGGGTGTAAGTAAAGCAGAGTCATGAATAATATCCCTGTAAATTTGGTTCGTGTGCTGTAAAGCTCTTCGCAAGGAAATTTTATGTGAGTGTGTTGATACGTAAAGTATGACGTTAGTGAACTTGTATCGACGAGTCAAGCGATTAATGACAGCATAATTTCAAGGACAACGAATACTTGATGGACCAATAATATAAATTGCAACCTATTACCGGATGTTATCCCTGCATAAGATATGTTTACGTTTTTAAGTACTTTTCTTTATACTTCTATTCTGATGTAAAAATGAAATTCTCTGCCCGTTTTTAATTCATTGTTTTAAAATGATTCATTAAACTTGAAAATAATCTTCTTTTTCCCGTATTTTTTGTCTCGATGTTGAAATTTAGGTATAATGACTTTTTATCGCAGATTATCAATATTTCTGTTTTTCACTCAACCATGAATTTGGATCGACACTGAACGCGCGGTAACTCTCATGAGTTTCATTCTGTGCTCGTGTGCTCTCGGTTCATCGACTTCCACAAATATTTTCGATAAATTCTTGGTAATAATTTTGTGACAATAACGAATTAGAGCCCACAGTGTCTCATTAACTCAACAGTGATTTTTACGAAGCATGCGTAGTAATAATACGGCATCATCAAACTTTGAGTGATTGATGCTTTTTATTTTCTGGTAGTTTGATTGCAGTTATAACGCGTTGCCACGTGCACAAGGCACGCGTCCCATCAGGAAATACGGCCCGTATCGAACACCTGCCCAATATTACCTCATCATAATTGACGCGAACCCTTCGTCTCCTCGGCCCGCCTCCCTTTGCCTCGAGTTATCGTGGAAATTTTGTCAGAGTCCGCTAGCGATCTTTGTTTTAGTGCTTCACCAATAATGCAATTTTTCTCAGAGATTAGATCTTAAAGCCTTAGGTCTCCCCCCAGCTGCGACTTTGCCTCGCTTGAAAACCGTAAAGTTCGTCAAGTACGTTCAACGGTTTCTCTTTTTTCAAGTCGAATGAATACTACTGAGGGTTGCATGATTTATATATTCTCCTGCTTTATCGCTTGAAGGTGTTTTCTTCATTATTGGAGCAGCTTCTGACGGTCGTTAAAATAATGTAGTAAACCCCCAGGGGTTAGTAAAGCCACTAATGTGTTTCAAATATTCCATCAGCATAAAATGCTGCTGCACATGTGGTTTCAGCGCAGGCAACTTCCTTGTTTCTTGTCAAAGCGTTCGCGAAGACTGTGCGTTTAATTCAGTAGAAAAGTTCTATGATACTGAAGTTAGTAGTTCTCTGCTACTTATATTTCCTACAGATGTGAAAAATAATCCGTGCATTCCTCTGCGCCTGTTTTGTGTGTTGATCTACCGCAGCATCCCTCCCTCGCCGTGACGCAGCCACTTCCAGTGTGGCTGCAGCTGCATAGCGCAAGTATCGTAACGGTTCACAGAGTGAGAGCTTCGATCATTTTCATGTACTCGTATTTACTTTCTGTGGTAGGGAATCGTGGATGTGTTGTGAGTATGGTTTCTCAATTATGGTGTTATATAAAATATTGGAGTATTCGTGTCGCGATACGTGAAAAGGGTTACTAATCACGCACGCAGGGGGAGTCTCAACCCCCAAACATTTTATAATATTATCCTTTATGCTTGCGCACACCTGCATACCAGACATGGAGAATAAAAGAGTTATTACGATTTACATTAATTTATTGGGGTACACGTGGATAAACACACTAGGCATGGGAACGAAATAATTTGAAAGGGCACTGACATAAATGTGATGCTTACCGAAAATTCGAGTTACACACACTCCATCGCTGACAACGATTTACGCATACACAAAACAGCCAGCTCCACAGTAACACAAATCATAATATTTGCGAGAATAACACATCACGATTTAACCTGGAATTGTGACACGGTGTCGAACCATACAACGGGAAGTCGATCCTCGACTAAATAAACACAGGAAATCGATTGCCTATAAAATTAGATGAATCTTCGCGAAACTTTGAAAAGCACTTATCTGTGTGCTGATCTACATCTGAAATTGAACTTCTATCACCACCTAAAGAGCTCTCACAACTATAAAACACTCGCCCTTTTGATAATAAATGATTCACTGATGGACATTCACTGACGATGCTGTTGCTCACTGCTGATGTTCCACGTCGTAGCTTTAGGTTTGCTGCTGGTGTAGGCTGATGTCTTGCCCGCGCTGCAGCGATGCCTCTGCCGCTCCCTCATCGTGCCGCCGGCATTCCAACTCGAGTTCACAGCCGCCGTGGTGCCTGGAGTGTCTTAAGAGTTTCAATGGTAAGCCACTTCACTGTAGATTTGCGCGTTGCTTTACGCATTGTGGGTGGACGAACTTAACTGTTTGCCATTTGCAATGTTGACGACTGCCGCTGAAGTTGACTGTGAGTTCGACCCCGATGCACAGATTTTGAATGCTCTTGGTTGAATCTCCGACGCGTTTATTCATGACGATCACCGATGCGAGGCTGGTTTACTTCGATCAGGTTCCTTTGTGAGACGGTGCTTCAACGCTTGCCGCCGTCTAACGTTGTTTCTTGTACTTCGAATTATCAACTTTCACATTGCAATTTGGTAGAAGGCAAGTCGGCGAGGCCGACCTGCGGTGTAGTGACTCTCAGACGTCGTGCGCAGTCTCTCACGTGCGCTCAAAAAATCCCCCCAGAATGTACTTGTCCGCCGCTTATATACTCTCGCTTGTTTTCTTTTCCAGATCATTCGCGATTGTTCCCTCGCAAAGATCACGTGTTTCACTTGTGATTGGTAGAAATCTTGCTTGCTTCGGGTTGCCGAAATGTAACTGGTGCGTTCTCTGACACACCTCCTTGCCTACTCTACTTCTTGATTCTCATTGGTAGAGCAGCCGCGGTCACCCCATGAGCCAGCCCCTACCTCCTCGAAGCTAACCCTCGCTTGTTTGAAGGGGGCTCGCTCACGCCTACCCGTGTGTTGTGTGTGTGACTTGTGTTGTGTTGCCTGGATGTGTTTTGTGTTCAAGATTGTGTGTTTGTGTTTTGTGGACGCCTGAACCGTAGAAGTTTGGACGAAGCGCCAACCGCCGAGTGACTTTGATCTATGACATCCCGTTTCAAGCACTTGAGAGCGCTGCCCAAAGAGCCGACCCTCGCCGATACGACACACAACACATTCCAATGTTTGTAGCCCCGCAGAATGTTTACCCTTCTTTAAAATGTTATAGCATCGCGGAATTTAGCCCAAAAATGAAATTTGATGTGATTTTGCCAAATATATATATACCTAATTTATTCTATTTCACCACATTCGTCTGCTAATTTTTCACTCTAAGAAGTCTTCCTCTAAGAAATCTGATAATAATAAATGACATTTTTTTACGACACGTGTATTTAAGACGTTTGCTTTATCTCTGATGACAACTATTTTTTCATGACTTCTTGACTCCAATACCAAGTCTCAGAGCACATAAAAAATAACGCCGCTTTGCATAGAAACCAATTTCATCTTCACCTATCCAAGCCGGGTGGAGAGATCCCAATCGATGTGCAGACTAAACACGATGATGTCGCCACCTGTCAGTGATGCACTGCTCCACTAGCCACCCTTTCTCCCCTTCTCCTCCTCCAACCATTTTTTTCTCCATAAGAATAGAGCTGTAAAAGGACCACACAGTACCGTCAGACCCATTTGTTGGCCAATAAAACTCCTCCTTCCGTCGTTTTATTTTTGGCTTAGCCGTGCAGAACCCGAGCGGCCGTACACCCTCACAATTGCTCTGCCCCATCTGTTCAGAAATTATATATTGAATTGCATTTGTGTCATTAACAAAAGTTTGTAATTTATTTCGTCTCCTGTTCACTTTTTGAAAGGAATTTAACTAAAAACTCATTGCATATTCTTAGCTTACAATTTTGGTGGCTCCACTTTTTGAAACGGGTGAATTTTGTTTCCCGAGATGAAAATATCAATAATCCCTGCTGAGTTTTTAAACGCTATGTCTCTTGGACTTAGTTTTTTGTCTCGTTATAACTCCAGGTATCATCATGATGATGGCAAAGGATAAGCCTGGTCTCAAAGCTTTCTGACAAATGAAGATCCCCTCTCAGGAAAAACAGAGAACAAATGAAATGGCTCTGCTCAAGCAGGAGCTTTCAAAAATTACGATCTTTCCTCCTCTCAGGACGAATGGAAAAATGGAGCAAATATAGTAACCTACGAGTAGTTCGAAACTTAACCCCACTCGTGATCGTCGGAGCTGGCGCCCTTAAACCTCCGCAAAGATGCCCTGATAATTCCCAAGTCACACACGAGAGATTAACTAGAGCAGGTGGTATTAGCATCCCACTTTGACATAAGCTTCGGAATCTTGCTAAACCTCGAAGTTATTCATCAAAATCTTCAAATAAAGCCATTGCTAAGTCACCGATGCTGGTTTGATGCAGCCTGTCGAGGAGTTACATCATACGCGTAGAATGACGTACGTCTTCGCTTTATTGGATCACAGAGCTGAATGTTTCTCATGAATCTTTCGTGTTGAAACACATTTGTCGAGAATGTTCCGTATTGATTAGGATTAAATTTATTCTTCTATTGTGAAAAAAAAACATGTAACACAAGCCGCTAATAAATATCACACCCATTCACAACGAAATATTTTTACTAGTCGCTTTTGTACATGAGTTTTCCACTATGTAGAGAACTTGCGGTTTTAAATATTTTTTCTACTAATGCGTGGGAAATATGAAAAAGACTAGTGTTAGGTTGTCAAAACCCGTACATCTATAATTAACTTTTCGCCCCATCTGAAGACAACGATGCACCGTTGGATAACTCAAAATTGAGGCTCGCATTCATTTAAGAGCATCTTCAGCTATTCATGAAAAATGTGCCTCCCACAGCTCTTGTGACGGACAACAACAAAAAAGTGTGAACTGCGGTCTTGTCTCTCCAACTAGCGTCATAGAAACTTAGTCAATCATATTGAGTATTGGTGGTTATGAAAGCAAGTTCGGGTGTAGTCGTTTTTGTGATCTTTATGTATAAATATTTTTTTCCCATGAGCAATACGTATTGACTTATTTCTCACGGAGAATATCTTCACAACTGAAAAGTATATCTTTAAACAACATTGAAGTAATTGTGCTTGTACTGGTCATTATGCAATTTTTGCTGTTGTGGTTATTAAGTAGCATAGCCGATGCTGTACATGTCATTAATTATGTAATCGATTATACATGGATTTGATTTTCATCTAGTAGAGCCTGTCCCCTTATGACATGGAACGTAGTATTATCATGCGTAATAAACCTGAGGCATTTAAGTGAACCTTGTTGTTAGCCAGAACAGTAATGGTATTTTTCAGCCATGCAGTATTCGCATCAAGCACTAGCCTCACTACTGTCGAGTAGCCTTGATAGGGTTGATCAGTCGATTCGCAACGCATCGCAGGCAACATTTCCAACGCTTCAGTACGAGAGGCAGCTTTTCGTTTCTGCTCTCAGCTCTTTGTTCCACTCATCCATCCATCAAGTGTTGATTGGTATTCGTTCGAGTGTATGCTGCGTTAATCGATTAGGTGTCTCGAATAATTAGCTCAGCTTCTTATGAAGTAAATTGCGCATTTTACACCAGTAAATTTTTATAGAAATTATTTTCATCCGTCGATAAAATAATATTTTTTGCAGCTTGTCTCATGATTGTCTAGCCAAAATCAAAAACACATCGAAAAGATTGCAGCCCCTTGATTGAACGATCGCGGATGCTTCAAAAATTTACCCTGAGTGCGCATAGCGCAGGTTTCTTGTAAAAATTCAGACATTTTTAAAGAATACAAATAGACTGAAGAATATTCTTCAAGTATTTCTGTGATTAGTGAGGTGCTCGTTGTTCACCAAGTCATAAACGTTATAAAAAGTTCACGCTTCAAGAAACAGTACGTCGAGATTTTTATACGTTTATTACTCGGTAGATATTGATGTTTTTTTATCTTTAGTTAGCCTAATTGTTCTCATTAAAAAAAAAATTCTTTCCGAATAGTTATAACACCGGTTTGCTAAAAGCAAACGTATTTTTTTTTTGTACCGTGCGTGCAAGCCGTAACAAAATTAGCAACGTTCAGATTCATTTCTGACCGTGCGATTAACGACGGAATAGGGAATCTCCACAGTCTTCAATGAAACTGCTGACGTCAACGAAGTTGTCCATATATTGCAAGATTATTTTGCAAGTAGAAGCCCACCTACGGCTGAGAAAACTGTAGCTAAATTTGAAATACATGTAACTCAACTCGTAAGAGACGAAGGAATACCATTTGACGTTTCTCGAAAATAACATAAATGACACCCAAGTTGTAAAATAGAATAAACCCTATGAAGTTTTTTTCAAAGAAACTAAGTATTCCCTCGTTCAGTGGCTGACGAAGTAATGTATTTTTTAGCATAAAATTGAAGTAAAATATCATTTGTACGATTACTTCTTGCACAAAAATAAACATTTAGAAACGGTAACAGTTTTCATAGCCCACACTAGCTGTATAGCTGAGTAATGGTTTTGGTTTTTCTTATTAACTTTTTCCCAACGCATTGAGTGTAATCCGAAGTTTTCCGTTAAGATTTTCCCGGTTTGTGTATTTTTAGCCATCGTCGATCATTTTCTAACTGTTCAAAATGAAAGTACAATATTACACAACTCTCTGCGAAGCGAGATCCTTCCTTTTTTAAATTTTGAGGTAAATCAACCCAGCTTTATTCATGCCGTAACCTAAATTACACTCGAAAATGGGAATGGAATATGTGACTTTTGTATTTTAATTACGAAAAAAGTATTTCAAACATCCAGACACACTTCTTGTGATGCAAGAATAATGGAAAATAATCGAACATGGGAGTTTTTTCATCATTTTTTGGCCGTAGTGGGAGATGTTTAGTTTATATAAACATTCGTGGACTCAGGTTTGCCTTCCTCGAGACTTCAACCATTCTTTCGTGAGTAGATAAAACGTATTTTCTTCATCCTGTTTGATATTACAGATTTGCCTGTATTATGAGCTAGTGCCAATTAGACTTATGCCGGTGTTTGCTGTGGTTATTTCAAAACACGGGAGTTTGAAACTGTTGATATTTTTGTGTCATATTTCGAGTCGTGTTGTGAATTGTAATTCAGGGCCACTGGAAAAACTGTGCATGTAACTCTGCTCATAAATTGACGTTCTCGTAATTAAAAATGTGCGGTAATTATTACACGCTTATTGCTTGCATCCACGAGCTGGCTGATGTGAGGGTGGCGAGCTCCCGTCTCGTTTCTTCCGTCATTGTGTTGGCTCGCTGGGGCGTGACGCTGCGCTGCACAGCATCTGCTGCTGCTGCTGCTGCTGCTGCTGCTCCTGTCACCCTGTCTGCACATGTGGGTGCTTGCTTGGGACATCCTTCTTACATTATCATTATGCCTTAATACAGCATTTTGTATATTTTTTGTAATTTATTTTTGGCTCGTATCTTTTGATCTTTTCTTTCTCCATGTTGATGGTGGTGCGGCTACAGAAAATAAGTTCGTGCATTTAAACAGCTTTCTCAAAACCAGGTTCGGCCTAGAGTGAATACGATTGTGCGAATAATGTCACCATAATTGACGGCTTGTGTTCACACAAATGTCAGTGTCTCACTCGTTTATATTTCGCAGGCATTGCCTTGGAACCTCTGAAGCACCAATGTCTCACTCGATGTGTTGCCTAGTATACCTACTGGCGCTCTAAAGCCTGAGATTGAGCGTCTAACATCGAAATCCATTTATCATGTGAGGGATGTCATGATGGAATGAAAGCATCGTGTCTCGTCATGAGCTGAAGTCTGACCTGTGTGGTTAAAGTAATTTTGTACTACAGTATGATGCGGCCGGCACTCCGATTGATGGCGAGATCGCTTTCAAAGTCGATATACTATTATTTTTCAACGTCATGGAACTGTTTGATTCCGACTTTTTCTAATAATTAATCAAGCGTAGCGCAAAGCGATTAGTTCTTAACTAGCATTAACTTATGGCCTAAAGAAGTTATCTCTATGTGAGATTCTGGCTGATGTATTTCCTGGTGAATTTCATTTTGTTGAGCCTTTTTTTATTTTTACTTAAAAAAGGTGAAAAAATTTCTATGATGAGTATATTTCTATTTCTTGCATCATGAAAATCTGAAATTAATGAGAGTTCATCTAGAGTGATCCTATTCAAATTGCGAGGGCAACCTTTGCAATTTAAGCCGCGCAAAGGACGCTCAGCGCGCTCCCCAGCTGCCCTGGCGCTGCGCAAAAGTTGCCCGAGAGCGAGGGCAGCTCTGTATGGACCGCCGCCACCAGCCCCGACCTCAAATTAATTTCACTCAAAGTTCTCCTACAAAATGAGGCGCGCATTCAGCGCTTGAATATTGGCCCCGACTTTTATTTGCTTCCAGCAATTAATTTATTGAACTCAGTCCTGAGTTTTGCACAGCGTTAATTAAGATGGTGCTATGTTAATTAACGCAACTTTGTATTCACGCCACGACGAGGATCAGCGCTCGACATTGAGAGTTGAAACTCTTTTGTGAATTAAACGTTTTAGGAATATCTTAATAGCTCTTTTAACTAACCACTTTTGACATTCTAGTTCGGTGCAAAATTCTGATCACTCAAAGTCCAACCTCAGACCATTTACACAAGTATTGATACTAAGGGAGAGCATTCATTAGGGTAAATATTGTTTCCTTGAGTGCGACTATTCAAAAATTTATCTCTCTGTACGTGTTTTCACTCGGTAATGAAGTGTATGTACGATTGTTATAGTTTTATTCTTTGAAATTATTCGGAGAGCACGTGCACTGGAAATTCAGTTTTAGATTTCATTTTTCGAACTAAGTTAAAATTCGTAGAAACATGTGCACCAAGAGCGGAGGTGTTAGATTTTATCACCTTGGTACGTTTTGTATTTTTGGCATCGAATCTTTGTTCATTTGTCTAATGAAAATATCTGCTCTTTGAGGGTGTCCTATGATAGATCACAAACTGTAAGTATTGCTAGTTACTGAATGACAGTCGCAAAGTCAATTTTTCAGACAGGCCAACGGCTACTTTCATTTTATGAGAACACAGTTCTCGTGCTCGCTCTTTCCTTGCATTTTATTTTTATTCTGCACGCAGCACTTGACAAACAGTTATGTCTTATGTCGTTTGTTCATCATTGAAGCATTTTGTCTTGCGGAGTGGGCTAAAGCTTCAGGACACATAGCTTGGGACACGAAGTGAGCCGCTCACTAGATAGTTGATAGAAAAAAGGTGTAGTTTGAGTGCATCCGATAGAAGTTGACATTTGACATCAGGCTCTAAACTTAATGTCCATATTAGTCATCAGAGTGATAATAATAATGTTAACATGTTCTTAACTTGATGTTCACATTAGTGCTTGACATGAGAAAAATAAGAACGTTCTATAATTATATAATAGAACCGACGTAAAATCGAACATGCCGAATAATTTGTATTATGACCTAGGCATCCTACAGTAATATGAGTGACGCGAAGCAATTGAGAAATATTTCGGTAAATGTGGCAAAGTATAGACTCAAGTAAGGAATAATAGGTGTGATTTATTCCAAGTTTTTAAGCGTCTTGTTGCCTTCCTGCCGTAGCACAGTAACAAGTGCTTGTTCCAAATGATTACTTTCCTGTTGAATTTTTGTTTGAGTTACAGAGTTTTATTCACTTTGAACTGTGTTTGATGTATTTCACATCAATGAACAGTTGGGCTGGTTGTGGGATCGGCGGCGTTATTTGTAGCAGTCTGCCATATAGCTTGGTTCTCTGATTCAGTAAGTCATCTTACCATTAGTCGTTCTTTTGGCTCGGCTGCTCGCCCCACCGTGTTTTGGGTTTTCCATTCTGTTTTAGTGAAGCATGTTACATTGCCGTTTCAAGTGATACATCATACCAAATACTGTCACGATTTTCAGAGTTATTCACAAGTATTCGGGCATTAATTAATTCAAGCTACCTGTATGCCGTAGCAGATTTGGGCTGTCATGCTATTGGTGCTAATTGACTACAAAGTCTATTTGTAATTTTGAACTATACCACGCGAGCTTCCCGCTCACCAAGCTATTTTATATCATTTATATTTACGTTTGTCTCATGCAAACCAGAGTTAATAATACACCAATTCCTTCAAATTTATGAAAATTTTGTTCTGCTAAGTGTCAGGGTGCCAATTACCGACGAACTCTATGAAGAAGGCGTGTGGTGCTTTGTTTTGTCGACTTTGAGCCCCAAAAATTCAATATCACAATTTCTCAGATTCAGACATGCGCGCGTGAATCGATCAGAACGTTAACAAGTAAGGGTTCATCATTTAGGTTTGAAAATTTTGAAAGAGGCTACATGTGCAATTGCATTAATTAAGCATGAACCAGTGCTGCTGTATGAAAATCCTATGAAGTCTTTCACCGAAAGACGAGATCAAAGAGAGATCTGTACATAGGTACTATTAGGAATTTTCTTGCGGATTAGTCTGGCTTTATCTATTTCTGTTCACCTATAGAGGAGTGCGAGCGACATCTAAGGGAAGTAAATTTAGCTTCGTTGACTAATCTCCTTTCATGTCCTCGGCTACATGATCAAATAAAAAAATTTCAACGATTGCTATTCACGCGGAAGCTGTATGATTCGTGTGTTAATTTTGCTAATGCGATTGAGTGGTATGGATAGTAGAGAATGTGTCCAAAGTAAATTTTATCGAAATCGTAGTATTATGAGCAAGTGTTTCGTATGCGTTGGCAGTTCACATTACAGTGCAATCTCTTGTAGTGCTGAAGTTTGTTGAGCATCGCATTTTCTTTTCATGTGCTATTTTGCTAGGGGTTTTTCAGTTTCTTTCCATGAAGCCCAGTTGTGGAGCTTTCGTGAACTTCGTTAAATTTAACAAATTGCTGTGTATTTGTGGCCCGGTCTATTATTTTGGGCTCAGAAGCAGTTCTCTAGTGTTAACAACTGTATTAACGTACGTTGTATCTCTATTCACTAATTTATCACTGGTTTGTCGGACACGGCGGAAGTTTTTCTGTTGGAAATTTCCAAAAAATATGTATTATCTGTATGTATTGCATTTTCTAGGGGAGAGAGCTTGCTGCTCTCATTGCTTGCTATGAGTCTTACTTCATTGACTCCGTGACACTCCATCATCAACCCTAAGAAATTATTATTTCTGATCGATCTTTTAGCTCGCCCCAATCGATGATGATGGTCAACGAGGTCGTTATTTATTCAGACACACACCAGGCCAAAATGCGCTAGCGATGAGAAACTGCTAGACTCGATTAGTTGATACGATTAGGTATTAGATGCTAGATGTGTGGCACAGTTTTTATTCACTTTTATTCTATTTTATTTCACTTTTAATGCGAGTTTTTAAATACAGTATATTTGATCGTGTATGCATGTTTTTGGTCCCATATTTTTTTCAGTGTTTTAAACTGCGCAGAAATATTTGTGACAACGCTGTATATTGCATTGCTTCATCCACCAGCCTTTTCTGTGACGTTTTATTTTTATTACCTGAAAATCCTGGGCTTTCGTGGCCACCTAGAAAATTCGGCCGATTTATCCAATTCCAATTTGCCATTTTTCAAGAACGTGCAAAACGAGTCTTTGTTTTTTTTCAAATAAGTGAAGTTAATGTTGTTGCTGCCGTCGCAGGCATCCAGTAATCTTTGGTATTTTTAAAAAATATTCCCTTCTCTGAAAGATTTGTGATTATTTGTTCAATTTTACCTCCTTTGTTTCTTTTTTACTTTAGAAGACTGAACAGGAATGGGGAAAAAAATCTGTAGTATCCAATTGATCTCCTACTTCCTATCATCAGTAAGGAGCTCCGAGAAGTACATAATAATATTTCGTAATAGAACAGTAGGGTTTTGATGAGAGAAATTGATAAACAATCAATGCAAATAAAAGGAACCAAAAACCTCAATATAGTTCGATTGAAGCTGCCGTTCAGAGAAGCAAAATAATCATGAACTGGTGTGGAGGGAGAGCACGGTCCTAAACTTTTAACCTAAATCTCCTTTCAAGAGTGAAAAAAAAATCTTATCACCTGAGTTTTGTATGGATAATTTGTATGACTTACCGTACTAGTTAAGATCATAGGTACATATATCCGTAGGGTAAAAGGCGTTAATTTCGCATTGATGCCTAATAAAAGGGACGCATAATGAGCAGTTGGAATGTTGACAATAAGGGGGCGCCTTCCTAAATGTATACGTGTTTTGTTGTTCTCTGAGTCCACAAATGTTCACCTACAAACGTATATGTATACAGTACGCCTTTAAAAACTATATGAACTGTGAAGACAGACCAAACGGCTGGAATAATTTGGAATAATAACTCCGTTTAGTTGTATCATATACAGTAGTAGTATCATGCTCACCAATATTCCCATGTGCCATAGTCAATCCATCACTCTTGTGAGCGCTGCCGTCTCAATTCGTCTTATTAAAATGTATCGTTTTGCTGCCTGATTCCTTCCTGTGCCTATCTGGTGTTGCTTGGAATTATAGCCCTTCCGTCCTGGTGAGCACATACGACTACCGTCATTCCCTCTGTGCTGCCTCGCGCTGCCGAATTTCGGCGTTTTGCTGCTGGTCGTCTTATTCTTGGGAAGTGCGGCGATATCCGGGCCGCGAGATATCTGTTTGGCCGCTAATCCGTTACCGTGGGACCAATAAGGGTCTTCGCTGCTTTATGGAAGCCGTGTTCTCCTGCAAAGGCGGGGCAAATCTCCCCTCATGCTCGTTAGGCCTAACTTAAGACTTCTAGGTTTCCCTGTGCCTCCTGAGCCAACTACTACTTGTTCTCGTCTCGCACAGCCTCAGACCTATCCCGAACGCTGATAACTGAGCCAGAGATCATCCGAGTTTTAAGCGAACCGAAATCTGATAGCTCTACGTAAGAGAATGGGACAAGTCTAGTAATTCAACGCTTTGAGTCATGCTGATCCGAGTTCAGAGAGGAAACGCAAATGGAAGAATTTTTTCGATTCCATTTAAAATTTAGAAATGGGATTTGTTTGTAATTTGATCAATTCAGCATTTTCAGGGAAGGTCGCATGTGTTTATAACCATAGTCGATCATGTTGGAACTTCGAGCAATCAACCTTTTTGGTTCAAGGTCGAAATGATACGGATGTAAGTACTTGTAAACTCATGTTATCTACTGATGTGATTTATTCTCTCGGAGAGTCGATGATATAGTGTAAGGCTTGACTTATATAACGTATGACTTTGCTTAGGTTACCGATGTTCCGCAAACAATTAACCATTTCGAAAACATTCGAGCCGAAATGAAACTGAGATTTTTCGTGTTTGAACGCATAAAATTTGCGTTTCAATGTTCAAACTACGTCTTCAGAAGAACAATTTTTGCCATCAAAAGCCGTTTCTAAAGAAGAAAACTTAACGATCTCTTTGGGTGTTTCTTATCTACGAAGTAACTTATAGATTATTGAAACAACGTGCACACTCTCCTATTATGTTGTGTGTAAAATTCTATCTCAGTTCTCGTAATAGTTTATTCTTTTCAGCCTTAAATATGCCTTACTTTCTTATATTACTTAATTTGGCATAAGATGCATTTCGCACCTTTAAAAACATATGAACGACCAAAATGTTTTGCATGCTGAGCAACCCATCTTTCTGGCGTACTTCAGTATTGGAGGGTACAGTATACGATAACGCCATCTTTAGAAGCGTGTTGTAGAATAGTTCTTTTGATTTACCAATCTTTTTACAAATGCGACGGACTCAATATTAGCGGTACAAAGTAGTGTTTTTTCGACCGGTATTTTTTTTTGCTTTGCAATGTGAAGTTGATCAGATTCTGGGTATGATACTCGAAACTTTGAACGGGAAAATCAATTGTTCTAGTTCTTGTGTACGTTTTTCATGCTGCTCGCCGATCTTCGCAAACAAGCGACTCGTTTTGGTAAAGGGCCTCTAAATGTAAAGCGGAAAATAGCAAAGCTCGGTTAACCTCAGTTGAACAACAATTACTTCTCAAAAGTAAATAAATGAACTCAATTGTATCGTTATTTGAAATACTTGAAATTAATGAAGTGGGACCCACAAGTTCGTCTTCTGCTTGATGCTAGCATTCAATTAGACATCGCCAACTGCCAACTGATCGTATTTCAGTCACCTATATCGATAAATCACTATCGAGAAACTGGGAGTGCTTGCATTGCGTAAGAGACGCTTATTCGCTTGTATGCTGTCCAATACTCCTTTGTGCATCTCGCCGACCCTGCCATCGGTGCGCGCATCCATGGATTTTTCCTCGCCCGGAGATGCCCTCGCTGTCAATACATGTTGGCTCATATTTCTCGGGGACTTCTGGGGACGGGACTGCATTCAAAATTGAAGCTCAGTCGAGGGTTTATCGACTGAATTCCTCGTCGAGCAGCGATATCTCGCACCGTGCGTCTGGCAGGCGGTGCTTCGTCTTCTTTACTTATGCGGACCCGAAGTTGCAGCTATTGTTCGCTATTGGTCGAGCCGCCACGCGGGCTTGTTGTCCAGTGCCTGCTTTTCGGCGAGAAAATGTGGGCCTTGCGTGAGGTATTGATCAGAGTGGCCTCAACTCGGTGCTGCTCCCGACGTGAATGTGCTAGATCAGACAGCCTCTACTTCGTTGCTTGTATTTAATAGTTAGTCGATCGTATTTATAAACGTACTTACTGTCGAAGGCGTTCTTTTCCTGATAGCTAATTGGACCTAAATACATTAGAAATTTTTTTTTGTGTATCACGAGATTCGACAATATCATGAATATTGAAATTAACGTTGTCTGTATACCATGGTATAGTGCCATCTTTGCATGCATTCTTGCTCCGTCTCAAAATGCCTTTCAGTGAAGCATTCTGCATGTACGAAATTATTTCCCTGGTTCACTCGACATATCGCCTAAGAATATGTATCATTGCTTGAAACACGGTGTTGTTGCTTTATACATCTGTGCCGCAATGTTTCAACATTTAAAATGTGCCAGTGCACGGTTTGAACTTAGAAAAAAACTAGCTCGTTTTATCAACTACGACGCAAACTGTTTTGAATGCCTCAGTTGAATCCTTAAAAAATTCAAATTGAACAAGCATTTCGAATTGATTTTGGACTGGTTTATCTAACAGAATTTGAATCTTCGACCCGTCGAAAAACAAATAGCCACACCCACTCAGCGCTGGAGCTGCGTGAGATCAAAATGAAAGGATGGTTTTGTTGCGGTGTCCATTCTCTCATTTCAACAAGGAGAATTCAGCGCAGAATCAAGCATCAAGTCTGTTGTTGGCTTCCTACTTTCGACAAGAAAAAATTCTTTCAGTTCCTTTCATTTTGTTTATTAGGAATGTGTCAACTAAGTTTTGTATGAATAATTTGTATGACTTACCATACTAGTTGACATCATAGGTACAAATATCAGTGGAAATGCACCACGAGATGATGCACTCTACATAATCTCGATATGCAGCGTGCTTTTTATTAGCTGTCGTATTCTTCGTGAATTTTACCTATCAAGTTTTCATGATAGAACTGCATCCAAATTTCCTTTGAAGTTAACTCCCTTCAGGGGGATAGAACTATTTGTACCTATGGGAAATTAGCACTTCCAGGGGAAAAATGTGTGAGGGCCCGAGCTGAGAGTTAGTTAGGCCTTCTTTTTGTTGAAATAAAATGTTTTTGTTATGTTAAAGACCACCTTATTTTCGGTTCACTGTTGTCCAGTTTTTCAGCTCATACTACTTTCTTCTTCAGCTTTTATCTTGTTTGATGATCTTCTTTCTCTACTTTTTGTTTCCATGCCCCTTTTGCATGCATGGATTCAGCGCCGTGATATGCATCTGCTCTGAGCCGATGATGCGAATGGACTTTTTACTCCGAACAAAGCCATTTTCAGGTTTGGTGCCGATTAGTAGAACCTGAAAAATTCAGATTTTAAACCCAAATTTATACTGCCTGAAATGATCTTGATGTGGTCTCACGCTGAGTTTCCTGTGCCATTCTAATTAAGTAGCTTCGACGTGCGATGTTTTTCCTCGTCATAGGTCTTCTCGTCTAAGCTCGAAGTATTTCAGTGGTTAATTCTGCGTCTTCGTTAGAGAAGATTCACTTCAGAGCAGAAAATTCTGCCATTCGTTGAATAAAGATTATGATATACACAACTTGCGAACGTTTCGAATCGAGAATCAACTTTGTTTTTATGTTATATCAGACCTGCTATTGTACAGAAATTTCCGTTTGAATCAGAAGTTGGTGTAACTCGGATTTATTCATTTAGTATCGAGAGGAGTCTCCGGCTTCGTACCTTGAGAGACTGGTGCCTGGAATTTCGAGATGCAAAACCAATTGAAGCGCAAAGTAACTCGAGGTGTGAACTGATCTCCATGCATCTCGCAAAATGTATGCCTAAAACCTTACTTCACGGTTTGTGCTCGGTTTCTTAAATAGCCTCTTTTTGAATAGGCTTAAAGAGGATCACTCTTCAACCCGCCTACATGGAGCCCGATCCCTTCCAGTTTTAATTTTCGATCCATTTTCATTAAATAGGGGTTTCATGCTTATTTCAACCTCCCTAGAATGGCCGACATGTTCTGCAAGCGCGACATGTCACAAACTTGTGATTTTCATTTTTGTAGCTTCTTTTTCGGCTTCTGCTGATGCGCGACCCAGGTGATGACGTTCATTGAGGCTAACATATTCTGAAAGGTGACGCGTGTGAACTGGAAATGATTTATCTGTGAGGTATATTTGTGCCCGATGCTTATCTGGATTAAACGTTTCGTTACTGTAGAGTGTATTTCTGTTTAGTTCATTTTCATTGGTAACGCCAACTTTGGTGATCGCTTTTTAGACTCCTAAAACAATACAGAAAGTTTTGAGGATTTTCAAAGGTACTTCCACTAATATTTCATGAAAAATAACTTCGTGTTCCTTGTAAATTATAATTATATGCAAAATGCATATGCTGCAAAGCCACCCTATCTGTTGGAGATACCTGTCCAAGTACCCATGAATTTTATTAAATCTGTTATCATAGTAGAAAATGGTTTTCATGCCCAGCGGGACTTTTATTAGTTGGCATATGCATTGTAAATTTTTATTTAACTTGCATGATAGAATTAAATCCAAATTTACTTTGAAGTTAACTGAGGGTAATTATCAAAGGACACTAATTCACTTGACGAGACGGAATGGAGTGTGTGTCGTCGGTCCCTCAGCACATGTCATTTGTCTCCATCGGCCTCTAGCTTATTGCTCCAGCGAGCGCCGGCTGTTGCCACCTCGAGGCAGGGAAATTATTTCCTAAACTGCCAAGAGGATGACGGCTGTAGCCACCTCGAGGCAGGGAAATGAGTTCCTAAACTGCCAAGAGGATGCCGGCTGTGCCCACCTCGAGGCAGGGAAATGAGTTCCTAAACTGCCAAGAGGATGACGGCTGTAGCCACCTCGAGGCAGGGAAATGAGTTCCTAAACTGCCAAGAGGATGCCGGCTGTGCCCACCTCGAGGCAGGGAAATGAGTTCCTAAACTGCCAAGAGGATGCCGGCTGTACCCACCTCGAGGCAGGGAAATGAGTTCCTAAACTGCCAAGAGGATGCCGGCTGTACCCACCTCGAGGCAGGGAAATGAGTTCCTAAACTGCCAAGAGGATGCCGGCTGTACCCACCTCGAGGCAGGGAAATGAGTTCCTAAACTGCCAAGAGGATGCCGGCTGTACTCACCTCGAGGCAGGGAAATGAGTTCCTAAACTGCCAAGAGGATGCCGGCTGTAGCCACCTCGAGGCAGGGAAATGAGTTCCTAAACTGTTAAGAGGATGCCGGCTGTACTCACCTCGAGGCAGGGAAATGAGTTCCTAAACTGCCAAGAGGATGCCGGCTGTACTCACCTCGAGGCAGGGAAATGAGTTCCTAAACTGCCAAGAGGATGCCGGCTGTAGCCACCTCGAGGCAGGGAAATGAGTTCCTAAACTGCCAAGTGGATGCAACCGGTTGCTTCTCAATAATTTTATTTTACTTACTTGCCACACTAAGTAGGACAATGTGCTGTACTTGTTTGATTTTTAATCAAATTTGCATGCCATCTCAGCTCTGACGAAAGAATGGAGGTGCCAGAATAAACAAATATGAAGTGTTTTTGGGGAAGGGGGAGAGAAAGGGATACAAATTTCCAAATGTTGAAACCACTGATAACGAATTATTACGCCTGAATAATTGTTTTTGACCGGTTTTAAATGAAATGTGATAGACCATGGGCTCTATTTTCATTTTCACTCGCCGCTTCTCTCAAATAATCCATTCCCTCATTTGAAGCTGCCTTTGGTCTCTTCGCTCGTGTTTCAGTTCGAATGTAAATACAGAAATAGCTGGGCACATCGTGTGAGCTCTAAATTAACCACTTTCACGAGATAACATAACATCAAAGGAACCAGAGTTGCCCTGACGTCCACGAAAAGTCTTGATCAAAACTACCGATCCCAGCATTGACAGCCGTGCTCTCATTGGCCGGAAATCCAAGGTAATTTTCGACTAGGCATGTTCAAAAGATGCTTTTTACGGGCCGCATATTTGGACACGGTTCAAGGATCACAAGCCCACACACAGGCAGACTATTATAAACATTTTTATTAAACGGCAGTCTTCCTCATTTTGCTTTTCCTTTTTTTATCAGGCAGCCAAAATGAACGTAGTAGCCATACAAGCTTCCGGAAATGCTCTTCCGTGAATTCCTGAAGAATCGACAGACAGTTTTTGAAGTTAATTTGCAGCGAGCCAGCGAATGGGCAGTTATATATTGAGTTACATTTTTTGAAAGATTACATTTCCCCGAATCGAGACTCCTCAGATTCCATATGAGGGTCATGACATCAAGCTGCTAGGAGTGATCTTGCCCACGGAAAGAGTTCATGCAAGTGGACCGATCCTTACGGCGATAATACAACTCTACTTCAGAAAGCATCGTATTGTGTTACATTAATCAAGAGGACGTACAACGAGGTTTAAACGTTGCTATCCTCCTTGGCTTTTGCTGAAAGGGCGCGTAATGGACACAAGCGTTACAATACAAATACATGTCCCCCTCAGGGGATACAACTATTGTATTTATGGAAATTAGCACTCCCAAGAAGAAAATGTGAGGTCCCGAGCTGCTGGTTATGTACGCGCTCTTTTTGCGGAAATAATTTTTTTTTTATCTATGGACATTAGCGCTCCCAGGGGGACTATGTGAGGCCCTGAGCTAAAGTTTAGGTAGGCTTCCTTTTTGTTGAAATAGAATAGGTTTTTGTTTTGTTACGGACCATCTTTTTTCGGTTCACTGCTGTCCTGTTTTTCAGCACCAACCACTTTCTTCTTTATCTTGTTTCATGAATTAGTTTCGTACCGCACTGTTTCTGTGCACCTTGTGCATAGATTCCGCGTTCTCTCAACTCCAAACTAAATGGTGCCTTTCTCCTTCCTCTCATGAATCATCTTTGTCGGGGTTAAGGGAGGCTAAAACTTATATAATAATAATAATAATTTTTTTTGTAATGGATCATATTTTTCCGGTTCGCTGCTGTCTTGTTTTTCAGTATCTCTGACTTTTTTCAACTCTTATCTTGTTGCCTAACCTTTCTTTTTAACTTACTGTATTTATGTGCGCGGAATTCTGTGCGGGAACACACCTTGTGCGTAGATATCACGTTCCCTTAACTCCACACTAAATGGTGCTTTCGTCCTTCTTGTCTTTGAACATCACTGTTGTGGTAAGCGAGGCTGAGACGAAACTTGTAATCAATCAATCAACAAATACATGTCACATGAAAAAGAGAGAGTGGGAGTTGAGCACATGAGAAGCGGGTGTGACCATTTGATTCAATTCGTAAAATCTTCCGTGGAGATGTTGCGAGTTTTCTCGTTGTTTCAGCATAATAACACCAACGACAACGAACGTGTTGAAATTCAACAGCAAATCGGTGAGAGTGCATTTTAAGGTAATTTGTTGCTAAACTGTTTAGGGGACCTCATCCCCTGGGCTTTACCAAATTTTTCAAATTTTACTGAACACATTTCTATTGCACCTAGGGGAATGAAAATGCATTCAAATATGTAAAATGAAATTTTGAACACATTTGCTTCTATAAAATTGTTCGATTTTACTCGTAGAAGCTTGATTTTAGTCTCATTAGACGCAGAAAGACTGTGAAGGATTTTTTTAAAATTTCGAATGAGGAAAGATGTTATTAACTTATTTATTTAAACAATTCCTCAATTTTCATAATTTTTGAAATTTCAGTTTCTTTTGCATTTTATTGCGACTAGGTATACGAAAATGAATAGGATATGTAAAATTGAATTTCAAGCACATATGCCTCTATGAAATTTTTCAATTTTCGCGATAGAAAAAGGTAGTTTTCGAACAAATAAAATTGTGTATATTTGCGCAAAACACTACCCCTTCTACAATTCTCAACGTAGAAGCATGATTTTGGTCTCATTCGACGCGGTATGACAATGGAAGCAGTGTAGCGAAATGGAATTCCATATGAATTCCAAATTAAATTTTAGGGTGAAAAATTTTGAATTTTTGTAAAAAAATTGTATTATTTGGCACATGTATCAATAACTTTTTTCTAATTCAAAATTCAAAAATGTCCTTCGTTTTCAGGTTGGCACAATTTTTCCGCGTCGAATGAGGCCAAAATCAAGCTTCTAAGTTGAAAGTTGTAAAAGGAGTAGTGTTTCGCGCAGATATGTGTAATTTATATGTTCGAAAAATAACTTTTTTCGATTGCGAAAATCGAAAAATTTCATAGAAGCAAATGTGTTGAATCAATTTTACATATCTGTATGCATTTTCGTTACCCTAGGTGCAATAGAAATGTGTGTATTGAAATTTGAAAAATTAGGTGAATTAGGTGATTTGAGGAGGTGAGGTCCCCTCAAGATACACAAGATTGCTAGGTTTTGCACGTGCTGCGCGTTGTATCTAACGCAAGTCGTACGTGTTCTTGAGTGCACCCAGCACGGGTGTGTTATCCGTTGAATTTAAAATAATGTAAAAGTTCACTGTTCTTTTCGGTTTTCAGTCGGGCGGTTAATTTAAAACCAACTATGCATTTATTTCTGAAGAAAGGGAATTTTTGAATGCGCCATTTTGACGTCAGCGCCTGGGCAAGAAAACATCGCGCCGCACCAACCGGCGGGTCAAACGAGTGACGCTCGACTCGCAAGTCCCGACATCCTGGATCTGTTGTAGGAGCGAGTTTTTGTGAGGATTTTAGCTGGTAAGTTCTGAGTGTTGAAAGTGTTCGCAGGACTTTTGATGAATGTGCAGTGAGTGAGCGAGTTTTGAAATGGCTCAATGGAATGTTTTACAGAAAATGTGTCACTTGACGAGTCTTTATTTGCATATCCCTAAAGAGTGCATGGGGAGTCGAGTAGTCTAAAGTGAATATTGTAGCCTACCTCACACGCATTTGGGACTGTTGCAGGTCATTTTTTTGCTATTTTCTGCAAACTGTTTTCAGGTATAAAAAAGTTCATAAGGTGAGAAAATCTTTCCCCTCAGGGGGATACAATTATTGTATCTATGGGAACTAGCGCTCCCAGGGGGACAATGTGAGGGCCCGAGCTAAAGGTTAGGTAGGCTTTCTTTTGTTAAAATAGAATAGGTTTTGTTGTGTTACGGACCATCTTTTTTTCGGTTCACTGCTGTCCTGTTTTTCACCGCCTACTACTTTCTTCTTCAACTTTTTCTTGTTTCATGAACTTCTTTCTTAGCTTTCTGTTTCTGTGCCCTTTCTGCATAGATTCCACGTTCCCTTAACTCCATACTAAATGGTGCCTTCTTCCTTCCTCTCTTTACATCTCATTGTTGAGGATAGGGAGGCTTAAACTAACTAATAAACTAATAAACTGAGAAAATCTTTCTTTTTTTCTGTGACAGCAGTCATTTCCTTAAAAATGAATCTTCAAAAAGAGTTGTTTTCGAGGTAAGAGAATGTAAGAATAATACGTGAAATTTACAAGCGATTCTTTGTCTCGTTTCTCGATCCATTTCTACTAATTTTTAAAATTCACCAGAGACACAATTACGACTTACAGACACGTTCAACCGCGGAACATTTGCATCACACCACGGCCTGCTCGTGAGCCTTAATTCCAGCAAACTTCATCATAAGTCTGCGTTCGTCATCGACGTCACTTCCAACTTAGGACGACGCAATTCAGGGCAACTAGAGCAATGACCGAACTTTGTTCAGAGACCATTTACTGTTGGGTTAAAACGAGTTCCTTCGACCATAATGTGACGTTGATGGCAGTAATGGGATTTTTTTAACAGCGCCACTGATTTCCAATATTGAAAGGTGGGCATTTTTCCAGTTACCTTCCGCGCACTGCAATGTTAGCGTTTTCTGAATCCGCAAGCGCAGCCAATAAAGGGACAGTCATATCCAACTCAACATTACTCTAAAAACCCATACTTCGTATTTGAATATGAAGCAATTTAAAATTTGCTTCAAAATAGTTTTTTAGTTTTACGTGTCGGCAAGCACGATCTTTATTCAAAACATAAAGTGAAATCCTTACAAGTAAAAGTATCAATACACCGTTCAGGCAGGTTACTTCAATAATTATGTGTAAAAATGACTTAACTTTTGCTAAAGAATTCGTAACTGTTGAAGTGCAGTGGCATAGGCTATAGCTGAAGTTAACATCCCATTCCCTGGAGACCTCAGTTTTCTCCAGCGTGGCGCTGCTGTCCGACGTTTGTTTTGCTTTGCCGCTGCTTGGTTTATTCACGAGATGGAGCGAGGCAGAGAGGGAGATCTTGGATGCTACTACACCCCTCCTGCATAAGAAATGCTCGCCTTCAAGAACACCTTCCGTTCTCAAGAGTGGCTCATGGTTCAAAGAACCGCGTTTTTTGCTCTGTTCTCTTGGTTCGTGACTGTTACCTTGTTCAATTTTTCACGCGCTGGCCGAGACCAGGCGCCTCTCATCGTGAGGCGACGGGGGCTTTAACGTTCTTTAGCTCCAGCGCACCTCTGTCTTGGGTGTTTGTCACGATTTAAGAATCTCGATGTAACGTATTTCGAAAAATTTCGTGAAATTTCAGCGTGAGGTATTTTTTAACTTTGAGGAGCTTTGATACCATATTTCTTACGAGTGTAAAACTTTGCTCTCCGCTAAAGGGTTGCCGAGAAAGATAGTAATTAGATAAACAGAGTGGGACTTGACTCTCCTCGAAGGCCAAGTGGTAGCAGTGAACATCTACCCAGGCAGAGGAGACGTGCTCATGTTACTTACGTACTGACTGAGTTAATTTCCTTGTATAAAAAAAGGTATTGTTAAGACGTTGACTATCTAATGGGGCATTAGAGTACCACTTGGTAAATTGCTCATTTGCGTACCGGTGTGAATAAACAGCATTTCAATTATTTCAACATTATTTTTAGAAGAGATTTAAACATACGAGGGAAATTATCATCATGCTATAAAATTTTCACACTTCTCAAAAAAGCTACAAAGTTTTTCGAACTGTAAAGTCGTTTTTTAAACTCTGCTTCATACAACCTTACTTAACATGAGACCGCTGGACGCGCACGTGCACCCGCTGCAGCTAACGTGTTAACCCTTCACTGCATGAATTATTTTTGGAAATAGAAAAAAATTGTTACATGCTCTTAAACTCTTTAATAGACATCATTTTAACATATCAAATCATAAGGCAATTATTTTTTTCTTTCTGTTATATATCTTTCGTTGTGTGTCATAAACGACACAACACGAATATCAAGTCTTGAAGCATGATGTATGAGTCGTTTATGAAACAAATACATCGAACTCCATTTATCAGTTACTTGACTGATTTAAAAATTTTAATCGCTTATAGATCTATTAGAGTACACAATTATGCCAAAATTTGGAAGAAAGCAATTCAATTCTCCATGGGACATGTCAATAAGTTTTTTTAGGTGTAACACAAGTTTTTAATGTTACAGAAATTTTTCGAGACAATTTTCTTGATTTGACAAAGATATACAAGACATTTGGAACCCTCATGTATGACTGGAACTTGGAATCAGGCATTTTATAGCGGTAACATTCATTTTTTGGCTAAGGCTGTTGAGGAAATCCTTCTGGGTGAACTTTTTTCATAGGGACATGAACAAAGGGTCCTCGTTTTCTTTTCGCCTCTATTAATTGCTCGGTGCAAGTATCATCTCTTGGAATAGTTTTAGAGTTATCAGCAAAGTATAAAAAGCTCCTAAACTGTTTGAAGCTGTTGAGAGACATTATTTCTTGGATAAGTTGCCCATGATGCTGCTCAAATAATCACAGGCGCACGGAACATGTACGTAGGATATGATGACACAGATCCCTATACATTCTTGAACATCAAACTTATGAATATCCAGCACATGAATGAGATCCTTCAGACCAGTGAAAGAATGTGTTTCTTTAAATATTATTGAAATCAAATATTCACTGAATAAAATCTTGCGGCAATCATTAGGAGTCCCTAATTTTTTCATTCTTATGGTTAGCTCATTACGTCCCTTGAATTTTACGTGCTCTTCCGGTATCTTGAGATTTTTACTTCCAAATAACATTTCCAGGAGAGCTCTTTCTTTTAGAATCACTGCTTACAATTTTCACAGCAGTTGGATTTCCTTCATAGATGGTAATGCGAGCTTCATTTGAGATCAGAGTGGAATCGTTGTGTTCCGTTGCTGTTATTGATTTTTCAATCTGTTCCTGTGATTGCTCAACTCCCAAACGATCTTCAACTTCTTCCTCATAGATTCCAATTCCAATTTTAAATCTTCATCCAAATCTAGTCTGTCAGTTCCTTCCCCCACCTCCAAGATGAGGGCCCCGATCGTTTCTCGTGAAAATTCACTTCAAACTCGAATATTCTGAAAATAAAACAAAAAATATTTCTTTTTATTAAGCTTCTATACAATATTACTGTGTGATACATTTTATGCAACAGCGAGACAGTTTTTGACAAAATTTTTAGGATAGACGAATGCGCTAATGTTGTGCATCTATCGTGCATTCTTTATTATAAAAAATAATATATTTTTCAGAATATAGTTTCAATGTATTTTGAATATGTATTTTAATATTTAACAACATAGAAATAATAAAATAAAGCTAAAATTATTCGTGGTAATGAAAGAACACATGGGTTTGTTTCATTTACGACACAAATTTAGGTAATAGTGACCACCCCTCCTCCCGAAATCAGCTATGTTTGCAAGACGCTACCAGTTCAGTGTCACGGTGATACGGCGAGCGACAAATTTTCTTTAACCGAAGTGCACTGCGAATCGAGACCTAATTCGATCGTCGTTTGGTCTTAATCGTTTTATTAATGTTAATTTTTACCCTAGAAGCTCATATTTACTCGCTTTAGAGGTAAAACTCGCTGTTGTTAATTACTGTCGTCTGAGTCTTCACGTCTTGCATGCGTTTGTAATAGTTGTGAGGGAAGCTTGTTGGTTCTTAGCCTCTCACGAGTGGTAAGTTTTATCATTTCGGTTCTACTTACTTCGCGATTTTGTATTTCCTGTTAGCGGAAAAGATTTTTATGGTAGCTTAAAAGATATTTATTTAACATCCTTTTTCGAAACATAACATCCTTTTTTACTCTAACATAATCACAGGACGGTAGATTTTGAACTAATCGGTTAATGTGCTTTATCCGGTGTACCTGGTGAATGATTATTTCTCCCTTGGCTCACGAGGGGCAACCACTTGTGACCGTATTCTAACGAAGCCGAGGCTTCTCAGTTCACTTGTTTGAGTGATCGTGCTGTTTAGGACATAAGAGTACAAGCATACTTATTCAGTCGGGATGAACACACCAGTACTCCTGCAGGTAAAAATTGAATTTATTCTTGATAATCCAACATTGTCAAAGTTCTGGCGTCTCCATTTCTCCACTGATATAATAATTTAAATTAGAAACTATTGAAGATGGTGCAATATTTGTGAACAGTAGCTTAAAAACTGTGTATATTCTGCCCGCGTGGTTAGGAGTGGTGCTTTCATAAAAAATGGGACGTGTAGAAGCAAAAATTTCTCAGTTCTCACATACATTTACTTGACATTTTCGGTTACTATTAGACAAATGTTCATTTTAAGACAAGAATGGACTTATTGCATTATAAGGACTTTTGAACTTTTGCTCCCGAGTTTCTATCACTGATGTATTGTCGCTAGGCTCGAAAATTCATAGGTGAGGTGATGCGAATGTTGCTCCAGTTTATTGCGGCTTGCTGTTGTGAAACATTTTGTGAATACCGAAGAAATATCATGTTCAACGTAAGTTTACTCCGAAATAAATTGACAAATTCCAAAAGTATCAACGCAAGGACATGGAATATAACGATAGATGAGGTTTATCTCTACATGAAGAAGTTATCTGAGCGCTTCATTTGATGATATGTTCAACCAGATTGTTTTCCCTTATGATGCAATTAGTGACCGGCCCTCTCAATTTGATTCAATTATATGCTGTGGCTTGAATCAACTTAATTTAATTGTGTTGAAGTCTCATTTTGAGTGATGCTCTGTATTAGCTGTCAAAGTTAATGTGACCCACAGATTTCATTGAATACTAAGCTAGGACGTTGTCTTTTGTATAAGTCGGTAAAAAATCTTTTAAAACGAGGAAAAATATTGAGTGTTGTAAATCTGTTCAATTTATTTGATTATTAATTTAAAAATTGATTTCGTATATATCTAATCGACTATGCTATATCTATAACATATCGTACGAGAAGCAAAACTGCTTATTAAACCAGTTTTTTTCAAACGGTGTTCTTCCAGGAGAAATTGGAAGTCCCGAGTCAAAGGTTATGTAGACTTTTCTTTTGTTGAAGTCGATTAAGTTTTTGTTTCGTTAAAGACCACTTTTTACAGTTCACAGCTGTCCTGTTTTTCAGAACCTTCTATTTGGTTCTTATGGTTTAATGTTGTTTCCTATAGTTATTTCTGAACTTGATGATTCTGTGCTTGAGGGTTCTTCTGTGGGAACATACCTTGTGCAAAGATTCCGGGTTCCCTATAGTCCATCTTAAATGGTGCCTTCTTCCTTTCTTTGAAACGCCTCTGATGCGGTTTCGGAGACTTGAAATAACTTTTCTAATTCAATCATCCTGAGGATATAAGTGAATTTTTTAGGGATTTAGGGAGGCATTCCAAAGTCTGCTTGAGAGTGCCGTTATACGGGCTCGCTGCGGTATCGGAGAGCTTCTACAGCGGCACCGTGTTCCACAATTTTGACCGCGGTTAGGCGTCTTGGCGCAAATCGTTCGCTAATTTGAGATGTCAGGAGTATTATGGTAATGGAAATTTGAATTGCAAGCGCATTACGGGCAAATCAAGTCACGGACCGCGTGACATGCCCGCGAAGAAGTTTTTTAATTTTGCCCGCAGGAGCACGCGAGCGTGAGGCATAGGCGGGTGCCCGTGACGTCAAGTTAACTGATTTATGGGCGAGCGGCGTCACAGGGTTCTCCTCAGCTTCTTCTGATCTAACTTTATCTCTCAAATGAGGCACCTAAAAACTTCCAGGGACCTGCCGTCGTTCTCTTTATCCCCGTTTTAAAAATAGCTTTCCTCTCTAATTTTTTACTCTTAAAAATGTTCGATCTTTGAGACCTTGAAACCGAAGTACAATATGGGTTTGGGCAAGTGCTTTAGAAGAAGCTTGTGTGTAGCAGTATGTATCCTGCCCCGCCACTCTCTGAGAAGCAAAAGATGTATTTCTCATTGACTGTGAAGCAATATGATTTCGTTGAAGATTGCCCTAAAAATTCGTGAGGCTATGTACAACTCATTTGATATCGTTGTATAATGTTCACACTGTAATGTCTTTCATGACAACTAACAACTTCTAAATTTTTCTTCACTGAGAGATCGCAGCTCCAAGTCATCCTACTGGTTAAGAACTTATCATACTCTCTACTTTCGTATTGGTCGTCTCAACTGTTCCACCACCAACGAAGAGATTCGTCAGGGGCATGGGCGAGCAGAATTGGAACGAAGTTTTCAAGTTGAATTTACAGTATAAGCTCACACTCTCGAAGTGTGGTATCACACTTCTGAGGTGGAAAATTTTCTTTCCAAATTATTATTATTAATATTATTATTATTATTATTCTAGCGCAATTATTCTTGTTGTTATAATGGGAGTTTTTACAAAAAGTTTTCCGATTAAATTTTTCATATCCAAATGTTGTTTTTGGAATATACTGCTCTATAGTGCACGATTAATTTCGCTGCTTAACCCTTTAACGCCCACATTTTTATACTCATATTCCCGTTATGACAACCATATCACTAAACCGACACTGGCATTAGGTAGTCACTGTTATCAAGATGGGGAAGGAACTGCCACTCGGTAGTGCAGTTCAAAGGACACATTAGTGAACAAATTGAATAAGAAATACGATATATTATTGTTATTTTTGAAAGAGGACGAAATAGTCCAGTTGGGCAGTAAAGGGTTAATATTTTAAACTTCTTGTCTTTTGAATCAATATGTATTGGTTTCTGATGCTTTGTTTGAGGTTCATTAACTTTCAGTTGAATTACATTATAATGATTGGCGATTCAGTTAACAGTTTATTGAGATCGCCCGCCGTCGCTCTAATGTCATTCGCTTGTCAATATTGGATGCCATCAAGTATTAATTCGTTTCGTGGAACTTTTGCCGCCGCCGCCAGATTTATCTGTGAGAATCGTAGCGTTTTTGCGATGACGTCTCGGGGTAGCTCCAGTATGAACAGACGCTGATCCTTAAATCCACTTCCTCTCTAATTTGAGTATGTGGCAATGCAAATAACTTTGACCTGTTTTATTCTATCATGGGGGGCAGGCAATATTTTCTCCATGAAAGGCTCCCCACGTTTGCGGTTGCGATTTTTGTAACAGGACTGCATTCACTCGCCTTCGCCAGGTCTGGTTATCACAGGTTTGGCAGAAGTTATATCTCGACCCGATGACGCAAGGGTTTACCCGTGCATCTCTTCAGTGATCGTGGCTTGCTAGTCCTTCTGAACCCCTGTGTGAGAAACGTAATTTCGGATAGTGCGCTGTCCTGCAGTATTGGTGAAAATTATTGAAATATTACTTGGCTGGATTGTGTGATGCTGTCACCTACGAAAACGACTTTCGCATTCTTCAACTTTCGTTCCGTCATGACTGGCAAGGTTCTTGAAATGTAAGTGTGCACTCTATACTGCTGTGTTCACTTGCTGTGATTTTTCGTAAAAATATAGGTATGATGTAGGAATGGAAGCTTTGAAAGGAACATGAAGAAATGACGAAAGTTTACAAAAACATGTATAGAAAACAAAACAAGAGGAAGGTGAAAGACTGTAGTGCGAAGAAAAGACGGCTTCTGACGGAATTTTTTTTGCGTTCATTTTCGTTTTATTTTAATTAGAAAAATATTTCCTTTCGTTCCCTCCTACTGTAATTGGGCATTATACATGAAATTTAGTTGGTTTTGTATGCAATTCTGACCGATTTTCGTCCTGATTTTGTGCTGCTCACTTGTAATTTGATGACATTACCTGAAATTGTGATCGTGCTCCCCCCCTCAAGGGGATACAACAATAAATTTTATGGAAATTGGCGCTCCCAGGAGGAAATGTGAGGTCCAGAACATAAAGTTAGGAAGGCTTTCTTATTTGTTGAAATAGAACAGGTTTTTGTATTGCTGAGGGCCATCTTTTTTAGTTCATTGCTGCTTTGTTGTCCAGCACCTATTAATTTCTTCTGGAACTTTCATCTTGTTACACGAACTTTTTTCTTCATTTTCTGTTTCCATGCGCAGGGTATGTTGTGTAGGAGCACACCTTGGGCATAGATTCCGCATTCCCTTAAACTAAAAACCAAATGGTATCTTCATCCTTCCCCTCTTTCGACACCTGTTGTTGTGGTTAGAGAGGCTTGAGCTAATATACAACCTAATCTATTTTTGTGCGCAGAGTTTGCACGTACTATTTCATTGAAGGTTCAGGTGTTGCGTTGCGCTCATCTTGCCCGCACGCCTCGACATTAAATAAATTATTTTGAGGGTTTCGACACTCGGCGGTGCCTGAGCCTCGTCGCCTTCCAAATTCCTGCCTTTGTCTCAAATTATACTCACCTTCAATTGCGTAAGAAATTCCAGTTCATTACACTGCTTCCTTGATCCATCACGTGTAATTATATGCGTCCTAACCCGCTTTATATACTTTATGCGTCTTGTCCTCAAATCTGAGTACAAAACACAATTTCTTTATCCTTCAAAAAATTCTCTAGCCACAGTCTTATCATCCCCTGGAAACTTATCTTTTTCTCCTTGCTGAGCTCCAAATATCCGCTGCATTTTAGTTCGCGCGTAATAAATTACGCTGACTCTTCTGGAACAATTCGCGGGAAACTAATTCTTAATTCCTTGCAAATTTTTGTTGATGAATTCGAGAGAAGCGCGACCTGAAATTCTGAAAACGCCACGAATATTTGATGCTAGAAATTTGGACCCGAAGTGATGAATAGCTCCGAAGCCGCGAAAACTGCGACTGTTTTTTTCAACTTTGGACTTTTTTTAGTTGGTTTTTATTTATCGAAGTTATATAGTAGCCAAAATTTTCTTTAGCTCGGTACTTTGCATGGGCATTTATTGAAATTTTCTCAGCTACTCGTTGTAACTTGAAACTTTTTGACAGGAGGTATTGAAGCCCTGCTCTCTCTTTCATTATTTTTATTCCCCAAAAAAATATTTACGAGATCGACACGTTTTATAAAATAACTCGCCTGAGTGGGATACAACTATCGTGTCTATAGGAACTAGCGCTCCTACGAGGAAGATGTGAGGTCGGGCATCCATGTGTTAGAATGAATTATGTTTTCTGATTCGTTATCAATCGCTTTTTTTCGGTACATTACTTATTTTTACCCTTTATCAGTCAACGTCCTTCTTGAAGGACACAATGAAATCACTCGCACCGTTCTTATATTCTAAATATGCTTCGATGAAAAGTTCGTACCGTGCTTGGTTTCATGAATGATAATTCAAGAGAAATTACCGTAATGTTTGGTCTAAAGCAAAAGAATTCAGTCTTCACTGGGTTAATTAAGCAACTATTATATTCTTCTTCAACGATTATTTTGTTTTGTAAACTTATTTCACGGTTTCTAAGCGCAGGGTGCGGACACGCGCCTGTGATATAGGGTTATTCCCATTCCCTTTGTTCTGTTTATATTCTATTTCATTGTATTATAATCTAAATACTACTTTCATCCTTCCTCTTTTTTGAACACCTTTGTTGTGGCTAAAGAGGGAAAAAATAACTCTAATCTTAGCTATCAAATAACTATATTTCTCAGACTCTTCTGCGTTGACTAGCATGTACATTTCTACAGTCTTATTACCTGTTATTATCACATCAAAACGAATTATTTACGTGGAAATCCCCTCTGGAATATTTACCAATGAGTATGCAAGAAACTTAAGTGCTCAGAACGAAGCCGTGCTACGTAGCACACACCGGGGAAAGCGAAGGCAAATCCACAGGATCAGTTCCAGAAAAACATAATCTGAGCACTCAGCGGCCGTAGCGGGTGAGCCATCCATCTGTTCAACCTTATTGCCGTTGACTATGAGGCTTAAAGGCAATAGAACTGATTATCTCTTTAGTTTGATTGGCCTATTGTTGCTGCAATCGTACATGATGCATGTTCGTTAGGTACATGTACCTAGCTTCGTAAACGACGTGGTTAAACTCCGAATGATGGAGACCGACAAAATTAATTCTGTTATTTACTGCAGGAGCTGCTCTTTAGAGAAAATAGTGGAAACTTCCTGGTCGTCTAGAAGTTCAGTAACTTAAACCAATTCCAAGTTGTTCAAGTATTTTTATGCAGTCTTGAAATCTAGAGGTGCAGCTGTTGCAATCAAATATTTTTTCTTAATATTGAGCTGATTTTCACTACACCAAAATATGAGAACTACCTGACGCTGAAACTTCTGAAAAAATAGTGAACGGGTAAAAAGATTGTGATAACAACTGAGTTTTTAAAGGTATTGTCTGTTTAGTTGAAAACTTAAATATCTACTCATTGTACCGCATTTGAGGTTTTTCAGGGTCTCTTCGTCTGTTATTCTTTCGATGAGCGAATTTTCCGTATTAAATTGTCATAACTGGCGTGTATTTACTAATATTCAAATTTCAGTCCTATGATTTCAATAAGTTTGCCAAGTACTAAGTATAAGTCAACAAGCGTAAAGAATCGTCTGTTAGTGAATTTCACTATCGCATTAATCGGAAAACCTTCAGTTTGTAGGATTTATTTTTAATGCGCAGAAACGCTGATAACTTCTATATTTTCTATTGAGCTGAACGGTTCTCCATAAAACTATGACTGGAGCTTCATTTCTGTTAAGTATTGGCTGCGGAAGTGACCAGTTCGAGCACTCCCTCGAATTTATTTTCCTCGTGGACCGCCACGCTTCGGCACCCTCGGATATAGGGAGGCCAATTTATGCTTCCGTGCCGACCGTCTCTTTACTATTATCTTCATACCTCTCACAAAAGCGATCGTCAGCTTTAGGCTAACTTGAAAACCATTATTCTGAATCAGGTTTGGCTTTCTTTCGAGATATGGCCTTTCGAAGAATCTTCTCCACATTGTGATAGTGACTGTAATTATCCTAAGCTGTTGAGAGTTAAATTTGATTCGATGCTTCTGCATCGGTTATTTTGGCAAGAATTTCTTTATAAAAGCACTCTTCACCCTGCCTAGTATTTTTTCGAACATCATCTCCCATCAGGGATTGTATTACTGATGTGATTCAACACCTTGATTGCGGAAGGTAAAACTGAATTTTAACATTTAACTCAAATTTAAAGTGAAATATAGTAAGTAACGTTAAAAATAGGAAATATTTACTGGATATCATTTTCATTTAGTTTTGATTACGTGTTCATAGAAATAGTGTTGGTGACTACTGGTCGGTCAGCAGCATTATGAAAATCTCCTTCGTGGCCACAGGTGGCGCACGTCGCAGTCAGAGTGTTAAAGATATTCAAGAAATTGGCATTATTTCACTGAAATCTCACAGTAACTTACTATTGGGGATATGAAACATTTTCTACGGTAAATTTGTCTACATGCAAGCTTCTCTATGACCAGTTATCATAAGTTCTGCGAAGGGCAGTTAAGTACATCAAATGTCCGCTCTATATACGTTCTTATGCGAAGCTTTGTAGTATTTCCATTGTTCAGGGGAGAATATTCTACCTTCTCTACCTAAAAGGAACAGAGAGAACTAAGTGTGTTTCATTTTGACATGTGCTGGACTTGAAGTTCTTAGATTTACGTCAAAACTCTTTGATTGACCACATTGCAATAACACTTGAGAACCTTCAAGTTACACTCAATGATGCTGATATACCATATGGACCACAATAGTAAACCGAACTTCAAATGTTAATAACTTTGGATTAAGATATTTCAGTTTCATTTGTTGCATTACTCACAGAGATGTTTCCATTTTCAAAATTTTGGGATCAGCAAGGACAAAATTAATTTTTTGACCCAAGCTTTCGGCTAGATTAGCTCTAGCCGTCATCAGGGGAACGATGTATTTTTAAACAAAACCTCTTATGGTATCCGCGGGTATCTAGTATACAAAACATTTTTTGAAATTTTTACATGCAAGCCGAAAATCATTGATCAAGGGTGACTGATGAGCATAGGAAGAAACTGCGGGGGGACATCAAGATGACGATTAATTTTGCTAGGTTCCTAAACACTGTACATTGCTTCGACAATTTTTCGAGCGTATTAATTTTTAACATTTTATAATATACATACATTTTCAAAATCAAAAGAATGGTTATCTTCTTTGGAATGCTAATAGACAAGGGATAACCTATTCTTCCTCTGCACATTCTTCGCATGCTCATCAATTCGTTGTTAAAGATTTCTACCCGTTTCCCCAATGTAACATGCTTCACAATTTTTACATTATAATTTATATATAAGATTACTTTTTTCACAATTTTATCGTTTATCTTTAAGTCTGATTAGGCTGTTTTTTATGGTATTCGAAGATTTGAAAGCCAATTTAACATTGAATGGTTTTAAGATTCGCTGGACTCTTTCAGAACAACCTTTAATATACGGGACGCTAACATATTTCAGGGGGCGTTAGGAATTTTCGTTGCTTTATCGAAGTATGGGGAGGTTTTGATTATTTCCACCAATCATTACTCGGTTGCTATTACATAGTTACGGAGGAAAATTATTCTATTTCAATAATAAATCCACTGTTGAAAGTTCTTACTTCAAATTTTGCTCACTACAAATATTAACTGCTCTCTGATAAAGGGATTTCGCTACACTCCTCCTCTGTGATAAGGGATGATAACTGAAATAGTCTAAGTACCTGCCTGTGTTTGTTGGTTTCCGGTAGACCTGGAATTATAATCTATTATTGCCTAACCGATTAATTAATATATCTAAGTACGGGATGCATCCATTACTTTCTAATTCCATAGTAAATTATATGTTGGTGTTGAACCCATTGATATGCCGGAGGAATGTATCAGGCATATCTTCTGGTAGTGCAGTCAATATATCGTCAACGTAACGTTTCCAAAACAGTGGCTGGCACGGGGGTGTTGATAGGAATTAATCCTCCATTGCTTGCATTGTTATCTCGGCCAACGCGACAGAGATAGGGGAACCCATCGGTGTTCCTTCTACTTGTTGATAAATTTTGTGATTCCATTAAAAATGATTAGATTCCAGGCATAGGTTGAGGAGCCGCAGAATAGCTTCAGTTGAAATCGGAGTTACTTGAAGAGGTGAGTTGAATTTCTGCAATTTTTCGGCGACACATTAATGAGCAAAATTTTGAGGTATACAAGTGAACAAACTCTTCACATCATAAGAAACTAGGACATAATTGTCCGGAACGTTGATTTCTTGCAAAAATTACTTGACTTGAAAGCTATTTTTTAGTTTTTGCGATGCCTCGTTTGTAATTGGGGTTAGGATTCCCGATAAAAATTTTGCAACTTAATAAGTTGGTGAATCAATAAAAGATACGATAGGACGAATCGGGTAGTTTTCCTTGTGTGTTTTGATTAGCGCGTAGAAGAGGGGGGTCACGCACTTGTTTACGTACAATGCTTTCCGCTATTAGTCGGTGAGTTCATTTTCATCTTTCAACTATTTTATTAGCTTGTTCACTTTCTTTACTGCTAAATAGGTTTTATTTTCGTTCATTATCCTATAGGTACTACTATTCGCTAAGTGATCAGCTATTTTTTATTCATAATCTCGTCGGTCAATAACTACCAGCGAGTTCCCTTTATCTGCAGGTGCGATGACGATTGAGTCATCCTCTCTTAATTCTTTAATGGCAACTTTTTCTTTTCTAGAAATATTCGTGACCCGCTAGCTACTTTGTAATGCAGTTATTACTCGGGAGCGAAGAACGGCTTTTTCTTCCTCTGGAACGGTTAGTTATCTAATTACAGTTTCCGTGTTGCCAAGGAAGTCAATTTTATCTTTCTTAGAATGAGGGAGCGCAAAGTTTTTCCCTTTCATCAAAATTTTTTGCTAATCTTCGGTTAGATGTTTGCTTGACAAGTTTTTTACGCAATTCATTTGAAAGGTAGGGTTTTGCTATTGAGATAGTTGATCATACTTTTCTTTAAGACGTTATTTTTCAAATTGTTACTTTCTTTGCAGTTTTAGCGTTGCTGCTTACTAGAGACTGTTTACTAATTCAATGGTAATTTTTCCTTGTAGTTCTAACTCAATGCATTCAATTCTTTTCCGATTGTAATTTATTCTTCTGTGGTCATCGTTGATCATGAACGTTAAGCATTTTCTAGCGACGGTCTACCGAAAATATTCTACGGCTTCAGCAGATCGAATTGGGGGTCGAATCCTTAGCGACTTGGGAATGATGTCATTTTTTTTGCATCGTAAGTTGAAGCGGAGCTATTCCCTTGCAATTCCTAGGCGTTCGTGACACTCGCAAAATTCACAGGAGGCTTTGTACACATCTTATCCTTCTTGTCTCCATTGTTAAAATAAAGGACGTCTTGGTAGTGAAGTTTCCATTTTCAAAATTTTGGGATCAGCAAGGACAAAATTAATTTTTTGACCCAAGCTTTCGGCTAGATTAGCTCTAGCCGTCATCAGGGGAACGATGTATTTTTAAACAAAACCTCTTATGGTATCCGCGGGTATCTAGTATACAAAACATTTTTTGAAATTTTTACATGCAAGCCGAAAATCATTGATCAAGGGTGACTGATGAGCATAGGAAGAAACTGCGGGGGGACATCAAGATGACGATTAATTTTGCTAGGTTCCTAAACACTGTACATTGCTTCGACAATTTTTCGAGCGTATTAATTTTTAACATTTTATAATATACATACATTTTCAAAATCAAAAGAATGGTTATCTTCTTTGGAATGCTAATAGACAAGGGATAACCTATTCTTCCTCTGCACATTCTTCGCATGCTCATCAATTCGTTGTTAAAGATTTCTACCCGTTTCCCCAATGTAACATGCTTCACAATTTTTACATTATAATTTATATATAAGATTACTTTTTTCACAATTTTATCGTTTATCTTTAAGTCTGATTAGGCTGTTTTTTATGGTATTCGAAGATTTGAAAGCCAATTTAACATTGAATGGTTTTAAGATTCGCTGGACTCTTTCAGAACAACCTTTAATATACGGGACGCTAACATATTTCAGGGGGCGTTAGGAATTTTCGTTGCTTTATCGAAGTATGGGGAGGTTTTGATTATTTCCACCAATCATTACTCGGTTGCTATTACATAGTTACGGAGGAAAATTATTCTATTTCAATAATAAATCCACTGTTGAAAGTTCTTACTTCAAATTTTGCTCACTACAAATATTAACTGCTCTCTGATAAAGGGATTTCGCTACACTCCTCCTCTGTGATAAGGGATGATAACTGAAATAGTCTAAGTACCTGCCTGTGTTTGTTGGTTTCCGGTAGACCTGGAATTATAATCTATTATTGCCTAACCGATTAATTAATATATCTAAGTACGGGATGCATCCATTACTTTCTAATTCCATAGTAAATTATATGTTGGTGTTGAACCCATTGATATGCCGGAGGAATGTATCAGGCATATCTTCTGGTAGTGCAGTCAATATATCGTCAACGTAACGTTTCCAAAACAGTGGCTGGCACGGGGGTGTTGATAGGAATTAATCCTCCATTGCTTGCATTGTTATCTCGGCCAACGCGACAGAGATAGGGGAACCCATCGGTGTTCCTTCTACTTGTTGATAAATTTTGTGATTCCATTAAAAATGATTAGATTCCAGGCATAGGTTGAGGAGCCGCAGAATAGCTTCAGTTGAAATCGGAGTTACTTGAAGAGGTGAGTTGAATTTCTGCAATTTTTCGGCGACACATTAATGAGCAAAATTTTGAGGTATACAAGTGAACAAACTCTTCACATCATAAGAAACTAGGACATAATTGTCCGGAACGTTGATTTCTTGCAAAAATTACTTGACTTGAAAGCTATTTTTTAGTTTTTGCGATGCCTCGTTTGTAATTGGGGTTAGGATTCCCGATAAAAATTTTGCAACTTAATAAGTTGGTGAATCAATAAAAGATACGATAGGACGAATCGGGTAGTTTTCCTTGTGTGTTTTGATTAGCGCGTAGAAGAGGGGGGTCACGCACTTGTTTACGTACAATGCTTTCCGCTATTAGTCGGTGAGTTCATTTTCATCTTTCAACTATTTTATTAGCTTGTTCACTTTCTTTACTGCTAAATAGGTTTTATTTTCGTTCATTATCCTATAGGTACTACTATTCGCTAAGTGATCAGCTATTTTTTATTCATAATCTCGTCGGTCAATAACTACCAGCGAGTTCCCTTTATCTGCAGGTGCGATGACGATTGAGTCATCCTCTCTTAATTCTTTAATGGCAACTTTTTCTTTTCTAGAAATATTCGTGACCCGCTAGCTACTTTGTAATGCAGTTATTACTCGGGAGCGAAGAACGGCTTTTTCTTCCTCTGGAACGGTTAGTTATCTAATTACAGTTTCCGTGTTGCCAAGGAAGTCAATTTTATCTTTCTTAGAATGAGGGAGCGCAAAGTTTTTCCCTTTCATCAAAATTTTTTGCTAATCTTCGGTTAGATGTTTGCTTGACAAGTTTTTTACGCAATTCATTTGAAAGGTAGGGTTTTGCTATTGAGATAGTTGATCATACTTTTCTTTAAGACGTTATTTTTCAAATTGTTACTTTCTTTGCAGTTTTAGCGTTGCTGCTTACTAGAGACTGTTTACTAATTCAATAGTAATTTTTCCTTGTAGTTCTAACTCAATGCATTCAATTCTTTTCCGATTGTAATTTATTCTTCTGTGGTCATCGTTGATCATGAACGTTAAGCATTTTCTAGCGACGGTCTACCGAAAATATTCTACGGCTTCAGCAGATCGAATTGGGGGTCGAATCCTTAGCGACTTGGGAATGATGTCATTTTTTTTGCATCGTAAGTTGAAGCGGAGCTATTCCCTTGCAATTCCTAGGCGTTCGTGACACTCGCAAAATTCACAGGAGGCTTTGTACACATCTTATCCTTCTTGTCTCAATTGTTAAAATAAAGGACGTCTTGGTAGTGAAGTTTCCATTTTCAAAATTTTGGGATCAGCAAGGACAAAATTAATTTTTTGACCCAAGCTTTCGGCTAGATTAGCTCTAGCCGTCATCATGGGAACGATGTATTTTTAAACAAAACCTCTTATGGTATCCGCGGGTATCTAGTATACAAAACATTTTTTGAAATTTTTACATGCAAGCCGAAAATCATTGATCAAGGGTGACTGATGAGCATAGGAAGAAACTGCGGGGGGACATCAAGATGACGATTAATTTTGCTAGGTTCCTAAACACTGTACATTGCTTCGACAATTTTTCGAGCGTATTAATTTTTAACATTTTATAATATACATACATTTTCAAAATCAAAAGAATGGTTATCTTCTTTGGAATGCTAATAGACAAGGGATAACCTATTCTTCCTCTGCACATTCTTCGCATGCTCATCAATTCGTTGTTAAAGATTTCTACCCGTTTCCCCAATGTAACATGCTTCACAATTTTTACATTATAATTTATATATAAGATTACTTTTTTCACAATTTTATCGTTTATCTTTAAGTCTGATTAGGCTGTTTTTTATGGTATTCGAAGATTTGAAAGCCAATTTAACATTGAATGGTTTTAAGATTCGCTGGACTCTTTCAGAACAACCTTTAATATACGGGACGCTAACATATTTCAGGGGGCGTTAGGAATTTTCGTTGCTTTATCGAAGTATGGGGAGGTTTTGATTATTTCCACCAATCATTACTCGGTTGCTATTACATAGTTACGGAGGAAAATTATTCTATTTCAATAATAAATCCACTGTTGAAAGTTCTTACTTCAAATTTTGCTCACTACAAATATTAACTGCTCTCTGATAAAGGGATTTCGCTACACTCCTCCTCTGTGATAAGGGATGATAACTGAAATAGTCTAAGTACCTGCCTGTGTTTGTTGGTTTCCGGTAGACCTGGAATTATAATCTATTATTGCCTAACCGATTAATTAATATATCTAAGTACGGGATGCATCCATTACTTTCTAATTCCATAGTAAATTATATGTTGGTGTTGAACCCATTGATATGCCGGAGGAATGTATCAGGCATATCTTCTGGTAGTGCAGTCAATATATCGTCAACGTAACGTTTCCAAAACAGTGGCTGGCACGGGGGTGTTGATAGGAATTAATCCTCCATTGCTTGCATTGTTATCTCGGCCAACGCGACAGAGATAGGGGAACCCATCGGTGTTCCTTCTACTTGTTGATAAATTTTGTGATTCCATTAAAAATGATTAGATTCCAGGCATAGGTTGAGGAGCCGCAGAATAGCTTCAGTTGAAATCGGAGTTACTTGAAGAGGTGAGTTGAATTTCTGCAATTTTTCGGCGACACATTAATGAGCAAAATTTTGAGGTATACAAGTGAACAAACTCTTCACATCATAAGAAACTAGGACATAATTGTCCGGAACGTTTATCCTATAGGATAATGAACGAAAATAAAACCTATTTAGCAGTAAAGAAAGTGAACAAGCTAATAAAATAGTTGAAAGATGAAAATGAACTCACCGACTAATAGCGGAAAGCATTGTACGTAAACAAGTGCGTGACCCCCCTCTTCTACGCGCTAATCAAAACACACAAGGAAAACTACCCGATTCGTCCTATCGTATCTTTTATTGATTCACCAACTTATTAAGTTGCAAAATTTTTATCGGGAATCCTAACCCCAATTACAAACGAGGCATCGCAAAAACTAAAAAATAGCTTTCAAGTCAAGTAATTTTTGCAAGAAATCAACGTTCCGGACAATTATGTCCTAGTTTCTTATGATGTGAAGAGTTTGTTCACTTGTATACCTCAAAATTTTGCTCATTAATGTGTCGCCGAAAAATTGCAGAAATTCAACTCACCTCTTCAAGTAACTCCGATTTCAACTGAAGCTATTCTGCGGCTCCTCAACCTATGCCTGGAATCTAATCATTTTTAATGGAATCACAAAATTTATCAACAAGTAGAAGGAACACCGATGGGTTCCCCTATCTCTGTCGCGTTGGCCGAGATAACAATGCAAGCAATGGAGGATTAATTCCTATCAACACCCCCGTGCCAGCCACTGTTTTGGAAACGTTACGTTGACGATATATTGACTGCACTACCAGAAGATATGCCTGATACATTCCTCCGGCATATCAATGGGTTCAACACCAACATATAATTTACTATGGAATTAGAAAGTAATGGATGCATCCCGTACTTAGATATATTAATTAATCGGTTAGGCAATAATAGATTATAATTCCAGGTCTACCGGAAACCAACAAACACAGGCAGGTACTTAGACTATTTCAGTTATCATCCCTTATCACAGAGGAGGAGTGTAGCGAAATCCCTTTATCAGAGAGCAGTTAATATTTGTAGTGAGCAAAATTTGAAGTAAGAACTTTCAACAGTGGATTTATTATTGAAATAGAATAATTTTCCTCCGTAACTATGTAATAGCAACCGAGTAATGATTGGTGGAAATAATCAAAACCTCCCCATACTTCGATAAAGCAACGAAAATTCCTAACGCCCCCTGAAATATGTTAGCGTCCCGTATATTAAAGGTTGTTCTGAAAGAGTCCAGCGAATCTTAAAACCATTCAATGTTAAATTGGCTTTCAAATCTTCGAATACCATAAAAAACAGCCTAATCAGACTTAAAGATAAACGATAAAATTGTGAAAAAAGTAATCTTATATATAAATTATAATGTAAAAATTGTGAAGCATGTTACATTGGGGAAACGGGTAGAAATCTTTAACAACGAATTGATGAGCATGCGAAGAATGTGCAGAGGAAGAATAGGTTATCCCTTGTCTATTAGCATTCCAAAGAAGATAACCATTCTTTTGATTTTGAAAATGTATGTATATTATAAAATGTTAAAAATTAATACGCTCGAAAAATTGTCGAAGCAATGTACAGTGTTTAGGAACCTAGCAAAATTAATCGTCATCTTGATGTCCCCCCGCAGTTTCTTCCTATGCTCATCAGTCACCCTTGATCAATGATTTTCGGCTTGCATGTAAAAATTTCAAAAAATGTTTTGTATACTAGATACCCGCGGATACCATAAGAGGTTTTGTTTAAAAATACATCGTTCCCCTGATGACGGCTAGAGCTAATCTAGCCGAAAGCTTGGGTCAAAAAATTAATTTTGTCCTTGCTGATCCCAAAATTTTGAAAATGGAAACTTCACTACCAAGACGTCCTTTATTTTAACAATTGAGACAAGAAGGATAAGATGTGTACAAAGCCTCCTGTGAATTTTGCGAGTGTCACGAACGCCTAGGAATTGCAAGGGAATAGCTCCGCTTCAACTTACGATGCAAAAAAAATGACATCATTCCCAAGTCGCTAAGGATTCGACCCCCAATTCGATCTGCTGAAGCCGTAGAATATTTTCGGTAGACCGTCGCTAGAAAATGCTTAACGTTCATGATCAACGATGACCACAGAAGAATAAATTACAATCGGAAAAGAATTGAATGCATTGAGTTAGAACTACAAGGAAAAATTACTATTGAATTAGTAAACAGTCTCTAGTAAGCAGCAACGCTAAAACTGCAAAGAAAGTAACAATTTGAAAAATAACGTCTTAAAGAAAAGTATGATCAACTATCTCAATAGCAAAACCCTACCTTTCAAATGAATTGCGTAAAAAACTTGTCAAGCAAACATCTAACCGAAGATTAGCAAAAAATTTTGATGAAAGGGAAAAACTTTGCGCTCCCTCATTCTAAGAAAGATAAAATTGACTTCCTTGGCAACACGGAAACTGTAATTAGATAACTAACCGTTCCAGAGGAAGAAAAAGCCGTTCTTCGCTCCCGAGTAATAACTGCATTACAAAGTAGCTAGCGGGTCACGAATATTTCTAGAAAAGAAAAAGTTGCCATTAAAGAATTAAGAGAGGATGACTCAATCGTCATCGCACCTGCAGATAAAGGGAACTCGCTGGTAGTTATTGACCGACGAGATTATGAATAAAAAATAGCTGATCACTTAGCGAATAGTAGTACCTATAGGATAATGAACGAAAATAAAACCTATTTAGCAGTAAAGAAAGTGAACAAGCTAATAAAATAGTTGAAAGATGAAAATGAACTCACCGACTAATAGCGGAAAGCATTGTACGTAAACAAGTGCGTGACCCCCCTCTTCTACGCGCTAATCAAAACACACAAGGAAAACTACCCGATTCGTCCTATCGTATCTTTTATTGATTCACCAACTTATTAAGTTGCAAAATTTTTATCGGGAATCCTAACCCCAATTACAAACGAGGCATCGCAAAAACTAAAAAATAGCTTTCAAGTCAAGTAATTTTTGCAAGAAATCAACGTTCCGGACAATTATGTCCTAGTTTCTTATGATGTGAAGAGTTTGTTCACTTGTATACCTCAAAATTTTGCTCATTAATGTGTCGCCGAAAAATTGCAGAAATTCAACTCACCTCTTCAAGTAACTCCGATTTCAACTGAAGCTATTCTGCGGCTCCTCAACCTATGCCTGGAATCTAATCATTTTTAATGGAATCACAAAATTTATCAACAAGTAGAAGGAACACCGATGGGTTCCCCTATCTCTGTCGCGTTGGCCGAGATAACAATGCAAGCAATGGAGGATTAATTCCTATCAACACCCCCGTGCCAGCCACTGTTTTGGAAACGTTACGTTGACGATATATTGACTGCACTACCAGAAGATATGCCTGATACATTCCTCCGGCATATCAATGGGTTCAACACCAACATATAATTTACTATGGAATTAGAAAGTAATGGATGCATCCCGTACTTAGATATATTAATTAATCGGTTAGGCAATAATAGATTATAATTCCAGGTCTACCGGAAACCAACAAACACAGGCAGGTACTTAGACTATTTCAGTTATCATCCCTTATCACAGAGGAGGAGTGTAGCGAAATCCCTTTATCAGAGAGCAGTTAATATTTGTAGTGAGCAAAATTTGAAGTAAGAACTTTCAACAGTGGATTTATTATTGAAATAGAATAATTTTCCTCCGTAACTATGTAATAGCAACCGAGTAATGATTGGTGGAAATAATCAAAACCTCCCCATACTTCGATAAAGCAACGAAAATTCCTAACGCCCCCTGAAATATGTTAGCGTCCCGTATATTAAAGGTTGTTCTGAAAGAGTCCAGCGAATCTTAAAACCATTCAATGTTAAATTGGCTTTCAAATCTTCGAATACCATAAAAAACAGCCTAATCAGACTTAAAGATAAACGATAAAATTGTGAAAAAAGTAATCTTATATATAAATTATAATGTAAAAATTGTGAAGCATGTTACATTGGGGAAACGGGTAGAAATCTTTAACAACGAATTGATGAGCATGCGAAGAATGTGCAGAGGAAGAATAGGTTATCCCTTGTCTATTAGCATTCCAAAGAAGATAACCATTCTTTTGATTTTGAAAATGTATGTATATTATAAAATGTTAAAAATTAATACGCTCGAAAAATTGTCGAAGCAATGTACAGTGTTTAGGAACCTAGCAAAATTAATCGTCATCTTGATGTCCCCCCGCAGTTTCTTCCTATGCTCATCAGTCACCCTTGATCAATGATTTTCGGCTTGCATGTAAAAATTTCAAAAAATGTTTTGTATACTAGATACCCGCGGATACCATAAGAGGTTTTGTTTAAAAATACATCGTTCCCCTGATGACGGCTAGAGCTAATCTAGCCGAAAGCTTGGGTCAAAAAATTAATTTTGTCCTTGCTGATCCCAAAATTTTGAAAATGGAAACTTCACTACCAAGACGTCCTTTATTTTAACAATTGAGTCACAGAGATGTATATCCTGACTACAAAGCTTTATGTATGAGTATCAATAAGGTTCAAATCGTGTGAAAATTTACCTTCAAATGTAAATTTTCAAGTGAATAAACCCATCGTAATGCAATTAACCAAGGAACAACGTATTTTCATTAACAACGTCTACGATGCAGCAAAGAGTTTAATGTTCGAAATCAATTCGAACTGAGATTTCCTGAAAGAAGCTCTCCAACCAAGAAGATTGTCATGAAAACTGTTAATAAATACAATTTTACAACATTATTACTTCCAACATACATCAACATGCAACACTTTTACAACTATTATTTATCTCATTTCTGATACAACCAATTTTAGCGTGACAACATTTTTAGGGACAACATTTTTTTCCACCAAGTACAAAAACAAAATGAAATTATCTTCATTCACAGTACAGTAGAGTTATTACCATTTAAAGTTGTTTATTTTTTTATGATCCATACGGTATAGCTATAGGCTGCTGTGAGTAGACGCATGGAGGTGTGACTGCGGGGGTGTAGCATGGCGTGACACCGTCAGGCATTTGCATTGCACACGACTACCCCTAGCAGATCTTATTGTATGGTCTTGGGATGAGCTTGACAAAGAGAAAGGGACTCTTTTACAAGCCTGACCGACTCAGAACACGTTGTCTTATGTTGTGAATGATATTTTAAAGGAACAATGTATGGTCATCCTAATCTTGCTTCTATATAGGAATAAATGCTGTGTGAATGTGTAATTTTCGTTGGTCGATGCGTTCTGTTCACTGCGAAAATGCTTATGTTTTGTTTGCGTGTTTTGGATTGAATTGTATACACGCGTAAGTATTGACAGGTTATTGTGGCCTTGCCAACGCTTTGTCAGCAACTTTATACCGACTATTATATTTCCCCTCTTACCTAATTACCGTGGTGGTTGTTTGAGCACTTTCAAAATTTATTGCAGAATTTTCCAGCGGATGATGAGTAAATTTTTGTGCTCACTAATCTATTTTCTGCCCCTTATCTGGTCTGGGAAATAAATGGCTTCAATTTCCTTGCCCTACTGCTGTATTTCATTCTTCTGCATTACTGCAAGACTGTAAAACTCCAGTTTTATCACTTCCGTTGTATGATTGAATTTGTTCAAATGTGTAGTTGCCCCTCGTTACGCTTATCGACATAGATTACTGTGAACTGGATTCTCAAAAAATTTTGGATACGTACGAGGAACAATACCGAGTTAATTTCGATTAAATTGCAGTTGTTGATTTAATAATTATCGACTTCTAAGTGACACGTCATACTCCAGTTTCTTCATTGGAATTTATTGAAATAGAGTTATTCAAAATTACCTTTCTTTTTGAGATGCCCACACGGTGGCTAAAATTAACGTCACAATTAGTGAGCGTGACGTCGATCCTGAAAACACGGAAAGATGTAGGTGGAGGAATGCGTTTCCCAAAATTGTCGTTATGGAAGTTTTCTTCCACATGTCGATGACTTGGACCTGTATGTTGAAGTATGTAAAATATTCCTTCATCGGGTCAGTGATCCGATGTCAGTGTTGTATGATGCTTTGGAAAAAATAACCACGTTGGAAAATTACCTCGTTTAGAAAGGAAAATTTACATAATACGATCGCAGGATATGAAGATCATTGAATAGAGTAAATTCTTATTAGTGAAATAGATAGCTGCTGTGAAGTTTACCGTATCTGCATGAGATTATTTCTGCATTGAAGCTACATATGACGAAGAAAGAGAGCTCAGAATAAATGAAGTAACACAAATAAAACAAGTCAGATTACACCAGACCGTTGTCTCAGACTTTCAGGTGTTTATGTCTACTAATCGTTTTAAAAATTAATCAAATTTTCCTATTGTTTTTGACATGTTAAACCTACTATAGAATCCCATTGAAGTGCACTCCTTTAGTTCCTGGAACACTGCCATACCTAGAATCTCCCACCCTTAATTCCTGGAACTGTTCAGATCTTTCTTCCTTGACTCCAACGTAAGGAACACTACAGGGTTTGTGCGCAACACAGTAAGTCTGTCTCAAGCTGAGAATTTTCTCGAGACGCCTTGAGGGAGCGGAGCAGCCACTGGTGTTTTCTCCTCTAATGGATCGGTGAACTTTTTTGTCTTCAGTTTGAACACTAATTTTGAAACTAATTCCTTTATCTAGACTGTATCCTATCAGACATGTTTCGCTTGAAATTCTGGGATCAAGTTCACAATTATCCCCATTGCTTTTTTTCTTGTAGTTTTTACTTGTTGAGAATTCATACTGTTTCAGTTGCCATGATTTCTGCTATGAATCTGCCTAAGGCTGTCGGTTTCGTGTTGAATGTTCTGCTATTGAAGACATTGGTTTATGAGTTAGTCACTAATTGGATTTTAAAAATCTAAATTCACAATTTATTCAGAGTTAGTGACATTGTAAAAAAATCATTTGCATTATTTGCACGAAATATGTTCAAAAATATGTAACGTGCTCTGATATAGCTGGACATGGTTTAAGAGCAAAGGTAAACTGAAAACTCGTGGTTAAAAGTAAGAGGTGTAAAGTGCGATTAGCGTTCATTCTGCTTAAGTTTATTGTACTTGTCGAGATTAAATTTCGTACTGAGTTAGCCACGAAAATGGAGACTCAAACTTCAAATGAATAAAAAGTTAATCCGTTTTTGATTTTAATCCTGTGCAATTCTTGAGTACTTAACGAACATAATATTTTATCTTAAAAAAATTCACAAAGTTTGTATATTGTTCTTTTAATGTCGTAAGGTTACTATAATAACTGTTAAATTTTAATTTCATGTTTGAATATTCAATAAAAGTGTTACTAAATGATTAAATTCTTTAACTTTTTACTGTACTAATTAGAAATTTAAGCTCTAGCATTCCTAAACCTAGTGTTTTTGTACTTTCGGCGTACCTTGTTTTGACCGAACTCGAGGTGCAACATTTCGTACTTTACGCTCTGCTTGTTTTCTAACACGCTGAAACGAGCGTTCTGCTAACGTGTTTCATATTCAGCTTGAGTAAAATTTATTAAATCTCCGAGCCCATGCTCCTAAATCATGCCATGTGTTGAATACATAATCTGAGCGTCTAAAATTCTCTAGTGTTCTCATCTGAGTGCCGCTCAAAACCTGTGAGCTGCGGAGCTTCACTGAAGTCAATGGTTTGCTTTCTTTCTGTCCCCGGGCCAACTGCTGCTAGTCAATTGTACACAGCTAACGGCTGCCTGCTCAAGAGCTCACCGCGTACAAGCGACACTTCTCTGCCTCTCTCGGGTGCTCTTCATCCCTCTCAGCGATGAGGCCCGCTCTTAGTGCGAGCCGTTCATCTCGTCGCTGCAGTTTTCAGCGTTAACTTCGCTCCCTCTTCCTGTACGCAGTCAAGTTCACTTGGCTCTTTTGATCAAGGTTTCTTGTGTTATTTTGATCGTTTTTCTGTTTTCAGTTTCCTCTTCAGTCCCTGGAAAATACATTCCTCAATTCTTGTTTCGCAAAGATATTTTTCGAATGAAATCTTGACCAAAAATGTAATTAGATCATTTCTTTTGAATGCAACATAAGCCTTCTTAAACTTTTTTATTATATGGTCTAAACTTTGAAATTTTCTGATTGTAAAGAACGCATCTCTGTAAACCAGGCGCTTTACAGGGACAAGTTTTATAATGAGTTTGGAATCTAAGCGATAGTATTCAGAGAGTCTCATTCAGAGATTTTTTTCCTGTGCAGTCCGGGGACAATGTATAGCTTATATAGCTATTGCACCTCTATCCAGGGTGTTACTGCTTCATACTGAGTAAATTTGTGAACGTTGATATTTTTCGGTTTGCATCAGTCTTTTTCATAAACGTACTCGCACTGGACAAAAAAATTTAAGAAAAAATTAGCTTAACTTTTAGGTCGTTGTTCTACGTAGTTTGAAAACCTTGTATTTAAAAAACCTTGCAAAGTAAGGCATTAATCCATTTTACCTTGAGGAATATTCGTTGTTTGTTAATTGGTTGAGATTGAGAGCCTTTTTTAGGCCTGATCAGTTGACTAGCTTTCCGATTAAAAATCGTTACTGTCGAAAATTTAGTCCCATTTAACTCTTTTTTCAGTGTGAAGTTCCGAGAAGGATGTACTTTAATAAATTGTTCCTCAACGCGTCTTGCGCACATGCTTCTCCTCGCGGGATGTATGAGATTCCTCAGTCCCATTCAGGTAGGGTGCGCGTAATGCCTCTTGCCTGTCGTGCTGCGAGTTGCTCTGCGTCCAATGCGTCTCAGCAGCTGAAATCTTTTTCGTTTTCTCCTCTTTGGTGCACTCGTCGGAAACGCCCGCGTTCCATGTAACACGAGAATCTTTGTATTTATTTTTTCGAATATTTATGTGAATTAAAATAATATTCTTGAAAAGTCTGTTGAATCAAGGAAAGATTCATGCATCTCTTTCGGTGGTTCAACGATTTCTTGATAACTAACTTCTACTAGAGTTATCTTACTTAATTTTTACAAATATTCGGGGTTATAAGCAACGTCCGTTTTTTTATTGAAAGTCCTGTACTTGTTGTTTACTTGTATTTCTGGCCACTCCGTTGGCTATCTTTATAGAGCTGTAAATAAGTTGTGCTTTCTAATACCTTCGTAATCAATACTGTGCCAGCGGGCGGTCCAACGGACGTCTTAATTGCAGTGTTGTGCTGTTTCTTTGTCTCAACACATACCGTATTGAATCAACTTCGTCAACGATTTGCGAATGAATTCATCTATGCATGGATGTCAAGCGCTATTTTACTGAATACTTCACTGTTTCATGCAGCATATATTACGGAAATTTGGAGAATTTTTAATGTATATTTTGTGCACTGGTTGCCTAGATTTTGCCAATGATTAAAATATTTGAATCAAAATACCTAAAATGATGAAAAGAAGCAAAGAGAATCAGGAATTTTCCAATGTCTAGGATAATATTGGTAAACATTTCTTTCAATAGTTGTTTATCCCTATGAAACTTCTCGTTATCTTACCCAATTTATCCTTACATTTCTTGTAGTTTAAAATCCTTGTTAATTGCAGTTTCACAATCACACTCTTTATTTACTTCTATGTCTTGTTTTTGGATAACTGAAGCAAACGTTGAGAAGACCCTGACACTGACTACAGCAGTCACTGACGCATAAACTTCAGTAGCAAAGGTAAGTCGCTCGGCCAAGTGTGGGAGGGTAGCTGGAACCCCCACATGGGGGCACCAGCTACCATCAATAAAACTCAACCCTAACCAGACCTGCAAACTAGATATAATATATTCAAACCTTTATAGTTTGCGTAAGGAGCTTACTTGCGAGCCAGCGCGTGGTGATGGTCTTTTTGCTTGGTCCGGGCGGGCTGAGCGGCACACCATGTCAGTACTGAAATAAAACGTAATATACCTCAAAAATACAACTATGTCGCCACACAGCGATGATAGGAATGATATTTGCTTTATGTACAGAAATGACGAACTAGGGAATACCGAATTCACCGATAAAACGTCTTTGTAGCGTCTTCGGTGGTGAAACAACCTATATTATAATAATAATTTAGGAGCAAAGGTTCTTCGTTAGTGCAGGCGGTCTTCTTGTACCCGCAGGTGCGCCTTAAACCACCTTGATTCTACAAGCGCAGTACATCACGTGGGTTGCTTTATTACCTCGCTCACTGATAGAAATAACGCCCATATTTTCAGTCTCAAAATTACCTCACATCTGATAATAAGTTCATGGATTTATTTGGTCCAAAAAGCCGGCGAGGCAAGTCGGCCCGCGTAGGCTCTGTGTGTCCTGCGCTGCTGCGGCGGCTTAGCGCAATGAAGATGGAGGTCGCGAGCGCTCCGCAGCCCACTCCTTCTCCTAAAAATACAACACAAAATGGGACCCTGTAAATATCCCCTGTGAGCCTTCGCGAAGTATTTCATTTTTCTATATTTCTTTCACTATATTACTACTTCCAGTTTTGATCCTGAAATGGAGGAGGGTGAAGAGAAATGAATATGTAGTTTGAATCAAATGCTCTGTACTATTTCTACGTGGATTGTTTCATAATTGTTTTGTAACTCGATGATTAGTATTTGCAGATAGCTGTCAAGCACAGTGGTCTTCAATCTAAGTGATGTAAAATTGTACTTATCGAGTAAGGCTGCATTTGTCAAGTGAGTCTCCTGTAGCCACTAAAAAATGCAGGAGATGTAAGGATGACACAGCTGAGGCAAGAGAGTATTTTCAGTGGTTAAAGCTTGTTCAGTTTGGTCAGAGGTCCAAGATCGTTTGTTGCCCTATTAGTATTTTAGTCAACTTCCATGCGAGGGCGATAATTGAATTTCGTCCGCCAGTCTAGAAGTCAGACGGCCCTCGCACTTAGTCGATGCCTGACTCTCCTCAGGGGATACAACTATTTTATCCACCGAAATTAGCGCTCCCAGGGGGAAAATGAGAGGCCCTGTGCTGAAGGTTACTCTTCTCTCTTTTGGAATAGGATACATTTTATTTTATTTATGGACCATTTTTTCCGGTTAACTGCTATCCTTTTTGCCAGCACCTATTGCTTTCTACTTCAATTTTCATCGTGATTCATTAACTTTCTTCAATATCGTTGTTTTTAAGCGTAGGGTGTAAGTATATTGTGTGCGTAGATTCCCCGTTCCTTTAACACAATACTAGACAGTGTTTTCTTCTTTAATCGCTGAGGAACACCTTTGTTTTGGTTAAAGATGCTTAAACGTAAACCAACTCATAATCCAACCTACTCTAATGAACGCTAAAAAGAATGAACGCTCAGTGGGTCAGCAATTGGCTAAAAACTGTTTATTTGTGAATAGTTTCCTGTTTGTGTATTGGCAATGGCTTTATACCTATTTACCTTCAATAGATTTTGCATATTCGTATGTACTCAATGATAGACAAATTCCGCAGAAGCAGTGATCGGGTAAGTCTTTTCGTTTTTATGTATCTCGCTTTAGTCCCCGAAGAACAGCGAAATATTTACGGTTTGAGTCTATAAACAGTTCGGAAAGTACTGGATGCTCCATTTTCCTATGGTTTAGGAATGCGACAACCACGTCTACGATGAAAAAGACAACGCATTGAATCTCTCCCGTTCCTAACTTCGTGTGCAAGCTTTTTAATTGACTACTTTATGAAAGGAGAGGCTTCAAACGAAACCTGCTATAAGTAGTCACTTGATCGATAACTGGTCCCACAGAAAAGTCAAATGGAAAAAAAGGTCAAGCGATATTGGCGCTCTACAGTAATTATATATATACAGCAGCGCATTGGTCGTGAGCCTTTAATGTCACGACGGTCATCTCGCCCTGAACGCTTGCTGCAGCTGACCCGCGTGACATTATTGAGATACTCGCTAAATGAGATGGTCTATTGCGTAGGGAATCTTTCAGTTCGGTGACATCGCTTGCTCGAATAAACTTGGTAAAATATAGAGGACAATTTAGGTGAAGGAGATACTTTGAAACGGAAAGAGCGATTGAGGCTCATGAACTATTGAGACCCTGGAAAACCAAATGAAATTCGACAATCAGAAAGGACGGTGTGAAATAGAGAAATAGGTAGCAGAAAGACAAATATTTGAGGAGGAACTCAATAAACAGCTAGGCAAAGTTTTACTTGGATTGCTGGAGAAACCTGTGTTCATGGTTCGACAGACCCAGTGTTGTTGGTGTCATGCCAGGCCAAAATTACTCTGTGAGTGGGAATTAACACGTTTACTAGTGCGTGACGCATTTTTGGTAACTGAAGGGATTTTCATAGCACGCCCAAGCCCCCCGGTGATCACGAACTCAATTTTCATGTGTACTTAATCGAAACTGAATGAAGATACGATCCATTTATGGGTGTTCTTTTTAAGTATCGTGCTCTGAAACTGACTTTAATTAGATTTGAGTATTAAACTTCAGTTCAAACTGCTGCAATCACAGTGGTTCGCAAAGCGACTGAGTGAAGAGAAGTTGCAACTTATGACCGACTTCACGAGACAAAATACAGCTTTGTTAGGCAGAACTTCGCTCGAATTTTTTAATGTTAACACTCGAGTTACGGCGATGAACTGTGGAAGGCGGTACGGTTCACCTCGGGCACAAAATCATAAAGATCTTCAAGCGTTGTGTCGCCCGCGTGTAGTACTGAAGAGAGAGGAACTCTAAATATTTGAGCATTTTATGGCTCTACTTAGATGCCTTGTCTAATAGAGCATCTAAAATTTTTATAGATTCACAGGCTCTGCAGATACTGGCCATACATCAACACACTTGCTATAACTACATGAAAATTCTACTCCAAGAAATTGAATTAATCATTTCGAGGGAAATAATTGTCATAATTATGCTGAAGTTGATATACAAGTTGAAGGAACTGTGGCCTTATAATAGCATTTCCAGGGAGAAAATGTGAAGTCCCAAGTTGAAGGTTAAGTAAGCTTTCCTTTTGTTAAAGTAGAATAGTGTTTGTGTTTTGTTACGGTCCATGTTTTTTCGGTCCTGGTTTTTGTGTCGGTCTTTTTTATTAGCAGATCTGTAGTATCAGCAAACGCCTAATACTTTTCCAATTTTCATCTTGTTTCATAAACTTCTTTCCCAACTCACTGTTTCTATCCCCAGGATGTCTTGTGTGAGAACACACGTCGTGCATAGATTCCCCGTTCCCTAATCTCCATACTAAATAGTGCCTTCCTCCTTGCTCACTTGGGGCACCTTTTTTTGTGTATAGCGAAGGTAGTTGCGAACAGATTGAAAAAAAATCTTACTATATTTATGAACATGATCATGTTTTCCACCCGCAGAGAAAATAATTTATGGCAGTCTCTTAGAAAAAATTCCCCTGAAGTCAATGTAAATGTCCCTCAATGACAAACCGTAATGCAGGGCCATTACTTTTAAAATGAAATAATAGCCTCCTTTGAATCGTGTTGCGATCCAGAAAATTGACGATGGTTCTGCGTTTACGAAAGACGTCGAGAAAATATTAAGTAGAGTTAGAATTCCAGCCAGACATTCAAACGTATTTGTAATTTACATCATTATAGGTGAGGCAATAGAAGTTCCAGACTCCTGGTTGAAGAGTTCAAATGTTCAGACAAATCTTGCACCCAGTATAGCTGGTTGCGACTGAGCATGAATAATATTATTGTTGGTTGTATTGCATAATTTGTACGTAGACGATTTGTTGAAGCAGTTCCTGATAAATTTTAGGTAATTTGTACCGTGGAGTGAAATCTGTTCGTTGGGACCGGGATTCAATTTTACTGGAGAGAATAATATCTGAATGGGTTTCTCAAATGAGTCCCTCAGAACAGCGGAGTGTTACAATTTCCTTTGATATATCGTGAGATAAAACATACATTAGTGAAATTCAACTCCTGATTTGAATTGTTACTGCCTTGTCTATTTCAACAGTTTTGATACTCGCCACTTAACTACACGAGAACGTACGTTTTCAGAATGGTCGCCTCTATGCATAATCTACCTAAAATAATTGCAGCCCACGTAATTGTATCGGGTGGACGAAGATTTCTCAAGGCTTCCCGGGGTTGAGTGGGCGGAGGTGAACTTTTGCCTCTCATTTCTGGATCCGGACGGCAGGCACCGAATATTTTTCAAACTACACTTAAAAACATCATAAGCTGTCAGCTGTACTGTTACGTTGACGTTAGTTGCTTGGAAATCCGGGCCCTGTACTTTGCATGGCCACGTTGGATTTTCGTTACGAATAAGATATTTATGTGTAAAATCTCGGGGGTTTGAACGCGTCATTCGCCGTTCTTGGCGCATGGCGAACTGTCCCAATCTGTATCATGTATTTTCCGTTCATTGATGCTTAGATTTTACCACACTTTAAAATTGCGAGTGTTGCACGTTAATGAACGTGGAGGATAATTTTTGGCTTGTCCACGTCGGGTATGAGTACGATACGCTCATGGTGTCATATTAGATACGCGTACTATTGCAGACAGGGCGGTACCAAGGCCATCGTTCCTGGCTGGAAATGAGAGATAGCGACTCAGAGATCCATAGAAAAGCCTTCTCTCTTAAGAGGATTTTTTGGAAATTTTATTCAACTCTCGTGCTGTAATAGCCTGCAGATTATTGGAGCTTGATTTCTTAGATTCAAAATCCATTTGAGGTGACATTTACGAAGAATTCGATAATTTATACGTAGAGCAAAAGTTAGAGTTAGAGAAAGAATTTATGAAGAATTGGAATTACGTAAGCATGGTTCGTCTGTCCCCCTCAGGGGGATACATCTATTGTATCTATATGGGAATTAGCGCTCCCAGGGGGACAATGTGAGGGCCCGAGCTAAAGGTTAGGTAAGCTTTGTTTTGTTAAAATAACGTAGGTTTTTGTTTTGTTACGGACCAACTATTTTCGGTTCATTGCTGTCCTGTTTTTTCAGCACCTACTACTTTCTTCTTCAACTTTGATCTTGTTTCATGAACTTCTTTCTCATCTTTCTGTTTTTATGTCCTTTCTGCATAGATTCCATGTTCCCTCAACTCCATACTAAATGGTGCCTTTTTCCTTCCTCTCTTTGGATCTCATTTGTTGAGGATAGGGAGGGTTAAAATAACTAATAATAATCTAATTTGGTTCGTCTGTTGACGATTTTCTCTTGATCAGATATGTCGTCTGTCAAACGCTGCTGGTAGTCTTTTGTCTCGCTATCCAATCCTTTCGCTCAGTTCGATTCTTGGCTAAAATCAAAAGAGAATCGTTGAGTTCTGGGACGTTTGGGAATGGCCTCGACTGTTGCAGAGCTCTCACTAACAAGTCTAACTAGGATAAAAAAATAGGAGCATTCCATCGAGAAAAACGAAGGCAAACATTATGCCTAGCTCACGTCTTGACTTGCTCGCTTCTCGTGATACCTTCACGCTTCTCGTGATTTCACGTCTGGTGTAATATCGTTCTCGCGTTTTGGGATAGACTACTAGTACGTTGGTCCCTACGATGCTAGGTTCCCTATATCTGCCTTCGCTAGATGGCGCTCAGAGAAGTTCGGTTAGTTGCGTTTACCTAGATGGCACACAAAACTATGAACTTGGAGCTTGCACCTTCCCTTGCTACAGATTTCCTGATAAAATCTTTTCGTCGTTTCATAAGCAGACGCGGTATCTTTTACTTGATCAGGATTCATAAATGAGTTTTGTTAGCAGACGCGAAGAATTAACAAAAACAATCAAACCACGTAATAACTGCGAGATGGAGAATATCTGCAACGACTTAAAATGAAAAGTTTCACACTCTCAACTGCAGGAATTTTGGTGGGGCTCTGGAGGCACGGGCGGAATTATATCTAAGGGAATTAGCGCTCCCATGGGGACTATGTGAGGGCCTGAGCTAAAGGTAAGGTAGGCTTTTTTTTTTGTTAAAATAGAATAGGTTTTCGTTTTGTTACGAACCATCTTTTTTTCGGTTCACTGTTGTCCTGTTTTTTAGCACCTACTACTTTTATCTTCAACTATTTCTTGTTTTATGATCTTCTTTCCCAACTTACTGTTTCTATGCCCTTTCTGCATAGATTCTGCGTTTCCTTAGCTCCACACTAAATGGTGCCTTCCTCCTTCCTCTCTTTGGATCGCATTTGTTGCTACGAGTAGGGAGGCTTAAACTAACGACTAAACTAATCATTTTGAATGGACAGATATTTGTTGCCGACTTCTCCTCTACTACACAGTTTCTGAATGGTGGGAAGAAGTGTTATGAGGAGACACTTCCATTACTTCTTCGGGATCGTCCTCCCCACCTGCATAATCTATGGGCAATCCACTAAGCACTCGCATCTCTTGCATGCTTCTGCCGGGTACATTAGCTCTTGGTTCCTGCCTGCGAGTCGTTTCAGGGAATTTGGTTTCCCCAAAGTATTCCAAGAAGTGAGCTATGTACAAGCTTTGCTGCTCCTGTGCTCACCAGTCGATCCCTTTTGCTTGAATGGATCCAAGCACGTCAGCTAAGTGAGCTCTCGAGTGCTGCACAGGTTATTCGCAGAGAAAAGATACTTTCAGCCGCTGAGACAGCCGTCTGCTTCAGCATATTCCCCTCCACCAACCGGTCCCCGCAGTCTTTTCGAGGATCTTCCACGTAAAATCCTTTGCTTAAATACCGATCTTTGATTTACAGTAAGCCAGTTTAATCATGACTTTAATTACAATTCTGAATTTGATTCCGCTCTAGCGGTTTGCGTCTGCACTCTACCAATTGCACTCCCACTCAAATATATGAGCTTATTGGCTTCGCTGCATTTCTGGCATTATTTAAAATTTTCCCTCCTCGTGTTGTTTTTTGCCTCATGGGCTGAACAAAAATTATACTGCATAATTGTACCTGTGCAATTTTTCCAGCACTTACCAAAGCATTTTAAAAACTTTGTTATTGCTGTGTTTTTTCTGCCTGTCATTTTTTAGATATGCTGCTTCAAATATATTTGGAATGGGAAGCGTCGAAAATAAGCTACACAAATTTATTCATCAGTTCAGTACAAAATGATGCAGCATGTAAAGTGTTGAAGCATCAAATCTTTCTTTTCTAACCATGACTCATGCCATTACACCCGGGAAAAGCTTATGAAGGAATGCTTGGAAATATCACACGCGACAACACTACAATGCATCCCCACTTGACACTTCCCTTGCAATAACTGGCCAAATTCCTGCTGTTTCTGCTGCAGTTTCACAAGGAGTGACGGTAGCGTGGATGTGATCATGTGAGTGCGTGCAGGGAAGCCGGGGGAGTGTGAGCTGAGAGAATCTGGCGTACAACGCCTGCGGGGTTGCTGGACTGGACTCCCTGCTGGCCACCATTGCAACACGAATACAGTGTGTCATTCCTCTGAGGGATACAAGTACTGTGTCTATGGGAACTAGTGCTACCAGAGGGAAAAGATGAGGTCTCGAGCTTAAGGTTAGGTAGGCCTCTTTGTAGAAATAGCGTAAGTTTTTTTGATTTGTTAAGGATAATTTTTTCGATTTACTGCTGTCCTGTTTTTCAGCACCTACTACTTTCTTCTTCAACTTTCATTTTGTTGCATGAATTTCTTTTGCAACTTAGTGTTTCTATGCCCCTTGTTCAAAAATTTCCCGTCCCTTTAATTCCAAAAAACACGGTGCTTTCCTCTCTTCGGAACACCTGAGGGAAGCTTAAACACCTGCTGAGGGAAGCTTAAACTAATTTTCTAATCTAATATACAGCGTGTCTTACAAAATGTCCTCGCTCTTCGGCTGTCCAGAACTCGTGCCTTTGGTATCGATGTTGGTGTTTATTGACATCGGTATAAGCCTATTGACTTGAATAAAAAAATGAATTTATTGAAATAAAATGTCGTAAAAAACTTATTTCCAGCTGAAGCAAAAATATACACGAGTAATCGTCAATCAAAGCATGATCACGTGTTTTTTGAATGACCCTGTCATCAAAAGTCTCTCTATAACAACAGGTTTATTAACACTTTGCGACGTGCGCCATCGGTGGTACACGGAGGTAATTTTCATAATGCTGCTGACCGGCCAGTAGTCGTAAACTCAATTTTCATAAATATTTAATGAAAGCTAAATGAAGGCACGATCCAGTTCATGTTTGCTATTTTCCAAATAGCTTACTACAATTGACATTAAATTTGAGTTTGGTGTTGAACTCAATATTTAGTAGTCGCAGTCAAAGTGTTAAAATGATTGACTCGCTCGCTACGTGTTTGTGGTAACGGCGATATCATAACAGCAGTGGGTGCGTGTGCTGCTTGCTGATGCATACCAGTGAGTGACAGGAAATTCGATGCGTGTGAAGCTGTGAGTTCCAATTAATTTTTTGAATGGAATGGTAAAATAACGAGAAAAAAGTGAAAGAAAGAGCATTTTTTATGGGGCACACAATAATTCAAAACCTTCTTACACAATTCTCAAGTCCATACCACTGGAACTTTCCGTGTTATGCTTTGAGCGTACGCATTTATCAATTTTAAAACATCAACTTCTACCAATAACCTTTGTAAAGGGATCGATTATAAGCACGTTGATATATTTTATTGCTGCATCGCTGATAACGATCAAAAACATTCTTATCTTCAAATGCAACGATTAAAAATGAACTCCCGCGAGCAGTTTTCTCAGCAGGTTTCTTGGCAGGATTTAAAAAATTCTGTCACCCACGTGACAGCTTTATGATTAATTCGAGGTCAACGAAGTTCTTTTCGCACATGAAAAGTGAACTGAAATTCTTGTGATATCTTCTGCTGAACGATCATTTCATATTTCTCATAATTATGACCTCTTGGAACACGATACCTTCAAATGCTACTAGAAAATATTGTAGTGTAAAATTGAACAAGTTTATCATGATTTATCGTATACTAAAATATGTGAACGGATCTGCAATAATAAAATTTAAGCTACGTCTTTTATTTTTCATGGTGAATTTATAAATATTTTGCTACGTATCTGTTTCCCTTCTGTGTTCAAAATGCGCGAAGTTACCATTGCGATAAATTTCATCCGTGTTCAGAAAAGAAATAATTCGAGGCATCGTCTCCGCTAGGTCTCCTTGGTCAAAGTTCCTTCGTTTTCTATTTTTGAGCTCAGTGCAAGTTTCTTTTTCGAAAGTTTTGCTTTTTCAAAAGATTGTGAAACTTCGTGTTTTATCTCTGAGGAAGTTCTTCCAATGTTGAATTGCCTGAAAACTTCTTTAACAAAAGAACTATTTATTCAGACGCTTCGCACTGGAGCCGTTCTTCCTCCTTGGAAGACTGATGTCCTGCGGTGAGGAAAATTCGTCTTCTCAAGCGGCTCGTTGTTTCGCGCGCCATCTCGCCACTGTCCATGTTCTTCACAAGCCCTGCACTCTATTGCTCGAACATTCCTTTGCAAATTTTTGCTAGCTTTAAACTCTGTTTGTTGCGAGAACTTATATTTCGTGTGGGAACATTAACAGGACTTGGAATGCTCACTGCTGAAGAGAAATGATTACTGTGAGAGTCGGTTTTCGTCAGCCAGCCTTAGAGACACGAGGTCTTTGGGAAAATAATCAAGTGCCTTTATGCGGATTCAGCATCACGGATTGTGAGAACTTTTGTATATTTAGCTTGCACTTGAACTACTCTGCAGAAATTTCCAGTGGAAATCCTAAGTATCGATAGAGTCTTCAGAGAGCTCGGCTGCAGCCACTGCGCAAGTGTCCAGCACTCGAGGCTCGGCTCGAATGCTTCTGAAGTTACGGCACAAAATTCAGGCAAGAAAATGTTGACTCGTCATTGCCGTCAACAAGAGTCCCTTGCCGTCGACAGTGTTGAGTGTGGAGTAGATACCCTCGCATTTGTCCACGTTATTAGATATAATGCATCAAATGTATTTTATAAAGTGTTCACTGTTCAGCTATTTATTTTAATCACAGTATTTTAGATTCCATTTTGAGCATTTATTTTTTTTTTCATTATCGTTAACACGTATGTGTACTACTAATAAATAGTAAATCATGCTGTTCCATTTGTTCTGCTTCAAAAAAAATTTATATTCCACGTCGTCTTTTTTTAAGCCAGGAGTATAACAATCAAAATATGGTATACTTTGAAATGCGTACTTGAAACTTGAGGTTCAAATAATTTTCTATGTATTCAATGTCCTGTAGACTTACGTCAATGATTCACGAATTATTTTCTGCTTATGAGAAACACGCAATCTTTTTAGTCATCGCTCGATGGCGTACACTGATGCCCGAAGTTTCTGTCCACCGTAGATTTAGTGAAAGAGATTACGAGCTCCTACGTATATTGGTGGCTTAGTGATGTTTTTTGTAAGCGTCCTTCATCCCATTCTCCTATATTTGTGTACGGTATGGCGCTCTTTTTCACTGGTACATCATATTATATCGAGTGCACCCATTTATTTCAGATTTTCCGTATATTCCGAATTAATAAAATTTTTGGTCAATTCGATTCTAACAGTTACCAATACTGAGCTCGTTTCTGAACCATTTGATTGTATCGAAAATTGAGTTCTGGCCTTATTCACACTTGTATGTCATCAAGGTATTCACATTTTGTACCATATTGACCTCAACCTTGAAATATGAGGTCTATACTGAGTTGGAATTGGAAGAGAGCTTTGTAATCATTGCTAAAAGTATTATTTACCGAAAATATTTCGAAAGTTTTCTAGAATGATTCTCGCGCTTCAAAAAGCAATGCTGTTCTTCTTTTGTAAACGAGCGTGTTAAAAAGACCTCTTTAAATATGCATTAGAAGACATAAATGTTTTTTTTTAAATTATTCTTTGCTCTAATTTTTAACGTGTTCAACTCCAAAGCTTTTGCTTACTAAGGCGCCTAATTAGAAATTAAATTGCGTGGTTATACTGAGCGGCGCTATTTCTCTGTAACGTTTCATTCCTTAATTTGATGAGCGTACAGCGAAGAAAACTGTGCATAGTAAACGCAAGTAGCGCTCCACCAATAGTTGCTCAGTATTTTTCATTAGTCCTTTCGGGAATTCGAAAACTTTCATGGAGTCGATCGCGCATGCAAATCCTGCCTGAGACTTCGCAGCGGAGACCTCCCGTCTCTACGGCCTTTTGGGCCATTGCTGGGAATAATAAAACTCGAGTGTGTAGGGAAAAAAACAATGGGCCGAATCATGCTCGTTCTTTGCGATCCTAAAAACTTTGAAACTATTGTTCAAGCGCAGCTTTTGAAAGTGTCGAAGGAAAAAATTGTGGGAGTGTTTTTCGGAAGGTTGCTGTGATGGTATCAGTCGAATCATTTAGTTGGTTCAAATATTTTGAGTTTTTCTCATTTCGTGCCTACATCTATTTTTCCTCTCGCTTCAAAAATTTTTGTTGTTATTAAATGCTTTCTTTCGGAACTCTACTAATGCCTTACGAATACTATTATGTTATAGCTTTTATCTAAACTATCAGCGGTTCACTCTCTGCTTACGCAGAGCGCTCGACGAGAAACTTGAACGCCGAAAAATCTTAAATTCCCCAAGCTAAAAAAAAACGTCGTATTATTGGTTCATTTCTAAATGGTTGTCTGGTTTCGAGGAGGAAATTAAAATAGAGCTTCCATTTGTCACTGATGTAGCTTTAGATGCCAATCGCGTCATCACATTTATCTGGCCTGAATTAGCATCTCCCTGGACCCTCTCAAGCAATGGAAGAGAGCGGTTGGTAAAAAAATAACATAAAAATAAGATAATACATTGACTTTTCTGTATCTATCCTCGAGTGTGATAATTCCGTGATTGTTTTTTAAATAAAATAAATAAATTGTAGAAAATTCTCTTGCAAAAATTGTCAATTTGAAGGCGAGCAAGTGGTATGGAGGTCTACCATCGCGTATCAGAGCAAGTTTTCTTCCCATTTAGCAAGTAAGAAATGAAGCAGTCCCGGAATGCTCAACCTTCAAAGTAGGATGAATGTACTGACTAGTTCTGTGGTGCTGACGCTTGTATCTATTACTGCTTATGTGATTAAAAACCTAAGGGGAAGAACTGTCCTCTCCTTTGTACTGTGAACCATAGTCTGATTTCTTGGTATTTTATATAGGTGAAAACCTCTGTTAGTAACATCGACTCACTTCCACCACCTAACAGTGGTTCTAGCGAGAAAGGTATCCTTTCGTAAGAGCAAAGTAACTCGTCTTCTTGCAGATCCAAGAACTCGAATTGATGTTTGCGTTGTATTTTATGTTCATTGACGCGCGAGAATTCATTCATGCTAGAGTGGAGGAGATCGATTACTGTAAGCGCTCTCGAGAGAACACTCGCAGCCTCTGTAGAGCACTCATCCCTCCGACGAGCCTAGCCGCAGTGTTGCAACGCAGAATGTATTTTGTGGATCTCGTTAGCCGGCTACTGAAAGCACGCAATTCCTGAATAATGTGTAAAAAAACACGCATCAGTATGAAAGGCAGATAATCGTACCATAACTTCTACATGAACCAAAATATGTCCGTGAAACTCAGGCCTTCTTTTGTTGTTTTCGACTCAAAGAAAATCGCCGAATTTTGGTACACACCTTCTAAAGTAGTGAGAACTCAGAATTTTTCAACTATGGCTATCAGTAACATGCGCGTGTAAAAAGGTTCATCTTAATTCTAAAGAAACAATCAACCTCACGATTCTGAAGGTGTGACGTGTGGCTACAATTAGAAATAGTGCTCAAGAAATGACAAAGGACTTAAACTGTAGCAGCTTTCACTGAAACTTTTCTAGGTCGTAGAGTAGAAGTAGAATTTCAAATTAGATTAAACTATGAGTAAAACTCGAGAATTTTTGGTCGGTGCGGAAAACCAGAGCAGGCGAAAGTTTTCTTCAATAGAAATGTCGCGAAATATGATAGCTCCCGTCTGCATTGGCTTTACGCAGAGTATTTCCTTTCTTATACAAAATACCAATGATTGCGAGGTGTGTTACATAGTGTACTTCACATTTCTTCTACCGCAGGGCTTCTCAACCGCGGGTACATGTTCCCCTAGGGGTACGTTAAACATACTTCATGTGTCAAAATATACAATGTATATATACATACAACCCTATAAGTATACATAATTATTATTCATTTAGTTTGTTTTTATAGTTTTTTAAACTTTGAACTGTTCTTGACACGCTGGGTACACGCTGAAGACACCATTAAGCTAAGAGGGTATACGACAATAAAAAAGGTTGAGAAGCCCTGTTCTACCAAATGTGTTTCAATAATTACTAAGCCTGTTTGCCATCGGCAGCACCGTGCTAGTAAGAAGTTTTCATTACACAGAAATACGTATCAGATCTACCTATTAAAAGTCCTTGGGACTACACTGGCTGTTTTTCTAGCGCTCTTTCAGTTTCATTTTGAGTTAGCGACCTGACGGCTGGGCTTTACAAAGCCTTTACTTGGCCCAAAGTTTTAATCTAGCGGCAAGTTAGGCGTCGTCTTCCGAGATACCAAACTCTGCTCGGGCTGTGCTCAGCCTGCGAATTATTTTTGCTACAAGTTCAGTTCTGCGATTGATTCTCACCTCGCTCTGTAAAAATCGGCCATCCATGTCTGGAGGCCGTAATTCATAATGCCTGCTGCACACTGTTTGAAGTGACGCTTCCAATTACATATTGCTCACGGCTATGGAAATGATCACTATGAAAGTTTGAAGTAGTTTCCGCCGTGTCAGGACTAAAAGATCAAGATTAAAATAGGATTATTTCTGTCATTTTACGATGGTGTAATACTCAAGACATGTTTAACTGATGTCATTCATATTTCAAAATTAGAACATACAGATACTGCACCTAAGTTAGAAGATTTTGATGAGTATACTGTTGAACAAATTTAATGGAGGGTATCCTTTGCTGTTTTGGCGCTCCCAGGGGGATTATGTGAGGGCCTGAGCTAAAGTTAGGTAGGCTTCCTTTTTGTTGTAATAAAATAGGTTTTTGTTTTGTTACGGACCATCTTTTTTCGGTTCACTGCTGTCCTGTTTTTCAGCACCTACTACTTTCTTCTTCAACTTTTTTCTTGTTTCATGAACTTCTTTCCTAGCTTACTGTTTCTGTGCACCTCGTGCATAGATTCCGCGTTCCCTCAACTCCACACTAAATGGTGCCTTCTTCTTTCCTCTCTTGGAACATCTTTGTCGTGGTTAAGGGAGGCTAAAACTTTCTTATATAATAATAATAATAATCCTTTGCTGTTCTTCGCTAGATGATCGTTTCTCTAATGAACGCTTTGAGTAAGGTTTTTTTTCTGTTCACGAGAAATACACCAACGCTTTAAATCCTTTCGATAGAGCTAAAATGTATCATAGAAGTAGTAGTAGCAGCATAGCAATGATGTTGCGTACTAATGCATTACCTGTGATGGGTGTAATATCTGGTTACCCGCTATTGTGTTGCCTTAAATTTCCCGGTAACGCCCGTTCTCTTTCAGCAACCTAAAAGGGACGTCGTGCATGTGGAGATCTTCATAAGCTTTACGTAAATTGACAAAATTTGATATTTTTTCTAATACGGCCTACCGGTTGGATGCTCCGCAGAGGAAGATACCCTACCACGACTTGACGATGGATCGTATTGGAGTTAAAGTTACGCTTTGAATGAGTCACTGTCCTAGTGCTGGTGTAGGTTAGTGATATGCAAGTAATGCTGCCAGTTTGTTCACTCTCGACAATGTTAGCTTTATGTGATGTACCTGAACTCGAGTCGCTGCTGAATAGAATACTTAGATCTGCTTCTATTACGGTAGATCAAATTTGGTAGCTGCAGGTAACGAGCGGACGATGATTTTGAAACAGTGAATCTGTCTTGCATTTTTTCCCAGGCATTCACAATAATTATGGCTGAAGCGTTTCCTGCCTTAAACGCCAGAGCTTCTCTCGCTCATTTGTAAGTTTTCCGAAAGTTAACGAAAATAGAAAATATCTGAGAACAGAAAATGATTCCTTCGTCACAAGTCGGAAAGTAAATTATTTTGTATATTACATATATACGCTGCTAAACAAATTCAGTTTTCTAAAAAATATCTATGTCCTCGGGTATCGGATGGAGTAAATCCAGCCGAAAGCTTTGGCCGTTTTAAAACGTCGTTGTGCCATGATGCGTCCGGTCGAAAAAGAAATTGAAAAGAAGGAACTCGTCAACCAATCATAAATCGGAAGCCCGAGCCAAGCAGTATGACGCAGGCTGTAACATGAATCCGATTTGTGACCAAAATTCTAGCGAAATCGTGCATTATTCATTTCTGAGGAGTTCAGTTTTGGAAGTTGGAAATTTGTCATTAATAATTAGCGTTTCATGCATAATAAACGCAACAACGTTCAGCTTGTCATCAATGGAATTGGTGATCTCTTATGAGTTGTGGTATGCCACTTTAATATCAGGTGTAAATTTTGGGTACAGAACTTCTAAAAATACGTTTTTCACGCTATTACCTTAGAAACGCTCATTTGGATCGGTGAGCATAGTGGCGCCATCTTGGATCAAGTTCAAGCATTAGTAATTTTGTCTAAAGGCTATAAGTTATGAGTTATCTTTTATTTCTATTTATTTTGTGCATACTTTCACCTCATTGCAGGTACAAATTTATTTTGCTACTTTCCTAAGATACAAAAAGTTGGTTGAAAAACAGCGGGACCACATTCAGAAATGTAAACTTTCATTCGCCATTAAAATTTTTTTTATTTACTCAATAACAAAATAAGATGAAACTGCTATATTTCTAAATGAAATTTCATCGTTATTAATAGCTTATATCGCGATGACTGAGTTTCGCGGGGAAAGATAATTGTAAATAGTTGAAAACAATAAAACGTTGTCTTCAAGAGGGCAAGATTCTGCGTTAACTCTTCGGTTACAAACTGGGAGACGACACCTGGGGACACCCGAGGCTCAGTCCCCTAATGGAGGGCTTTCTCTCTGATGAATGCTCCTATTCTTTGCGCAGTTAATTGTAACCAAACATTGCAGCCCCTCTGGAAATCGTTTGACATCAGCGCTGGATGCCACCCGAGACAATCGCCGCAAATGCTATGTTTGTTCAGCGCTCAATACAGAATGAATACTTTGATGACTAATTCCTTGAATAGTCCGACACATCAGCACAACGAGACCATCAATGACTCGTGGTGGTCAGTAGCATCCTAAACAGCCCCATGACAGTTAAGGAAGAACTCGTGTTCTTCTTTTAAATGAACTAACTGAAGTCTTTCAGTGTGTTACTTCAGCTCTTCATTTTATCAAGCTTGCTGCGTGTAGGGCTTTTACCCCTCATTGTCTTACTTCCCGTCTTTCTGTTAACCTTCTTTCTCTTTTCCCTCTTCTTTCTCTATCGCGTTTAAATTTGCTTTAAATTCCCTCTGGCGCACGGTACTTATGGTCTACGGCAATTCTTATGGTGCCTCCACTTGAGGGAAAAGTATTGTATCTATGGGAATCAGCGCTCCCAGGGGGAATATAATTCAGGAATATGTGAAATTCCGAGCTGAAGGTTAGGTCAGCCTTCCTTTTCTGAAATCGAATAGGTTTTTTTATTTTGGTACGGTAATCGTTTTCCGTTCACAGCTGTCCTGTTTTTCAGCTACTATACTACTTTCTCCTTTCATTTTTGTCTTGTTTCATGAACTTCTTTCTCAACTTACTGTTGATATAGATCTCGTGCATCTATTCCGCGTTTCTTTAACTCCATTCTAATTGGTGCTTTCCTCCTCCTTCTCTTTGGAACACCTGTATTGCGGTTAAGGAGGCTTGAACTAACATCTAATCTAATCTTTTAATGGCGCACGGTATTTCTGGGCTACAAGATCTCCAATGGCGCATGACATTTTTGATGGTCTATGATCTTTCTAGGTATTTCGGTGTTCCCTTTACCACGGCTAGTGGTAGCTATTGTAATTATGTGTGAGGGGAATATTCTGAATTTGGTCAAGAATCTTATGTAGGGTACGTTCTTGTAGGATTGTACCTTGATGACCTGCACCTTTACTCGGTGCGTCTGATGCTATCCATTAATGAGTGAATTAATTAATTAAATAAATAATTGGCGAATAATTCATTAATTGATCAATTAATGTACGATAAAATGTTGACTTCATTTAATTAATCTTTTGATAGTTCGTTCTAGGTAGAAAACTAAGGCCCTACATCGGGGTTTTCAGTATTATTTTGTTATTTAGTTAGATCATCGAACCAATACCATCTGGGGTTCCTGTGAGACAATTTCAAGGTGACCCCTAGCGATTGTGCCAGCAGCAGCCAACTGGGGATCTCCCCAGTACGAGATGGATGCCCGATGACGACTTGAATACTCAAATGTAGATTTATAGAGCTGCTCCCCAGCAGACAAACAATTTGCCTCCTCACAGTGTGGACCCCACACAAGGAGCGAGCGTTGCGAATAAGGTGAATATATAGAGAGAGAACTGACGAATATGACAGGCTGATGTGAGGAGGACGTTGTGAGTGCCAAAGCGGTAGAAGTTGAAACGATCCAATTATTAAGAGGCGACCAATGACGAGAGAACTGGAACCGTTGACAAGTGAAGAGAAGACGACGGAATGATCGACGCGCACGCTAGATGCTGAGACTGGAAGCAATATTTGTGAACTGCATACCGAATTACGTCGAACTGTGTCATTCTCTTGCGTCAATATCTTCAGAGACTCGAGTGTGTTGGCGCAACGAGACATAACGAAGGCAATTGGAACTCCAGAGAATATCATAGAATCTGGGCACAACAGTGTCTCATTGAAACAGTATGTCCCACTCAGTTGAACTGAAGCAACTGGACCGCATAGTCGGTAAAGGAGTGGTTATTGAACCCCATCGATCACTGAACACTGTTCGTGGTGTTGTCTGTAGCAAGACTTCTGAACAATGCTCAATGAATGAACTGAAGGACCACTTAGCTGACCAGGAAGTGATTGACCCACGGCGAATAGAGTTGAGGCGAGATGGCGAGAAAGTCATAACCGACCATCATGACATTTCAAAAACACTCAGTACCCAGAACTGTGAAATTGTTGTCTTGACGCAGCCAACTGGTGGAGGAGTGCAATTGGAGCAACCGCAGCGATGCTTAACATGCCCACGCCATAACCAAGTCACTAAATACTGCCGCAAGAAGCCGACACGTGCTCCCGATGTGGGCAGGAAGGGCACCAAAGAAACACCTGTCCAAATGCCGTGCGGTGTTATTGCTAGCAGTCGCATTACACAAACGATTAACAATGCCCCAGGTATGAAATGAAAATGTGGCCACTCAACAGAGCCGAAAGGACCTCTCGCTCAGAAGCCATGGACCTCGTTTTAAAGAAACATTTGGAGCCCCAACGGATGTATAGTTCACCTGTTAAGGGAGTTATCATAATCCCAGCGAATGCTCTTAGCCGCTATTCATAAATATCATATGCCACAACAGCCGACCCTGACCGAACAAGAGCCTAGAAGACCAAAGATAAGGCCGGTTCAACCAAAAAACAACAGTGACCGGTTTCCTGACCAAACCACTACGCACACCGACTCAACCTCACCCAATGCAACATCCATTACAGCTTCGTCTGATGTAAAATTGATGGCCACCTATTGAACGAGAAAATGTTCAGAAATCCCAACAAGTTTCATATTTCAACCAAACATTTAACCGGAAGAGACAATTCTAAAAGAATATAATAGTACTCTATTTTCTACATGCAAGGAACCCACAGACTGCAAGCGTCAACGAAAACAACTGACCTCATTAGGAACGCAAATACCTGCAAACCAAAGCCTATTGCAGCAGCTAATAAACAACGGGGCTGAGACTGAACATCACGATCAAGAGACAGCCAAAAAATTCCAATGATCGAAACTTTACGTGAAAGCAACGCATTATCTCAACTTTGAGAAAGAAACGATTAAAGAAGAAGAAAAAAATCAATTAATTTATTCAATGGAATTCAAAATCGTACCGAACAAATTTATGCGAATTTAAACACCTCCTCGACCTGTACCACCCTGCGTGTGTCTCTACAAAAGACCATGTTTCGAGACACATCTGAGACACCACCCTCTCAATATTCTCTCCATGCCTCTGATGTGACTGGCCCTGATGATCATGAGCGGGGCAATGCAATCTTAATCCACAGGACAGTGTCGCACTACCGGATCGACTCGCGTACCACACTACAAACGTGCGCTTCGTATTAAACGACGCCGAAGATACACCATATGCTCGGTCTACTTACCTCATCCAAATATACGCCACCAAGAATTCGAAAATTATATTACAATGGGGTCTCTCATTATATTGTAATGGGGCACTTTTATATTCGGAATCAACTGTGAAATGATAACCTGCTTAATGAAGAGGGACGATTCGTGGAAATAATGTCAAGAGAAAATAACATCCGTAGCCATGAACTGTGGATAGCCCACGCATTTCCACATGTAAACGGAAGCCCACTCTGTCATCGGTCTAACACTGTGCTCTCCTGACTGATATCTAGTTTCCAAATATCATATAAACGAAAACTTGAACGAGAGCGACCATTACCCTATCCGTCTTCATACCGTCCAACCTCAAAATATGCAGGACAAATATGAAAGATACAATCTAAATAAAGGAAATTGGACTCGGCTTACCGAGCTCACCGTCTAGAGTGAAGAAGTCGATTAGCTGACTGAAAAAATGTCTTGGATATCATAGTATCCTCAGCTTCGTATGCTTCCTGATTGCTATAAATGATTTCGCTGATGAAATTACGCAATTTCAACCGGCTACTATACGTATGTAGGGAACTTAGTCATCTACGTATCAGGCAGAAAACCTGAGTGCCTTAGAGGCCAATTGCAGATTGCTATTAACCACCTCTCGCAATGGACAGCAACCACTGGTTTTCAATTTTCCCCTTTCAAAACAGTAACAACGCATTTTTGCCGTTCTCGTGGCTGTCTGAAAGCTTTCCCCGAACTTCTACTGAACAATTTAGTTCTACCGCAAATTGAGTAGTACAAATATCTAGGATTGATATTCAACTCGAGCCTTACCTGGAGACATCAGATCGAATCTCTCAAACAATCTCGTTCACAATGTATAAACTTACTGAAAGCTATATCCCATACCAGGTACGGAGCAGATCGGCAAACTTAGCTTCGACTCTGTGTAGGACTGCTAAAACCAAAATTAGATTACGGCTCTCAAGCTAATAGCTCTGCATATCTTGCACTCTTGAATTCATCACACACCGTGCAAGATTTTTCCCTCTGAGTAGTTCGTTGCTGGTGCTTTCATAAGTTCACCGATTTTTTCACTCCGTGTAGAAACTGGAATAAAACCTTCACCGAATTACCTGGAAATCAAGATAGTAAGCTACCACCTTAGGCTGTTCGGTGATTCCGGTCAACTCATCCTCTCACAAATTCGCTCTGCTTCGGGACACTTACATGTAAACGAAAGAAGCCCCAAATCATTCTATATTCTTTTGAACGAAGCCCCATGTAAACATGTTAACGAAAGAAGCCCCAAATCATTCTACATTCTTTTGAACAAAATTTTAAGGAAATATGATATCTCAGTAAGGGGCGTGTCTCCCCCATTGCGCCGTGGGTCTCTCCCCCGTTGGCTGTGTTCGGTGAACTGGCTGCTCTGCATAGAATACAACTTGAGCAGCACCATCCACTGCCTTTTTCTTACATGTAAACGAAAGAAGCCCCAAATCATTCTATATTCTTTTGAACAAAATTTTAAGGAAATATGATATCTCAGTAAGGGGCGTGTCTCCCCCATTGCGCCGTGGGTCTCTCCCCCGTTGGCTGTGTTCGGTGAACTGGCTGCTCTGCATAGAATACAACTTGAGCAGCACCATCCACTGCCTTTTTCTTGATCATTTCGTTCATCACTCGGGAACAGCTATCTTCTTCGCCGATGGTTGTAAAACTGAACATAGCACGGACTGTGCGGTCGTCCACAGATGGAATGTAGCATTTTCTGTCAAACTCCCTTCAGAGACTTCGGTTTTCACGGCTGAGTTTTGTATGTGCAATACTGTCCGTGGTACGCGCTTCTCGTACAGTAGATAAGCGTATGATTATAATCATTTTCGATCGCCGTAGCGCTCTTCAAGTATGATGAGACGAAACCGTGCAATAGTCACCCAATTGTAATACAGCACTTAATTCCGATAACTGAGATTGAAAAACAGTATCCTATGGGCTGGGTGCTTTGCCGTGTGGGCGTGTCAGGAAACGACAGTTGACGAGGGTGCACTTTGTGCTACCCAACGAGAGCGTCAGATTCCTAAAACAATGCTTCACGAAGACTTTGCATGTGCCTTCAAGAGACGCGTTCATCAGAAGTGGAACCATGAATGACATGATGTGACTGGTAATGAACTCCGAGAAATTAAGGACACGACGCAACCTTTCCGAACAAGTTGCTGCACCAACCGTGAGTGGGAGAGAAAGTTGTGTCGCCTCTGAAAAGGACACACACTACTAAAGGGCCGTTTACACTGGTCTACATTTTGCTGCAGGCTCACGTGTAGACGCCTCGTGTGGAGCTTCACAAGAGCCATGCGCGTTTAGACTAGACACCATTGGAGCGAGCCATGGAGCGCGCGCTGCTCAACAGGGCTGCCACTCAAGATATTATATAGCTAGATCTAGATGTTTTTGCTGAAGCCTAGATGTAAAATTTCGAACCCAGATATTAGCTATAAAACCTATATAGTTTTTTCAGCATGCTAGAAATTTTTTAGCTAGAATTACAATTAAGCTATGTATATGATAGATTACTGTAAATTCGAATTAAGAATTCACCATAATGGTTGGTTACTACTTCATTCTTATTATATTTGTTGATTTACTTCAGCAATTTGTCTGAATAGTGAAGCAACCATATTCTTATCATGTTATGTTCAGATTATGAACGACACCAAGACGGCTATTTCACGGTTCATAAGCTAAAGCACACTATCTCCAATTGCAAAACTAGTGATGATATCAAAAAATCATGGAATAAAATGCACATACATTATGAAGAATGTATTGTGGCCTCATTTTGACGAAAGACAGACCAATGATATTGGTAACAATGAGTTCAGTTTATTGTTGGATGGAAACAATGATATTTCTATCATGAAACTACTTGGTGTATCAGTTATATTCTAAAGTAATGCATCTAATAAAGTAGAATCAACTTACTTAGCAATTGCAAAATTATTAAAAGTGATGAATATAGCGGTGTGAAAGCCTTAAAACAATTGTTGATAAGTAGGAATCTGAGCATTTATAATATGCAATGCAATAGAGACTGACCTTTCTACTCGCAACACGTGTGGAATTGAAGAATATTTGGATACAAGCTTTATTAGGGTAAATATCAGGATACTAGATAATTCATATAAAGATAAATTGCCTAATATAAAGCAGTTTACGATACAAATATCCTTATATGCTATTGTTCAACTAATTTATTATAGTAGATAATTAATTTATTTCTAGATATATTTTTTGATGTTTTATTTTTAAATCTAGATGTTTCTCGATATTTTTTGAGGTCACACTAGATTTTTTTGGTCAAAAAAAAGTGGCAGCCATGCAGCGCAAAACCAGTCAGTGGGGCCTGCTGCTATGAAATATGGATTGCTGTAGACGAGCTTGTGTGAATATTGTTGCTGCATCGTAAAACTACGTAATCTCTTTTTTATTTGCATGAGTGAAATGTTACTATATTCGTTCATTTTCATTGAAATAAAATGGAAAGTAGCCTCCTTATATTCGCAGCTTTTAGTCTGCCAAAGGCATTGATGGGCTTAGTACATTTCAATTAAAAGCTGTGTAGTTTCTCGCGGCAGTGTTGAGTCAGCCATAACGGGTGAGCGCCACCTCACTTGATGACTACCAACTGCACACTGGCCGGTCTAGAGCTGCGCCTCTCACACGTGTGGCGCTGCACGGATTCGAGCAAAGCGAATCGGGAATTTCGAACACATGCACACACAAACATGAACCTCTGTGGTGAGCCTCGTCTACACGAGTCGCGCCTCAAGACCGAAATGTCCCCTAGTGTAAACACCCCTTTACACACGAATTTTGATGAACGAAACTGCATCGCCACTGTGCAATCATTGTCAGGTTACTGTGAGTGTAAAGCATATTCTCACGGAGTGCCAACGATATGCTGCACAGAGACGCCGGTACTTCCGTCAAAGTGAGGTAGTGATGGGTGAGTTGCTGTGAGACTCAGGCCCAGTTGAATTGGAGGAGATTTCTATGGGTTTCTGGCAGAAACAGATATACTCTATGTAATCTAATCTATGTAATCGTATACTACAAAAAAGTAATGTATATATATAGTTGACATCATTAACAAATTAATTTTAAATTGCACTTAAAAATTAACTTGATGCAAGGTCTCGCTGTGCGAATCGCTTGTTAATGGTAACAGTAGTTAAACAATTACAACAGGGGCAATAGATATAGTAATAATAGTAATAAAATAATACGGTATTTCAAATGGTGCACGGTAGGGTATGCCTGACGGCGTACGGTATTTCAGAAAACATACAGAATCCAAATAATGTACGAGATTTCAGATACACTTAAGTACTGCTGTTATTCCACCCGCCATTTCTCTGGTAGACAAAATCTGGGAAGATATTTTCTGTGCACATACCATCTCGACTCCGCAGACGGAGGAGTTCTGCTCGCGCCCGCCCATCAAAAGTTAGGGAAGCCTGGCCGGGCGCGCGAATTATTTACCCTGCAAACACTGGGATTATGTGCCCTGCAAACGGCCCTTCAGGGGCACCCGTCCGACATCTGCGCTGCTGCTCGCGCCGCCTATTTGTTCAACCAATTTCGCCGCTCCCGGGGGAAGAAGGCGAGTTTCCTTTGCTATTTCTTCTTTGACATTTGCAGTATTTTTGGCACCGGCGGCTCCATTGCACTTTCGTAGGATTGGCCTCGCTAGAAGGCCCTTTGGCCTCTGCCTCAGCCAAGTATGCTCTCTTCCACCTGATAATTTTCCCCTTCGACAGCCCCAGAGCGATAGGCGGCCTTTTACCTTTGCAGGAAAGACGGCTTTGATATATTTTGCGCCAAATTGAGCATTTTTGTTCGATATGAATGAAAAATCTGCTCAGATATTGTATTTTTTCTGCTGTACCAACTTGGAAATGGAGGTAAGGATCCAACACCTAAAGAATTGGCTAGTTACTCCATTGCATTTATTTGAATACACGACAAAAAGGAGTCTGCTGTATTTGTGAAATAAAACATTTCGATCTAAAGAAGGAACAATAGTTTTAATGTTTCTTATCTAGTTTCATTGAACCGGGAATGGTTCGCTAATTATACCATATTCCTTTTAATTTCATTATCACAAACAAGATAGCATTTGAGAAATTCTTAGTAGTCGTAACTCGAACGATGAAATGTTTTGTGGGCCTTTTGAGGACGAAGATTTACTTCAAATGTCAATCGGGATGAATCAATTCACTATTGATTCATCTTTCTCGGTCAGATACTCATGTATTATTGCCTCAGCCCCATGTCCATTATTGCGTCACCTCATGTCCGTCATTGCGTCACCCCATGTCCGTCATTGCATCACCCCATGTCCGTCATTGCGTCACCCCACGTCCGTCATTGCGTCACCCCATGTCCATCATTGCGTCACCCCATGTCCATCATTGCGTCACCCCATGTCCGTCATTGCGTCACCCCATGTCCGTCATTGCGTCACCCCATGTCCGTCATTGCGTCACCCCATGTCCGTCATTGCGTTACCCCATGTCCATCATTGCGTCACCCCATGTCCATCATTGCGTGACCCCATGTCCATCATTGCGTCACCCCATGTCCGTCATTGCGTCACCCCATGTCCGTCATTGCGTCACCCCATGTCCGTCATTGCGTCACCCCCATGTCCGTTATTGCGTCACCCCCACGTCCATTATTGCTGTCATTTGCCTTCATTGCCTCGCTGAAGTGCCCTGCGGCGGCCACCTAAGCATTCACAAACGTCATGTCCGTCCCGCCTCTCCAATTGACCTCAACTGCAACATTTGTTTTCAGATTGAAACACTCTCAGTACTCTGATTTGTTCCCTGGTAATATTCCTAGCGTGTTGTTCACATGTGACTTGAGTTTAGATCGATGTAAAACTGTATATAATTCAATTTTTGTTCTTATTGTGTAAATTATTCAAGCTATTTTTATTACTGTAACGTTCTAATAACCTGTATTCTGAATTTAAATGCCTTAATTATAACGTTCACTTCCTTGAAAACATTTCGTTACATTTATAATGGTTTGGATGTCAGCTATATTTTACTGCTTCGGGGAAGATTTCGTGTCGAATGAGCTTGAGATAAAAGTTTCACGAGTGTATAAGAATTTTTTTTAGTGCTAATTGAACAAAATAACAGCTGCTCTTCCTGCGTTTCACGACGAGGACGCATGACGTGTAATCGAACACTAGTCAGCAGTAACTTAAGCTTTTGCGATCACCAGGCCTTGAGTATAATTATAAGAGATATTGAACGGCTATTTCAACGAGCAAAGAACCTATTCAAACTAAATATTTTGTACTCGTGGACAAATTTTTTTGCTTTGCATGAGCTGTAGTGTACACGTTGAATAGGGATCATTTTGAACAATGAAGAATAATAATGAATAATGAAGGCATCTACGAATGCTTTATTTCCAATTTCAAGCCTGATACATATCACCTTATACATTGGATTTTCAAATGCCTTATAACTAACGCCAGGACGCCATTACGCTTTCCCCCGGTCAAGACCGGTACCCATTTCAGACACCTGGGTAGAGTGGGGTATTGTGCTTGGAATTTTTCCCCTATACCCAACAGAGAAAATCGCCACCAGCGCCGGGACTCGAACCAGGGTCTGCCTGGACGGAGGCAAGTTCGCTAGTCTCACGGCTACGACGAGCACACAAGAAGGCTGCAGTTTTCAAGTGATTTCTTATTCCAGAGAAAAGGATACCTCAAAGTACGCAATCTTAGAGAGGGACTTATCAGAATATCGACGAGTGTATAGAAATAGATTCAGTAGTGCTTGAACATAAGTACAGTGCCACTTCCAACGAGTAAAATTTAGAGCCTTTAGTTGATGCAACAGAGCAATAAGTCTGTATTTTGCACCGAGGGGAGGTGTGTAGTGAGCTTTCATTGATTGTGAGAAGACTGATAGTATGGTTAAAGGTGCGGCAGCATGGAGAGTATTGATTCACTGCGGAGCTTGTTGGAAGTGCTTGAATTAATTAGAAGTTTTTTAACTGAGCGTGCGTTTACCGATGAAGTGAAATAAATGACTGGTTTCCGATAGACGTGACATTACACAGGGATCCGTGATTTCGCCTCAGTCGTTTAATGCTGTAGAAGTATGAATGACCGTGAGAGAAAATGTTTTACTCTAGTTGCGGTAAAGGTGTTGAACTTGTTTCAGCTGACAGGCGAGAATGTAGGCTGGAAAAGTTACCTTTGCTCTTCAACCCACTGCAAGTGCAGTGTACAAAACTTTTTATTGATATGACAATCACAATGACATGAATTTTTGCCCTGTTGCATCATACATCGCAGCCTAAAGCTTGAATGGGGTAATCTGGCAGTTTCGTGGTTTTTCATGTCTGATGTGGGTGCGGAGATCTCTGAATTTTGTTGTGTATGTTACATGAGACAACATATGCGGCAAAAATGTTAGCAAAATTCAAAATTGAGCGTACGCTTTCAACGGCTCGAGTCAGGAAAGCCACTAAACTTGAAGGACGAATATTAGTAAATCCTGAATAAGTTATTAGTTCGGCGAGTAATAAGGTGGAAAGAAGAGTTCATGAAGTATTGGTGAAAATATTTACGGGATAAAATATCTTAATACTGAAAATTTCAAGATGTCCATGAACTAAATGATTGGTAAATATCCTCATGACAGTAAATTTTGTTCTAGAACCCTTGACGGAATTTGTTTTCACACCTGTCGCTCTTTCGCATGCAGTTGGAATTTGAATAAGAGAAACAATTACTTGAATACGGGAACAGAAAACAACCTTAGAGTGTCGTGTCTTGCGTCATCTCCGAGGCAGAGACCCGGCTCCAGGAGCAAAATTTTATTTTCTGGTTAAGGTGTCGCAATGCAGTATAAATGACCTCACAGATTATCGGCCTTAAACTTGAACATCGAGAAAAAAATCTTTAGTGTACACCAACGAATCATTGGAGGCTTATCACGAATGTTCTATTGTTTTGTAGTTTCTTTGCAGCGGGCAGAATTTATTTGCTTGAAGAAAAACTAACTGAGAAACGCCGAGTTTGAAGCTAGTTTATGAAAGAAGTGTTTTGAATTGCGGTTTTTATCGATGCTAGCTCGAAATCCTCTTGTGACGATGCTGTGCCACCAGCCCGTGTGCCCGGGGTGCGGGGGCGCGCAGCCCGGCGAGTGTGGCTGAGCATGTCTCGTGTCGCCTTGAATGAGGTGGAAATTTTCGCGCTGCGAATGTTCTCTCATTGGAATGGGTAGAAATAGATCATTAAATACCACTATCGGTGTTTGTCCTGTGCGTTATGATATAAATGTATAAATATTTACATGGATATTTCACTCATCTATCAGGAGCTATGAAATAGCCAAAAAATATAGCTTGTATGCATTGGGTTAATTTGTTAAGTGAATTTTTTGCTTCGCTCATTAATAGCAGCAGTTGAAACAGCTATGATGTAACTGCAACCTTTCATATAAATCTGAGGCTAGATTTTCAATCGGCTTGCGTTTTTATAGCGTGGAAGCTGCCTAAGTAAGTTCTTTCAAGTCGGTTTGCTACGTGATGTGCTAGAAATACGTTGTTTATTCATGTTAACTTAAAAAGTACCTCAGCTTCAGGCTTTCTGTCTTCCCTACTATGCTTCTTCCAGTTTTCGTGCATTCTCTACTCACTCTTTTTGTCTTTTCTTCCTCTTCCTAGCTAACTGTTATTATACGTAGGATGTCCTGTGTAGGAACACACATTGTGCATACTGTAGATTCCACGTTTTTCTTAATCCCAAATAAACCGCACCTCCTATTTTCTTTGTAAAAGCATCTTTGCCATGAAAAAGAATCCTCAAACCAACTCCTGTACTGTACTTATTGACTTGAAAGAACATACGCTTCGAGCATTACCACTACTACGAGGTAAATTGGCTGAAACCCGGAACGTGATGCGAGTTTACATTTCGCTCGAGCTCGTTCTACTTCATTGTAATTATCAGAAACGCGGCTCTAATCCCGCGTTCTGCCGCGGATCATTGCGTGCATTGGGGCGAGCTGTGCGGGCTTACTGGGACTCACAGCAGTCGCGCGTACTTTCCTTATCTTGTGTTGAGCTGCGCGGCGCCTCGGCACGCCCCTTCTTAATTCCGCTCACTTCACAATAACGCAGTCGTGTGCGAAACTGGCACTCGCGCTGTCGAAAAGTGATACCTCTCCAAGAATGAGATTCGAGTTAAAAATCCTGCTATTAATGATGACTTGAGGGTCTGTAAAAGTAGACTGAAGTTTGTAGCTTTCATTTATCAATTCATGTGAAGAATAACTTGGTTATACATTGTGTAGTTTAGAAATTGATGTACCAAGTCATGCAAGCAGAGCTTTGTGATAACTCATACTTATTAACGAGTCCCAATAATTCCTCAATGGAGGAAAAACAATTTTTGAGTGTCACCAGAAAAACCAAACCGGTTGATAGAGGGTTGACGAGCATGAAAATTTGCTTTTTAACTTTTATGCCATGCTATGACGTTTCAACATCTATCAATTAATTTTTGGTGGTGCGTGCAAGTGTTACTAGCAAAAATTTATCGCCTCTCATTTAATTTTATCGCTTATGTAAACGATTCTACCTTCCCTGGGTAACTACAGTTGGCGTTCCTAGCAGCATCATCCTCTCATCTGTGCACATTGAGAATCGCAAAAAAGAACTTGAAAGGGAATTCACGAATAGGCTACATTGGGAAATTAGACCGAGAAGAAAAAACTCAAAATGAAATTTCATCATAAAAACATCCAGAATCTGACAACTCTGTAAATGTGTCAGTTGCCTGGTTGTTCGTGGTAGTTAAGATTTGTTTGGAAGATTTTATACTCGAATATTAAGAAATAGGCCAATCCTGACACAGACCAACTTGCAAGCTAAGATGCCGTCGAGATAGTAAGACAACCTCGGTACTGACGGCTGGGGCCCGATGCCCGGGATCTGAGCTAGCGTTACGCTCAGCTAGGACTGTTTTATGCGTTCTCTGTGCCGGTTTCAGTAAGTGCTTTGTTTTGTCAAGCTCTTCGTGTTCTGCCTGCCTGCAATGATTCCTATGGTGGCGTGAAAACTAAAATTGAAGACGACTTTTTTCCTGCTCATGCTCTTCTCTCCAGCGTCTGATTTATTAAGATCTAGTTTCATCAACCCTTTAGAGACTGATAATGTACACCATAAAACCAAAAATTATATGAGACCTCGTTTTGCTTCTCTAGCTCGGCCAATTTTAATCAATCAATCAACGATTTGCTGCCCTCAGCCACGTTGGAGTGTAGGGAATGAGCATCAGTTTCACAGATTACATACAATGTTGTACTTCATATTTTGATAACGTAAGTTTATCTTATCATACTTCCAGGTAATGAATATCTATTCTGTTGAACGAGTATCTCCTTTTTCGTGAAAAAATATCTAATTGAGAGATATAAAAAATATTGAAGATTTATGACTAAGAACTCTTAACACTCGCTATTGCAGAGGAATTGCAAGACAGAACACTTTACTATCTTCAAATACATCCTGAGCGCTCAACTTGATTGAATTGAAAGATCGCTGAATGCACTCCACAAAAACAGAAGATCGAAAGTAATGCGGGAGATCCTGGTGGTAATCTCCATATTATCGACTTGGGGGTGTTAACATCAAAATATCCTTCACGATTGAGGGATCACTAAGCCAGAGGTCACTTGTATTTGCGATGCCACTTCGAGTAATTGTTAAAGAAGGAAAATAAATGCGTTGAATCATGGAGATATATTTTAACACAGGGTGCGTACAGGCATGGAGAAGCATGGAAAGTAGTTGAATTTCGAAAATAAAATTCAAGGCCTCGAAAGTAGTGGAATTTTAAAAATGGTCATAGAAAGTCATGAAATTTTAGGATTTTCGTGAAAAGAAAATTTTACTGTTGAAAATTTTCGTTCCGTTTGGTCCGCGTTGAGCGAGGCGTTGTCAGTAACCTTCGAGTGTTACTTGGGCTCTGATTGGTTGATACAGCTACGTCTTTAGTGTCCGCGATTTTGATTGGTTCTCAGGCGTCACGTGAAACCAAACGCGCTCAGTGTGACTGAAGACACGCGCTCGCTCGGACCATTGTTGACCTGTCGCCACTGTTGAACATTTTCGAGCTGAGTTTTTATCATCGGTCTTGACCATCCCGTGTGTGTGTGTGACTAGAGTTACGGTGCCGAGACTGAGCTGAGGAATTATCTTCATGCCAGGCAGTTGTTCTTTCAACAACTTGTGGTTGCGAGACAAAGACTTTCAACAATAGATAGCACCGCATCCCAAACTGAAAACAATGGCGGTTTGCACCGCGTGCGAGTCGGAGTTCGACATCGCCAACAATGGAATAGCGGCGGTGAGGAGTCATGCAAAAGGAACAAAGCATGCCAAGAACGTGAAAGCTCAGACGACGAGACTTGCCAACCCGAAGATCGGGGATTTTTTCGTGACTTCCCAACCATCGTCCAGCATGACTGTTTGGTGTTGTGATGATCATTTACACATTTATGAAAACAAGACCTGCAAGTAATGATGAATGTTCTGTGAAGTTTATGACTGAAATACATTTATTGTGCTGCAATTTAACATTGTGTGACATTATTTTGGGCAGAGAGAGGTAGTGAAAATGTGATTTGGTTGGCATAAAAAGTCATGAAAAAGTAGTGGAATTTTGAACCTCAGAGCCTGTACGCACCCTGTTAACAACTGCTCAGTTTATTGATAACGGGAAATGAGAATTATCCTTGGCAAGAACGGGTGTTCAATATTCCTACCCTGTTGTGGCAACACGTCCTCAATTAAGGGCGCGCCACACGGAAGCGATAGGTACGCACTTTTTGATGTTAACGCCTCCGGACTCCAACTCAACGCACGAAAGCTTGGCTAAACGTCGCATTTAAGCGTTAGAAACCAACGTGTCCTATCGGTGTTTCACGTAACAGAAGTTCACTTGAACACATTAAACAATAACTCTTCGTGAGTGGTTGTTTCTTTCATCTATAAGATAAAATGATTACTGGTGGATTGAAATGATGCATCCACGGGAATTAGCTCTCCCAGACTAAAAAAGTGAAGTTGCGGACTGAAAGTTAGAAAGCCCTTATTTCTTTAAAATAGAATAGGCTTTTGTTTTGATACATACCATCTTTTTTCGGTTCACTGCTGTCCTATTTCTCAGCACCTAGCACTTCTTCAACTTTCATTTCATTTTATAAACTTACTTCCTAACTTGTTTTTTCTATGGTCAGGGGATCTTGCATAGGAAAACTCCATTTACAAAACTTGGATTCATACTCAAAGATGAGTATCGAGTAAATACAAGAAACTCGCCATCACATAGGTGTTGTAGAAAAGAGAAAGCTGTGGAATGTTAATACTTCTCGATCTACATCTGCGTCGTACCCCCTCTTACAACGTCCAGTGTACCATCGTCACGACTACGTCTTCGTCATCTTGAATTTAACGGTCATTGCGTCGGCCAAAGCGATCATTCTCATATCTGTTTTATTACTATAATTATAATTTTGTAAAAATTACTTTCTAGACTGTCTGACTACTTGAGAATTTTAGATATGATTTTCATAAGATCACGTTATTTACTGATTTGGCTTTAATGCAAAATTTTACTACCTAGCATTGGTTTAGTGGGGGGACGTTCTCTCGTTGAGCCTGTTCCCAGGGGCGCACTCAAATCTTCGCTCGAATCCCGTAAAGAGGATCCCTGAGACCACATCCGTGTCAACCTTAAGTGAAATTTTATTCATTCTAGAGAATGAAAGAATGGGAGGCCTTTGATGATTTTATTTTTGAAATAAGTACGAATAATGTTTAGATATATCCTAACGTCTTTGTACAAGGAGAGTCGCACTCCGCCTACCTTTTATTTTGATGAGCACGATTTAATTAATCACTATCGAGGTATGTTAGGCCTTTGAGGGACCACGACAACAGCGCACTTAGGATAACTAGCGCACCAACTCACCGCAGGGCCAGCAGCGCTTGTTGCACGAGTCTGCTCTGAGTTTACACTTGTAAAGTACTTTATACTTAGTTTTTTACTTTTTGTTTCTCATGTGGAGGTGGCTCGATGTACCGTGCAACCGACCTGCAGCACAAGTGTCTTAATCTTTTATACTTTCTCCTTATTTAGTCTTTGTAAAGATGCATATAGTCTCGTCGAGATGGTACGTCTTTTTTACAAGCGTCCCTAGCCGTGGCTACAAAAACGTTTAAATTTTGTGCTCATGTAATACTCCTTTAGCTTCAATTTTACCTATTTACTATGTGATTATTGATACGGAGATAACGCCATGAATGAAATATTAATAAATTATAATATTTGTAATAAATCCACCACACAGCTGCGATGTCAAGTCCGAAGAGTTCCTTGGCCAGATCTCCCTTGGCCAGATCTCCTTGGCCAGATCTCCCTTGGCCTGATCTCCCTTGGCCAGATCTCCCTTGGCCAGATCTCCCTTGGCCTGATCTCCCTTGGCCAGATCTCCCTTGGCCTGATCTCCCTTGGCCAGATCTCCCTTGGCCAGATCTCCCTTGGCCAAATCTCCCTGTGCCAGATCTCCCTTGGCCAGATCTCCCTTGGCCAGATCTCCCTTGGCCAGATCTCCCTTGGCCAGATCCCCATTGGCCAGATCTCCCTTGGCCAGATCTCCCTTGGCCAGATCTCCCTTGGCCAGATCTCCCTTGGCCAGATCTCCCTTGGCCTGATCTCCCTTGGCCAGATCTCCCTTGGCCTGATCTCCTTTGGCCTGATCTCCCTTGGCCAGATCTCCCTTAGCCTGATCTCCCTTGGCCAGATCTCCCTTCCCCAGACCTCCCTTGGCCAGACCTCCCTTGGCCAGATCTCCCTTGGTCTGATCTCCCTTGGCCAGATCTCCCTTGGCCTGATCTCCCTTGGCCTGATCTCCCTTGGCCAGATCTCCCTTGGCCAGATCTCCCTTGGCCAGATCTCCCTTGGCCAAATCTCCCTTGGCCAAATCTCCCTTGGCCAAATCTCCCTTGGCCAGATCTCCCTTGGCCAGATCTCTCTTGGCCAGATCTCCCTTGGCCAGATCTCCCTTGGCCAGATCTCCCTTGGCCAGATCTCCGTTGGACAGATCTCCTGTTGGCGAAGTTTGTTCATAAAACTGGAGTTTTATGCGGCGCTTTCACTTAAAACGCAAGATGCATTAAATTTGGAAGGGATTTTACGAGTTCGGTCGCGTTCTCTAAGAGTGATGCTGGCTATTTATTTTCGTTTGAATTTCGCCCGATGCTTTTCTTTAACTCTACATCGTAAATTGAAATGCGGAACCTCGCTCCCTAAATTGAAATTCTGTACCAATTCAATCCTGTAAAAGAAATACGGGACCAATTCAGTGCTGAGGAAAACTACCATCAGATCTTGATGTGAAAACTACGTTCAGAGGAGCCCTGTCTTGATTCAAGTTCAACATTTACCTCCATTCTTAACTTTCACCAGAGTGTCGCCTTCAAAATCGCACAAAACTTCACTCTGGCGCTCCGAGGGTATTTGGCCGCGTTGGAGCTCAACCCCCTCGCGTGTGATCACTTCGTTATGTGTTCAGTTAACGAGCTCAGCAATATAAAACAACATATTTATCATTTTCTCTGTAGTTTTCCTCATTAGATCCTGCGCAAACATTTTATGCGTCACGCCTTTATTATACTTTGCTCGCGCGTCGTGTGTTTTCCTAGTTATGCAGTAATTTATACAGTATTCGACAGTTGAGAATGGGTGCAAATGCCAAAGATTTAGGCCCAAATGTTCTCTCATTGCCTTTGACTTCGAAACGTTACATGAAGACGTGGTCACGATACTATGTACAACCATCACCATCGAGTCTTATTTCTGCTTCAAGCTTAACGGCATGTTTCCATCATGAATATATTCACTAAATGAACTGCCAATAACCCTAAAATCGCCTTGAGAAAATGACTGCTTGATGGTCAATCAGGGGCTAATACATCACTGGCAAGAAAATCAGGAGATGGTGTCAATACATTACCGACAGGGAAATTAGGAGGGTGAGCGGATACGTTATACCGACAGGGAAATTAGAAGGGTGACCTAATACATTACCGACCGGGATATTAGGAGGGTGAGCCGATACATTACCGACCGGGAAATTAGGAGGGTGAGCCAATACATTACCCACAGGGAAATTAGGAGGGTGACCCAATACATTACCGACCGGGAAATTAGGAGGGTGACCCAATACATTACCGACCGGGAAATTAATTAGGAGGGTGAGCCAATACATTACCGACCGGGAAATTAGGAGGGTGAGCCAATACATTACCGGAATGGAAATCAGGAGGGTGAGCCAATACATTACCGGCTCGAAAATTAGGAGGGTGAGACAATACATTACTGACACGGAAATTAGGAGGGTGAGCCAATACATTACCGGCACGGAAATCAGGAGGGTGAGCCAATACATTACCGGCAAGGAAACAGCTTCCTTGAGGATCAGCTACTCGAGCGGTGAATGGCTCCCACGCCGTTCGAAATTCCTCAGGGTTGACACGAGTATAGAATTTCTCTTCAATGTTCCATTCTTGAACTACTGTTATCCCATAATAGTTTAAGAAGAGGTCAAGCGTATTTTACTTTTTTGTTTATTACTCTCATTCGTATCTGTGAAAACGCTTAAGCAAATCCAGTAACCCTCCTTTGCTATTCCACTTATCTTTACATTTATGTACAGCGTTTGCAGTAAATGGTTACTCTGATTTATTCAAATTTCTGACTTATGACGAGAGCTCCAAGAAATCCCAAAAGTTGCTAAGCGCCATCTCGCAGAGCCCCACTCTCAGAAGTACACTCGGCATGAACTCAGTGAGCATGTCTCCGTTAAGGCCGTATTTTGCGTGTGGATGGCGACGAGGCCGTGTTTTGCTGGCCCGCCGGAGCGGAGGCAAGTCTCCTGGTCTATCTTATTTCACTCCGGGAAAGCAATCGCAAAAATTAATGAGGCAGTAAATGCAACGACGGCGGCTTGATCCTGGCGATTGCTTCCGGGTCGTCATTTGCCTGCGGGCGTAGGGGTGCTGTGGCAGATGCCGGCGTCAGGCGCGCCCCAGCGGCCCGCTTCCTGGCTTAAACTCACAAATTCGGCCTTGGAAAATAAAACTTTACCATAATAGCTGCTCAGCATCTTGGCAGCACTGATTGCCACATTAAAAATGGGTATTTTAAAAACGTTTTATGCTGGGAAAAGACTAAATGCAAGAATTTTGGTTTGAGGAAGAATGATGTAGTTGGCCTTTTAATGACCATCAACCCTTTTACAGGCCATCGAATGGAATCCTTCCACTACTGGTAAGAAGTTCACCCAATAGGAAAATCTGAGGTCCCGAGATGATTAGTTAGGTTAAGTTTCCAGAGAAGTGATACATTACAATGTAAAATTTCGTATTTGCACCTGAATAACTAAAATGCTACCTGTAGATCTGAAGATTTTACCGTTTGGTTACTTTAATAGAAGATATAACACCGTAAGGGTGCTAATGATGCCATGTCTGACGGACGAGTGCAATATGAGCTTCTCTGCCCTATTGCTCAGCACCGGTGCACACGACGGTTGTGAACATCCCTGAAACTTGGGGCATCATTGGCAACTTGCGCACCTGTTGGCGTATCGCGTTTCACACGCGATATCGCAGACGTTTCATTCCTTACTGACTAAGATACAATTTAGGATACATCAGCTCTATTCCATTCACTATGTTAAAATTTTTTATTCTAAACACCTATTTTAAGTTCACGACTTCATAGTGGACTATTCATCCCAAAAAGTAGTTAAACAATAAAATGTTGTCGTGGGAATATTTATTTATAACGTGCGTGATCAGGAGTAACGAATTCGAGACAATGTTCCCTAAAGAATGCGGTTAGATCTGCCCCGTCCTCCATCTGTCTCCTATGTCAAGTGACGCTGATCTATTTCGAAGATCAAGGCTCTGAACCTTTCAGACCATCAATCAGTCTCATCCAAGTTTCTTGACACTCGTCGGTAAAGAAGTGAAGATTGCGTTCAAAAAATTGCACTTCGAGTAGTTTTTCGACCGATGAACTCGCCATCACCTGATCCTTCTGCAGTAGAGGATTGGTTTGCTCTCTGTTTTATCATAGTAGCCACTTCTCCGGGGATCTCCAGTAATTGAATCTTCAATAGTGGAAGGGGACTGAAATTTCCTGTGGCTTTACTTTAGCAGAGGCGTTGTAGGATCGGTGCTCAGTGCTTATTCTAATGCGTGAAATAATTTTAGAATTGTTTTCTTTTCTCCCTTGAGGGAGCATTTAATAGGCAATATGTAGAGGTTAGTGACGTTTGTCTATGCTATGGAGACTGACTGGCACCCATTAGAAATATTATTAAATCACCTCAGCTTATAAAATTAGGACTCCTGTCTTTCGTGTTCATTTCGTTTTTTGCAGTTTTCATGCGTTCTTCCCAATCTCTTTTTTACCTTTTTTCCTCTTTCCCCTAACTTGCTGTTGCTATGAACAGGGTATCCTGTGTGAGTACACATTGTGCATAGGTTTCCCATTTTCTACAGAGTATACTTCGCTTTCTTTTACCCTCTGGCACACTCTGGGATAGCCATCACGGTTGCATTTAAGCATTGGGCCTAAACTGCGAAGTGGGCGAGGCGTGAGCAAGCTGTATTTTTACACGAGCGATTTTGGAATAGCGGATGTCATGAATAGCAAATAAGGAAATTTATATTGTGTTATTTATGTTTTTGTTTCATTTGTGAGTAATTATGAATCTTGCCCCATGCGTCTAGGTATTTATTATGAAGTTATTTCCAGAAGGTCGGTTCTGATGTGATTTTATTGGTTAGGAAAACAATTAACATCGTTCTCCATTTTATTTATGGGGGGTTTTGTAGCAATTGCTACGTACTTTCCATCTGTGTCATTCCGTTACCAGCAATCTTCAGCCGTTGTTCACTTCAGCACAGCCGTCGATGCGTGTCAAAAATTACATTTGTACTGAGCAAGATTTTCATGCACGACGATAGGTACTTACGCACACCTACATTTCCATTGCCGCTGATCTTGTAATTATATACAATTATGATTCTACTCTTTTGAAAATGTTCCGTGAAGAAACTCATATTTTTCTCAAATTGATTTAGATATTGATAGACGAAATTCTGTGTGAAGCATTCACATTATCTTTGTGAACTTTATTCGTAACAATTTTTTTGGAGTGAATAATAGTACCTCGAGTTGAATCGTTTTGTGCCTTGTAAGCCTTCGGCCCTTCGGGTCTCTTCCTTTTCGCGACTTGGTGCCCCGAGTTCTTGGAATTGAATCTCATGGATGTTTTTAGGCCGCTCCTCTCCTGCGGACAGTCTGTGTAGATACGAACCGTGAAATGGGCCTCCAAGTCTGCTTTAAGAAGGTCTCCTCGGCTGTGATGTGGTCTGAAAGGTCACAGAATGATTTTATCGGGCTCGGTTAAGTTGTTTTGAAGCGAACTCGGATTGGTCTGTCACTGCCAGACCCCAGCTTTGAATAGATGACTCGTGTTCAAAGCACACTCTGGCTTCTCTCCCATACTTGGTATGCTTTTAAATCCTGTGACCTTGTGGCAGACTGTTTTTATGCCGTTATTTGAAGTTATCGCTTTATCGTTCTTACGTGTTAGCATAGTGTTGTGTTAAATTCTAAGCATATGCGAAATAAGCTACCACCCGACGTTATGAATAGCATAAAACTTTTTTTTTCATTTTTATCCCGAGTTAGTATGGAAGTAATTTAAATGTCATAGAAAACCTGGGTGTTGGAATTGCATGGTTTGCGCTTCAAGTTGGAAATGAATTAATTGTAAACACGGTCACGTTGGTATTACTGCGGGTTATTTTTCAAGCAACTCATCTTTTATTTCTCACAGACTAAAGAACGTCACGCGTTTTCGTAAAAATTCTAGAAGGCCACTAGCACTGAAACTTACGAAGTTCCCTCATTTCTCTCAGAAATAGGCAGGCCTTCATTTCTCACAGAAACTAGGAGACCTTCATTTTTCACAGAAACTAGGAGGCCTTCATTTCCCACAGAAACTAGGGAAGCCTTCATTTCTCACAGAAGGTCACGTATTTTCACTGAAGGTTACAGAGGCCCATTCATTTCTCACGGAGACCAGGAAGGCGCCACTTTCTACTGAAATTCAGAAAGACCGCTTTTCACAGCCAGGCCAATTTCGGCTTTTATGTCGTGCTTAAGTTTCCTCTTACACGTACGGGCCTAATTTGATTCTCCATCGCAGGGTGTGTTATACTCTTTACAAGTCTAGAGCACGCCACGGGCGCAGTTAGAGCAGCGCCGTAGTATGTGCGGAGCGCTGGCTGCCGAAGACCTCGCATCTTATCTGATGGATCAGAAGTGAGACTAAATGTTCTATTAGCATCAGCTGCCCTGAATAGTATTGTAAAAATGAAGTGGTATCCTTATACCAACGCGTGTAAAGTAGCTCAAATAGTTTGGGTAAGTTGATGAATTGAATATTCAAACATTTAGCAAATATTAAAATCAAATATGTAATGAGCTATTCTGTTCTCCCTGATTTTTACCCAACAATTATTTTTGATATTTGAACATCAGCATTATTTCACTTTTCCTAGCTGCTCTTGGTTTCACTGAAAGTTTTACCTGTATTTCTCAGGTAAACTTCCATAAGATAGAGTAACATCTGGTTTCAACGCGTGAACTCTGTTCTCAGGAGACCGATTATTTAACGACTTTATTCGAGTAGAACTATAATTAGCGATGTCTTCTGTAAACTTAAGTTGTAAAGGAAACTCAGCAGGTATTTTTCTAGACGTTTGTATAAGAACTACTTTGACCTGCTCTATTCTCGTGACTAATTTTTTTTGCACTAAACTCATATTATTAGCAACACTGTGGCATGCAGTCAAACTCATGAAAATTTGTACGTATTTTTTTCCTTTTTATTCTCGTATTAACTCGCGTTTTCGAGCATGCTCAGCAGCGAACGTATAAGCTGTATGAACACGTACGCATTTCTGGCATTCGCTACAACCGAAACAACGCGATTGGGGAAAAAATGAAAGAAAATTGATGCAGACTGGGTGCTTTCATTCAATCTCAGAACAGTAAAATTCATTTTTAAGTTGCATCCTTCCATCTTGGGAATAATACATGTGTAAAAACATTAAGAATACCAAGAAAGCTGCGTTTATTTGTCTGAATTGCTACTATAAGAGCAAGCATGAACAAAAATAATAATTCCTGTCCGTAATTTAACTGAAATATGTAGGGTTGAACAATACATGTTTTAATGCCGTACTTCCGCGAGACTTAAGCATAATGCAGCACTGAAGTAAATTGAATCAAAGTTTAATTTGAATCAAAAATAAGAAAAGTACTCTTAACTATAGAATCACATATTTCGTTAGATTTAACAGAGTGCAAATGAACTGGATGTGTACTCGCACTTAGGTAAACTCATCACACTGCAATTGTTACGAAAATTTAGAAGAGCAGAAACAGAAACTGCTTTCACGCAACTGCAGCACAGTAATAACTTTGCTGAGTCTGTGAGTTATGTAGGTGGCAAATTCGATATTGTCTGCAGGATTCTTAAAGTAGAATAAAGTTTTCTTTTATTTGTGCCGGCATGAATGCCAATCTTGTGCACGTTGTGTAGTGTGATAAAACTAGATTTATGTCCTGCATTACTCGAAAAATCAATTGCCGGCACGAGCTGGTTGCAGCTTTTCTCTAATGTTGGTGAGCAGTTGTAGAATTTCTGAGCCATTTTAAATCAGAGCAACAATCCTCCTGTATTGCAGGCAATCACAGCAATTGAGAGGAGTGATTCCCTCCAGAATCTGATATCGTCGGAGGCAGGTTCTTCATCAAGAACTTGATACATGTTGTAATTAAGATATGCTCGCCTAAATTTTAAAGTGCAGAACATGTTGAAAGAGACTTCAACCGTGCGAGTCTGTTGTGGGCTAATTTCACACGCTAAGTCTGTACTTGAGTGTAGCCGGTCGAGCTTACCGGAGAAAGCTCAGTGCGTTCTTTTGAGTTCTCTCTTGAGTAAAAAAGTAGTCCCTTCTTACGACGAGCTTGAGCTCGTGAAGGTAATTTTAATATGAAATGTTCTGCGTTTTGAATCTCCAATGTCGTTTTCTTTGAAGATCCTTTTTATTCCTTGTTCAAGAAAATACATATTCCTTCTCATATTATGTGAACTTCAGCAATGTATTATACAATATCTGGATGTAATACAATAGTCAGTGCTCGAAGATAAGTAACCTGAATAACTTTAGTGAGGAATGTGATAGGGTACTCTTAGGCAGTATTACTATCGCTATAGTAGGTTTTGTGTACTGGTTTTGGCAATTTTCCGAAACTTTACGAGGAAGTCTTAACGGCTGAGCTTAGTCTTTTTTGTCTCACGTCACCGATGAATGTTTCTTGCAAGTAGAATCATGCTGTCCCAATTAGGTGATTCTACTAATTATTAGTACTGAACGATGTCATGCAAAAAAGTTAAAATTTGCTAATATTTAAAATCACATTTGAATGGCCGCACTGAACCGCTCTTGTTTCTGCGCTGCTTCTGGACACATTGTCATGGTCAAATGAATTTGTAAATGATTCTGTTGTTGCTAACGAACCATCAGATTAGCAAACTCAAAATGAAACAAAATTTCTCCTCTAGTTCTTAGCTTACATTCGCGATTTTAGCCTCCATATAAGTGTATCCGGCAATCGGAGTCACAAAATGGAACAATTGACTGACTTCTAAGGTCGAGCTATCAAGTTAAATCTTCCGAGTAGAGCCTTAGGCTCAGTGAAATTTGATGATATTGATTCGAAGTTGATTTCTCCATCTCACGTGTCTTGCGTGCAGATAACTCTAAGTCGACGGGACGCTTTATCAATAATTGCGTCTCCGTAGTAATTTGGACGCGTTTTCTGCCGATCAATTATTGGCTTCATCTCCGGGGCGGACATTTTATCGAGGAATCAACTCAGCTCACAAGACTAAACTTGCAGTGTTCTCAAAAATGTCATTCTTTACAGTATATAAAAGTTTTTCCTTGGCAGAATTTTTTGTGGTTTCTCTTACGGTTCACTTGTATTCCGTCTCATGCACGGCACTTTACACAGAAATTTAATCCGTAGTCGTGGTAGCTTTTCGGTTTTCTACGCCGTTAGAACTTCCCGCAACTGTAAACAAGTTTATGTGTTCGTCGTCTAGACAGAGACCTTTATTCTTTCTGCTGCTGTCCCCATCTAAATTGAGTTTCCGCTGCGGCAAATTTCATTTCACCTTTGTCTGTACGTTGTCTTGCTCCGCCTGATTTTGTCCTTGAATTTTTCTTTTTGATCAACCTGGGTGCAGGATCATCGACATAGCTTCGTCATTATAGATATGACTGTTTCTTTATCATAAGAGCTACGAGCATATAGATGTTAAAAAGTATGAAAGCAACTCTTCCTTTTTATCTTTAACTTCGGACAGCTTTGTAGAACTGCATTCTCTTAAACAGGAATAGAATATCTTGAAAAATTAGGAAAAACCTGTTCGCCATCGAACTGCATGGCGTCAATATGATACCTACTTTCGAAACTGAATGTGGCTCTCATTTATTTCATGGATTCGAATGGCTTCATAGATTAGCTAAACAATCACGTCTATAGCAACTTTCTAGTTTGGGCGCTTAAAATTACTGCACAAGCGATTGAAGAAAATAATTTGAAGCTAAAAGAAATTGTTTGGAGTTGCCTGCATGTATGTTGAATTATATGGCCGCACATTATGAGGGAAGAGACAAAGAAGGCTTCCGTTCTTGACGACGTTGTTGTAGGAAAAACTCAGCCACTTGATACTAAATATATTTATTCAGTCTAATTTTCACTACACATCAACCAAACGGGCAGTCATGGGTTTGAAAATACTATACCGTCATTTTATTTATCTCGGTACGAAATGGCAGAAGTTTATTGATGTACAGCGCAGTAATTTTGCTGTTTAAATAGCCAAATTATTGATTCAAAGCTTCCAAAGTAAATTGAGCGCTTAGAGTATCCAAGACGCTCATGTCCATTTGGTTATGCACTCTTCAATTGATAAGAAATAGACAAATGAAACTTGTATCTCTTTATTCGAGTCTTCAGCTTCTGAAACTCATTCGATGTAAAAACTATTCACTTGCTACACTAAGATTTGGAGCACCATACAGCTTTATGACGCTGTGTTGTGACGCTAGATGGCAGTGTTGTGACGCTAGGTAGCAGTGTTGTGACGCTAGATAGTAGTGTTGTGACGCTAGACAGCAGTGTTGTGACGCTAGACAGCAGTGTTGTGACGCTAGATAGCAGTGTTGTGACGCTAGATAGCAGTGTTGTGACGCTAGATAGCAGTGTTGTGACGCTAGATAGCAGTGTTGTGACGCTAGATAGCAGTGTTGCGACGCTAGACAGCAGTGTTGCGACGCTAGATAGCAGTGTTGTGACGCTAGACAGCAGTGTTGTGACGCTAGATAGCAGTGTTGTGACGCTAGACAGCAGTGTTGTGACGCTAGACAGCAGTGTTGTGACGCTAGACAGCAGTGTTGTGACGCTAGACAGCAGTGTTGTGACGCTAGATAGCAGTGTTGTGACGCTAGATAGCAGTGTTGTGACGCTAGATAGCAGTGTTGTGACGCTAGATGGCAGTGTTGTGACGCTAGATGGCAGTGTTGTGACGCTAGACAGCAGTGTTGTGACGCTAGACAGCAGTGTTGTGACGCTAGATAGCAGTGTTGTGACGCTAGATAGCAGTGTTGTGACGCTAGACAGCAGTGTTGTGACGATAGATAGCAGTGTTGTGACGCTAGACAGCAGTGTTGTGACGCTAGATAGCAGTGTTATGACGCTAGACAGCAGTGTTGTGACGCTAGATAGCAGTGTTATGACGCTAGAAAGCAGTGTTGTGACGCTAGATAGCAGTGTTGTGACGCTAGACAGCAGTGTTGTGACGCTAGATAGCAGTGTTGTGACGCTAGACAGCAGTGTTGTGACGCTAGACAGCAGTGTTATGACGCTAGACAGCAGTGTTGTGACGCTAGACAGCAGTGTTGTGACGCTAGACAGCAGTGTTGTGACGCTAGATGGCAGTGTTGCGACGCTAGATGGCAGTGTTGTGACGCTAGATGGCAGTGTTGTGACGCTAGACAGCAGTGTTGTGACGCTAGATAGTAGTGCTGTGACGCTAGACAGCAGTGTTGTGACGCTAGACAGCAGTGTTGTGACGCTAGACAGCAGTGTTGTGACGCTAGGTAGTAGTGCTGTGACGCTAGACAGCAGTGTTGTGACGCTAGACAGCAGTGTTGTGACGCTAGACAGCAGTGTTGTGACGCTAGATAGTAGTGCTGTGACGCTAGACAGCAGTGTTGTGACGCTAGACAGCAGTGTTGTGACGCTAGACAGCAGTGTTGTGACGCTAGATGGCAGTGTTGTGACGCTAGATGGCAGTGTTGTGACGCTAGACAGCAGTGTTGTGACGCTAGATAGTAGTGCTGTGACGCTAGACAGCAGTGTTGTGACGCTAGACAGCAGTGTTGTGACGCTAGACAGCAGTGTTGTGACGCTAGATAGTAGTGCTGTGACGCTAGACAGCAGTGTTGTGACGCTAGACAGCAGTGTTGTGACGCTAGACAGCAGTGTTGTGACGCTAGACAGCAGTGTTGTGACCCTAGACAGCAGTGTTGTGACGCTAGATAGCAGTGTTGTGACGCTAGACAGCAGTGTTGTGACGCTAGATAGCAGTGTTATGACGCGAGACAGCAGTGTTGTGACGCTAGATAGCAGTGTTGTGACGCTAGTTAGCAGTGTTGTGACGCTAGATAGCAGTGTTGTGACGCTAGACAGCAGTGTTGTGACGCTAGATAGCAGTGTTGTGACGCTAGATAGCAGTGTTGTGACGCTAGACAGCAGTGTTGTGACGCTAGACAGCAGTGTTGTGACGCTAGACAGCAGTGTTGTGACGCTAGGTAGCAGTGTTGTGACGCTAGACAGCAGTGTTGTGACGCTAGACAGCAGTGTTGTGACGCTAGATAGCAGTGTTGTGACGCTAGACAGCAGTGTTGTGACGCTAGATGACAGTGTTGTGACGCTAGATGGCAGTGTTGTGACGCTAGATGGCAGTGTTGCGACGCTAGACAGCAGTGTTGTGACGCTAGACAGCAGTGTTGTGACGCTAGATGGCAGTGTTGTGACGCTAGATGGCAGTGTTGCGACGCTAGACAGCAGTGTTGCGACGCTAGACAGCAGTGTTGCGACGCTAGACAGCAGTGTTGCGACGCTAGACAGCAGTGTTGCGACGATAGACAGCAGTGTTGTGACGGTAGACAACAGTGTTGTGACGCTAGATAGCAGTGTTGTGACGCTAGACAGCAGTGTTGCGACGCTAGACAGCAGTGTTGCGACGCTAGACAGCAGTGTTGTGACGCTAGACAGCAGTGTTGTGACGCTAGATAGCAGTGTTGCGACGCTAGACAGCAGTGTTGCGACGCTAGACAGCAGTGTTGTGACCCTAGACAGCAGTGTTGCGACGCTAGACAGCAGTGTTGCGACGCTAGACAGCAGTGTTGCGACGCTAGACAGCAGTGTTGCGACGCTAGACAGCAGTGTTGCGACGCTAGACAGCATTGTTCTGACGCTAGACGGCAGCGATATGACGCTAGACAGCATTGTTCTGACGCTAGACAGCAGCGATATGACGCTAGACAGCAGCGATATGACGCTAGACGAGGCTATAAGTGCAAATATGCTTTAGATTTGTCGATCGAAATTAGGCAGTTACCGCCGTAAATGTCTCGACAAACAAGGCACGTTTTGGTGATATATCTAACTTCTGTTTTCCTTAAAAATGGTTTACGAAATTCTACTTTGGTCATGTATTATTCGAGCTGAGTTATTTCTTGTCATTAGACAAATTGGCTTCTTTTGTTCGGCACCTAAATCACGCGTTTCCGTTTCCTTGAGACGTTCTACTTTTACGCAGCGGATCCATCATCTTGAGAATCCTGTGCTCTATACATTTTGCGTCGCTGTTTCTTGGTTAGCCAGAGAATTTCTACTGCCGCCGCTCGATAGCCTTTAGGCCGATTGCCCTTTCCTTCAGTAAAAAATTCGTTGTCCGAAAACTCGATGGGTATTGAATGAGAGCTCTGTGCTTGCCTCAAGCTAATGACTTTAGTGTCCGATGGTCTTCAAATTTTGGCGTTTCCTTGCCTAATTTCGACGCGCGTGCCCAAGACTTGAAACGCCTAAGAGCTGAAATGGAAATTGTATTTCGTGTGCGCTCATGGAATCATAGACTTAGCTCATGCCTAAATTTCGATTTCGCTAAAAAAAAGGATATAATATCAGGGCATGACATTTTAATAGCTGATGCATAAAATGATTAACATGCTTTAATCTCCAAAAAATCTTTTAATTTTGAATTTACTTGACATCATGCATAATTTTTCGAGAAACTCGTTTTACAGCGAGTTTGTCTCCGTAGTTGAAGTGTGAATGAGCTAGCTTAGTTTTTTCAAGCTGAAAGCAGTGTTTCAACTTCTCCGTCTAACGTGTGAAGCATAGAGGAAAACCTTCCGACGTGACAGCGTGGAAAAGAGTTATTAGAAAATGTTTCAAAGGGTTTGTAGAAATTCTGAGCTCCTCTGGGGAATAATGAGCAATATATTTCGTTTTAGTTTCTTCTTAGACGCTAGCTTGCTGTTTTCCCTTCCTGTGTCACTTCCATGTGGAAGGTCCGTAGTATTGTGCGGCTAATTCTTTGTTGCTTTCATTTTTTTTGTGATTCAGATGTTTACGCTGGAATTTTTAGGTCTGTGGCAAACTGTCGCTGTTCTGCAGTAAAATTCTGTATCCTGGTGCCAATGATTTAAACCTCTTTCTATGCATCATCGCGCTGACCGCTTGAATTGAACAAGAACTGTATTTAAATCTCCAGTATTTTCAATATATTATTCAAAGTTGTAAAATAACGTTTCTCCTCTTACGGAATTGCAGAAGCGAACAGTGATCCCTTGGTTCCTCTTTGTTGGGCTCTCAGTCCTACCTCGCATATTTCTGCAAATGTTCCCTTGAAAGCAGAAATACTGTCGGTTCAGTGTGTATACAAGACGCGCATGCCTAGTTAATACATGGCAGGCATTCAGGAGGTGCGCCATTCTATGCTCGCGCTGGTATTTAATACGACACTTCAGACGAATGATTGCCGCGAAGTGGATGGCGATTGCTCGGCGCCGCCGATGTACGAGCGTCGGCGTCATGTTGCCTGCATGCGCTGCGATGTACGGGCTGCTGCTGAGCTCAGAGGGCGCGCGATGCGCCGCGCAATGAAAATTCCTAGTTTCTAATAAAATTCTTATGCTAAAGGATATCATAAATTTCATGTCCATAAAATTTCAGGCTAAGGAAAGGTTTTAATCAGGCTTAGTGTGCTCAATTTGAAATTCGCAGCAAGAGAATTGTTTGCTTCGATGAATATCTCAGTTGTCATAATGGGGGATAAATAGCTTTTTGTATACTTCTTGTACCATTGCAACGGTTCGTGCAACCGTGCGCAACAGTTACTTAAGAAACAAAATATTTACCGCAATAGTAATGTTAATTTAATGAAATATTTACGATATAATTGTGCAGTATTGAAGTTTACATTAGACGCTGTAGCAGCATCATATTTATGCACCTTGACATTAGCGTTCTTGTGAGTGAGTGCGTGACCAGAAAATAACTAGCGCAATTGTGATTCGGTGTCCCGGCTGCTTGCTCTTGCGCTGACCACCGCCTTGTTAGTGATAGTCGCGGTGGCCGCACTTCAATAAGTGACGGCTGTGTGCCGGGTCTCCATCGACCGTCCACATTGACAACGAAACACAGCTCCCTGTAGGCGGCTTCCCTCATTACTGTATTAATCTCGCTGAAGCAAAGTCGCTCCTCAATTTCGGCGATTTTAGTCAAGAGAATAACGTACGTACAACGTTCTCAGTTTCAGCTGGCGGCGTATGGGCAAATAATACAGAAAACAGCTATAAATGGCAGGAAAAATCAAGACGTGAAATCAAACGGGAATAAATTGTCTTTCATTGAGTTACGTCGTTCAATATGGTGAATGTTAAATAAACTTGAAGCCTGAAAATTTGTAGCGTAGACTGATCGGAGTTACAGTGGCTCACGGTCGAGTCAATGTCATCCAGTCAAGAGACCAAATTAAATCATCGACGTTACTACTTTCATTTCTGCAGATACAAATCCTACTCACTGGCCTCTATCCTCGTACTGATGGACTGTAAGGAAATAAAGAGTTGCCTGACACTGAACTAATTTATATCACTTGGTTGATTCACGTAATATCGTAACAAACATATACGTATACATGATCGATATGTATGTACCTTTAAATTCTTCGGAGTTTACCTCGGTCTCGGGACTTCCTCATCGTGCACTTCTTACGAAATCAACAACAATGATTGCCCCAAATTTAAGCACCGTTTTTCGTTAATGACTAAATAGTTTTGATGACCCTTTGAATAATTGAACATCGATTTCTCGTTCCTCAATGCTGAGAATTCGTTTCTGATAATGCGTTTCTGTTACCTAGTGTTACGATGCACTACAATAGCGAACCCAATAAGGCTGCAAAAGGAGTTCGAACATATTATAGGGAACTTCCAACTTGGATTTGATTAAACTTCACTTAGCCTAAGTGAACGAAGACGCGAGAGCTGCGTAGTGTCTGCAGTGCTGTCTGAACAAAGTCTTGTGTTGTTATTTGCCCAAACACAAAACTAGGTAGGAAATTTTGACTGGTTGAAAGTTTATTGACGATCGACGCTTCAAAAGGAGACCTCCAGGCGTACAAGTTGGTATCGGACCCTGCTACTGCAGAGTAAAATAGATGACCACAGCTGTGCAACGTTGACCAAAGTGTCGCCCTGAAAGTTCTCTAGCCCCGGTCCGAAACTCTTCTAATTCTCTTAAAGCTAAAGTTGGGTCGTTAGAATGTTTTCTTGGCCGAGTCTGCCTCGATTGTGTTTCTTGCTTCTTTCGCTTGGCCTTGGTGGTGTTACTTGTGTCCTCCGATGCGGTTTGTTGTTATCAGCATTGTTATTCCGTCTTTCCATCTTACTTGTTGTTTTCAGAATCGCAATTACCCGCCTTTCCATGCTGGTTGTTCTTATTATGTTACGGTGAGTCATACCATGCTGTTTTTTTCAGAAAAGTTACTCGACGTCTTTCCTTGCTTTTTATTTTCACTAGGATTGTTTTCTGCAGCATAAATGCTGGTTAGTGATGTTATCGGGCTGTTACTTGTTCATTTGTTATTTTTTTAGCAGAACAATCTGGGTTGATAATTGTATCGCGAACCTGCGTACATCAGTACAACGTATTGACCTCAAAAGTTCCACGCTTCTCATTACGAAAGTCCCAAGGTAGAGCTGCGATGATATGGGAACTGTCAGTTGCGCCTTTCTAAAACTCGCATTTGTGTTCGGTTTGCCGCCGAGCGAAACGCACGCTTGTTTCTTACAAAAAAATTCCTCTTCTTGAATTAGGACAACAGTTTAGCTCATAGTTCATCAGTAGCGTAGAATTTTGTTTGCGAGTGACGTGGACAATTAAAATTTACGGCGTCATATTTCGTTCACGCGAGCATTCAATCGTGCACTTGCAAACATGCAGGCGCATTACGTATTTCGTAATTGACGCTGGCATAGCCAGACTCGACTTTCCCATTATTCGGTGCTGTCTTTGCCAGACATGTTGCTGATACATGTAATGCCAACGTCCTCCTTTTGTTGACGCCCGTGAGTTTTTAACTTTCTCAAGAGTCTCAACGAGCAAGCAAGTCAGACTGAGCGTTTGGTGGTACATGGAGAGAATTTTCTTAATCCTGCTGACCGACCAGTAGTCCCAAACTCAGTTTTCATAAATACTCAATCAAAGCTAAATGAAGGCACGATCCAGTTGATGTTTGGCATTTTCAAATTTACTACAATTTGCCTTAAATTTGAGTTGAATATTAGGTTAAGACCATGGCGGTTAACATGTTGCAAAAATAGATGTTTACTACACGTTTTCAGGAAACATTTTCACATTGTTCGTTCACAAAATTGAGCTTGTATTTTGAAAATAAACGTCCCCTTAGGGAGATGCAACTATTGTATCAATGGAAATTAGTGCTCCCGAGAAGAATATGTGAGGTCCCGAGCTATAGGTTGGGTAGGCCTTTTTTTTTGTTAAAATAAATTATTTTTTGGTTGTGCTATGGACCATCCTATTTCGGCCCATTGTTGTCCTATTTTTCAGCACGTACTACTGTCTTTATCTTGTTTCTTGAACTTCTTTCTCGATTTTCTGTTTCAATGCACCTTGTGTATAGATTCCACGTTTCCTTAACTCCATAATAAATTAAGCTTTCCTCCTTCCTCTCTTTTAGAACGCCTTTGTTGCGATTAGGGAGACTAAACTAACTTCTAATCTAATTTAATCTCACAGGTGATTATTATGCTTAATTAACCCTATGCCTCCCGACGGGAGCTCCAGTTTCCAGATGGCTAGTGCTGCCAGTTTAGGTAAATTGACAAAATTTCAAAGTAATTCATCTTGTAGGGAAATAATTTGAAGTAAATGACAAAATTAGGGCAATAAATAATATTCCTGCAACAATGTTGTTAGACACTCCAGAAGTTTGGCACGTGCAATTTGCTGTTGATATCCATTCAATGTGCGCGTCATGGTCTATGCATTACATTTAATACCTTTTTTATTTAACTTGAGCAAGTTTTTCATACGTACATGTATTGACAGATAAAATTAAGCAAAAATAAATTAATGTTTTTTCTCAGAATTTTCGGCCATTTTTTGGCGTCGAAGCACACATTGTTAGAGCATAATTTTCTCCAATTGAACACTTTGACCACGAAGTGGGACAAATGTGTACCACTAGGTAAATTGTTCATACACGCACCAATATAAATGTATAACATTTCAAACCATTTTGCGACCTTTTTTGAATGAATTTTATCATACCATGCAAATGTTATTGAGCTCTTAAATTTTGTACATTTCTTACAAAGGGCGGAAACTTATTCAAGCAAATAAATTGATTTTACCTGTCAGTTTTTTACAACTAAATCAAATCAACTTTACAGCACTGATCAATCGTTGTCAACGTGTTGAAAAGGAAGTAAGCACCTGCTTATGCAGAAAAAAAACATGCTGGGGCAATTTTGCTGATATTTCAGGGTAATGACTGACATTACCTGAAAAATTTTCCGTAAACAATTAGAGTGTTGGGAAGGAAAGGGTTAATGTGTGCATAATGCACGACGCGGGCATAGCAAGACTATGTTGCTGATACATGGAAAGCGAACGTCCTCCTTTTGTTCATCTCCTTGAGTTTTTAATTTTCTCAATGTCGCTATTTTGTACCTTCCTAATAGTCTAGGATATACCCGCGTATTTCCTGAATATAAAATAAAGAATATAGACCATAAAGGTCATCAAAACTTCTCATGATATGAAACTCCATGCTTATCTTTTTTAACGTCTTTCAAAGCCTTTTATTAGTTAGCATTTTGCGTAGAGTGGCATGAGCAGCGTACCCAACTATCTTGATGATTAGATGAAACTCGCTCAACCTCAGTCACGTTGATATGGAAAGATCGTCTTTGTCTTCGATGTTTGTTGCAGATTTCTAGTGCTGTAAAGTTAGAGTATTGCTAGGTTTGATATATTTTTAATTACGAGTTCCTGTTCTTGAAAACGGGTATGTATTTTCGAGGTGCAGTGCGTGCTTTATAGCATGATGTCTAGCGAAGGAAATCAGTAAATCAATGAGAAGAGTCTTATCTCAGGAGCTCAAAGTTGCTCAATAACATCCTGAATGTCAGCAACTATTTCACCAACTTTTGCGTAAATAGCCTGCCATTTAAATCATTTGCCTAGTAGTTTATGTTAACGAGAATTTTCTGCCAACGTATTTCCAAAAGTAAGTCATCCATTGATACGGTTAATTCTGAAGAGAACATGAGGTGGGGTACGCTGTTTATGTCTATCCTCGTGAATTTTCGTCGGCGGAATATTGCTCCTCGGTAATCCCTCCAGCCGTACACGCAAGGACAAATTAGCTATGCGCGGCTTGCGTGTGTATGCGATAAATTTTGTACAAGGCTATATTTTCGATTTTTCCTATTATATCTCTACAGGAGGAGGCCAACTCACAATACAACAGTGTCTGGATAGAATGTCTTTGTTTCTGATGGCTTGTAATCTTGCTTCAGCACTTCGTCTTTTTGTGACTTGCTGATGCGGACTGTCCTTTCGACACACTACGGGAGCGTCATTTGGGACAACTCTTGACGTCATTTGTAGGTAACCTAAATGGAGTTTACGCAAACTTTACAGAAATGAGTTCCTCATATAAGTGGAAACGATGTGCAGGTCCTGAATATTATAAAAGTAACTATGCTTAAGCTTTATGTCAAATTTTCTGAGTAATAACTTAAGTTGTTAAAAGCAGGGTGCGTACAGGCATGGAGAAGCATGGAAAGTAGTTGAATTTCGAAAATAAAATTCAAGGCCTCGAAAGTAGTGGAATTTTAAAAATGGTCATTGAAAGTCATGAAATTTTAGGATTTTCGTGAAAAGAAAATTTTACTGTTGAAAATTTTCGTTCCGTTTGGTCCGCGTTGAGCGAGGCGTTGTCAGTAACCTTCGAGTGTTACTTGGGCTCTGATTGGTTGATACAGCTACGTCTTTAGTGTCCGCGATTTTGATTGGTTCTCAGGCGTCACGTGAAACCAAACGTGCTCAGTGTGACTGAAGACACGCGCTCGCTCGGACCATTGTTGACCTGTCGCCACTGTTGAACATTTTCGAGCTGAGTTTTTATCATCGGTCTTGACCATCCCGTGTGTGTGTGACTAGAGTTACGGTGCCGAGACTGAGCTGAGGAATTAGCGTCATGCCAGGCAGTTGTTCTTTCAACAACTTGTGGTTGCGAGACAAAGACTTTCAACAATGGATAGCACCGCATCCCAAACTGAAAACAATGGCGGTTTGCACCGCGTGCGAGTCGGAGTTCGACATCGCCAACAACGGAATAGCGGCGGTGAGGAGTCATGCAAAAGGAACAAAGCATGCCAAGAACGTGAAAGCTCAGACGACGAGACTTGCCAACCCGAAGATCGGGGATTTTTTCGTGACTTCCCAACCATCGACCGATCCTCCGACGCCTGCTGAGGGCAGTTCGGAGGCTCAGACTGAGACCAGTGAGACCGTGCCAGCAGTACCAGAGTCTGCTAGTACCTCTACTTCATCGCCATCAGTCAAAACTTGCACCTGTCAGTGCTGTCGCAAGAAAACGGCTCTAACTGACTTTGTGCAAAGGGACAAAGTCCTGAAGGCCGAGACGCTTTGGGCGTTGAAGACCGTAGCATCGCACCTGTCCTTCAAGTGCTCAAACCAGACTCCTTGGCTTTTCGCCTCAATGTTTGAGGATTCCCCCACAGCCAGCAAGTTCACCATGAGTGAAAAGAAATGCGCCTATCTGACAACATTTGGACTGGCCCCTCATTTCTCAAGTGTGCTGAAGGAGAGGGCCAAAACTGCAGACGGTTTCGTCCTCCTCTTCGATGAGGCATTGAATGAGGAGCTGCAGAAGAAACAGCTTGATGTTCATGTCCGCTTTTGGAGCAGCCAGCTGGCCACATCCTCCCTCAAGAAACTGTGGCTGGTTGTGAAGATGCTACTGGTCCTGTCACATGGCCAGGCTTCAGTGGAAAGGGGCTTTTCTGTGAGCAAGCAGCTCATGGAAGTCAACATGGGTGAGAACACCATCGTGGCGCAGAGAGTGGTCATGGACCACATCAAACATGTAGGAGGTATCTCCAAGGTTGACATTTCCAAGAAACTCCTCTTTTCAGCTTCACAGGGCAGACAGCGCTATCAACACTACCTGGATCAAAAGAAGGAAGAGGCAGAGAAGCAGAAGAAGGGAGAGAAGAGGAAGAGAGAACTGGATGAAGTGGAGAACCTGAAGACAAAACGGAAGAGGATGGAGGAGAGTCTGCAAGCGCTGGTGGAGGATGCTGACAGCTTTGCACGGAAGGCAGAGGACAAGAATGATTTGCGCCTACTGGCAAAGTCAAATGCATTGAGGAAATCAGCCAAAGACAAGCAAGAACAACTCAAGGGGCTGAATGCGGAAATTAATGACAAACTTAATGCACTGGCAAATGCATAGCAGATGCTATTGAACTGTCCAGCATGACTGTTTGGTGTTGTGATGATCATTTACACATTTATGAAAACAAGACCTGCAAGTAATGATGAATGTTCTGTGAAGTTTATGACCGAAATACATTTATTGTGCTGCAATTTAACTTTGTGTGACATTATTTTGGGCAGAGAGAGGTAGTGAAAATGTGATTTGGTTGGCATAAAAAGTCATGAAAAAGTAGTGGAATTTTGAACCTCAGAGCCTGTACGCACCCTGTAAAAGTGATAGGTATGTTTATTTAAATAGGGTGCATTGCGAGGAAATGTGCTAGATTTCTCTCAAAAAAAGACCGATTGTCAGAAATAAAGTCATACTTGCAGATGGTCTTTAGCTGCCTCGTCGCCTTTTTTGTAATTCTGCTGGTGCTAATGGGATTGTTGGGATTGTCCTAAGGTTTTACTTTGTCATGCAATTGACGTGCATCCACTTACCTAAATTTGTTACTGTAGCCCAACGCATGTTCTTTGAAACGTGTCTGGTAGGACGTTCAGCCACACTCTGCTTTGAACTCGCACTGTTCAGTTGATAGTTCAGAATTACAATTGATAGTTTCAATGGCGCAGAATTTACATACCAACTGATTTCAGTTTGGTCTTTCATGAGATATCGTCTCGAAGTAGACTTTTGTGCTCTCGAAATTTTATGTTTCTGGCTGAAAGATACGCGTTATTCCTTCGTCGACTTAATATGTTTGCAAAATACAACTGTTTGACTACTTTACTAACCGATTGTGTTTTGCTCTTGTAATAAGCGTTCTTGAAGAAGCTCTGATATCGTATCTCTGGGAATTTGCACTTGCATACAGGAGTAACATGTAAGGTCCCGAGCTGAGCGTCATGTAGGCTCTATTTTTGTTGAAATCAATTTTTTTTGTTTCGTTAACGGCCATCTTTTTTCAATTCACTGCTGTGAACTTTTTTTCTTCATTCTTTATCTTGTTTCTTACCCTCCCTTCTCAACTTAGTATTTCTATGCACGCGGGATCCTGTGCGGGAAAACATCTTGTGCATAAATTATGCGTTCCATACTGAACGGTGCATTCACCCTTTTTCTCTTTGAACATCTATGTTGTGGTAAGAGAGGCTAAAACTAACTCTTAATCAATCAATCAATCAATCAATTGCTCTGTGATCGCTCGAATCTTGAGCGAAGACGATAATTACGGGCTGAAGCGTTTGTCTGCTTCGTTAGCTCCCTGATATCGTTTGTGAAATTCCGAGTTTACCTTTACCAGGTCATATTTTCCATAATTTATTCTGTGATGAGAAATCTTATAATAAAATGATCAGCGTTTCGTCGAATACGTTGATGTGAGAAAGGCAGCAATTTATGATAGCATGTCCTAATGGGGTTTGAACTGTTGCAATCTACAATATTTTTCCGACGCTAAATCGCGAAAATAGGGACGAAGATTGCTAGTCTCGAGAGCTCAAAGTCTAGTCACCCCCAGAAACAGTTAATGAATCTGGTACGGGAAGACACTGCTTCCACAAGGTTTTTTCAAATGAAATAAATGTACGAGGAGTTCGTGAGACTCGAACTCAGGACTAGAGATCACCGCGCCAACACGCTATCGACTGCGCTATCGATCGCCCAAAAGGTGATCGAAGCCCAACGAAAGCAATGTTTGGCACAGTGAAAGCAGGCGCACTGTCCTGACAGATATATTTCATTCCCAAAGTGATCTCTAGTCCTGAGTTCGAGTCTCACGAACTCCTCGTAGATTTATTTCACTTGAAAAAACCTTGTGGAAGCAGTGTCTTCCCGTACCAGATTCATTAACTGTTTCTGTGGGTGACTAGACTTTGAGCTCTCGATACATATGGGAATAAAATATATCTGTCAGGACAGTGTGCCTGCTTTCACTGTGCCAAACATTGCTTTCGTTGGGCTTCGATCACCTTTTGGGTGATCGATAGCGCAGTCGATAGCGTGTTGGCGCGGTGATCTCTAGTCCTGAGTTCGAGTCTCACGAACTCCTCGTACATTGATTGCTAGTCTTTTTGACTTCCATTATTTTACGCTGATCTTAAATTACATCTTTCATTTTGGTTTGGTAATATGTCAATGTTCGCTGATTCCTCATGTTGAACATCTGCAGTATTGTCGAGTAATTTAATGACTCCCATTTTATTATCTACGAATTCATTGTAGTGCCTGAATTTAATTCATTGTAACTATTGACTAATGCAAGGAAATTTTTATCAGGACCAGGCTTATCGTGATGCAGTTATAAGCGAAGCCTTGAATGAGTTGATCAAAATACTCATTTTAAATGCCGAGTCTGTCTCACCAAGACGCTTGATCTTATTAGATCTTTGAAAGAAATGATTAAATGCTGTAGACAATTAAGTTATCATGCGATTAAATGTCGTAAGTTTCTAATGTGATGGTTCAAATTTTTTTGAGTATATCTTAATTTTTCAATGAAAATCTGGAGTGGGGCCAGTACCACTCCTGGTAATCTAAGACATTCTAGTTCCTGCATGGTAAAAATATTGAATTACTGAAAACGTTGAGTCTCAAAGCCTTATTACAGTTCATTTTTTTACTCGTTCATATTTGGTCCTTCAGGACGTTTTATTTTATAGTCTCCCTATTTTTATTTTATAGTCTCATGCAACTCTTCTTTTTTCACATTATCATTCCAACAGTATAGTTGTTTTTGTGTCACTTCTGAGAATACACGTATATTCCATTTTTTAAACTGGAGAAAGTATGAGCTGAGGAAGCCAGTGTTACGAGTAGTCCCCCGTCAACACTACTTTTTCAACTTGGAAAAAGACAGTACGGCTGCTCAAGCTCATGAAGTTCGAGTCTGCTAATTGCCCTCTTATCAAATTGGGTGTCGTTAAAACCGACTGCCGTTAGAAAAGTTGGGGCGCAAGTTTTGAATCGGATTCCTTTTCTAATTTCGACAACGGCAACATATACACTTTCGACTGAAACTCGTCAGTTTTAAACGCTAGCCTGAAGATTGGGTTATTGGCGCCAGCACAACGTGTGCTGCGTCGTCTCCTAGCTAGCAATTCCTAAATTGATTTGCGCTATTTGCGCAATGTTCTGATTCTCCATTGTTGGGATAGCTGTTTATGATACTAGTCAAGTTTGATTAGTTTGGTTACTAAGAAGGAAGTTATTTTAAATTTCAATATTTCGACGCATCGTCTCGTGGTATTTATGCAATTTTGCAAAATTTGATGCAAACTTGTACACATTGCGACTAAGTGTCGTAAATTTGTAGCGCAAGTTTCAACGAGCTGCTTATTGTTACCAAAAATATTTTTGGTGCGTACGCCGAGTTTATTAAGATATTCCGTGATGTGTTCATACTGCATGCCCTATAGTAAGATGAATGAAGGACAGAGCAAAATATTTCGCCTGGTCGATGAGGCGCGAGACTTGGCTTAACCCTTTAACGTCCGAATTTTTGTACTCATATTACCGTTAACACAACCACCGTCACTAAACTGGCGCTGGCATCTGGCAGTCACCGATATCAGGATGGGATAAGAACTGCCACTCGGCAGAGAACTTCAAAGAACACATTAGGGAACTAATTGAATAAGAAATAAAATATATTGAAGGGGAATTTTGAAAGAGGACACTGGTGTCCTCTGGGACGTTAAAGGGTTAAAGATCCTACATATTGACTTCTCTGAATTTATTATACGCACGTTTTGTTAACTTCCTTATATCTCGTTTTTATTGCAGCACCATAGTTGTAATTTCTTACTGTTATACATATTGATTTCCTTTGCATGAATCGAATGAGGCAGAGAGCGATTCACATAAGTTATGTGAATTTTTTCGCAGTTATAAACAAGCACTGAAACAAGCAAGTCTGGTGGCATTAGAAATTAAGGAGACAGCAGCGATCAGAAATAGTCTTGATAACTCACACCAAATATTATTGAGCTCTCACACCAGAGCTCACACCATTATTCGAGTCTAACTCAAGTGAAAAGTGTATTGTGGTGTTGAACCTTACCAGACCGCTGTACCGATTGCTTAGCAATTTCTGCATATGCCACTAAACCGCTGCATCTCATTTTCTGTACTTGGTCTAGTGCGTGAAAAAAGTTTTTCATAAACTAAAATAACCATGCAATCGAGGTTAAATCTCATGGCCAGTAATTGCAAACGTCTGCCCCCTTGTGTTTCAATGGACTTTGTGTGGTTTTAAGGGCCTCAGATGTGATTAAGTTGAAGTCGATATAACATCCTAGCCCAGTGTAGATGACGTGGTTGGTCATTACGTTGTTGAACTTTATCATTTGTATTTACTTCCTGTTTTCTTTGAAATATGTCTGGGAATAAAAATTATCAAACCCCTTTATTGACAACCTACCTTTAATAAGCACTCCAGAACCTTAGACTGTTGCTAAGAATTTTTTTCCATTTGAGTTTTGAACGTCCTTAAAGAATTTGTGGCTTTTTATTTTTCCACGACTCATTCGGTAGCTTTTGTGAGAATGTATGCCCATGCTGTATTGTTTGCGCCAGCATTTAGGTCTTGAAGGTAGGTCCAGGAATAAAATCGGTGTCAAATCTATATTTCAGCTGTTGAGTTTTAGCGGTTCGTTTAATTTAAGTTCAAATGCTGTGCCCTGCCACTTGCAAGCCCTTGCATCGTACCGTTTTTCATCCGTCGTATATAAAAATGTCATAAAAAGCTAAGGTAGTGGATCCTTCCATTCCCCGCCTCCACGAAGCCTATGTTACGACTCGGGAAGAGCCAACTTTCTTTCTTGCAGTTCCAAACTGACTCTTACGTTGTCCCTTCAATTTAGTGCGGGACTTTCGCTCGGGATTTTATCACCAGATTTGCTAGATTTTGGAACCCCAATTGGTAAAAAGACGAGAAATTTCCGGCTATTTGTCCTGAAATATTGTGTTTGGCTTATTGACCAATTTATCGAGACCGCGGAACGGGTAATGCTCTGCAGTCCCTGTGATACCCCGAGGACTCTGTCGTCCTCTTTCTCTCCGCGTAATACGATCACATTTTTATTCTTCAGCTTTTATGGACCCGATGCAGAAACGCCGAACTTTTGACATTTATGCGCATTGTCTGCCAAAATAAGCTTTGGTTGCAAATGTAGACGATAGACGAATAAGGACGTCTGGAAAAGTTATTCATGATCATGATCTATACTAGTGTTATTGTACTCCAGAACAGCTTATCAAAAGCTCGCTTCTGTGTATCGGAATGAAGTAAAATTGTTCAGTATTTCTGTTGAGTAAAATTTAAAAATTTATAACAGTATATGAGTCGAAGACTTGGAGATAGTCGTGCGTTGATACTGTTAATTTTATGATCGTTCAGCACGCTTTATTGACTCGGTGGTGTGTGAACTCCCGAGACCCATGAATAATATGCAAACCTCGGGCACTAGTAAAACATCTTACAGTGATTCTGTATGTGAGTGCGCACTTCACGATAGGCCATGCAGTTGATGTGCTAAACTCTACCGCAAATTTTAATGTTTATATGCGTTAGCTTTTACTTCTCAATCTCAGAAGTATTGTATTAATTTAGTGTTTCTCACTCGGGATTTGCGGTGTTGAAGCGTGGTGTTTCTTAGGCAAGCGTCTCGTCACATTTTTGAAACCTCACTTCGCAATACTGTACTTCTGTTCATTTCGTTGACTGAATTCCTGACTCCAGGAGTCCAGTAATCCTACGGTATCGGTCGGACAACTCAATACTCTCTGTGGTGGACAACTCAATACTCTCATCGACCAGCGAAGTGAAGCTGGTCGAAGAATCGTTCATCAGCTAGTCTGAAATTGGGTTCAAGTAATCTGGCGTTAGAAGTTGAAGAACTAGGTGGTGCATGTTGAGTATTCCAGTGTTTAGTTAGTGACTGAGGGGCCTGCTTGTGCATGGCAAATCATGTCGTAGTGACTTAAGAGATATTTTGAATGATATGTAGTGGTCACTCACCAGAAAATGTCTTATCTATACACGTGTCTTGAACGTCATCTAGCGTCGTTTTAGTCTTCCGTTTATTCTATTCTTACCTAGGCGCATTTTTAAATAGGAAATTTATAGTGAACGGCGCCTCGATTTTCTTTTCTTAATTGAGTCATTTTTTCAATCATTTATTTGTCAAATGGAAAGGAAGTATCACTATAAACTTGTTAGAATCAAACCTTTTCATTGTTGCCGAAGGATGCTTTGAAGGTCTTCTACAAAAAAATAAAATTTTATTTCGATTTGCTTCTCGTATTTTCTATTTTTGAAGTAAATATGTATTGCTAACTATAACGCATTGATAATTTGAATTGGAAATCGAATGAGTTATCCTGAATTGAGAATTTTTTCGTGTAACGATTGTTAAGATGGAAATTTAAACTAAATTTCCAAAACTGAAAATAACAGAAAGCCGGCGTTGAAAGAACAGGCGTACTCTTTACATGGCAGAACATATCCCATTTACCATTTTCAATGTTTTGTACTAAGAATTAAAATTTTGTTTCCTTTTCTTTGAAAATTACGTGAGTGCCCACACTTCCGTTGTGCGCACTTCCAGAAATACTGAAATAAATTGCATGTCTAAAGGACTCGCATTTTGGGTTCGATTAATTCGTAGTGTTCTTTTAACGAATTTAATTATTTCCGACACTTGACGCCTTACCTATAGACGGTGATCTAAATTATACATTACACTGCTTGCTCCTCGTGATATTAAAGGCATCGAAATATTGCGAATAAAACCGAGTGAAAGGATGTGACTTTGAATGATGAACAGTATGTTTCCAGTGTGCCTTTTTCTTCTCTGAGATGAATAGAGCGGGCATTTGGGCAATAAAAACAAGGAAAACTTTTTGTTCAGATGATCATGCAAAGATGTTCAAAAAGAATTCCATGCGTGAACGAAGCGGTTAGTTCGTTCCCTATTTCATTTTCATACGTCACCTTGTTACGACATCACTGTTTCCTGCGTCATCTTATTGCGACCATCACTGTTTCATGCGTCATCTTGTTGCGACATCACTGTTTCATGCGTCATCTTGTTGCGACATCACTGTTTCATGCGTCATCTTGTTACATCACTGTTTCGACACTTCTTGTTCCGACATTCATCTGGAGTGTGATCTCTTCGTTCGCTTGCGCAACGTGTGCTCATGTGTGCACTGGCATCAAGAGTTCGAGGATTAGTATCTTATTTTTTGGGTTAATTTGCACCTCATTAGCTTATACTCTCTGCCGGCATAAGAAATTTCTCGACAAGCTTTCATGATAAGCTCGTTTTCTTATAATTAGACTTGTTCCTCATTACAGGAATCGACTCGTTGTCGGTAGCGGATGAAGCCACGCGTGAAAGCACTGTTTGTCAACAGACTGTTGCTGTTGGCACAGGAGAAACGCTTGGCGTATTTTTTCTCTTCTATGCAGAATCTAGTGTTCGAAAAATGCTGTACTGTTGAGGACAATATTTTTAATCCTCACTGTGTCAGATGTTTACGTTTGCTGTTCTACACTTTCTTTTGTGTGTTACCTTTCTTCCGCTGCGCAAACGCGTTTCTCATTTCTGTCCGGAATTCTGCCGAGTTGTGGTTTCTATAGCATTGGGCTCCCAGTGCGGGCCCGCTATCTCTAATTTCTTCTGGGACTTCATTATGATCTCATCAGCGAAGTTTGTCTGCTGCCGATGTTTCGAGGACGTTATCGTGTGTCGGGGCGCTTCATTGCTCAATTTCAAAGCCAATACTCAGGTACCATATGCATTAAGTGATGATTATTCTAGGAAGAGGATTTCATTTTTCCTTCAACACGTTTCCTGCGATTGATTACACTGAAGTTCAATATTCATTTCACACTTAAAATCAACTGTTGTCAGCAATTTTGAAAATGGCAAACATTTAACTCGATCGTGTCTTCATTTAGCTTTCATTAAGTGGTTATAAAAATTGAGTTAGTGACTGCAGGTCAGTTAAGAGCATTTTGAAAATCCCCTCAGTGACCACCGGTGGGTCCCTTCGCAGGAAACGTGTTAATCTACTGCGAATCTCAATAAATTCATTTTCAGCTGTATCTCCCCTAAGTGCTAAGCTTCATAATTGGCGTCGATTCATTCAAAGCTTTACTCGCCTGGGAAGCTTTTTTCATTGAAGGTGATACGCGAGCTATTAATTGCCGTCGCGCTTCACGGGCCACAGGACCATTTATCGCAGCCTCTTTTCATGCGACGCTGGAGCCGCCGCCTGTCCTCGCTGCATGTGAAGCGCGCTGCTGACTGGCCACAACTGCAGAGTACTGCCTCCTGAGTGTTGTGGGCGGCTTGTGGTGCTGTCGGGTGTGTGGTGTTGTGATTTGTGGTGCTGTGATTTGTGGTGCGGTCTGTGGTGTTGTGATTTGTGGTGCGGTCTGTGGTGTTGTGATTTGTGGTGCGGTCTGGTCTGTGGTGTGTGATTTGTGGTGCGATCTGGTCTGTGGTGTTGTGATTTGTGGTGCGGTCTTGTCTGTGGTGTGATTTGTGGTGTGATCTGGTATGTGGTGTGGTGATTTGTGGTGCGGTCTGGTCTGTGGTGTGCGATCTGGTCTGTGGTGTTGGGATTTGTGGTGCGGTCTTGTCTGTGGTGTTGTGATTTGTGGTGTGGTCTGGTCTGTGGTGTTGTGATTTGTGGTGCAGTCTGGTCTGTGGTGTTGTGATTTGTGGTGCGGTCTGGTCTGTGGTGTGTGATTTGTGGTGCGGTCTGGTCTGTGGTGTGTGATTTGTGGTGCGGTCTGGTCTGTGGTGTTGTGATTTGTGGTGCGGTCTGGTCTGTGGTGTTGTGATTTGTGGTGCGGTCTGGTCTGTGGTGTTGTGATTTGTGGTGCGGTCTGGTCTGTGGTGTTGTGATTTGTGGTGCGGTCTGGTCTGTGGTGTTGTGATTTGTGGTGCGGTCTGGTCTGTGGTGTTGTGATTTGTGGTGCGTTCTGGTCTGTGGTGTTGTGATTTGTGGTGCGGTCTGGTCTGTGGTGTTGTGATTTGTGGTGCGGTCTGGTCTGTGGTGTTGTGATTTGTGGTGCGGTCTGGTCTGTGGTGTTGTGATTTGTGGTGCAGTCTGGTCTGTGGTGTTGTGATTTGTGGTGCAGTCTGGTCTGTGGTGTTGTGATTTGTGGTCCGGTCTGGTCTGTGGTGTTGTGATTTGTGGTGCGGTCTGGTCTTTGGTGTGTGATTTGTGGTGCAGTCTGGTCTGTGGTGTTGTGATTTGTGGTGCAGTCTGGTCTGTGGTGTTGTGATTTGTGGTGCGGTATGGTGTTTGGTGTGTGATTTGTGGTGCGGTCTGGTCTGTGGTGTGTGATTTGTGGTGCGATCTGGTCTTTGGTGTGTGATTTGTGGTGCAGTCTGGTCTGTGGTGTTGTGATTTGTGGTGCGGTGATTTGTGGTGCAGTCTGGTCTGTGGTGTTGTGATTTGTGGTGCGGTCTGGTCTGTGGTGTTGTGATTTGTGGTGCAGTCTGGTCTGTGGTGTTGTGATTTGTGGTGCGGTCTGGTCTGTGGTGTTGTGATTTATGGTGCAGTCTGGTCTGTGGTGTTGTGATTTGTGGTGCAGTCTGGTCTGTGGTGTTGTGATTTGTGGTGCGGTCTGGTCTGTGGTGTTGTGATTTGTGGTGCGGTCTGGTCTTTGGTGTGTGATTTGTGGTGCAGTCTGGTCTGTGGTGTTGTGATTTGTGGTGCAGTCTGGTCTGTGGTGTTGTGATTTGTGGTGCGGTATGGTGTTTGGTGTGTGATTTGTGGTGCGGTCTGGTCTGTGGTGTGTGATTTGTGGTGCGATCTGGTCTTTGGTGTGTGATTTGTGGTGCGGTCTGGTCTGTGGTGTGTGATTTGTGGTGCGGTCTGGTCTGTGGTGTTGTGATTTGTGGTGCGGTCTGGTCTGTGGTGTGTGATTCGTGGTGCGGTCTGGTCTGTTGTGTTGTGATTTGTGGTGCGGTCTGGTCTGTGGTGTTGTGATTTGTGGTGCGGTCTGGTCTGTTGTGTTGTGATTTGTGGTGCAGTCTGGTCTGTGGTGTTGTGATTTGTGGTGCGGTCTGGTCTGTGGTGTTGTGATTTGTGGTGCGGTCTGGTCTGTGGTGTTGTGATTTGTGGTGCGGTATGGTGTTTGGTGTGGGATTTGTGGTGCGGTGTCTGGTCTGTGGTGTTGTGATTTGTGGTGCGGTCTGGTCTGTGGTGTTGTGATTTGTGGTGCGGTCTGGTCTGTGGTGTTGTGATTTGTGGTGCGGTCTGGTCTGTGGTGTGGGATTTGTGGTGCGGTCTGGTCTGTGGTGTTGTGATTTGTGGTGCGGTCTGGTCTGTGGTGTTGTGATTTGTGGTGCGGTCTGGTCTGTGGTGTTGTGATTTGTGGTGCGGTCTGGTCTGTTGTGTTGTGATTTGTGGTGCGGTCTGGTCTGTGGTGTTGTGATTTGTGGTGCGGTCTGGTCTGTGGTGTTGTGATTTGTGGTGCGGTCTGGTCTGTGGTGTGGGATTTGTGGTGCGGTCTGGTCTGTGGTGTTGTGATTTGTGGTGCGGTCAGGTCTGTGATGCGAGTGTTGTGATTTGTGGTGCAGTCAAGTTTGCGATGCACGTGAAATAATTCGTGGGGAAATTAAAACCTATTAAAAACACTTAGACTGACTTGGACTATTTTTACTGTCAGTTGACGCGATTGGAACCTTTTCTACGCTGCTTCCATAAACCATTCTCCCGCATTGCTCCTTCCGCATGCATGTTTGAGCGCAAGTGTTGCCGCGACGCGACAGTTGGGAGATATTGCTCTATTTATTTGCCTCATTGTTTACTGGTCGCATGCGTCGAATTCGTGTTCCTAGTGCTTCTCGATATTTTATGGCAGAGTATTTAGTTCGCTCACAAGTATAATTAATTTTTAGAGAAAAGTCTCGAATTTTATTAAATCTTGTTTACTTCTTTTATTGTTCACTTGCATCATTACTGGCTAAAATATTACTGGTAATTTTTAGAGCTGCTAACATGTCGAAGTTGAATTTATACTCATATTGGTTAATTTTTAACTCTCCCCAGTCATGTTAATGATGTTGTTTTGCATTTCATAACTTCCCAAACCGTAACCTCTGCAGCTAATGAAAATCGTCTTGTCTTGCGAGGTGTGCTGTTGTTATTTCATGCAATTTGTAATTTTTAAGTCCCATCCGAGAAACTTGCAGCTCATTCATCACACTTTGCGCCGCGGTTCCCGACCTGGTTGTTGGGGCTGAATAATTAAACAAAACATTTTGTAATAGAAGGAATTTGTTGTTGACTATTTCCATGAAGTGAACTTTGGTAAGGGGTCGCTAATCATGCATTTGAAAAACTTATTTTCTGTACACAAATTTCTTTCTTCAACTTCATGCATGTGGGCTGGAGAATCTACATCTTCCTTGTTACTACATCTTCTTTCTATCGCCGGGATTGTGTAATTTCCAGAAATTTGCAGTAAATCTTTGAGAGCATCTTAGGTAAATTGAGAGCTTTATTCAGATAACGCATTGTAACCCCGCCCTGCATCGTGAGGCGGATATGGCTCAGGAAGAATTACTTGAATAAAGAAATGCTAAATACGTTTGTGCAGTATGTGTCATAAGCCAGGGTTGGAAAACCCGGGTTTTATAAAAACAGCCCAACTGATTTTTGTTTTTTATTTATTGCTTTTCTATTGGTTTTTAATAGTTTTTTTTGAGTTGTATTGGTTGTTCTACTTCCAATTGGACGATTCGTAGAGAATCTTATTCGTAGAATAAAAAGAAGAACCAGAGTAAAAACGAACATTACGTTTATTGCGTACGTTTCGGAATTTTTAAAATTCCATCATCAGTGCTGAAATATGAGAAAACAGAAAAAATTTCTTAAGATCCTAGTAAAAACAAATATATATAGATTCCACAAAATTCTCTTAATGTAAAAACCCTAATTTGTATTCATTCATACACAAACAGTTGCATACTCATAATTCACACAAACACACATATACACGCTAATCCAGATACACACAGTGAACAAATACTATGCTTTCACACGGACAACACACACACACACACACACACACACACACACAGAATTACGTCAGTAAGTGGTTCCTTCCTCCTGAATTGATAGCTTCATTTATTTTTTTTTTGTATTGGTTTTTATTTGTTTTCTTCGATTGCGGCACATTAAGTTCTACTCGTAAGTAATTTTTTTAATGCATACATTAATGATTTAGTGTCCTTTTTGTGCCTTTCTTACAGGTTTGTGCATTCATATGTGACTATAAATTTTAAAAATCAACTAGGCTTGTGTTTTTTCGTTTTGTAGGTTTTTTCGGGTGTTTTTTAATGCAACCCTGCCGTAAACAGTGTGTACAATACGTATCTAAAACGCAAAAGAATTAGCGTTCCCGGTAGAAAGATGCAAGGTCTCGAGTTGAAAATTAGGTAGGCCTTCCCTTCATTGATATTAAGTAAGTTTTTTTTTTCTCGTTTCTAACCATCTTCATTCGGTTGACCTCCTATTACTTTTTCCTTCATCTTATGTCTTAACTCGTAAATTTCTTTCAATCTTACTGTTTCTATGTCCAAGTGTAACTCCTCACTCAACGCATAAATTCTCAGTATATTATTTCAGATTAAATGTGCCTTCTTTCTTCTTTTCTTGCAAACACGTTGTGGTTAGGGAGGCTCTAACTAACTTATAACCTTAGTTCCAAGCTCAAAGAAGAGAAACTTTAACACGCAGGCGGTACGCTGAGCGAATTTCCACAATGCTGCTGCCCGACCAGTAGTCACAAACTCAATTTTTATATAAAATTAATCGAAGGTAAATGAAAGCACGATCCAGTTAATGTTTGTTATTTTCAAAATTGTTCACTATAGTTGACTTTAAATTTGAGTTCAATAATAACTTTAATTTAACCCATCGCGGTCTATGTGTTGATGAATTTAATGTTGGGGTAAAATGCCTTCTGTTGCACTGTCGAATACCATTAAGGTCTTTTCGGGGCCAAGTAAATGTCCAGAGCCAAGACTGAACGTTTATATTTTTCTGAAAAAAAGGTACAGCATTGAACACCTCGACCGCAAAAGGTCAAACTAAAGTTCAATATGTAACTCAAATCTGAAGTCAATTGTTGTAAGCAATTTTGAAAATAGTGCAAATTTACTGGATCTCACACTCATTTAGCTTTAAGTATTTATGAAATTGTGAAATTTGAGTTTGTGACCGCTAGTCGTTCAGCAGCATAATCAAAATCCCCTCCGTGGCCGCCGGTAGCACACGATGCGGTCGAAGTGTTGAGTGCTGTTGGCATGCATTATATTCTTCCTACGCTCTTTTCATGTAGGTGTTCTTGATTCAGATTGTTTTGAAATGTAATTCACCATAATGTAATGAATTTGATAAAGTTTATTCGATGTTCTTCGTTATCTTCAAAGTAAACTTCATCTCGACTGCTAGTTGTGATAACACGAGTTTTCCGCTACAACATTTCTCATTGCAAAACATTTCTTGTGGCAGCAGAACATGAAGCGAGAGAGCATTGTTTGTTGCTTTTTCGTGAACTTAGTAGGTGTCATTCGCTCTCCTCGTCAAAGGGGAAATGTGTACAAGTTTTTCGTTGGCTTTCTTTCATGACTTGTTGCTCGTGGAGGGCTGCCGTAACTGTGCTCTGGGGAGGTGGAGTAGCGTGCTGGCTGGCCGTCACAGCGCTGCGTGATGAGTTGTCTCATGATCAGGGACACGAGTTGTGAGGCTCTCTGTCTTTTGTTTTGTACTTAATGAAGCTTATACTGCATTGCTTCTGCTTTTCTTTGGTGGTGGATCTCCTGTGGCTGGAAGCAATTAGATATCAATTTTATGCCTGTCATATCAGCTCCTACCGAATCCATTCACTGGTGTTAGCGAGTTTTTAGAAGATGACTTTAGTGTTTTATTTCTATTTTAACGTCTTGCCTATGGTCTTGATGATACCATTCGTAAACCTCAGTTATGGAGGTAGATTTTAGGAAGATGCCTCAAAATACTCAGTTCCTAGTGTATTGCCTCTCTTTATTTTTCTCACAGTTATTTGTAATCCCATTTCAAGTAACCTGAAGTTATTCAAGTTCCTAATTATTCGTCATATGTCTGAATTATCGACTGATTTATGTGAAATCAATGGTGTTATTCCCTCGAGAAACAGAAAGAAACTCATCATGATTCATTTTCTCCGTGCTCCTAAATTCGACGTCAGGGTACCGTTCATCCTTTCTTGTCGTCGATCACGCTGCAATAGTGTGATTTGCACACAATTGAGCTGAGCGCATTGCGTGCACTGGAGCGCTCGCTCCGTTTTTCCTCCATTCCAACACAAGGAGCAGGCGGGCGAAATGAGCTCCGTTGCGCGCCTGCAGAGCGGAGCTGCTGTTCTTGCGGACCAACTTCCAGGGTCTCATTTCCTGAGCGTCCGGTGAGCGGGAACAAATTCAGAGGGTTGTGTTGGCTTAGTTTTTCGGCCAAAAGTTTCTACTTTCCCTTTGTTAATTTCCACCAGAAAAGTATTTCTTAGTTCTTCTATTTGACTTTTATTACGACGAAAGTTTGAATTTTAAACAAGAAATTCCGTCGTTGGCCATTTCTCCCTGAAAGTATTATAGATCTTGGACTCTAAATTCGGCCTCCAGTTCTGTAAAAGTTGTGGTTTTAAAATAAGTTGTTTGGATCTTCCTCCGATCAATTTCTTCACGTAAATATTTTTAGGACTTGGAGTTGGCCGATGTTTAATGGGGAAGAAAGATGGTGGATTTTAGTTTTTTACTGGAAGAATTTCCTCAAAATTTGCATTGGTGTACGTTTCGACGAAAGTTGTTTCTGAAGAGTAGCATTTGATATTATCCGTGTGCCGATTTGAAGGTCACCGTTCTAATTCAAACTGGAATGGAGCCTGCGTCATAATCGAACTGTACGTTCGAGGTTTAAATGTTCAACTTTCAACGGAGGAATTTGATGTTGACTGTAATTTCATGTACGCTGTAAGTGGTTTGAAGTAGAACGTACCCACCTTGACGAGTATTATAAGAATTTTCACAGTGAACTTACCGGTGACATTCATTGCAGGTTTCCCTCAAGGGAATACAACCGTTTTACTAAGGAGAATCACCACTCCCATAGGGAAATGTGAAGTCCCGGGCGAAAAATCAAGTAGACATTTTTTGTTCAAATAGAATTGGAGTTTGTTACGTTAAGGACTATTTTTTTCGGTTCACTGGGAGTCCTGTTTCTTTGCACCTATTACTTGTTTCTTCAACTTTTATATCTTGTTTCATAAAATGTTTCCCTAACTCACTTTGAGCACAGGGGATCCCATGTGAGAACACACCTTCCGCACAGATTCTACGTTTCCGCCTTCTTCTCATCTCTCTTTGGAACACTTTTTAATGATTCAGGAGCATAAACTAGCTCTGTAATCTAATTAATTTTAAAATAAAATTTACTTCGTTGTTTTAATTTTCAGGCTCCGTAATAACCCATCTTGCATCTGGAAATCGAGTAACAGATGTGTGATTTCTGTACTTTATGTTTTTTATTGGAATTCATTCACTTGTTCTGTTGAAGCTTGCTGTATTCGAGTAACCCTGAGCCTTTTCGCAATCCTCTAGGGGGCGGCAGCCGTTAAGAATTTACCACGGTCTCTTATTTCAAAAAGTGACCCGTGCTAAACAGCAGCTTGGTCCGACCTGCTATCACATGAGGTCCTAAGATCAATAGTCCAGTATACCTGTCGGGTCTCCATGGGGAGCTTCTCTAACCTAAACTATTTTCCAGTCACCGAAACCTCCTTGATCTTCTCCTGGTAAAGAGAAGCTGGCGGTCGATGTGTCACACGTGACTGTAATGCGCTGATGCGCGCTTTCTTAAGTTGACCCTCGATGCTATCCGAGCGAATGAGATAAAATTAAGCTTGGATCAGAACTGACCAGCGCTTTGTTTTTAGTGCAAAATGGTTGAATGTAAGGGTTACAGCTATGGTTTTAATGTAGAAGTTTTGTTCACCACAGTAGTGCGTCAACACGAGCTAGAGAGATTAACATGACTGCCATTCAGTTTATAGAAGCTACTGCTGGTGGAATAGGAATTTGATCAAAGTTAGATTACTGTAGGAAAATGTGACCCTTTAAGCTGAAATTTAGTTTGGCCTTTCTTTCGTTGAAATGGAAAAAGTTTCTTGTTTTGTTGCTGACCACGTTTTTTCAATTTACTGTTCTGTTTTTCACCACCTACTCCATTTTCTTCAATTTTATTTTGTTTCATTTACTTCATCTTAACTTGCCGTTTTCTTGGGTGCATGTGCTCGGGATCTTGTGCGGGAACGCACTTTGGCAGTAGGTTCCCCGCTCCCTCAACTCCACTATACTAAATGGAGCCTTCCCCCTTATTTCTTTGGAACACCACTGTTACAGCTATGGAGGCTTAAACTAACTTGTTATTTAATGCGAGTATATTCGAACCCTGAAGTCCAAACTAAATGCTGCTTACCGCATTTCTTCCTTAGGAACACCTTTATCTTTGTCTTCTTAACTTATTCCAATCAGAAAATTCTAGTATAGTGTCGTTGTGGAAAATTTTTTATAACTCAGAAAGTTTATCCTCGTCAAAATAGTTCTGCACGCACCTTTAATTAATTAAGCTCTTTTGACGCTCTACAACACAATTTCATTCCGTTTTGGGCTGTAATAAGGCCATGCTAGGAATTAGGAATAAGGGCTATCGAGGGATGTGGACAAACTGCTCGTGAAACTCGCAATCCATTAAGCGCATTCGCTGATAGAATTAATATTTAATGCTTAGAAAAAACACGCTCGTTTTTTCTAATCGTTCATACGTTCATAGTTAGAGGTGTTCACATTAAGCGCACCTCACAAGACTCGTGTGCGTTACTTCGCAACTATTTGAAACACCTCTCAAGATAGACATGGGGCATAGAGTAATTTGGCTTGTCTATTGTATGCTCCCATCAGGTGGATACAACTATTGTATCTATGGGAATTGGCGCTCCCAGGGGGACTATGTGAGGGCCCAAGCTAAAGGTTAGGTAGGCTTCCTTTTTGTTGTAATAAAATAGGTTTTTGTTTTGTTACGGACCATCTTTTTTCGGTTCACTGCTGTCCTGTTTTTCAGCACCTACTTCTTTCTTCTTCAACTTTTTTCTTGTTTCATGAACTTCTTTCCTAGCTTACTGTTTCTGTGCACCTTGTGCATAGATTCCACGTTCCCTCAACTCCATACTAAATGGTGCCTTCCTCTTTCATCTCTTGGAACATCTTTGTCGTGGTTAAGGGAGGCTAAAAATTTCTTATATAATAATAATAATAATGTCTATTGTATGCTGCGAGGACTGGTGCCTCCAGGAGGATGATGTTAAGTTACATGAACGGTGACTAGGCTTTTGCAAGTTCTCTCTTTCATACCCGCCATGCTTCCTTCAGTATTCATGCTCTCTTCGTCACCTTTTCTTTAGGTTTTCCTCATGTTCCTTCCGAATTTGCTAGTTCTTTGCGCTGGGTATCCTGTGTGTGAACACAGTACATAGATTCCCCGTTATCTGCAGTCGATCCTAATTACACTGAATAGTTCCTCTCTTTGCTCTCTTGAGATCGCCTGGGTTGTGTCAAGGAATTCCAAAAATAAGGAATATTTTAATCTTTTTAGTAATAGTTTGAACCTTATTAGATCAAATGCCGTCCGTTAAAATTTCAGAGAGTGAAGTCGCCACAATAAATTTTAAATTCCAGAGGAAAAACTGAATGTTTTCCAAAAATCTCCATCGACGAGAGCAATTCTGTAATCTTCGACCATGTAAACTAAGCGGTTTCCATAAGCCTTGAAGGTGTCATCAAGTCTTTCCAACTGCTGGAACCAGAGCTCCCAATCTAAATTTTCAGACTTGCTAGATTGAACATAAAAAAACAGATTCGTTAAAAAAAACTATAAGTGTTATTTTAATTCGAAAAAAGTTAAAGTTAACATAGATGAGAGAAAACAATGATGGTAATGCTGATTTCATTCCTGTTCCTCCTCTTAATTCTCCTCTGCAGCGCAAATAGCGACATTAAGACGACTTTTCTGTTGTGCAAGGCGCTTTTCATTACGCTGGTGACATACTCCGTTGATGACATCTCTTACCAATTTCGGTTTAGGTTTCCAACCGTGACAGGTTTTCCATTCTTCTTTGAAAAATCGCGTAGGCCACTTTATAGACATTGTTTTCGGAGGGGTAGCCATTTTGAATACTAGTGCAGCTAAAATATGAAAATTAAATATCTATAATACATTTTTAACATTCACTTTAAAAGAAGGCACAACCAGTTTTACGATCAAAATGCACGTCAATTCTTTGCAACAAACCAAGCAAATCGAAGCAACACAACTTACACAAGCTCACAATGAACTGCTCCTATCCCCGGCTTGGCCGGGCTTGCAAGTTCGTAAGATACTCGTTCGTTACGCGCTTTTAAGGGCAAGAAACAGATTAAATACCTTCTACCCCATCCGATAGGCGTAGGTTTGTATCTAATATGCTTTTTCACATGGTTTAGACCCAAAAATTCCCAACTGCATTATTCAATTCACTCCAGGAAATGATGAATTCACTTTCTGACTTAAAAAAAACAGATTTAGCGATATTTCAAAAATTAAATCTAGAAACCCAGGAGGGATTGAAAAATCCAAGATCTGGGCGGAAAAACCCATGAGTGGGAGCCCTGGCTGGAACCACAGGCACCAAAAGCTCTTTAAACTATAACTTACACTATCGGTTTATTGCACCCCTCAGGGGGATACAACTATTGTATCTATGGGAATTGGCGCTCCCAGGGGGACTATGTGAGGGCCCGAGCTAAAGGTTAGGTAGGCTTCCTTTTTGTTGTAATAAAATAGGTTTTTGTTTTGTTACGGACCATCTTTTTTCGGTTCACTGCTGTCCTGTTTTTCAGCACCTACTTCTTTCTTCTTCAACTTTTTTCTTGTTTCATGAACTTCTTTCCTAGCTTACTGTTTCTGTGCACCTTGTGCATATATTCCGCGTTCCCTCAACTCCATACTAAATGGTGCCTTCCTCTTTCATCTCTTGGAACATCTTTGTCGTGGTTAAGGGAGGCTAAAAATTTCTTATATAATAATAATAATAATAATGTCTATTGTATGCTACGAGGACTGGTGCCTCCAGGAGGATGATGTTAAGTTACATGAACGGTGACTAGGCTTTTGCAACTTCTCTCTTTCATACCCGCAATGCTTCCTTCAGTATTCATGCTCTCTTCGTCATCTTTTCTTTAGGTTTTCCTCATGTTCCTTCCGAATTTGCTAGTTCTTTGCGCTGGGTATCCTGTGTGTGAACACAGTACATAGATTCCCCGTTATCTGCAGTCGATCCTAATTACACTGAATAGTTCCTCTCTTTGCTCTCTTGAGATCGCCTGGGTTGTGTCAAGGAATTCCAAAAATAAGGAATATTTTAATCTTTTTAGTAATAGTTTAAACCTTGTTAGATCAAATGCCGTCCGTTAAAATTTCAGAGAGTGAAGTCGCTACAATAAATTTTAAATTCCAGAGGAAAAACTGAATGTTTTCCAAAAATCTCCATCGACGAGAGCAATTCTGTAATCTTCGACCATGTAAACTAAGCGGTTTCCATAAGCCTTGAAGGTGTCATCAAGTCTTTCCAACTGCTGGAACCAGAGCTCCCAATCTAAATTTTCAGACTTGCTAGATTGAACATAAAAAAACAGATTCGTTCAAAAAAACCTATAAGTGTTATTTTAATTATAAAAAAGTTAAAGTTAACATACATGAGAGAAAACAATGATGGTAATGCTGATTTCATTCCTGTTCTTCCTCTTAATTCTCCTCTGCAGCGCAAATAGCGACATTAAGACGACTTTTCTGTTGTGCAAGTCGCTTTTCATTACGCTGGTGACATACTCCGTTGATGACATCTCTTACCAATTTCAGTTTAGGTTTCCAACCGTGACAGGTTTTCCATTCTTTCCATTAACCATTCTTCTTTGAAAAATCGCGTAGGCCACTTTATAGACATTGTTTTCGGAGGGGTAGCCATTTTGAATACTAGTGCAGCTAAAATATGAAAATTAAATATCTATAATACATTTTTAGACATTCACTTCAAAAGAAGGCACAACCAGTTTTACGATCAAAATGCACGTCACTTCTTTTCAACAAACCAAGCAAATCGAAGCAACACAACTTACACAAGCTCACAATGAACTGCTCCTATCCCCGGCTTGGCCGGGCTTGCAAGTTCGTAAGATACTCGTTCGTTACGCGCTTTTAAGGGCAAGAAACAGATTAAATACCTTCTACCCCATCCGATAGGCGTAGGTTTGTATCTAATATGCTTTTTCACATGGTTTAGACCCAAAAATTCCCAACTGCATTATTCAATTCACTCCAGGAAATGATGAATTCACTTTCTGACTTAAAAAAAACAGATTTAGCGATATTTCAAAAATTAAATCTAGAAACCCAGGAGGGATTGAAAAAACCAAGATCTGGGCGGAAAAACCCATGAGTGGGAGCCCTGGCTGGAACCACAGGCACCAAAAGCTCTTTAAACTATAACTTACACTATCGGTTTATTGCATCAGTTCATCTGAGCACGGCAGGTAGCGCTCTTCAGTTATTTTCAAAGCGAGTTTTCAAAATTTAAAAATATAAATTCCTTTCTTTAATTCTTTTCCTCTTCAGTTATTTTCAAAGCGAGTTTTCAAAATTTAAAAATATAAATTCCTTTCTTTAATTCTTTTCCTCTTCAGTTATTTTCAAAGCGAGTTTTCAAAATTTAAAAATATAAATTCCTTTCTTAGCCCTTGATCACGAACCCACACTGAAAGAAATAATGGCCCTATTTTGAAGCACCCAGGTGCCTCTGACGTCTTGTCCCAAAACCGAGTCACGAAGGTGCTTCATTAATGAGACACTTGAGATTTGGAGGCATGCCAGTGTCTCCAGACCCGATTCAGAGACGTTCCAGTGTCTCATTAAAGACGCTCCAGTGTCTCATCGATGAGACGCTAAGGCATCAGTTTGAGGCACTTTTAACTGGTGTCTCATTTAGAACTCTACGGTTATTGACCGTAGCATTTCACTACTAGTAGTAGTAGTCATACTAGTAGTAGTAGTAGAAGTAGTAGTAGTAGTAGTAGAGGGCTTGCTGCTGACGCTACTACTATTACTATACTACTACTACTACTACTACTACTACTACTTCTACTCTACTACTACTACTCTACTACTACTAATGCAATGCATTACATTACCTTGCATGGTTGACGCTCGTATAGCCTGCAGTTTCACCGTCAATTAGAAACGCTCTCGAAGTTAGGGAGGAATGAAAAGCTGTTACACAAGAACATCTATGAATACATTTTTTAAAAATAATAAACTGAGAATGGCTCTCAGTCCCCCCATAGCTTATTTGTTTTATTCTAATAAATTTAAAGTAAGTTTTAAATGAGGATAGGAAACGTAATGCCTTATAAAATAGGCAAGAATTAATTAAATCACAAATAAGCAATGGTATTACAAACTTAACTCATGTTATAAAAATGAGTTAAGCAGAGGGTATCATCCCGACCAAGGGACTCATTGTTGCTGAGTTGAGAAGGGTGAATGAGAAAAATAAATCCAAGCACAAAATATAATAAAAACCTCCATTAAAAATCAAATGAACCAGTGCAAAAAACAAGTTAACTTTTGAAAATATAATAAATCATTGTTGCTGAGTTGAGAAGGGTGAATGAGAAAAATAAATCCAAGCACAAAATATAATACAAACCTCCATTAAAAATCAAATGAAACTGCAAAAAAACAAGTTAACTATTGAAAAAATAATAAATCATTGTTGCTGAGTTGAGAAGGGTGAATGAGAAAAATAAATCCAAGCACAAAATATAATAAAACCTCCATTAAAAATCAAATGAAACAGTGCAAAAAACAAGTTAACTTTTGAAAATATAATAAATCATTGTTGCTGAGTTGAGAAGGGTGAATGAGAAAAATAAATCCAAGCACAAAATATAATACAAACCTCCATTAAAAATCAAATGAAACTGCAAAAAAAAAAACAAGTTAACTATTGAAAAAATAATAAATCATTGTTGCTGAGTTGAGAAGGGTGAATGAGAAAAATAAATCCAAGCACAAAATTTAATAAAAACCTCCATTAAAAATCAAATGAAACAGTGCGAAAAACAAGTTAACTATTGAAAATATAATAAAAATTTACATCCATAATAGATTCCCTGTATATTCCTTTCTTCATTCTACCTTTTCGTTTTTTTGCTGTATAGCCTACACGGGAACCCACACTCTGCAGGGATACCAAAAAGGTAGAATAAAGAAAGGATTAGATTAGATTCTGTTACTTTAACAATTTCTAACCGCTAAAAGAAACGTTTCGAAGAGAGGAAGGTCCCCTTCAATACGGAGATAATGGAACGGAATGTATGCAGAAGGGGCATACAAGCAATAAGTTGAGAAAAAAGTCCATGAAGTGTGATAAAAGTTAAAGAAGAAAGTAGTAGGTGATGAAAAACAGCACAGCAGTGAAGCGGAAAAAAAGTGTTCCTTGACACAAAAAAAAATGTATTTCAACAAAAAGAAGGCCTACCTATTCAATTCTCAGCTCGGGCCTCACACATTTTCCCCTGTGAGTGCAAATTCTAATGGATACAATATTTTTACCCCCCTGAGGGGAAAGAGGAAAGGATAGAATAAAAAAGTTCAAGACAGCGGGAGGAACTGAAAAAAAGAGTAGCAATGAATCGAAAAGAAAATTTTCCCTCGCCTAAAAATAAACTTCTTCCATTGAAACGAAGGCTGACCCAACCATAACTTGATTTACGTCAAAATAGGGTCCAAACTGAATACCTGAATTTAGTTTGCATTTTTCAGCATTTTTAAGTTCTGGACAGTGTCGAGGACGATTAGAGGAACCTTGCACTTGTCCTTCAACCCAATAAGTCCTCTTTGTATGAAAAGCAACGTTTTTTTACATGATTTGGGGTAGCTCAATATATAGTAACACGCTAGCCACACAGTAACACCTTGCAATAAACCCTTCACGCGGCATACCTCAACACCTTCAGAAAGAAGTATACCCTCTGCATCAGGGTCGGCAGGGTCGCTGAAGTGAAGCATAGGAGCAGGTCCAGTCTTTTCCTGGAAATAACGAATATCGTAAGAACACGTTCATAAAAACGATCAAGAGCCAAACCAAGCTAACAAAATGAATACCTTAAGGCCAAAGAAATCTATGTCACGTGTTAAATATATTGTGCAATTTACTCCACTTATTCCTCAGTGTTCGGTGCTTCGTGTAATCCGGGACTAGGTTCCTGAATTAATCATCAAAAAATGCCGAAAATGTATCAACATGCGTTTGAGGAAAACGTACAAACGAGTACACAATTTTAGCCTTCTAACAAGCACATGTCTAGCCCAACAACTTGAATTAGAATGTACATAACAAATAGAAGTCATAGGATGTCTGAGTTTGCGGTATCATGGGTACCAATTTCCTCAGTGTAACATTGAAAGATGGCCTTTACATGCATTGATATGTTTGACATTTTCTCAGGATAGTTTCGGTAAGGATAGGATTGGTTAGGTTTGCATAGGTTAGGTAATATTGACAGAATTTTTTCACGGGTCCACCGATGACATAGTCGGTGGAATTTCCACGGGTTCTGCTACTACCTAACAATACCCTTGGTTTATTTGTTTGGAGCCCGCTTCTTCCCTTTCTCTGTCACGCTCATAAGGATAGTTATAATGACCGTATCTGTGACACGAGTTTCACCAGTGCACAAGGACAACAATATTTTTATCACGGGTACTGTTAGGATGGATATAGTTGTTTGTCATCCATTTCTGGAAAAAAATTCAAGAAAGGTATTGAATCCCGTTTTTTTTGACTGGCCATGCACACTAGTTAATTTACATATTTTTCAAGAGCCAAGAATTGAGTCATAGCAAGCCGAGCAAAGATGACCACTGGGTTAGTGGAACGTATTTGGTAGAGGGTTAGAACGATAGTTCGATTCATAAAATCCAAATAAATTATATATGCTTCACAATTAAAAACAGATCCAGTCGAAGCATTTTGTGCATGTATAAATAACTTGTGGTAACATTTATTGTAAGCAAGAAGTACATCTAATTATGAAAAAACGTTCTTCATGGAGGTTTGCGTACATTAAATTGTATGGGGCCTGGACGCATGGAAAATCGTATTCCCCTGACAAGCAGAAAACATGTAATAACATTAGTGTTCAGTAGACACTCATGAGTAAACCAATGGTAATGATCTAATTGTCTTCATTTCTTACACTCGTAATTTAGAAATATAAGCTTCTCGTGACAACTGACCAAAATGCAATGAAAATTGAAAATCATTTGAATGAATACATTTACCAGTAGAATATTGGGAAAAATATCGCTTGCATTAAAATAAATAGATCCAATTCCATAATGAAGCAAAATTTATCAAAGAAAACAAACCAAAAGAATTCGTGATGTAATTCCCAACAAACCCAAAATAATGAAAGCACTAGATAATTTCGTAATTTATACCACAGTTTCACTTACATCAAAACATCAAGCACAGAGACATCACATTAAAAATTCATTGTAACTTACTTCTGGGGTGGAGGTAAAGCTTACAGATTCCTTCATTAGACTGGGCACTTGAAGAAGGGCACTGCATACCATACGTTCTGCCGACAAAATTAATATGAGTTAATTATCCGTAAGTCAATATCATACGCGTAAAGTATAAAAATCTCTATCTCTTGAACATCTCATAACATTATTCTTCCCCCATGCGGTCTCAACCTCCTTTGGTCAAACAAGTCTCAACTTTTATACCAATCTGCACAACCTAACACCCGACTTAGCAACCAATGCAGCGTCATGTGAAAACAATAACTGCTCTACACCAATGGCACTGCCCCGTATATCGCTCAAGCGTATACCTATACCTGAAACTCACATCGATTTCTCTCACTATACCATGTATGTACAATCAATCACAAGGTCATCAAGCAACACTGAGGTTAACCCACTTCATCTGTAAAACAATCACTCACACTTTTTCAATTGCTGACAAACGTTCCACGTCTTACCATAAAACACAAACTACTCGAAATACCTTCAAATACTGCAGGTGATAGCTCAGGAGGGCAGTGTGGCACATGCATTTTACGCATCTGGAGAATGGGTTGCCAGTACTCCAACATACTGTTCTGGAGAAGTGTGGCAATGTCTTGTTCCGTCAAACGGTTGAACTCAAAACAGATCTGAAATTCATGGTTAAGTTATTGCAATGAGAGCTTGAGTAAATTAAATTGTTTTTGAGCACATATATTGTAACGTAATTTATTATCACCATTTAACTTCAAGTTTCTACCTGATTGGGATCGAAGAGAGCAGGATACAATTCTTTAATGAATGCAACAGTGACAGTCTCATTAACGATGAGGTTTCTTCGATGAGGGAAAGTCAAGCGCATGGCTTCATCAATTTTTCTATGATTTGAGAAAGCTTTCTGTACTTCCTTAATCATTTCACTCTGGTGCCGCGCAATGGATACATCATCTTCGGTTGATAATTGCTCAGGCAAATAGTTCACCATTCCAAAAGCAGGAACATTTTTTGGAAGCTTAGAAATTCAAAAATTCTGATTGGAACACAATTTTTGAAAGCATTGTTATTGTTTTTAGTATTATTATCATTGCCAATAAAACATAGGCAGCATGAAACATTGATCACGATAATCACAAACTGCATTCTCAATCACAGCAATTAAACTATCTCACATATACATAATATTCAGAAATTTTATTCAAAATAGCAATCCATACACACCGTATGATAAATGGTATAAGAGCTTGACACACCAGAAATGAAAATATTAGCAGGAAATTATTAAATCTCTTAATTGAACATGCACATGACTAATAGCACAAATCAAACCATGATGAGTAATAGTATTAAGTTTAGTAGAGCATAGCTTAAATGGTATTTTTAGCTTATACAACAATTTTAATGATGAGCTGTTTTTTCAAAATTTTTAGGTTTACTTCCGATGCAGTTTACCCACCTGAAGCATACACAAAAATGCACATAGGCACTTGTGGATTATCTGTCACCACTGTTAATTTATGGTTTCCTTTTGATGTTGAGAATAGATTACATTAGGTTAGCACAATTAAATTGTTTATATTTTTAATGTCTTAAATTTTTATTTTGTTTCAGGCCAAAATGAATCTTTGGGACCTTCCAAGAACTGAAAAAGAAGGTCCCAGATATTATATTAAGTAAGTAAATTTATCAGAAAGGAATATAAATAAACAAGGATGCCTTCTCACATGAATAATCCAATCATACTGTCCAGATCATCAGTTCAATATTCATAAAACATTAACATTTTCCACTTTTTCCCCAAACAAATCTTTTTTCCCTAAAAAAGTGGTGACATATAACCCACAGGTACCTGCAAATATACTGCTGTCTCATGGCCGTATGACTTGGGCAACATGAGGCACAATCAACAGAGCTGGTTGAAATTGATTTATGGTTGAGAAGCATTCTGATCAAACATTTACATGTTAATTAATTTATTCTGCAAACATTAATGAGAGTTGTTAGATAATTCAAAATATGCTAAGAAATCTACAATTTCATTATTTTGAACATGACCTAGTTTAATGAATATGACTCATTCTTTTAAGAAAGGGTGCAACTACTTAATTGTTATAAATGCAAAAATATTTAAAAAAATTTAATGATAATGAAACTTGGCATATTAATCTACTTAACCTCTTCTCAAGGCACAAGTTTGCTCCCAGTGGCATACTGCTATTGCCTGCATTTTTAGTATTGCATATTATCTCAAGTCTCTGAAATAAAATAACTGCATGCTTCTTTTTGTTGTAATCTAATTCGATACATGATCTTAAATGCATTAGCTTAGTAATGTATTGCGTTTGCTGAGCACTTTTTGGTATGGCATTATAGTATCAGATATATGCATTTCTGCTTCTAAAATTTTCAGAGTAATTAACGATCTATGCTGAAATTAGCACGTTTATAATAAAATATTTTAAAGCAACAAATCAACAATATTCATTGAGCGATTCATTAAAATGCCTCATCACGATTTTGACGATTACAACTTGTTCCAGTAGCAAACGAGCATCGCAGATTACAAGCTCACTTTACGAAAATGAATATATCTTCAACAGTCTTGCATGTATACATAAACGAACACCAGTATTGCACAGAAATTTATATTTCGCCTACATAAAAATGGACTACATGCAAAAGAATCCACCAGTTATTAAACAACACATCTGACAAATACAACTCCAGCGCTGCGCGCATCATTGCACCATCCTTCCCGCGGGACTGATGCGTAGTAATACAGCACAGCACAACACAGGAACAAAGCTCCTAGCTTTCCGCAAAGCAATCTAATTCTCAGCTTCGATTACATTTTTGCATAATTAGCAAAGGCGTTGCCATTAATTGTTGTGCTTAAGTACCAACAGTATACTTCTACACTATTTAGCAAATGTTTTGTTATCGTACTTATCACATTGTATTTGCGCACGAACGAACGAACAACACCTTGCTTTGAGACACATAGCGCTCATCGAAAAGTCGCACTTCCGATGAGACATCGGCTCTCTTTTTGCGATGTTCTGGCTACTTTTGAGACACCTGAACAGCCATGAGACACTCAGAGGGGCCAAAATTTCTCTCAGTGCAGGGGAGTAAACTAAATTAATGCAAACTAAACATCAAAGTAAACTAAATTAATGTTACCATATATGTCAAGATAATAAGTATTTTGGGGAGTTTTTGAAGTCTATAGTATTACGTCAATGTTCAAGTAAACGCGATATATGAAATGAGATGCAAAGATTTTTTTTTTCATAGAGTTTTGTTCTTCCAATACATGTTTGGTGGCTTTGTTTTTTCTTAAAAATGGAATAATATCTATTCAGGTTTTACGATTGTGTGACACCGGCAATGGGGTTTGTTTCTAGGGTTAACACGTTAACTGCGATGGGTTAAACTAAAGTTCAATATTCAATTCAAATTTAAAGTCAACTGTGGTAATCAACTTTGAAAATAGCTAACATTAACTGGATCGGGCCTTCATTTAGATTTCATTCGGGATTGAAAATGAGTAACAGACTGCAGGCGAGTCAGCAGCTCTATGAAAATCACCTAAGTGACCATTGGTGGGTCACTTCGCAGGAAATGTGCTAAAGCCATTTTCATTTCGTTAGATAACTCTATATTACGCAAGTTTTAAGACTGCTTATTGTATTAGGCTCCTGATTGGTACAAATATGTTTTATTGTGCCCTGCCTGCATGCTGCGGGAGCTATCCATTCGTAATGAAATTATAGTGAACCTGGTGTTCAATGGCGACTTTTCTGATATCTTCTGATAGTTGGTGTTCAATAATAATCCCAAGTGACCTTCGTGTTCCGTATCAAGTAAAGTACTTCTATGTACGAGGCATTATTCAAATTCAGCGAATCGTGATAGTCTTCGAGCGCTCGCCGCTATTTGAAGCGCACGAAGTTTTTGGCGAAAGAAGAGCGCTGTTGTTTTTAGAGCGCATGCTGTCGCGTTTCTCCGATTTCCTAGTACATTAGAAACCGATATTATCAATAACTGCATTCTGCGTCGGCTGTATCGAGCTGAATCTAACAAAGATAGAATTACGACGTCCTCGTACATTGGAAGCCTATGTTTTGTGATTGAATGACCTATTAACAGCATTTGGATAAACTTAGTCAATATCATGAACCATAATTGATGGTGCAAGTTACATGATCATTTTAGGTTTCAACTGTTTCTCTTGGAAACGTCAAAACTTTGTAAGCGTAAAAATTCTACATTTTGAATGAACTTTCCTCTCTTTTTTTCACATGAAACATGGTAATATTTTATTTATTTTTTTTTGTTTAGCATGGTAATTTTTTATTCAGGGAATTTCTTACACTACATAAACCAATGCATTTTGCATAGCTCTTAAATGTCATAGCCAGAAATGATTGGCTACACTGCTTCTTCTTTCGTTAATTTAGCTTTTTTAGCACAACATGGACGTTTGGAGTTGTTTTCTTCGCGGTCCTATTATTACCCAACGCAGACTTCTTCTGTTGTAATTTTTAACGAAGATTTTGTTTGAGAAAAATTTACTGTGCGATATTGTACTGCAACTCATGGCCAACAACTGTTGGCTCAAGAGTTCTGAAGAATGGTAAATTCCACCAGTTAATCACTTCAAATTTACGTCTTGGGGAGCGCAAAACTGGGCACGAAAAAAAATCTGCACGAATCAATAAAATTTGAAAAGTAGTCCAGAAAATATTCCATTACAATAAAGATGGGATGATCGTGTACATTTTGAATTGAAGGCCGTTTGTTTATAATCTCTGTATGACTCTAATTGCTAAAATCGTAGCTCTCGACCTTTTTTTCGTTTCCTACCAGTGGGGACGTTCTTATTTTACAATTACTATTACCATGCATGAATCAGTTTCGAATTCCTATGTCTTCACAGCTAATGGCGTACACTGACTATTACATGTCTGGAATATAGATAAGCAGTGTTAGACCGTTATCTTTCGAATAATTTCCACTGTTGAGCTCGTAGTGAACGTAAAAGTAATACGACTTCAAGGAGACGAATCTTGTACCTGATTTTCCTACGAGCACTCGATAATTAATCGATATCTGTAAACGTCGTTCAAAAGATTATCTGGCGCTGATTATCTGGCTCTGACTATCTGGCTCTGGAGGTCGAAGATCAGTGCCCTCAGACTTGGATCTATCCCGGGAATGCTGAGAAATTTAGACTTCTAATTTCTGTCTGAAATGGCAGTCATTAGACGTAATGCTGGTGCTTTTTTACTGTTAGCGTCGATATTGTCAGGCTTCGGTCGAGTTCATGGCTTGCCAGAGAACTAACTTGTAGTTATTTGATAGTTTCAGGAGAAATGTCTGAAAATTCAGTGTGAAGCAGACATGAAGCTTGGTGTCAGTCGTGTAGGTGTTGACGATCTTAACTCCAATTTTTGTACATCAGTGACATGCTGCTGTACTCCAGGTTAGCTTTCTAGTGGTGATAATCTTCATTTTGCTACTTGACGTTCGAGTTGAAACTTCGGTTCTACGGCAATGTTTACTCTCAACGATATCCCGAGTTTTTACTTTCCCTCAAAAAACCAGGTTTTGCCATCAGTCCAACGCTGCTCGTGTTCAAGACAAATGTTACTGTTGAGCTGAGCTGTCATCATACGAAGACCAATCCGTAGTGCAGTGCCAAATTCATAAGGTACCTTGGTAGAATTATGTAGTGAGGCATCACACGCTTACGAGGTCGTAACGATTCGTGACCGTTTAGTTTATTTGAGTAAAGGAAAATAGCCAGTTGTAAACAAAATTTAAATTTAGCCAATCTTTCCTGAAAATTTCAAAATTAAAAATCATTCTCTAGAGCCCAAATTTGTCACTGGAGATGTTGGAATACCTCGCTGCCTAGTTGTGGGTTGGAGTACGGGCTATGTTTCGTTTGTGAGCTTAGAGCAGTGTTATACTCGTGTCTAAATTGAGGGAAAATATCTCCCTTTATTTTCATACAAAATGTGATGGGAGGGAGGTTACACAATTAGACTCTTACTCAATGCAAAACTGATGTAAATACAAATTTCATATCTCATGTAAACAGTGTTACTACTTTATTTCTCTGCGTCATCCATAGCACATTTAACAATTGTTACAAGTATTTACAAGCTTTAACTGAAATGAATAATCCCACACTTAGGATGCCTTTTCCAGAATAATCTTGTACAACAAAACTGACTTCGCTAATTTCCAACGACGCAGATATTTGTAGAGAAAAAATAACATCCACCGGCAGATGCTAGTTTGAAATCGCACATTCGAAGTCTCCTGCACAAAATTTAAAAATTAAACAATTTTAATGCATCAAATTAAAAAAGTCTTTCTCATGTGACGGCAGTCTTACTTGTGTAGCACTTCATTCCTAAGAAGTTATTGATTTAAACTCCAAGCTCAATATTACGCAGCCGAAGAGTAATAACAGATTATCTCATTGGCGAAGAAAATGAGGGGATTTAATTTGAAATTTGATACTTCCTTGCTACCTCGAGGTGGCCAGTTATAGTGTGTAGAATGTGAGAGCATTTGCAGTAATTATACTAGGGGCGGTCCGTAATTTGCTCTCGCCTCAGCAGTTAATCTCCGTCAGCAAAATAGCTTCTGTGATGAGTGCCGGTTACTTTGCGGAGGGCAGGCTAGAAGAGGTGTATACGAATATTAAATTTCAGTGATAATTTTGAGGTTATCAAGAGGCTTGGTATAGTGCTTGTCCTGTGCGAATAAAGGCCTTACAGTGTTACGAGGATCTCATTCAATAAGTTTGAGCTCATTCGATATTGGTGCGTTGCTAGCGGTGTCAGAGTAACGCATCTCCTTGAACGTAACATGCAGTCTTCGGAACGAAAGCGTTTTGTACCTCCTGCTGAGTGTCATTACTTTTATTTGAGCAGCCATGGAAGACAGAGAAATGTCTTGCGTTTCTTTGTTCCTTCTATTCGCGCTCTTTTTTGTGTGTTTCTGGTCCCCAGTGTTTTTGTTTTCTCGGTTGCTTCAAGCGTGAATGTGTGACACTTCATCTCTGTCTGGGGTGTGACCGAGAAGTAAAATCAGGCACAATTAACGATAAAAACGAAGGTTGAAGTGAATCATGAAGTTAGCTGTAAAGTAGTTACGTTCTTTAATCTATTGGAGTTATAATCGTGCGCTTGATGAGCTATTTAAAGCCATTTTTCTACATTCCAGATCCTGATAACCACCAATCGGAGAAACTTTGCTTCTCTTAAATACATATATATCTCTCTTTTTGCCAGTCGCAAAATGTTTTCTACCGGCTGACAGGTTCTTCCGAAAAGTTTCTCATGTGTCAACGTATGAAGGTTATAAAACTATCTCCTGAAACTTGAGCTGAAGTATTACCTAATAGAAAAAGATTTCATATCTCAGTCATAGTGAGAATTTATGTCGTTTTATGTATGCCAGCTTTTTCTTTCACGTCATTGGCTATGCGTATTCGTGGAGAATCGTCTTCAACTTTGAATTCTATGAAGGTCAATCAAAATTATTGTATGGTTGGAAAATGATCTTTGAGTTTCTTTCTCGCAAGCTGAACGGAATATATTCAAAACATCTTGATTGTGCAAATATTGAAATCACGTTAGGAAGACTAGGACTATAGCGCATAAATAAATGTTGTGGTACTGGTGCGGTACCGATTTCTAGGGTTCTAAAGTATGAGCAATCGGAATGGGGTTTCGGTTGTAAAGAAGACAGCTAGGAGATACAGCTTGCTATTGACGCATTTCACAACTGGTGTCAGTCGCTGTTTTAAATTACTTCTCTCATGATAATGATAGAGGGCGTATCTTCGTTTTGAAATAGTCCCTTGAATACTTCCACTCCATAAACTGCATATGTTTTGACGAGACAAATTTCCAGGACCGTTTCCTATCCTATTTTTGTGATGCTGTTCATAAAAACAGACAACGGTTTCATCCTGAACGTTTTCTCCGTGCTTAAAGTTATAAGCGCGTGGCTAGGTTTAATCAACCCATTAAAGATATCTTGTGGTTGCTGATACATGTGGGAAATACCCGGTGTGAACACTCGATGATGGAAGTTCAACACCAGCACTCTAAAGTTACCTCGCTGTTCTGTGATTTTGCAGACGTGATGGAAGTGTTCAATCGTTTTGTTACAGTCAACCATCTTCCACAAATAAAGTGTCGCAAAATGGACAGCTGTTGCCAATTCGAAATTATATTGTCGCTAGCACAGATCTCCGACTCGGAATGTTGTGCATATTATTTATCTAGGGAGACCATTCTCTCCTCAATCTTCGGATGGGTATTCGACTATATCCCATCTACCTAAGATAAGTTGGTCGACTGGTAGGTAGATTGCCTAAGAGGTACGCGTTTTTTCAGAGACTTAAATTTAGCACCATTCTTATTGTAAGAATACTCGTGACGAGCGTTGCACCGATTTCTTCGATTAGAGAAGATGCTCGGTCGGCAGAGAAATAATTACATGAACAAGAAAAAAACCTACATTTATTTGTCTTTTAATTTGCTGAGTTATCGCTCCAAATATCTTATTCTCACCCTCAATAAAATCGGGCTTATCTTATGAAAAATGAGACGAAAGTAGGATAATTACTATCAAGAATAGAATGGACGCCATAAATGCTCGCTGCTTTTATTAAGGTCTTGAGGCCTTGTATTAATCTCTGAAAAGTGTCTCGTCTATTGAGCAGCATCCGATATTGTGCAGAGAGCTCTAAAGAATTGAAACACCTCTGACGCCCCAGGGGAAGTATACAGGATGTGAGTATGAGGCCGCGAATATGAAACATCGCTCGTAAAAACATCGTTCTAGTTGTGGGGAAAATTCACAGCAGTAGTGTCTTAATCCACAGTAATCTGCTTCGTTGAAGCACTGGAGCTGCATGCCCTTCAGGGGTTTTTAGGATCCTGAAAAAGACTAGGTGCTCAACTGTTTTCATTTGATTCCTCCTTATTTTTTCTCTATTCTTTTCACTTCTCTGGAAATATTGCTCATATTTGAAGGGTGGGTGAGATGGAATAGAAGTGTAAGCGGATTTACTTGTATCTATTCTTTGATGTTGTACCAGTTTTACCATGTAATGCTCAATGAGACAAATTGAATGAGAGTGCTGAGAGAAAACGCAAATTTAAAATAATGTCGCATATTACGAAAAAGATATTTAGAAAAGTTCATGTGAACTGAAATCTCTTTTTAAGAGTCAGATTCTCGGAATTAGGATGAAGGTACGTACTATGACGTGCTTTGAGATTAACTGGCTTGCTACTGAATTAAATGAGTTGTGTAAAGTGTCTCAAAATAGCATCTGTGCGGTGAGGACGAAGCGTTATTTTTGCGAGCTTGAGCGTCCTTTGCCTATGTCAGGACCACACCAGAAAGTACTTTCTCTGTAGATACGATTAACTTCCATTGGCTCTTACAATGATGGAATTGTCATTAATTTGTAAATACATTGATTGATTGAAAAGACGTTGCGATGTAACGAGGCATACAATCGTGCATGTGATGTGATTTTATTTCTTAGCAATTGTTTCTTCAATTCGCCTCGTTTGAATAGTACAACGGGTAAAACCTCAGATATCGCAATCAAAAATTACGGTAGAGATTAATTTTTTATTATACGCACTGGGATCGAGGACACATGAAAGCTGGAGTTCCTATACCTCGATGAGCGAAACTTGTAGAAAGAAGATTTACTAACTCACGGAGTCGGTAGCCATGTGAAGACTGATGCCAAAGAGCGCAAGTGGGATGAGCTGTGCAAAGAATGGAAGTTAACATTTTTTTAATGGCATCTTTTTCGGTTCTCGAAAGTCTAATTATTGAGAATCCTGAAGACATTTGTAAAAACTGGTTCGAAAATAAGTGTTTTAAAGTCTTCTCCTTGCCTCTCGACTTCTCGTGTATGTGGTTCAGCATGGGCGAGAGTTCGTCTCTCCGCTCAAAACTTGCACATAGTTGCTTGCAGACAAGTTCTCTGGGAGTGAACGTATGATCTGCATGATGAGGTAGTGTACCCTGCATAAAAATAGCGCTCCAGGGAGAAATATGTGACGTCACGAGCTAAAAGTTAGGTAGGTCTTCCTTTGTTGTAATACAATATTTTGTTTTGTTACGGACCGTCATTTTTAGTTAACTGTTGTCCTGTTTTTAGCTCCTACTACTTTCTTCTTTAATTTTTGTCTTGTTTCCTAACTTCGTTTTCATCTTACTATTTCTATGCATCTTGGGCACAGATTCTGTGTTTCCTCAAGTTTACATTAAATGGTGCCTTCCTCCTTCCTCTCTTTACAACGCCTTCGTTGCGGTTAGGGAGGCAAAACTAACATCTAATCTAATCCAGTCAAAAAATGTAAGACTCGCGAGAACTATGTTCTGAATGAATTGTAGAGTTTGGAATGCTAGGCATGAGTCTAATGAAATCATTTTTTTAACTTTACCAGCGTGTGCATATTAAAAGTTGAAGTGGAAGAGAATAATTATTTTCGTATTCAATATAATGCGACGACGTAAGTTTGCTTATCTTCCTCCTGAGGTGCTAGTGCGCGCGGGCTTACTTGTGAATGCCAACATTTCTTTTTCTTGCTGTAGAAACCTTGGAGGAACTTAAAGCTGAAGAAAATACCGAGGAAATTAGTCATCTTTACTAAAAAAACGTTTCGGAGTCCAGCTCCATCATCAATTCAAAAGATAAATCATCATATCTCTGAAATGGAAAATCAAAGTACAATGAATGGTAGGTATTAAATTACATCGTAAGAAAGACAAAATATGTCAAAAGGAAAACTAAATACACATGAAACATACGTATAAAATAAAATTGAATAGGTAATGAAGATGATTTTTATCTGTTTACTATTTGCAAACGGCATGAACTCTCCAAATTGTTCAGATCATGGTTTCGCTTGAAAATATGTAATGACTTTGAAATGCTGAGGTCATGAGGGGTCGAAGTAGAGTCAATTATTTTGAAACCGGCGGAAGATAAGGGGACATTGCATTTTTCGGCATGATTTTGCACTGCAGAATGCGATGGTGTGCCAGCTGATTCCTGGTACGAAAGTGTCTCTCCGATGCTCTGCCACTATGGCGTATCAATTTCGTGACGTCATACCTACGTACGACGATGAGCACTGCACAAACTATAAAAGTAAACCAAAGAGGCTCTCATATCAATGAAAAGAGAAGTATCCTTGTGTCGGAAAAAAAGAAGAAACCTTAAATTTACTAAGCAGAGTGGCGCATAAATGAAAGTTACGGAAATATTTGGCAGTAGAATATTTTGTATTAGAATCTTTGAACTTGCATAATATTTTACGTGCTTGGCCCGACGTATTTCCTCTTCAATTGTTTTAGGAACTTTAACAGTAGGATGACAAAATAGCAGCAAAACAGAATTCGTGTGCATATTAAAAGAAACATTGCAAAACTACTATTGGCTACTGGCGTTGCATTCTACAATTTATATCAATTACTGTTTTAAATTGCTTTTTTATAACGATAAAAGGCGTACCTTCGTTGTGATGGAGTCTCTTGAACACTTCCTCTCAATGAACTTCATATTTTTGACGAGAACAATTTCTAGAACCGTTTATTATCCTAATTTTGATACAGAATTGTACAGTGAAATTCACCTGCGCTGGTGTTCTAATGACATACTTTTTTCACTTTTTAAGTTGAAAAAGATAATCTAACAAAAACTGGCTAAATACCTGCGTGCTCTAAATCTTGAGCATGCATTTGAGCAACTACCTTGTGTGAAGCGTAGAGGAAGAATTATATTTCACATAAAGTAAGAGGTGTTCAATTAATGGGCAATTTAACCGCTTGTTCGGCAAGTCTCACAAATAGAAATCATTGAAGCTATTGAATGATGGCAGGATCTAAACAAAAATCACTTCGAAATATTTTTGCACGATGTGGGTGCAACGGCCGATACCTACGCTTTTTCTCTTAAAAGCCAGCAGAAGACGATTTCAACAGTAATTTGGAGCGTATCAGCTCAGTGTTACGTGCCTTTCATAAAACAGCTTTTCTTAATCAGCTCGGAAAGTTTAAACGGTACATGGTATAATTTTTTGGCCCGTTAAGGGTTTTGATCCTCGGGGAATACAAGATAGGTGGTTTAGGTTTGTATATCCTATGCTATGGTGCTGGCCCAGAGGGTATACTGTTAGGTTTCCTCGGCTATAGGTTGGCCTTCAGGGCTTCCATCTTTCAGACCAAGTTTGCTTCTTTCAGTGTTCATGGCTTCTTCCTTCTTTCTTCCTTGTTTTTTCTATCTCTTCCTTTCTAGCTTGATGCTTCTATACGCCGGGTTTCCTGTTTGGATTCAACTTTGTACATAGATTCCCCGTTTATACAGTCCTTGCCAACTGGACCTTCTTCATTCCTCTGTGATAGCATTTTTGAAATAGAACAGAACCTTGAACTGTTTTCCATCTTTGTATGCAATGGCTTCGATGATGTCCGTATCTCCTACCACCAGCGAAAAATTTTCTAACTCGACAGAGTTGCAGAGTGAACTTCTTGCTGTCATTTTTTTGGTGTCAGTTCCTTGCGACTCTCGTAAGAATCTCCTCTGTTTTGTAATGTTTCATTTTTATGCAGCATGCACACGAATGAAGAATTTGAGAGGACATTCAGAATGACGGCTCCCTGCTGCGATATTCCCGCTGCTGCCGCCACTGCTGAAATATTTCATTCGGGAAACGATTGGACTGCATGTTGACTGGCGCGCTGCTGCTTCCTATTATCCTTGAGATAATATCGGATAGGGCTCTTTTTATTTGAGCCCCAGCTGCTCTATTGCCAATATTGGCCTGCATGGGAGCCCAGGCCAGCTTTTGCTTTATTGTGCGCATGATGAACACAACGTGGCTTGTGCAGCCGATATTGTGCGGGAGGCTCTGGCTCGCGGTCTGCTATTGCCTGCGGTAATTATTGCCACTGCGCAGTGAACTGTGGTGATTATTGCTTCTGTTTTTCTCCCTAACATGGCCTAATTTTAGTTAGTTAATAATATTTTGTCATTATTTGTACTTTTTCTGAGAAGATATATCGTGAGTTTGGTAGGAATTATGGCGAGAGAGAATTTTCAATTAGGCGAAGGTACTTCGGTTACTTTGCATACAAATGTTTAAATGGTGTTCCTTTCCTAATCCTACATATTCAAATGAAGGAAATAAATTTTGTTTTTTAGTTGTGCAAATGTATTTTAATATTTACTCTTCGTATATAACTTGTTTTAAGTACATTACTTTTCATTAAGGTAGTCACCATGAAATTTACAATGAATTGTATCACAAATATTCCTGCTCAGTTTTTAGCTTCGTTATTTGTACAACTCTATTAGCTAAAATATTATTTCCATTAAAATAGAGGAATGGATTCATTAAGTGGTTTAAATCGAAAAATTTAAAAACAATCTTATCATTTGACTACAGTGGTCTCGAGCGTAGCATCCAGTTGGGTTTCAGGCCAAATGTCGTTTTCCGAACTGTAAAATCATCATCGTGTGTATCATTATCAAGTCACAGAGCCGTCAGTTTGTGAAATGAATGCCGTTCAATCTTTTAAAATCACAACGAGTTGGCATCGTACTCCCAAGTGATAATTTCAAGACAAAGAAGCTGGTAATGTGGGAACTAGGACTCGCATGCTTGCGAAACGTAGAAAATGTCCTCAAATCTACGTTTGTTCTCACTTGCTGAGAAATCACCAAAAAAGCTACCGAATGAGTTTTTCCGAACGTTTTAAACTGATGTCATAAATGTAATCATTGTTTGCGGTTTTTGAAAGTTTAGTAATGTCGATACGCATGAAAGAGCATTACAAGTATTTTATTCACTTGAAAATAACGTCAATGAAGTAGTTGGTGAGTGCAGGTAAACAAAGTAAGCTTTGAAAAGATCATGCATCAGGTGAAAATTGAATGAAAATTTCAATGAACCTGAACTACCTCATAGGTGCAAGGTAAGAAATGAGCTATGTATGTGAGTGTTTTGTGCATCATAATTCAACAGCGTTTAACTATGATGACAATCCAGTAAAAATGAAAGAAGACAAATTTTTTGTCCAAAGTGTTCCCTTTGCTGCAGAAAGATGCTCTGCAGCTAGTGTTCCATCGATGCCGGCAGCAGTTGTTGGTGGCAAAATGACAGTGATATGTACAATTCTTTTCAATGATGAAATGTGATATAATAAATTTCAGAAGCGAAGAAAATGTCACGCTTTGTTTTACTTTGGAATTCGTTGCAATGCAAGCATTTTTTACTCTACAAACTTATTTGTTTAGGCGTTGGGAATACTTAGTAGGAATAATAAATATTGTCATGTTCCCTAGAGAAAGAAGCAAGTCTTGGACTCACTAAGAGGCATACCACCAACTCGAAGTGCTTTTGTTTCTGCGACGAACGATGAAAGTGATGGGTGACACAACAGGAGCTCCTTCCCTACACCCGTTTCTAAAATCGGCAGCTCTCATATTCTGCGAAGAAAACACATGGTATATCATAGGGTAATGAATGTATTAAAAAGTACCTGCATACAGTGCATAGTGACAAAAACTTTTTACTTTTGCGTGAGTTTTCTCATCATTCGAATCAAACAATTAGAACAAAGCAACCAGTGCCTACTGGTCTCATCTCATTCAAGTTTGCCTCTCTGAGAGGTCTGCTTTCTTTTGCCGCTTATTGATTTCCGAGGATGTATGGAATCAGGTGTCTAGAACTTAGAATGGCTCTGATTTAAGTTCAGATTGTACAGTCTTTGCGTTGTCATCACACTTTTGTTTGACTCGTTCAGACATCCACGTTTTGTCTCAGCAAGTCTCCAAACTTTTTTATTTGAGAACATTGTCTGCGTAACGTAAATTTTTGGTTCAACAGGGTTTATTTCACTCTAATGCATCTATTTGAACACAATTTTCAAAGTGTTTTTAGCATTTTTAGTAGATCGACTTTGAAGTTGACTTTCTCTATTACTCACTTTACAGTCTATTTATTAATAACTTATCATCATTATCCTGTAGAAAAAAATCAACCATCTACTTGATAATTTGTCTTAATAATGGAACACTTTTTCTTTGTTGGAAAAGTTCTGAATTTCATCGATGAAAGACAGCAATATTAAATTTTCTCTTTATTCTGTGCCTTTGTGTCCATGTATAATCCCGTATGATTAACATATTAAATGAGACCCCAAGTCGTGCTTCGCGTGGCTGCAAAATATGTCGACACTTGCAAGTGAAGAGTGTAATTTTCTCGAGCGGCATTCAGCGTTGAGCGTTCCAATTCCTTCCACCACTCCCAGGAGCTACTGGCTTCAGCTCTCATTCGAACGGCGGAGGGTATCTTCAGCTGGAGAATTTTGTGTAAATTATGAATTAAAATAGTCAGGAATAACGAACTACAGAATCATTTCTTCGTTGAAGTAAGTCAAGGCATTCCGTATGTATTGAAACTTCGTATGTTGTGGTCGGTTATGTTCGTAATTCATTTGCTCCTATACGACGCTAGCTTCTAATCATTTCCTTCTGTCTGTTACTTGAATCACATGGTCGAAGAACAATCGATCGGAAAGTTAATTGTTTGAGTTATTGTTTTTGTTCCTCTTTCCCCTATAATTAAAGCTCACCTACTCCATTACCATCAGCACGATCTCTGGAACTATGCATCGCGCTGAAAAATTGAACCTATTAATCAGTCCGGTAAATGACGTTTAAATTGGAAGTGAGACGTGCAATCAAAAAACCATTCGTTACTGTTTCAAATTTGAGCCTCGCACGAGATATCCCTTATGTCATGCAGCGAGGATGCGTTTCGAATTGTTTTTCTATTCTAGGATAATTGAAAACATTTGAAGCAGAAAAATTTTGAAACGGTGTTTTACTGTGCCGGCATTTTGTGTTACTTTGATGGTCAAAATACATTGTGATAAAATATTTTGTTGATCGATGAGTTCCTATTGATGGACACAAACTCATTATGAAGGCTTTTTTTACTCTTTGTAGCGTTTGAGGTTGAAAAGTTCGTTGATCCACGCATTCTCGTTCCTAAACGTGAACCGTTTTTAATGTTCTTTTTTTTCTCTTTGCAGGGTTTGACTTGCTTCCTGTGCTACGCGATTTTCGCGGCAGTGCTGGGCATGTTTCAGTTCGGCTTCAACACGGGCGTCATCAACGCGCCCGAGTCCGTCATCCTCAAGTTCATCGAGGAGTGCTACCAGTCGCGCTACGGCAACTACATCGAGCACGACCTCCAGAATTTCTTGTTCGCCATTGCTGTCTCCATCTTCGCTATCGGCGGCATGGTTGGAGGCTTCGCTGGAGGATTTGTGGGCAATAAAGTTGGCAGGTGGGAAAGTTTTGTCATCTGTCCGCCCATTACAAGGCTTGGCATCGTGTTTTTATTTGTTCTATCCGAATCTAAGTTTTCGTAATAAAAATTAACTTCCATTTGTTTCACCGTGCTTGAAAAACATTTTTTACTGCTTTTGCTACAATCGCGACTCCTTGCTTCAAGTTTCTGCCTTCGCAGAAAATAGCACACAATAACGTAAGAATTCACTTCTTCGGTAATTTCTTCTGCTCCTGCTACTCGCCTGGCATTTTTTTAACACTAAAGTGTAATTTTATTTCACGCGCTTTCACTTTGAAATGTTTAGTGCGAAAAGCACTAAAGTTTCACCAAGAAATTTTTTCAGCGCACTGCTCTCAGTAGTGGTCTCGTCTCTCCTCGTAGACTACAAAAGACAGTTTTCAAGGCTTCAAAATGTGTTGCGATACATAGAAGGGGTGGGTTTAGGACCCCCCTCCCCACACGCTGAGGGAATTCCAACCCCCGTACACATTTTATAGTATTGTCCTTCATGCTTGCGTACACCTGCATACCAGACATGGAGAATAAAAGGATTGAAGATTTACATGAATTTATTTGGAAACACGTGGATTTGAATATGACACACATAGTATTTCAATGCAATGATTAAAGCTCAGGGAAATGTTATAGCAACATGCGCATGAATTTAACGACATGGCAATCCCACACGACACAATGAGGCAACCACACCTTGGCTGTCTAGGCCGATGACTGCCATAAATCGTGCTTTGCGCACGCTTCGTGGCGGCATGACTGGGCCAACATGAGCACAAGATGAACGTGTTAACATGAGCAACGTAATGAGCCACACAAAGAACGAGAAATCTACTCTCCTTGTTACAATGAACGCTAGCACAACAATTACAGGATTACGGCAAAATGACTTTCCGCACTGTGCATAAAATCAGGAAACATAGTCGGTGAATGGGCTAGCATGAACACGAAACATTTGGAATAATGCAATATAAAAAATCAAAGAACTTTGCTTACCACAAGTTGTTCAAATTTTAATAAACGCTTCGGGTCACGTACCCTCTAACTCTTGCTTTGTGACCAAAACACATCCTCCTTGCCAAGAGCACACCACCACAGTAGGAAACACAAATCCATATTTATACATTGCGCGCCGCTTTGAATGCCGCATTCCGTGAACTACTTTGCACTCTAATTTAATTGTGGATCACTCTTTCCAAACTTCTCAATAATACACATTTAACTCTTCGGCGGTGATTTTCCGGTACCACCCTACATTTCTTTCCGTCACTTTTGAAGATTAACCGCCATCAGGCTCACTTGTCACGGCTGCTCCATCGTAGTCGTATACCGGCGCTCAAGATCTCAGATGCTCCGAGTACCAGGCGCTCGCCCGTGCAGGACTCGCGACTCGTGTTATCGTTGCAGACTCCGACGTTGTTGCGTATCAAGCGGAATTTGATGTCGGTGGTACTTCCGTGTCTCCTAATTACGTGCTCCATCGCAGTCGTAGACCGGCGCTTAAGATCTCAGATGCTCCGAGTACCAGGCGCTCGCCCGTGCAGGACTCGCGACTCGTGTTATCGTTGCAGACTCCGACGTTGTTGCGTAACAAGCGGAATTTGATGTCGGTGGTACTTCCGTGTCTCCTGATTACGTGCTCCATCGCAGTCGTAGACCGGCGCTTAAGATCTCAGATGCTCCGAGTACCAGGCGCTCGACCGTGCAGTACTCACGACTTGTGTTATCGTTGCAGACTCCGACGTTGTTTATTCATGACGATCACCGATGCGAGGCTGGTTTATAGTTTCTTGTACTTTCAAATTGCAGTTTGGTAGAAGAAGGCCAGCCGGCGAGGCCGACCTGCGGTGTGGTCTACCCTCAGATGTCGTACGCAGTATCTCACGTGCGTTCCCAAAAATCCCTCTAGAGGCTTCATCTACCCTCCTTATATACGTTTCGCTTCCTTGTTTCGAGATCAGTCTCGAAGCTTCTATTCTACAGAGGCCGTATCTGCATCTTGATTGGCGGGATACTTGTTTGTTCTCACGTCTGGGTCTCCCATTGGTGTGTGCTCAGACACACCTTCTTGCGTCATAGCTTTGGCGAGCGGTGATTGGCTCCGGTTGTGCGGGCCTGTGTTCATACGTCACGTCCGCCTCCTTGCCCTGCAAAGCCTCGGCTTGGGTGCGCTTGTATCGTGCGTGTGTTCGTGTGTGCGTCGTTCTCTATGCCTGCGCTCGCCGCACTTGAGGCCGTGAAATATACCACACCTACCTCTACCCCAAACAATCGCCGCTTGTTTTTCCGACCGAACTGTGAAGAATTGTCCTTTCACACACGGGTAAACTTTGGTTCACGTTCTCACGCTCGAGAATAACAGTGATAACGGTTTTTAGACATTTCCTAAAGTGAAGTATTTTCCAAAAATTGTACGAGCCTGTTTCCCAAAAAGATATTTTACGAGAATATATCTTGAAATTTCCCAAAAATCTTAACAATTCCCAAAAATCTTTTATGAGAGTAGTATTTCGGGACAAATGCTAAAACAATAAGACAAATTTGCACTACCCACAAGATTATAACTACCTCCATAAATACATTAATAAGGCATGAAGGGAATCAGTCATTGTTTTCAAGTAAAAATTATGTCGATAAATATTCATCAGAAATATCAGAGGGCAGAAGCTAAACTGTGGCACAAATGACATTTTATGAGTCACTAAATGTCAGCCTTCACTCTGCGATCTCGGTATGTATGCCTATGTTATTTGTTACATGGAAACTATATATTTTATGTATTTATTATGCCCTCCATATGGAGTGGAGTGTGTCCCCTCCATATGGAGTGGAATGAGTGCCCTCCATATGGATTGGAATGAGTGCCCTCCATATGGAGTGGAGTGAGTGCCATCCATATGGAGTGGAGTGAGTGCCCTCCATATGGAGTGGAGTGAGTGCCCTCCATATGGAGTGGAGTGTGTGCCCTCCATATAGAGTGGAGCGTTCAGAAGCCTGGACCTGAGCATCAGTGGGCAAGGGCTCTCCGAGCGGGAGCTTCGTCACGCTGACAAAGTGCAATTTAAGGAAACACGATGCCATTAACATGGCGCCGAGTGCTCGCTCGTTTATTGAACTCGAAGTTGGAAAATTACATCCGCCATGGAGACCACCTATCTTCAGCGAGAAAGTTATTACGGCTCCTGCGTCGCCTGCTCTGTGTAGCGATACGAATTCCACCACAAATGATTCTTGAATACCTCACATTTGAGGGAAATAATGAACGCACTCGATGGCGGGAAGTGAATGTGTCACATTTTGTCTCCCTCTCATGCCATGTTACACATTTGTACGTGCGTTTTGTAGAAAAAGGAATCTTTTTTAAGGTAAACAATAATGTTGCTGTGGCTTCCTGTTTCCTAATCAAAATAGTCGAGATTTGAAGCACTTCCAGGCAATCGATTATTTCTTTGAACATGATTCATATACTGTAACATAATACTCGTACAGCTTCTGTCCGGTATTCCCGCTGACAGTCTGTCGAAAATGTTTATTATTCAAACCTCAGCGACCCAAGTAAAGTTTACGACCTGAAATAATTCGTTAGTTGTGTATACTCGTTTGACACCATTCAAAGCTTTCAGTACATAAAATTAGTACAATGAATGCGAAAAACTAAAAAATACTTGAGGTTCAAATCCCTGGGCGTATAGGTATCATTGTTTTCAGTCGCCAAACTATTTTTAGAGGTGCTGGGGGCGCTTGCAAAAATCTAAACATAACATATCTTGATTCTCGTTAGCTGCGACATTTAGAACGTCCTCGAGTCAGATGTTAAATGGATTGTATTTCATTGAAATGATCAGTCTTTACGCGCCAAATTTTTTTCAATTTTGTTAAATTCATTCTGCATGGCGGCCCGTCTGTTCGGAATGTATTAGGCTAGGACACTGAAAATGCACTTAAAAAACTCATTTTGTATCTATCTCATGTTATTATCTAAAGACTCAAACTATTCTTAAAGATAAATGTTTCGTGCGTATTGCTAACTATGCGTGTCCAAATGGCACTTAGATCTTCATTTGAACACTCGAAGCCGTGTGTACTAAGCTCACTGCGTCCAAGTTGTTGGTCGCCGAAAGCTCGTAGAGAGTTTGAATTCCAGCGAGAGTGTTTTTTATTAGAGCGATATTGTATATTAATGTGCATACAAGATGGGAACGTAGACTTTTATAGCTCTCCCGCATGTCTTACATTTCAATGAAGCTGCGTTGTGCGCAAGAGTGTAGCTTTAATCCTGCACTGTGTGTACGTATTGAATTCCCCGGAGTACTCAGTCGGGCTTTTGACTCACCGAGCACTTAATAATTTTGCCGTTTAATGCAAGCACAATATTTTTAAAGATGTAACCTAGTTTATAAAAATGTGTTAATAATTGGTATTTGTCTGAAAAAATGAACAATTCATAATTGTCGCAAGAATTTGTTTGGAACTGAAAGTTTGGTGAGCAGTAACGTCTGGTATGTTTTACTGTTTTGTTATAGGTATATATCAAAATTTAGATTGACTACGTCTGAAAACTCTCATTTTAATCAAATATGGTTAAAATATAAGTAAATTTATTTGCAACGACTTTCGGCTTTGTTTTAAATACGACCGTGCATTTCAGTGACAACAATACCACTGTAATAAATTGAGTTGAAAAACTCCCGCAATAATCTCCGAGTCTCCGAGTAGGTGCGATCCCAAGTACCAGCAAACGCAGTTGTGGCGGCTATGGAAATTTACTCTACGGATATTACTCCAAGGATTTAAATATCTTCTTTGAAAAAAGAAAAGAAAAAACCGTTCATTTCCAACGACGTTGCCACATGAGATACATGCCAACATATTGGCTTTTAAAATTTCTTAATATAAGACTTCCTAAGACAAACGTTCCATACGAGGAGTACTAATAGACAAACCATCCGAGGTGTACAAATAGATAAGCCATACGAGACATACTAATAAGCAAACCATACGAGGTGTACTAATAGACAAACCATCCGTGACGTGCTAATAGTTTAACTTTTTCAAGGGATAGTTGAATAAAAAATGAACAACATCCTCTTGGATATTTTATATTCCAAGAGATGGCTGACAACTTATAAATAATTTAAGTACTACTAAAGAATTTTTCGGAACTCCTAAGTTATTAGTTGAATCGAAGTAAGAAAAAGACAAAAACGCTATACCTGAGCAGATTGAAACGCCATCGTAAATGACAATCAAGTATTGAGAAAAGGTTAGTCACAAAGTAATTTATAAAAAACATCGCGCAACACAGCACGCACATCTAGAGATGCGTAAACACACTAACACGCAAAAATGAAACTCTTGGCTTGTTCAGCATACGTACATAGGGATACTTTTTTCACGAGCGCTTTATTTCATTTGTCTGTTTATATTTTTAATTTCTTCTATTCACAGAAATGCCCTCCGGGGTTGTCTTAGATCTATTTTTGAATCATTAAGCAAGCATAGTAAATATATTTATTCCTGGAATTTGGTTCAGTGTTAACTGATCGCAGAGCTTTAAGTAAAATGTAATGTGTCTTGAGGTTTTGTTTTTACGCAAAAAATAGAAATAGAAACATACATATATGCATATGTGTGTCTACATATATGTGCGAACATGTACATGTGCACACCGATACATATACACACATATGTGCGTGCGCGTGTGTACATTCAAATCGGTGTGAATCGGTACATATCGGTGTGTACATTCACATACATGCACATCCTTACACACACATATTCATATATATTCACACACATATTCATATTTATTCATATTTCAATTTATACGTATTGAAATTGAATATAAGAAAAATACTAATAAACATAAAATACAATCTTGCTCATGCTACATCTAAAATGACGGTCAAACTCTGTGTAATCGTAAGAAATAACCTGAGGAAAAATTGTAATAGGAAAAAAGATTTCGAAAAACGTATAAATGAAATGTTTTTTAATTTCTTGAAAGAAGTTTTAAGAAAACTCAAGTTACTGTCGAGGAACAACAACTAAAAAACATATTTCATGTCCTCTCGGTATTCTCTGCTACATCATGCGGACATGGGTACATGGGATAAAATGGAGATACAATGTAAGCCGGATATCACTCATGATTAGCAAATATCTACAAAATTTTGGCTGAAATGCGTAAACAAACATATACTTAACATCAAAATTCATAGATTGTTCAACATACGGACAGAAAGATAATTTTACCCCGATTCATATGCTCAAATTGAGCTTTATTTCACTAATTGTATTTTTCATTTTGTCCGATTTACAGAAACGCCCCCTGGGGAGTAATAAATCTATTTTTGAATCATTTTGCTAGTGCAATAAAATTAATTAACCGGATTGTTTTCACGAACAAAATAAAGAATAAACATGTAATGTATATCTATTTATGTAGATATACATATACCTACATACGTACACACACATATTAATATATATACTTATTGAAAATGAATATAAGAAAGAATACATAAAATAAATGGATAAAAACAACCTACCATCTGCTACATCGAAAATGACAGTCGAGCTCACTACAATCGTAAGAAATTATGCGGAAAAAATAACTGAAAGGAAAGAAGACTTCGAAAAACGTAAAACTGAACTGGTTTTTAATTTCTTGGTAGAAATTTTTAAGAAAACTCTAGCTAAAGTCAAGGAACAACACAACAACAAAGAAAACATCTCGGAGCTCACATCTTATCGGTATTCTCTTGAGTATTATACGGACATGTGTGCATGGGATAAAATGGAATAACATTGTGGCCGGATATCACATCTGAGTGGTACGTATAGGTAGAAAATTTGGTACGTATAGGTAGATTAAATAGTGGTCCACAGTGTTAATTTTAATTTCAGAAATGTAGAGTTTTTTGATTTAAAAGTTCAGTGCTAGTTTGCGCTGAACGCACTGAAAAATAAAAGAATAAATAAATGCTGAATTACCCCCTCCCCCCAGCTCAGCCGAAATCGATTGAAACATCTTCGAGAATGATTTTGAAATAGTGAGACGTTAGCCAAAAATTAATTTATTAAAAACATAGCCCAACCCTCACATCTATAAACTTGTATACTGGTGTACACACAAAATATATTTTAGAGTATTTTTGTCATACGGACGTTAAATATAAATACCGACAAGAAAAAAAGAAAAAAATGAAGGTGAGGAAATACTCCTAATTATGGAAAAAACGACTTTCATTCCGTTGCATTGAACTGACGGCTGTGGTGCTCATTATAGTCGACAGAAATAAGTTAGATCAATATTAGAATGGCGTAGCAAACGTAAAATGAAATAAGTTCTAATTTTCTAACAGAAATTTCAGGAAAATTAAAATTACAGGTAAATGGGAAATTCACACCCTAAACGCCGCTGGCCCTATGACAGAGATGCAAAATGACGTGACACATTTACTCTGAACTATTTTACAGTTTTTGAGTTTTTGATATGCTGGGGAAGCTTGTTCCACAAAAAAGGAAATTTATTTATTCGATTTCCTTTGTTCTGTGAAATATGTTAACGTCGGATAACTATTTTGCAAGTTCTATTATTGGCATTAATTTATTCTTAATTGGAAGGGTTTGAGTTTGGTAAATTTTTAGTCATTTGTGCTTAATGAGAACAGTTGGAATAGTTTGGGAAAGTTTAACACATGCACGTTCAACACCGTCTACTGACGACTTTTGTAAAAGACGCTGAAACTGCTAATTCACATATGCTAATAATAATAATAATAATCCCACGTTTGAATATTTCTTTGATTATTTGTTAACTTTACTCAACTTCCGCGTTTTTTTTAATCAGTTAAGCTTACGTTAATCAAGCTCAGTAAAGGGAGCAGATTTTGTTATGCCATGGCAGCAGCCTCTTGAAAACCATCAAAAGAGCGATTAAATCAGATTGAAGAGTCCATCTTCGGGGGTGGTCGCACTGTATTATGAGCTGAAGGTTACGTATCTCTGTAATGCCTCAATTACAATTTCAAAAAGCGAATTTATTCTCACCTATGAGAAATTTATTTCAAACAATAGAATTAATTAAAAACACCTATCAAGGTAGCTGTCTTTAGTAGCCTAGGGCAAAACTCCTGAGTATTCTAAGCCAAATAATTAAACTAATACATTTTTTAATTTATTAAATACTTATTTCAGCTCATTTCATGTACCTCACTCAATTATTCATAAATTAGCGATAGTTAACTCAGTACCAACCTTGAAACTTTACAGGCACGTTACACGAGGCTCCAACTCAAGCTTTGAGAAGAAAATCTAGAAAGTCAGAGTGAGAATGCCTGGAACTTCATAAATTATTATACGTTAGGGTCGAATGTTAAGAAGGTACACAAGACAATAAATTTAAGGTGTGATGACCCCCAGAACAGGAGTATAGAGAGTTACCCCTACCCAGGCACTGGGGCTAATACTAGGCCTCTCGTCTTCATTGTTACACAGGAGCGCAACCACGCAATAGCTATCAAAACTAAACAGAAAGAAAAGCTACAGAATGATAACTCTAACAAAAAAATAATATGAAAGACTTCTTCCATAAATTAATGTTCTACCCAAAAGAGTTTTCACAAAAATTTTCGCCCCGAACTTTTCAACTCGGCCCAGCTCTCCTACTTTTTTCAAATGATAACTCACGTAAACCGATATTTCTAAGGATTTTTTTACACTTGAAAATGAATATAACGTTTCATCTCGCATGGGAATGGGCATCTTCTCAGGAGAGATAAGACAGGCCATAGATTTAGGTTAGTTAGATTTATCTATGTTATGCCCTGAAGACATGTGCCTCCAGGTGGGGAGACTGTTCGGTATCTCAGCTGTTGAAAGACTCACGGGACTTCTATCTTTCGTGCCTACTCTGCTTATTTCACTTGTTGTGCCTTATTTTTTATCTTTTGTCTCCCCTTCCTCTCCCTCCTAATTATTGTACCTGTGCGCAGAGTACTCTGTGGGAACACAACTTGAGCATACATCCGTCGTTTTCTAAAGTCCATACTAAATTGTCCTTCTCTTCGCTGTCATGAGATCATCTTTGTTGTAGCAAAGGAGCTTCCAACTAACACATTATTACAAGCTTCAAGATAATGAGCATTTGTATCTGAATTTACACGAAAAAGTTAGATAGCTTCGTGTAAGTTTTATCTGCTTGTTCGTTTCTTCAAGTTCAAACGATACGAAAATGAAATACTTAACAACAAATAAAGTAGCCACCATGACTTATATTCTGGTCGAAAGTTTTGCATAAGCCGACATAATTTGCCAGTTCTGTTTTAACCTCTTATAGAATTTTCTAAATCATTTTTAGAGACGGTGCATTTATCATGAATTTACGACATAAATTTTACTGAGAGCATTATTTTCGCTCGTTCTTCTGTGACATTCATCATGTCTAAGAGTCGACTTTCTTCTGCCATGTCCGACCTTAGGAATCCTTGAGGTAAATCAAAATTGTGGTAGGGCTGTTTGCACCGCCATGATTTGTGACGGAATCCTTCCACTTCAACGTCTGTTCGTCTTCCTCTCGTGGACGCGTAATTTATCACCCAGGGCCCCGGCAAACCTGGTGATCTTTTGCGTGGCTTACTGAACGCTCGTGACGTCCAGGGGTCGCTGCGCTGCGTCTCGCGCATGTCGGGCCTCCGAGTGCAAGTCTTGCTGTGCAGATCTCGTCCGAGATTGTGTTGCGTGTTGTAGGATGCCTTTAGTTTCTTCGCTAGCTTTTTAGTTGCTTCACTCATAAGGGGGTGCAACTATTGTATCTATTAGCATTAGCATCATGCCATGTAACTCTGGCCTACCTGTCCTGCCAAGTTGCTCTGGTATAGGCACCCTGCCATGTAACTTTGGTCTACCTGTCCTGCCAAGTTAGGTCTACCTGTCATGTCAGAGATGTTACGATGTTGGGATTAGCAGTAAACTGTATAGCGCCTCGTCATCTTTATTAAAAGTGCGTTCCATCAATACCCAGCGTGCAATGAAATGCGACCGGGAATAGCTCTTCTTACGTTTTGAGTATGAGAATAACTTTATTAGGTTAGATGAGCTAGCTCAAGTCTCCCTAACATCACCAAAGGTGTTCCCGAGCGAAAAAAAAATGTGAGGGATTATTTAGGAGAAAATAAAGGGAACGAGGAATCTGTGGTCGAAACGTGTCCAACACACCCTGTGTGTGAAAACAGATTGAAAGAATTATATGAAATGAGATAGAAGTTGAAAAAAATTAGTGGGTGCGGAAGGAAAGAGTAGCAGTAAACCGAAAAAGACTGTCCGTAACAAAATGAAATACTTATTCTGATTCAAAAAAGAGAAAACCCATCTAACCTTCAGCAAGAGACCTCGCATCTTCCACGCGCGAGTGGAGTGCTAATTCCCATCGATCCAATTATTTTATGTCTCTCAAGGCAGTAGCTCCGTTGTAACACCAGACTGAACGTTCTTGGAAAGTGCAATTAATGACGTAATATGTTAAAAAACATTTACATTTTATCTACCTTGAAATTCCATTACGGTCACGTATAGGCTTGCAATACTCAGTGGTTGTGCACCAATGGAAAATTGCTGATAAAATTTGAAGACCGAGAAAAATTCACGAAAATTATACGTCCATTTTCGCGGCCTAGACTGTGATATCAAAAGCTCTCGCTGCTTTGAGAGCCTGGACCGCGCGCAAAATTTCCATAATACCAGTTAAGTGTGCGAGCATTCGTCAAAACTCTTAAAAGTTCGACTCTCAATTTTTCGAGCAGCATTAGCTGGAACTGGATCACGACGTAGTTTTGACGGAGTAAACTGCTCTACGAATTTTTGGCTTACGTTTGAACCCAGACTGGCTGAATGTTCTGCAGTCTTCTGCTGCTGCATCCTGTTAATGTTTTCTGGTTCAAAACTTTCGCGATAAGAATTTCTTCATTTTTTGACACGGAATTAATTGGAACACACTCCACACGTTTTCTAGCTGTCATCCTTCTAGTTGCAACGGATGTTTTGGCTGAGGTACTTGACCTTTTTACTAGAGAAAAGCAGGTCTTTAGATGTTATTTCTTTGTGTTATTGTATAATATGAATGCCGTTATAAACATGAGATGCATTTTAAATCTGCCTTGATGCTGGGGAAGCGTAACTCCATTCTTTGTGTTCAATTTTTCATTGTTTGGTATGATATGTATTTCCTCACGCTGCTACTTTTATGGAATAAAATTATCATTAAACAAAATTAGATGTGGGTCGATGTGACACTGATTGTCACAGACATCGTGAGAAGGGCTTCAGTGTCACACTCTGAAGTTGTTAGAAGTTTCTCTTTCTATGTACGCGCGGCTATCATCTAGAGATGTTTTGCTCTCAGTACACCGCTTAATTGACTGATTTAAAAAGCTTTGTTTCTTGGAGCTTTGTTTGTATGTACTTATATTTGTTTTCTCAGTTTTGCTCTGCAGAGCAGAATCTATGGTCAAATTTTCATTATTTATGACTAAATTCTAAATAAAAATAGCCGTCGTCTAGGCACATATTTATAAACACAATTTGTCTGTAGCCTTTTGATAATTTTTGCTACGACAGCTGGAAGAGCTTCAACGCGATGCTGGTTTCCCCACATGCGGGTACAAAAACAATTTTCAAATCACGACTTCGCGACTATTAATACTTCGGATGTATTTGTTTTGTGTCTCGGTGAACGATTAATATCGGGAAAATTCCAGAAGTATTGAAGTCGTTGTCACACATACAGTACGTTCATCGCTCACTTAGCTATTTAAGTAATCAGATCGTAATCACTTTAAACAATTTATGATCTAATTATATGATTTAGGAGCTATAGTAGTACTTATAGGGCGATTCTTAGGGAATCTTATACTCAAAATAAAAAGAAGAACCAACGCTCTAGAGAACATTTATTGTAGCAAACGTTTCGGAATACAAGTTATTCCAGCATCAGTGCTAGAAGAAATAAAAAGTAATTTTCAGTCATGCATAAGACGGATAAGGTCTGAATAAAAATACCAAGCAAAAACGCAAAAAATAAAAATAAATCATTTTTCTAACGACTAGAATACCAAACTTAAGCGTTTAGGCAATATACACAGTACAAACTTTACAGGAGCTTTATTGAACATTCTCGAATACCGTCGTTTCTGAAGAGCCGTTCAGGATAATGTCTGAACGTTATTGGAGTTTGGAAATCTTTCACAATCGAATTAACATCAGTCCCTACCTAACTTTTGTATCTTCGCTGGTGCGTATTTTTTTCCCGAGTCTAAAAGATCGTTGCACATCTTTATGTTTTCAGTAATTAGCAATAATCAGACAATAAATTGCTAAAAATTTCAACTATAAACATATTCGTGATGAACCGTAGAAATTGGTCTATTCTTCAATTCCTGCTTCTGTATGGCTCTGGATAATGGACTCTTGTTACCAAAGCGTTCAATGAACCCGAATTTCTCGATAATATTTACTGTCACTGTAAATATTCTGGGTAGCTTTATTTCTTTGGTCCCCCTGGGGGATACAACTATTGTATCCATGGGAATTAGCACTCCCGGGGGGAAAATGAGAGGGCCCGAGCTGAAACTTAGGTAGGCCTACATTTTGCTTGAATATAATATTTTTGCTATGTTAAGCACCATCTTTTTTTACTGATATTCTGTTTTTCAGCACCTACTACTTTCTTCATCAACTTTTATGTTGTTTAGTGAACTTCTTTTTCAACTTATTGTTTCTATGTCCTTTCTGCAAAAATTCCGCGTTCCCTCAACTCCACACTAAATGGTGCCTTCCCCTATTTGGATCGCCTTTGTAGCGGATACGAGGCCTGTCTAAAAAGTATCCGACCTTTGGCCAGAAAAAATATTTCGAATACCTGTCGGAGTTGGGACCCTAATCCCCTTCAAAGTATGCCCCTTGTGCTTGCACACACTTAGCCCACCGATCCTTCCACTGCTGGAAACACCTCTGGTAGTTTTTTTTTAGAATGGTGTTCAGCTCCATCGTCGCATTGCCTGTTTGACTCCTTCGATGCTGACTGTTTTCTTTGATGTCCGTGGAATTGTGCATCACGAATACGCACCGGAAGGACAAACAGTGACAAAGGAGTACTATCAGGATGTTCTCCGGCGACTTCGTGATGCAGTTCGGCGCAAAAGACCAGACATGTGGACTGCGAACAACTGGCACTTGCATCACGACAACGCGCCCGCACATTCATCCCATTTGATCCGCAATTTCTTGGCCAAACATGGAATTACGACCGTTCGCCAACCTCCCTACTCTCCAGACCTGGCTCCTTGCGACTTCTGGTTGTTTCCAAAATTGAAGACACCACTGAAAGGATCCCGTTTTGAGAGTAGAGAAGAGATAATGCGGAACGCGACGACAGAGCTGAACACCATTCCAAAAGAAGACTTCCAGAGGTGTTTCCGGCAGTGGAAGGATCGGTGGGCTAAGTGTGTGGAAGCACAAGGAGCCTACTTTGAAGGGGATTAGGGTCCCAACCCCGTCAGGTTGAAGTATTTTTTCTGGCCAAAGGTCGGATACTTTTTCGACAGGCCTCGTATATGGAGGCTTAAACTAACTAATAATCTAATACAATCTTGTGTCTTTGGTTTAAGACTATAGTATTTACTGTGTAAGACTACTGTATTTACTGCACTCTCAGGGAGAACATATTAGGTCCCAAGCTGAAGGTTAGGTAGGCCTTCCTTTTGTTGAAATAGGTTAGGTTTTTGCTCTGTTGCGGACCATCTTTTTTTCGATTAACTGCTGTCCAGTTTTTCAGCACCTACAATTTTCTTCTTCAATTTTTATCTTGTGTCATGAACTTCTTTTTCAAATTATTGTTTCTACGCTCTTGTGCATAGATTCTGCGTTCCTTCAAGTGCCATCTAAATGGTGCTTTCCTTCTTCCTCTCTTAGGAACGACTTTGTTGCTGTGTGAGAGGCTTAAACTAATATCTAATCTAATCTGTTGTTTGTGGAGAGAAACGTTAATGCGAGAATTTTCGAGAGTTGTTCAGAGAGCTATGTCGTCAACAAAAAAGAACAGTGGAAAACTTGATGATAGTAGACACAAGTAGCACCATTTTCCACACTATCACTAGAAATGAGACATTTTTCATGGATAGTGTGGGACAAACATTTTCATCTCCAAGTCGTATAAGTCTGCTGCCCATGATGGGTACCAGTGTTAGACTGACATTTACAATTCTGCGTCACCGTGATACGCGTAATGGTGATTTGAGCGTGGCTTCTGAGGAAATGCCTGCTGAGTTCAGTTCGTTAATGACAGGTCTCCGCCATACGATACTGCACCTGGTCCGGAAGATCGTCCGTGGTGAGAGGTGGCCGCCTGCTACACTCCACGTGACGCACTTTGTGCCGACCTTCTGAAAATTCCTTGCACGAGCGAAGCGCCCTTTACTCTCTCATAATGTCTCGTCCCTACACTTGACGCGGTTTTTTTTTGATCGGTGTCATTTTCTTGGCATTGGAATATATTTTTACAAATCAAACTTTGTAAACGATTGATGTAGAATAAGAGCAGTTGTCTCCATGAGCTATACTCGAGCGCTAGTGTGAGGAATCAGGCAGTGCTCCTGGCACGTACGATTGTCACGTCATTACTCAAAGGCCGCCTTCACACGGTGCAGTTTTTCACTGCACATCTTTTTTTCGACGAGTTGTGAAAAACTGTTCTAGACCAGATTACAATTCTTTGTGATGGAATCCTTCACACTGTGCAGTGAAAAACTGCACAAAATCGTTGTGCGACTTTCTAAACTTATGCAGGATGCCGCCAGTGTTATTTTAGGTGTGAACACATGAGGAAAGTTACAAGACAAGATCTTATATGTGGCGTTTTTAGTGTTTTATTGCAATATTGTAATGAACCCCTAAATAATATTTATGCAAATAATTTTCCATATTACCATGTAAAAAATGAATGACCTTATATTAGTTGAAAAACACCATGTTTGTGGGACAACTCAAGCGAGGATTATAAAGACAAAACGAAGAAAACGAGGGCATGGATCGAAATATCGTCAATATTAATTGACAACTTTCAAGGCCTGGCATTGACCTAATTGTTGGCATCGCGACTGCCAACATTGCATGAAATGTAGCTGCTGTTTTTAACTGCGCAGTGAACAGCTGCACAGTGTGACGGCGGCCTGACACGCTAGCGTACTGGCTTTCCCCAATGTATGGCAAGCTATCTGCCCGTTGCATCGGAAATTTACTTTCTGCTTGCGCCTCTTATAGGTGTCCTGTTTATTTTTAGGTGTAACTTCTTCATTTCCTAACATGAGAGTTAGAAAATGGAGAAGCTTCACGTAAAAATAAACGTCAGGGTAATGACGTTGCAATCGTATACTCCACGCTGGTGTATTGGTCCAGTCCCTAACCTATTTTTATAATATAGGAATTACCTAAAATTCTGGATTTCATGACGCGATGGGGAGCTCAACAGTTAGCTTAAGAACGGTCAAATATTTTGAAGAAAAAATGATTTTCATTTCAACAGCTCTTTCGTTGTTTACAAATAATAAGTCTGTGGAAAGAGCTTAACCAAGTTGACACTTCACACTTGTTTACCCCGATGGTAAGCCTTGACACCTACGCTAGCAGTTGTAGCGCTTAGGAGGCATCCATTGTTGCAGTGTTGAGTTAACCCGTCCCTGCAACCTCTATTGCTGCAGGGTTGAGTTATTCATCGCTGTTCCGTGTACAGGAAGCGAGGCCTGCTGCTCAACAACCTGCTGGGTGTGGGAGGCGCAATCCTTATGGGCCTCTCGAAGTTCATCGCCTCCTACGAGATGCTCATACTCGGCCGCCTCGTCATCGGCGTCAACTGCGGTCAGTATCTCTTCTCCTTACCCTCATCCTCTTACATTTTTGTTACATTTGTTACATTTTTGTTAGCGGTCATTCCTTGTACATCTGCTGGTTTAATCAGTGATATTTTTTACACTCAGACAGTTATGAATGTTAATATCATAGTGGTGACGATTTCTCTCATTCATTAGCCTGAGTTGAGTCACGACTGCATTGTGATCTAGTTGTCCTGATCACTGCGGTCACGCTGTACGCCGCTTTTTTCTCATTACTGTCAATGTAAAAGTGAAGTTAAAGACACGGTATACTGATGGTTTATGACAGTTGCCTCTTGCAATTACTGTTCGTCATTGTCAATTGTTCAAACTATTGTTTGCCGCTAGAACTGAAATATTTATTTATAATGACAATGACTAACTCACGCGGCTATCTCTAAGCTGTGCTTTGTGTAGCATGCATGCAGCACATTTAATGCTCCATTTTGTTTTCTGTGCGCCATGTCAAGATACTTGAAATTGTTATGAAGTGCATCAACGTTAATGGAAATCGTGACCTACTTGAGCAATGGCGCTTGTGAACTTATCTTCCCGTAATTTTGTTATGCATGCTGTATTGATATTTAGTAGCGCGCGTGTTATGTTAGAGTGCCGAAAATTCTCTGTTCTGAAACCTGAAAACATTCAATGATGTCATGTGGAACAATGTTTCTCTAGTATTAGACTTGAAGAGAGAGGCTCTGTACAAGAGCTCCAGTGATCGGTTAAAAACATCTCCAGGTTCTGGAACACTCAATTTAGAACACTGAACAATAGAGCTACCCCTAAGCTTCGGATAATAGGCAGGGACTAAGTTTATTTCAAAGAACTTCTATCGTATTTGATAGCGCAAAGCTCAACCATTATTACTTCATGTGAATATGCCTCTCTTACAATCCTTTCTATGCTAGCTCACTTAATAATATCTATTTCCTTTGTCAAAGTGATAAATTCCACACACTAGCGTTACAGAGGCTTAAAGTATTTCTAATTGCGTTGCTTGCGCTTGTAATTTAAGGAAGCAATACTCACATATCGGGGAAGAACTTTCCCGCGGTTTTCTGATGCTGTTCTAAATTATCCCCATGCAATTTCTGCAGTGTTTCGATGCGTCGTACTCCGAGACTGGGTCGTTTGCCAAAAGTCCTTTGTGTGGTTTTCATATCGCGAAGGCATTTGTCTACGAGCAGGGTCCGTGTGACTAGTGGGATCGATATCTCCACTGTCTGGCTACTACAGGAAGCTATCAGGCGCGTAAATAAACTGCTTTCTATTGCGCTCAGTAATCTTTGATAAATTACGCCCTTATTATAACGGCTAGAAAACTTCATGCATTGCGGTGCTAAAATACGAGTTTTTTGTGCATTCTAGGTATAATTTTTAGGTTGGTTTATCTGAGAAAACGGCAAACGATGGGCTCTGATTTATACGTGTTCATACAAAACTGACATCGAACGATCTGTAGAGGATCTGGATTAGCTGGCCGCTCAAAGTTATTTCTATTTTTTATGTGAGCGCGAAAGAAGATAATAGTCCCCTCCTCTACCAACGTCGATGGAGTAAAAATCCATCTTCGAAAAATGAAAAATACAATCTGTATACAGTTAAATTTGACACTCTTCCAGCATTTCATTTATTTCAATGGCCTAACTTTCTGCTCACTAAAACTGAATCGTTACTAACCCTTGGATATTCGTTGACGACTGTCTGAGGTTACAATCCATCAACAGCGCCGTAAATCTCCCAAATTGTTATTTAGTTCTGGTCCACTTTGTGCATGTTAATAGGATTAAGATCTGTCAATATTAAGATCAATAAATATGTATGAATTTTTATTGGGTGTTGATTCAATTTATGTTTGCACATTTTGTTCCTGTGAGAGCGAGGATCTTAATTTACGGAAAAATACTTTTTAAAAATCAAATTTATATTGTGTTGCCAGTACACATAACACTGGGAACACACTTTTGATTGCATGAGTTCTGACACTTGATTCTAGTTGATATGAGGTCACTGATTCCGAAATTGGCATTCGTTTGTGAAGATCAGGTCTGGTATTCATGCTAGGCGACCGCGTTTTTATTTAATCATGAATTTCAACTAAATTCAATAGAAGAGTGCTCATAAATGAAATCCTATCCCTATATGCAGTGTTCATGTTCTTTTAAATATATCAGAAAGCTGTTAAAGGAAAAATGGCTTCCTAATCAAGTAAAAGGAAATGTGTGACGCGTCCGGATGCGTTCTGCTACATATGCGGCACATTCACAGCTCCAAAGCAAAGAAGGAACATTAAAGAATTTGTGAAGCGAGCTTACTTTCCTTAATTTCAAGTGAAACTTGGAGATCAAGATTAACCTTGGGCACAACATAAGGTGTGTCATTCCTGCGAAGAAAACTTGCGTCAATAGACTAAAGGAAAAAATAAAATAAAATTCGGCATCCCGATGGCGGGAGCCACGAAACCATGTCACAGACTGTTACTTCTGCGTTACTGATGATGTTGGTTTCACTGGTAAATCTCGTCAGCTTTTCACATACCCTAGTTTAGATTTAGGAATCAGACCTGAGCTCTATTCTGATGATTTGTGTTGATCTAAAGATGGTAAATTATTTCTAGGGACGGCAAAAGGGTTTCTCAAAATTCCTTTGCTTTATGTGCCTCTGGGACAGCAGAGCCAAAGACAAACACTGAATTTAGAAGGAATGGCCATTTAGGGAATGCTACAATGTTGGGGAAACGAACATCATTCATGAACCCCTAGAGGAACGGGAAAAGTTATTTTCCCGCCCCTTCCTTTCAAGCTGGGCCTTATGAAACAGTACGTCGAGGCGCTCAATACTGACTGTGACTGTTTCAAGTATTTGTGTGATGCATTCCCCGATGTAACGACTGAAAAACTCGAAGCAGATGTTTCGACGACCCTCAAATTAGGAAGCTGATTAAAGATCAAGTTTTCCCTCAATCTATGACTGATGTTGAGAAAAATGCATGGGAAACATTCCTTTAATTCGTAAGGAACTTTCTTGGAAACAGGAAATCAAAGTAATGTATAAAGGGCAAGTTGAATTTTTAATGGGAAGTTTCCAAGTTGCGACATGAGTATTAAGATGCATTTCTTCAACAGTCATATTGAATCATTTTCGACGAACTTGGGGGACGTGAGTGATGAGCAGGGTGAATGCTTCCACCAGAATATCAAAGTCATTGAAGATCGATATCAAGGTCGCTTTGACGTTCACATGATGGCCGACTATTGCTGGAGCATTAAGCGAGACTGCACAGGGAAGCGACATTGTAGACCAGTTATTCTTAATCTTTTTTCTCTAATTCATCACTTTTTAACGAGCCAAATCTCCATTCCCCACCACAGCATCTTCCTTTTACTTATCTGTGACATTCCTAACCCAGCAGTGTTGTCGCTTTTACCCAAATATGATACACAATACCTCATTATGATTGTTTTTGTTATTAAAACAGCATGTTAATAGTTATGATTTGTAAAGCAAGGCAACAATTGGATGTAATGTATTAGGTTTTGAAATACAAGCGATTTTTTATGGGTGCAAACAAATGCATGAGATTCTTCACCTGGCAACTCTGCCATTCCCCACCAGTGGGGAATTCCCCACAGGTTAAGAATTGCTGTTTTAGACGGTCCAATAATTTCAAGTTTCCGCCTGAATAAATGTATTATTCTTCGCATAAGCGACTAATGAATCCACAATGTATTTGCCAATGTAAGTAAAAATAATTATAAATTAATTTTGCATGTTTGTAATGGGTTTTTGAATAACATTGTACTAGTTTAGAATTTTATCAGAAGTATCTCGTGCTCTACCCATATATTACCAGTAGTGAAGGGGAGGTTAAACATTCTAAGAAAATTTGTCCCGATGGAAAATAACTCCTGCCCTATTTACATTCAGTGGCTTCAATTCATCCAGGAACTGGTTTCAAAGTGTATGCAACTGACAAAAAGTAGAATTTTTTTCTTAATGTAATTTATTGAGTGATCATTCGCTTTTTTAAATATTCGCCTTGATGATAGCTCTAGTTTAGAACGCAAGCAGCTAGGCCTTGCTAAGCTCAAAATTCCGCAATAGTTTAGAAACCTAGCGATCAACCATGGAACCCGCCCGTTATTTATCCTTCTCAACTGCGTGCCGCGCTCTATTGTGAATTCATTTTTTCAGAATGTTGTAATAAGATACAGTATCTAAGCCAACGTTAATTCAAGGATTTTTCCTACGATAGGTAGTATAAATAATCACAAAGATTGAATGAGTGTACACAAAGTTTTATCGCTTGGCGTGTTAGGCTTCGTTTTGTAATGCCATGCTTTATTACAAGTGCAGAAAATTTTAACTATGAGCCAATAAAACGCTATATATTCCTCGTAACAACATGCTATCTATCTGAGAAAACGTAAAGGAAAATAAAATGAGCAAAATACTTACTGAGAAAGTATACCAAAACAGAATTTACTACATTATTTTGTCAACGTAATTTTGATCTTTGGAAATCACTTCAGGTATTCTTCTTTGTCCTTGGAATCTGTTTATCTATTATTGTGCTTAGCTGTTAGGGACCGTGTGACACTCATGATTTTCTCCCAGTGTCTCTTTATAGAGTCTTCTACGAAACATATTAGGCACCTCTCTCATAAATCTTTCGTTTCAAGAGAGACATAAGGGTTTCGGATGAGTTTAGGTCGAGTGAAGCAAGAAGTCAAGTCATGAGATCTTCTTCTTAGACGTGGAAATTTTACGTGTTCCTTTTACCACGTTTACTGGTACCAAATTATTGAATTATTGAACTTGTGAAGGGAAAGAAGTCGGAGACAAGGATTGACACAGGAGTACCTGCTCACGAGCAAGTATCCAACTGACCCGGCACCTTCTCGTGGTGGTACCGTTCAAGTACCCAACTGCTCCTTCCTCTATCTTTTGAGTTTTCTTTCGAGGAATTGATATTTTAATTTTTTCCAAATCCCTGTTGTTGGGTAGAACTAAGTCGAGCGGCGGCCCGAGCTCCCTGGAGCTTGGGTCTCAATTGTGTAGTTATCTTCTCTTTAATTCATGCTATAGACCGAATAATAACGCTAAAAAAACAATTGAATCCATCGTTCACGAAAATGTAAAATATCATGATAAACAAGATATTGCAACAGTGTTCAACAACTTTTTTATAAATATAGGAAAAAATATAGCCGATAGTGTCGTTAGTGAACCTACAGACCACTTGCAATACATGGACCATGTCCGTGAACACAACTCTTTCTTTTTCCCGCCAACTAACCCCTCCGATGTAATTACATGCATAAACAACTTGAAAAATAAATCAAATGGATTAAATACATTTTCAGCTAAAGTTCTTAAGGCTATTGCTGATATAATAGCACCGTGCATATCTGATATTATCAACCATTCGCTTTCTCAAGGTATCTTCCCCAACTCTCTCAAAACTGCCAGAGTCACCCCTATTTTTAAAAATGGTGATAAAAACTGCGTTAATAATTATAGACCTATCTCTGTTTTACCAATTATGAGCAAAATATTTGAAAAAATTGTGTATAAAAAAGTGTATTCGTATTTTGAACAAAAATCTTTTCTCTATGACGGACAATTCGGTTTTCGTTCTAAGAAATCAACGACACAAGCTGTATTAAATCATTTACAGTACCTTTACTCTAATATAGATGAAGGAAAGCTTGTTTTCTCCGTTTTTCTTGACTTTCGAAAAGCATTCGACTGTGTGGACCATAAGATATTACTCTCGAAACTACACTGTTATGGCATTCGAGGAATTGCCCATGATTGGTTCAAATCATACCTAACAAATCGGAAGCAATACGTTGTCGTTGACGACGCAAAATCGGACCCACAGACAATTAGCCATGGAGTTCCACAAGGGTGTGTCCTAGGGCCTCTCCTATTTCTGATATTTATAAATGATATTATCAAATCAACAAAATTTTTCAAATTCATACTTTTTGCCGATGACAGCACGCTTTCTACGGTCCTTCCGAGCCAAAATCCCGCTATGATTGCGGAGAGCATAAATAATGAACTCCATAAGGTTTCATTATGGCTTAAAGCTAATAAAATAAGCCTCAACATCGAAAAAACAAAGTATATTACATTCTCATACAAGAAAAGCATATCTCTCCCACACATAAAAATTGGCGAAGGTGAAATCGAAGAAACCAACTCATGCAAGTTTCTGGGCATCATAATAGATAAACATCTGACCTTTAAAGAGCACATCGCTAATATTAGTTCTAAATTATCGAAATCCATCGGAATCCTGAATAAAGTTAAAAATTACCTGCCTGAAACAGCTTTACGAATGCTCTACCGAACGCTCATTTCACCATACTTGCAGTACGGAATAGAAGCATGGCACGGAACTGATAAAAATAAAACCAATATAATTTTTACTCTGCAAAAAAGAGCAATCAGAGCGGTAAAGAATCTAGAATATAATGCTCACACAAATGATTCATTCAAAAATTTACAAATACTTAAACTTCCAGATCTCTATAAAATCTCCATTTGTAATTTCATTTACAAAACATTAAGAAATGATGGCGACAATAGCCTGAAACTATTATTAAGTGCGCAAACTGGTCATCACGACCATTTAACCCGAAATAGAAGTAAATTCATGCTTCCTTATTATTCAAAGGCCCGGTCGCAACACAGTATCCTCTTCGTTGGAACTAAAACTTGGAACTCAATACCTGCGGAGATCCGTGATAGTAATTCTTACAAGTTATTCAAAAGAAATCTCGAGACTCACTTCCTATCGGAATATTAGTCATGTAAGATCACCAAGTCAAATCTTGTCTCCAACATGACTGTTTCCAATAATGAAATTTGCCATGGGTAATATATAATTCGCCTTCAGTCTGCTGTTAAATCTTTTATCGAATGTACTGTTAAATATAGTCCACATAACCTATGTTGTAAAATGAAATATCTGATATCGATTGAATTATCTCACTGATCAGTCTAATGTGAAACTAGGTTAAGTGATTTAGGTTAAACATTAATGTACACCTTAGAATAATGTTGATGGTAGGATGCCCCAGAAGTCGCTGAACTTATTCGGGCCCACAGGTAGCTATATTCAAACTTGTCCATTGTACTAGACTTAAGAAACATTCTACCTCTGTATCTCCTGTGGTAAATAAATTGTTTAAATTGTTTAAATTGTTTAATTTGCCCTATACTCCAGGGCCCCAAAATAATCTTTAAGAATAGACTTAAGTTGCGTATACCAATAGTCCATATTGAATTACTACTTTAAATCAAAGTAAAACTTGAAACGGTTCTGGCAACAATCAGCGAATACCTCAAACCCCGACTTCGTGGCGGGGAAACCCCCTCTGAAGCCGGGAGTATGCGCGCCAAAAAGAAAAACAAACCAAAACAACGTACAAGCTTCGACAAAAACAACCCAAGCACCGCTACCAACGTAGGTCAATAGGAACAATGGAACACTTGACCTAATACCAAAAAAATCCCATCACAGGAACCAAACGGTGCCAACTGTAAAGTGGACCAATTAGAGGCTAAATTAAATAAAGTGCTGAATAAACTTGCGGCAGGTGATGCGAGCAAATGCTTCAACTCCGATAGACATGAAATTGAAAAAGAAACACAAAATACAGGCGACTGAATTAGGAAAATTGAAAATACAATCGAAAAAATCCTAGAAATAACGAGAGCACAGAACATATAAAAAGACAGTAAAAACATGGGCTGCGAAAGAGAAAATGTGAAAAAACAAAGCAAAGTTAGCAAATACACACCCATATCGTTAAACCAAGAGATGACGAAGAACGACCATTATACAAAGTTCTTCACGGTAAAATTCAAAATTGAAGAGAGAAACCAAATAAATTCATTTCGCCTCCAAGAAGAAATAGTCAAGACAACCGGTCTAAAGGCGAAAAGAATAACTTATTATGGTAGAGAAAGCTTTACCACAGAAACTCGAAACAAACCCCAATCCGAGCGCATCACCAGACTTAATAACGTCGACGGTATTAATTGCCAGATCAGAGAACACCCGTACTATAATCAATCCAAAGGACTAATATATATACAAGAATATGATGTAGATAATATGGAAGATTTTGTGGAAGGCCTGAAGAGTCAGTACAATATCAGTGACGCTGTCCGTGCCAATTTTCATTAAAACTCGATTCTCCCAAACCACCCCACTCCTACTAACCTATAATAGCTACACTACACCAGACTCCATGTACATCCCAGGCGAAAAATCAGATACGATAGTATATCCGTTTATTAACAGACCCATGATCTGCCACAAATGCCAAAACTACGGCCACACAGCCAAACACTGCCGTAACGAGGCAAACTGCAAACGCTGCGGAGAAGCAGGCCATGGCAGCGAACACTTCAGCAACGCCCTCTCCTGCATGCAATGCAAGCGTGAATATGAAACTGGCCACAGAGAATGCCCGAAACATATCATGGAAACGGAAAATTGCAAAGTCCAACAGGAACAACGAGTAAGTAGGCGCCGTGTCATACAGATTGTCACCAGGCACTCCGAGATACCAACACCTGATAGAAAATTCACACCATTCGTTTCAACATAACAATGCAGGAAAACGAAAAGCGAAAAATGACTCCATGGCTTTTAGAAAAATGTATTGCAAACCAAATCCAATGAAAACCCAAAACTATCCGATCGGGTGGCAAAAACACATTTATTGTGGAAATAGATCACAAACGACAAAAAGATGAAATACAAAAAATAAAAGACATAAACAACATCTCTGTGCAAGTAACAGAAAATAACTACGTAAATCTATACAAAGGACTCGCCTACATCTATAACTACGACTTCACCAACTTTGAGAAATTCAAACAAGGCTTAATGGGAAACCATATATCAAAAATGCTGAACCAGCTAATTCGATAAAAAGCCGTAACACCAATGCAAAAGCAAGCTCAACCCCAACCACCCCCTGAGTATATCGATATCCTTGGACAAGACTGTAAGAGTAGTATATGAATACTTAGACCGCCCTATGATGTGTAAAAAGTGCTTAGAATACAACCACACTGCTAAAAGATGTACCAGTGAAGAATTCGTATGCGGGAAATGCGCATCGAAAGGCCACGAAGCAGCTAGTTGCACGAAAAACAACCTGACATGCCACCACTGCGGGAATAACCACAAAACTGGAGACCGAAAATGCCCAGAACAACGCAAGCAACAAGAAGTAAATTAGATCCGTACTAAACAAGATGTCTCAAGAGAACAAGCCCTTATAATATGCCGCAAACGATCCCCACAACTCGAGCAAAGCTACGCGCAAATGACTAGAAACCAAACCAACGAAATACCTAAACTACCAACACCCCAACTCCCCAAAGCGACTACCAAAAATCAAACGACCATTGAACAAAATATGGAAACCCCATTCTGTAACAAATCAGGTACGACTACTTACACAGTTGATACACCAACAACTAAACCACCGCAAACTGCACAACGCGATCACGAAACATGCGAAAAAGAAATACTCTGCATTAAACCCAACCCAACACAATCGCTAAAACCCACAATTAATATCGAAACTGCAGCTGAAAGTTCTGAAATTGAGGAAGACGGCACAAGCGATTGCAATCCGAATATGAGACAAGAAGCCAGACGAATATTTAACGAATTCAAACCATCAAAACAGCGCAGACTCTCCAAAACCCAAAACATGGAGCGGTCAAGATCACGATCAAAATCACGATTGCATTCCCACAGACATAACAGACACGATAAACGGCAGACTTATTCGGACAGGGAGCAACCACACTACTCCCGCGTTTCTAGGAATAGAGATACATCACCCAAATGGAAATAACTAACAGTATGACCGAAAAACCAAATCAAATGTAACACCCCTCATGGCTAATATAGGAATCCTGCAGTGGATCTGCCAAGGTATTGGGGAAAGAAAGATGAACTTATGGAAACAATAAACAATCACAAACCCAGTACAATTCAACTACAAGAAACCAAGCACTGGGATAACTGTCAGTTTAGAATCAATGGCTACAATAATGTTCTACGACACGATCACTATAACAGAACCCCTCATGGAGGAGTAGGAATATTTGTCCATAGCTCGATACCTTTCTGTGAACTTAATCTGCAGACCGACATAGAAAGAGTGGCCATTCAGGCAAACATAGGACAGCTAATAACCATTTGTAACACCTACATAACCGGTAGACAAACCGTCACAAATGAAAAACTTACCAACTTGATCCACCAACTACCGAGTCCATTCATCCTAGCCGGCGACTTTAACGGCCACAGCACCATATGGGGCTGCAAAAATAGGGTCAAGCTAATTGAAATTATTATCGCAAATAATAACCTTTGCCTATTAAATACCGGTTCACCCACTAGAATAGGATACAATTCAGAATCAGCTATTGACCTGACAATTTGCTCACCTACATTGGCCGTGCTACTAGATTGGGTGGCTTTCGACTCACCGGGTGATAGCGATCATTGCCCAATTTTGATCACCTACCTTAACGAAAATTGCCCTAACCAACCCCCATCAATGATCTGGAACTATTCAAAAGCTAACTGGGATCTATGTTCTCATAATAAAGCATGAAACGAGCCGATGTTGAACACAATAACTAATAACGAACAACTACTTACAGACTTATACCAGCGATTTCATGCAGCAGCTGAAAAAGCCATCCCGACCTACACACCTGGAAAATAGTACCCCAAACCATGGTGGACAAAAGAACTTCAAGAGTCAAAAGGAGAAAGAAAAATACTTTACCAGAAATATCAAAGCAACAAAAATCTTACAAACTTAATTAATTGAAAACAAGCATGAGCAAATCACATGTACAAAATTCGAGCGAGCAAACAAGAAACCTTGAAGAAATTCATCAACCAACTTAATAAATACATCCCAATGGCCAAAATATACGAAACAATACGAAAAATAATAGGTCGAACACAAAGAAAAACCCACATATTAATCGGAAATGATATACACTACAGTACAATTCCTGACATTGTGAATAAACTGGCTGAAAATTTCAGCGAAATATCAAGCGACCAATGTTACTCCCCAGAATTTCAACAAATAAAAGCCGCTAACGAAACGGTACCAATCCATTTCAGTTCGCTAAACTTGGAAATCTATAACCAAACCTTCCATATGCATGAATTTTAATCAGCCATAAGAAAAACGAAAAATACATCACCAGGAAATGACAAAATTACATACGACATGATCAAACACCTAAATCTAACAGCTAAACAATACATCTTAAGCATTTTTAACAAATTTTGGACAACGGGCTACTTCCCACCACAATGGCAGCACTCAATAATAATACCAATACCAAAACCTGGAAAAGATCACAGTCAACCGAACAACTACCGACCGATCGCACCTACGAGCTGTCTGTGCAAACTAATGGAACGAATGGTCAATAATCGACTGATAAAATATTTTACTATGCACAACATATTGAGTAAAGCGCAGTGTGGATGCAGAAAGGGGTGTAGCACTACAGATCACTTGGTCAGACTAGACTCAACCATAAGATTAGCTTTCGCAAACAGAACACTTCACTTCAGTGTTCTTTGATCTCGAAAAAGCCTACGACAGAACATGGAGGTATGGGATTATACGAGATTTATATGACATTGGGCTCAGGGGTAGATTACCAATTTTCATCACAAAATTCTTAGAACGTAGAACACTGAGTGTCCGAATCGATAACTATAACTCAAACATTTACGAACAGCAAAACGGAGTCCCTCAAGGCAGTGTTCTTTCAGTTACATTACTTGCCATCAAAATAAACGACATCTCTAAACAGATCCCACTGGACAACAAGTTTTACTACTCTCTATATGTTGACGACCTGCAAGTCGGATACCACCACCAAGACCTCCAGGTCATTCAAAACAAAATGGATTCTTGTATTAATAATATATTTAAGTGGTCCCAAAATCATGGATTCAAATTTTCACCTAGCAAAAGTAAAGCAATACATTTCAATATCATACTTGGACTAGTCCTCAGCTCAACACTCAAAATCAATAACGAAAACATTCAATACACAAACTAACCTAAATTCCTAGGCATAAAATTCGATGAAAAATTAAGCTGGCAACAACACGTCGCTGCTTTAAAGAAAAAAGGAAATGACAGCCTTAACTTACTGAAATCAATAACAGCTCAAAGCTGGGGAGCCGACCAAACCACAGTTCTCAGAGTCTACAGAAGTATGACAAGATCAATTCTCGACTATGGATCAATAATCTATAATTCTTCCAGTCAAACAACTCTGAAACCCCTCGTGTCAATTACGCGTGAAGCACTCCGAATCGCTACTGGAGCGTTTAGATGCAGCCCAACAAATAGTCTACACGTTATTTGCAATGAAATGCCGCCCGATATTAAACGAAATTACCTCTCACTCTGTTACTACTACAAAGTCCGAAGTCAGCACGGAAACCCCGCTTTTAGTTGCTCTGTAACGCCAAGTAATCAACTATTCTTTCAAAATAGGAGATAAACGCCAACTTTCGCTATCGAAATGCAAATACTAATAGAAAAATTAAGCTTGAGAAAATCGAGTTAAACCAGACTTCTCTTACTGACTATTAAACATTGATACCCCTACATGGGCTTTAACGAAACCAACTATAAATACAGAACTGACCGAGCTCCCAAAAAATGAAACTCCAGAATACATAATCCGGCGAGAGCATAAAAGAATAGCCAAATAACAATATGATGGATACGTGACCATATACACGGATAGCTCACGTGGGGAGGGTGGCACAGTAGCGGAGGCAGTATGTGGCACTATTGTTCGTACTGCAACGCTTCCAAAAGAGACCTCAATATACTCAGCTGAAATACACCCCATCCATTTGGCCCTTAACATCATTAAAGACGAAAGAGATAAAAAGTTTGTAATTTACTGCGACTCCTTAGGTGTCGTTAACGGCCTAAATTACGAGACACTTCACCCTGTACTACACCGAAAACAGCACGAAATGCACGACGTGCAAAAAGGCGGCAAATCCATCAACATATGCAGGATCCCCTCCCATCAGTCCCATGTCGGAATAGGCGATAACGGTGCTGCACATACCGCAGCTAAGAACGCTACCCGAAAACCCGAAGAATTTATTCTAATATGCCACTCAGATTGGAAACCATTAATACGACAAAGCATGATTGACCAGTGGAAAACTAGGTGGGAAAATTGCAGAGACAAGTTAAGGGAAATACAGCCATCACCAGGCATGGAATTAGAATTAGGTAAAATACCACGTAAAGAGGAAATAATAGTTAACAGACTCAGAATAGGACACACATTCTTAACGCATGGCTACCTAATGAACAATGAGATACCTGATATCGCACCAATATGCGAGTTTTGCAATAACTCAACACTAACTGTAAAACACCTAATCACAGAATGTGAAAGTCTAACAACTAGTATGAATTGTATAAAGGCTTGCCAAACGCTACACCGACCTACCGTCGAGACGGTATTGGGACGCTAATTAGACGTGAAGGAATTGACGTCTAATTGATGAACTATCTAATTGATGAACTATCTAATTGATGAACTATCTAATTGATGAACTATCTAATTGATGAACTATCTAATTGATGAACTATCTTTGTGTGATAGATGCTTACGACCTAATTTAAATGTTTCAGTAACTTCGTTTTGCAATTGACTTACCTTTAATGATAAGCTGTTAATTAAATTGATCTTTCGGTCACAGATGACACGCGTAGAGGGGAGCAGTAAATGACCCTTATCCGTGCTTTAATGTTGATTGTATCAACACCTCTCATTATTATTATTATTATCATTATTATTCGACGTTTTGAGAATTTAAGAATAAATTGGTTGAATTAGATGAAGCATAATTGAGCTTGAATATGAGCCTACAGGGTGCGTAAGGTATCTGAGGAAACTTTTTTTTTGTAATTTAGACTAGCCCGATAATTAATGTATTTTTTATTTTAGAAGATCCAATGCGAAATACCATACTATTACTAATAAAATGAAAGGACACGCTGTAATAGTGTCTATAAAAGCGAAACAGCACTTTAGAAATTGCAAGATTTCTAAAAGTCGCCAGATCTTTCGTTTGCAAAGTTAGAAAGGAGCTGAACGAAAACAACGGAGAAATACCGTTGTCAACACGAAGTTTCCAACAACAGTGATGGCTTTCGATGTTGTTAGCATTGAAGGACGCATCATGCCTCCTCATTTTTTCCACAGGGCCTTCGAGTCAATGCAAACGCCTATATCAAGATTCTTTAAACCATTGTTAAACCTTGGATAGACAGCGTAGCCAATGGGAAGGCTAATGTCTTCCAACAAGATTCGGCTTCATCCCATAAAGCTCTCAAAACCCGAGATTAGATGGCCGAGAATTTTCATGATCATGTCACACTAAACTTATGGCCTCTTAACGCACCAGATCTTAATCCTTTAGATTATTATGTGTGGGGTGTCATTGAAAAGGAAGTTAATAAGCATCCCCATAACACCAAATCTTCTCTAATGGAAGCAATAGCCTTAACTGGACGACATAATAAAGACCACTTGGTCTTAATACATAATAAAGACCAAAGGTTGCTTGCAGTCGCTTTCGGACTCGAATTGAGTCGGTGATAGAAGCCGAAGAAGGATATATCGAATAAAACGTAGGTTAATATTATGTTTATTTGTTTTATTACAAAAACTGTAAGCTTTAACAATTGTCCTCAGAGACTCCGTGTGGTGAGGACGTGTGTTGCGCTCGCTCCGAAACAAAGCGCCTATTTTTAGACAGAATGTACTTCTAGCCTAGATGGGTACCCACTCTCGCCATGAGTATTCAAATGTGATCTAAATACCCGATACATAAAATATCATCGAACTAAGAGTATAATATTTCCTCAAAAAGTGTGAAAGTATTCAACCCTCGCATACACAACGAACCGGACTGCCTCAATCTTCAAGATGGCACCTAACAAACGACGCAGTACCAACAACAGCAGCAGCCACAGCAGTGAGTTTCAGCCGAAATTTAGTCAATATCCTGATGTGTCTAGCCTAACGAAAGACGGTAAGGAAGTGGTTTTTGTCCTAATAAAATAATTCGACTCAGTGATGACAAAATTTAATAGTGATATTGATAAAATGCAAAATGAAATAAGCCACCTTAAAAAGCTATTTGAAACAATGGCGGGAAAAGAAGCAGAACACAAAAAAATTCTCGAACAGAATGAGAAAATAGGTAGCTTAGCCTCCCGTCTCGACCCGTTGGAAAAAAATGATCAGCGCCGAGACAACGAAGACAAAAAATGCACTCTCGTCATTTCTGGAAGGCAACTACCACAATCTCACACAAACGAAATCTGTAAGGATACAGTCTGCCAGCTCCTGAAGGACAATATCAACATTGACGTCTGCGACACTGACATCACGTCAGCTACAGGAATGGGGAAAAAAACAGTAACTGGGAACGTAGATCGAAGAAACATTGCATTTGAACTAAAACATTATAACAAGAAATGTGAAATTCTCACTGCCTGCCGGGAAAAGAAACCAAAGTTCTTTATAAATGAATACCTCATACCTTCGCGAGCTAACGCCATGTACATCCTTAGAATGGCCAAAAGGAAATTCCCGGAAAAGATTGGAATCCCGAGAACACAGGACGGAAACATCTTCGTATTTAACCCCGGAAACCCAGATTCAAGACGCCGCGAGATCAACACTCCAGAACACCTCGAGCAATACCTGATGCAACAACTCAACATGTCATCGAAACAGGTCATGAGTGACTAGACTGGGTGATCACCTCAGTTAGATATGTCAGTTTTATGTCAGTCACCTCAATTAGATATCAGTTTAACCTCAATCTTGACGAATATATATAACAGATGTGTGTGAACATTTATGACAGCTGTATGTGAACTTTCATAACAACGCAATCAGCAATTTTTTACCTACCAATGTTAATGTGAATTATTTCGTTTTTACCACTAAAGTTATTACTTCGCGTAAACCATATTAGCTTATTATATCATTGTCGTTATAATCTTTAAAACTAATTACCTGTTGTATGTGAACTTGTGAAAACGCCCTCAGCAAGCTGTTTGCACCAATGTTGTGATATTGAACTCCAACAATATTCGCTCATGGACTGAGTTTGTGTGTACTCACGAAATAGCACTAGATTTTTACTCTATTCTCTCGTACTTCATAAGTTTGTTTTTTAGACAAAAATATCCCTTTAAGCTTGACTCTGTATTTCGTTTGTAAGCTCTATAGTACTTATACTTCTTACTGTTTACTAATTTTAAATGACTGATCACGCTGAGATATTCGAGAAAATCGACCCAGATCCCAATCATTTAAACAGAATATATCCAAACCTAAACGACTCTGTATACTCATGTATCAAAATTCAACGAAACTATACGAATAACTCACCGTGATTTCTCACTCCTGTGTTATAACTGTAGGTCACTCTATCCAAGATTGGAAGATATACAATGTACTATTACTCAATTTAAGTATAACCTAGACGTGATTAGCTTCACCGAAAGCTGGCTAGATGACTCGACCAAAGACATGATTCGATTTAAAAATTATCCTAGTTACCATTCGCTACGAAAAAACCAGCGAGGCGGAGGCATCAGCACATATATATCTAACCACATAGACTCGAGAACCATAGCAAGTGCAACAATGAATCAGTATCATATAGAATCACTCTTCGTAGAACTGTCTTGAGATGGTAAACGCATTGTGCTTGGAACGGTGTATAGGCATCCTTCAGCCTGTCCTATATCCTTCCTGAATGAGCTAAATCGTATTATTTCTCAGTTCAACAGGCCCTTATACAATGAAATAATTAAATGGGATGACTTCAATTATGATCTACTGAAACATGAAAGCTATGAACCAATCTCTAATTTCCTAACAACCTTTCAGTCTCAATCCTTCCTTCCAATCATCACAAAGCCTACACAAATAACCCCTGAATCTACTACGCTGCTTGACAATATCAATCTGCCAGACCCAAGTGATTTTCTTTCTGGAATCATTACCTCTGACTTATCAGATCATTTTCCAATTTTTCTTGTTAAGAAAAATGTATATTACTTGCACCAAGCCACGGGCTGAAACTTACTCATATCGTAAAGTAAACGAATCAAATTTAGAGGAAATACGCACCGTTCTAGAAGAATCAATACCCACATTGCACATCTCCTAATGCAATAATGCAACGAGCATTGATAAAGCAGTAGTAAAGTTGACTGAAACTATAATAGCCGCATACAATCAATGTTGCCCAATTGAAATTCGTACAGTTACCCCGAAAAATAAACAAAAGCCCTGGATTACTGGTGACATCGTGATAAACATAAAGAAACGTCAAGCGTACCTAGCCCTTCTTTGCGAAGGGCGAATATCTAGAGAAACATATAACAGATTCAGAAACTATGTGATAAATCAGATAAGGACATCAAAAAAGAACTACTTCACGCGCAAGTTTACTCAATTTAAAGCTGACGTTAAAAAGGTTTGGCGCCTCCTTAACTCTTCTGTAAACCGAACAACACCGATAAAAATAAAACTAAACATATTGTTCAAGATAATGTAAAATACCACGAGAAGAAAGAAATTGCTAATCTCTTTCACAATTTCTTCGTAAACGTAGGGAAAACTGAAGCTGATGGTATTCCAAGTGAACCTGCTGATCACCTGGAATACATGGATCATATTCGAGAACACAACTCCTTTTTCTTTACGCCTACCAACTCCTCCGATGTAATTGAGAGCATAAACAACCTGAAAAATAAATCGAGTGGGTTACAAACGTTTCCGACCAAAGAACTCAAAATTATTGCTGATATTGTAGCCCCGCTGATAGCCAATCTTATTAACCAGTCTCTCTTACTGGGCACTTTCCCGAACTCCCTCAAAGTTGCTAGAGTAACCCCTATCTTTAAAAATGGTTAAAAAACCTGTGTAAACAATTATCGACCTATCTCCGTACTACCAATTATTAGCAAAGTATTCGAAAAAATTGTGTATAAAAAAGTGTACTCTTATTTTGAACAAAAATCATTTCTCTACGATAAACAATACGGCTTTCGCTCAAAAAATCAACAACACAGGCTATATTAAATCATTTACAATTCCTCTATTCTAATATAGATGAAGGAAAACCTGTCTTCTCTGTATTTCTTGACTTACGAAAAGTATTCGAATGTGTAGACCATAAAAAACTACTCTCGAAACTACACTGTTTTGGCATTCGAGGGATTGCCCATGATTGGTTCAGATCATACCTAACAAATCGGAAGCAATACGTTGTCATTGACGACGCAAAATCAGACCCACAGACAATAAGCCATGGAGTTCCACAAGGATCTGTTCATGGGCCTCTCCTGTTCCTAATTTTTATCAATGATATTATAAAATCTACATCATTCTTCAAATTCATACTTTTTGCCGATGACAGTACGCTTTCTGCGGTCCTTCTGAACCAAAATCCCGCTATGATTGCGGAGAGTATAAATAATGAACTTCATAAGGTTTCATTATGGCTCAAAGCTAATAAAATAAGCCTTAATATTGATAAAAAATTATATTACATTCTCATACAAAAAAAATGTATTTCTCCCACGCATTAAAATTGGCGAAGGTGAAATCGAAGAAACCAACTCATGTAAGTTTCTGGGCATCATAATAGATAAACATCTGGCCTTCAAAGAGCACATCACTCATATTAGTTCTAAAATATCAAAATCCATCGGAATCCTAATTAAATTAAAAATTTTCTGCCTGAAACAGCTTTACAACTGCTCTACCGAACGCTCATTTCTCCATACTTGCAATACGGAATAAAAGCATAGCACGGAATTGATAAAAATAAAACCAACAAAATTTTTACCCTGCAGAAAAGAGCTATCAGAGCTGTAAAGAACCTAGAATATAATGCTCACACAAATGATTCAAAAATGATTCATTCAAAAATTTACAAATACTTTAACTTTCGGATTTCTACAAAATCTCCATTTGTAATTTCATTTACAAAACATTGAGAAATGATGGCGACAATAGCCTAAAACAATTATTAACTGCGCAACTGTCATCACGACCATTTAACCCTAAATAGGAGTAAATTCATGCTTTCTTATTATTCAAAGGCCCGGTCGCAACACAATATCCTCTTCGTTGGAACTAAAACTTGGAACTCAATACCTGCGGAGATCCGTGAAAGTAATTCGTATAAAGTATTCAAAAGACATCTTGAATCTCACTTCCTATCAGAATACTAGTCGTGTAAGATCACCATGTCAAATCTTGCCTCCTACATGTCTAGTCCTAATAATGTAACTTGCCATGGGTAACGTAATAGATCTTCAGTCTGCTCTTAAATCGTTTTATCGAACATACTGTTGAATATAGCTGATTTGACTTATATTGTAAAATACAGCATAAAATATCGAGTTGATTATCTCTATGATCAGTCTAATGCGAAACTAGGTTAAGTAAACTAGGTTAAACATTATTGTACACCTTAGAATAACGTGATGGTAGGATGCCCTATAGAAGTCTCTGAACTTGTTCGGGCCCACAGGTAGCTATGCTCTAGTTTGACCATTGTACTAGACTTAAACATTCTACCTCTGTGTCACCTGTGGTAAATAAATTGTTAAAAATTGTTAAATTGTTAAATTAACAGTTTCATTTTCGGTTTTCTAGAAGTACCTAAGGTGTGTTCAGATACCTTACGCACCCTGTATATCTGTGTGTTAGTGGTAAATTATCTAACCAGGATAAGTGTTCATCCAGCAACCAGTGTAAGTATTATTGATGATCTCAGTCCCATCTAGAAGTCGAAAGGTTCTACCAGTTCGTGACCAATGTTTCCCGCCCAAAACATCGCCACATCACCACTTCGTTTATGGCAAACGCGACTGGGACGAGAGGCTTTATGAAGTATCTACGCTTTGGCCCATCCAACGTAGCACGGGCCTCATCCCTTTAAAAGCAACATTGCTTAAATTCATCTCCATGGATGTTTTTAATAGGCGAGATGATTCCCTAGCTGTGGGATACGTTCAGGATGAGTCTGATGGTGGGAGGATCGTACGCTTGACCATCTTTTTGAGAACTCTGTACCAAGTGTTTCTCAATTCAGGTCCAAGCCCAGCATTCTAAATATTGCAGCACTGGCCACTTTAGGATGACTCTGTGCCCGCATACGTAATAACAACGTGTCCCTCTCGTTTGTTTTTTCTTCCATTAGTCTCTCCAAACATTGTTCATAGAGCTTTTTGCGTGCGACTTCAATGTTCTTGAATCCAATGCAATTTTTCTAGCTATATCAACTTCAGAAGCGCTATTTGCAAGGCCTCTCGCCTGTAAAACTTCGTTTTCTTGACATATTCTCACATCTGCAATGAAGCATAACAAATCAGAAAATAAGGCATTAAACTTCGTGTAACTTTGTGCACCTCATCAATTATCTTAAAAATGCGTATGAATATTACTCTCAGGAAAAACTTTTTTTATTGAAGCTCTCTTCGATACTCTAATTTATGCTGAAGAGGTTCTAAAAAAAATGAAAGTACTATTAAAATGACTTGCAGTTTTAGTACAGTACATTTTTACCGCTTCATCACATCGTGACATGTAAATAAATGTAAGGTATAAATTAACCTAGTTCTTCTGTTATTCTCCCTCAGAAGGTTACAGTGATTGTCTCTGTGGAAATTAGAACTCCCAAGGAGACTATGTGAGGTCCCGAGCTAAAGGTTTGGTAGGCATTTCTTTTGTTGAAGTAGGATACGCTGTTTGTTTAGTTACGGATCATCTTTTTTCTGTTTACTCCGCTCCTGTTTTCAGCACTTAGTACTTCGTTATTCAACTTTAAATTTGTTTCATAAACTTCTTTCTCAACTCATTGTTTCTATGCACCCTGCTACATAGATTTCGCGTTGCCTCAAGTCCATACTAAATAGTGCAATCTTACTTTCTCTCTTTGGAACGCCTTTGTTGCGGTTAGGGAGGTTTAAACTAACTTCTTATCAAATCTTCACATCTATTCTCGTAATATTTCACTTTCTTAATTCCTAAGTACTAACGATTTTTTCTAATGTTTAAATTATTGGCGTAAGAATTATAGGTCTAGTTTTAATGAATACTGTAATCTAAGCAATCACAAATAATACTCATGTGGCAATAAAATCCTCTCATACATAGCTGGGAATTGATGGCTGATGACCAAAGGAAACCTGATTTTGAAAATGACAAACCATTTCAGAAATTCGTCGAAACATATTTTGCAGAGTGGAACACAGCGAATCACCTGTGCTTGATGCCTAGCACAACTAACTAAAGTCATCTCACGCGCCATGCAAGTGTAAACTGTTTTCTAAAACCATTAGCTCTAATCGTGAACAAAAATGTCACCAATGAAGCAGATAAGAATGTTTCAATGTTCTTTCCTCGCCTGAGTATAAATGTCGCCTGTTTCAGCACAAGAGTGATAAAACGATAAATATCATTCTTTGACACACGGTTTACAACTCAAGTTAAAATAAGATGACATTCGTAGGTGGAAATTGGCTCCTCGTGTTTTCAGGCATTCAGTATGTAGCACTGTTCAAGACGCCAGAGGGTAGCGTGAATCGATTCGTGGTGTGCATTTTAATTATATATTCTGCCATGCACTCCCAAGATAAGCGTGTGCGTCGCCTTCCCGATGTTCTACATTTAGCTGGAATATGTACTTTTATAATAATTGTTTCTACATGCGCGCGATTATTTTCCCTTGAGTATTTTTTTTTGTCTTATCGGAGTGGGAGATAGGTTAGTTCCATGCAGTTACTGTAAATCTGTTTTGTAATAGTTAGATTGAAGTTCCCTCCTGAAATTGAAAAGTTGATGATGCATGATGCATTTATTAAAAGCTGTAAAGATGAGACATCTTAATAAACGAAGAACGTGTTTATGCGTTCCAAAACCATTTATTCAGTTTCAAAAAATTTCATTCGTACAGCTGTCGTTCAAAAATAAAACCCCCAAACTATAAATGTATTGCATGGAGTATGACCAAACAGAATAACTTCGCATTAAGACGTAATAAATAGTTATAAAGTGCCGACTCCACCTGTATTTAAATACTCTTAAAAACTTACGGAACCGTCGGAACAGAAGTTTCGTGTGTTTATACATTGGCTCTCGTCTTGTATGAATATGAAAATGCTACTTGGTCAGACTGTCAGGTGGCATAAACAGACATCAATTTCTTCCAACATTTGTTGCGTTACTTCCATAGAAATCAACTTTAGCTGTTCGTGACACTGACTAACACCACACCTCAATTAACAATCTGTTCAAGCTCCGTTAGCCCTAATTTGTCCGATAATGTTCGAATTAACGGTGATAAAGTTAGGCCAATCCGTAACAAGCAAGCCTGAATTATGCGTCAAATTCAGTATGCCATTAAGTTCACGTTTTCCATTTGTTCTATATAACAAAAAGTATAAGTTTGAATGCATAATGATTATGATTTTTTTCGTCCGTCATTATTTTTCTTCGCATTGTAATGCCATTGTTGATGCGAATCTGAGCACACGCCTTTTTCGTCTATACAAACCTGTGAGATCATTCGTGCAAAGAATTTAAGTTAAAATTGTAAGCATATATGTTAGTATTCACCATAAGCTATTTTAAAGTGTCAGCTTGAGTTGCTGGGTACAATTGTTGCTAGCCTGACAGCGCCCTTACTCTGCAGGTCTGAACACGTCCCTGGTGCCGATGTACATCAGTGAGATCGCTCCCCTCAACCTCCGGGGAGGTCTCGGCACCGTGAACCAGCTCGCTGTGACCGTGGGGCTTCTGCTCTCCCAAGTGCTTGGCATCGAGCAGCTGCTCGGCAACTATGACCACTGGAATATCTTGCTGGGTGAGTTGCCTGCTTTCTTCATATGTATTTTCGTTAGATGCTATTCCCCCATCTATCTCCCGATGTGTTCTAAAATCATCCCGTATTTCCAGTGATGAATTTCATCGTCATTACAATACTATATTCTTCATGTTCAATGACGCACGACCGTAATTTAGAAAAACAGAAATGGGGTTGATTGTTCTGACCGAAAATTTTATTTTATTTATACACACATTCAGATGTACAAAAATGTAGAAACACCTAAAGAAACATATTACCGTACTTAAGATCGAGTAGAAAAACTCGTTGGTATTTAGAACAGCTAGCAGTCTTCTCGGAAAGGATAAATACAAGCTCTGTTTGGCTTCCAGTAATTTTATACCATTCTCCTCGCGAAAAATTGATATTCATGGCTATGGTGCCGCCATAGCCATGTGGTATAGGTTCTGCCGCAGTGCGGCAAGGACCCGGGATCGAATCTCGGCGCAGGCAGTGGCGATTTTCTCTGTTGGGTATAGGAGAAAAATTCCAAGCACAATACCCCACTCCACCCAGGTGTCTGAAATGGGTACCGGTCTCGACCGGGGGAAAGCGTCATGGCGTCCTGGCGTTAGTTATAAGACATTTGAAAATCCAATGTAAAAGGTGATATGTATCAGGCTTGATTGGAAATAAAGCATCCGTAGATGCCTTCATTATTAAAAAAAAAATATGCATGTTCAGGCAACGAAGATGAAGGTGGATAAAAACTACGCACCTTTCTCTCCGAAATAGACCATGAAAGCTCAAGAATACTGAGATCAGGGGACTATGATGGCCAGGTAAGATGCGATAAATCACCCTCGTGCTCACAAAACCTGTCCAAGACGATCCGAGGTGTGCGAACATGGACGTTGTCGTTTCGGAACATAGCATCATTATTGGGAACTAATATTGTAAAAGGAGATGGCCAAGACCGGCCAAAGTATTCACATAATCCTTGCCAGTAGTGCGACTTTGCCGAGCAATCATGGGGACCATGGAATACCACAATGTGGCTGCCCAAATCATGACCGAACCCCCACCAAGTTTTACTCTTGGCAGTAAGCAGTCCGCATCGAAGGCTTGAGACCGTGTTCGCCAGATGTAAACTGGGCCAGAAGTTGGAAACAGTGTGAAACAATACTCATCCGACCAAATGACTGCCTTCCATTGCCCCGTAGTCTAGGTTTTATGGCTTCAGCACCACGTTTTGTTCTTACAGACATTTGCATCACTGAGTGGTTATTTGATTGCACCTCGCCTTAACAATCTCTGATTATGAAGCCCCTTTTTACTGTTTAAGTGCTTACAGGCTCTGTGAGCTCGACGTACATTTCGACGGAAACTTTTGCATCTATAGAGTTCTTAATTTCGTCACAGTCCTCTTCAATAACCGCCTGTGACAATCATGTAACACGCACTTTCGTCCGCGTAGTGACTTATTTTTCTGTTTTCCCTGTTTTTAGTATACATTTTTGGCAGAAAGCCTCTTGAAGCATGCAATATTTAGGCTAACTTGCCTACGGAAGCACCCGCCTCACGAGCACCAACAGTTCTCCCATGTTCGAATTTACTTTAGCTCAGACATGATTCACACACAAATACACACTACGCGGTTCCTGCATCGACTGACACTTGCGACGAATTAAGAGGACGACCCAGGGATTTTATGTATATCTATAAAATCCCTTGGTTTTGTATGTATAGGCATTTATATGTATGTATATTTATGCATTAAAATCTCTGGGTTGCCCCCTTACGGACGTTGTTCCGGAGGCGTTAGTGAGCAAATACAACTGCGCCTCTTACAGGCTTGATCAACTTACACGTTTGAGCATGCGTTTCCTGAGGTTTTTCTATATTTTCATCCGAACACTTTAAGAGTGATCTTATTGTACATAAAAATCCATCTCCTCCAATATAAAAGCTCCTTCAACATCAGAAGCATCCTTAACAGGCTATAACTTTCTTTGGTTTAATTCATTGAGATGCAATAGTTGCACTGGTGTTCACAGTTTCGATTTATGTTGCTACTTTAATCCCTTGAATTAATTCGGACCTTATATGATCGGGAAATTGCACGGGGTTCTAGTAACATTTGCCAGTTAAGAGACTGGATAACCGCTGTTCTCCGTAAAGGAAAAGAAATTAATTCTGCTTTCACGTTCATAATATCAAACAAAAAGCTTTCGTTGGGCTCCATTTTCGGATTTCTGTGCGACACAAAAACGTATTCCATTAAGTGGGTAAGTATTTTCTAAGTAACTTTCCCCACTTTTACATGGGTTCAAATGATTGTGAAGCGATCTGAGTTTTTTATGGACTTGTTTGAATTTCTTCCTCAGGTGAAGGCTGATACGTGAAAATCAAGAATTACAGCATTCTGCGTAAGCATTGGGTGTATTTGGCTGTAGCTGCGTGCGTAAAGAACTCAGTGTAGAACACTCACTCCTTTGCGAGAGTGAAGTGCGCGACTGTTCTGCTTCTTTTTTAAAATCATACCATATAAAATTCATGAGACACAATTGGACGATAAAAGGCATAGAATACTAGAAAATTAGCATCTAATCCGAGTTGGTAACGCTGGGAAGTGGCAGGCTAACGAGTGCTGGTGTTGTGCAGGTCTGGCGCTGGTGCCCGCCGTGCTGCAGCTCGTGCTGCTCCCCGTCTGCCCTGAGTCGCCGCGCTACCTCCTCCTCACCCGCCGGCTGGAGGATGATGCCAGGAATGGTGGGTGGTGCTGGGTGGTGTGTGGTGCTGGGTGGTGTGTGGTGTGTGGTGCTGGGTGGTGGTGTGTTGTGCTCGTCGTGTGTGGTGTTTGATGGTGTGTGGTGCTGGGTGGTGATGTGTGGTGCTGGTGGTGTGTGGTGCTGGGTGTTGTGTGGTGATGTGTGGTGCTCGTCGTGTGTAGTGTTTGATGGTGTGTGGTGCTGGGTGGTGATGTGTGGTGGTGGTGGTGTGTGGTGCTGGGTGTTGTGTGGTGCTAGGTGGTGATGTGTGGTGCTGGGTGGTGGTGTGTGGTGCTGGGTGGTGATGTGTGGTGCTGGGTGGTGGTGTGTGGTGCTGGGTGTTGATGTGTGGTGCTGGGTGGTGATGTGTTGTGCTGGGTGATGTGTGGTGCTGGGTGATGTGTGGTGCTGGGTGATGTGTGGTGCTGGGTGATGTGTGGTGCTGGGTGATATGTGGTGCTGGGTGATGTGTGGTGCTGGGTGGTGGTGTGTGGTGCTCGTTGTGTTTGGTGTTTGGTGGTGTGTGGTACTGGGTGGTGATGTGTGGTGCTGGTGGTGTGTGGTGCTGGGTGGTGTGTGGTGCTGGGTGGTGTGTGGTGCTGGGTGGTGATGTGTGGTGCTGGTGGTGTGTGGTGCTGGTGGTGTGTGGAGCTGGGTGGTATGTGGAGCTGGGTGGTGTGTGGTGCTGGGTGGTGGTGTGTTGTGCTGGATGTTAGTGTGATACTGGGTGGTGGTGTGTGGTGATGAGGGGAGTATAGGGGGGGCGGGTAATGATCAGTGTGGAAGGATGGGGGTGCTGGATGATGGAAGGGAGGTGTGATGCTGAGTGATGATGAGAGTAGTGTTTGGTACTCATTGTTAATGAGAGTATCGTGTAGTACTCAGCTTTGATGAGGGTGGTGTATGGTTTTGGGTGATGACGAGGGGAGCTGGTGATGCTGGGTGACGACGAGGGGAGCGTGAGATGCTGGGTGACGACGAGGAGAGCGTGAGATGCTGGGTGACGACGAGGAGAGCGTGTGATGCTGGGTGACGAGGGGAGCATGTGATGCTGGGTGATGACGAGGGGAGTGTGTGTTGCTGGGTGATGACGAGGGGAGCGTGTGATGCTGGGTGATGATGATGGTGGTGTCTGGCTCGTGGAGAAAGTGAAGGACGATGCTTGGTTTTAGAGACCGTATGGGATGATGTGTCGTCTCTGGGAAAAATAGGAGTGCTAGGTAGTCTGAGGTGACGGTACCAGCAAGCTGTGATACCAGTCGTGCGCAGTTTGGTCCCAGGGCTTGGATGAATGCCAGTAATATTTCCAGGCATTTTTCTTTCCGCGGAATATTTTTATATAATGGTATTCGTGGCCTGATTTTCAATAATTATACGGTGACCGTTTGATTCCTTAGACCTTGCTAAAGTAATTCGCTTACTCCTTCTTTTTATTTAAGTAAAAAATCGGACAACAATTTATGGTCTGACTCCAGAAGAGAGCAAATCGTTCGGTGTTCAGTTAACTGGAGAAACTGTAAAAAAATAACTTTCTTCGAGGCATTTTGAGTCGCTGTGTTTATTGTGATTGCATTATTTCTCATTTTACAAAGCATAAGAAAACCTTCTCTGAGACTAGTAATGATTGGTGAAAAACAGCCAACTTCAGTGACTGTCCAATATTAAAATGAAATGTGGGTGAAAATAATTTAACACGATATATATAAATGTGATTAAGAGTCGGTTATTCCCTTCTCAATATATTTCGGATACGTTGAGTGCAGCGGAAACTCCACGAAGCTATAATGGTATTGTTGGCCAGGGCTGGAATTTCACAATCTCGTCGTGGAATTCAACGCCATGCCATGACAGACATATGAAATGACCTACGAATTAGGACAGCTGATCGGAAGAATGTATCTTGACTCCATGAGTTATCGTTTGCGTGTTCAATGCAGAGAGCTGGATTCATGTATTGATACCCTAGGAATTCCTTGATCTAGACTGCGCGCTTTTTAAACTTGGGTACTGGGTAACGCCTTCGAGAACCATGCTGCTCTGTCACGGTACAAAGCTGGGTTTATTCCTGTATCCTGTATTACCGTATTGCTGCCGGTATGCATAGCGATGGCTTATATCCTCTCCATAGCTAGAAGTTTGTTGGTGGTGTTCCAAGAAATTGAGGTTCCACACTCTCATACACGCTTTCAAAAAGACTGATTGATGCTGCTTGAGGCTTCCGAATATTATCCTACATCGTCCGTCGGCAGCACAATCACCAACTCTTATCCCCAGAGACCCATTAGGAGTAATGAAACATGTATGTACTGAGAAATATTTCCAACTGAATGATATTTCGTTGCAAACTCATCAGATACTTTACGTGTCCATTTGCATGAGCTCAGTCGGTTCACCACGAGATGAGTTTTGGTTGATACATTTAAACTAATGGTATACGGCGTGAGCGCTTGCCTAGATTTTAAGCCAATGCTTTCCACGTAGGAAAAGCCATGAATTCAATATTGTTGCGAAATTTAGTTCAACCAACGAGCTTCCGTGGCCTCCACTAGACTCAGAGAAAGCATGAGAGTTTTATGATTAATTTTCTTTAATTGACGCTTTACCTGGTTGCTCCATGACTTCTTTGCATCTCAAATTTATTTTTGCTCTTATTTGCAACGTTTCCAATTTCGTATAATTGCTAAATTTTAAGCAAAAGCCCCTTAGGGGGATACAACTATGGTATCTATAGGAATTAGCGCTCCTGCAGGGGGAAAATGTAAGGGCCCGAGGTGAGAGTAAGGTGGGCCTCTTTTTTTTGCAATAAAATGTTTTTGTCATGCTAAGGATCTTTTTTTCGGTTCACTGCTGTCCTGTTTTTTCAGCGCCTACTAATTTCTTCTTCAACTTAGATCTTGTTTCATGAACTTCTTTTTCAACTTACTGTTTTTATGCCCTTTCTGCATAGATTCCGCGTTCCCTTAACTCCATACTAAATCGAGCCTTCCTCCTTCCACTCATTGAATCGTATTTGTTGCGGATAGGAAGGCTTAAACTAGCTAATCAACTAATAATCTAATCTCTCAAGCTAAAGAAACTTTAGAATTATTTTTAAGTGTCTCCAATAGCTGAAACATCGGCAATGAAATTAGGAACATCAATCCCTGTTTTCTTGGGTGAAATATTTTGAGAGCACAAGCTTGAAGTTTGAAACGTTGCTCGCGAAAGTAAAATGGACGTAATAGCAAACCCGGTAGATGCACCTATATTGCACTGTAGGTTTTACCTATCGTATTGTAATCGATGTGCAAAAGCCTATTTGAATTTCAAGTTTTAGAGAGGCAGAAAATGGGTGATTAAATAACTATATTATCGACAATTCGCCCCTGATTTAAACCTCACATGACAGCCGGTGTTGGAGCTGAGCCCCGTACGATGTCTCATCAAACTACAGAGGCTTCGAAAGTTATGCCACCACAAAGCGCAGAAACAGTTGTCCCCTCACAGATTCGACTTAGCCTCATTCTTGACGTAAAAGCCTGTCCAAACAAAAGGACGAACATCGTCAAGGACTTGCCTGTGAAATAAATTTCGACTGAACATGAAAATTATCATCTAGTAATTCAATTTTCATTGTTGCGTTGACGCATAAATTTTGCTGATGCTGAGCTATTTTATGTAGTATTTGTTCTTACTTGCTTGATCACTGCTCTCTACCCCGTGTATTGATGTGATGTCGTATGAGTTAACTAGGTTTTCAGTTCCCATCTTTGCTTCTGGGACGAGTTGAATTCTTCGAAAACGCAAGACCAATCAGCGTACAATTCACTGGCGTGCCATCAATTTTTGACCACATATTTCAGTGTGAAACTCTTTACTTTTAGCACTCTCTAAACGCTCCGATATTTTAGTTTAATGCAAATAAATTTACGCGCTTCGAAGGGATTGTAGTTAAAAATATAGGATCACATAATACTTTTCAGCGTTGCGAAGACTGCGCGCCTCCAGCAACGTGGAGGAGGACATCGAGGAGATGCGCGCCGAGGAGGCGGCCAACCAGACGGAGGCGCACTTCTCCGTGATGCAGCTGATCAGGTCCAAGGCCCTCAGGATGCCGCTCACCATCGGCGTGATCATGCAGCTGTCGCAGCAGCTGTCTGGCATCAACGCTGTGGGTCCCGACCCGCCCGTCTCTTCTCTTCCTAGATTGCCCGTTTTACGATCCCTCCATTTCATTCTATGACCAGTCCTTTTTTAAAGGATGATTTCTTTCGGCTTTTACATAATTTTTCAGGTGGCATGTACCTCTTAATTAGTTTTCACTCCACGATTTACTTTACTTTAGCTCTCGAACATTCTGTTCATTGAGTGTAGAGTTCTTTCAGTTTTATAGTTCTTACGGAAATAATTAAAAACAACAAGTAGACTTGCTATGTTAGTGTTTAATTGCTTTAATTTCTTTTAATTCGTTTAATTTGTCATGAAATCTGATGAGAAACGGTGACTTCTCTCTCCCCATACTCTGTAACGACATGTAAACGTTTTCGACGAAATACATTTATCCATTCCCAGTTTTACCACTGAGGAGTCATCAGGCGATAGTTCTAAGAATGACGTTTCTTGACGTCGAATAATTTCATCTTTTCGATTGACCGACATCTCAGTCTACATTTTTCCAATGGGATCAGAACCAATGATTGTGGCCGCCCTCTGCATAAATTAAGCTTGGGCGGCTAAAATTATAGATTCCTCGTCGAAAAAGTGTCTCTGGTGCGGGATGGAAGTGTGGCACCCACCAAGCCCGTGAGTCGGTAACACAGAGCTCAGTGCGTTGACGTGGAGCAAAATTAGAGCGGTCTCGCTCCGTGCAGGTGCTGTACTACTCGACGCGTCTGTTCAGAGACGCGGGCATCAGCCCGAAGGAGAGTAAGTACGCGACGATGGGAGTGGGTGTGGTCATGGTCTTCATGACGCTCGTCTCCATCCCGCTCATGGACCGCGCTGGCAGAAGGACGCTGCACCTCTACGGGCTCGGAGGGATGTTTGTCTTCTCTATCTTCATCACCATCAGCCTCTTGATAAAGGTAGACGCTCCGTACTTGTGTAAATAATTTGCGTAAGTTCAGCCTTATGAAAAGCAATCTTACATCCTGAATGCTGTTTGTGACGTAGTAGACATCATAAAGTTCATTTGTGAGTCTTCTCGTATAGACGATGGAAGAGTTGACTTCTGTGCAATAGGCTCATTTTCGAATTCATGCAACGATTAACTGCACAGACTTCATAAAACAAGCTAATCGTTTCGGAATATTAAGTTTAAAACCCGTGATGGAGTAAGTTAATTGTCTCCACCATTTTCCAACTCTATTAGCCTAATTCGTTCATTGAGCGTTTCAGTATAATTTATTTGGTACGCTGTAAAATGTACTCCTCTGTATTATACAACTGAAACAACGTATAATAACGGCTTTTATTTAGTACTTCAATTTCCGTGTAACCTATACTTCCCATACGTTAGTGTTTTTCAAGCTTCTATTGGTAAAATGCTATGGTGCTCTGAACAACACTTGCACGTTAGACCCCTCGAAGTAACATCGTGTTATTTGGCAGGCGATGATGGACTGGATGAAGTTCATGTCTGTAATTAGTACGCTGTGCTTCGTGATCTTCTTCGCGATTGGCCCTGGCAGCATCCCGTGGATGATAACTGCGGAGCTGTTCACGCAGGGCACTCGGCCTGCCGCCATGTCCATCGCCGTGCTCGTCAACTGGCTCTCTAACTTCCTCGTCGGCATCGGCTTCCCTAAAATGCAGGTCAGGCGGACATGCATTCCTGTGGCCCTGAGACTGCGCGGGTCATCGCTCCTATCGCAGTTCTTGTGCACGAAATTGAGAGTTAAACATGAGGTCGTAGGCCACCCTATCAGTTGATGGGAGCTTGAAAAGTTCTTTGTGCCTGAATTTGTGTAGAAATAATTAAGTTCAGTAAAATTTGCGTGTTTGTGCTATCATATATGTAAAATTTTTACCATCTTTTATCTACTGACACCAAAAAGCAGCAAAAACAAAAGGCTCAGGAAAATTTAATGGTGGTTGCTGTTGACATAGGCTTGAAAAGCTTATACACCTGGCAAAAAAAAAAACAAGTTCTCTGATGGAAACTTTAGTCACTTTCTAGAAAGGTTAACAGACTCGATGTCTCACGGAAATTTAAGTATTTATGAAATTTAAAGTGTTTATACTTGAAATTTCTTGCCCGTATTTTTCTATTTATTATGGTTCGTGAACTATAGTCTCACTATTCTACTTTGATCTGCGTGAGCAGCTCAAGCAAGTGCTAAACTGTTTGTACATTTTTCAACGTTATTTTCTCTTCCCTCTTTCGTACATTTTTTAACGTTTTTTCTCTTCCCTCTTTCGTACATTTTTCAACGTTATTTTCTCTTCCCTCTTTCGTACACCACCATTTTAGAATAATCCACCATACCCAGCTTTCCCCCGTATTGCGATGTGTACTTCTCCAGCTGAAGACGTTAGTATCATTACGCAAAGATATTTTCTCGTGAATTTAACACGAGACGTAATTCTATCAATAATTCAGCTGTTTCCTTGCTGCAAAGTTTTCCGATTGTTTAAAATATTTTGCGTGGTAATTAAAAAAAAAGGTGTTTAAAAATTGGTAATTGAAAGAGAGTGTCACATAGGGTTTGCAATCCCAGGACAAAAAGAAAATCCCGGAATCCCGGGATTGTTTTCCTGAAATCCCGGGATTTCTTTATATTTTTGTATTAATGCTATAGTAATTTTTTGCCCATGCCCACCACAGTATTTGGCGATTTAGGGAGCAAAAAACCTTCATCTGCGAAGAATTCCCTAATGAATTCACTCTTCGGAATGTATTTACTAACACGCCATCAACTGCTACAAGCTTAGTCACTTGTTCTTCCGGATTACTTTGATGCCCCTTAACGAAACTTGTTATTTTTGTTTGTTTAGGTTTAGTGCTTTTACTACTACTCTCCATCGCATGAGGACGCTTTGCTCCAATACGAATTCTGTCTTCTGAGCTACTATAGTTGACGCAACTTGGTTTACAGTTTTAGGCTTCACTATGTTGTTTTTGCTCTTCAGGTGAGGTAACACACCACTGGTAGACTAGCCTTTGCAAAGTAAACTCTTGCCGTACTTAATACACTTCGCACTTGCTCCAGTTGCATCTTTAACTTAGTATCGCCTCACAAAGGCTTTAGTTTCTACAACATCGGCCGTTGCCATCGTATCTATTACCGTCTATTCTTTATTATCTGCAAAACCAAGCTACAAAAATATATTCTGATGCAATAGTTGAACTATATTATGAGATAGTGTGGGCTACAGTCTCTAGTGATGTAAATTGTAATAATATTGAAACACTAAAGTCCTGTCTTGGGCTCTCTAATTGATTAATCATATTAAACAGCATGATTTCTAGTATTTACTCATTCATAGCTTCAAATATGTATACTATTTAAAATCCCGGGAATTCCCAGATCGGGGAATTTCAGTCCCAAATCATCCGGGATCCCGGGATGCAAACCCTAGAGTCACACCTACAGACCTACTTTTGCTTCCGCCCCTCTTGCAGAAAAAGTTCTCAGCTTCACTATCATTTGCTTTAAAATTTTGAGCAATTGGATCAATGGATTTTGAAGTTTACTTGAATTCACCAGGTAAAACATATAGATGGCATGAAAAAAACAAATTTAATCTTTGTGGCCGAGGTATTTTTTGGGCGTTCATGTGCTGTTGCACTTCTAATTCCCTGTATGGGCTAACTTGCCTCAACAATGTGTTCACTTGGTCTCCTAAAATTTAACTCCAAATTAGGTTACTTTTATGAACATGAATTTTGCGAACTTTTCGTTATATTTTTCAAACCTTCAAATTGAATTTTAAAAGGATCGTTTTGGTTCTTCGGTCTATTTCGTGACTTCAAAGGTGAATTAAATATAAGTATACCAATAAGTTGAGTATTGCGACACCATATGCTGATCATTTCACTTGTGTGCAGGATACATTCGACAACTACACTTTCCTACCCTTTAGTTTCCTCCTCGCGTGCTTCTGGATCTTTACTTACTACCTGGTGCCTGAAACGAAGAACAAGACGTTCGAAGAAATATCCGCCATCTTCCAGAAAGGTGCTGCAGACCGGTGAGTTTCCGCATAATTTATTTACGCCTTTATTTACTTGAGAATGTGTATATCTTCATGGGCTATTGCATTTTTTTCTGACTCTAAAAAATTGCCCATAAAAGGACAAAATTGAGATTACCGGCGAGAAATTTTGTGTCGCTTCTTCAATGATTAAGTTACACTAGGTTTTATAAAAGTGCTAAGTTGTGCTTGCTTCGTTAATTTTGAATAATTCCTGTAGGTACGTCCTTTGGCTCTGTTCTTTAATTCAATTACTTTCATCACGTTTTCATATTGATATGAAAATTTGAATGTTCTTAAAGTCCTCGCTATTGTACTTGGGGGAGGAATGAATCAAAATTATTTTTGTGACATGTTACGAAACCAATGTTATCCTCACAAAGCATAACTCTACTCAACTCTACTCAATCAACAGCTAATGTCGAACGGTCTGTTCCCAATTATGTTATGCGTTTTGCTCAATGAGTTCAAAGAAATGTAATATTTGAGAACGTGATCATTTTTATGTTATGAAAGTTTAAAATATTCCAGCAATTTCTTTTCAGGAAAATGAATAATTTGCCGTGACATATGTGTTGTGAATGTTAAAATTATGTGAATATGTGCCTCCCATTTACACTCTCCAAGGTGTTTTTCCCCGACAACTTGTTCTCAAATTACTGGACTTCCTATATATTGTGCTACTTCTTCTCTCTCTGTTTATTGTATTCTTATTGAAAATCGCAAAGGATGTAAAGTGGGGATTAGACGCTGTTGGGCACAAGCCAAAATTACTCCGACATCTGTTGTTGCGGATATAAGAAAAATCCTAAGTGTTCATGCAATAGAAAGAAAATTAGCGATTGAGTAGAAGGCCGTTACAAAGGCCCCCGACACTGTCGGCCATCAATTTCAAGTTGAAGGATATTGTGCTCCAGTTTAGAACAATAAACTGTGTTGCCGTAATCTGATTAGCTTCTGCGTCTTCTGTGTGTTTTGATTTTTCTTACTACTGTACTACATTCCTCCTCTCAGGAGGCGTAGGATAGGCTGTAGGGTGAGGATAGATAGGTTCTTCTCTGCTATGGGGACAGTGGAGACACTGTTAGGTTGCCGCAGCCATAGATAGACCTTTGGGACTATCTTTCAGTTCAGTTCAGCCTTCAGGACTATCTAACTTTGCTTCCTTCAGTTTCCATCCCTTCGATCGTCGCAATCTGTTTTCTGTCTTTTCTTCCTCTTCCTTTAACTACACCTTTTTTTACTTAAAATTAATACAAATCAAGTTCAATTTAATCCAAGTCAAGTTCAAATTAATCCAAGTCAAGTTCAAATTAATCCAAGTCAAGTTCGAACTAATCCAACCCTAAGTTGAGTTAAAAATTGACATAATCACTTGTTAATTTGAGCTTTTTTGAGTTAAATATGTATTTATTGGCTGTGGTGAGCAAGACAGTCGTTTTTCCTTTCTGCAAGGAAGACATAAAATTTACGCCGGTGTTGCAATCTAAAGACAAGCTGTCGTAAAATGTGCTAAGTATCCTGCATCAGGAGGCCGAGTGTGATTCAGATCTACATATAACTGCGGTGTAAAAGATGCTAGTCAATTGAAAAAACTTACTACTGATTAAAGTTGTCTTAAAATTCTACATTGATGGCAGTGTGCGTACATTCAAATATTTACGCTTAAATGGTAATTTTATGTTACACAACACATGATAGTTTCGAGGAATTATTTACACTCATAGATATTTATATTTATATACATAGATATTTATATAAAATAATAATAATAATAATAATAATTATAATGCGAGAAAAAATGTTTCTAACTTAATACTGATTTTATATGTGTATGTTTACAATTCAATATACGATACATTCAAGACTTAAATATTCATTAAATGATTAGTAAAAAAGTTATTTAAGTCTTAAAAGTATTATATATTGAATTGTAAACACACACAAATAAAATCAGTATTAAGTTAGAAACATTATTTCTTGTATTATTATTGTGTATTCTAAGTGGATCCTAGATTTCTTCACATTGACTATCACGGAATTAGAATGGATGGCAACATTTTTATTGCTAATACAAGAATGTATCTGGGTAGTAATGTACAAATATAAATTATAATCAAACGGAATCGTACATTAGTACTAAGTGAATCGCATTCGTATATTTCTTTTAAAGATTAAATCTACATATCGTGCAATGATAATTTTTTGTATTGGCATGTATATGATTTCATATATGTGATAAAGTGGAATTTCGCGTATATAAATATCTATGAGTGTAAATAAATCCTCGAAACCAGTCTTGCTCATCACATCCAATAGATACATGCGAGTATTTAACATAAAAATTCATTAACAAATGATTGTCATTTTTTAACTCAACTGAGGGTTGGATTAATTTGAATTTGACTTGGATTAATTTGAACTTCACTTGGATTAATTTGAACTTGACTTGGATTAATTTGAAGTGAAAAAGGTGTTGTTGTTTCTATGCGCTGGATGTTCTATGCAGTAACTTACTAAGAGCATGGGTTCCACGTTCCTTTGATTTCATACTAATTAGTGCCTTCCTCCTTCTTTTTTGGGAACTCCTTGGTTATTGTTAGGAAGGCTTATCCAAACTTATAATCTATTCTAATCTCCTACTTTGTTCGGGCAGAGAATCAAATGATTACAAGCGTAGTAAAATGAAATTTTAAGAACTCAATTTCCTTCTCCTAACGTTATTGAAAATTGTTTCAATCTCTTTGAAAACCAATTGTACAGCCCGATCAAGGATTTTTGTTGTCTTTAAATCCTTTATGAGAAAGGTATTCTTGTTTCATAGAGATATTTCTGGCTTTTGTCCATGATTCTACGAAACTTCAACAAAGCATTGAACTGGTCAGTGGCGCAGCCTGCCGAAAATTTCGGGGGGCCAGACATTAATTATCAGCGATCTTTTTATTCATTTAGTTAAAACGGCTACTGAAACGAGCCCCCAGCTTTAAATTTCAGGGGAGGCATGGCTCTCATGCCCCCCCCCCCCTGGCTGCGCTACTGGAACTGGTGGTGTAAAATACATTCCTGTTATTACGTCCGCGAGTGAGCCTCAGTCTATCAACATTTTGGAAGGTGAAATAAGGGTCGTCTATGGGCTCGTAGTTTGGTGCAGGTCGTGAGTTAATTTCAGTTCGTACGCCGCGGAGCCTCATAATCTCTTAATTATGTTGAAGCGTATCTGGCCCACAATAGGCGTAAAATGAGTTTCAAATTGATACAGTTGTGGACTTCCAGTGTAAAGAAAAGTACTTCTGGCTAGGTTTAGAGCTCCCTGTTCAGCCCTGACTTGTATGCTGATAAATATCTAAGTCTATATGAAATCCCGAGACTTTTTTCAACTGGACGATAAACTCTTCTAGTAAAATTTTCCGTAGGTTGTGTAGTACGAAGGAATGGTGCTAGCTCTCAGGACTTGCCTGCTTACGTTATTCTTTTTAAACGAGGATAAAGAAAGGCATTCCTAAGACGTCTAATAACGATATATAGCTTGCTAAGGCTTAAAGGCCAGGGAAAATATTGAGGACTCACGCACCCTCTCCCATCGTTCCCTTCAGATGGGCTAAAGACGTGCCTAAAATCTATCGAAGTAAGTCAGTCACTTGTGCAAGGCGGGCGTTGGAGTTTTCACATTTTTGCTGGGCTGAAATAATGTGCATCGTGACCGTTTTCTGCGTAGAAGAGATTCATTTCTTATTCTTTTGCTAAAGCTGCTTCTAAGGCCAATTCTAGTTATTCTTGAAATTTAAGCTGCCAAGTGCATCTTAGTGAAAACTGTTTGACGAATGCGCATTGAATTTATCCAAATGATAAAACTCTTGTGTATGATTGCGAATGATTTTTTACTACGTTCTACATTTGTTTATTTCGTTCGATAAATTACATCTCAGAGACTTATAAGCTGCATAGGAGTTGAGTGTTCTTCGTTTGGTAACATTTCATGAGCATTATGAGTTTGATCATAACAACGTTGTTGCAATCATCTGCAAGTCGGTCATTTTGGAGTGAATGACTTCACCTAAAGGGAAAAACTTCCTTGTAAAAGTATTAAGCGGTTACTTGTGCTGTGTAGGCATGTAATGAGTAGGCACCGAAAGCGTTTGATTTTATTATTTTATCGTTTTCACCAAACCAAATCTCTCCCTTAATTTTAGCAATGCCGAATGTCATGGAATTTTGTAAGTTGAAACTGGAGCTCATTCGTTGAGTTCAGCACACCTTGCAACTCTTGCCAAAGTCAGTGTGATTTGTCAGTCTCCGCTTATACATTATGCGGTTTCATTGAGTTCCCTGAACTGTGTGTCTAAATCATGCAATACGGTGTGTTTTCCAATCTGATAAAGTTTCTGTTTAATCTGTAATCCTGTCTTTTTTCTTGACAACTTTTGTCAAATCCGAGTAAGTCGTACAATCTCGTAGGTAGCGTCAGGTGTGGGCTGGAGTACTGCGGTATGGGCAGGAGTGAGTTTAAAAATTGAGCTTGTAGGGATCTCAGTTTTATTCGATACAAATACGTCCAAAAAATAACTAGTCCAATTCGCTTCTGTCTCATTTTGTAATTGAAATTCTGGTTAAAATATACTCATTTGCATCGCATTATATCAGCTTGAAATGTTACAACGTAAGATTCAAGACACACCTCGTTAAAAGTGCACTTTGTGTGAATTAACAACTTAGCGTAACATTGAAGAACTTGTGTGAAGAATGGGATATCTACTCTTGATATTTATTCTAATTCGAATATAATGTATTTAGTTCAATTCGATATTTACACAAGAGGGGAAAAAAACATTCTGATCTCGCAGTGACGACCAAAATTGAAACCGTTGATCAAAAAATTAAAATTTATCAGTATAAAATGAAATTTTAATAAACTTATATGAATTTAGGTTCAGTTGAATGTAATTTTATTATCATTTATGTACTACGTTACATAATGGAATTATATTTAATGCAATACAAAGTCCCAAAGAAATTGAATAATGTGACCGTCCAGAAACGTAGACCTCGCTCTAGAAGTTTGCGCGGAACCAATTGTGTACGAGTTCTCATTTGTCATTATTTTATCCTTTCAAACATTTTACATTTGTCAGGTGTAACTTTAACGCTAGCTATTGTTATTATGCTGTGAGCCGTTTGTTTCTCAGGGGGATACAACTGTTGTATCGATGGGAATTAGCACTCCTAGGGGGAAAATGTGAAGTCTCGTGCTATAAGTTAAGTAGGGCTCTTTTTTTGTCGAAATAGAATTGGTTTTTGTTTTGTTAAGGACCGTCTTTTTCGGTTCACTCTTCTGTTTTTCAGTACCTCTAATGTTCTTCTTCAATTTTAGTCTTGTTTCCTAACATTCTTTCTCAACTTACTCTTCCTATGCGTAGGGGAGCCGATGTGGGAACTCACCTTCTGCATGGATTCTTCTGCGTTCCCTCAACTCCATACTAAATGGTGCCTTCATTCTTGCTCTCTTTGTAACACTTTTGCTGTGGTTAGGTCGGCTGAAACTTTTAATCTAATCCGAACCGTTTGAGTGGTTTATGATGCTTAGTTAATTGCACACTGCACCACATTCTTAGTGCTGTAGACATTTATCGTTTATCGATTGGTAACCCCTGTGTTATTTCAATCATATTAGTATACTGGTTTCAAGTTTATTTTAGTATTGTAGCTGCTGAATGATTTTTTTTTATGTGCGTTTTTGAAGCGGGTAGTTTAATAATAGTTTGTGTCGGTCGATGTGATCTTTTAATTGACTCATAAATGCGGCCATCGACACTGATATGTTTCAGCGTAATAGATGAAAATAACTAATCAGTTTACAGTCGTCATTGGCATTTACTTACATGCATGGCTGTGCAGAAAATGGCAGTTACTTACATGCCCTCACAGCCGTCAATGTTGCGTGTAAATATCGCTGACACATCAGCAAAATAACACATTTGCTAACAAGTCAGTTCTTTGCACTCATCCAGACAAGTTTTCAAGCCTGACAAACAGAAACACGTGTGTACAATGCACGAGTGGCACAGCTAAGATGTCGTCTTACAAAACGCTTTCTTAAAGAGATAACTTCTAGTAAATCAATTATAAGACAAATTTTCACAGATGTGCGCTAAAATACCTACTGGAAAGTCGGCAGCATTGACATATGCTGCCGTAATTATGATGAGGTTCCTTTGGTCTGTTCATTCGTTTACGCCTCACTCTTCACTGAAGGAGACCAAATGTAGTTCATGTTGTTAAACAAACGAGGATCTTCACTCATATCTTAACCTCGGCTTTCTTTACTTTTCGCAGCTATTAGACTTTGTCGAGCAATGAACGCTGTAATATTTTGAGTATTTGGCGGTTCCAAATCTTAATAAGCGATCTTTACACTTATTGAGTCGAGTGGATGCATTATATAAATCGTCATTTATATCCATTATAAGAGAAAAATTACTCAAGTTTTTATAGAAGTTCAGTTTCTCAAGTAGTCTATATTTTGGTTTTAAAAACCCTGGTTCTACTTTATAATATTGAAAATTACCTGAAAATACGAACTTCTTTCGCTCATATTCATTTTCATTATCATTTTATTGAAATATTTTTGAACCATCCTACCTAGGGACCTCAATCCGTTTTTCGCTGCTTTTGCAATGCCAAGATGTTCTTGCCTACTATCTTCATATATTCTTTCCTTGTCGTTGATTCGATGCTTCCGATGCTTCGTTACTGATATGCATTATGGCTGATCTGAATAGCTTGGACTCGAGTATCTTTGACTGATTTCCCTGTCCTTGAGGCTTGCGTTTCTTCCGCTCCATTACTGAAATCTTGCCATGCCTTTCACGCTGACCAAGGGACTACCTCGAAGAACAAAGACTCTACGGGTGAGTGACTAGTCTTCTATTACTTTAGCTTTTATTTCTTCACCTATATAACCTTAATTCCGGTGTAAAGGTCGGATATACGTAGTGCATTGCATATATATTACCCTTTCCAAGAATCTTTATTGGAATTTAAATCAGACATATCAAACCAGGCCAGGCCGCTTGATCGTTGTTGCTTTCAATTTACCGTGGCCCTGATGGCATGTATGTAATACAGCGAAGGACTACGTAAATCCTGCTTTAGTCAATATATCCTCAGAAGGAGGCCGACACCTGGACGAAGTAACTGAGGTAAGTGCACACGATCCTCATACGACACCTATTCTTAAATCATCGCACAACGTTGCAACTTTCAAGTTTGTGTACCAGGGAGTATTTTATACGTAAATTACCGACGTGGATTTTACGGACATGATTCTCATTTCTTCTGCACTTTTCTTTCACTTAGTCTTTTTTGTTCTCTGTGTTATAATAGGACAGTCATCTCCTGACTTCCAGCATTATTGACGAAGGCTATCCATTCATTGCTTCTGTTACTTTCCTCCCATGTTTTAGTTATTAGGGGGAGCGGCTAAGATTTGAATTGAATGCACTCAATGTCGAGTCGCTTATTCTGCTTCATAGATTTGTTTATTTTTTGTGCTTACGTGACGCATGCTCTCAGTTTTGCGTGTTAAGTTAAAGTGTTAAGCAAATATGTCTAATTCCTCATTTGTTTTCATACCCGTTCCGAAATGTTGAAGGTCCAGTACGATTGATTTTTACGACTTGCCTCTTCATTTCATCCTGATGTCGTCAGCATCTTGTAACGCTAAATTAAAAATGTCTTTTTGTTCCCTGCACTCCTTGACTCATGCTCGGATGCTGCTTTGGTCTCTATCTGTCTCGTCACCCCAACAGGGAAGCCAGAAAGAAAGCGAAAGAGGAGAGCGCTACGGAGGACAATCACGCTATCGTTGATGACTCCAGACTCTGAGGAGCACTTCGTTTTCAGTTTCAGACATGTGTTGTTTACTCTGCGTAAACTTATCGCAGCAGTGGATAACAATAACGCTTGGAGAAACCTTAAATATTAGTTGATATGCAAACTTCTTCTCTGTATAGAAGATTTCTTAGATATCGTATTGCTTGCTGCCCGAACTTAAATTTTAGCCGTAGACGTGCAGTTGTATGATAAATATTGTATCTAGGGATGTCTACCTGGAAGACCTTAGAGCAAATATAACTGAGAACCAAGAAAATAAGTTCGAATTTGAAAAAGATAGATTTAAGCGAATCATGATCTCGCCTCACGAATCAATTTTGGCACCGTCTATCGAGTAATATGAAGCTCATTTTTTTTATCTCTATATTGATTCACATCTGACAGTAAAAATATTAAGAAGCTTTTTGGAATTACCTAATCTCGTTCATTTTGTTTTCTGCTAGGACTGAAAATCGTTCAAACGAACAAACAAATGTGTGATCATTGAAATGGATCTCAATTTCTTATTATGTTGTGGTAGTTTACTTTTTCAGACGTTTTTTATTTCATCCAAAAATGTATGTTACGACTGCGTACAAATATTTTCGTTGTTCATCGTGCAATCGGTGACGCTCGTAATATTAGTCTGTTACCCACTATCGTGTCAGTTTTTCTTAAAACCTTAAATTCTTCAGTTTATTTCAAGTGTGGGTATTCTTCAGCAAAATATTCCTGACTTGATGTTGTAATGGTGTGGGTTTGTGCTCCTGTGTTTGCTGCTGAGCATTGTGGCTTGCTGCATCTAGTTCATGCTCTGAGTTTCGCTACGTAATGCAGGCACTTGCATGCCACGACGTAATGGAGAGGATTTGACACCAGGCTTAAGTATAGGCTTTAATTATATTCGTGACAAGCTGCAAGTTATTTAAATTTTGACATGGTTGTGTTGGAAAAAAATTATTTTTACGTGGGAAGAAAAGCGTGCTTGAGGACATATCGAGTAAACCAATGTTTCAGAGAATCTTCTTGGCCATATTGGAGTATAAATAGTGAGATCATTTTTGAAAAGTCCTCCTTTTGAAGAGTTGGCTCGTTCATGATTATTGCGACAGCAAAGCCTGTTGAAATTAACGTCCCTCTTGAATTGATGGTCCGAATGTCGTACAAAAAGTTTTACTACTGAAGTCACTCGTAGTTTCCCGACGGTACCTTACATCAAAAAAGTTGCGTGGCACCTCGAGCAAATCGACTGATTTGGCTCAACCTGGGCGGTACTTTTTCATTTTTCCACCGTCACATTTTGAAAGCTATTTCGGTGATATTCTTTCAGTTAATTCCGAAATTAGTGCTCAAACAATCTAAATTATTGAACGAAATGAAAACCTTTATGTCAGAAAATGATGAAGCGAACTTGCTTTAAAGCAGTAGTTGATGGAAACGCTGTTCCAACCGCTCTTTATATGAAATTTTATTTGAGTGACTTCAATTAGTTGGCGATATCAATCGAACAATTATATCTGTTTTGTTCGATGTGACCATTATTTCGTTAACAACAGCTTTCAAAGGCGAACTTTCTCGCGCGAAACTTGAACTTGATATGTCGAGAAAAGCTTCAAATACCTGGAGTTTGTAATGTTACATTCAGCAGTGTGCGGGGGAACGAAATCATTTTTGTTTTTTCATAAAATACCGAGTCCTTGTTTCTTCGGTTCGTGTATCGGTACGAGTTCAGGCAGATTTTAATCATGTTTTTCGTTTGATTTTGAAAGTCTAGTTAAATGTGCGGCAGTTTTCCTCTCGTGCTACTTGCGATGTTGGCAGCAGGATCTCCTGATCCGGAGCATCTTCAATCGCAGCAAATTCGTGCTTGTCTTCGGGTCATTTATTAAGTTTTAATGGACTGCTCTCTCACTAGCGTTCTGCCAAGTGCGTTTCCTACCCTCATTTTTGTTTTTTTAGAATCTTATCAAAATTAAAATTCTAATTCACCTACTTCAAAACACTGAACATGTGATGGTGGTGAAACTCCTATAATTATGCATGCAAAAAGTATAGCTATACATTTAAAGTATGCATATGTTTTGTAGTTTGATAATCGATCTTTCTTTATTTAAACTTTCTGACTTGTGCTCAAATTACATAAGGTGGATAATATATTAGTATTTTCAAGACATTTGTTTTATGTGCACGAATGAGTAGATACTCGTATTATTGGATTTCAATCGGACTTTGCGATTGTCGCTCTCATTAAGTTTGTATGGTGTTAAGTTTTTGCATTCATTCCATTGGCGAATGCCAAGTAATTTTAGAACATTGATTTTCGTGACCATAGTATCTGCATGTCTGTATTATGATTACACTTGTATTGTTTCAATGTTTAGTTTCCCAGTTGGACAACCGTGTTTGAAGTTGCTACTTATTGATTTTTAAGAAATAGAATAAAATTTTTCTATGCTGTTATTTTGTTTGTGTCCTGGGCTACAAATATGTTCATGCCTCTTTGTTTCACTTGATTTTCATGTTCAGTTGGAAAAAAAGCGAAAATTTCTGATCGGAACTTGGCAAAAAAAAACATGCTTTTACTCACGTTGTTCTCAACACCTACAATCCAAATCGCTGGTACAGCAACACATGGGATACACTTTTTCCTCATGACTAGTACAGTCTTAAGACACACGTCCCTCTTGTGACTGGTACAGTAACACGACTGACGTCTCCCTTGTGGCTGGTACAGTAACACTTACGACTCACGTCTCCCTTAATGGCTGGTACAGTCATACTTACGACTCACGTCTCCCTTTAATGGCTGGTACAGTCATACTTACGACTCACGTCTCCCTTTAATGGCTGGTACAGTCATACTTACGACTCACGTCTCCCTTAATGGCTGGTACAGTCATACTTACGACTCACGTCTCCCTTTAATGGCTGGTACAGTCATACTTACGACTCACGTCTCCCTTAATGGCTGGTACAGTCATACTTACGACTCACGTCTCCCTTAATGGCTGGTACAGTCACACTTACGACTCACGTCTCCCTTAATGGCTGGTACAGTCACACTTACGACTTACGTCTTCCTTAATGGCTGGTACAGTCATACGTACGACTCACGTCTCCCTTAATGGCTGGTACAGTCATACTTACGACTCACGTCTCCCTTAATGGCTGGTACAGTCGCACTTACGACTCACGTCTCCCTTTAATGGCTGGTACAGTCATACTTACGACTCACGTCTCCCTTAATGGCTGGTACAGTCGCACTTACGACTCACGTATCCCTTAATGGCTGGTACAGTCACACTTACGACTCACGTCTCCCTTAATGGCTGGTACAGTCACATTTACGACTTACGTCTTCCTTAATGGCTGATACAGTCATACGTACGACTGACGTCTCCCTTAATCGCTGGTACAGTCATACTTACGACTCACGCCTCCCTCAATGGCTGGTACATTCACACTTACGACTCACGTCTCCCTTAATGGCTGGTACAGTCACACTTACGACTCACGTCTTCCTTACGACTGGCGCAATAACACGCAAATTACACGTCTCCCAACAACATGCACCGGAACTGAGTGGAGAGTAGTTACATGACCGCCAGCACCAGATGAAGTACTCAGCACTCAAACGAATTTTGCTTCTTGCACATCAAGAGGTGGTGAGAGCACTGTGCCTTAGACAAAAGACACGTACGTTTGAGCCAGCACCCATCTAGTACTGCTTTAATAAGTAGTTGGACCCTGCTTATGATTAATTTGAATGCCACACTGCGTAAAATAAAATAGCTTTGCGTTGGTCTAGCTTGTTGTAAGAGCTAGAAAATGCAATGAGGTAACGCGTATCTGCACCTTGTTCTCGTGATTTGAGCTTCATAAGAAGTCATCAAGAACAACCTCGATTCAGGTAAGAGTTTTGTTCTAAGAATTTCATAATTCACTGGATACAGGGCATTTTAATTTTTTTCTGTTATAATTTACAATTCTTATACATTTTGTGTGAATATTATCAATTGAGGATAATTAGTGTGTTCAATCTCAGTCTTAAGTTACTTCTCATCATTATACTATTTGAAAGCTCATTGTGGGTGTTTTTATAAAAATGTTTCATTATTTCTGTATTACATGTGGGCCGTTGTTATATTTGTGGTCGTAGGTTTGCTTTATTTTGTGGTTTTCATTGTTCTGCTTCTAGCATTTAAGTTGTTACTTCCTGGATGAAATATTGGAATAGCTAAAGTGCTTGTAGAGGAAGAAATCTTACATTTAGAAGGCTAACATCACACTTTAAAACCTTTTTAACGAGCCGGGTTGGGAAAGTCCCACAATTCTCCGCATGCGAAAATGACACAAACAGAATCTGTACGCTAAAGCTTAGGAGACAACAAATCGTGTACATCATTCCATGCCGGAACATGTTGTGGAATTGAGATGATTTTTATTTTTAGAATGCAATCATTAAACCGAATGATGAAATAGGTGTGAGACTTTTCTCTAGCTATTATATATTAAATTCTGTATGATATCACCGGCGCTTTATACGCATAAACTGGACCCTTCACTAGTAGTCTCTATGTCGTCGTCTACGTCCACGTCACTGTCTTTAATATTTCTTCGAGGTGGTCAAAATAACTCCATCTAAGAACAGTTTTAACCCTTTAACGCCCAAGTGGACTGAACTGTCCTCTTTCAAAAATAACAATAATATAATGTATTTCTTATTCAATTTGTTCACTAATGTGTCCTTTGAACTTCACTGCCGAGAGACAGTTTCTTCCACATCTTGATAACAGTGACCACCTAATGCCAGTGTCGGTTTAGTGATAGTGGTTGTGATAACGGTAATATAAGTATAAAAATGTGGGCGTTAAAGGGTTAACGAGTTTGTTACCAGTATAAAATGTGATTTATTTCAAACTCGCCCGTAGGTATTCAGGGAAAATATATGCATTTAATCTAGGTATAATCATTAACGAATGTTTTTCTTCTAACATTGGTTGAGCATAAATCAATCATGATTTTTACTGAGTATTTCGCCTGTACAGAAGCACACTGAACTGCGTCAACACGCTGGGCACGGGTAAACCAGGGGGAGCGGAGCACGCTGCTCTCATCAGACAGATCTCCTCCAGAGGCCACCACTGCGATTGTGAGTTCCCGCTTGTTCACGCTGGAAAAATTGATCACTGTACACTAAGCAGCTGTATGTCTGGAATGGAAAGAACGTGTTCGCGCCTTGACCATCATAATCCTGAAGCCAAATTTATAGATTTAGAAATATTTTAAATGAGGCATCTTGTTCGATAGGGGAGGGAAAACGAGGGAAATTTAATACTTTTGGTAGTTCTCGTTATCAGAAATCTTGTTAAAGACTTTTCAGACTTCATGAGAATACCTCGTTCGCTTTCGTCCCTTGTTATCCCTTTAATCGGCTCAAAAAAAAAATTATTTGTTCCGTACAATTTTATTTTACTGAAAGAAACGTGAATTAACCGTTTATATACACTCTGTCCTGTAATTCAAGGACGAGCAGTGAGAGGGAACACACACCCTTGCCTGCAGGGTTCACTCGGGTCTAAAACGATCAACAGGCTTTTCTAGGTATGATAGATCTTAATGTTGCCTTATGGTTATATGTATCAAAATACTAGCACAAAAAGAATTAAGTGACAAACATTTTTCCTACTACTGTTTTGATTCATGTTCATTTATCCATGCTCTCTCTCCCTCATCACGCCATCTGAGGGAGAGGGAACTATGCCATGGAAGTTCTGAAACGTTACAGTCAGCATGATATAGATCTTATGCCGAACAGTTCAACAATTTTAACTCTTTTGTTTTTCTACCCGTCTGTAGTATTTTACTTGATAAAAATTCCCATTGAATTAGTGTTCGTTCCGTCAATTGAACAACGTTTTATCCTATTGTGCTAAGGTGTTAATCAATTACGTTATGTGATAAATTTCTTATTTTCTTTCCAAATCACTGTTGAGCTTTTTCATGTGCTCAAACGTGTAAGTTTTCCTAGCAGAATTTCTGTGGCTATTAACGAATTATTACCGATAATTTTATTCACATAATACGCGTTATATACTATCTGTAAAATTAGACGAAGTTCGGAAAAGAGCCTCATCACGTAGATGCACGATGGTGAACGTAGTTCTCAAGCTTTGTGTCGGACATTTTTCCTTATGCAGTAGTAGGAAATTCACGGTTATTCTCATTTTCCTTAGCAGAAATTTTTCTATACGGCCAACAGGTGGTAAACATGAATGACATTTACAAGCTAGGTTTGAAGAAAACCTTTTTCCCTTTGCGCCCGGAACAAATTGCATTATTTTCCAAAAACTGCTGTTAGGTGCTTTATTGATATAGTGTATGAGCGGCCGGCGCGGTGTTAGGATCGGGCGCTGTTGACTGCCGTGCCTGTCGCCGTGCTCTGCAGGCGATCTCGCTGTCGCAAGTGTGACGCTAAAATTCGTCAGGACAAAACATGGAATGACGCAAGTTTGTATAGTGTATTTACTCGTGCACACAGTTTCCTTTCGTTTTGCTATCTTGAGAAAATTGATGTGGGAAAATGTCTTTTAAAGGAATAGAGTAAGTTCTTTGGAACTGCTCAACGAAAATTGCGTTGTGTTTATAGCTGGAGTTCCAGTCTGCATGAACTATTACTAAGACGGCCTATTAGTAAGGTAATGTAGTTTCATTTTTACAGTTTTGAAAATGTTCATTAGGAACACCGAGACAGAAACTCTGGAATCGTATCTCAGCAATTTCGTCAGCGCAAGTCCTTACTTATTTGTACACAATTAGTCGTCTAATCAGCACCATAAATCATCATTTTTTGAGACCGATGTGTGAGAGTCGTAATCATCAGGTAAAATATATTAATTCATTGAAATTGTCCTTATTTTTCAGTTATGTGTGTCTCTCTTAACTGAATTGCATGTAAAGTATGAGATTCCTTCACAATATTGCATGTTTATTTCAGCGCCGCGCTCAGACCACAGCGACTGCGCCAGCATGCGCCGCGGCAGCGAAGGCAGCGACTCGTGCGGCGGCAGCAGCCGAGCTGAGAGCGGCGCTAGCAGTTCCAGGCCTTCCAGTCGTGCCTCCTCTCACGCTTCCAGTGCCTCTAGCAGGCGCAGTGTCATTGCTCAGCGTCTCCCGCACTCCTCAGCTCCCCCGGTATGACTAGACGCCCAAGCTCGTATGTGAGGCCACGCTCAGGGCTCTTGGCCTGCCGCCAAAGAGCCCTCGGCGCCCAGTGGGCCCGATGACCCCCAAACTTGGGCTCCTAGGCGCAGCTCAAGAGCTCGTGATGCTTCGTGGTCTCCTGAAGTTCCTTCTTCTCCCCGTGATGTGGCAGGGGCTTCCGCTACTGCTGCCGCTGCTGCTGCTGCTGCTGCTTCTGTTCGTCTTAGAGCTAGTCAAGAAGTTCTCCATGTTAAGGATTGGCCTGCTTCCCACGTTCTTCCCGCTCAGCCAGGTATGGAAATGGAACAAATTCCCGCTGCTGCTCGTGCATACTATCCACCTGGAACTTGGTCGACTCGTCCCGAGCATCTCCCGCTCGGTGCTGGACAAACTCATCCGGTTGCTCCCTCTGCCATTTCTGTTCCTACTCAGGAAATGATGAAAGTCCCCCTGAGCCCTGGGCCTGCTTCTGCAGCTCGGGCCATAAGCTACGCTCCCGCGAACATGGAAGCCCAGCACGCTTCGAACGTGAGGCATGCCATGGGCTGCCCCGCAGCTCATCAGATGAGCCAGCAAGTGAGAAGCGAAAGCAGAACTGGTAGTAGACCAGGAAGTCGGGCTGCTAGTAGACCTACGAGTAGGACAACAAGTAGACCTGCAAGTAGATCGGCGAGTAGGTCTGGTAGTAGGTCAGCAAGCAGGTCAGGTCATAGGTCTGGTTATAGTTCCCCTGGGAGCGACCTCCGATGAGAGGTTTGCCGCAAATCCCGATGGTGAGAACTCAGGTAGAGACGTTCGTATCACTGCCCTGTATAGGCCATTCGCCCGTACTGCTACTGACACGTAGATTTGCTGGCGATGGCGTTTTCTTCGTGACGTTTCTATCTAAATTGTTATGCTTGACTAAGAGTCTTCTCGTTTGTTGCCTCTGTAGTCATACACGCGTAGGAAAAGTTCAGGACAGCTCAACCTTGGACAATGTAGTGGTGAATCTGCGGGTTCCAGTGGCTCCTTGACATTTAGATCACCTTGTAAAACTGAATTATTTATGCTTCATATGGACTCTAGTTCTGGTAGATTTTCATATTTTCTTTTACGCTTTAAAAACGAAAGGCGAACTGAAACACTTGATTTAGTAATTTTCCTATCGAATCGTTCCAGAAATATAATGACAATTTACTTCATACATAATTCTCTTTTCCAATTCACTCCAGTATGAAGATACATTTTTACATCAATAATGTTAATTCGATCGGTTAATAAAATAATTCTTACCATAAAATGGAATACTTGAAGAAGCAACCGAAAGTCAAAGTTACTTGAGAATTTTTGAAAGTCAGTTCAGTAAAGATATTTTTTTCTCTAGCATGAAATTACTGTCAATAGAAATTGAGGCACGGGTTTCAGTGAAGTCTAGCAATTCCATACCTATTGCGTGTTCAGAATAAGAAAATTTCTTGAAATCATTGATAGGAAATATGGGGAGAAATTTGAGATAAAAAATGGTAGTATGCCAATCATGGCTTACGTAAATATCAGCGCAACTTTGTACGTAAAGCTTTTTCAACTCAGAGCCTCAAATAAATGATGCAACAAGTCACCAGCCCGCGCCTGCAAGCTTCCTTTCGAAAGTATTCACTACGCCTTTGTTTGCTAACATTTTCTCAAATGCAGATTACCAGTTGAAAACATTTTGCTCATATATCATGAGCTCGTCAAACGCTGCGACCATTTAATTTTTAAAGCAATAACTTAATAGCCTGTCTTTTCTAACAGAACAATATCGTCAGTTTAGATGACTTTTTAATGGAATGAATCTGACTGACATGGAAATCTGTATACTTAAGTTTCCAATCACTGCACTCTGATGATTTGTCATCCACTTAAATTTTTTTCATCTTTCTGTGCAGTGTTGTAGGAATTCAAATTATCACCTTAAAAGTTCAGGAGTTTGTTCCAGTGAGAGCGAGCATTCGACCATTGTCTACGCCAGTGTTAGCAGAAGCATCCTAATAGACGGCGAGGCTGTTCCAGCATTCGAGACTCAGTGTTAGGCAGACCTGGGTCGCGATACTCGTTACAATGAGTGTCAACATGCGTTGAATTTACTATTTTCATTCTCTATCTTACCAACTATGTCCTACCTATGAGTACGGCGCACATCTGAGTTCTCTCTCGTAGTACTAGCAGTTCTACTTGCTATCAACCGTATTTCGTTTCCATTTCACGCAAATAACGGATCAAGAATACTCTCTGAGAGGATATGATAGTTCGTAATTAGTTTCAAAACCTGAATTTTTGGAAAAATGAAATGCATTATCACTTGGTGAATAAAAATATGGAGGTCCTCCTCGTGCGCTTTATATGGTTGATGATTTTCTCAAAGTGGAAAATTTTTTGCATTCATTAAAGGTCCACAGAGAATCGAACATTAACGGCAGTAGTGAGCATAATTTTACCGCTTTTATTTTTTAAAACGTATCTCGTCCTGAACAAATCGGGTTGAAAAAAATTTTAACGTGTGGAAAACAGTTTTTTAAAACAATAAGGTTCCTGAAAAACCTGATTTTCGAAATCCTTCTTACATCTCAAACTCATCAAAAGGATGTATTTGCTTGAGCCCGTTTTCTCCCCTTTAGGCAGTTTTGATTTTCGATCACTCTTTAAAAACGCTTCTTCTAGATAATGGGGAAACTTTTGGGAGCAAAATATTTCTCCACCGGATTGAAAGCCATAGCGCCGAGGAAAGAAGCTAATCAAAAAGCATTTAGCAATGCAGTTTAATCATTCAAGGTAGATAATTTAAAAGTTTTAACTTGTTAAAAATACTCGAGAATATTTTCGAGATGAACTGAACATATAGTCAACGAATGATTGTGTTTGATTGATCGAAAATGGAAGCCATTCATCTCGAGTAGATTTAAAGCGCACAGCATTGGACATAAAACAGGAAAAACATGATCGACAAAACACTATTCGGTTGTGCACACAATCGTGAGACTTCTGCGTAAGGCTGGAATGTTTAAGAGAAACCGATTCAAGAAACGATCTACGAAAAAGAATCGACGCATTTGTGCGCAGTAGGCAGTCGCGTGCACGAGGCGGAAGCGCTTATTCACAAATCGACTACGGAATTGAGTGGAATTTTCGGAGTGAGGAATCGAAGAATATGTTCGTGCCGGACCAAGTGGAGTTTATCAGGCCTCCAACTAGGACAAGGTTTGAAGCAAAGTACAAAACTCCCATAGTGAAACGGGGGAAAATTTAAGCGCTTCTGTATTGAGTCCTCAATGTCGTAGTGAAGGTACAATGGACAGGCGCTGGATGAAAATATTTTCGAGACATCGATGTTTTTTATACCAGCGAAATTGTGACCTCGATTGTTCTTTCTTAATAAAATAGTTTAAAATATGCGTAACACGAGGTGCGGCCATGGATCCAAATTTACGGTTATAATATTGTCGCAATTAAATCTGAGCCGAAGTCGACAGAGCTTCAGGACGCCTACGAAGTAGACTGACCAGAAGTACAACCGTGAAGTTCAAATTAACTGGACGAAGTGTGAAAGCAAACAATCCAGCTAAATAAAATTGATCAACTCGATGGCAAGGCGTCACCAAGCCATTATTGGCGCAAAAAGCATTGCTAAAAAGTAAAGAATCTGAAAAATAACAAAAAATTTGATTCCTATTGTTTTGTTCCTAGTTGTCGGCAGTAGCCTGCATAATGTATGTGACCTATTTTATTGTTTAAACTTTTTTTTATTTGGTAAGGCACTTGAAGAATCTTTTAAACAAGATTTCTTCACATAATTTTTTGATGAATCGTTCGATTTTAGGGGTTTCCATCGTATTGCTGCGTTTAGTGGTCATCCAAAATTTTCAAGCTGAGTTACGTTTAAAAGCTCAATAGCGCATATAGCTCGCTAATGTATAACAGACCGTTTGTTCTATTATGAGCGCAATAGATTTTTGGTCATATTTGAGAAACTGCTCGGTCACGGTTACTGTTTCGTGACAAACTTCAGTAAGTACCACTGACAACCCTGTGAATACATATCAGTTTTCAAAACTCAAGTCATTCCAACAAAGCCCTTTTGGAAGTAGTTTCACTTGCATAATACTCAGAAAGAAAATTAGTTCAGGCAAAGAAAGTAGCCATAATGAACTCCCATACGCAACGGTTGCTGTTGTTGAAAGAAAACATGTGTTTAACACCAGTAGTCCTACAGAACTTGATTAGACTTCCTCTACAATCGAAAAGTTTCTTGAGTTCAACGAAAAATGTATCATGCCCTTTAACGTAGAAAAGCGGAGTCTGTGTAGCATCAATTTTCCCATTTTTGTTCTTGCACCTAACGAAATCAAGCTCATGAAACATGTTCTAGTGTAGACATACAACTACGGCGCACATCTGAGTGCGGGAGTCACTGGAGACGATGGCAACACTCCGGAAAGTGGTGAGCGGAGTTTCTCGCCGAGCGCTATAAGAGGTGAACCTAGATTCTGCCTTCTCTTCAAGAGCAGCGTGAATGTATTTGTAGATTTCGTTTCCATCTACAATCTAAAATCTTTTATACTCTCGATTTATTATTACACTCCCATGTTAGGAATATGAACTCGGTTTTGAGGATGGATTTTCCGGGGACATGCTCTCTTAGGATAAATTTGAGGAATATAAAAGAAACGTCCAACGACATTTCCTAAGGATTAATTTTTTGAAATATAAATTTGAACTTTTCATCGCATTCTTCAAATGAAAACTCAAAAGAAGAATCACTTACATCTTCCAAAGAGGCAGTGGCTTTTGAGCATTAATTGGTTGGGGAAAACGAAAAGAATTGAAGGTAAATGCATGGGACGAGCAGTGGAGGTATGGTGCTGCTAACAGCAAACTTTTCTGAGTGTTGTCATCCAGCAGTCCCCCATTGTCCAGTCCTGGCATAGCTCGAACTATCTGACGAAGAATTTATGTTGCCAATGTAAAAATGTATTCTTTGCATTCTCTTTTATGACCGTATGCATAATTTCCAGGCTTACCGAGTAAATAAAATTTAATTAACACAGTGGGCATTGTAGGTTTAGGATGTAAGATAATAATTGTAATAAAGATAATATAGAAATACCTTGTGCAATATTGGGGAGTTGCCCCTCACTTGTTCTCTACTTAGACTTCGCGAACACAGCAAACCTCATTGTCGACTGTTATAGCTCCAGCTTTTTTTAAAGGTGGGTAGAAAGTGAAGGGTTTCAACGAATTGTAGAAATAGAGTTTTCATTTGCAAGAAATTTATCCATTCTCGCAGCATGTACGAGTCAGTGTTCAGCAATGAGGATTGATAATTCAATAGTATCTCTTCACCGTTTCTTAAATATATATAAAGCACACTTGTATTATTGCAACTAACCGTAATGCCCCAATCCTCTTGATTCGCTGTTGTTTTTATTTTTAAGATGTTTTACCTGTTGATCTGCATCTATATGTGAAACCTTTGAAATATTTTCCTTTCGGTTTCACGATAAAACTATTCTTCTCTAAAACTTCAGTTAATGTAAGTCTCAATTACTAGGTACGTAAAATTAGTAAGGTTGCGGAACGTTATTAATATATCACAATTTTGAGCACTAATATTACAGTAGGTGCACTTTGAAAAATGTTCTCTACATATTTCATCAATAAATCTAACGAAAGACCTCTGAGGTCATTTCAAAGGTGGGGTGAGACGAATTTCACAAACCTATGACGATATTTACTTCTATGCAACATCTTTTAAATGAAATCCCGCTTACCATATCTCTAAGCTACCTCCTTTTATCACTTTGAAGGCGCACTAAGAAACTTTAACTTTCGTATTAGATGACTAACTTGAAAAGAGTTAGGGAGAAAACGATTTGTTACTCTGAACTTCGTATGAGAGAAAGATCATGAAAGGCAGAGTATTCGAGTGGACTTGCATCATAACTTCAGATGATCGGTTAGTTCGTGACATAAATGGTTACAGTTTTTTTACAGAGAATTTTGGCAATTTTGTTTTAGTTTGGACAGCGAAGATGAATAACTGTTTTCCAATGAGGAAACACATCTGCAGGAGTAAATAAAATGTGAATATATGATATATGAGTACGTTACCAGCTACAGCTATGTACTGCATGTTGATCATCATGCCTAGGCATGTATTTTGGTCTCTTTCTTCTTGATACGCTTCAGAAGGAAAATTTATAATTTCATATATCATTAGGACATTCCATCAAATCAGTATCCGTCACTGTGTTATTGCCTATGAGAATATGTGTTTGCCAAATCCGTACGTTCTTCTTCAAAACCATGGAGTTTTGGGAAAACACTCTCTGTACATAGTGACTGACCTTCAATTGGATTTACGCAAGGTAAACTTAGAAACTATTTCATAAGGAGACGAAGTGCATTCTGGGATATATTCTATGACTTAAATTATCACATTGCAATGAAAATCCCCCTGTTAAATGAAAGAAGCAAGCTTAGGAAATGAATCCAGGAAGTACCTCCTGCGTTTCTCGGCACTACACGAAAATATGTGAAACACGTCACTGAATTATTGCTATGCGACGACTTTATTTTCTGGTTTCTAGATATTCTAGTAGCACTATTCCATTTCGGCTCGAATGTCGGATATCTTTCCAAATAAATCACGTGAATTGGTTGGGCGGCTTTTAAACGAATTTCATTGCTCACTACTGAATATCTTCAACAGAATTGGATTGAAATTTAAAATAGCAATTCGCAGAATTGCGTTATTCAGAAAAAAATTACTTATTTTACAAAATAATAGTTACGAAACATGTTATGTTAGTATGAGGTTAATTATGTCCATGGCCAATTATGCGTTCAAAATCGAACTAAATGTTAACAGCTCATTAAGGTGGTCATCTTCACCAATTTTATCTTCGAAGTAGAAATAAGTAATAATCGTCTACTCGGCAACTGTGAAGTATTTGTTACATTTCTACTGATGGAGTTAACTTCCACTCTTTCTTTGGATTAGTTGTCATCTCCTACGCGCCGTGTACCTTGGCATGTGCCACCTGCAATGACTGTTGACTAATGGACATTACTGCACCGTTACACGTACGGGATTTCTTTAAACTTCCATATTGTTTTTTATATTTCGTGCCATTAAAATTCAAGGCAAATTGATTACGCTCCGAATGAAAGAAAATGCATCTGAAGCAGTGAGCTTACAGATGACCACTGAATGTCCTCGCTCGCCTCACCTAAACATAACCGCACCTCCGCCTCTACAACTTGAAGTATATGCCGTAGCTTTGTGAATAAGGATCAGCATTTAGGTGAAGCTTGGTGGCCTTGCTCAGTCACTGAATTTCGTGCACTTAAAACTCATTTCTACTACGGGATTAGTTTTGAAAGTGTGTTTCATTTTACTGAAAATTTCTCAAAGATAGATTAAAAAATGTTCGCATCGTTTAGTCACAACGGAATACAAAAATTCTGTGGTTTAAAATAATAACCTTTGATGTTTTGTTTGTCTAGAAAAATTTATCATGGATTTATAATTCTTCATAGCATCTTTTTCGATGATAAGTATTTTTAATTTCATCAGATATTTAAGACATTTGCTATGCCTTTGTAAGGACTTTCGGTATTATTATTATCGTACTTTTGAATCTTTTGTTGCTTCAACTCAGAATTTAACCTCGTTATGATCCACCAACTAAACACTCCATTGTTGCATGTAGTTAGTTTAAATAAAAATTGTTTGGATATTAAATTTTTATTGTAGCATTACACCTCAGGAATTTATTAACTCTGCTCTGAATACTAATGTAGTTTTTAAGTTTGCGCGAAAACTTTATTTCCAGATTGAAATTTATATTCTAGCTATAATAGCATACGTTATTTTTCGAGTAAGTTTATCGTAGTTCCACAATTTTTTCATTGGCATAAATGCTAGAGAAGTGATGTTCTCATTCTTATAATGAACACTAGTATTGCTAATGTTAATTTAGTTGAACTTTAATGTAACTGTTGGCGTAGCTTCTCTCCGGCTCAAGGGAATGAATGATGTATGAGGGAGTATTTCAAACTTGTTCATGTCGGCAGGAGTTAGGCAGCTCTGCTCCACGTAGCGTTCAGCGTCCATGTGGAATTTGGGGTCAAGGTAGAGGCACTCATCTTTGATTTTCGGGCAGAAATTAAATTGGCGTGAACTAGAGTTCTTTGATAGTTATTTGGATCTGACGCACGTTGTGGTTGCGCAGTTTGGTGTCAGAGGTCAATGATGAACGTTTTCCAAAATCAAACTGAGATGAAAGTTACGATTAATTTCAGTTGTTGCTGAATGAAGAATTAATCACCGTTGTTTGAAGACGATATTTCGCACGTTCAAGGGTTAGTTGGTTATATTGGATTCCACGTTGACGCTAAATGCGGATTTGGAGCTCTCAATTCTCTCTTAGATAATTCTGTTTGGGAGCGCCAGAATTGCAGGAATGACTGAGGCCTAGACAACTCCAATAATTAGCTCATAGAGTCTGCGTGTAAGCCCACACATCGAATGACTGCCGTTATCTCTGAGAGAATGAGTTATATATTTCATAACACAGGATCCTCCTTCACGCTAACAACTTTTATGTTTTCTGTAATTCGTTTTCAATGGAATAATTAATATATTATTCTTGTTACATTAAGGCACCCCTGTTTTTATGCTTATTTAAGATATGTTCATTTCAAGAAGCATTGTCGTTAGTAAAATAATAGTTGAATAGTATTTTCGACCACTATTATGAAGGAACTTATTTTTATCGTCAAAAACCCGTGCTTTCGTGTTTAATTTAATCAAAAACTGTGTTGTTTGAAAAAATTTCAGTTTGTGGCGTGGAGGAGTTTTTCTGTTCTTTTGTACAGACGATGGCGAAGCCTTGCTGCTCAGATTGCTGAGCTGAAGGCCGCACATCTGACAGCTCTCACGACTCACGGAGTTCTGCCTTCGTTGCAAGGGTCTCACAATTACGATGAGCTAGTCACTATGGATGCTCTCACTCGTCGCGCGTTCCTTGCGTCGCCGCCGTACTTTTTATCCTGTTGAGCGAGTGCCATTATATGTTCTTCTTTACTAATCGGTGTTTCATTTCTATCTGAGCTGAATTCGTTGAGCTTCTGCGCCCTCCAAAATCAGGGCCTTCCGTGTTCGATTTCGTCAGTGGAAAACCTTGAAACATTAATATGGCCTATATTTAGGACCCCGCGACTGGAATCATGATCTTCGCAGAAAAAAACTCAGTAGTATAGGGTTACAAGACCTTTCGAGTTATTCCCTTAGCTTATTAGTGTACAACACTAATACGCTCTAGTGTACAACAACATTTCCTCCACACAATATATTTTTTTACATACCCAACCCAATGACCACAAACTCGGCGATCCTCTGAACAGTTAATGATGGTGCCATTGTTCAGTACCATACCTTTAGGACATGTTTCGCTCCCTATAAATTTGGCTCTAAATCGGCTAATAGCTTTTTTTTGCAGGAATATTATGTACCTTTGCTCTGATAGCTGTGCCTCATCTTCGTGTTTTGTACAGATTTATGCTTAGAGCATATATCAAAGTAATTTGTTTCAATTTATTTAAATTTTTTATCAGCTCAAGATTTGATAATGCTAATAGGCCAAACACATTTTCGATGGCAGTAATCGTGACACCCTCTGTTATACGGGAGTGCAAGGGATAGAAAGAGTAGCCTAGATCAAAGATAACAATCTGTCTACAGGTGTGTTTGAATATTTTCATGTCGCAAATCTAAATTAAGATAAGGAAAATTGTGGTCAGCAATGATCTACTGCTGCACTTTCTTTCTAGGGGCAATCATACGAAGTGAGACTTGCGCCGCAATTTATTACTCCCCTCAAAAAGAGCACAATAGCTGAAAATTGAAAATTCTACAATTTTTTATTGAGGCTTTAACAAGTATTTCTATTGAATTAAGCAGTTATCAGAATGAGACTCCGTGAAAATTCAGGAGACCAGACAGTACGCGTCTGATTTCAGCATCTCTGGTCTCACGGTCCGATATAAACGCTAGAATGAAAGCCTCGTACATAAGCATGAAAAACGGAGGCGTAGGTGAAGAAAGATGAATAAATAAGACAAGCTGGTGGATACGCGGTACGCAGGCCACGAGAGAAACTGAAAAAAGATAAGACCAAACGACTTAAACGATAGACTCGTTGTCGTTGATTGACGAGATTTAGCTTTTTATTTACTCACAGATATAACGCAGTGTTCTCATCTCCTGGGTAGTGCCAAAAGTTTTGGACTAAAAGGATATGGAATATATATTTGTTTTGCTGAAATGGCATAATAACTGGCGAGTAAGTAGATTTTTTTATACTACAATCTCTTTATAGCGCTGCTCCGAGATTGCACATGCGCTATCTTGAGGTAGCGCTTTAGTACTTTATATAGTCGTTTGAGAGAATGCACAGGCTACAAATATGGAATAGATTAAATGAGAAAACCATAAGATTCAGATGTGACGACGGAACGGGATATATTTCTTTTCTCTACATTTTTAGAAAAGATCCTGACACCATTTTTGTATCCTGTGTTACTGGTGACAGAATGCGCCGTTTCGTTAGAAGGAAGAAGTTGTCTCTGAAATTCTTTTCAACTTAGCTGTATGAATGAATGCTCTTGAATATGAATTTATGCGGCTCTCCACTTAGATGAACGAGAATGAGGATTTCAGTGTTGTAAAAATGATGGTGAACATTATGCCAGAGGCTAGTTTTAGACCGCTTTAAATATTATTGTTCTTTCTTGTGGCTGGAGTGGCAGCAAAGAACTTCGCACCTCGCTGTAGTTTTAACCGACAAACTTCGCCTTACCTATGGGCGGCTTCTTACCTGAAAACTAAGCCTTCAATGAGCGTACCTTCCTTGGACTTGTTCCGCAGAACCAAATTCCAGTCTATCATTTCTCTTTTGGGAAGCCTGTGTGTTGCTGACACGTGTGGTTTTCGATGGTGGCAAATTTTAATCTTTTCGACAATGTTCCTGTTCCTTTATTTTCTCTCATCCATTTCCCTGGGTTACTTCCAAATTGACTACTAAGGGTTTCGTGTGACCCTTACTTTACGGCTCTCAAAGATTAGATTACATGTTATTTTATGTCTCCCTAACATCGACATAGGCTTTCCAAAAAGAGGAAGGAGAAAGTTACCATTTAGCTCCGTTAGGGCTCTTAAAATTTTGGGCGTGTGATATTGTGCCGCTTTTCAATTTCACACGAAGAAAGTTACATGCGGTGTTTCTAGAACTCGCGTTCTCAAAGCGGATGAGACACGCTGTGATTCATAAGTACTATCCATTATACAGCAAAGGCTTGGTTGAAAGTCTTGTCCATGGCATCGTGGACAATTTTCTTAAAACAAAGCGTTCGAAGCTCTTCTTCTCAAACATGCTAAAGAAATGTACTTCTATCACTTGATGTTCATTTTTTTAAATTTAAGTCATTTTCCGTTTGTTAATATTCGAATTTCAATTGTACTTGAACGTGGGGCTGCGCACTAAATAATAATAGTCTTTGGGTTAAGATGTTTAACTATTGCAAAGTGCAGCGTTATTAAAGGTGATTTATTCAAAAACTAATGCAACGAAATAAATTACGCCATAACTTCAAGGTTTATCCCACGCTCCTCGACGTCAGTCGACAATAAGCGATGTTTTCACCTGAAGTGATTCTTGAGTCTTTCATCTCCATCCACTCGCGCGTTCGAACATTAAAAACTATTCATAGCATTGTCACCAGCTGTAATAAAAATGGGAATAACATCAACATAGTGGCATCAATATGACGCATAAACTTCTTGGTAACAGCCATGGACTAAAATGAGTCTTTTTATACTGTATTAATCGTTTAAATTGCCTTATATACGTTTAAACCTTGTACTTGAATTACTGCGCTTCAGAAAACGTAGTTTATTTAAAATCCAAAGAAAGAACAGGAAAAACTTTTTAGATTAGACGTCTTTCTTCAAAAACTTTACCTCGACAGTTTTCGAGCAGTGCATCGCTCATCATCCGTGCGAAGTGCATTAGGAAAAGTGTTCATTGAACATAAAATGGACAGACATGCTTATTTTATAGAAATGCGACTAGATTGAACGTATAACAGGAAGTATAAGAGAGCTACGTAAAACAAAAATTTCTAACAAGGTAGAGTGTACAGAGCCCGATGACAAGTAAGCCTATACAAATTTTGACTAAAGTAAACAGATTGCGTAGGAAAACCAAACCAAATGCTTGAACTAAAGTATTTATTTCTTGGCACACACGTATCACGCCTATGGACCGTAAGCTTTCTTATATGAACTAAAATATATCAAGACAATCTCATATCACTAGGGTTGCACCGGGCTAAAATTTTGAATCAGTCTGACGCACAGGGTGGTCAGAGGTATTTGCACGATCTCTGATGTTACCTCGAAGAGAACTTGTGACATGTCTGCTGGTGCGGTAGGACGCACTTCGATGCTCTGCGGTGCGCGTGTGGGAATGGCGACTCTTGTCTACACGAGAGGCTGCCTCGCACTGTATGGCTACTCTACACTCCTTTGCTCAGTACCATACATGGGGCCTGGTCCGTTGCTCTAAACAAACTTCTTATTTTGAAATTGTTACGATAAATAACTGCGGTTAGTATGTATATGTTAAAGACTTGTAAAACATCGATTGTATTATTCCATTGGGGTTTAAATTAGTGTAAGTCAGGCAACAATAAATTACTTTATACGGGCAGAAAAATACAGCATTGCGGTTTTGATATGAGCCATTTACCTTTATTTTCAGACTATAACACCAGAGAATACAGATACCTATTATGGAAAAGAGACTGGCTAGGAAGGCTAACTCTCTAGTAAAGGGAAAATATGTAGTTCAAACAGATTTTGCTCACGCGGAAGAATAGACAGTTTACCAAAATAATTAATTTTAACCCGAATGAGATTGCAGAATTAAATTTCTTTTTTCAGGAAAAACGGGTTTTCTATATAGACCAGCAGAGGAAAAATTTTGATGGTTTGTGACATTCACATCAGACCATGACGAGCAATTATTTTGTTCCACTTCATGCGTGAAAAAATTGAACGGGTTGCGCATAGAGACACAGCAGATGTCCTAATATGGGGAATAGAAATAACAGCACTTCAAAGTTATGACTCAAATATTTTTAAATAATTTTAGAAAATTTTCAAGAAATGTAGATAAACTAAATCTCCATATGCCAGATACATCGTTACATGGGTTTACTATTTTGTTAAATAATTTCTTGTATGAAAATTACAAAATTAATTATAAAAAATTAATTGATGGGTTATCCCGGTGGCGATAAGTTGAAGAACAATTTAAAAATTCCAAGATTTAGCCTGCACAACTTTATCATTCATATAATTGTTGGAACCATTATAAAGCCAAATGATGACGTTACTGGTAAAGTTATGTCTGTATTCCGGGAAAAGAAATAATCTTGGTAAATTAAAAGGAAAGACCAACGACAGAAATCGCCACCATTGTATTTACATCTAAAACGATTTTCTTCGTGTCATAACCAGGTATAAAACATTTGAAAAGCTAGGCGCAAACTCGAAGATCGCAACACCGAAAACGTCTGCACGAGATAATTCTCAGAATTCTATAGTAGCTCGAAAAATTGTTTTCTGATAGCAACAATCTCTCGTTAGTTGAGCGAAAAGACGAGGAATACTATCACAAAGAAAACAGTTTATCGCATGGGACGAAATATGGGATTGCACGGGTGCTGTCTGGCAAACCTCTCGTTGCAAAGGAATGGCCAAAATACTCATCTCGATTTTGCGACAGCTAAGTTCTTTGGACTGATACACAATGGGATAAAAAATAAAGGAAAAAGAAAGGAAAAAAACGTTTATTTCCAAAAATGTTGGTATATGAGATGCATTACAACATATTGGATTTAAAAAAAAATTAAATAAAGCATCCTTAATTCATAGACAAACCATACGAGGCGTACTAATAGACTAACCATATCAGGGGCTAATTGGCGTGTCGAGGGATAATTATGATATTGAGAGAAACAACAAAATATCATCTCTTGGATATTTTATGCACCAAGATATAACCGAAAACTTATAAATAATTTAAATACTACTTGAAAATTCTTCGAAATTCCTCAATTTTTAGTTGAAGCGAAATAGAAGACAAAAAACGCTTTACCGAAGCAGATTGAAACACCGCCGTAAATGGTTATCAAGTAGTGAGAAAAGGTTAGTCAAAAAGTATTTTATAAAAAACATTACGCAACTCAACACGTACATCTAGAAATGCGTAAACAAACATGCATGCAAAATGAAATTCACAGCTTGTTCAACATACGGACAAAACGATAATTTTTTCACGATTCAGATGTTCAAATTGCGCTTTATTTCATTTGTCTGTTTATAGATTTCATTTTTTCTATTCACAGAAACGCCCTCTGTTGTCTGTTTATAGATTTCATTTTTTCTATTCACAGAAACGCCCTCTGGGGTAGTGATAGATCTATTTTTAAATCATTTAGCATGTGCTATAAAATCATTTACTAGACTATCGAGTTATTTCTGAAATATGGTTCAGTGTTAACTGGTCGTAGAGCATTAAGCGAAATGTAATGGGGCTTGAGGTTTTGTGTTTACGCAAAAAATAGAAATAGAAACATAATATATATATATAAATATTGCACTCATATATATATATACGTGCATAAATATATACGTATACACTCACATACACACACACACATATTCACATACATACGTATTGAAAATTAATATAAGAAAAAATGATAAACATAACAACCGTCTTCCTCCTACTACATCAAAAATGACAGTCGGGCCCAGAGTAATCGTAGGAAACTACTTAAAAATAAAATAACTAAAAGGAAAAAGACTTCGAAAAACGTTAAAATGATCCAGTTTCTAATTTTCTAAAAGAATTTTAAGGGTAAGGGTCAGTTACAGTTTGGAAAAAAAGGAGAGCTCACTTCAGAAACGAATCGAAGTTAAACGTGTTCGGTCTGATGGTAAAATTTATGGACGAAGCAGAATAGGGGAAAGATTATCCCCACGATGCGTTAAACAGTCAACTTAGAAAGTGGTAGTGTGATGGTGTAGGAATGGTGCTTCAGCATGAGTGGGTGTCATCATCCATTTCCATGGAAGAAGTTTGTGAGCAACGTGGAAGAAAACAGAAGTTTATGAAGAGTTTTTTCGCCAAGATGTTCAGCCGAACTCGCATTTTAGCCGCGGCAACCTGCCATTTTTATGCAAGATGACGTAGGAGGTATGGAAAGTTCTGCGTTTTCGTCAAGAAAAAGTGCTTAATTACTCTAATAGTGTGACCAGCTCAGATTCCTCACTTGAATCATATCAAAAGTGTTTGCAAGATTATATTAAAGAGGGTTCAGAAAAGAAATTCTCAAAATCAAGATCATTCGGGGCATTTAGTGAAATAAGGAGGGGATGATTGCTGTTTTTTCCCAGAAATTAATAATAGTATGTGATCGACGATGCAGTGAAATGATAGACAATAAAGCGATGTGTACTTGATGTAAAAGTGAATGTCGAAATTTTCAAATACATTGCTATTTTCATCGACTTTTTCTTCTTTTTACCATTGGGTACTTCATCAATATTGTTCAAAATTCAAATGTTGTGTCAAAATCGTTGTAAACCGTGTTATATTGTATCTAGTTCAAAGAGACCGAGTTTATCTACACTTTTTTTGAAGTTTCCCCGTAAAATTTTCCCATAATTGTTAGTGTTCTTAATAAATGAAGTTTCGTGGAATTCCAATGCGAAGAACAAAAGCGTTTCGTCTACATGACGGTGCTTTGAGATGAACTTGAACTGCGAAGGGCAGTCGTCCACCCAATGACATGTGCAGGTGGAGGCGAGACGCAACCTTCCATTGGGTGGCTCTATATGCTCATAAATTTAGCCGTTGAAATTAAAAATGTTATCCATAGTACAAAGTTTTACGTGCGTTTCAAATTGAGCTTTGTGGAGCCCTCTATATAAGTCAGAGTTATTAACAAATATTTCGTACAATCAAGTTGACAGTTTCAGTTAAAGAAAATTTATTTAAAAAAAACATTACGTGATCATTTACTTGAAACATTTGAATTAAACTAAGCTTCTGGTTTGCTTTTCCTGAACAATCCGTTCATCCTAGTCTAAAGTTCCGAAGTATCTGTTCATTCTAGTCGAAATTTCCTGAGCAATCTGCTCATTCTAGTTCAAGTTTCCCGAGCCTGTGCAATCTGTTCATTCAATTCTGAATTTGTACACGCTTAACAATAGGTCATTAATTGCACACACTCTCTCCATAGTCTGTACAGCTAGAAATTTTAGTTTTTGTTATTGCCCTCTTCTACCCACTGCTATGCTTTAATCTTATACGAATTTCATTTTCACGTGTCTATTTATTGTGGAATTAATACTCTTTTTTTGTAGTCTCTGATGATTTTGACCTGTGGTGCACTAAAAAGCTCTAAAGATAAAGTATTGAAAATCTTTCGTGCTTCTGCTTGCGGCTTTGAGGAAGAAGAAGCTTTCTTCTGACAGCCGTTTGTGGTGGAGAGCAAGAAATTTTGAGCCTGGATGCTGTAGTACTTTCTATTTTTCGTTTTCTGTTTGGCAGCTGCAATTTTTTAGGTTTTGTTATGTTGCTTAACTCAAATTGTCTAATTAAGCATGTTTGAGCCTCTTACCAGACCTGTGTTAACATTTAAATTGTTTAAATTAACCTTACTTGACGCATTCACGTTTATCAATTAAATTTGAGCTATCTTTGCTTTGGCAGTGGCATGTAGCCTTTTATAAGTTGGTCTGGTTCCTCTAAGTTATTTTCTCTTATTTAAAGCAATCTCGTTCTGTGTCTTGAAGCGCCTCGACCCGGCTCCTGGAGCCTCTTGAACAAGAATTTGTAGTGGACGCCTCAGCCGCACTTCAGTCTAAATTTCATAAATTATTAAAACCATCTTCTAAAAATTGAATAAAGTTAAACGCAATCATTCTTAAACTTTTAGATTACTATTGTCGTTCAACATTACCCCTAAATCTATTAAAATTTGACCAAAGAAATACTTCGACAAGAAGGAACGGCGTTTTTCACGTAGAACCATACCGCAAGTTCATTCGTTCCGGAAGTTCTGGAAACGTTTTTCCGCTACACTGAGTATATAAAGCCGGCTTTCCGGGCAGATTCGTCATTTACGTAGAGATTCTCCTGTGTGTAGTGCTTGGGCCCCAGAGGGGGCATTTGTAAGTATCAAGTGTTAATGTTAAGTGTTTTATTATATATATTAACATGTCTGTGTAGTGAGAGCTCATTTTTGTGATTAACTTAGGAACATTCACTATGCTTCCTCTGTGCCGGTGTTAGTTAGGCACAAGCTTCAAGCTCACTGCCCCATCTTTGTCATTGTTTCCTTTTGTCTTTGCTAAAACACTATAACCTTGTTTCCATCCTTAGTTTGTTTATATCGTTGTGCCTTTTTATATACTACTACTTTTTATATGTACTTTTGCTGCGCCTAGAAGCAATTTTCGCTTATAGAGGCTTCACCTTTTCTCATATTTACTTTTGGTACATTATTGAATTGCCTCAGTGCTGTAGCTATTTTACTTTAGCTGTTAGTTCATTTGGATTATACACTCAGTCGTGTTGCTGCTTGTGATATCAGGATAGAGCTTATGACCAGTTGATCTTGAACACCGGTTCTGGGTGTTAAGATGATTCAGGCTGCAACTCGGGCGCTAGAGCTGCGCACTGCTTTTAGCACTAGACTTCTACCATTGTTCTCCTTGTAAGCAGCAGACTGCAACGAGTCTTGCACATGTGTATGAATAGACTCGTTATCGTACAAATTAATCCAGCACGATGTCCCTTGACAGGATCTACTGGACCACACATTCCATGCACTCACAAACACGTATGGGGCCAAACCCTAACCCCTTAATTGCAGCCACTCTGCATCAAGAAATCAAGGAGCTTACCTCCTCCAAGTTTCTCCTCCTATCTAAACTTACTAAACTGGAAGGCCTGCATCCCTGCAGCTAAGCCGCTAAAATCTCCAGTTGAGACTATTGGGTCGAGAGCCTCCATTCTCACCGAATTTACTCAACCGTTAAGTTTCCCACTTAACGTCGGTACCTCCCACACCTTACACCATCCTCAACTTCACACTCCAGTACACGCTTCCACAAGCCTGAGCTGAACGCATCGTCTGAAGTTCTTCAACCGCCTCAGACTCTCCCCAAGAACGTCTCGAACTAAAAATCAAGCCTTGCACTTCGGCGTTCAACCTCAACTTTAATAAACCCCAAAGGCGAGCTATTCTGTTCTCTCATTCTCCCCGCGTGGTGGCTGTATGGTGGTTTTTATTGTTCTTGTTGATTATTAGACGCTTGAAATATTGCGTCCGAATGTTGCGATATGAGAAAGGGGTGGGGTTTAGGACCCCCTTCCCAAACGCTGAGGGAATTTCAACCCCCGCACAATTTGAATATTTTAGTTTCATGCTTGCGAACACCTGCATACCAGACATGGAGAATAAAAGAATTTAAAAGATTAACATGAATTTATTTTTGAACACGTGGATTTGAATACGACACATGAAATGAAAGATTCAGGCTCGAGAACTATTGAATGCCAGCGAACGATCACAAGATTTAACGCGACTTAGCATTTCCTGGCAATCGTCAAAAGGGGAGTTAACGCACACAAAAACCCGAAATTAGAAACATAAAATGAACATTCTGGCTAGCGCACACAGGAAATAAATGGTCATTTCAATAAGAATAGAACCTTGAATAGAACCAAGGTGTCAAATAAAATACACTTCGCATCTTACCCAACACAGAATTCGAACATGAGCCAATCGCCCGCATGACACGAATCACATTCGATTGCACGCCGCTCGGAACGCACTATTCTATGTGCTGGCTGTACTAGAACTTTCACACCTAAAAATCACATTTCTGAGTTTTTCAAACAGTAACTAGGTATCAAACTTTCTTGCTATTGTAGTTCGCGATGACTCAATACACTTCCGATGCTGCTTGAAGAATTTACGTAGTGCGGCTCAGACCGCCCCCTCGGCGCCGATGTTCCCCCTTCACTCGTCGGCCGGTCGTGGCTCCGAAGCGCTGCGATGCTTCAATGCTTTGTGCTGAAGTTCCTTGTGCGCCCGGGATTGATGTAGAAGCGTTTCGAATGCTTTCATGATGCACGGGTACTGGGAGGCTTTCTCCGTGATGCTGAGGCGCTTAGTGTAGCCGTTGTCGCAACATTAACGCTTCATGAGGCTGAGACGCTTCGGGTAGCCGTTGCTGCAATGTTGACGCTTCGTGAGGCTGAGGTGCTTCGCGTAGCAGTTGCTGCTAAATTGGAGCTTCGACGATTTATGATGGACGACGTTCCCTTTCTTGAAAATTTCGATGTGCTCACTATGCTCAGATATTTGATTTGCAGATTATGTTGAAGGCACACCAGCAGTGCGCCTGCGCGCCCGCTTGCGCGCCCCTCTTCCGCACTCGCTTCGTCGTAAAAGAATCTTGATTATCCTCTTCTCACTCCTTTTAAGTGTGTTGCCTCTTTCTTCCTCGAAGGATCTGGCTTCTTCCAAGCTACAGCGAAAGTCACCCGATTCGTTGGAAACTTGCCGGTCCTGAAGTTTTGCCTATGATTGGTTCGCGGTCGACACATGTCCACGTGTGATGTCTTCGCGAGCTCTCGTGATTGGTCCATGTGTTGCGTCCCTCTCTTGATCCCTCACCCCTTCGAAGTTCCCCCTCGCCTACACGGCGCTGTCTTACATTCTCACGCCTAGTCGACGCCGGCCTAACGGTCAACATTCCTTTGTCGTAGCCCCGCATAATGTTATATACGCAAAATGTACTAAATATGTTGTAGATTTTCGGGATTTAGCCAAAAAAAAATTATCACGTAAAAATAAAAATATCATCTAATATGAGCACAGCTTTTCGTGATTTGTCCAAAAAAAATATCATGTGAAATAAACATACATATTTCGTAACACATACCCCTCTCGTCCCAGAAAATTTGGGCCAACTGCAAGGTTGGTTCAAATTTTATTTAACCGGTAATTACATATACCACGAAGTAATTCATTACATTACAAATTAGGAAATGTTCCCTTATGATTCAATCCCTTCAATTTCATTTTAACATCAAAATTCCCTTACATATATCTCGTTGTGATCTGCCTACTGCGATACACTGAGGGTTATGCGTTTATTCCTACAAAGTTTTCATTTATTAATACCTGACACACTAACCATTGGTTTAAACCAGATTTCTCACACACATTATTATACGACGCAAAGAAAAGAACACAGCAAACATAACACATATATCGGACACCTAGACACAAGAATATTGAAACACACACATGACATTTATTATTTTCGGCTTGCCTCCGGCAACACCAACGACATTGGAGATTGTTTAATAGGCGTGTTCATAACGAGGCAATACATTATCGCGCTTATAAGCCACCTAACCCCATATCTCAAATTTTGGGGCGATATTTCACCCTTGAATATCTTCTTATTTATCCTCAGCTCGTTCTCCTTTCGAGCAGTGGTGCATCATTATTATTATCATCCTCAACGTCATTATCAGCCTTATTATCAAATTTTCTCGGCAAACGTTATCATCAAAGGGGGGGCCCCCTGGGTAATCAGGATTTGTAACATACTAATATTTCATTGTAGATTTATTCAAGTACTTTATCCTTGCGTCACGCTATCGGCGCGAAAAAAAGTTCGTTAACATTATCCTTGCGTCGCGGTTTACGCGGAAAGCAGACATCGCGTTTTCGCGGAAAATCTGTAGATTCCATCGTCGGCGGTCGTCAGCTCTAGATCATTTCTGATAATAAACCTACTTTCAGAGATCAACTTCATGAGTAACGCTTTTTTACGCCTAACTTTCTCACTTTGGTGATCGAGAGACTGCGTACTGTTTAGTTCCTCCATATACTAGTTGATTTCTCGCATTCGTTTCAAGCCTGCTCAGATTGGGCAGAAGTGAGTCACAAGAATTTCTAATTAAATTAATTGAGTACAGGTATCCATAACGAACTACAGACAAAGTCAACAATACATCGACGGTGTCGCTGATCAGTTACTTTCACCTAACTTCCTAAAAATGGATACAAAAAGATAACATATGCACAGACGAGAGAGTTACCAGGTCGGCCGACATCCCGTGTGCTCTTATAAAAATATAGAGTGTTAACATTCATCAGACGTACGCCACACTGCCGTGCACTGCAGTTATAGGCGATCCAATTACTCGTCAACACCCACAAAATCATGAGAAAATTACAATCACATCCTAATTCACCTGATTTACCCAGCCTTTGAAACAGTTTGGCCTTTATTCATGTTATGTCATTCCACTCGAAGAAACGTCGTTGAACTTTCATGATATCATCAATGTATTTACATAACTCGGGAGCCTGCAGTATGTTTGCCGTTCAATGACGGAGACAGTGTTGTATCAGCTTAACATAACTATTATACAAAGAAAATTAAATTAGCATATCCATCGATGTTGGAGTACAAACAGTGCGAGTGCCATCAGCATCCCTATGGGAAGGGAACAACCAAAACTTCCACACATGAACGCTGCGACAACTCACACCAAATTGTATCCAAAGTCAGTAAGTCAATCAGGTGGTCTAAATCCGGTAAACATCGCAGTTACTCAAACTCAGAAAATAGGACATGGTTTATTTCTTCAGCTGCGCCACTGCAAATGTAGGTCAAATCCGCAGTTCCCATTCTCGTTCCCTCACTCAACGTTCACCAGGCGTAAGAGAGCCAAAGTTCCCAGCAACGCTCATAAGAGATTCAGAATTAAGGAACAGTTCTTATCCTATAACACTTAAAAATTAATGAACTATCACCAGCACCTCAAAATTCACGAGAGTCCACCTGATCGAAAGACGCAACAAGAAAAACCAGCAAACATTCCTACGTGAAATTCAGTGCAAAGGATTAAGTTCATCTTATTATACTACGATGCCGTGTAATTTGTGAAATAATTTACAATTTCTGCAGGGAACCCTTAATGATATTCGCGCATTTATTAATCTACTTGTTCCTTATCCAGCCTGCCCAGGGTCTGACCTTCTCGACATCACCAACACAAGAAACCTTTGCATTACTTACTCTGATTTTTTTTATTTAGCTGATACAGGAATAGCACAGGGGATTTTTCTTTGCAAATTCTACAACTCGTAAAAAAAACAGAGACACCAAAAAAACGAGCTGTACTATTTTAAAGTCCAATTCCCTGCCATTGAAGTTCAACACATTTTTAAATAATAACACCAGTAATATTGCTTCTTCATTTCCTATAGCATTCTATATTCTTGCGTTCACACAATACCACACGAGTAATTAATAGATGAGGCTCAACGAACGCAAAATTTCTTATTGCCCTGGGATCAGAACAGTAATAAAACTTACACACGTCTCCTCCGCTTCGCATCCTCCATCTCTAGCACACGCATTAGCACAAAATTACCGTTTATTCATTACACTGCGCAACTATCATTCTTTACTAAAAATTTTCCAACAAAATCAAGGCTTCACTTCAATATATTGTATACTTTCATCGTAGAAAATAGCATATTCCAATGAGCTCAATTTATTCAATACAGTTATGTGGACACATTCTCGATGTAACCTCGCAATTCGCTTGGAATTGCGGGCGAAATTGTTACCATCATTTTATTTAAAAAAAATATGAAGATTCAAATAATGTTCCCTCACTGAAAATGAAATTCACGCATAGAGCATTGGGAATGAATGCATAAATCATCAATTTAACTTCGTAACTCATGAGTTTTACTGAGGCGGAGTGAATAAACGCACCTGAGGGTTCGTAGATTTTCACATCAGTAACGTCAAAAAGGAATCCTGTTTCACACTCGAAATAATATGAAAGCTTCATTAAACCCACTTGCAGACATAGAAAAAAATATTATCTTGACTTCAATACACGATTCCGTTGATAAAGCTTATTCCTCGGGGATATGCACCTCCTTAAAAATTGTATTGTTTTATCCACGTGTTCTCGATAATCCTAAGTACACTTAATGTAAAATTTTTTTTTTACAACTAGAGGAACTGGGATTTATTCACACTTAATTACTACGCCTAACACGGTTGGCATTTTGCAAAAAAATTGATATTTTTCCAGCACTTTATCTGAATAGCTGTGTGATTCAATAAAGATCTTATGCCAAAGATATTTGAGAAAAGTAAAAAAAAATCATTTTGAAATAATGGAATTCAGCAACAGATCAAAACAAAATTCACTTTTCACTCTAGAACACTGGAGTTTAGCATGATTTTGGGAATTTAGAAAATATTAACACATGAATTTACTTTAATGGTCACACGTGTAGGCTTTATTCCTATATCTTAAGTCGATCATTAAAACTAGCACGAGAACTGAATACGCAGCCTCTTAGTAGATTCTCACTCACTCTAAAAATATGCACTGTGTCTAATTCTATATTTCTTGACACCGCCACCTAATTCAATCTACTCCGATGATTGAGAAAAGTAAAAATTTACCCTGTCTATAATAGCAAGAAAAACTAATTTTCCAAAATTTTCATCATTATTTGCCAGAAGATATTAATCATTGTAATTCAAATACTCCCACATTAATGAGTGAATTATCAAGTGAAAATTATTTATGTAGCTAAGCTTGTTAGAGAACAATTACATAGATGAAATTCACTCCAGATTTCACAAAAATTCTCAAATTATTTTTCTTTGCTGGGTTATAATACAACTGAACTTGTTCAGTTATTCGATATTTCTGAGCACCATACGACGTACCAATTTGTTTTAAATTTAGACCGATGTAAGGCGGTTTCCACTAAATTACGGCATTAATTTCCGGGCCATCGTTCTAGGTGTAAAAATCAATGAATATTAAGAAATCAAAGCATCCTGGAAACATTAAATTAAATGCAGCATACTGAAAATTTTAATATCAAATACATATTCAAGACAAGGCTCAGAACGAGTACCAATTTAGCGAGGCTGATCTTATGGGTTCAAGGTATGCTGATCATATTCTCATCACAACAGCACTCAACATGATTCCTCCAACTGCAGAATGAAAGAGTTAAAGAAAATTAGTCCCGGGTTCAGCACTTCAGAACTCGAAACTTTTATGTTAGTTTATCATGTACAAATTTCGAATGTAAACTCGAGGTTGTTACTCTAAATTTGGGGTGAAAATTCAATGAGAGGGAAAATTTTAACTTAAGCAACTCAAGGTCATGAAAAATAAAGTACAGTAAGCAATGTTGATCTTTGAACTGTTCCTCGTCTTTAGAAAGTTCCATGCTATGGAACATACAATACTGATACTGCATACTAAGTTATTCACTCCAACCAGCTACTCAGAAAGGTCTAGCGTTAGCGATGAGAAGCCACTTTTATGACTCTGAAATCCGGTGCGAACAGCCGCGGTAAGCCTCTAGGCTAGAATTTACTTTGGAAATGGAATTGTACTTCAAAAATGTCCCGAAAAATGGCACATCAAGACACATACATTTAACATTGAGCACTTGATAAACCGAACTTTATATTCAAGAGAGCGTTACACACACAAAAATTTATGGACTATGAAATGACTATTTGAGAGAATTTTCATGCTGTTTACATAGATATCAGGCTCACACTGTGCTAGTCACAATTTTATCCTGTGCATGATCGAAAGATATATGTATAAAAAAATTTTTAGAGGTAGTTCTATGTAACTTCTATCTCAGCAAAATGCTGCATATTTTATTCATTCACGCACACCGATTACTTCTACTCATAACACATTGAACTGTGATTTTCCAACGGAAGAATGAAAATTTTAATTGTCATGACTCACTTCAGCATTTGACAAGATTGTGATGGTTTTGCAAGTCCAATAAATAAAATAATTCAATAAAAGAAGCATTCAACTGATACACTAGATGTCATGACAAATTTGAGCCAAGAATTCAATACTGATATTTGAATCGTTCACTGTGTTAGGAGAGTTTCCATAGAAATGTGGCATTCAATCTTTACTTGACTTAGTGAGCGCTCTCTAATCACCTAAATTTGAGCCAGACGCGCTGTGGTTGAGTCGCTGAGCCACAAATTCCTATGCATTTATGACTCCAGCTCAATGGCAGGCAATTACACCACGGAACTGCAGTTCCTCAAGGAAAGGCTCACAGCCACAACTTTCGGCTGTGCTCCACGGCTTGTTATTGAAATGAATTAAACCACAAAGAGCAAGCGAAGCATAATACCGGATCAATCTTTGCAAAACGATTGAACAATTATCTGAATTCTTTCTTGAGGGATCATTACAAAATTGTATACTTTTTAGGCAACTGAAAATGATGAAAAGAAAATTTCTCCATGCTAATATACAGTCAGTACGCTCGCATAGTACAATTAATATTTTTCCTGTTGCGATATGAGAAGCGGGTGGGTTTAGGACCCCCTTCCCAAACGCTGAGGGAATTTCAACCCCCGCACAATTTGAATATTATACTTTCATGCTTGCGTACACCTGCATACCAGACATGGAGAATAAAAGAATTTGAAAGATTAACATGAATTTTTTTTTGAACACGTGGATTTGAATACGATACGTGAAATGAAAGATTCAGGCTCGAGAACTATTGAATGCCAGCGAACGATCACAAGATTTAACGCGACTTAGCATTTCCTGGCAATCGTCAAAAGGGGAGTTAACGCACACAAAAACCCGAAATTAGAAACATAAAATGAACATTCTGGCTAGCGCACACAGGAAATAAATGGTCATGTCAATTAGAATAGAACCTTGAATAGAACCAAGGTGTCAAATAAAATACACTTCGCATCTTACCCAACACAGAATTCGAACATGAGCCAATCGCCCGCATGACACGAATCACATTCGATTGCACGCCGCTCGGAACGCACTATTCTATGTGCTGGCTGTACTAGAACTTTCACACCTAAAAATCACCTTTCTGAGTTTTTCAAGCAGTAACTAGGTATCAAACTTTCTTGCTATTGTAGTTCGCGATGACTCAATACACTTCCGATGCTGCTTGAAGAATTTACGTAGTGCGGCTCAGACCGCCCCCTCGGCGCCGATGTTCCCCCTTCACTCGTCGGCCGGTCGTGGCTCCGAAGCGCTGCGATGCTTCAATGCTTTGTGCTGAAGTTCCTTGTGCGCCCGGGATTGATGTAGAAGCGTTTCGAATGCTTTCATGATGCACGGGTACTGGGAGGCTTTCTCCGTGATGCTGAGGCGCTTAGTGTAGCCGTTGTCGCAACATTAACGCTTCATGAGGTTGAGACGCTTCGGGTAGCCGTTGCTGCAATGTTGACGCTTCGTGAGGCTGAGGTGCTTCGCGTAGCAGTTGCTGCTAAATTAGAGCTTCGACGATTTATGATGGACGACGTTCCCTTTCTTGAAAATTTCGATGTGCTCACTATGCTCAGATATTTGATTTGCAGATTATGTTGAAGGCACACCAGCAGTGCGCCGGCGCGCCCGCTTGCGCGCCCCTTCGATACTTGCCCCTCTTCCGCACTCGCTTCGTCGTAAAAGAACCTTGATTATCCTCTTCTCACTCCTTTTAAGTGTGTTGCCTCTTTCTTCCTCGAAGGATCTTTCTTCTTTCAAGCTACAGCGAAAGTCACCCGATTCGTTGGAAACTTGCCGGTCCTGAAGTTTTGCCTATGATTGGTTCGCGGTCGACACATGTCCACGTGTGATGTCTTCGCGAGCTCTCGTGATTGGTCCATGTGTTGCGTCCCTCTCTTGATCCCTCACTCCTTCGAAGTTCCCCCTCGCTTACACGGCGCTGTCTTACATTCTCACGCCTAGTCGACGCCGGCCTAACGGTCAACATTCCTTTGTCGTAGCCCCGCATAATGTTATATACGCAAAATGTACTAAATATGTTGTAGATTTACGGGATTTAGCAAAAAAAAAATTATCACGTAAAAATAAAAATATCATCTAATATGAGCACAGCTTTCCGTGATTTGTCCAAAAAAAATATCATGTGAAATAAACATACATATTTCGTAACACGAACACCGTCCTCAACTCTTTCTGAGATTGCAAATCATTGAAACTCAACGTGCGTTAACACGCGCTGGTGACCCTTTTAAATTGCTTTGCTCTTCAACCATCACATAACTAAATTGAGTTCCTCAACTTTGGGCGAACTTTAGATTGGTGACCCACAACTTCAGACTCTGATTGTAAAGTAATTATTCAGCTGAAGTTGAATTATTCGGCCTACCCGAGCAACTTCGAATTTTTGAAATTTAATGTTCATGGTAATTAATTGCTGAATAAAGATTAAAATCGTACTGACATATTAAAAGTTGAAAAGGATATAATCGTTTCGATTATCTAATAGCTGGCATCTTACTTGATCTCGTTTCTCTTAACCCAGAACGAATCTAAACTGTTATCACGGAGTCCTTTGATGATGGCAGTCAACGTCCGATTCTTCTCAACGTTTTTATTGGAGCAGTGCTTTAACAACTAACCTTCTGCTAAGAAGATCTCCGGTCACTGAGAATGTTTTTTATCGGAATTAATTAATTAAATAGCTAAAAAGGACGCTATTGTGCGCTAATATAAGCGGTTTGACTTTTGTTAAACATCTCGGGAAAAGAGATTCAAGTTTTTCCAAGTTGTTCGTTCCATTCTTGAAAATAAATGTTTGAACTGTGTTACTCTAAATTATTAATTCCTCAAAAAATGTTGAAAAACGACGTGTTAAGTGGTTTATTTTTTCTTGTTTTTATTTTGTGATTTTTAAAAATACTGTATTGTCTAGAATAAAATAGGTTGAGAGGTGTTGATGATGACAATGTCATTGATAAATATTTTAAATATTAATAAGACCCGAAATGAATTTATGTATTCACACAAAACGTTGGGAATTAATTCATATACTCGTACATCACCACGTGATCGTTGACTCTGCGAAGTTTCACGAGAGGAATAAATAATAACGAACTATTCATTACTAAACATCAGGATTCGATTCGGAGAAAGTAGTGCAAAAGAAACTTCTTAGGATGTCTACTCAGCATTGAGATGTTCATGATTACTGAAGCAGAACGTGCAGAAACCTAATGAGTGCTCTGCTGCAGCACAGCACCAAGTCCGTTGTGCGGGCCGACGGCGCAACATCCTCAAGTGTACACGCTGCAGTTCCTCGACATGGGTCCAGTGGTTACATGCTGCGGTCGGCTCTCCTCTCCTCCTCTCCCTGGGTCCAATAAGAGGGCAGGGATTTTGGTCTCAGCACGGTAATATTCAAAGGCAATCGAACCTCAGCTTTCCCGGGATACAAGAGCTAGGGACACCGGAACCGACCACGACACGATTTCCGTATACTCGCATTTAAATCGGGCTATAGCATGTGCATTAGTCAGAGCTGTTAGATTTTTACTTGCGGCGGGCGAACTTTTTTTGATGAAGGTTACGAGAAAAGACTAAAAATAGTACCCGTGAAAAGAAAAAAAGTTGGACAGTGATCGAAATTGCTTGTCGCCTAGAGGTGGAGCATCGAGTGTATACTGGAAACACCCCTAATAGCAGACAATCCACACTTCCCGTAGTGCCAGCGCGCTCAAACTTGATGAGCGTATAAAGCGGAAAATTCTAAGACCTACGGACCCCTTTCCAGGCCCCTAGACCCCATAGGAGACCCCCCAGAAGGTCAAAAAATGACGAAAATAGGGTCATTTCAAACAGGAAGAACTTTTTCATCGCGGCTTTGGAGGAGATCAATTTGTCAGAACTAGTAGAGAAAATGTCGGGCTTTATGACGGTGTGGTCGGTAAGTCGAAAAGTATTGAGAAAATGTTCAAATGAATGAAGAAGTTTTGGTAAAAAACGCGCGTTTTTGAAGGCTGACTTTGGCCGCCATTCCTCGCGTTTTTACCCGGCGTTCACGTTACAAAACTTGATAGAATGTAGATTAAATCTTTTTCTCACATCTAGCAAGTGTGTGAAGCGTCAGCTTTGTTAGTTTTCTCAAAAAAAGTGATTTAAAAGCGCCCAATTTTGTCGGAAATATCACGAAAAAAAAGCGAGAAGGGTGCGTCGCACAGGAAAAGTTATTTAACACTTTTTGCTTCTTATCAAACGGTACTTTACATAGGTTTGGCGTTGTTCGATATTATGCGAGGTTTTAAAAATATGCGGAAAAAACTGGGTTTGGACGTAATTTTGACTTTTCTTACCCCACTTACGCCTCCTTCTTTTTGAGGGCTTTGAAAAACACTGTAGCAATGCGTCTTGACGAGATATTTCGAATGATACCTGTCTCAAAGTCGTGGGTTTTCAAGTTTTTGAGGAAAATTGAAAAAACATCTACATGGATCTTATTTTGAAGCGAAAAGAGGCTGTGAAAAGATTATTCAAGCTCCGCAGATTTGTTACACGGATTATTTCCTTGTGCGCATTGAAGTTTCTATAATCGAGACCATGGGTGACACTGCGTTGAGGCGCCTGCTCAACTTTTGAAGGCTGTATATGGATGTCGAACACCAAGACGCTGATGTTTTCACGTTTTTCGAGTTTGATGCGATACATTTGGAGTGACTATCAAGGTTCAAAGTTTTGCCCAATTTTTTCGCCATTTGAAGCCCTGTTGCAAACATTTTTTATAGGTCTACAGTGTTCTTAGAGTTAATAGAAATTAATTTTGGCTTAGAAGTAAACACTGTAACTCGCTTCTTTCGCTTTCAGATTCGCATAACTATTATTCATGACTAGAAATTCACCCGTTTCAAGTGTTTAAAAAAACTGTTTATCCTGGTTTCACAGGGAACTTTATATGGAGAACAAATGTGTTTAGAATTTGTGACTTATCTTATGGTAGTATTATTTCAATTCTAACAGAGAAAATCTTTCTGTTTAGCGTTCTGATTTCGCTGCTTGTGTAGGTCCATGAATTTTCGACAAATTTTCACACCTGTATGGCTACTTTCAATTGCAATATCTCAGAGGTTTAGTGTTTGAGACGTGAATCTTCAGCTGCTTTGAATAGTGGTACCATTAGTAATTAGGTTGAAGCAAAATAACGTGCCATAAGTCGGAAACCAGCTCCAGGATAGAGGCGTAAATATTGCTTATTATTCGTTGTTAAGAGAAACGATGGTCATTCGTTGGAGGTGCCGAATTTAGTTCCGTTTTTTTTTGTATTTTGGTTGAGATACGGGACGTCGAAATGTCACCATCGTGTTGAGAATCAATTGTTCTATATACTGAATTATATTTAAGTCTGATCATCGTGGAAGTTACTTCGTAGATTGAGGTGAAATGTGCGTTATGAGTATTTTTAGACGCGAAAAATTATGCAAATACTCGCCTGGTATTTGGAAGATTCCTATGTTCTTTCAACCGTCAAATATTTGGGTACCGCAAATTCTGCGTACTGATATTGGTTTATACCGAAAACAAGGCGTTTTCGTTTAAGTTTCGGAACTGAACGAAAATTAAGTTTAATGAAACTTCGAATTCGTCATCTCTATACAGATGTAGCTGCTAAATTGTTTTCGTTCGGCACAGCTTTACGTGCGTATTTGTGTTGTGTTTTGAACAAGTTTGTTGTCACTAGAAACTAGAAATTAGAAGAGCACCTAATATACAAGAATCTGACTCTTTATTTCGTAAAGAGAAAAAGCTCATTCGGGAACAAATCTCTCGATATTGTGGCTCAAACTGCACGAAAATGGTTCCTTTCGGCATGCTTTGATTAAACGAAGCATTTTCTAGGAAAGGTAGTTTGGATGAATAGTTTTCTCATTGATTCCTATGATTAGGACTTGAAATGTGAGCATCTTTATGACCAGAGGCTTGGTAATTGTACACGAAAAATTAGATCGCCCATAATGATAGAAATTCGTTGTTCGAAGGCCTCAAAATCGCTAACCTGACATTTGTGAGTTGCAGGAAATCCCATTCGAGTGCTTAGACAATATATTTAGGCTTTAAGTAATGGTTATAATATGGTGAATGTGTGTGTGTTCCTGATAGCGACTAAATTTTGTAAATGTTATGCTTGTTTCAATAATGCTATTGAGGGATTTTCAAATGGTATAACTGGTATATTTCCAACAATTTGTAAATTCCCTCTCAGCCTAATTTAATTAAGGTTTCTGTATCGATCCATATTAGAAATAAATGAATAGAAAGAGTTGGATATTGTTCCCATTCACGAAATATTTGATTTTGGCGAGAAAAATGTCGACTAAGAAACATCAGTGATTTGAAGCTAGGTATATAGCTGCTGATGTTGACAGACGCATATGTTTTATAAATTTGATAGATATGTTCGGATATGATATTGTCGTAAATAATGCGGAATTTCTAATTTTAATTTGTGATGAAGAGATGAAATTCATGCCAATGATACTTAGAAGGTTTTAGTGAAGTGTACAGTGCACCCAAAATTGTGACCGAATGGCAAATGGTCATGAACTTTAAAGTTTGTAAATGATTTTAAGTGAATGCGTATTTTCTTCGTAAAGTTACTGACATCAAGACGAAAACGCTTCCGCTCGGCGAGAGCTTTAGATCTCGCCTAGCGGTCCCAAAATGAAGATTTTATTTCTTGGGTCCGCCATTGAAAAGCGCGACAACGCGTTGTATATTTGTTGACCTATTTCTGATGCACAGATTGGAAAGTTTTATTATTATACCCAAAGTTAAGTTTCTTTGGCTTAGTGTTTTAATGGTAAGTGGTTTTGTTAATAATTTCTGTTTTATTTGCAGTTGTTTCTACCGTAAAGATTTGGGTTTGAATATTGTAAGCGAGCTCATTGGAAAATGATCGAAATTTGACCTAATGACCTCATTTGACCTCAATTGACGTCATTGATTCGTGAAAACGAATTTCCATTCACTATGTATAGGTTAGACATCATCAATTCGTCATAAAAATAAAGCGCAGTTGTTATTTTCGGAACTGAGCAAAATTCGAGTGCTGTAAAGCTATGAATAAACCGAAATATAAAATTTCGTCAGAATTTTTAGTCAGATAAGATTTTGAACATGGTTCACCAGACCCTAATTCATAATTTACCGGGAAAATATTGCAGCCTGAACTTCTCCTCTGCGGAAATATTTATGGAACGCATTGTTTTCATGTGATGATATTGCGTGGTTATTAGTTAGTTTGATGAAAGAACGTTAGCGTACTTAAAGGTTGGGGATTCGTGAATTATAAGGGCAAATGCGATAGAATTAAATACGATAAACAAAGTGGGACCTAAATTTCAAATAGAACAGGACAGGGCATCCTGTATTAGTAAAGTTTAGTTGTATGTTGGTGAGTTCAAACAATGTCGAGTAAGTTAGTTCACGTCATATTTAAGCAAGATAGGTTTACTCAAGTTAGGCTTGAGTAGATTACGTGAACTTAGAGTTGCTTACGTAAGTTTCGATTTTGTTTCGTTAGTTGAGGTTAGGTGACCTTGCCTTGCCTTAGGTTGGTTGAGCGTACGTTATATTACTTGACGTGGGGATATGATAGGGTGTGACATGAAAAGTGGTTTAAAGTTTGGATGAATTGTAACACATACGTTTAGAGAGAGTATTACTATGAATGAGGGTACCAGCGTTTGTTAATCTGCGTAATTCATGGAAATGTTTGGAAAAACGATTTCTCACCATTTGGTTGGGGGCAAGGTTAGGGTAGGTTTCGATTGTATTATTACGTTGGTGTTTCTAAAAGATATTGCTTATACTGAATGGAATGTTGAGGTGTTTAAAGTAATGAGGTTAGAGCGAAATACATTTGATATATATGTATATATATATTGAGTTATTATTTTAGACGATAGCATACCTAAGTGGGTTGCTGCTAAATTGTGGTGATTAGTAAAGTTTAGTAAATTGATGACCGGTTTTACTGTAGGTAAATGAAATGCTTTTGGTGTTCGAAAGTTAAACATATAGCTTCGAGTGAAAGGCATTGCGTATATATATTGTTTAGTCGTTTGAGACGATGGTGTATCTCATTGCGTTGCTGCCGATTTGTGGTGATTTGACAAGTGTGCCTTGCATGGACATGTGCGAGTAAACATGTGTGTGCTTGTGTGTGTGTGTTTGTGTACATGTGTGAGCGTGTATCCGCGTGAGTGTTTGTGTGTTTGTGTGTGTGTTGATGAGAGTATGACGATAGTGTGTATATAAGTGATTGTTTGTGTGTGTGTTCGCCCCCCGTGGGCTATGCTGGTTTACTAAAAATCTAAGAGTATACACTGTCATTGAAGCAATATGCGAAAATCATAAAATCATGTTGAACTACATTTTCTTCAACTGGCAAGCCTTGTAAAAAAAATCCGCGCGAGGTTTAGTGAGGTATTCTCACATAAAAAACGGGTAGTTTTGCCAAGTATCAAAATTTCGAATGTTTTGCTTTCAAAATGACCTAAGACCCAATGAACTTGCCAGTGTTTAGTGTCTCCAACAACAACTTCCTTCAGTGAATCATCATGGGATCCGGTCAAAACGAAGGACTCAGAAGATTTAATAAGTCTCAGCCCGGCACGGACGGAAATGAATTCAATTTTCTGCTGAAGTTAGGCTTCGACGAGGCTCATACTCATACTACGAGGACGTCAGTCAGTGCTTTTTGCTCTAGGTGATGCAAATTGTCATTTATGAAGTTTAGTTGAAGTAATGCTCTAGTTCCTGCGACCCAGTGCGTGATCGTGGAAGAGCTTGGAGCAACTACTACACATGATGGACGTTCGTGACTGGATAATTTGTCGATCATTTTCAGGCAACGCTGTTAGCTGCTAAGGCAACGCTGCCTTCGCAGCTAACTCAAGACGACACACTTCAAGAGCCTCCTTTTGAACCCCACCTCTTGCACATTGTACATCATGTCTGCGAGCAAGAGAGGGATTATACGGCGTCAATCTATTTGTCCAGTGGGCCTGAAGGAAGGATTTCAGGTGCAGATGAAGCAAAAGATTTCTTGCAAGATTGGTCAACTTTTCCTCTTCTCAGGTGAGTGTGTCCACAAGAATTTGAGAATGTTCTTCACAAAAGAAAACTCCTACAAAAATTGTTCCTTGTTCCAATATGCCGAGCGTTAACACTTAAAAAATGCTATCGAAGAGGTGTTAAACATTCAGTTTAACCCCTCAAATGCAGATTGATATTTTTAGATTGATGTATATAAATTTGAATATCTTTTCTAAGCATTTAAAAACTTAATTCAGGTATAATGAATTAAGCCAATTATCAATAGAAATAAATAAAGGATGAAGTTTCTCGACAAAAAAATTACCTTTTAATTATGCATGGGCGGATCTCCTTACTTAACCCTTTACCGTCAAATTGGACTTCAAAATCCACTTTCATAAACAGCTTTAATATATTTTATTCCTCGTGAAGTTTGTGCGTGCAGAACATAACTTTGTCTGAACCCATGCATGCAGATCTATGCAGAACAATGACTGACAAGCATAGTCCTTAGCTAAGTCCTTCAGCTATGAATTGGGTCAAGCACAACGAAATCAACGACTATTAAAGACTACGGACTCTGGAGGTTCGTAATTCTGTTAGTCCATCCAAATTACTTTACGCAACCGCACGCTCCTCTTTCAAGCATGGGCGTACAAAACTGCGCAAGATATGCGTTTAATATTCTAATCATTGATGCGTTTAATATTCTAATCATTGATAATTTTGCCAGTTCAATGCCTACTGTGTACTGTAGATCATACTATATATAGGTGGCCCTTGAAATGTGGAACGAGTTGGTGTGTGGGATTGCTAGAGTGGGGCATTTCGGGGGGTACAGAATCTCTAAGATTGTATTGGTGCCTAAAATATACCGATTTATGTGAACACGTAGTCTATCGGTAGCTCGACGATTTTCCATTCATTATGTTGAAATTATATTTGACGGGACTATACTGTTGCATAGTTTATAGTTGCCTAAATATATCCTACACAGGTTTATAAATTCAAACTGACGCTGTAAGTATGCTCATATTTGTTATTCTTTACGAGAAAACGCGAATTATCTGTCAAGTACTTACTTCTAGAGATTGACTAGGGGGCTAACGTGTACTACTGGATAAAGTTCAAATTGATTAGTAAAAGTAATATAAACCGAATCGATTAAACACTCCATTGACCGCCTACACCAGTGACTAGCGGCAAGTGCATGTGGTAGACATTAATTCGCTTGTGAAAGGGTCAAACTCTGGGAAACTGGTGAGTGTGAACTTTGTCTGAACCCATCTGAGTTGGTGCTAAATTTATTACAAGTGCGTTTTCTATGTAACAAATAATAGAAAACGAGAGACTCAGAACTTGTGAAATTGATTTAAGTGTAGAACGGATCTCTTTACTTAACCCTTTACCGTCAAATTGGATTTCAAAATCCACTTTCATAAATAGCTTTAATATATTTTTTTCCTTGTGAAGTATGTGCCCTAATGTGTTCTTCGAGATTCATTGTCGGATGGCAGTTCCTTCCCCATCCTAAAATCGGTGACTACGTGATGCCGGTGCCAATTAGATGATAGTAATTTTGATAACGGTAATATGAGTACAAAATTCTGACGTTGAAGGGTTGAGAAGGACCACCTACAGTTGCCAATCAAATCACAAGATTAGAACCCGTCAGAGGAAGAGGAAAAAATAAGAAAAACTCAGGTGGTCCTTGCTTCATATACAATTTATATATCCATCACACACTCCCTATATTTAGTTTCATATAAAAGAAAAACTATGCCATTCGTGCGCTATCCATCGGTGTGAACCAATATCGTCGTAGCTTTCATGCATCTGGCAATAAAGATAATTATAACTTAGCAAGTAAGTTCTTAAAGTCAATCTAGATTTTCTGACGACAACTGAGCGCTCATATCCGTCGAGCAACAACCAGCCGACGTATAGATCAACGAAGCACCGACAGGCGTATAGGTCACTGCAAACTTCATTCTTGGCGAGTGCCTGTCCTTCGAGCAAGTAGATCAAAGTTTATTTGCCCTCTACAGCTCACAGAAGTTGAGTTGAAGCGCTCATTTTAGGAATTATTGTCTCTAAGTTTAGGTCAGGAACAAGAAAATGAAATGAAGAATTTCTGAACTAAAGTAGATGAAGGAGTGTGACGTGGAAGTGCTCTAATGAAAGGAGAACATCGTTGGCTGAAAAAATTATAATTTTTTTAAACAATTGTCGAGGAAGATTTAAATTTTTTTGTAACTTTAGAAATAAATAAAAGTTTCATGTTACAGTGTTCAGCGGAATTATTGGCGCGGCAACGTAAAATATAGGCGAATGATTATTAGGATCCATATAAATTACAATTCTTTTCACGTTTAGGCAAGTTATGCAAACATTTACGAGCAATAGATATACAAGGACAAAATTGTTGACTCGTTAAGTCATTCTAATTAATTTAGTCAACTTGGTCAATTGGTGTGCTACATTACAGATTTCACTTGAACACATGATTTGAATTACATCTTAGAGGGTTTCCGATGCCATTCCAAGGGAGGGATATTACCAATTTACTGGCTGTTCCCAGTTAGGGGAATTTTGGTGGAATTTTATTTACCCCAAAAATGTACATTGTTTTAGGCAAAACTTAGAATTACTTAGCATTTACTAGACAACTATACTAGCAATGTGAGTGAAATAATCTGTGAGTCTTCTATGGCAACTTATCAAGAGATGAACGAATTCGTCGATAAAATACGGTGAATAACTTTGTGTTCGTACGTCTCTAACGTAAAACAGATTAAGCAAATAAGACAAACATCCAGGATTGCAACTGTTTTTGTGGGGTGAACCATGAACAGAAAAACGTACTGTAAATGTCATAAATGCAACGATAAATTCAAACATCGATGGTAAAGTTTATGACAAATTCTCCATACGATTTGATATTCCCAAGTCATTGCAATAGAAAAAATATTTATTTCCAAGTTGCCACATGAGGAAGACAATAATCAGGAAGAACGCATGAGAGGGTCTCTTCTTCAACAAAGCGGGATGTAGGAGAAAAAATGTTGGATCTGAGCGGAAGGGAAGGAAAATTATTGCAATCCACTCAGTGGGCAGAGCAAAGGCCTTATGTTAGCTAGGTTTGTCCTTCCTGTGGTATGGGACTGGCGCCCTCAGGAGGGGACCGCTAGATTGCCTAATCCATATATATACATATATATATATATATATATATATATATATATATATGTACATATATATATATGTACAAAATCTTTTGAGGCTTCTATTTTTCGTGGCCGCTTTGCTTCCTTTCAGTTTTCATACCTTCGATGTGATTTCTTCCATTTCGTTTCTTTCTTTTCCTCTCAAAAAGTCTGTTTCTGTGCTCAGTGGATCTTGAGTGACAACACACCTCGTGCATAGATTTCCCGGTTTGTGCAGTATAAGTTATGAGTTCATTCCTATTGTTGTCTTGAGATCGTCTTTGTTGTGGCTATGGAGTTTTGAACTAATTAATTTGAAAAAAATTATGTTAATAAGAATACTCTCGCCTCAGCCAAGGACATTCAGACGCGCTGGCTGGCTCCAACTTTACTGCGAGTCGCAGGACGGTTGGTAGAGTTCTGAAGTGAGGAGGTCTGAAGGCAAGTCCTCGAAGAAAAATACCATTTGACCGTCACAAAGGGCGTCCCAAATGCAGCTCAAAGTAATGACTTCAAATGTAAAAAATGTCATGTATAAAAACATGTTGTATTCCGAATGCATGCTATACAATCGGATGAGACTAAAATTAAAAATTTTGGCTGTAACATCTCAAACGAGTGCAAGAAATCTGGCGAAGCACATCTTCCAAAGAGCGCCATTGCAACGGAGAAGCATGGAGTTGGGAGGTCAATATTTTGGTGTTGTTTTGTTGCGTCTGGACCTGGAAGACTTAAGGTTGATAGAAATATGTCAAAGTATGAATATGTTAACATTCTGAACAACAATCTGAAGGATTCTGAAAGAGAGCTCAATCTTGGTTGCCGTTGGAGCTCTATGCAGAACAATGACTGACAAACATAGTCCTAAAAAAATGTAGCTAAGAATTGGGTCAAGCACAACGAAATCAACGTATAAGAGTAATGATCACATGGTCCAGACCTCAATATGATAGAAAATATACAGAGAACATGAAAGACAAATGCAACGAGAAGAAAACCCTCAAATTTCAAGCAATTGGAAAATTTTTGTCGGGGAAAATGAAAGAATTAGACGGATGAGGCATGATGAAAATTATAATATCTCATACCGTACATGTTATCTTAATGCAAGTATTTACTCTCAAAGGTTATGTAATTGACTGTTAAATCATTCGTGCCCATAGTTTTGTCATTGTAATTTTCGAATTTTCATTAGTATCTGACTTGATTGATTCTTTTTCAATTGAATACTTATTATTTTCAGTTTACGGGTGTAAAAGACCTAGAATTTCAAATGATTTGAGTTTTTTTTTCTAATTTGTGTTCCAATAAACTAACATATATTTTTGAAAGGCCCTGCCGACAATAATGCCGTTTACTGCATATTTCTTTGTCTCCCACTCATCCAGTGGGAACCGCACGTAAATATAAACTTTTCGTGGGGCAAGATAACAGTTACTGAAAGTTAACATGTGTAATACTTATAGCAGCATATATTTTACTCCCTATTTTTATCGAGAGTTCACAGTCTAGTAAACTCCCAGAAACAGATACTGAATCTGGTACGAGAAGCTGCTGCTTCCACAAGTTGAAACGAAATAAATGTACACAAGGAGTTCCGAGACTCGAACTCAGGACTTATAAATTACCGAGCCGGCACGCTATCGACTGCGCTACCAATCACCCTAAAAGCTGACCGAAGCCCAACGACAGCAATGCTTGGCCCAGTGCAGGTACGTGCTGTCCCGACATATATTTTACTCCCTATTTTTATCGAGAGTTCACAGTCTAGTAAACTCCCAGAAACAGATACTGAAGCCATTCTGCATAGGGAGTAAAATATATGTCGGGACAGCACGTACCTGCACTGGGCCAAGCATTGCTGTCGTTGGGCTTCGGTCACCTTTTAGGGTGATTGGTAGCGCAGTCGATAGCGTGCCGGCTCGGTAATTTATAAGTCCTGAGTTCGAGTCTCGGAACTCCTTGTGTACATTTATTTCGTTTCAACTTGTGGAAGCAGCAGCTTCTCGTACCAGATTCAGTATCTGTTTCTGGGAGTGTACTAGACTGTGAACTCTCGATAAAAATAGGGAGTAAAATATATGTCGGGACAGCACGTACCTGCACTGGGCCAAGCATTGCTGTCGTTGGGCTTCGGTCACCTTTTAGGGTGATTGGTAGCGCAGTCGATAGCGTGCCGGCTCGGTAATTTATAAGTCCTGAGTTCGAGTCTCGGAACTCCTTGTGTACATTTATTTCGTTTCAACTTGTGGAAGCAGCAGCTTCTCGTACCAGATTCAGTATCTGTTTCTGGGAGTTTACTAGACTGTGAACTCTCGATAAAAATAGGGAGTAAAATATATGTCGGGACAGCACGTACCTGCACTGGGCCAAGCATTGCTGTCGTTGGGCTTCGGTCACCTTTTAGGGTGATTGGTAGCGCAGTCGATAGCGTGCCGGCTCGGTAATTTATAAGCCCTGAGTTCGAGTCTCGGAACTCCTTGTGTACATTTATTTCGTTTCAACTTGTGGAAGCAGCAGCTTCTCGTACCAGATTCAGTATCTGTTTCTGGGAGTTTACTAGACTGTGAACTCTCGATAAAAATAGGGAGTAAAATATATGTCGGGACAGCACGTACCTGCACTGGGCCAAGCATTGCTGTCGTTGGGCTTCGGTCACCTTTTAGGGTGATTGGTAGCGCAGTCGATAGCGTGCCGGCTCGGTAATTTATAAGTCCTGAGTTCGAGTCTCGGAACTCCTTGTGTACATTTATTTCGTTTCAACTTGTGGAAGCAGCAGCTTCTCGTACCAGATTCAGTATCTGTTTCTGGGAGTTTACTAGACTGTGAACTCTCGATAAAAATAGGGAGTAAAATATATGTCGGGACAGCACGTACCTGCACTGGGCCAAGCATTGCTGTCGTTGGGCTTCGGTCACCTTTTAGGGTGATTGGTAGCGCAGTCGATAGCGTGCCGGCTCGGTAATTTATAAGTCCTGAGTTCGAGTCTCGGAACTCCTTGTGTACATTTATTTCGTTTCAACTTGTGGAAGCAGCAGCTTCTCGTACCAGATTCAGTATCTGTTTCTGGGAGTTTACTAGACTGTGAACTCTCGATAAAAATAGGGAGTAAAATATATGTCGGGACAGCACGTACCTGCACTGGGCCAAGCATTGCTGTCGTTGGGCTTCGGTCACCTTTTAGGGTGATTGGTAGCGCAGTCGATAGCGTGCCGGCTCGGTAATTTATAAGTCCTGAGTTCGAGTCTCGGAACTCCTTGTGTACATTTATTTCGTTTCAACTTGTGGAAGCAGCAGCTTCTCGTACCAGATTCAGTATCTGTTTCTGGGAGTTTACTAGACTGTGAACTCTCGATAAAAATAGGGAGTAAAATATATGTCGGGACAGCACGTACCTGCACTGGGCCAAGCATTGCTGTCGTTGGGCTTCGGTCACCTTTTAGGGTGATTGGTAGCGCAGTCGATAGCGTGCCGGCTCGGTAATTTATAAGTCCTGAGTTCGAGTCTCGGAACTCCTTGTGTACACTTATTTCGTTTCAACTTGTGGAAGCAGCAGCTTCTCGTACCAGATTCAGTATCTGTTTCTGGGAGTTTACTAGACTGTGAACTCTCGATAAAAATAGGGAGTAAAATATATGTCGGGACAGCACGTACCTGCACTGGGCCAAGCATTGCTGTCGTTGGGCTTCGGTCACCTTTTAGGGTGATTGGTAGCGCAGTCGATAGCGTGCCGGCTCGGTAATTTATAAGTCCTGAGTTCGAGTCTCGGAACTCCTTGTGTACATTTATTTCGTTTCAACTTGTGGAAGCAGCAGCTTCTCGTACCAGATTCAGTATCTGTTTCTGGGAGTTTACTAGACTGTGAACTCTCGATAAAAATAGGGAGTAAAATATATGTCGGGACAGCACGTACCTGCACTGGGCCAAGCATTGCTGTCGTTGGGCTTCGGTCACCTTTTAGGGTGATTGGTAGCGCAGTCGATAGCGTGCCGGCTCGGTAATTTATAAGTCCTGAGTTCGAGTCTCGGAACTCCTTGTGTACATTTATAGCAGCATGATCATTCCCACGTTATCCTATGAAAGATCTTGAATCATGGCTCGTCTCTTCTGCATTTAAGTTTGTCTGTCTTACTTTTGGACAAATATTGTTGTTCGTAAATTTCGAAGGAGAAACAAGCACGTCATCTCTGTCTTGAGATCGCGTGTCTCTTATAAATCCATAGGTTACCTAATCCATACAAAGGACGTCAATGCTTTTATTTTTTGTGTCCGCTAAGCTTCCTTTCAGTTCTCTTGTCTTCGCTGTGATTGCGCTACAACAAGAGAAGTAGCGGGAAAATGTTTACATCAAACATTACGGCAAGTTTGCGGGAGATTATTTCCTTTTGTTTAATACAGCGGTACTTGGTCGTGTAACAGTTAAGTTCGAAGCGGGGATTTTGCTCTACTTGAAATTTAAGCCGTGAATTTCCAGCCGTACTCATCCTCAGACTTTTCCTGCGTGCAGGGGAACGAATGGAACCCTTTATCTTTGCTAGAAAATGTATCGCGTGAATTAGGGGGTTAAATTACCAGTGGGGAATTATGATCGTGTCGTACCTGCAAGGAACAATGGTGTGATTCTAGGTATATTTCCGAAGGCTGATATTATCAGTACACCCTGCCAAAGACAAATTGTCTTATACCTATACCGGTGAAAAATTCTGTTAATGCATTATTTTGAAGGGATCTAAGAAGTTTAGCTGAGCACACTTTCTAAGTGTCAGCATTGGGCTTCACGTCTTGAGCGAAAGTGCCTTAGATCAAAATTTTTACTCAGAATACTACATTTACTAACAACGTTAGTAGAAGTAGAGATGTCAGACAAGAATGTTCGTTTTTTGCTTAGTTATGACGATGCGCACAAAATTTCTTACACACTATACCCTGTATATTGTACATCTAGAGTGCGATGGCACGCTCATTCGTTCTTTTTTTGTCAGCTTGGAAGCGCTATAGAACATTAGCGTGCTATTGCTGGGTCATGAGAAGCGCTATTGGCTTAGTCTGAAATTTAAATTACATTAACATTTTTTGCGTAATTGACACTCATGATTGCTATGACACTGCATACACTTTTCATCTGTTATAGTGGTCTTTGTTGAACCCTAACTCGCGACGTCAAACACGCTCAAAGTTCGTCGCTCAAGTTGAAGGACAAAGCTTCCTCTTTTCTCGAATTGCCCAAATAAGTCTTGGTCGACGGCTAGCGTCAAATAAAGGGTTCCTGGCCACAATGCCGTGGGATCGCATCACAAAAGCTGCAGTCGCTGCGCTAACGATACAGTCACGACCGCGCAAATTATACGAACTTCCAGCTAGGTCTGTGTGTGGCGTGTCGCAGGTTTTTCAAATTTACAGAAATGAACCCTACGCGGAATGCTGAACTACACATAAGTTCCCGAGTGAGCCTTCCATACTCATTTCTGCATGAGTATACTTGGATTGTAGCGTGCGAGTGTACGTGAATTGTAATGACGAAATGATTTCCTGATAACATCGCATAATGTATTAAATTGTAATGGGAAATGACCGATAATCGAGTATTTTTACATTGCAACAATTTCCAACTGCTGATGCGCCAAAAGTGAATAAATAGGAACTATTAATATTTAGAATCGTGTTTGCAGAAGTTTTGCAAGCTCACATAAGATTCATGTAAATTAGTTTCAATTTTTTTGTTGGTTTTTGTTTAAAAAAAATTCTATTGAAACTCTGTGTTCTTTAGTGCTACAAATTGATGGAAATAGCTTCTTAAATTCATATTTCTTCTCCAAAAATTCATTAACTCTACCTTTTCCGGTATTGAATGACTTGACAAAAATCCACCACATACTAATGACCCTAAAGTTTGAAAATGGCATTTTTCTCTGAAATGAACAACCATAATTTTATCCCTTAAATGTTTCTGACGATGGGCTCTATCCACGGCAGCCCAATGGAAAATCCTTAACCAAACCCATGGCTCACGAAGTTCAGCTTGAGCAAACAAAACAAACCGGCGTTAATGAAGCTTGGTACCTACACGATTCAAACATAAAGAATAATTAAGTGCTAAGAGACATATTAATTGATGACGTTCTTTCCGTGCGGGCGGTAAAAGGAAAAATTACTCAGCAAACGTAAACTTTATAGTTTATTGTTTTTCGTTTTTATTTACATTTTTTGTTTAATACAAGCAGCGTAGAAAATGTTAAAACGTGAATATTCAAGAACAAATAAAGCGATAACAGAAATTTTAATCCGCTAATGAACTCTGTTTTCAGAACAATACGTTAAAATCAATGCTGAAGATTGCAAACGTACACAAAAAATTATTTTGGCGCCGCCGGTAATTTGGCGACGCTTGCTTCTCAAGGAATATGTGAGCTATGATGAGTTACACCAACAGTAATAAGTGTTTTGGCAGGGTGAAATGATACCTATTCCTCTATTTTCTTATCAGCTAAACCCAAATTTAACTCAATATTGAGAGTGGCTAAATTTCGATTGCCGCCTGCCTTTCTCATGAGGCAATGAGGAAAATTAATGAATGGGAACTACCCACTGTGGACATGTTTATCTATTTCTCGTAGTTGGGTAACGTGTTTGTAAACGTCGAGAGTGAGCTCGTATATTTATTTGTGATGAGTCCAAAAGAAATGTAAATCACCTTTTTCATTTAAAAATGTGTGTGTGGCAGGCTTGACGGGGATGCGATAGAAATCCAGATGACGTAAACACGAAAAACGAGCCGTCGGAGAACCACGTTCTAACCCAGGAATCGATTCCTCTCAATTCTCGATGGAAGCTGCGGCTAATTTTGAACGCGATTGACACTCCAATGTCAAGCAATCACAAGTTCCTCGATTCGTTCATGCAGAAGCTGTGTCGAGATATTTAGGAAATTATTTTGCTGTAGTTATTGCCATCAAAAAGTTTTTAATTTGGATATTCAACGCATATCTTCTAAGCCATGCCTAAAATCTGCGATTTCAAATGGTCAGTTATAAGTGATAAATGTGTATGAATCAGAAGATCTAGAAACAAAATTCAATAAATGCTTGGTAAATTTTCAAAAAATTACGAACGTGAAAAAGTTCGCTCATTCCTTTTTTTGCTCTCCTCAGCATGAACGGGTGGGGAACATCAGGCGGCGTTCTCTCTAGCCATGACAAAGCTAATGTGTAGCAGCATTGACGGACGTTTCAGCAGGACTCACAAAGTTCTGGGCTCGTCTGTACTACTTACTATCTCATTTATTGCCTTACCATTTTAACTTGACGTATCGTAATTTGTTTGTCATAAATAGAATATCATAAGCTGAAGCGTCTTATGACATCTAATAAGCATTCTCACTGAAATTATTATTCTGATCATACAAATTTGCACCTTCTAGGACACCATGGTAGTGCGAGTAAAATTTTAGAGAGCGAAATTATCATACGAAAACCCATCATAACGCTACATTGAGTCGAATGCATGGCATCTTTGAAGCATCATGCTTTGAAAGTGAGACATTTCCATGATAGCATAAACAAGGATTTTAAATTTAAAATTTTCCACAGTACAAAGTACATCATTGTATACAGCATTAACGGATTCTAACGGGATATTTTCCTACGAATATTTTAATATTCCAAAAATATTTCAAGCACAGATAGAGTTTGTATTTTATGGACTAGGTACCCAAGTAACTAGCTTTCAAAACAGAAATCTAAGTTTTATGGGAAATCAACCTTCATGATTTGTCTAAATTCCTCACGTTGTGAATTTATACTCAACTTTTTTTCCTCAGCGTTTTCAGGCCCGATAACACCAGTTTCCCAGTCGCCTGAAAAAGAATGCAGTCCGAGGTCGAACGAGGTCTGTTGACGCTTGTCAATTCATTTGTAAGAAATTACAGCCTTAGTTAATTCTAATTCATTTGTGAATTTCATTTTATTTATTTTTCTTTAGAAGTTCTCAACAGAACAACGATGTTCATCAGAAACATTTTTTATACGTGAACGAGAAATGGTCGTGAAGGTTCGCACCTAGATCATAAGCACTGAGATTATTAGCTTGTATCCGAACCAAAAGGGCATCCTTGCCATTTTGAGGAGGAGACAATATTTTTTAACAACCTTTCCCAGCCTTTCCATGCTCAAGAATTTCTCGTGGTTTCCCTTTTCCAACAGTGGATAAAAAGTTTTCGGCCTCTTGAGCCAGTGGAGTCTTTTCCTAGAAAATACTTGCGGACACATTGCACAGTTGGTAAATTGAAAATTGCCTAATTTCTGAATTGGCTCCGAATGTGAGGTTCGGTTTCAAAATTTTCCTCACTTGACACAGTCCTCGTTTGCTAGTTGTCATAAAAAGAACGTACAAATATTGTCGACCTTGTTTCAGAAATACTTTCCGTAGTTTGACTCCCAGGTGTTGACGAAATCGTTCGCCACGGAAAACATAATGTAAGGATTTTTTGTAACGAAGTCATTAAATGATTCTGTTGCCTAGACGTACAACCCTGTCTCCGCATGTGAGGTAAGACATATTTATGCTGGATATTTAAGATGTTAAACAGCGCTAGCAAATGATACCCACTGCATAAGCGATATTCTTATTACTTAACCCGTTCCCCGGGTATTGGGCCATGTGTATACCAATAGGTAAATTGCTGATTTACATACAGGTATAAATGAATGACATTTCATCTGCTTCGCGGCCTTTTTTAAAAAAAATTTATCATACGTGGTGAAATATAATCTTGCAGTTGCATTTTTGGTAAATGTGTAGCGATGGTCAGTAATGGATTTTCCACTTTCGATGCCTATACATGGTTAATTAGATCGAAATAAAAAAGTTTTCTTCTATGCACTTTTCGTCGGAAATGAGTATTTTAAGAGTTATAGCGGTATATGACTTACCGCAACTCGAGTGTTTGAAGCGGAAAGAAATTCATCGAGCGCGTCGTATGGCAACACTGCAATGGACTCTCCCTTCCGACGCGCTCGAATGATCGAGCGCATTCCCGCCATCTAAGACGAAAATTAACATACCGCTATAACTCGTTATTTTTGGGTGATACCCTTTATTGTGTTATTAACTAAAAGATCCTAGAAGTGTGTTCAGGCTCCGCGGGGTGAGCGAATATTAAATTACAAAGTATTCGGTAAAAGTGTAGGGTTGTTCAGAAATCGATTTTCCACTTTTCGGTGTCCAATCGTAGTTAATTAGATCGAAATGAACAAGTTTTCTTTTATGCACTTTCCGTCGGAAATGAATATTTTACAAGTTATAGCGGTAAATTAGTTACCGCGACTCCAGTATTTGAAGCGGAAAGAAATTCCTCGATCCCGTGGCATGGCAACGCTGCAATGAAGTCTCGCTTCCAGCCCGATCGTCATCAAAGACGAAACCAAACCTACCGCTATACCTCGTTAAATACTCATTTGACGAAAAAAGTGTATAGACGAAAAGTTGCTTATTTTGATGTTGTTACCATCGTTCAAACAACAAAAATTCAAAAATCGACGAGTAGCTGTTTATTCGAGCGCATTCGTCATCAAAGACGAAACTAAACCTATATACCGCCATAACTCGTTAAATACTCATTTCCGACGGTAAGTGCATAGAAGAGAAATTGTTTATTTAGATCTAATTACCTATTTCTAGGCACCGAAAAGTGGAAAATCGATTACTGACCAACGCTACACATTTCCCAAGCATTCAAACGTACTCCAACAGCTCAATCGCGCAAAAAATAAAGGTGAATGTAGAGTATTTGTCAGTTCACGATTTTCAATTTGTCGGTGCCTAAATATAGTTAATTAGATAGAAATAAACAAGTTTTCTTCCATGTACTTTCACTCGCAAATGAGTATATTACGAGTTATAGCGGTGAATTAGTGACCGCAACTCAAAGTGTTTGAAGCGGAAAGTAATTAATCGAGCGCGGCATATGGCGACACTGCAATGGAGTCTCGCTTTCGACGCGCTCGTCATCAGAGACGAAACTAAACCTACCGCTATAACTCATTAAATACTCATTTACGAGTGAAAGTGCATGGAAGAAAACATTTATTTCGATCTAATTAACTATGTTTACGCATCGAAAAAAAGAAAATCAAGGACTGACAAATCGCCCACATTAACCAAAATAAAACCTACCGCTCTAACTCGTACAATACTCTTTGCCGCAAAAAGTGTATAGAAAAAAGTAGTGTATTTTGATGTTATTTCCACGATTCAAGCAACAAAAATTCGAAAATCAATTAGTAGCTGTTTATTGAATCGCATTCGTCATCAAAGACGAAAATTAACATACCGCTATAACTCGTAAAATACTCATTTCCGACGGAATATGCATAAAAGAAAACTCGTTCATTTCGATCTAATTAACTATGTAAAGGCACCGGAAAGTGGAAAATCGATTACTGACCAGCGCTACACATTTACTGCATTTTTTACATTTCTTACGAATGGTAAAGATGACTTTATTGCTCTGCTTTGATACGATTTCCCAATTCTGCTACTTACAATTTGACCAAACCAACCGTTAACTACCGCGGAAACGCGGTGAATGAGGGTGACTGCCACCACGCTCGAAAACGATGTGGTAGCATAAATCTACCTTGACATAATATACTTGGTTTTTATTTACCACCGGACACTAATTGATTTTCCAATTTCTGTTGCTTGTTTTAAAGTAATGAGATCAAAATAAACAACATTTCTTACATTCACTTTCCCTCGTAAATCAGTATTTAACGAGTTATAGCGGAATTTTTATTTTCGTTTTTCATGGCTGGACTGAATAGTACGTTACGTTAGGTTGAGTAGATTAGTCTAGGTAATTTTATTTAAACAATTGTACTCGCCTGCAAATGCAATTGATTCATCATTTTTTTCTATAAATTTACCGATTGTTCTAAAATAATTCGATTACTTGAATGATAAGTACACATCAGGGCAGCCATGACGTCACTCATTTGAATTGTTCGCAGTTTTGTATTGATATAACTCATTAAAAACTCATTTTCGACGGAAATTACACAGCAGAAAAGTTGTTTATTTCTATCTTACAACCATTAAACAAGCAACAAAAAACTGAAAAAAGATTATGTGTCCAAATTTTAGCCACGGACAACGAAAATTAACACACCGCTATAACCCGTTAAATACTCATCTATGACGGAAAGTACATAGAAAAAAGTTGTTTATTTTCATCTCATTACCATACTACAAGCAACAAATATATGAAAATCTATTAGTGTCCGGTCGTGAACATTTACCTTAATCTTCCCTTTCCCTGTACCAGGGTAATTACTACTTCTCAAATATTACCTATTTTTTACCCTAATCTTGATGGCCAACTAAACTTTTCTAAATTCTATGTAAAAAGTTGGTGCTGCTTATAGAAAATCATAAAATTTTCATAATTAAATTTCCAATATTAAAGTACAAACAGGAGTTTGTGGGCTCGGTACTCCTGCAATATGAAAAAATTGTGCCGGTACATTTTGTTACTACGTGATTTTGGTAAATGTTTGTTTCCGGATAAGAAACATTTCCACAATATTGCGACTACAGAAACACTCCAGAGGATTTATAATTTAAATTTTAGTAAAACATGGCACGTACTTTCAAGTTTCTAAAGCTTAACTTTTACAAATTTCGCTTTATTTCTCCTCAGGATGTTGTACTAGAATTGAAAAATTCGTTCCACTTAAGATTAGCCTTTGTCTAGGGAATGACTGCGTATCAAGGGGTGTATTGGGCGCACACGCGGCATGATGCAGTCTTGTGCGCCGCGCTGCACGACTTTGACTGTGTTCGTTTGGCTCACTATCACTCGTTAAGAGAGGTTCCTATTTGTTTGGATTGGTTGTTGTTTTATTACACCTATGCTCGGTGCAATTGTCATGAAATGCTCTCTCGTTGCTGCTGTTTTTCTTATGTCTGATAATTTCTGTTGTGACTTCCATCATTTGAGCTCGGATGTCTCGAGTTTCTCATTCAAACATTTGTCTCATTCAAGTATCTGACAACACTACCTACATCACTTGCGTTTAAATGTTTTTATCTCAGTCTTAAGTTACATAATCATTTAATCATTGTGCAATGCCACAAAATTGATAACATTGCTATCAAATGATTAGACAACGGTTATTTTATTATAAAGAACACGTATTTCCAAAATGAACAGCTAATTACAGTAACTTAAAGGAACAGCCTATTACCACTGAAAACAATCACCAACACTCTCTTTGACCTAAAGCCACGAAAATGGGTGCAATTGGGAAATGTAAATACTACTGTTTATCTCAGGATTGAAGGAAAGGTGACTTGTCGGTTGAGATTGGCTACACGGAGTCTGAGTCGATGTTTCGCTTAGTTAATTCATCTGGAGGGGGATTTAGCGGTTAAAAAATTACGATTTGAACGTAAAAACACAGATTTAGGGCAGATCATGTTCTACCTTAGAGCATGGAAGTTCATACCCAAACAGATAGGTATATTTGTAATAATTCATCAGTCTCTTAATGGCAATGGGAACACGACGCTCATAGAGGTGTTGTTTGAGTGGGCGAGTCGCCAGCTGTCGCAAGAGGACAGCGCTGCCCCCGAGCTCGAGAGTCAGTCAGGCACTTGAGCGAACGTCGCCACACAACAGACCAACGCGTTAAAATGACAAAATTAATGGTAGCACGTAGCTGGATCGTAATACATCCACTTTGAATGTCATAAACCAACCCATGAAATGAGCACAATTCATAAATAAACCTCTAAATAATCCCATATTTTTAATAATGTGAATACAAATAGAAGAATTGCCTTTAATGGCCATCTAAGGGTGCGATATTTCGTTGTAGATATGATCGGAAGAGAGGAGCGAGGCGTTCGGAATGACGATGTAACTCCTAAAAAGTGTAGTATGTAGTACCAGATATCTATAATTCTTATGTCTACAGTGTAAAATTTTTCAGACAGCTTTAGCTATATTGAGTCATGAATGAGAGGATTTCAATTGCTGCGCACGTTTCCATTAGTGCGCGCGTCTCCGTTACTGCGCGCGTCTCCGTTACTGCGCGCGTCTCCGTCACTGCGCGCGTCTCCGTCACTGCGCGCGTCTCCGTCACTGCGCGCGTCTCCGTCACTGCGCGCGTCTCCGTCACTGCGCGCGTCTCCGTCACTGCGCGCGTCTCCGTCACTGCGCGCGTCTCCGTCACTGCGCGCGTCTCCGTCACTGCGCGCGTCTCCGTCACTGCGCGCGTCTCCGTCACTGCGCGCGTCTCCGTCACTGCGCGCGTCTCCGTCACTGCGCGCGTCTCCGTCACTGCGCGCGTCTCCGTCACTGCGCGCGTCTCCGTCACTGCGCGCGTCTCCGTCACTGCGCGCGTCTCCGTCACTGCGCGCGTCTCCGTCACTGCGCGCGTCTCCGTCACTGCGCGCGTCTCCGTCACTGCGCGCGTCTCCGTCACTGCGCGCGTCTCCGTCACTGCGCGCGTCTCCGTCACTGCGCGCGTCTCCGTCACTGCGCGCGTCTCCGTCACTGCGCGCGTCTCCGTCACTGCGCGCGTCTCCGTCACTGCGCGCGTCTCCGTCACTGCGCGCGTCTCCGTCACTGCGCGCGTCTCCGTCACTGCGCGCGTCTCCGTCACTGCGCGCGTCTCCGTCACTGCGCGCGTCTCCGTCACTGCGCGCGTCTCCGTCACTGCGCGCGTCTCCGTCACTGCGCGCGTCTCCGTCACTGCGCGCGTCTCCGTCACTGCGCGCGTCTCCGTCACTGCGCGCGTCTCCGTCACTGCGCGCGTCTCCGTCACTGCGCGCGTCTCCGTCACTGCGCGCGTCTCCGTCACTGCGCGCGTCTCCGTCACTGCGCGCGTCTCCGTCACTGCGCGCGTCTCCGTCACATTAATTATTAAATCAAGACAAAACCTAGCGATGTTGACAGCATGGTTGTCCCACGATGAGGTGACAATAAGATTTCCCTCAGTGCTGCATTCCTAATCCCATTCCTCTTAGAAAAGCTGATAATTCAAAATTTTTAGCTGTTGGGCGTCCACGATAACTGAAGATGTAACTTCTAATTTCAGCGTGACGCGTTACTGCAGCGTGACGTGTTACTGCAGCGTGACGCGTTACTGCAGCGTGACGCGTTACTGCAGCGTAACGAGTTGCTGCAGCGTGACGTGTTGCTGCAGCGTGACGTGTTGCTGCAGCGTGACGCGTTGCTGCAGCGTGACGTGTTGCTGCAGCGTGACGCGTTGCTGCAGCGTGACGTGTTGCTGCAGCGTGACGTGTTGCTGCAGCGTGACGTGTTGCTGCAGCGTGACGAGTTGCTGCAGCGTGACGCGTTGCTGCAGCGTGACGAGTTGCTGCAGCGTGACGCGTTGCTGCAGCGTGACGTGTTGCTGCAGCGTGACGAGTTGCTGCAGCGTGACGCGTTGCTGCAGCGTGACGTGTTGCTGCAGCGTGACGTGTTGCTGCTGCGTGACGTGTTGCTGCAGCGTGACGCGTTGCTGCAGCGTGACGCGTTGCTGCAGCGTGACGCGTTGCTGCAGCGTGAAGCGTTGCTGCAGCGTGACGTGTTGCTGCAGCGTGACGTGTTGCTGCAGCGTGACGCGTTGCTGCAGCGTGACGCGTTGCTGCAGCGTGACGTGTTGCTGCAGCGTGACGTGTTGCTGCAGCGTGACGCGTTGCTGCAGCGTGACGCGTTGCTGCAGCGTGACGCGTTGCTGCAGCGTGACGCGTTGCTGCAGCGTGACGTGTTGCCGCAGCGTGACGTGTTGCTGCAGCGTGACGTTTTGCTGCAGCGTGACGCGTTGCTGCAGCGTGACGCGTTGCTGCAGCGTGACGCGTTGCTGCAGCGTGACGCGTTGCTGCAGCGTGACGTGTTGCTGCAGCGTGACGTGTTGCTGCAGCGTGACGTGTTGCTGCAGCGTGACGCGTTGCTGCAGCGTGACGCGTTGCTGCAGCGTGACGCGTTGCTGCAGCGTGACGCGTTGCTGCAGCGTGACGCGTTGCTGCAGCGTGACGCGTTGCTGCAGCGTGACGCGTTGCTGCAGCGTGACGTGTTGCTGCAGCGTGACGTGTTGCTGCAGCGTGACGTGTTGCTGCAGCGTGACGCGTTGCTGCAGCGTGACGCGTTGCTGCAGCGTGACGCGTTGCTGCAGCGTGACGCGTTGCTGCAGCGTGACGTGTTGCTGCAGCGTGACGTGTTGCTGCAGCGTGACGTGTTGCTGCAGCGTGACGTGTTGCTGCAGCGTGACGTTTTGCTGCAGCGTGACGTTTTGCTGCAGCGTGAGGTATTGCTGCAGCGTGAGGTATTGCCGCAGCGTGACGTGTTGCTGCAGCGTGACGTGTTGCTGCAGCGTTACGTTTTGCTGCAGCGTGACGTGTTGCTGCAGCGTGAGGTGTTGCTGCAGCGTGAGGTGTTGCTGCAGCGTGAGGTGTTGCTGCAGCGTGAGGTGTTGCTGCAGCGTGAGGTGTTGCTGCAGCGTGAGGTGTTGCTGCAGCGTGAGGTGTTGCTGCAGCGTGAGGTGTTGCTGCAGCGTGAGGTGTTGCTGCAGCGTGAGGTGTTGCTGCAGCGTGAGGTGTTGCTGCAGCGTGACGTTTTGCAGCAGCGGGACGTGTTGTTGCAGCGTGACGTGTTGCTGCAGCGTGACGTGTTGCTGCAGCGTGACGTGTTGCCGCAGCGGGACGTGTTGCTGCAGCGGGACGTGTTGCTGCAGCGGGACGTGTTGCTGCAGCGGGACGTGTTGCTGCAGCGTGAGGTGTTGCTGCAGCGTGAGGTGTTGCTGCAGCGTGAGGTGTTGCTGCAGCGTGAGGTGTTGCTGCAGCGTGATGTGTTGCTGCAGCGTGAGGTGTTGCTGCAGCGTGAGGTGTTGCTGCAGCGTGAGGTGTTGCTGCAGCGTGACGTGTTGCCGCAGCGGGACGTGTTGCCGCAGCGGGACGTGTTGCTGCAGCGGGACGTGTTGCTGCAGCGGGACGTGTTGCTGCAGCGGGACGTGTTGCTGCAGCGGGACGTGTTGCTGCAGCGGGACGTGTTGCTGCAGCGGGACGTGTTGCTGCAGCGGGACGTGTTGCTGCAGCGGGACGTGTTGCTGCAGCGGGACGTGTTGCTGCAGCGGGACGTGTTGCTGCAGCGGGACGTGTTGCTGCAGCGGGACGTGTTGCTGCAGCGGGACGTGTTGCTGCAGCGTGACGTGTTGCTGCAGCGTGACGCGTTGCTGCAGCGTGACGTGTTGCTGCAGCGTGACGTGTTGCTGCAGCGTGACGTGTTGCTGCAGCGTGACGCGTTACTACAGCATGACTTACCACGCGCGTGTGCCAATTCGGATGTCCCTCAACTCTCAACTCATTCGAGAATGCGTCAGTCAGCCAGCATGTATTTCTGCAGTTTCTGAGGTCTTTCGCAGCTGCATGAAAAATGGTGTTATCGATCCTGATCTTCGCAGGAAATTGAGCCTAAGTTAGGGTACTTATTTTCATTCAAGGCATTCATTTCACTCGAAGGACTCGACTATTGTACCTATGGGAATCAGTATTCCCAGGGGGAAAATTTGAGGTCCCAAACCGAGAGTTAGGTATGCTTTCTTTTTGTTGAAAAAATAGGTTTTTATTAAAAGGTATATCTTTTTTTGATTCACTGCTGTCCTGTTTTTCAGCACCTCTAATCCTGTTCAACTTTTACCTTGTTTCATAACCTATCTTAACTTGCTGCCTTTGTGCGTAGGATATCTTGAGTGGGAACACACCTTGTGCATAGATTCTGCGTTCTCCCATCCTTCCTCTTCGGAACGCCTATCTTTCGGTTAAGGAGTATAAAGCTAACAGATAATCGAATCTTCCTTCTTTGAATTGAGTCCTGAGATGTTGACCCTTTTTTGGTTGGATTTTTTTATCTTATTTCGTAACAGCTTGGTTCAGAATTGTACTCTTCGTTCAATAAAGTTCGATGGAGGATCAAAACCCGAGTAAAAATTTGTGTCCTCCTACTGAAAATTTTTGAAGAATTCATGTTGCTCGAACCTTGCTTCTTGGTTGTGTTCGAACCTTGCTTCTTGGTTGTGTTCGAACCTTGCTTCTTGGATGTGTTCGAACCTTGCTTCTTGGTTGTGTTCGAACCTTGCTTCTTGGTTGTGTTCGAACCTTGCTTCTTGGATGTGTTCGAACCTTGCTTCTTGGTTGTGTTCGAACCTTGCTTCTTGGTTGTGTTCGAACCTTGCTTCTTGGTTGTGTTCGAACCTTGCTTCTTGGTTGTGTTCGAACCTTGCTTCTTGGATGTGTTCGAACCTTGCTTCTTGGTTGTGTTCGAACCTTGCTTCTTGGTTGTGTTCGAACCTTGCTTCTTGGATGTGTTCGAACCTTGCTTCTTGGTTGTGTTCGAACCTTGCTTCTTGGTTGTGTTCGAACCTTGCTTCTTGGTTGTGTTCGAACCTTGCTTCTTGGTTGTGTTCGAACCTTGCTTCTTGGTTGTGTTCGAACCTTGCTTCTTGGTTGTGTTCGAACCTTGCTTCTTGGTTGTGTTCGAACCTTGCTTCTTGGTTGTGTTCGAACCTTGCTTCTTGGATGTGTTCGAACCTTGCTTCTTGGTTGTGTTCGAACCTTGCTTCTTGGTTGTGTTCGAACCTTGCTTCTTGGATGTGTTCGAACCTTGCTTCTTGGTTGTGTTCGAACCTTGCTTCTTGGTTGTGTTCGAACCTTGCTTCTTGGTTGTGTTCGAACCTTGCTTCTTGGATGTGTTCGAACCTTGCTTCTTGGTTGTGTTCGAACCTTGCTTCTTTGATGTGTTCGAACCTTGCTTCTTGGTTGTGTTCGAACCTTGCTTCTTGGTTGTGTTCGAACCTTGCTTCTTGGATGTGTTCGAACCTTGCTTCTTGGTTGTGTTCGAACCTTGCTTCTTTGATGTGTTCGAACCTTGCTTCTTGGTTGTGTTCGAACCTTGCTTCTTGGTTGTGTTCGAACCTTGCTTCTTTGATGTGTTCGAACCTTGCTTCTTGGTTGTGTTCGAACCTTGCTTCTTGGTTGTGTTCGAACCTTGCTTCTTGGTTGTGTTCGAACCTTGCTTCTTGGTTGTGTTCGAACCTTGCTTCTTGGTTGTGTTCGAACCTTGCTTCTTGGTTGTGTTCGAACCTTGCTTCTTGGTTGTGTTCGAACCTTGCTTCTTTGATGTGTTCGAACCTTGCTTCTTGGTTGTGTTCGAACCTTGCTTCTTGGTTGTGTTCGAACCTTGCTTCTTGGTTGTGTTCGAACCTTGCTTCTTGGTTGTGTTCGAACCTTGCTTCTTGGTTGTGTTCGAACCTTGCTTCTTGGTTGTGTTCGAACCTTGCTTCTTGGTTGTGTTCGAACCTTGCTTCTTGGTTGTGTTCGAACCTTGCTTCTTGGTTGTGTTCGAACCTTGCTTCTTGGTTGTGTTCGAACCTTGCTTCTTGGTTGTGTTCGAACCTTGCTTCTTGGTTGTGTTCGAACCTTGCTTCTTGGTATTATTCGAACCTTGCTTCTTGGTATTATTCGAACCTTGCTTCTTCGTTATGTTCGAACCTTGCTTCTTGATATTGTTCGAACCATGCTTCTTGGTTATGTTCGAACCTTGCTTCTTGGTTGTGTTCGAACCTTGCTTATGGTTTTATTCGAATCTTGCTTCTTGGTTTTGTTCGAACCTTGCTTCTTGGTTGTGTTCGAACCTTGCTTCTTGGTTGTGTTCGAACCTTGCTTCTTGGTTGTGTTCGAACCTTGCTTCTTGGTTGTGTTCGAACCTTGCTTCTTGGCTGTGTTCGAACCTTGCTTCTTGGTTATGTTCGAACCTTTCTTCTTGGTTGAGTTCGAACCTTGCTTCTTGGCTGTGTTCGAACCTTGCTTCTTGGTTGTATTCGAACCTTGCTTCTTGGTTGTGTTCGAACCTTGCTTCTTGGTTTATTCGAACCTTGCTTCTTCGTTACGTTCGAACCTTGCTTCTTGATATTGTTCGAACCTTGCTTCTTCGTTATGTTCGAACCTTGCTTGAACTTGAACTTGAACTTGAACTTGAGGGCCGACAGTGTCGGGGCCTTTGTAACGGCCTACAATTCCCTCCACAATTTTCACACAAAGAGTTCAGCGCCTGGTACCAGACTTGTCCACTAAACTACTCAGGATCTACGATCCTTGTCACAAGCCTCCATTGGAAGGCATCACCGGGACAGCCAGTGTGTCAAAACACCATCCCCCGGCACATTGGGTCATTACAGCCCATTCTACCAGACTGGCTCATTCCAGTCACTGTCTCTTACTCCAGGCACGCACAAGAAACACTTTCATAGCCTCAGTGATACTCGCATTACACTCCTGATCCAATCCAGCAAGACAGCTCATACCGCAATCATCTTCAGCACATCTGGCATTCCACTCATTCTCTCCACACTGTAAAAAAAACTGCAAAGATACAGACAAAAACAGACGAATTATCTGTTAAAATGACACAAATTGCTACTTCTAGTCCGTTTTCTGAATATTATCTGTTAAATCAACAAATTCATCCGTAATTCGTTTCCATACCGGACAATTTTGCTGATTTCCGTTGTTCTCACGGGTGAATTAAAAGTTACGGGAGTAAATTGAATTCTTCGTTGTCGTAACGGAATTTCGGAAGTTGTCCGTTGATCCAACGGCTTTTCTTTACATTCAGGAGCGGTTTTCACAGAAAAACTGAATATTACAGATTCGACTGACTCTTCAGGGGATTATACGGAATTCGATTAAATTTCCATTGTTTCAATGGTCCGCAACAGTAAAAACATGATCAAATATCTGTCATAATTGCTGTTAATGTTGCAGTATGTCTTGTATTACTCTGTTGTCGTTTCACTTTTTGTTCAACCAACACATTACCGATTTGCGTTTGCCATGTATGAGATAATAAATTGATAATTCTGGCGGAACAGCTGCATTTAATAAATTACTTATTCTCTCAGAATAGAATTTACAATATTAGCGCTGCATAAAGAGTTTTAAGTTGCAAATACATCAATTTTCCAACTAGAAAGATATGATGGCCATGGCAGAAGGCGAAACGTTAATAAAAGGCCTGTGCAATTTATTCAGAAAATGTGTCCATTCCCTCTCATTTACGATGCAGACAACGCAGCGTGAAGATAGTATTCAATTTGACGTATTCTGCCCCAGAATTGGATAGCCCGTATATAAGTTGGCAAATAACCGACTTAATTAAACGTGTATATTTTCATTCTCTATGGATGTGAGGAGCATAATGCAATTAGGGGCTTGTGCGTTTATACGTACATACATACATATATTATCCATTCGCTTGTGTTTCATTGAATATACGTAAGTACATACGCGTGAACATATATACGAATAAGTGAAACATACTATAGAAGCGTTCATTGAAATCTATATGAATTTGCAAATAAGCCTGTGTCAGGGAGGAAGTTCATTTTTTTTATTCACACATGAACTGTGTTCTGTGAAAATAAAAACAGGATAACATGCAGCGTTTTTATTCCCATTTTTATATACCTTAGAGCTGGGGTTCTCAAACTTTTCTGCTGTAACTGAAACTGGAAGAGGTAGTGACTGGAACTGCCCTAACCTTATTTCATTGGTTCATTTGGCGCTTCACTAAAATAATCTTTTCTTTGAGAAACTATTGTTTCTCGTGAACAATATATCAAATAATATAGAGCTATGATATGTAGCTTTAATATAGAGCACACTTGTTGAGGTCATTTTTTATAAATTTTTAAATTTCTCTACTTCTTCGGATGAGAATTAAAGGATAAAGAAAAGTGAAGCTGTTTATGAAATGAAAGATACGATGTCGTTTCCGTATTGAATTTATTAGTGGTAAAAAATTCCATAACAAACTAATGATTGTAGATGTGAAACTGAATGTGAGAAAATGTTTATCAACGTTATTTGAGTCGCTTATGCTATCTAAAATTCTAGAAATACCTTCAATTCATGTCCAGTCATGCGTCGAGTAGAATATATTTTCAACAATAGAAAGGACTCGTTACTCGTGTCCACTTTCGAACGTCTCTCACAAACTAGTACCTGTTCCTGGGTCCGGAGTGGAATTTATCGTAGTGGAATTCAGCACAGTGGAGAGCATATAATGCATAACCTAAGTGTATATTACATTTTTATATCATTGATACTAAATTTCAAAGGAATTGAACGTCCAGCTGGTTAAAGACCGTATAATAGAAGATCGTGAGCGAGGCCAATTGACCAATGACGGAGCCCAAGAAACGTCACGTGACGAAAAATTGTCACGTGACTTTGTTTACATCTGGTTATGGGCCGTAAGTGATGCGCAGTAGATTACAGGAGTTAAATTGCGCTTTGCGAACGTTGAAAAAAGTGTTCGATAATTGAATAATCTGAACTATGTTGGAAGTAACATTGAAGATGCATTATATTTCTGAAATGCCGAAGAAGTCTTATGTTTAGTGCAGTGCGAGCTCTTCTGTCCTTCGAACTTCAATACCATGCTATATCTCTTCAGAAATGTCTGAAAGATTTCGAAATCTTGGCAGTTCCAGAAAGAGCTGTGCAAGACCAAGATAATGTAAAACTTAGTTACTTCGTTCATCCCAATTAACTCACTGAATCAAAGCTTCATAAATTAATAATGAGTTTCTTATTACTCATTGTTTGAAAAAAGAGTAGACTTTTAATTGGCCCTTAATAGCATGAGTTTATGAAGAGAAAAATGTGGATGTGCTTTAACTGATGCTGTCATTGATGTAGGCCTAGCAAAATTAAATATTTGTAACTTAGTAGAAACTAAAATAGTAAACATTATACAACCCAAAATTTTATTGACATTAAGGTTAGTATATTGTTGGATTTTTCTACAAAATTTAGTAACAAATGCTATTCTAGAAGTAATTTTTTGAATAATTAATTATAATTGAAATGTCTTAAATTGGCTGTATTACATATTTTGTATCTGAAGTAACTGTCTCATATTAAATTACATTCACAATCTCTCATTAGTAGTTTTAATTTTGAATTGAATGAGTGACTTACTTTGCATGTACATCCATTGTTTATTACACGGTTCTTTCAGTTTTCTTGCAAACAAACAATTTTTTAATTTCTATATACAATAAATATAGCTCAGTAAATATATTAGTTATAGCATTTTGAAAACGATTTATGTATATTTATTATGTAGACTACTCACAATGCCATCCAGATTTCACTAGATAAACATGCATGATCCATTTCAAAAATTGTTTTGCTTTTGAATTTTAGTTATTTTTCCTTTACTCATGGCTTGAATTATAATTAAAAATATAACATCATGCAGGCTTCTGCCCTTATGTAGCCTTGTAGAGAAATATAGTGTACCTACTCTGGCTTTACATAGTTGTAAATAAAGGATTAGGCTTTGAGTATACCAGCTTCCTATTCTACATCTGGTCACTGGTAAATGTTAAGGAGAGGACCATAATTGATTTTCCACTTTTTGATGCCTAAACTTAGTTAATTAGATCTAAATAAAAATTTTTTCTTCTATGCACTTTCCGTCGCAAATGAGTATTTAACGAGTCATAGTGGTAAATTACTGACCACAACTCTAGTGTTTGAAGCGGAAAGAAATTGGGCGGAGGGGATGAGTACAATGGACTTCCGACGCGCTGGAATGATAAGCGCAAAGACGAAAGTTGACATACCGCTATAACTCATTATTTTATGGGTGAGAGCCTTTAATATGTTATTAACTAAATGATCTTAGAAGTGGATTCAGGCTCTGCGGGGTTGGCTATAATAAATTACTAAGTACCCAAACGTACTCTACCCAAACCAAACCTACCGCTATAACTCGGTTTATCACTAATTTGCAACGGAATTTGCATAGATGAAAAGTTGTTTATTTCGATCTAATTAAATATGTTTAGGTAGCAAAAATTGGAAAATCGATTATGGTCCTCTCATTTACAAAAACTCTGGTCACTTTCAAAAGTGGCCTTTAGTGCAGTGAAAAGTGATCAAAGTTGTTCACGATAGGCAGCCATGCAGAATTGGCCACCAAAGGTGACCATGCAAAGTTTACATAGAATTTGTCTTAGTTACTTCAAGGTAAATATAATCATCGGATCTTTCTGCAAAGTTTTGTTCAGGGTAAATGGAATTTCATTTTTATGAACTTTAGTCGCAAATTGAAATTTGGTTATAATTGAATGAATTGAAATCCAGTTAGAATGAAAAAAGATTATTGAGATAAGAATGTTCTCACTGAGAATGGTAATTGATATATTGAAAAAGTGAAATGAATTTTAAAATCAGATCATGTTAAAATTGAAAATCACATTAATTTATAGTGTACCACACTACATAATTAAAAAATGTCACTTTAAAAAAAATGTTGTGTAGACATTGATAGTTAGTTTTAATGCATTTATATCTAAAAATTTGTGTATTCCAATGCATTGAATAATGAACAGCATTTTTTAAGGAAATCCTATATGTACTATAATTGCCTAAAGAGAAACAGGAAATATTTGGTTGCAAAACTCGGATGAACATTACACATATTAGGATAGGCATAATATGGCATGCAATTCAATGGCAGGTTAATAAATTTTTATTTTCTGTATAATTAAATTGTTATTGTTTCAAGTGTCAGCTGTGAAAAATTCATAAAGATCTGTATAATGGGTCTCAAGATACAAAGGTTAGCAGCTGGGTAATAGGGTGATTTACTTGAATTAGTAGGGCTCTTATGTAATTAATTTACATGTGAAGTCATAAAAATAACTTGTCTCTGGGTACCTCAAAGGAATGTGTTTTAAAATGGTGTGGGCACTAATGAGGGGCTAACACACCCTGATCCATACAGTGTGTATGCATTCATTGACTTATTTACAAGCATTGCAAGATTTTTTTTTAATTATCCAATAACCCTTCTCCGTATATTGTAAATTATTGGCAATAAGATCAACAAAAGCTCTGTCCCTCTTTGTAGGAACTTGATTCTACTCTCATTTGATGCAGAAATGATTTGTTTACAATAATAGAGATAAAAATTTTAAGTTCTACTCCAAACTTGAGTGTTGCCAGAAATTTGTGTTCTTTCAAAAATTTTGATATCGAATATATACATTTTTTCAATTCAATGTTGATATTTGTGTTTACATTTTTTATATATTGTTTATTTTAGAGTTTAAACAAACCTGGATCAAGTTTCTGCGTTGAAAAGTGATGGAGCTTTTGTAGCTGTAATAAATGCGAAAATGGTCCATTTATTTGTTGAAATTTTTCTAGTTGCAAAAACAAATAACAGAGCTAAAAAACTCATATCCTTACCACTAAAAGTACTCTTTATTAGACTGGTTTTTCAAATTTGCTGTTTACCCTTTGCACCAATCAATCAAAAAAAAATCTTGTTATTCGTTTAATATTAGAATGTTTACTATCGTATGTGTAATGTTTGGATGTATACGACCAGCGCTGCTGCAACATTCTCACTGTGATGTCATTTCAGTTGTTTTTCCTGATGCAGGAAAGGAATTAGAACATCAAGATGGGAGAAAACAATTTACAGGTGTAAAATTAATGAATATAAGCTTGTTCTTAGTAGAATATCAATGGTTTAAAATATGATCATTTTTCAAAATGATTTTCATCAAAACATCATGGTGGGAGAATGCCAACAAATTACTTTTGTGCTGTAGCATTTTCAAATGGTTAAAACTAACTAAATCAAGACTAATAATCTTACAAATGTGTATAGATGATTATATGTATGTGTCTACATGAATGTGCATATGCATACATATATATTTACATATTGGTATATAACATTTCAAGTTCAGAGAGGTACATACTTGCATGTTCCTGCGCAATCCTTTGCCAAACATATCCTTGTAGTCAAGCTGAGAGTTTCACATATATAATTTCCGTCGGCTCGTATATATACAGTTGTATGAAAATGACTTCACTAACTTACAAATGCTAATGTATTTTTAACCATTCCAGATACCTACTGAAACTCAACCCCAAACGAGGCTTCAAAATAAGATCCACGAATGGAAGAAAACGCCACTGCGGGATGCATCCGAATGTCCTGTCGTTGGTCGCGTGCCTCAGCACGGAAGAGACTCTTGGCCTCGACTCTGCCACCCTTGCTTGCTTATCTATTCCACAAGTGTGATTGATGTCTTCATATTTTAGTGACACAATGAAAGACGTTTAGGGAGACCGGAACACTGCACTCTTCTGCATGACATATAACAGAGGACAGTGGGGGGGGGGGGACCAAAGAGGAAGACTAGTTCTGCAACTTCACCCAGCATGCTCAGAAACTCAAATCATCAGGGTGCGGCAGGTAGAACCAACGTACCGCGATTCACAACGTGAACAGCTGTATTGGTACACCAAAGACGAGCACAGTGAGGGTGGCAGTTTGTCTTTGAAACAGAATAGAGAACCAATTGTAAAATTATTCTCTAGAATCATTTGAATTTTGCGTTACAGGAAAACTTATTAATAAGTGAATTATTATCCTCGCTTAGTTCCAATAACTGATGGCCAAAATACGGCAACTTCACAAAGAAAGCTTGTTGAGCACAAGATTGAACAGATTGAGAGTTATCATAAATTTTTGTCAAAGACTTATAACTTTCAATCAGTTCAGTCTTGTGCTCAACAAGCTTTCTTTGTGAAGTTGCCGTATTTTGGCCATCAGTTATTGGAACTAAGCGAGGATATTAATTTCCTTGTTAATAAATTTTCCTGTAACTCAAAATTCAAATGATTCTAGAGAATAATTTTACAATTGGTTCTCTATTCTGTTTCAAGGACAAACTGCCACCCTCACTGTGCTCGTCTTTGGTGTACCAATACAGTTGTTCACGTTGTGAATCGTGGTACGTTGGTTCTACCTGCCGCACCCTGATGATTAGAGTTTCTGAGCATGCTGGGTGAAGTTGCAGAATTAGTCTTCCTCTTTGGTCCCCCCCACTGTCCTCTGTTAGATGTCATGCAGAAGAGTGCAATGTTCCAGTCTCGCTAACGACTTCACAATCTTGGCTTCTCGAATCTTTGCCTATTTACAAATTGAAACCTACTCTGAATAGCACCCAATGTGCTTTCCCGCTTCATGTTGCCAACACATAGTTCAGTTCCAGTTATTCGTTTACCTTTTATTTTTTTATCGTCGTTCGTGTTTTTTAAAGTTTAAACTGTAAATACTTCATTGATGAATTAATTCTTCTTTTTTTGGCTTCGTTTTAAAGAGATTTTTCTGAAGATGGACTGTTAATCCGAAACGTTAAGTTTAATTTGATCTTTCCCAATGAAAGTGACTTTATCTGTAGCGGTTTTCACTTTGCTTCTTATTGTCAATCTTACAAGCGTCACTGCTGGAGTTATTTCAGATGATATCTTGAGCATATAGTATCTAAAGTTTACTTTCTTCATCCATTGGGAACATTTGGGAGGACTTATTGTAAACTAGCTTGCATGAGACACGGCGCCATTCGAGATTCAACCCCCTAAGGGGGAGACAAGTATGGTATCTATGGGAATTAGCACTCCCAGGGAGACAATGTGAGGGCCCGAGCTGAGAGTTAGGTAGGCCTTCTTTTTGTTGAAATAAAATGTTTTTGTTGTGTCAAGATCCATCTATTTTCGTTTGACTGATGTCCTGTTTTTTCAGCACCTACTACTTTCTTCTTCAACTTTGATCTTGTTTCATGAACTTCTTTCTTACCTTACCGTTTCTATGCCTTTTCTGCATAGATTCCGCGTTTCCTTAACTCCATACTAAATGGTGCCATCTTCCGTCCTCTCTTTGGATAGCCTTGGTTGCGGATAGGGAGGCTTAAACTAACTAATAATCTAATCTAATCTTCGAGATTCAATAGTACTCTAACTGACGTCAGAATAGGTTTGTTCTGAACCATGTTCTTTCATTTCATTGATGCGTTCATCGCTCTGTTAAACTCGTTTTATTGTTCAGTACAGATTCATCATAGAGTGAACCAATGATATGTATTAGAAAGTTTGTACACTTCGCGTAATATATGTATAACGTTATTCATGTATAGAAATGAGTTGATTTTAAATGTACGAGGAGTTCGTGAGACTCGAACTCAGGACTAGAAATCACCGCGCCAACACGCTATCGACTGCGCTATCGATCACCCTAAAAAATGTGATCGAAGCACAACGAAAGCAATGTTTGGCACAGTGAAAGCAGGCGCACTGTCCTCACAGAGTTGATTTTGCTGTAATTTCGTACTTTTGTGTAGGTTTTGCTTTTTCCTGTCTCTAAGAACTGCTGCCTAAGTTTCGTAAGTATACTAAAACAAGGTAATGTTTTCAGTTATACCTATATTTTTCTTTGAACTCTGAAATGTTTGGCTAGTATTTTGATGAAGCGGATCGCATCACCATTGACAGAGGCAGTTAATATTTTTTCGGTTAGCAGAGTATCGCTATAGCTCTCGAATAGTACTAGTCTAGATACTCAGTTTCATGTACTATATTAATTTTAACTCGTGTAGTTTTTCATTTTCAGCAACAGACGAGGTATAGTCTTTTACTGGAAACACGATAGATTTTTTAGTATGGTTCATTAATATTGCTTGTGTATTATAAGTTTTTTTGTTATATAGTTTTTGTTTTTCAATTTGAAAATAATTTCACACTTGATAGAGGTACCCAACGGTGTAGCATATTTTATTCATAATGCTCCTGTGAGGATAGAAGTGAGCTGCGCTATGGGTAGGGCTCCTTCTCAGAAAACAGTTTTTAAAGCTTTAGCTCTCGATGCTTTCCGTTTTCTTTCAGTGTGTCTTATCTTGTTATACATGTCTTTCATTATTCGTTTCCAGGTGTGTCGTACGGCGTGTGAAAACCCTTTGTATACCAAATTGTCTTTCAGTACACTTTTCAAGCAAGTAAATCGTTTTTTAACCAACCCAAAAAGTATCCATGTGAATCTTATTAAATATACGAAGTGTACGAAAATTTTTCTTCAAGCAGCCTGAATCGTCAGCGGTTATGAGATTTATAAAAATGAAAACTTGAGCTTCTGTTGAATCAACAGAAACACAAAGAAGCCTCTGGGTAAGTGACAGTTTCAAGAGATTCTGTTACAGAGGAACCGGAAATTGGACGGTACTCTGATGCATATGCCAACTGCAGGTAAATTATTGTGCCCAGTAAATATTACGTGTGATGTACTTTTGTTACATAGAAGTATAGCTGCAAGGCCATATTTACGAACCGCAGTGAACGGTGCAATAAAAGACATAGTCGAAACTTCCTATTGACGCGGAAGACTTCCCGCGTTCATAGGAAGTTTCGAAGTTCTTTTATTGCACCGTTCACTGCGGTCCGTAAATATAGCCTTGCAGCTATACTTCCATGTAACAAAAGTACATCGCATGTAATATATACTGGGCACCATAATATATCTGCAGGTGGCAGATGCATCAGAGGACCGTCCAATTTCCGGTTCCTATGTTGTAGTAACAGAATCTCTTGAAACTGTCACTTACACAGAGGCTTCTTTATGTTTCTGTAAATTCAACAGAAGCTCTTATAGTTTCTAGAGAAGAGACGGGAACCTATACTTCGTCCGGCACAATGCCGGCCTCACCCGTTCTAACAACGGACATATAGACGTCCCCTGTGCGAGATACAGAACGTTCACAATATTTCTGTAAATTGAACAGAGATAAAACAATAGTTCCGTTGGACTAACGGTGCGTCTATCGCAGTCCGTTAACTCAACAGATGTCTGTAAATTCGACGGAAGCAATTGATGCATCTGGCGGACTAATGGAGGGAAAAAAACTCTCTGGCGAAAAAGCTGCCAGACAATTTTCCGTTGTTTTGACACTTTTTTTTTTACAGTGCATACTGCTCAGACACCACATTCATAAAACTCTCTCTCTCTTGCTCATACTTACTACATTCCAGCACAAAATGCTCAATTGTTTCCTCTACTCCACTATTACACTGCTGACATAATCTGTTATTATTCTCATTCCATCTCCATGTACGTCTGTTCACACTCAATGACTTACATCTCACAGCAAACAAGAGTTGACTTCCAAAACTACCATCATAGAACAGCTCAAACTTAGGTGCTTTCTTTTTCATATACCAGTTAAGTGTAGGCTTCCGCATCATGCTAAGCTTCCACTTATTCAATCCATACTCTTTTGTTTGTCTCTCAATCTCTTTCTTCCACCTCTTGCAGTCCCACTCAGGCCCTACACCTCCAACATTTATTAAACTCCAGTCATCCACAGGTCTCCCAATTCTAACATGAATAATCTTTTGCATACTGAGTTTCCTTGCATGCCCCCAACATACTTTCTCCCAATAGCTTACACTCAGATTCCATTCAAAGATTCGCCTTACCCACCTGCTATTCTGCATTCTTTCAATTCTCACCTTATAATTCAGCACAGCTTTCATCATTCTTTCTGAAAATAGGCTCCACCCTGGTCACCTCTAATGGCTTCTATAGCTGTCCATTTCGGAGCACCCAATGCTACACGTCCTACTTTATTTTGTATCACATCCAGCTTTTCAAGAGCACTCATACCATACATGACACTAGGTACAGCAACATACTTCCACATTCCTCTCACACATTCGTACTTGTTTGCTCTGTATCTGGCCACACTACCTAACCGTCCACTCCACTGCATTGCTTTAGCCACTTTCTCACCTTTAGTTCTAGTACATCCATCTTCACTCATCATACAACCTAGATATTTGTATTCTTTTGTTCTACCTATTCTGATTTCTCCAATATTCCACAGTCTGTCTCTATCAGTCTCATCACTATTTATAACCATGACCTTACTTTTATCGGCACCAAAGTTCATCTTGAAATCTATACTATATCCATTCACAATGTCAAGCATCCTTTGTAGTTCATGACCACATTCACTAACCACAACCACATCATCAGCATACAACAAACAGCTCAGTCTCTCATTACCAACTTTCAGTCCTAAACCACTCCCTCTCAGTCGAACTGCTAATTCTTCTGTGTACAATCCAAACAACAGGGGGGACAGAGTACAGCCCTGTCTCACTCCTCTAACACTCCTCACTTGCCCTGTTTCCAAATTTCCTAACCTGTAGATAGCATCATAGCACTTGTGTTCTCATACAGACTCTGTACAATGTTCACTATTTTTCTGCTAAAACCAACTTTTCTCAAAATTTCAAACAGCCTAACCCGATCCACTCTGTCATACGCCTTTTCAATATCCAGGAATGCTAAATATACCTTCTTGTTATCCTTCTTCATTCGCTCAATTATTTCACTCACTACAAACAGATTATCCTCCCCCCGTATATCTTGCCTAAAACCATTCTGTTCTTCTCCCAGGACTCCTAATTCCTCAACTAAATTTTTCATTCTCTCATTCAAAATACCACAAAAGATCTTACATACGGTGTCACCCAGTGGCAATTGGTCTGTAATTTTTAAGTTCTTTCATACTCTTATGTCCACCCTTATGCAACAGAACTACATTACACTTGTTCCAGTCATCCGGTACTCTTTCACTCTTCCATATCTCATCAAATAAACATTTCAACATACTGACTACACTCTCTCCTCCACATTTATAGAACTCATATGGTATCTTATCAGGGCCACATGCCTTTCCATTTTTCACTTTCTTCAAAAAACTTACAATCTCTTCACAAGTGATTTCGTCTTCCATTTGCAGTTCATGTTCATCTATCAGAAAATTTATTGGTTCATCATCTGTAACCTGCTCATTCATTCCACCAATGTCCTCCCAGTATTCTTCAACTGCTTTCACCATTTGCATCCTATCTTGCACACTGCAACCATTGACTACTAATTCATCAACTTGAACTTCACTACCTCTATCATTACCTTGTATAAACCTATACCAATCTTTTATTCCATCTGGACCTTTCTTTCTTAGATTTTCAACTTGGTGTCTCTCTTCTTTAACCCTAGCCTCATTGATCATTCTCTTTACTTTCTTCTGCTGGTCCTTGTACTCATTCCATACACTCTGCCATTGACCCTCAGTAATTCTACGTCTTTCATAGATTTTCCTCATACTGCGTTGTTTTTTATTTAAAGTCTTCCTTCTCGTCCGTTCTTCCTTTATCTCACTCGTGAACCACCTAGCATTCCCTGTACTTTTCCTGCATTTCAATCTACCGATCTTTTGCTCTGCCACGTCATACAAGGTTCTTGCAAACTCCTTATTTAGGTCATTTACATTTCCACACCTGTTCCAGTTACATCTACTCAATTCATTTCTAAATTCTTCCCAGTTTGCCATTTTAATACGCCAATTTTCTCTTACTCTGCAGGCCTTCTGCATTGGCTCCTTTCCACCCCAATTATATTCTAGTACAAGCATTTTATGGTCACTATCAATATCAAAATCATCTTCATCTACAAACATTTCTTTGACACACTCTCTTGCTCTACTATTCACTATCATATAGTCAATTGCAGTTTTACATTCCCTGCTTTGCCATGTATGCAAGCCATTTCCTATTGTTACATTCAGGTTCTCAAGTTCATTCTCATCACAGAAATCAATCAATTTTTGTCCATTTGCATTCACAGGCTCACCAAGTATACCAACATGGCCATTCATATCACCCATTAAAATCAGAGGGCATCTGCAATGCTCTTGCACAATTCTTGTTAATATTTCATACTTTTTTACATTCTCTTGATGAGCTAAAATACCATCAGTTGTCATATAGCATACAACCACAATAACACATTCTCTGGCATGCATTCTTTCACACTTTATTACTAACAGATCTTCTCTCTCAGGATCATTTCCAGCAGGAATTTCTTCTAATTTCCAATTTAGAGCATTTTTTACAATGAGACCAACTCCACCACCTCTTTTTTGCCAACTTACACGCCCTTTTCCAATCATATAGTACTTACTCTCCTTACATTTTAAACTGACTCTATCACGCATTTGGGTCTCTACTACACCAACACAATCCAAATCTCCATTCTCAAATTCTGCTACAATTAAGGTCATTTAACTTTCCTGCATTCCATCCACGCACATTTATACATCCAAACCTTACAACATTATTGGACAATTCACGACATTTTTCATTTTTGCTCTGACAGCTTTCCATTCATCCAGTTCCACCTTCCATTACAATATGAGTACACCCAATCCACTGGATGTATCTCCTGGAGAGTTTCATCTCACCTTCTTGAGTAAGGTGGACTCCATCTCCACGAAAACATCCACTCTGGATCAGGTTATCCATATCAAGGAAGCTGGAACCCATTTCACGCTTTCTCATACTCTCAGCTTTCATACCCATAATCCTTTCATGCACTTCCCTATTCACCTCCTTTCGCACCCTTTCATACTCCTCACCACATGCAGGCCTTCTCAGCAGGCTGGTTACAGCCACTCTTACATTCTTCTTTCGCGCCTTTTCAACAACATTCATAATTGCATTCACCGTATGCTCTCTCCCACATTCAAGCAATCCATTGCCACCTCCTTGCAGTACAACCATCCCTTCATCCATTCCATCTATCACTTCCTCAGCATGCCTACAAATCTCTTTCACTCCCTTTCCTCTCATGCTCGTACATCCACTACGGTCAGTCATTCTCACAAACCTATCCACAGTCTTCACCATGCTGTCACCACATATTCTAATCGTAGGTCTCACTCTCCCTTTCATAATACTCTTTCGTTCAACTCTTCCACTCACATCACTCTTTCCATCCATCTTCCTTTCATTCACTTCCACTACAGGCGCCTGCACCTCATGTGGCATATCAACAGGTTGCTCCTTCACTCTCTTCCCATTCGTACTTCTTTCATCATGCTCATTCATCCTTCTACTCTCATCTGGCACATTTGCACCACCATTCACTTCATTTATTGCATTCACACTCCTTGCACCATCATCCACTTCATTTGCACTCCTTGCACCATCATCCACTTCATTTGCACTCCTTGCACCACCACCATTTACCTCTTCATTCACTGCATTTGCACCATTCTCATTCTTTCCTTCATTCAACTTCCTTTCATCCTTCAAGTCAGCCTCTAAAGCAACCATCAGAATTGTCAATCTCTCAACCTCCTCTTCCAACTTCTTTCTCTCGTCATTCAAACATTTCCAGCACGTAAACACAAGATCATTCAACTTCCTCCGACTCATCTCTCTCAAACCTTTGCATGCATCTATATCTACCCACTCTTTACAAGCCATGCACTCAATCTCCTCATCCATTCCACTTGCACCTCCCTTCCTACGACCAGTCCTATTTCTTGCCATCCTCAAACACAGACTTCTATCTCAGTACAAATTTCACAGGCAGAAGAAGTCTTCACTCACCAAATCTACTGAAAATCAAGTTATCAAACAAAAAGAAACAAAAACGTTTCCTACTACTCAAAGTCACTCTCTACAATGTCACACACTATACTCTTTATATGCAAAGAAAGCTTAACTACCAGTCAAAACACCTCAGTCAAAAACTGCAAGTCACCACACCAAAGTCCAATGCTCAGTCTCAACTCTCACGCAACAAAAAAAACTACTCTCACGAGCACTCCATACAAAGTCACACACTGTACTCACGTGAATATACAAACCATACCATTTTCCAGCAACTTCACTTTAATTCACCACAATATTCGTCGGAGGACCAGAAACACGTGCACACCGCTCGGAACCGCTCTACTTCAACACCGCTCCTCGTGCGAAGGCTGCACGCTTGCTTCTTGATATTGTTCGAACCTTGCTTCTTGATATTGTTCGAACCATGCTTCTAGGAAATGTTCATTCAGGATTAATTTCCATGTCATGAAATTATTCAGAATCGTTCGTAGTTAGCTGAGACGCCGAGGCTGCGACGCTTCTCTTCCAGCGTCCGCGGAGCTCATCCTGTGAGGGCGACGCCGCCGGTGGTAGATGTGCGATTTCACGTGGGCGAGTTGTAATGAAAAGTTGAACGTGACCATAAAATTCCCATTTCATTCCTTCTGCGGCGCAAAACAAATGTTTCCCATGATCAAAGTTCTTTTTTTTTGTGTTTGTAATTGTGGCTTAGTCTTACTGAAAAACAGACTTTAACGTCAGGCTTAAACGCAATCAGGCTTTAATGAGTCTTTGACGTCACTGGAAGTCAGTACTGCACTTGCTCTCTCTTCGATTACCGAGCGTGAATAATCCCGTTGGGAGAAAGCCCACAAAACAAACCTCTGTCTTTGAAAAAGAACAGGTTGTAGGTTTGGACCAGGCTGGGAGATCCTCCAATAAAGTGTCTGGAATGATGGCCGTGAGAGTTAAGACTGGGTAAACGACTATTTCTCAATATTAAAAAAAGATAAAGTGCAGCTGTTCAGTGATAAGAACGGCAGCGCTAAAATCCTGAATACTCAAAAAATTACTCGCAAACGGCATTCTGTAAAGAGATTTGGGGAAAGCAAACTGTCGAAAAAGTGTTCAGTAGTTGACTGGCATGTTCAACATAAAGTTATAAGATGCTTCTTCATGCTTCTCTCCAACAGCACAGGCTTCCGGAGGCAGTGTAATGTTCCGGGAGTGCTTCGCATGGTCGGGATTAGGTTCCGCACCCCTGTGCAGCAGATGAAAATGAAGAAAACAAAATGAAATAAATTTGAATATCTTAGTTCGCGGCTGGGAGAAACCCCATATACTTATGTTATTGATTTATGAATAATGATAAATTACCGTTCACTCACAGTTCTGCATGCTCTGCTTCGATGCGTACAAGGAAATGATAAACAGAAGTTTAGCTTTGGCAGCTGTACACGCCTACCGTGAGGGCTGAAGTTTAATTGAGATCTTAAATGTGTCGGCCACACTTCAAACTCTAAGGTGCAACCCCCAAATTCAACTTTAATTAGTGTTGTTTACTAGTAATAGCAATCTTTCTATCAGTTTTTGTTATATTGTGTTTAGTTTTCATGTCTTATTCACATTCTCTTCTTAATAATTTCTTTCCCTTCATTTTCAACTTGCTCTTTTTATGAGCAGGGTATCCTATAGGGAAAGACCCTTTATGCATAGATACCCCGCTTTTAGGGTACCCGCACACGAGCAACTTTTTATTGTCAGTTGCCACAACTAAATATTGTCACAACAAAAAAATTGTCGCAACGAAAAGTTGTCAGTAAGGCACACCCGCACACGAGCCACCGGATGGCGGCAACTATCGTTTAGTGTCACCATGGAAACTGTGGATGTGGCAGTGTTAAACCACTCAAGTCCGGAAGACACTGAAAAACCACAGCAGGATCGTCGGATAGAAAAAGGAAATATCCCATTCCACTACTGAGTTTATTATTCATCATAAAAATGCTGAACACACTGTTTTTTTTTCTTTAATCGAGTGAATTTATTATTCAGATGTGAAATAGGTGGTTTCGCCGAGTAATTTTAGAATAGCTTAAACTCCTAACAGTTTATTTATGCACCATACTGCCCTAAAACAAGTCACATTTGCAAAAATCTGGAGTTACCAAAGCCAATCTTGCAACCTTCGACCGGCTGGGTGCTGGGTGGCGGCAACTAAAAGTCGTTCGTGTGCGCGCTCCCATATAAAAAATAACGTTCTCTATCACCTGCAACAGTTGCCGATAACTATTGTGTTGTCGGAAAATTGATCCAGTCGCAACCACCTCACAATTTTTTGTTGTTGCCTCACGAAAAGTTGCCCGTGTGCGGGCAGCCATAGAAATGCATGCTTCTTCCTAATTTGGACAATTTCTTAGTTGTGGCAACTGACAATAAAAAGTTGCTCGTGTGCGGGTACCTTTATAGTCCATATAATAAATGGTCCCTTCTCTTCACTCTCTTGAGATCGTCTCGTTGTGGCTAGAGAGTGTCAAACGTACTCATATATTATAATATTAATGATGTTTCTTACCGTTTGAAGACGATAAGTGTCGGAGAGGGAATGGAAAATCTCGACAGAGAAATTAGGAGAAATTTGAAAAATTAGAAACAGAAGATTTACATGACGAATAAAGTAAAAGATAGTGAAAATTCGTACCAACAGAGTGATTACGTCAGAGATTCAGTGCATGATTCAGTTTATTATCACAAATTTTACTTTGAGCAGAGTTCTTTACAGTAAAATTTGAGATAATGCACTGAATTATGACCTCCAGTTCAAGTTAGCGATTCTAGCATTCCGAGTATCATGATACCAATAGAATCTGGAAAATATTTTAATTCCGAAAACTCGAATCATTAATTGGGCTTGACCTCCTAATATCTTAGGGTAGGTGTTACTTTATAATTATGGCATAATGAAATTGTGCAACATTGTTTCACATGAAATTGATAAGTAGCGTCTAACTCGAGAGCTGTACAGTTTCTAACCTTTTACCGCCGATTTTTTTAGAGAAATATTTCATTTTTCAGTCCCATTTCTTGCTTTTTTGTAACATTTGTGATTATAAATATTCTGACAGCAGAGCTCTGAATCAGTATATAAACTAGCTCGTGGCAGTTTCGGACTAATGTGTTTCCAACTTCTCTTGTTCGCACTAGGAGAAAGACAAATCAGATGAAGCCGATTTAACTTGTACTTGCCTGGCAAGGAGATTGTGTTTCATTTACGAATTTATCTTTTTGCCTACTTTAGCGTTCATATTTCTTTGCCATTTCCAATTTTCTAACGAAAAATCAATTCGTGTTGAAAGAATCCTCACACTAAACACATTGACGGCGATGGCTTAAGCTGGAGTTCAATATTCAACTTGAATTTAAAATCAACTGTAGATGGCAATTTTAAAATAGCAAATATTAACTGGATCGTGCCTTCATTTAGTTGTGATTAAATATTTACAAAAATTGATTTTGTAACCACAGGCAGGTCAGCAGCATTGTGAAAATTCCCCCTCGGGAGGATACAACTATTGTATCTAGGGGAATTAGCTCTCCCAGGGGGACAATGTGAGGGCCCGAGCTAAAGGTTAGGTAGGCTTTCTTCTTGTTAAAATAACATAGGTTTTTGTTTGGCTACGGACCATCTTTTTTCGGTTCACTGCTGTCCTATTTTTCAGCACCTACTACATTCTTCTTCAACTTTGATCTTGTTTCATGAACTTCTTTCTCATCTGACTGTTTCTGTGCTCTTTCTGCATAGATTCCACGTTTTCTTAACTCCATACTAAATGGTGCCTTCTTACTTCCTATCTTTGGATCTTATTTGTTGAGGATAGGGAGGCTTAAACTAACTAATAATAATCTAATCTAATCTAATCTTGTGAAAATTCCCTCCGTGTACGGCAGCGGCTCCCATCGCCACCGACGTGTTCAGCAAGGCCAGCTGTATACAGGAATGTTCCAAAGATTAATCCTCGCGATCTCTTTTCGATCTAACGAATTAATGTGCGCTGGCATTCACAACTGTGTAGATAATATAGAACTTTTTATCAATGTGAAGCTTTACACAAATTCATATACTGTACCAGTAGCGGCGACTCGAAACCCCTGAAGATCGTCGCACATCTTTGGGATCACAGTTTGGTTTTAGGTTAAAAATATCTCATGTCAGATATTAACGATTGTTAAACTTGTACCAGAACTTATTAGGCTCTTCTTGAGAAGTTTTTCGATCCTTGTCATCGCATTCGTGAATAACGACGTTCGAGATAGCTAAACTGTTCTGAAATTATGATGTAGGATTCCCGAGACTCTCCCAAGAGGGTATACTGAAAGGGCTCTACCAATTTTCTCCTGGAGAGCGTTAAAATATCCAGATGTTCCCTGCATTATACCACTTAGTTTGGCTACAATGATTGCAACTGACAGCTGCATAGATATTATTGCGATTCGATGCCTAATTTTTCATTTTTCCTATTTTCTCTATGGGAGGTGGCAGGGATGTCATTTGGCCGAACTTCTGCTGGAACGATATTTTTTAAGTGATTTATATTTTCCCCGTTTTTTCAACGGGAAGTGATCTTGATTGACGGAAATGGGACTCTCAGACCGAGGAGGTCGTAGTTCGTCGGTAAATTAATTTAGAATCCAATCCCTCATTTTGGGTTTATTTCGGCCGTTGCTCCAAACAATAGACCAACACGAACACCAGCTCTCATGATAGTCATTTCAGATTTCTATTTCGTCATGAAGAGATGCTGTAATGTCCTCATTTGCAAGCAGTAGTGACCTGTGCTGTCGGACGCGGTAGCACACAGCTCTCTTGTGGCACCCTTGTGATGATCGTCTTGGATGGGCTGAAATAGTGTATGAACTCTGTGTACAAAACATTATTTAAGGAGGGGAATTGAGTTTTGTTTAGCTAAGCAAAAGTATAAGTTGTAAGGATATGAGAAACTCCATAGTAGAATGGATTATTATTAACTGAAGATGATGACTTTAAATATTACAAGTATTATCTTTCCACGGCTTAATTAGGAGACCGCAGTTACTATAAATTAAAAGTAGTACGAAACATGCGATTGGGAATAATATATTCAGAGCATTTACTGAATGAATACTCTGATTTATAGTTAATACGTACTGCATAATTATGCATAAATCCTGCATAATCGACACCGTGGCCCTACCTGGAGTTCCACTTCAGCAGGAACCACACCAAGTACCCACCGCACGAGAAACTCTTCCGTCATAGCCCAGGTGTGTTCAATCAAACCGGACGAGCAAAGTAGAACTGAGAGGGTAGCCAAAAGTGATACGAAGGGAACAACAGAGACACGATCCATCTTGAAGCGTGCTAAAGAACCACTGCTGACAGGAATCACGGACCAGTTTAAGATAGCTTGCTTCGTTTATCACACGAATGGATAAATAATAACCCTTCATAATGCACATTCAAGTTATTTACCGTTATTCGTGCTTAGTGATGAAGCGGATCATGAGCAAATCCACACAGTGAAGGAGAAGGAGATTACGGTGACCACCAAGCAAAAATTTGCAAGCCCTTTTCGGGTATAAGCGTATGGTTGATGGAGACCTCCATTTATGGTAAGATTATATTCATACCTACTTGATTGTGAGGCTGCCAGGTACACCATAACCATATCTCAATGACGTACCACGCATGCAGGAATGAAAAACAACAAATTAACAAATCATGGCTGAGGTCTTTGGATCAAAATTGATTAAATAATGAAAGACCGGTGTTAAAAATGAACATAGAATCGACGTTCGCTCAAACCAAATGGATAACAATGGAAGTCTGTTAACTGTTAACTCACAACAGAACATCGTTTACAGGATTAGATTAGACGTTAGTTTAAGCTTCACTAACCGCAACAAAGGCGTTCCAAAGAGAGGAAGGAAGAAGGCACCAATTTGAATGGTGATCAGGGAAAGCGAAATCTATGCACAATATGCATAGAAACCCCAAGTTCAAAAAGAAGTTCATGAAGAAAGATAAAAGTTGGAGAAAAATGTAGTAGGTGCTGAAAAACATAACAGTGAACTGAAAAAAGATGGTTCTTTAACCTAACAAAACACATTTTATTTCAACAAAAAGAAAGTCTACCTAACTTGCAGCTCGGAACCTCACATTTTCCCCTTGGGAGTGCTAATTCCCACAGATGCGATAGTTGTATCCATCTGAGGAGGCGTTAACAGGAGCAGTCCAAAGAAAAATTTGAAAATGCGGAATTTCTTACATGATTTGTTGCACATTAGTCGGTATATTTACCAAGGGATGGGACTCTAAAGCTTGCGTGGACTAAGTTTGAAATAAACACAAATATTTCCATGCAATCTAAATTTGCATAGCGAGTTCGATCGGCCTAGGTTCCCTAAACGAGTATACAATAGTCATCTGCATGCAAGACTACTGATTTCTAATAAGTGCAGCAAGAATTGTTCCGCCTCTTCTACGAGCCACAGCGACACATTTGAAATCCAAGAATTGAAGGTCTGAACTCTCAAGCGAACACATACATCTCTTGAAAGCAGTGGGCCAAAATCCGGCGAAACCTGAATTTTTCGTTCCCAGTCGACATAATTCACCAGCAAGGAGAGATTTGGGACTAAATTTTTCCTCCATAAAATAAGATTTCTTTTACTGAGATTCTTCAATTTCTACATCGAACCATTTTAATTGATACAATAAGTTTATTCTAGTAAATTTCTATATGAGCTAATAAAAACGTTGTACATATTGAGCGCAGTTGCTATATAGGAAACAACCTTCTAAAAAATGACTCGTGTAAATACATTGTAAATTACAGCCGTTATTCGGGCATTAAATACCTCCAATCTAAGTTTACTCTGCTCCCGAAAAACATAGGGAAGCCGAGTCGCACTGGTCGCATTCTCACTCCAACATAATTTTTTTTTCCAACAGTATTCCCAGTTTGTCCCCTACAAATTAATAAAGCGCAAACAAATTATTTTTGTGATGAATAAATGAGGGAACGACCCCATTTGGTGTTATTTGCTGTTGTAGGAGATATTCATGAACAAGGCCGGCGTTTCGTTCAATATGGATCGCGATGAAGTTTTTAATAGGCAACCTTCTCCAAGATGAAAACTATAACTTTCAACATCTCGGTTTGCATTAAGCAACGTTGAAATGCACGTGAGTAATCTGTAATAATTTTGACAAACATTTTAATTCAAACATGCATCTTCTGCCTTAATTATTACGCAGAAAACGATCAATTAAGAGACTGTAACTAAGTACATTTTTTTAAAATCTACCTGACATTTACGAAATAATGGACCATGATTTCACGCAAGCAACCAGGTAGTGTTTAAAATTCTAAGCTTTTACGGGAGGAAATAATTCTGAGCTTCAAACACACGTACTACAGCACCTTTTCTGGAAATATTAAGTGGCATACGTGCTGGGACTTGATTTTTTTTGTAGCTCTAACTACAAAAACCCTTTCCCAGTCTCCAAAATCAACTTTCAGCTTGTATTTGACAGTGGCGTATATTGCGACATCACTAGCCACCCGCTGCACTAACAGTAACACTAGCAACAAAAGGCTGTTGCGACTTTAGTTGTGCACTTAGGGAAGCTAAGGCTCTATGTTTACCAAATGAATAATCCAACTTCAAGTTAATGCTAGTAATCTTTTCTACTTGGGACTGTGGTCCCATACAAGTTTCACTCCGGTACGTAACATGCCTCGCATTTTACGCCTTGACCAAAGCAAAGGAAAGACGGAGAATGCAAGAGTTCAGTGTCACTAACCTCTTATTAATTATTTTTACACGTGATCAGCTTGATCCTTCAATTTTTGTCTAATGAACATGCTCTTAACCACTTTTTAAATGGTTGAACTGATACATAAAGCATAGATAAATTAAATTGACTTGTTAATAAACTTCATAATTAGAAACATAAAGTACGGATACCCATTACATGTTAGAGTTTTAACCTTAGCTACACAATTCAGAGATATATAAAGTTGAATCATAAATAATTTTCATACTAGATAAAATGCACGGACTCATGCTGGACGCCCAGGGTTTCAACCTCGCCGTTCGCGAGTCGCTTCAATATCAGCGGTGAACACAGGTGTATCGTACTACAAACTCGACTTCTAAGCCTCGAAATAAAGTAGCTGAAGTAATTTACTTATCATCTGTAGTCGTAGGAATTCGAGGTGAAAAAACACTCAAAAAAAAAAAATTACTGTTTTGACTAAGGTGTCACAACAGATATCGCAATTGGATATTGGCTTTTACTTTTTGGGGGGAATGGAATAAATTTCTGGTCACTAATACCCGTCAGGACGATCACCTAACGTCAATTATAATACTCCTAAAAAACATGGGGAAATATAACCCCTAAAAAGTAATCGAAATTTAACATTTCAGTTCAGCACATCTTGCCGTGCAGTGGCCGCTGCTTGTGAAGTATTTAGAAAGTGAGTTAGTGTTGCGTTTGGCGAGAAGAAAACAGCTATTGTACAATTTGTACATATAGTCATATATCAGAGACTAACGTCATAGAATCAACCATCTACTAACAAACCACAGAGATAAATTGACACAGATAAAAACACAGATAAATTGACAAATAACAAATATACTATTGTGTGACACTATCAAATCATCCAATTATTCTCAAATAATTTTTTTCAGAAAAACCACACACGGCTCATTTATTCTAACACAATTTCTACTCACGTCCACAGCGTTTCACACATGTGTATAATCAAAATCTCCGCGGTCGCTTTGCCGCAAACTTACCATACTTGAGATTCTTTACTATAACAAGCCTCGGAACACTAACCTTGAACTTGAAGTCTTGCTAACGAGAGTACGTCTCTTTATAAAGCTACACCTAAACTTCCCAGCACAAAACTTCGACAGATCTACACCACATAATATCACGTTTGTCATAAACATCACGAATTACCGTTCCTGAATATAATCTGAGACCACCTCTCCTTGTCACGCAGCGCACCAAAGCTTCACAGTCTCCCGAGCCGGCCGTAGCACCTGCGGAGCCTTCATGTAACCACAGGAGGCGCTACAGGCTTGGTGCTTCACAAGGCGCGTGGTGGGGTTTATTGCATGCAACCAAGCCGCTACTTCCTGAGCACGGATTGTCGCCTTCCGCCACCGTGCATAACTATAGCGTGGTCGAAGCGTTCGCTTTGTTTCCCCGCTGGATGGTCAGGAGACTGAACATAGAATTTAAGGAGATATTCATGAACATTTTAAGTTATTTTAAACATCGACATCGCTATGGAAAATTATTCGTGGTCCATAATACATAATTTTATTGATTATATAAAAGGTAACTTTTTCAACTGTAAATGCTTATATGAATTAAAGCGAAAAATAAATGTCGGGTTTCTTCTACAACCAATTACAACCGCAGAAAAATTTGCTCGCACCTACGCATTAAAAAAGTACATTTTTTCAACGCTAGCTCATCAATTCCACTCATTCCTTTTCTCGATTGGAGTTGCGTTCGAGTGAAAAAGTAAAGGGAGTCAAAATCAACGGTAAACGCCGCAACGCAGTTGAAAATTTGGCGTGATAAAGCTTGTGCCTAGTCAGTAGTGAATGAGGTTGTCATTGTCAAGTTAATATTACCATTGCTCATATTTTACATTTAATTCAACAAAAAGAAATGCAAACTGAGGCTCATTCATTAGCGAGCCGCTGGTTGCTTATTTAACGCCTAGTTAAAAGTTGAAGATCGCTAAAATTATATTACAATCAATAGAGAAATCTTGCTTAAACAGTAGTGTTAGGTACAAGCGTAGCGTTGTCAGTACTTACTATATTAACTTAGCGTTATGTTTCAAAGTTACAAATTGAGTTACAACTATGACTGCGTTCATCGACGTGCAATAAGCTACAAAAAACAAAAAATCTTCTTTGATTATCATTGGTAAGAAGTCCATCCATCTCAATGTACACTGTGTTATAGAAGGAAATCTTAAATAAAATAGTATATGAATATAAGTATGAGTCAAGGTGTTTTTTTTAAAGTAAAAATGCGAGACCATGTGAATTAGGACCGAGAGCAATTAAAAAATTATCTACTCGTTCACCAGCATTTATCATCTTTTAGGCAAGACGTGATGCCAGAGCTTACTCAAAGTATTAGCGTACGCGGCAACGCCAGCATCTAAGTGAGCTACCGTGCACGGCGACGCTGAAGTTGCGTTGTCTTTCGCGAGCCAAGATTCCAGGCGGTCAAAATCGTAGCAATAACGGGCGTTGAGAAGAATGTAGTGGACATCCAAATGCCTCGTCAGCATACCAGTTATCCACACATCGTCCACCCAAAGCCAAGGCTCCGAATTTGTTTTTTCAACGACAGCCTTAGCCAGGTCCATGCTCATTACGTAGGCCAGCCCGCTGCAGTAACGAGGGTAATGAGCCTTTGGGTACAGGTCCTCGTCTACCGCCCATTTGCCCGAACGCTTCGGTGTTGTTCCCTCTGGTATTACATCGCACGCTAACATCTTCAATGGAGTAGAAGTTTCTAAAGTCCTTGATAAAAAACTGAAAAGACCGAACACATCGATGAAAGCATCGTCATCTGCTTTCAATATCAAGGACGACCTTGGACAGTTTTGACTGCACCACCTCAAGCCCAGTTCATGCTTGATGCTGAGATTGCGGTAGGTGTCGTGGAAGTTGCCGATGAGAATGTCTTGATGACGAGCAGCCTCACTGCGGGCCAGTTCCTCCAATGCGCCATCATTTGGCCTTTGGAGGGATGAACTCTCCACTTGCAACGGACGGCCCATGACGAACAAAAGCGAAACGGATCGTCCATCTGGTAATACTCTCACTCCTCCCCACGTTTGTCGAATAGAGTTCCTTTGAATTACATTAGACGGACTCGTGTGAACTAAAATAATAACATCAACTGGAGAGCCTACGCATAACAGCAGAGGAGCATATAATACTCTAGCTCTCACTGCACTTAAAGATGAGTCATTAGATAATTTTGAGACATTTTCACTAGCATTGTAATAAATGTATTTAAGGTCATAATCTACATCACTCTCTAGTGGCTTTCTTGCACTGAACGGCTTCTGAGGGTCTAGTTTAGACAAGCGTGGGCCGTCTCGAATGGAGAGAATAACGTATACGCAGTAAATAAAAAGCATGAACAAGCATATCTGAAGCACTCTGAGCAAGCAGCACCACCGAGAACTTCTTGCTTCTGAATGATGTGCAACGTGGCAAGGAAAAGACCCAATTGAGGAGTCCAATAGCCGGTGATCACAGGACGAGTCCGGCCGCAAGTACACGAGACGCTCCAGTCTGGGAGTTCCAGCACCATGGAAAGCGTTCGCTTCCGGGGACGCTCGCATCATTTGATCTTGGCTTGGATGAGCGACATCGCCCGGTAACTTTGAGACGCCATCCAATTCCGCCCACTGCACATGAAAACAAGCGAAGTTAAATGTTACACCCATAAATTTGCATAAAAATATCTCAAATAGTATGCTGACCTTGTGGCAATGAAGTTCAGTTACGCAAAGTTCTGCATGCATTGTTGCGTACATACATAATTATAATCAGTTGCATGGTCTTGAAACAACAGCTCCACTGTGAACCTAATTGCTCTGCATTCCATTTGGGGTGTCAACTTCCCACGTACGATAATACCTTATTGTATTTCGAACAGCTATTCAGGAGCTCTGGAAAGACAAAGCCACTCACATTATTGTCCTTGCAATACTACCTGGCGGAAGTCCAGAACAAAGAGAACATTAAATAGATAGGATGTCCACAAACGTAATCTGTGGAGCAGCTGCTGGCGCTGATGGGAAGCATTATCAGAATGTGCTTCTCAGATTAAAATAACTTGATATGCGAAACTGGTGAAACAAGAACTAAATTAATAGTGTATAGAAGACATAAGAGGTTTCATGGAAACTGTTAAGTGAAATCAATAATGAAACGTCCTAATATAATATAATGTTCGAATAGAATGTAATTGAGAAATTACGAAAACAAAACTTAGTAAGCTGAAATTCTTTTGTTCAATCATACCTTTCAGAAATGAAATATGAAATAACATGCTTATCTGAAATGAAATGCTTTGTGGTACTAGAGACTTGCTTTTCAAATAATAGGTTCTATAGAAGCCCTTCTAGGATAGCAATGAAATTACAGTAAAATCAGATGTTCTGATAACTGCATGGCAGCAGTGCTAAAAACAAGGTTCGGCATAAAACTCTAACCGGGACAGTGCTGTTTTATTATACACTGAACAGGTTATTATAAAGTTTCCAAATAATGCAGCTAATAAATGATATCAATAGTGCCGTTTTGAATGGAAAATCGCCAGTTCACATGCCAGTGACTGCGCGAGTTATAGCGTTTCGAGTCTGAGTAATAGCAATTCAAGAAATTAAATATAAAAATATGGAGCAGTTCTAACACAAAATTAATTCTTACGAAACCCGCTTTATGTACGCAGAAATAGTCATTACATAGCTATAAAGGTTAAGATCGCACTTTATATGTTTTAACTCACGCTATAAATATTACGATGACAAAGGTTCGCGCGATGAAATCTGATACTTGGTTAACGTCGCTTTTAAGATCCAGTATTTTCATACAACATTTATGAGCAGTTTTTATCGATAGCGATGGAGATGAGAGAATTTCCGGACAAAAATTCCGTTTGAAGATCATCCCAGGCCTCTGCCAGGCCCCTGTCGCTCCGGGGGTCATTTCTCATGTGTTTGTTGAGAAAGGACCCTTAGGTGGTGGACTATTCGGTCCTAAAATTTTATGGCGCTACGGACAATAAATCCCCCCCCCCCAGGGGGATGGTGAGGGGACCGAAATTTTTAATTTTCAACCGATTTTGACCCCATATAAAAAGAGAACAAATGGAAAATGGAAAAAAAAGCCCATTTGAGTTTGTTAGAAATGTTTCAAGGATTCTAGAACCGTCTTTGTTTTTGTTCTAGCATCAAAACTGAAGGAGGAGTCCCATTTTGAAATATCAATATCAGTGAAAAGCTCCCAAAATTTATATTTTTGACCGATTTTGACCCCATATAGCAAGAGAACAAATGGGAAATGGAAAAAAAGTCCATTTGAGTTCATTAGAAATGTTTCAAGAAGTCTAGAACTGTCTTTGTTTTTGTTCTAGCATCTAAACTGAAGGAGGAGTTTCATTTTGAAATATTAATATTAGTGAAATATCAATACCTAAAAACCAATGTCAAATTTTTTCAAAATAAAGGCCTAAATCAAAAAAAATGAATAGATTAAATTGTGTTTCTTTTCAAAGGTTACAAATCATAGTCAATTTCATAAGAATCAGACTGAAAATAAAAAATTTCATATTTTTGAAAAAAAAAATTTTTTTTTGGTTTGGAAATTACAATTCAGTGTGAATATGAAGTTATGTACGGAAATTATCGAAATAAAAATTAAAACTGCACTCAATTACATAAATTGTTCATTATATTACACTTCAACCAAAAATTTTGTTGTGGCTTATTCCCCCAAAAAAATAACTTTCAACATTCAAAATGGGACTCGTCCTCGCGTTTTGATGCTAGATCAAAACCAAAGACAGGTTTAGAATCCTTGGAACATTTCTAACAAACTCAAATGGGCTTTTTTTCAAATTCGAATTTTTCGAAAAAATACATAGCTCTAAACCCCAAAAATTGTTGTTGGGTTTAGTAATTTTTCAAAAATTTGAAAAAAATAGAAAAAATCTGAATTTGAAAAAAAGCCCATTTGATTTTGTTAGAAATGTTCCAAGGATTCTAAAACTGTCTTTGGTTTTGTTCTAGCATCAAAACTCGAGGACGAGTCCCATTTTAAATTATCAATAAAAATATACCAAAAAACTCATTTTCGTCAAAAAAAACTAAGGCCTAAATCGAAAAAATGACACGAGTAAAAAAGGTTTACTTTCACAAAATACATCTACCGGCCAATTTTCAAACGAATCAGACGAAAAAAGTTGTCCAACTGGGATGATCTCCTTAATAATTATACAATTCGCAAATTCACTGCAGCTTCCACCTAGAGTCCTGCACACACACATGCAGCGCTACTGCCTGCCACGACGGTTCCCAGTTTCAGTCACTTCTGCTCAACCCTCTGGGTATTGAGGGCTACTCTAGAGCCAAGATGGCCAGTGCTTCCAGTTTAAAGGCAGCTAATATAATTTTAAAGTAATAAGGGGTCATCCCAGGTCCCTGCCAGGCATCTGTCGGTCCGGTGAGCATTTTTTGTTTTGTTATTGGAAAAGGACCCTTAGGTGGTGGACTATTCTGTCCTAAAATTTTATGGCGCTACGCACACTAGATCCCCCTCCCCCAAGGGGCGGGGGGATTTAGAGGACTAAAAATCCTCAATTTTCGACCCCATATGAAAAAAAAAGATTAGATTAGATTATTAGTTAGTTTAAGCCTCCCTATCCTCAACAAATGAGATCCAAAGAGAGGAAGGAAGAAGGCACCATTTAGTATGGAGTTAAGGGAACGTGGAATCTATGCAGAAAGGGCATAGAAACAGCAAGATGAGAAAGAAGATCATGAAGCAAGATCAAAGTTGAAGAAGAAAGTAGTAGGTGCTGAAAAACAGGACAGCAGTGAACCGAAAAAAGATGGTCCTTAACAAAACAAAAACCTATTTTATTACAACAAAAATAAGCCTACCTAACCTTATATGAAAAAAAAAAAACAGGAAATGTAAAATTTGAAACCGTAACTTTGTTTACTGTGCTTTAAGGATTCTAAAACTGTTTTTGATTTTGTTCTAGCGTAAAAACTCAATGAGTTCTATTCATTTGAAATATCAATAAAAATGAACTAAAAAACCAATATGTCCAATTTTTTTCAAAAATTAAGTCCTAAATCGAACAAATTAATAGAAGAAATTGTGTTTCTTTTCAAAAGTTACACATATTAGTCAAACTTAATAAGAATCAGACCACATATATAAAATTTCATAATTTTTATAAACATATATAATTTTTTGATTTTTTGTAAATTACAATTCACAGTGTGAATATGAAGTTATGCATGGAGATTATCGAAATAAAAATGAAAACAGCATTCAATTACATAAATTTTCCATTATATTACACTTCAACAAAAAATTTTGTTTTTTGCTTATACCCAAAACCTCTAACTTTCAACATTCAAAAGAGGACTCGTCAGTGAGATTTTCTGCTAGGAAAAAAAAAACAAAGACAGTTTTAGAATCTTTGGGACATTTCTAACAAAAGTACAGAAGCTTTTTTTCAAATTTGAGAAAAAAAAATTATACAGTTCAAAACCAAAAAATAATGTATTTTTGATGTAATGATAAAATATCGCTTGTCACAAAATTTTTTTTCAAATGATCCAATTTTATTTTGTACTTTTTTTAGAAATGTTTCAAGGATTCTAAAACTGTATTTGGTTACGTTCTATCATCAAAACTCAATGACGAGTCCTCTTTTGAAATATCCATAAAAATGTACAAAAAACTAATTTTTCGTAAAAAAATTAGGCCTAAATCGAAACAGTTACAGGAGTAAAAAAGTTTACTTTCAAGAAATACATATACTGGCCAAATTTCAAACGAATCGGATGAAAATAGTCAAAATTTCGGGATGACCTCCTTAACTAGTGAGGGAATATTTCAAAATAAATAACAATATTAAGGAAATTAGTAGCATTCATGAAACTATTTTGTAGACATTCCAGAAGGCTGCTCGCGTAAATTACCATTGATTACCCCCTCATAAGTTTACGCCACAAAGTCCGTGCAACATATTCAATAACTTTTCTGTTGAACTTGAGCGAGTTTTTTCGAACTTCGTTTATTTTCTGATTTTGGGCAAAAACTTGTAACTAATTTCTTCGAAAATTAAAAAACTTTATTTTCAGCATCGAAATTTTATTTCGTCAAGCTTAGAATTTTAATGATTTATAACTTTATATTAGAATAAAGGAGTAGACGCTTGCTTAAGCGGAAAACACACACACTAGGGCAATTTCATTAATATTTCAGAGTACTGGCAGCTCTTTCCCCTGGAAATTTTTCCCTAAACCATTTAAATTTTCATACTCAATGGGTTAAAATACACTAAAATAACAGAACGCTAACGTTCAATTACCATTCTACTAGACATAAAAGCCAATCAAACATTCAATCCACTTTAGCGAACAGGAACTACTTTATAGACAGCGACGAAATCGGGGAAAAAATAATGATGAAGTTATCATTTTTCATATCAGAAGACTGGCTAAGTCGGAGATAAAGAGCACCAGCCAGGGATGTTCAAAAACATCATCCTCTAAACAAGTTCATGTCTTGGTGACCTACCAGTGATCACTGAGGGGATTTCCATAACGAAGTTGATCCACCACTGGGTGATCACAAATTGGATTCTAACTTATACTTAATGAAAATCAAATGAGAGTGCGTTTCAATTAATTTTTTGCTTAATTTCATACACAAAATTAAACTTGAATTGACTGCAGTTGCAGTTTAACCCACTGCAGTTAACGAGTCAATAAGAGCGTTGTGTCTTCGTCAGCCAGAAGTTAGACTATACAGAAAATATTCCTTGAGCAGATGATAAATTTCAGGCATGTACTGAAATATGCGTGAAGGACTCTCACTGCGCAACAGAGCATTAACACACAATGTTACAATGGGGTGTCGGCATGGACAAAAATAGACCATCCGCTTCGACTAGTAAAATATTCATAATGGACAAAATGATACGTAGGCGAAAAAGGAGATGCATTTTCAAAAGAAATAAGTTAACGGCAAATAAAGATATTAGAATTTGTAACTTCCATGGAAACAGGTAGTCAAGTTCAAAAATTTACTGCTTCGTTATTTTACTTAACGAATGTTTCGCCTCTTGTTTTTTAAGTTACAAATAATAAGAATTGTGGATTAGTTCTTACCCCATTAATCGGATGCTTTCGTAGAAATACTGCCCCTGGAACCTGCAGCACAATGCGATCAAATTTCAACGAGTCTACGAACACACAAATAAGTAAACGTACAGACAAATACACCAACACGGATGAAGAAACTAGTCGACAAAAATAAATGGAAAGTTTTCAAGACGCTGCAGAGACGCGTCAGATGGAGGTGAGAAACTTCATTTGGTTTGTTTTAACGTACCAAGTTTCGGAATTACTTCAACTGCAGAACTTCTGTTTTCAGATGGACTAGAGTTATTTTATTTGTAGATTAGATTAGTCGTTAGGTTTAGCCTCCCTACCCGCAGCAACAAATGCGATCCAAAGAGAGGAAGGAAGAAGGCAACATTTAGTATGGAGTAAAGGGAACGCGGAATCTATGCAGAAAGGGCATAGAAACAGTAAGATGAGAAAGAAGTTCACGAAACAAGATCAAAGTTGAAGAGGACAGTAGTAGGTGCTGAAAAAAAGGACAACAGCCCTATTGAAAATCGAGGACGGTGCACCGGTGGAATATGGTTGACAGGGCTTATTATCCGCGATTTATTGGTCATTCGGCCATCCGACCGATAAAACAACGGTACACCGCCCAATTTACGAGCATGTTATGATTGGCACTGCCATCCGTGGCCTCCCGTCCATACACCGTCTTTAATTCGCGGCATCTAGTAGCGATTCGAGGTTGACTTGGCCAAGGACGGCCATCTGGCTCAGAATCGCTGATACCGTGTTTTTCTGACACTTGTTTCTCATGCCCTCTCCCATTCAATAATTACTGCTCTGCATTTGTGGTTAATTCTCAATTGCATAAATTAATCCTTATCGCAGATCGTCAGTAGCTGCAGCAACTGGTTCTAAATGTGCACCCAAACCAAATACGGTAAATATGACTCATGCCAATAGTTTACTTCCCGTTTTAAAATATGATCAACTCTATGGTCGAGTGAAAGTGCATCAAATTGCCGAGGTGTATTGTGGAACGTTTCAATTATATTTAACTTGCTGAGATATAAATGCACAGGCGTAGCCAAATACATTTCAACAATATCATAAAATTATTATTTATGTAACGGAGGTGAATACTGTATTTCATGCTGTGATTATACATGATGGGGTTCAACAATACATGGAGAAATATTAATTCTAAACACTTCAACTGTTTGTCGTTTCATTTAAAATGATAAACATACCCAGGTAGCAAGAAATTATTAGGTCAATATTGGGTTGATAATTATTTATTGGTCTGATATTGGAATCTTGGATTACAATAATAGGCTAATAGTAAGACAATATCAGAAAAAGATATATATATTTATTATATCAACTTGTAATTGGGACAATGTAGTAAATAGTTTTATTTCTAATAATGAACTAACAGTGTATGTATCTATGTACGATATTCACATAAGTGGAAACTATCTCATATGAATTAAAATATCGTAATTTAATAAAATTTGTAAAAATATAAATTATCATTGCCCAAACATTAGGTTGATATCGTACGCCAAGAAAACGGAGTAATTTGCATAAAGTTTACCAATTAAGTTAATGAATAGTTATTTCAGTCATTAACGAGTGCAGATATATATGACAGATATCAAGAAATATGAATACGTTACAATAATATGTATATTCAGAATTACTGTATTCGCAGGTTTACAGTTCTAGTTTTTTCAGTCGTTCAATGAGTTTCGAAGGGCTAGTTTTTACAAAAAAAAATGCTAACATCGTTTGTCATATGTTACTATAGCAATAAATGTCTATATGTATATTGAATTAGGAGGATATAAAGATATAAAGTTATTTATAAAGTTATTTATATAGATGATAGAAATGACTTAATTTCGTAATGATGGTATTGAGTAGGCCTATCCCTACCATATACCCCATTTGGCATGCATCATTCTTTGAGTAAAGCGCTCTCGTGCAATTTTTCAAGCACGCATATACAGTATCTGCTGCTCAGATGAACGTAGCGCATGTGGTTGTTTAGTCTGATTTCACAATCCGGTATTGACATCAATCAACTGAAAGAAATCACAAATTATAGTTTTATTCAGCAAAAATAATTCAGTTGTGTGAAAAACCTATTTAAATTGTCAAAAACACATATAAAACTATTTTTGAGGGGTAATTTTAACGACAAATCGATCTATTCCTGATGCAGGATGCAGCCCTTGAGTCGGACGTCTTGTGTGCGATACGTTAAGCTCGGCCGCAGCCACGGTGCAGCATGAGTCAGGCGTGCATCGCGGTAGTTTGAATTTTGTGACTGTCTGAAGTGAAGTAGTTGCTGTGCTATTCATGTTTAGGACATTCATTGCTTAGCTATCAACAGCAAGAGGGCAGTTAATGTGAATTTGAATACATTGAAGTAACTGAAGCAAACGTGTTACCATTTTTTTGTTTCATTTGGTTTTGAACAACTATATTTTTGAAACGAAAACGTTCCCTGCGTTTCAAATTTAACCGAACTACGCGTAGATAAACAGCCTCCATACTCCTAACACACAGAGTAGTCATAATTTGTGGTACAACTCATTGTAATTCAGTTGTTCGTGAATTATTGTTCCATAGAAATCTATATTAAGCATTCGTCATATTCGAGTTACTTAGCAGTGAAGGGCATGAATAATAGACGTGACAAACCTTGTTCTAAACGTATTGATGACAATGGTGACCTGACACGATTGGTACAATTGCAAGTGTGGGAAGCATTGAAGAATTTATTTTTTCCAATTATTGATGTAAATGAAGTTATAAATATCGTTTATCCAGCAAGACATGGAAAATATTTGTGAAACGATTTTTTTTCAACATGACAAAAGTTTTACAAGGGTGACAAAAAAAAGTAGTATTTGCTTGGAAGGCTTCTCATTTAAAGTGTATTTTATTGAAAGTTTTCAATTTTACAATGTGTGTAAATAACTGAAATAGTGATAGCTTTTTGAGTGATGCAGTGTGATCTCAGCGCACATGTGTGAGTTCTGACTATTACATTATTTTGAGAAAACATCAATATTATTTCTTTAATTTTCTTATTTCATTAGCTAATTGATACAAGTTTTTTCAATTCTTACAAATTTTTTGATATAATAGCTTTATGTATTATACATATGATTCTTAATTGTTGATGATAAGTGATATTAATGTTTTTTCAACTATTATTCTCTATATTTTTAACAGTACTTCTATTTTTTTTATTGTCCAGAACAGCTGATTAACGGTTTATTCTTTAAAATACTGCGCAAATACTACAAAAATGAAAAATAATTAATATGTCTTTCACGAAATTGTGAAGGAAAGATATACATCCAAGCTAGCAGAAACACTATTCAATGACTCACAACATTGTCATCATTCCTCCCTTTGGAACGTTTTTGCTGTGTGGTTAGGGCTGCCTAAGCTCACTTATAATCTAATTTTTCCTTTCGGCATTTTGGTAAGCATCAATGTTAGTGCCTGTTAGTGAATGGCATGTATGGTACCATATTAAATTTTGAACCATAAGTTATTCATTAAGGAAGTCAGCCACAATGAGTGGGCCATGGCACCCATGATACCCTTCCGTAATACTCATTTGCAAGTGACAAAACTTTATTTGCTTACGTTCAATAAATTATATTTGCATGAACATATTGCTCTTTACAGCACTTTTCAATGTAAAAATTAAATTCTTGCAAATGGGGGGGACTGACATTCAGAAATCTACCCATTGGATAAGGTTGCGCAATTGATTCATATATCCAAAATAAGGGTATATGATATTTAATATTGGTGTGCGGTTAGCATGGTACGTTAATATTGTTGCTTCTTCACCCTAGCAAAATCAGAATCACAGGTGATCTCTGTACGATGGATAAGAAACGCTCCCAGCTGCCAGTGTATGACGTCACAACCATATGTATATATGCTCGTGACGTCATACACTGGCAGCTGGGAGCGTTTTTTAAGCGATTGCGTAGAGGTGGCCACCCGTGATTTGGAGTTGATTAAGGTTGCGAAGCGAGCGATTCATTGGATGTAGAGTTGGGTTGAGGTTGATTTGAAGCTGTTCACCGACTAAAGTTGGTCGCAGTATGGGCGTATTGAGGGCGCGGTATGGTCGCGGAGACTGGACATTTGACCCTCAAATAGACGGTAAACCAACCTCAAATCGTCCATGTTTCCACTCATATTCCACCGGTGCACCGCCCTCGATTTTCAATAGGGAGTGAACCGAAAAAAGATGGTCCGTAACAAAACAAAAAACCTATCCTATTTTAACAAAAAAAGCCTACCAAACCTTTTGCTCAGGCCCTCACTTTGTCCCCCTGGGAGCGCTAATTTATTTTATTTGTATGGCTAAAATTATTTTTACCGCAACGCCATCCTGAATTGAAATTGATCGTAGTCGTAAATTCGAATCGCAACTCGTTTATTCAAAATACATTTCCAGCTTGAGTCAATGAACTTGAAAAATTGAGATAACCTATCTTCGGATTAAAAGAGATTAGTTAGTTTAAACCTCCCTAATCGCAACTAACGCATCCCAAAGAGAGAAAAGAGGAGGCACAATTTTCTTTGAAGACTAGGTAAATGGAATTTATTTACAAGGTGTATTCCCGTACAAAACCCAACCCCTGCGCTTAGAAAAAGTTAATAAATAAGTTCATGAAACAAGATACAAGTTGAAGAAGACAGTATAAGGTGCTGAAAAAGAGGGCGGCAGTGAACCGATAGAAGATTGTATTTATTAATAAAAAACTATTTTATTTAAACAAAAGAATGGCCTACAAAACTATCTGCGCAGGACCCCACATTTTCCCCCTCGGAGCGCTAATTCCCTTAGAAATAAGAGTTGCACCCCTCTGAGGGAATTACCTTCAATCAAACTGACAGGTTTCTCAATAAAAAAATGTATTTGCCTGCTCAAGGACACGCCCGCTGCAAAGCTGCATCTCTTCTCCTGGCCGGGCATTCTCATGTAAATGATCTCCATTCAAATTACCTGGACCAGTGCTGAGGGGGTGATTTATGGGTCATTGTTAGAGGAAAATCTATTGCAGGCATTGCCGCTCCTCTCTTGTGTTCTATGTGCAAACCGTTCAGGCGTCACGTCAGCCCATGAAAGTCATTAAGTACCAAATTTTTTTTTAAAAAATGTGCAAGAATTACCACGCTTGAGAGTTTCAGTGAGTTATGAAAATCATTGAACGAAAAAATATGAAGGTGAACAATTTCATTTCTTCAATCGTAACCTTTATTTATTTGGATAGAAGCGTAGTTTTGTAACTCAAGTCAGGCTGGTGGCGAAATGACAGTATTGTGGCTCACCGCACTACAATTTACATGCAATGAAGATAAGTGTTCTCTGATTTTTGGCTGTTAATAGACCCTTCTTCGTTAGCGATTCAGTTGTATACGTCCAATAAATTGAGCATATCGTTCAGAAACGCATACAAAAATAAGGCTCCTGAAGCAAAATATTTTGAATTAGTGTTATGGTATATAGGGATTTTCAATTATAACCTCTCAAGTGTGGTGTCAACGAATACAGAAACATATCAGTGAGGCAAAAACCTAAAGAATCACATCGGCAAATGGAGCCTTTGAGATAATCCTATTAAAAATCCGACATGTAAAACGCCGGCCTCTATCACGAATGCGACAGAACAAGGAAATGATTCAGCAAGACGAAGCTGACTATAAAACTTCGCAGTTATTTGCTAGATATACATTAGATTAGTTATTTTAAGCCACTTAAATTGCACTGAAGGCGTCCCAAAGAGAGGACGGAGGTATGCACCATTTACCATGGATCCCCCATAAGATCTCGTGGACGTAGAAACAGTATATTAAAAATGAAGCTATGAAACACGGTAAAAAATAGAAGAAGATAATTAAAAGTACTGAAAAATAAGACAGCACTGAACCGAAAAACGACGGTCCTTAACGAAACAAAAAATGTATTTGGTTTCAACAAAAAGCTGGCGTACCTAACTCTAAGCTTAGGATCTCTCATTTCCCCCCTGTGCGCGCTAACTCTCATAGATAGTTATATCCCTCTGTGGGTTTTGGGGAATTTCATTGGGAAAGATAAACACTCGACAAAGAGGTAAGAAGAGAAAGTCTATTCCCGCTCCACTGTCAGTAAAGCTCAAGAATCATATATTTATATCGTAACAAGTGCCAAATCAGATAATATGGACAGACAAACCCCTTTCGTGTGCCTCCTGTTGAAATATTCGTCGAACACGGGGTCAACACACGATTCAAGAAAACGTAACCAGAAAATATGATATACATTCTGGTTTCAATGATAAATATGGCAGCAGACGGAGAAGACGCTGAATCAATTTAAGCACGTAGGTGTACGGGTAACATTCTGGGAGAGAAGCGGGAGCTCGGAGGACTCGTCTCTTGACATACCGGTAAGATACATAAATTTGGAATAAAAAGTAATTTGAGGCATGTTTTCTGGAAGCGAACGAGATATCGACAATAGAAATTGTGAGTATGAAAGTTTAAACAATACAATTTGACAAAATCTAGATAATTAAAAATAAAAGAGCATAAGTCGAAGAAAATCAGTCCGGTACCTATAACATAACTTGTCAAGAAGGGAAATACAAGAATTAATTTCCTTATGATGAGTATATTTTATTCAAACGAATGTCTAAACAAGGAAGTAGCAAGTGAGTTGGAATATCTTTCAAGATCCAATGCACCAAGAAGGAAGACTTTTTGATTATGACAAAATCAGCACAATACCTTGGTTCTACACCAACAAAGCCCTTTTCTGGAGAATTGAGCCGACGCTAACGCTGATGCTGTGGTTTCATAAAGCTCTAGCTGAGAGAACAACTTGGGTTACGTAAACAAATGTAACTGCCAAAAGTATAAAGTTATTCCCTTGTTAACTAAGCTTATATGAAGTCTATCACAATTCTTTTTATCGACTTGCAAGAACTGCTTGGTGTGGCACAGAAGGCCAGTATTGGTGCACCCTGCCATCCCCGGCATGTCTCAGTGAATTTATCTGGTCAGCAGATCCTGAGATCTCTTGCTTCAACTTGGAATGAATGCGCTAAATGAATACGTTTCGAATCAAATGCGATAAAAATATCATCGAAAGCTTCATTATTTACAGCACGTCAGATTTAAACATTTAAAGCGCTTCAAACTAGAAAGTTATAAGTAAGTGCAATTTCACGAAAGATGAAGAGAAGAATTCACTTTGAAAGAAGGAACAACTTTGTATACGCTCTTCATTTAGGATAAAAAGGAAAACCAACGTGGCTAAGAAAATCATGATATAAAACAAACATTTCGGATCATAAAAAATCCATCCTCAGTGTTCTGAAAAACAATAAGTCAAAGCATTAAAAACTATTTCTGAACTATAATTTTCTGAATAAACCAACAGATAAAATATTGACGACTAAAAAGACAAAGAAAAGACAATAATAAAACAAAAACTATAAAACACTTTAACAAACAATAGAAATCTTGACCGCCATGTCACACTCATTAATTGACGGACGGTTTCTTATAATGTACATCAATTCTAAAATGCGGATATCAGATAAATTTGGGGTTCCCGAACCCTGTAATTGCAGAAAAATTCTCACGGCGGCTCCCACGTGTCTGTCCAGCGAGAAATTTCTCGGCAAGACGTCCGCGCCGCACCAGCGACGACAGGCCCGCAGCGCCGCACTCAGCCACACACAGCGAGGCAGAAAGGAAACTCGTATCCAAAATATTTTGGATAGTTATTTTCCTATAAAAGTCTCGTGGACCTTGGCACCTTTACCGACTATTTCAGTTCGTGTACAATTTGGCGTAGAACACCGAGCCCTTGGCATACTTTGCAGAGTACTTTGCATACGTTGTGTTTGAAAACGGACACTTTTTGGTACGTCATTCTCGTGCTTTAATGAGCTCTCGTACCTTTATGAGAGTCACCGATAAGGGCAACTCTTTTGAACTCAATTGTCATCAACAAAAGTCACGCTCTACATACATATCACAAAACACGCTCAGCAATTTACAAAATCATGCAGCTAAATCAACATAATATTTCATGTGACGATTCCCGCCGACAGGGCTCACTGGCTTGCATTTTAAACAGCGCCGCTCTCGTTGCCAGCAAGGAATATCAGACGCTTGCCTCGAGGCATACATGACAAGAACCACTTCTCTGTACGCCGCGTTTCCGGCTCCGCTCCCGGCGGTCGCAGCGCAGGTCATGACACCTGAGAGGCGAACACTCAGCAGACGTGCCAGGTATCCCTGATACAGACCGACCTACGTATCAGTTATGACCCTCACACTCATTCTCTCGTCGGGTCATCTAGCGGGTCGAACAATCGTCTACTGAGTACGCGTCCGGGAAGTTTCGAGAGCAGTGTAGAAATAATGATAGGTAAGGTTACCACTTTGACGAAGTGCGAAGTAAAGTATTCAACCCTTCATTTCAGACGAAGAGAATGTGCAGGAGTATTCAAGCATTGTTCATCAATCTATACCATAATAACAGCCGCGTCCGTCCGTCTGTCTGTCTGTCCGAAGCCAGCCATAAGTGTGTGTGATGAGCGTATTTGTGATACAAGCTCGGCCTCATCAACTCTCGAGAGATTTAATTTTTTTATTCTTACGGCCTTTCTTTCACATCGCCTGTTTTCTCCTTTTCTCATTTCAAGGGGGTGGACTAGTTTCATTTGAAAACACTCGGGAGATAATCACGATTAAAGGATACACACTGTATCCAGCATACTGGAAAAACAGCAGCATCCCTCAAATCTCACAGATATTCCCAAAGCCCTCGAATTTAGCTTTTCATTTGAAATTAGGCCACTAATATTTCCATGGCACTTTAACTGACAAATTGAGAAAGGAAATTTGCTATGGTTTAGAAGACAATTCAAATACGTTAATTTAAAGCAGTGATATAATCAATTAAAAAGTAGGGGACATTTTTGTAAAGCACCCGGTATATCATTCAGAAACGCATACAAAAATTGGCTCTTGAAGAAAAATATTTTGTACCATTGTAATAGTACATAGGTTTGTCAATTATAACGAACCTCTCAAGTGTATTGTACCAACCTTAAGTGTAGTGTCAACGAATACAGAAACATGTTAGGAAGGCTAAAACCTAAAGAATCGCATCGGCTTATGAAGCCTCGGAGACAATCCTGCTTCAGAGCCAACATGCAAAATTTGCCTGCGGGTAAATTTCCAAAGCACTTAAATTTAGTGTGTTTGTTTATTTAAAAATAGAGCATTCAAGGATTATACTCTAATGTACATGCTGCACGTACGCAAATAAATTTTAGACACTAATAATCTTTTAGTAGTTAGTAGCCCAATGACCAGTATTTTATCATTGCGATATATCAAGTTGAGTGAGTGCAAGTAGTTCCGCGTGCGTTTCAACGATTACAAATGATACCAAGCCTACGCCAATGAAATTATAACTACACCTGCCTTATGTATGAGGCTGGCCTTCTGCAGAACGTAAGCGATTAGATTCGAAGTTAGTTCAGGCCCTCCTAAATGCAACAAAGGCTTTCCAAAGAGAGAAGGAGGAAGACACAATTAAGTATGGACTTAGGAGAACGCAGAATCTACGCGCAAGGCGAATATAAGCAGTAAGTCGAGATACAAGTTTATGAAACAAAAAAATTGAAGAAAGCAGGTGCTGAAAACCGACGGCATAAAACCAAATATAAAAATATATTCCGTAACAAAACAAAAACCCCTAATCTATTTCAACAAAACTTGTAACTTGGCCTACCTAACCTTTAGCTCTGGACCTCACACATTCTCCCAGGGAGTGTTAATTCTCATAGATACAATAGCGGTCTCTCTCTGAGGGGTACAGAATGTTAAAAGAAAAGAGGAACTGAATTTATGCCACAAAATCCACGCACTGAAAATACTCGTTCGTTATGCCCGATCTAGACAGCTGTTGCAGTTGTAGGTCAAAGTCAAAGTTTACGGAACAACATCAACTACTGTGAAGGTTGCAAATATAGTGAATACTCCACCACATGCTCTTGGAAAAACAAACCCCTGAGGCGATAAGCAGGAGGTGGTTGTGGCATTACTACATCATCCTGGCAGCAACAAATAAACAGTTCATTCAAATTTCAATAAACAATTACAAAACACAAGAAAGTTGCGAAGTACCATTAACAACTTGAGAGTGAGAGGGCGGGACGATGCACCACAACCTGTAGCGCCGTCACACATCGCGCGACGTGGGAACGGAGGCGGCCCCCGTGAAGTCACACCATTATTTTTATCATCACTAATCGACGTCAGTGCTCTCGGGCTGGCGTATCAACGTTACCTGCAACCCCGTTGTAATAAGTTTTTTCAAGAGTCAATTAACGTCCGCTGAAAAGAATGCGGCATTGATATATTTTGAAGTACGATTTTTAGCTCGCTTATTTTTTTTTACATTCACGTAAATGCATCGAAGCCCATGAAGCACGGAAGTACAAAAATTTCTCTCCGCAGAAAGTGCGAAACCAAAAAGTTTAAAATTTCTCAACGAGTTAGTCATCAGGCATGAAACTCTTATATGCATGCATCACAAATGGGTTTCGCAAATCGAAAAATTTGTTAATCAATGTTTAAAGATCATTTTCGTTGAGTTACGGCGATTATCAGAGAGAAAATCCATAAAATGTAAATTCCACGGACGCCGAATGGGCACAAAATTCAGTGTCTTTGTGGCTGTACGGCTCACAACGCAGGTTATTGAGGCACGTCTAGATAATATGAGGTGGTGCAACGAAAATTACACAGTCGTACAGGAGGTCGGTGGTACTGCACCCATACCTGCTTCAACCATGAGATGAAAAATAAACATAAAATGTAATGTAAGGCAGACATAGCTACAAATATATGTAAATCCAAGACTCTTGCAACAAAACCTGGTAATTTAGTGTTAGATGGCTACTAGAGCTACTTGTGCGCCGATAGAAAAAAACTCATTTACGCTCATCAAACGTAGCAAAACGAAGCATGTGGCTCACCTATTTTTTGAATATCGATTTCAAGGAAACTATGAAGCATGATGAGTTTGGGTCAGTTTTCTAACATAGCTAAAACTTTAATTTTTGAAGTAAATATTTCATCTAGCGACAAACATAAGGTTTTACTCTCATAAATCGCAAATTTTGTCTTTAAATTAGATCGCTAAACAAAATATCAGCGAGTAAAAATAACAAAACTTTCTTTTCAAGTAGGGGAGCAATTATTGAACTGCGAATAAATTAAAAGACCAGTTTTGGTGTTCAAAGAAGTCCTGATAAAAACAGCATAAAAGTTATGATCTTTGAATTCAAAAAATTCGGATCAACAACGGACAAACAACCGAGAACCGTACAAAATAACGCCGCAATTCCGTTTGTTCGGAGTGCCGCTTCTCACTTCGTCGAGGAAAAGTTCAACATGGCTAGGAATGTCTCAAACATCATTGCAACCTATTCTGAAAGTAGATTTGAAATATCCTGATAAAACTCAGCTGACCCAAGAGCTTCCAACTCGCGCACTTCATCTAGAGCAGAGAGCAGTTTGCAGGCTCATTTCTCCAATTTACAGAAAATGAAAATATATTTTTCCATACCTAATATACAAGTAAAATTACACTCTCCTGCACCAATTCAAGTTATCTCAAACTCTTTATCTTTCATAACTTTCCCGCCCCCGATTTGAAAACAGGTGAAGCACTTAGGGCTCACTTTGTACCAATTTAAATCCCAACTTGGTCACAGAATTTATCGTATAGCCTAATTAATTAACCTGACCACACTTACCTCATTATAAACCTTTTTATGTCTACAGGTTTCCCAGTTCCTCCTAAAAAATATTAAATAGCTGTATCGTACATACCGTGAAGTTACCTTTAGATCCGGAAATGTTGTAGCATTCACCCTGATAGTAACCCACAACATTTTTGAAACACTATAAAACATTAAAATCCGTATCGTAGTCGAGTTTTAAATTCATGCCTGCATCATGTTAAATGAGCTCAAATTATTTGATTGAACCATCGCATCCAGCATTGAAACGATGAGATACTTTGTTTTCAAAGTATTGTTTTAGTAACGACATCTTTTAATATCTTCGGTGGTTTCAAATGAAAACGAGCCGATGTCATAGGAACAAAAGAGTGTTTCTAGCACCGGCTTCTGATTGTGAGAGACTCTTGATCTCCCTGAGCATGCTGAGCATGCGCTGGAAAAAGCTATGACTAAAAAGTTGTGCAACTGTCTGGAGTAAAGTGGAGCTCAGCCCAGTGAATTGTAAGGTAAGAAATGGGATGTGGGAAGAGTGGCTGCCAAATTCTCGCTTTGATAACCCTGAGTGCCGATTCTTCATCAAAATTTGTGTTAGACCAGTGCCTCCCGCCCAAATGACCCGACCTCACCGAGCGAGACAATTTTATCCCGTCTAGTTACAAATAAGGTGAGAGAGAAGAAAAAAATTGAAAAATAGTCGGAGGAGTGGAATAGAAGATTAGACAAATGAAAGACCATTAGCATAACAGTCCAAAAACGTTTATTTGTCGGTTTGTGTAAAGCTTGAGTAATTACCAAACAATTAATTTTGGAATTCGTTTGACTGAAATTCGAACGTGTTGCTGAGTAAGGATTTGTTCTGTCAGCGCGTTTGGTCACTGAGATAGAAAAGAAGGAACTTAGTCTTGCAAGAACCTGCTGGCATGGCAGCTGATGTCTGTCAGCCTTAAAAATCGAGCCAAAAAATATGTCATCACTGCATCACTTCGAAAAAAGAGCACATACCATTACCAACGAAGCCTGCTTAGAAATATCAAACCATGAATTTTTCAACGCCAAGAAGTATTGCAAGATTAACGCCACTACGTACAGTAGAAGCAGAAAGCTCGAAGCTCGTACATACACGCTTGAGTTGTTCTCCGCCTTCCAATGTATTAATCGCTACCAGGTTGCCGCAAGTGAGGTGCTGTGATACGTGTTCGTCGGACCTCAGGGGTTAAGCAAGAGAACAGTGATGTCTTCTCGGTTATCCGTAGAATAACCGAATCCTTCACGGATAAGCACTAAAACGACAAGCAATGACAAAAGAGTGCTACCCACAAGTCATGATCTACTTTGTGATCCAGCTGGATATCAAGACCAAACAAACTCCTGAACGGCGAAAAATTAGACATCGAATTTTGTTGCTTAACATATATGTAAATTATTACTTCAAGCTGTACAATTTACATACCTGACCATAGAATTCAAATGCCTGCGTTTCTGATTTGATCGAACTCCCGCCGGCTTAATAATCAAATTCGCGATGTTATTCCGAACACATTAATATATCATTACGACGAAATCGCACCTCTCGTTACGAGTGATGACTGAGCGAATTTGCAATCTCAAAAATGATATAACGCAAGCTATTAATTTGTAATCTAGGTGTCGGTGCAACTTGTCGGGATTTCTAACACGATGGAAACTTTATTAAAGTCGATAAAATAATAAAAAAGTTTTACACCTCATGATCAGGGACGAGAGTAGGTATCGGGAATTGTATAAAAAACAGCCGTGTGATAGCGTACCTTGCTAACGACGTGAAATACATAGAGCCTACCATGATACCATAAAATATACCACGCTATGGACCTGAATGTATTAATATACTTGTACTCACCACCATGTTATGCATCTTTCTGGAAGTTATAAGAACAACACGTGAAATGAGGATAATTCTACCCAACAACAACTGAAACTTCTCTGTACAAAATCTGATGAAGCAGCAATTATTGTGCAAGCTTGATCAGAATTGAAATAATTTTCCAAGAGATACTGTGGCAGTGTAGCGAAGCGCAGTCACATTATTATTATATAAGAGTTTTAGCCTCCCTTAACCACGACAAAGATGTTCTAAGAGAGGAAAGAGGAAGGCACCATTTAGTATGGAGTTGAGGGAAGGCGGAATCTATGCACAAGGTGCACAGAAACAGTAAGCTAGGAAAGAAGTTCATGAAACAAGAAAAAAGTTGAAGAAGAAAGTAGTAGGTGCTGAAAAACAGGACAGCAGTGAACCGAAAAAAGATGGTCCGTAACAAAACAAAAACCAATTTTATTACAACAAAAAGGAAGCGTACCTAACCTTTAGCTCGGGCCCTCGCATGGTTCCCCTGGGAGCTCTAATTCCCATAGATACAAAAGTTGTATACCCCTGAGGGGAGCGCAGTCACATTCGTCAACCTACGTTATTTGAGACGTTGTTTCCTTTAGAACATATTTGGAGATGCTTCGTTGCACACATTCGCGTCATCAAGGTAACAGCTCAAATACTGTTACAACAACGCGTATCCTTACGATAGGACACATCAGTCCTTCAAGCACAGAGTCACGGTGTAAATCAGGGATGCCAAGCCTGGGGTGCTCGCACCCCTGAGAGTGACAGACGATATTCCAGGGGGTGCGAGAAAAGTCCAGATAAATAATAGGATATTGGCCATTTGTTGGATTTTTTAATTCAGGGGGTGCAAGGTTCGAATATTTCTTTAGGGGTGCGGGACAAAAAAAAAAGGTTGGGGAGCCCTGGACTGTAAATGATACTCATGATACTCTAACGAGAGGTCAGTTCATGTATGCCGACCTTCCACACGCGTTAGAGGGAGAGACGTAGAATGTACAGAGATAACGTCATCTGAAAACAGAAGGAAACCGTAATTTGTGAGAAAATTTAGAACGCCCTATGAAGACCTCTCGGTATCAACGTTTCTCACTTGGAACGCGGTCTTCTTAATTAACAAAAATTAGTCAGGCAGTGAGAGAGATCTCGGCAGCAAGCGCCGTTGTGCTCCTCCATTTTGATGTTCCTTTTTCTTTCTTTCACTTTTTTTGTTTTAACGGTGCCATTATTATTTCATTTTGGTTATTTACGTAATGCATGTTCGTGCTCCTGACCAGTCCAGTGAATAGTTCTAGTAAAGCCCGGTGGGGGGCTTTCAAGGTTTTGCCTTGATGGCGTATTTACCTTAACCTTAAACCTTAAAGATCCCAAGGGCCAATTAACCATTAACCTTAAACCTTAAAGAGCCCAAGGGCCAATTAACCTTAGAACGCGCCGTAAGGCCATTTAACTGCTTAAGTAGATTAGGGTAATTCCTAACCTTAATCGCATGCCTACGCTGGACTGGCAATAAAGTGAGTACGTGACGAAATTTGCCTCATCTACGAAATAATACTTGATGAATAGTGATCTCGTCGCTGATTTCTACGAACTAAATTTCTTTACTCTTCTTTAGGAAGAATCATCCATCAATTTAATCTTCTGCTGCCTCTGCTGCCTCAGCGTATGCTGCTGGTTTTTTAAATGTCTTCACCTTGTTGGAAAGAGCTAGGCCAAAATAAAGTCTAATCCTCCGTTTCGTTTCTCGGTAAGAGTTAATGTTTGAAATACAGAGTATAATCTGTTGTCTTACTTTCAGTACTGAATAAACCTAGTTCTTTAGTAGATCTTTAATCTAGTGATAATTTTCTCTTACAGTTGTGTTGGTGCGTTTGCACTCGCAAGTTGTTTGTTCTCGTTTCTCGTTCCCGTTGACTTCGAGAACTGCGACGCGCCGTACAGCCGAAGAATACTTCTTAATAAATTGATTAAGATTCTGTGCGAGTCATTCTTAACTTGTTCCAACAAATTAGCCTCCAGCTATTGCAACGCTTTACAGGTAAAGTAGGGAGACTGGCAATGACGTACATTGTCCGAGACATACTGACAAACACGGACGGTATCACAAAAAGTATTTGCTCAGAAATTTGGCCTACGACCCAAAAGAGGTAAGTTCCCAGGTTGTATTTTATTATGCGACAAACCCTTCAAATAACTTTTTCATTGAAATGCAGCTGTCCCATTGCGGAAAAAGTTTTTCACTATTAATACTAGGCTTTGGATAGTCAGCAACTTAATCTAACTCACAGCATGATTAAATTAGATCAAATGTTAGTTTAAGCCTCCTCATCCGCGACATAGGAGATCCAAAGAGGTGAAGGAGGAAGGCACCACCTAGCATGGAGATGAGGGAACGCGTAATCCATGCACGGGGCGCAGCAAGATTAAAGTTGAAGAAGAAAGTAGTAGGTGCTGTAAAACAGGACAACAGTGAATCGAAAGCATGATGGTCCTTAACATAACAAAGAACATTTTATCTCAACAAAAAGAAAGCCTACCTAACTCTCAGCTCGAGCCCTCACATTTTCCCGCGGGAGCACTAGTTCCCATGATTCACTGCATGAATTTCTTTCTTTCTTTCTTTCTTTCTTCACTAAAAATCTTCGTTAAAGAAAATCTTGTACTCGATCTGAGTTCACAAGCTTCATCACCTCAAGTGAACATAAATTTACCTGCATTAAGTAGCCCTATTAAATAATGGATGCTAACACTGTTCAATGAATTTTAACATTTTTTTTTTGTTGAAAGGAAAGAAGCCGCCTTTCATCAATTTTAGGTCGCTGGACACGAAAATAACCAGTAAAATTCTCTCCTGGCTCAGCGTCTTGCGCAATTTCCCTTTTAACACGTTCCTCGCGTATCGGGCCATATGTGTGTACCACTAGGTAAATTGCTTTTTTGCGTACCAGAATAAATGAATGACATTTCATTTGTTCCGTAACCTTTTTAAAATTAACTTATCACAAGAGGTAAAGTTTTATCGTGCAATTATGTTTTTCATCTTTCTCGGGAAGGATAAAAACGAATTCGAGCAGTAAAGTCGATTTCCCAATTTTGATACTTACAAACTAACCAAACCAACCGTTAACTACCACGGAAACGTGGTGAACGTCTCAATATTATGTATGTCACCTTCTGGGACGTTATAAGTATGAAAGGTCAAGTATACGAGAAAGATGAAAAAAATAAGTGAAAAGAAAGAAATGACTCGTCACCGCTCATTTATGTCGCCATTCGTCTCATAAATCGCGTGATTCTGTGGTAAAAAGCGGTTCCAGGCGCCAACGGCCTCAGTCCTGCACATGCTGGAGAGCAGATAACTTCATCTCGCCGTATGTTTTTTTAATGTTGTTGACTGCTTTGTTTAATTAACAGTGACTTACTGTATGAGTGACTTGGTACATTGTGCGTAAATTTTGTGAATCACTGATCCGCGCAGCAATACTCACCGTTTGTCGTGAACCAGCAAACCATAGAACCGATTGCTATTTCTGTGACACCATGCTTGAGGAAAGGAATTAATGTGCAGAAGAAGAGGAATATTGAATACCCTGCGATACCATCTGTCATTCGCCCTGTGGCCCATGGAGGAGGATTGCCAGTCCCCGATCTCTCTGCAAATATTCTGGCAAACAGTGATTTGGAAGATGATGGAACTGAACTAGCTGTGTTAGAAAGTGTTCCAAGTACCAGTGATGCTGATACATCATTTGAACCGAGAATTCCTTCCTGTACCGTAGACAGAACCACGCAAGGTGAACTTCATGACCAGATAATAGATTTGGAACTCAAAAAGAAAAAGCTGAACTCTTAATTTCCAGATTGCAGCAGTGGATCCTCCTGGAGGATACAAGTAAAATATCTACTCTTCGCGATCGTGAAAAAGAATGTTTTACACTTTTCAGCTGTGACGATGACTTAAGATTTTTCAATGATGTTAATTGTTTGATACTGAAACTGAAAATTCCGTACATAGCAGACGATTGGAGATTGTTAGTGGACGCTTCGAAAACAGCCTGTAGGCGGTGCTTTTATTATTATTATTATTATTATATAAGAAAGTTTTAGCCTCCCTTAATTGCACGACAAAAATGTTCTAAGAGAGGGAGGAGGAAGGCACCATTTAGTATGGAGTTGAGGGAACGCGGAATCTATGCACAAGGTGCACAGAAACAGGAAGCTAAGAAAGAAGTTCATGAAACAAGAAAAAAGTTGAAAAAGAAAGTAGTAGGTGCTGAAAAACAGGACAGCAGTGAACCGAAAAAAGATGGTCCGTAACAAAACAAAAACCTATTCTATTTCAACAAAAGGAAGCCTACCTAACCCTTAGCTCAGGACCTCACATAGTCCCCCTGGGAGCGCTAATTCCCATAGATACAATACCTGTATCCCCCTGAGGGGTGTAGGCGGGGCTGTTGCATAACTTTACTATAATATCATCATCCAATGTGTCAACGCTTTCTGATCGTATAAACATCAATCAACATAAGTGGTTAGTATGCGGTAATTCCAAACTCATATAGCTATTCTGCTAGGTCTACAAGGTTGGTTCACAAAGTACTTTTGCCATACAGTATGTCCCACAAAAACCCAAACCGAGTCTTTATTCCCGAATCAGAAATACCATCATAAAAATACTCGTATCAGTAATACCATCATACGAATACTCGTATCAGTAATACCATCATAAGAATACTCGTATCAGTAATACCATCATAAGAATACTCGTATCAGTAATACCATCATAATTTTGCTTGAAATTAAATGCTTATTGTATTCTTATGTATTACTGATACGGGAAAATAAATGCTCGGTTCGGGTTTTTGTAGGACATACTGTATATGTTAGTGGGAAAGCCACACGAGGCATGCGCATGATAAACAGAAGGAACGTCCTGTACGAACAACTTTAATGCCTGGCACTAAAAACATTTCATACAAACCTCTAGTGAACCCTACCTAACAGTATTGTCATATATTGTTGCACGTAAAACTTAGACTTATGAAACAAAAAATTATTTCCGAAAGCCCTTAACAAAAATGCCCGGATATTTGAACACTTATGCCATAAGTTCCACGCCTAGGAACGGTTAAGGTTAAACCGGGGTGTTTAAGAATAGTCCACAGATATGTAAGCTTTTACAAGACAAACAGTTTGGATCAATTATCAATCTTAATGAGCTACATACTTGACAATGTTTCCAAAATCTTGGTACACAATTTTTGGGCAACTTTTGTGCTGAAAATTATGAAGACCTAGTGGAAAACTTTTTTGCCGAAGGGAAAATTAGACGCATATGTCACTAAAACTGCGCTTCATACAGTTACACATTAATGTTTTCCAAGTGAATTGCAGGGCTTTCAGTGACAAACAAGGAGAGCAATTCCATCAGGGCATTTCAACAATGAAACAGCGTTGCAAAGGTTTCCGTACTAGCATATTTTTGCTGGATGATCTCCAAAGATACTCCGGACGTCTAACACAAGCGACAGCCATGAGTCGACGTGTATACAAAGCACTGTTTGTTAACTGATATTTTTATAATTGTATTGCCATGGCGTTTAATGTTAAATGTACGTAATGGAATAACTCAAAAATCTGAGCCAGCAGGCAATTTCAAGTGTTATTGTGTTCAGTGACCTGAAATCTACATACGAGTGTACGGGTATTCTCATCTCAGTAACTTTTTCATTGTTGAACAGTGTATAATTCACTCATCAAAATTACCAGTCTTTTCAGCCATCACTTCGTTTTGCTCGTCCTTAAAGTCTCCCAAACCAATTCCTGAGCACCGCCTGGGAAGATCGCCTGCAACTGTAGGGTCATTCAGGATACCCCTTAAGAAACGAACATAAATTACAGTGCGCTAATTAAGTAAATCTTCTTGTCCGTACATGAATTTGGCGCTCCCATTTATGGTTCAGCTAGCCTCACTCCAGGATGTAAGAGTACTCCAGTAATTGAAGCTCGCTGAACAAAATGTGCGAAGTGAGGTGAGTTGCCAACAGTCCACCGAGAGTGGAGACTAGTTTGATGCTTCTTTTACTGCAGACATCCACTCGTTTTACTAGGAAAGATTCTTCACAAATTTTATTGCTGGAGAATTATTTGCATTAGAGGACGCTTTTTTCTGTAACTTCGCACTGTGTTATCTAGGATCTCAGTCGTGGAAAGCTAGAGGACATGTGAAGTGAATGAATAAACAGTAGCCGACGGAAGACTAATGAAGACGAGGGTAAAAAGGTTTGTTACAGCAAGCTGCGATTTTGAACCCTGCGCTCAGGGAGGGCAGAGATGCTGCGGCATGTCAGTAGCACTGAAATAATAGACGCTAAATGCTATGAGGAAAATATTCACACCGACTCGTTTTAATGCCGACATAATCTTGAAGGAGTCGGGGTTCAATCCCTTCTTTTTTAACAAGAGGCTCGTAGAATATCAGAGAGAAGTTGTGTTAGCATGTCCAATGCAGTACGAGCAAGCTATGAGAACTACTCTGACAAGTAACTCGCGAAGAGTATCACAAAAAACGATACATGAACTTTGCATACGAGTACATATATGTAACTGGAACAGACCGTCCTCGACCCACTCCTGACTTATAGTGGACATGGTATCGGGTATCTTGATGTCTGTTAATCTTTATTCAATTTCTTCTTTGATCTGGACTCATCCAGTGAAGAATAATGAAAGTGGGCCTAATTTAAACTTCCTATAATTTTCACGTTTTTGAAGCTTCTTGTATGTGATGAAGTTTGGCTCAATTGTTGGCGTACGTGGAACCCAAACAAGAACGGAAGACGGACGTAAAACTGGTTTTGCCTCCGTGGATACTCATAGCATGAATTCACAGTCAATCCATAGGCAAATCGTAAAATGGCACGTAGCATCTCCTATCACATGCACGACTTATTTTTTTGTTTGGCGTTTGAGCGCAACTGACGCTGATAATTTAGTTCACTGTAGCAACTGTCTGCAATAATCTGTTGGATTCAAATTTAGTTTGATTTTTCCCGTCTGTTCAAGCCAGAGAGCGTAGCTCATCACCTGTTGAAATTCCTTCTTCATGCAGTCACTACAAGAGCGTACGTATAACTTGCGCACAGTCAAAGAGAGGAGAACATGGACAGATTCGCACGTGAAAATTTCAAATGACAAATATCCTGAGATCACTCGAATTAGCTGTAAGATCAAAGCCATAAAGAGCCTGCAAATGTCATTACGTTAGTTCAGGATGATCCGATAAGGAGACAGTCCCGGACACCATCACGAGGAACATGTTTATTGAGTCATAATCTTGCGCTCCATTGCCGTTTTCAGACAAAAACACTCGGTACAACTCGTGAAATTTCTCATTCTTCAATAATAATTTAGCATACATGCTTCAAATTTATAGTTTTTCTTCAACTGTAACATATGCGTCGATAGACTATGATTGACATGTTTTAGCACCATCGTATTGGCAAAACTGCATGAACAAGAGAGGCATATTTACCAGTCAAAATTTCCATAATATCGAACTCGCTCACCTCAGCCGCCTTTAGCTTTGTGGCGTAGTTTACAAGAGCCGTTTGCAAAAAGTTACAGATACGTACAAGTATTATTTTTTGAATTCGCAGTTATTGACTTTTCCAAGGTCAATTTTAACTTTCCCCTCAGACAAATTCTCACTCGAGTTGAAATTAGAAGACCGTTGGGCCATTTAAAATGCCACGTAAGAAAATCATCAAGTGTGTGCGGGACTGTTTATTTTGGTTAAAAGACGTTTTTTGGATTTTTTCTGAAAATTTTTACACAAGTACTTTGTGTACAGATTTCAACGCTCATCTCCACTTTAATTGCTTTTAACTTCAAAAATCTAACAGTAGGGATGATAAAATTTAACAAGGAAATAGATATTTTTTAGCATAACGCGGGTGATCGTGCTCCAGCTAGCTAAAATTTTTTAACCTATGAACATACGTCATCCGGGAACCCAACCAATTTCTTTTCACAAGCGTTCGCGAATCCGCGTCTTCAGCTATCCCGAGTGTCAGGATCAATGGATTGCGCTATTCATAACCTTACTGAAATTGCGTACTTGCTTGGTTATGACGTATTTCACATCACAAATGACGTTTGGGAACTGTCCCAGGCAAAATCTCGTGAAAGATTTTTCTTTTAAGAAGATTTAAGAAGAAGAGAGATTAAAAAAACGTGCAGTTGTATTTTGAGCGCATCGTCCATTCTGATAAACGTTACCGTCCATTTCTGAAAAACGTTACCCAACATTGTAGCAGACAATTTCGGACCTTAATGTATTTTAGAATATCTTAGACAAAAACGTTAGATACCATTTACCGATACTACTACGTACATAAATTAATATTTTTATGCACACACATGTCACTCCGTTTATGTACAAATATTAATAATACATTACAGAAAAGACATTTCCTTATGTGTTCCTTTTTCTGCGATCTTTCCGGTTTCAGAAAAAAAAGACAGTCGGTCAATTAATCTCCCACAGTGAAATTCATAAATATCGGGAAATATTTTGATGGCGATCATGAAAAAGTATGAGCGTTAGTTCTCATGGTTTACGTGTTTTGAAATGAGGAACTTTTTTATTTTTTATTAATGAATATTTTCTCTGATTTAAAAATCAGATAGGCGACTAGTCTTTACAATGTTATTCCTCAAAGCGCATGAAATTGTAGATGGGATTACCTACATGCATTATGGTACAAGGAGTGGACTCAATGATATAAAAATTTGCGTCATGACACCAATGCAGTATGTAGATTAGAGATGTACGCTGTAATCACGATACTAGTAGAAGTAGATTTACTTAATACCTTAATACTCAGATTATTCAAAGTTTCTCATTAGGTTTTGAAGTTCTTGTACAGAGACAGCTCTTCCATTGTCGCCTGCCATGCATAATTACGCATATTTATTTCATCGAGGCAGCGATAATTTTTAGTCTCCGTCAACACGCAAAAAGTCTCTAAGGCGGCAATACATCGCCTCCATACATAAGCATACATAATTATTCATACGAGGCGGCAAAACAAATGCGTAATTACTAATAATTAAGCGAAAAAGTCAGACTGGGTAACCTCCAGCTCCCGACCTCATATCTCCTCCTTACGGGGGCTAATTTCCATAGATAAGGAATCCAAGTTAACTTAAAAACAAATTATAACATCTTGGCGACCATTTATAAATTTAAATGATTGTGTGTTCAGAGCTTCCGCTTATCGTTCATAGCGATTCAACAAAGAAAATTTCCGGAAAAGTCGTACACCAAAACAGGTAAATTAAATTTTAATAAGAAAATACTTTCAGAATTAAATTTGTTTTAAATTACTGAGCATTATGAAGTTCCATAATGTGACAAATACTGTTTGTTGGCACCGTATGAACTTCTCAACGCCTATACTCAAACAGAGCGTCGCAAGACATATTTATCTGTGATTTTTATTTTGCAGAGACCTTAATGCCATTTGTACCGCAACTGAAACAGTCTGCAGGAGACGAGGTCTTATTTCAAGATCTATCATTCAGACCAGGAGTTGCTCTAAGTCATTGCTTCTATTGAAATAAGAAAACGTTAATTTGTTTACAATTCACCTTAAAATTTCATATTCAGAAGTAAAAATTTCAAAATAAAGGAAAACAAGTGCATGAGCGGGTATAGAATTATCGCAAAAAAATCCTTTGAAATTTACCACTGATTCTATCACAAGATAAAATTCAATCTTCGAAGAAACGTTACGCAGTCTCATTATGACAGCCAGTCTGGAAAAGTAAAAACTCTAACAACTGACGCCGTTAGCATTTTTGTCGAGACAAGACAAGTGTAAAACTGAGATTCATCACGCAAAAAGCGCTAAGCTCAAACTCGCGAGACTGGATTAGCAAGCAAGCGCCAGCTGACGTCTGCTGAGCGACGGCGTGACTGAGGCATCAGGGCATCGTCAGTCAGGGGCTGATTCTCGCAATCACGAAACATCTAATTCACTATCATCCAAATAACAAGACTGATTTTAATGAATTTTCTAATAAGCTTTTCATGGTTATTCAATTCAGTAAATTGCAGTACTTCTTGAAAAAATTGTCACTTGTACTCTTCGTAGATATCGAGAAACGTTAGCATGAGGTGCAGAAGTACAGTTCATGTTTAGATTTCAACATTTTTATTTGAATTTTGCGATTTCTGCAAAACGCAAAAATCTTAAGTTGATTTCCGAGAAATTTTAGCTTGGGAATTGATTTTCAAAAGTCGGTGGTCGGGTATCCTTTGTCTCATACTTCATAAATATGGGCTGGAGTACGAAAGACTCGGCACATTCAGCAAACCTTTTAGATGAGGCATGAAGAGACCCAACTTCGAATTGAATATTGCTACATTGACACCTAATAAAATACTTATAACTTAAATGCTCTGGTAAGCCGGAGAAGTTTTTTTATCATTAAGGCAGACTGCGATTTCTTCAGGAAGGATTCAACAATTACTGTACCGAATAGATCACGAAGACTGATTAGTAATGAAATGAACGTTGCACGTTCACATATGAACATGTTCAACTTCTTACTATGACTGTAAGCCCGCAAACAATGAAAACTATTTTGAACATCAGGAGCACGTTAAAGGTAATAATCGATCTTACTATATATTAGCACTAGACAATACAGCTCGTTTCCAATTAATTAACGCAACGAAAATCAGTTCAATTTTTCAGAAAACTGCACAAAAAAATAAATAAATAAATACAAATTTACTAGTCTTACAAAAAACCCCACTCTGAACACGGAGCACGAATAGAATATAATTATACAAATTATCATCAATCATTCGTGCGACCAGTAATGAATACGTAACCCAATATTTTACGACTCGTTTACAGGCCATAATACATGTATCTCAAGTGTCTAGAGTGATACGGCACCAAACCAGCCCAGACCTACTTCGTCCCTGTTCACCTGGCACAAAGCTCTAGCCTGTCGTTGCCCCACAGCAGTAGCCGCACATGCCCCGCTCCTGCCGGGGTCACTCACCGCCCACTGCGCGGTGAGGCGGTGGCGCGCTCGTCAGTGTAGAGCTTCGTCGTAAATAAAGTATCACACACACGCATAAGGAGGAAGGAAAATTACGTCGATCGGCTTTCAAATAACGGATTATTTTCGTTATGTGACACCAGCTTCCACTGGTCATGGATGCTCAGGCATGATTCACGAGATAGATTTTAACTGACGTTTGTATTAGATTAGATAGTTGGTTTAATTTTTCTAAATCTCAACAAATTCGTTTTAAGGAAAGAGAGGAGGTAGGAACCATTAAGAATGGACTTAAGGGAATGCGGAATCTAAGCACAATGCGTGTTCCCACTCGTGATTTCCTGCGCATAGAAATAGTGAGTTGAGAAGGGAGTCAATGAAACTAGTCAAAAAATGAAGAAGTAGTACGAGCTAAAAATAGAACAGCAATGAACCGAAAAAATATAGTTCTTAACAAAACAAGACAAAAAATAACAATTCCATTCGAACAAAAAGATAGTCTACCAAGCCTTCAGTTCGGGACCTTGCAGTTTCCTCCATGGGAGCTCTAATTCCCATGTATGTACATGTACAATAGTTGTATCCTCTTGAGTGGTCGAACACAAATTCTAAAATATACCTATTTCCACATCAGCAAATTTTCTTTCAGAAAGAAAATGAAAAGAATAAATATTTCCAAAAAAAGTGATGCATGAAATTTGTTAAAACAATTGTTTTTTCAAGATTTCTTAACATAGAAATCTTTAATTTGTGGATAAACCATTATAGCTATAGTAACACCAATGTTGATGATTGAATAGAATATAGAGTGAAATGTATAAAATGTAAATCTTCGGTTGCTTCACTTTATGTTTAAAGGCTTATAAATACGGCTCACTTAAAAAAAGGGTGTACATTGAGGAGAACGCAATGGAGAATTATATTTCTATTTACATTAATATGTGCGTATCGATTCTGTCATAGTAACTAATGTTGTTGGAAGTATGGTGAGTGTAAATAATACATTTTACATCTAAATGAACAGAGAGAACAAATCAAATTTATTTGTAATAAAACATCTTATAATTATGTACCGACAGGGGATTTTGGTTGTCAAAATTTACAAAAAAATACCATTTCGAGTATGTGAGACAATAATTTTAAAATAAAAATCTAGTTTCATAGCGCCATCAGCTTGCGTTTTTGAACGGATCAGCAGGGCACAGCCATGCAATGTAAATTTTCCTGTCCATGAACGGTGAAGATCTCACAGAATTTTAATGTCCATGAGCGGTGAAGAAGATCCCACAAAATCTTCATGTTCATGAAGAGGGAAGAAGTTGTCTGTTGTATATTAAAATATGCATCGTATAATGTGATACTGGTTTTGTGAGTACGAGTTCCGGAGCGGAGGTTTGCGCGTCTTGCCGGATGCCTTATCGCGTTCAGGTCAGATGTCTTTATGGGACCTCCGCCGGAAGCTGTGCCTTGGGGGCGCATCGCATTGGTATGCACCGGAAGAGCATTGTTTAACTTCCGAGCGCTATAGCGTATAAGCAGAGTCGGTGTATCGATGACCCAGTACAAGAATAGGAACCTAGCTAAGAGTTTCCTTTTCCTACTCCTGAAGTTAAGGCTCCAGATACGGTAGTTACAGCAACCGATACTGTAGTTTGCAGCTACAGTTAATAAACCTCGTATCGTGATGAAAAACCACGATATTACATTGTCACATAAAGTTTCCCGAACCTTATGCGAGCTTATCTCACGAAACGAGTTTCAACGCGTATAGTGTTAAAAGTTAACGATATTGGGAGCATTCATACTGCAGCAGCCCAACCAGAGCCTGCTAACTAAACTTTTTTATAAATTAATGAATGCCAGAAACGCGCTTATACTGAGGTTCAGTCTAAATGAGCCAGTTCTCCTGTTCACTATTCAAGGATCTTAAAATATCGTTGTGCTCTCCAGTAGTCCTCAATTTACTGAGCAGCAACGAAACAGAATTGCAATTTTACAGAAAGGTAAGAAAACAACATTCCTAAAGTTTCTGGTCAGTAGTGAAGCACAATTCCTTACTTTACTGAATTGTGATGTAGAAGCAGCAAGGAGCTGAAGAAGAGTATTCCTCATTTCAATGGAAAGTAGCAAAACAATTTTTTTCACTTTACTAGATAAACCGAACCCTCGAATAAAATGTACACGAGTTTAATTTTCAAGAGAAAATTGTTGAAAACGAGCTGAATTTGGCAGTTTACATAACTCTAAAATGCTAGATTACAGTTTACGATTCAATGGAGAATAGATACATACACTATCAGTCAGCCATTCTCAGCGTAGTTTGAGAAATTAAGCATCATTGAAGAAAACGATACTGACGCGGCATGAGAACCATGTCGTGAAGATTACCAAAGCGAGCGCACGTCAAAATCAAAGCAACTCCTTTAATGCTTACTCGACTTGATCAAGAATTCCCACCCTAACATCAAGCTTGAAATCACCCTCAACATAGCAATCAGTTACATGATAATAGAAGGGTTCCCAAAAAAATTCTCACAGCATAAAGTGTATAGCAGTTTTTGTGGGCTAATGTTAACCGAGTTTATTTAGTTTCTTAGCAGAACAAGAGCATTATGTAACACATGTAGCATAACGCTCTCATTCCTACAATACGCGATGCCTACATTGAGTACGTAGGTTATTTATGTAATTTTCGACTCCATCTCTGGCTTGAGACCTGTTAACAAAGAATTCACAACTTTTTAGAAGAACAGAAGCCTAAAATACAACAGGTTGAGCCTTCCTATCTCAGAACCCACATTACTTGAGAGTGTAGCTAAAATTACAGTACGTAACTCACGGTGTATATCTGAAAAATGCGAAGTCCCCTAAGCATACTGATCGAAAGACATAGTACACCATCAGTGCACGATCCTGAAGAGAAGTTTGTGCATCGTCCATCATTCCCTAGGAGCGCTAAGTCCTCAAAACAGCGCGAAGGACATCCTCTCTAGCGCGCCTCTCATCAGCAGGCCAGCTCATGTGTCTGTCAATCCTCGAACCTGAATCACATCAATGGCTGTTACTGGTTTTACTAAACAATACTTGAACAGTATTCTTCATATTTTTTTCTGGACAGTGGCAAACCAGCATTCTTTAATTTTCTAAAAAAAAGTAATGCTCCTTATCTTGCTCATAACTAGTGAATCAGCATTCCTTATTGAACAAAATAGACCAGCGATTAACTGTGCAGAAAAGACGATTAGATTAGATTCGGCAATTTAATTTAAGCCTCTGTAAAACAGACAGGACGAAATGTAGCTCGAATACTCACGTTTAATTTTCCGTAAGTTTCTACGTTTTAGTAAATGATAAAAAAGTCTCCATAGAAATTGTGCAATGAGTTCATTTGAATTACACTTCTATTCTTTATTGATTAATTTAAGATCTTTATTGATCACTTGGCTCATATATATCTTTACGAAATTCTCCGTTATTTTCATTGATCACTTCCCACGAAAACTCTTAGTGATTCGTCTCTTTTTCAAAAAATACATCTTCCCAAGACACTGGTTAAGCAAATCCTTCCGAAAGCTCAAGAGGATTTACAAATCGTCTTTACCAAGCCTTTAAACGGTGATCAACAAACAAAAGACGATGTTTTCGTTCACTGAATTAGATTCGTGGTCGTGCGTAAGTCTGAAGCGCCTCAGCGTGTTTACATGGCACAAAATCAATCCCAGGAATGGATCGAAGTCGACGTGTACAGGAGGAAGTCCGAGTTTCCTTGGTGCACAACCTTGAGAGCGCTACGTGACCCAACGCAAGTTGGACGACAGCACAGCCAGCCGTCGCGCGATCTCCTCAGTCAACAGCCACGGACACTGGGTGCGTAAAAATCCTAATCAGGATTAACCTGGACAGATACGTGGAAGCCAACATAAAAGTGAGGGCAGTTTCCACAAAGGAGGCAGGAAAAAAAAAAGTTGGGGACAGCAACCTCGGTACTGCATCTCATGCTTCTGTCAAGCTCGAAGTCAATTCTTTTTCAAAACTCGTTGGCGAGCAATCTCGGACGTCAACTCGCTCAGGTTGTACACATGCGTTTCGCAGAATTCCAGCTTATGTTGTGGATAATATTCATAACATTTTTAATTTCTTTGTTACGCCCACTGTTCAATTTTTCTGCAATTACGTCAGTTATAACCTCTTTAAATTTAAACGGATAATTTTTCACATGAACGGTTCGGGAAACGATTTAAGGTAAAAATTTTTACTGTAAATAACAGTGTTTAGAAATAAAAAATAGTAAAATAGCACGTAAATTCAAAATAACTGCTAAGTGTCAGACGCGAATTGGGAACTATATATATAAGTTGGCAAAAGAAAGAACGTGGATAATATGAAACTAAAGCTAAGCCTTGATGCAGTACACACGCAAGAGATCTGGAGCTCAGATAGCTTGAGCATCTTCTCGAGAAGAGAATAAAGAATAAAATAAGATGACACCCATACAAGAGGTCAGTGGCAAGATACGTCGGCCTCCTCCACAAAAAAGAGAGGTAGAGAATGAAAGAAAAGGCGTGTCTAACTAAATATCCAAGCCCACAGTTGATTTTGCCATGGGTAACTAGGGTATTCGATTCTATAGCAGGTAGCTAGCTAACCACTGAGGAACTTAAATTTCTCAAAGTACACTGACGAGGACAGACACCTATTTAGTTCAGGAGTCCTACGTACTCGGAGGAATGCAAAGTGCATATAGGAAGGACAATCCTGTTCAATGCTTGTCCGAGTTAGTTTCTTGATGATTAAGTTCCAATAATGGAACAATAAAAGCGAAGACCTTCATTTCTGGCGAACTAAATACAAAAATAACAATCATGCAAAAAGATAAAATGAACTTAATACAGATTAGATTGTTATTAGTTTAAGCCTCCCTATTCGCCACAATGGTGATCTAAAGAGAGGAAAAAGTTACGCATCATTTAGTACGGAGCTAAGGGAACGCGGAATCTATGCAGAAAGGGCATAGAAACAGTAAGTTGAGAAAGAAGATTATGAAACAAGATCAAAGTCGAGGAGGAAAGTAGTGGGTGCTGAGAAACAGAACAGCAGTGAACCGAAAAAAGATGGTCCCTTAACATAACAAAAACATTTTATTTCAACAAAAAAAGACTGGGGGTGCTAATTCCCATAGATATACAATAGTTGTATCCCCCTGAGGGGATGAACTTATCACGATTTTGGCGCAATTCATGTTTCGTACAAATGCATAACGATGAACTGGAGTGAAGTTTTACTGTCATCTACTAAAATTTTAAAATCTTCAATACACATTCAACAGATTTTCAATGCAAATTCATTTTCATCGGACTCAGGGGGGGGGCGATTTATTGGCACAAGTCAGGCGCTACCCGTACATTTCTTCGAGTAGGATTGCTGCCGGTCCCTTCCAGCGGCGCTTGGTTCGCACACACGCCTGGCGCTGCTGCCAAACGCCGTTTGCACAACTTGAGTGCATAAAGAAAAGGATTAGGAGGAAAGCGTGGCCGTCTTTTGAAACGAGGCCTAGTAACATTCGCTTCGACGTCGATAGCATATCATTGCCTAACTAACGTATTAAAAAATACTATAGCGCGAAACAAATTATATTCTGACAATTATAATTGTCCGCGATTAGAAACAATCAAGAGTCAGCAACAGAAGCACTTTTAAATTTCAACAAAATCTCCCGTCTGACAAGAAAAGAATCAACGTAACAGCGCACTCCCCAATGCACATTTCATAAGACACAATTTCAGTCCCAGTAGCCGCCGATCCATTGAATTGCAAATGTGCACCCCGAGACACCCGCAGAAAGTATCCAAAATGCTTTTTTGGTGGAATTTTTCCGTAAATGCTAACACGGATCTAGAAGATTAATCGAGACCAAAGTTCGTACTTTACTAACCAGCGCATCAATCGTCCCTAGATAATGCGGGTACATGAGATTCCATCTCATGAAAATCTCTAGGTTTATTTCCTCTCTCATACTTGTTTTAGAATTACTTCGTACTTTTCCGTGATCTCAGTGCTTGACCTTCGATGGCCACGACGAAAAACATCGTCCGCATTTTTATGTGGGGATAAAAATACTAGATTAATTTGAAGCTGAAATTAGAGCGTTAAATTGCCTACAAAAATACCGGCAAAGAAGCGCCTCCTTTGAATAGGCGCCACTCGAGTCAATATTTAAGACGGTCTGAGCTATTCAGGACGACGGAGCAGTCAACACGCCGAGCGAAGCAAGCGCATTGTATCACGATCTTCTGTTAAGTGGGTTAGTTTATACTAGGCACGAATAAAGAAAAATATGTCCGGGAAGGCCATGGCTTTTGAAAAAATGAAGTACTCAATAGAACAGTAAAACCAAAAAGGTAACCTTCTACGGTATAAAGAACAAAGAAAAAACAACTAAGAGTAATTAGTTAAAGTTCAAATTTGCAGTTCTAGCACAGCATTTTAAATACTGCCATCTAATGCTCTTTCATTTTCAAGTAAAGCTGTCTCCGATTCATCTACACATCAAAATTTTAAGTACATCGAAACAAATGAACTCTTAATTGCGAACATGAAGTTTTTGACGCCACATCTTTTATTGTCTTTCCAGACTCAAATACATGCGTACTATGAACTCAATGAGCGGAAGAGAAACAGCAACGTCCTCTGAGAATTTATGGTTTCACTGACAGTTTTCAGGTAGTATTTAAATTTCTTACTAGTAGACTGGAACATAACTGGAATAAATTGATCTGATGCGTATGAATGCCAGAAATAACTTTACCGTAGCACTTGCAGAGTGTGCAATGCAGGATAAGTATAGAGGATGGAAGACATCGGAGATTAGATTAGATGTAAGTTTCAGCCTCTCAAACCGCAACCAAGGCGTTCCGAAGAGAGGAAGGAGGAAGGCGTCATTTAGAATGGAGTTAAAGGAACGTGGACTTTATGTACGAGGTACACATAAACAGTAAGCTGAGAAAGAAGTTCATGGAAAAAAACAAAAGTTAAATAAGAAAGTAGAAGATGCTGAAAAATAGGACAGCAGTGAACCGAAAATAGGTGGTCAGTTACAAAACAAAAGAACCAATTCTATTTAAACAAAAGGAAGGCCTACATAACCGTTAGCTCGGGACTTCAGATATTCCACCTAGGAGTTATCGGAGAACAATGAAAGAGAATGATGGAAGGAACAGGAGAGATGGAATGCAAAAATTAGGTTTTGTTAAACAATCTAGTTCAATACTCATAGATTTGTAACAGGCTTTTTCTCTAAATTCAATCAGAGGAGCTTATTCATTCAGTCATTCATTTATGTTGACAATTCCAAATATATTTCATAACCACCATTCAATTGCGATTTCACCTGCAGGAGCTCATCGAAATTCACGATTTCTGTTCGTGATTGGACTAACTACGACAGACAGATAGAAAATTTCACCTTACGAGCAATTTCACTTTTGGCTTCTGCAGAACCTTATATGCGTGTACAGGTACAATGGAAATGTCAGACTTATTAAACCACGTTATAAGTAAAAATGTTCTGACCCGCTTACTTTCAGTAGATCCTCAATTCTCAAATGTTGTGCAGTAATTCGTTCAGCCACTCAAACACGTAGCTCTACAAGTTCTTCCCGCTCTTTGCAGGTAAACAATAATGGTAAAAAAAATTGGCAAGCTTACAACACTTTTTCAGATTATTTCGCGCTGAACGTTAACAGAGAAGCCCAGTGATACGAGTATCCTCTGCAAGGACAGTCTAAAAATTCTTCCACTGAGTCCCTTTTAAACCGCAAAGCGGTTAAATTCACAGTAAGAAAAAAAGATAACGGATGCAAAATCAACTGTTATACAGAGAGAGTAATAACAATTTAACAATTTAAAAATTTAACAATTTATTTACCACAGGTGATACAGAGGTAGAATTTTTCTTAAGTCTATTACAATGGTCAAATTTGAGTATAGCTACCTGTGGGCCCGAACAAGTTCAGCGACTTCTAGGGCATCCTACCATCACGTTATTCTAGGGTGTACAAAATGTTTAACCTAGTTCACTTAACCTAGTTTCGCATTTGACTGATCATTGAGATAATTAACTCAATGTTTTATGCTGTATTTTACAATATAGGTCAAATCGGCTATATTTAATAGTATGTTTGATAAAACGATTCATGAGCAGACAGATGATTGGTTATGGTACCCAAGGCAAGTTACATTATGACATTATCATTAGTTACATGTAGGAGGTAAGATTTTGACACGGTGATCTTACACGACTAGTATTTTGATAGGAAGTGAGACTCAAGATGTCTTTTGAATACTTTGTACGATACGGTTTTGCAGCATAAAAAAGTAACTCAAACTATTGAAAAAATATTTAGTGCTCAAAATCGCGCGGAACCAATTTCAAGAAAGTGATTCCAAACTTTTGCTCGCGAGTGTAGTGTCTCCCGTGAATATTTATTGCGAAAGAAAGTATTCTACAATATTGCCTGCTATGTCACTGGCCATAGAGTATTAGGGGAATGTGAAACTAGTAATCACCACAAAACATTATGCTATGAAAGTTAGCGCTCATAAATCAAACGCGTTATCACAGCGGTGATGTAATCAATTTACATGTGTACTCAGCCTAATTGTTCCCGAACTGAAGAATCCAAAATCATTGACTACAGTTAGATTGTTTATTGTATGATTTGAAAATTAGAAGATGAGCTGTTTAACCCAGTAAAACAAATCGGCACAGTAACTTCAAAGGTTTGCTCCAGTTCGGCGTAGTAAGGTTCTTTTGGGGTCTATTTTGAGCAGTACATTGCGCCAATAGCTCTTTTAGATGCAGTGAAAATCGATTACGGTCGCTAGTAATTTGTGCCGTACAAAATACACACGCAATACTGCAGCGCAACTGCCAGAAGACACGATTTGTAAATAGCGGCCACTTCTGTATAGCCGCACACCTTAGTTTGGTACCCCTCTGTGGAGTTCAGTGTTAAAATTATAATTATTGGTGGCACGCGCAGGCACGGTGCAAGAAAACTACGATAAAGCAGATTGCACCGAACTGCTGCAGTACACTGTGCCGAGTTTAAACAGGGGGAGGGAAGACCCCATTATTCACCCCTATACACTGTCCCAAACTTTAAAAGGACTTTACAACTTCCTTGATTCACGGTCGCACACCCGCGCTGCAAGGCACGGAAGAAGGTTTCGTAGCCACGAACTGCCAAAGGAAATCTCTGTTTTTCTCTGTTACAACACAATGTTGGACGAATTATTCACTCAGAGTAAGTCATTAGGTGTAATTAAGTCAGGGCTCGTGTTGTTAGAGGTGGTAATTAAGGCACTCTAGCGTTATGCGGTCGTGTAAGAAAGAGAATCTGTGATTATTAAAACTACAATTTCTCAGCTCCAGAGATTAAAGTCGGTAATTATAGTGAGATACGAGTACGAGGCTTAAATTGTTGAATAGAGAAAATGTTAATGGAGACTTGAATTACTTAAAAAGTAAGCACAGGTATGTTTCCGTGTTCAAAGAATTCTGCTTTTATATCTAGCTCTCTCGCAGCGAGGTCAAACAATGCGTTCCAGTTCAAGCTTCCACAGCATGCCTTCCAGTTCAAGCTTCTTTCAGATTAGATTAGATTATTAGTTAGTTTAAGCCTCCCTATCCGCAACAAAGGCGATCCAAAGAGAGGAAAGAAGAAGGCACCATTTAGTATGGAGTTAAGGGAACGTGGAATCTATGCAGAAAGAGCACAGAAACAGTAAGATGAGAAAGAAGTTCATGAAACAAGATCAAAGTTGAAGAAGAAAGTAGGAGGTACTGAAAATTATTATTATTATTATATAAGAAAGTTTTAGCCTCCCTTAACCACGACAAAGATGTTCCAAGAGAGGAAAGAGGAAGGCACCATTTAGTATGGAGTTGAGGGAACGCGGAATCTATGCACAAGGTGCACAGAAACAGTAAGCTAGGAAAGAAGTTCATGAAACAAGAAAAAAGTTGAAGAAGAAAGTAGTAGGTGCTGAAAAACAGGACAGCAGTGAACCGAAAAAAGATGGTCCGTAACAAAATAAAAACCTATTCTATTTCAACAAAAATAAAGCCTACCATACCTTTAGCTCAGGCCCTTACATAGTCCCCCTGGGAGCGCTAATTCCCATAGATACAATAGTTGTATCCCCCTGAGGGGCAAGCTTCTTTCAAAGTGAAACAAAAATGCAACCTGAACATAGATAGAATCCCGGATTCGAATTGGCCATTGGAATTCCAACATGATCCTTCTGGAAAAAGTACCTCCCCTGACTGAAACAGACTTGTGCAATCTTGAAACTTTTCTCAGCCATTAGAGAATAACAGAATATTTTCTGGCAAATTTGGAATTGCGAAAGTACTACTCACACGCAATATGTGGTTATATTTACCTGCACTCCCTACCAAAATTTACTTGGAGACAGAAGCGCAGCAATATTCCGCCTGTTCCGCCGCAAGCGAATAATTCCACCGTGTCAAATTTCTTGGATCGTGTTTTGTTATTATCAGGAAGACTGTTTTTGGCGAAATTTTGAACAACGATTTTTTGGTTTTCAATTAGAAATTAGAGCTGATCTCGCAATGCGTACAGTTATAAGATCCTTGTATTTTGCAGCATACCTTTGTTGAAGAATATATTTCCTGAGCAAAAATTTGCTCGAAATGATTTAGTGCTTGATGATGCAGGCAAAAAATAAATGGACAGGAAATGGGAAAAACCTGTACGTGCTCAACGTAACAGATATGTAGTTCATTTCTACGCAACGATGCAAATTTATCTGCAAGATTTTTGTGAACATTTCTCAAACGTCATTCGTAAGACTTCAGTGAAAACTAACGTATAACATAAATATACCACAAGTTAAGGTATCACAAAGTATCCGCAGTGCTTCACATCGAAATAATTTTCGATTTTTCAAATTTGGGCACATCGCCTGGCCGAGGCAGCAGTGCGCCAAGTCTGTCGACATGAGTTCGCCACAACAGAGCATCTCTGCCGCACAAAATTCCGTCACCTGCGCGCTCTATTTGGGATGCAGTTGTGGTCGTGCATGACAGTTCAGGTAGCTCCTCAGGAATCCAACTCAAGGAACAACTCTTGAACTACTACTAAACTAGACATCACCTAATCCTTGGTTTAGAAGTCAACCGAAACTTAATAGGAAAATAAAGCATTGTTTAGCATTGAAATTAACCTCTTCCGTGTTCCGTACGAAGGTTAAGCAGCGACTCGGAATGACTTTGTGTGCAATTTTAGTACATGTTAGATATTTAATTGTATTAATGAAATTCATGAGCGCATATACTTAAATAGAACGCAAAACTTTCTGGAATATTTCACATACTTAAAGAGACGCTAATGATAGATCTGATGCATACTTAATATTTAATCTAAGAATGCATACTTGTAATCTAAGAATGCATACTTGTAATCTAAGAATGCATACTTGTAATCGAAGAATGCATACTTGTAATCGAAGAATGCATACTTGTAATCGAAGAATGCATACTTGTAATCTAAGAATGCATACTTGTAATCTAAGAATGCATACTTGTAATCTAAGAATTCATACTTGTAATCTAAGAATTCATACTTGTAATCTAAGAATTCATACTTGTAATCTAAGAATGCATACTTGTAATCTAAGAATGCATACTTGTAATCTAAGAATGCATACTTGTAACCTAAGAATGCATACTTGTAATCTAAGAATGCATACTTGTAACCTAAGAATGCATACTTGTAACCTAAGAATGCATACTTGTAACCTAAGAATGCATACTTGTAACCTAAGAATGCATACTTGTAACCTAAGAATGCATACTTGTAATCTGAGAATTCATACTTGTAATCTAAGAATGCATACTTGTAATCTAAGAATGCATACTTGTAATCTAAGAATGCATACTTGTAACCTAAGAATGCATACTTGTAACCTAAGAATGCATACTTGTAACCTAAGAATGCATACTTGTAATCTGAGAATTCATACTTGTAATCTAAGAATGCATACTTGTAACCTAAGAATGCATACTTGTAATCTAAGAATTCATACTTGTAATCTAAGAATGCATACTTGTAATCTAAGAATGCATACTTGTAACCTAAGAATGCATACTTGTAACCTAAGAATGCATACTTGTAACCTAAGAATGCATACTTGTAATCTGAGAATTCATACTTGTAATCTAAGAATGCATACTTGTAACCTAAGAATGCATACTTGTAACCTAAGAATGCATACTTGTAACCTAAGAATGCATACTTGTAACCTAAGAATGCATACTTGTAATCTGAGAAAACATGCTTGTTATCTGAGAAGCAAAATTGGTAATCTCAAAATGCATACTTGTAATCTAAGAGTGGAGAATAAAAAGCATGAGAGGATTACGTAAAAAACGTAAAAACTCGTAAAAACCCACATTAAACATGAAAGATCAACCGTAGGCCAGAGCGTTGCTGGAAAGAGAGAAGTGAGAGTCGATTGTCTCAAGCTCAGACCAATCCCGAGCAGCAAATCTAATGTCAGAGTGCAAGCAGAAACGTAATTACTCAGGAATGAAAATTTCGGAAAACCGCTGATAATATACTAAATAGTAACTCTCCACAAATATGTTTTGTTATTATGTTTTTGGTGCAGTATTTTCTATTATCTTCAATAGGATATCATAGTCCAGATTACAATCCTTAACTTCGGTATACCTGACGCATGTTGTTCACTCCAATTCATATAGTCAAACTCTGGAACGCTTAACCGTAGGTTCAACCTCTTATGTATAGACAGCAAGCCCGTAAGCCATACATACGCTCGCGTGCAGTTTGCATAACGCACGTCTGACACACGCTTCGAAATAATACTCAGTAGTGTACGAGAAATACGCAAAATTAACCAGTGAATTGGAAAAGCATTCACTAAGGTCATTTTCACCCTGCACTTGGCAGGCAAACACGGGAAAAACTCGGATCCAGTAAAAAAACGTCTTTCCATGCTTTTTCAATCTCGGAAAAGGCGTACCAACATATGCGTGAATAAGTTAAGCTGAGACGTGAAAAGAATCAAACACTTGTCAAATAAGACGTGTACATTCTAGAAAAAAAGGTGCTACGAAAATTCTTTTGTCTTTCATGTAGAAGTGAGTGCTTCGTTTTTTCATGGGATGAGAAGCACAGGGTGAGCGCGGGATAGCTCCAGTAACTGTAGCGAGGCGCCCCGACCTTTGCTCGATCTGGCGCGCCCTTTAGCGGTCCCTTCACAACCTCCTACGTCTGCTGATCCTGGTGCTGCTGCTTGCAGAGATGAGAATGAGGTCAGCCTTTTAACGTGTTCGTCTTATATGTAGTTTAAGATTCTTATCTGAATTATGTAATTTTGTATTTGTCGACGCGTTGTTTCACAAAGCTACTAACCCTCATCACCTCAACCACTTTACCACCAACCTTCATCCCGTGATAAGAGAAGCCAATTAATGTTCAATCCCTTTCGAACCAAAATCAACTATTACCTCCTTTCTCTGTTATTGTTCAAAATGATAATTGATTACAAACTGAGATACTTGAAAAGAATACATTTAATGCTAACATTTATATTGAAACGGGTGCTGATAATGGTCTTCAGTTCAGCCAAGGTAGTTGAGGCGTTGTTTTCAATGGTAGAAGTAAGCAGTTCAACAATTTCATTTGTTTTCTTAGATATGCCGCCACCTTTCTTCTTTGGAGTTTCTTGTTTTTTCTTTAACCATTCGTATGCTGTCTTCAAATTAACCCCCATAGCGTTTGCAACTGTTCTCCAGTCCTCCTCGTTTATGTAAGCTTCATAAATTTTTTTCCTTTCATTATAACTGATCTTCTTGTACTTCATCTCGGAGGGGGCAATTTTTCATCAGAATAATAAAAGCGGATGAAATCCTGTATTATATCACTAATGGTATCATAGTTACAAGCAGAGTACGTGCAGTTATATTTCCAAGTAAACCGATTGTAAAAGTGCTATATCAACTTCTTTCATCATGTGGAAATTCAATTTCACTAGGAGGAAATTTATATAGTTTCAATAAGAGGAAATTCAATTTCACTATGAGGAAATTCAATTTCCCTATGAGGAAATTCAATTTCACTAGGAGGAAATTGGATTGGAAATGGTATAGTCGATTTATTTGAATTGCTTAGCATTTTCAGTAGCGGACTGAACCAATGGAAACACTGTTCGCCCTGTATTGTTAGCAGATCGTTACCGAGTTTCACTCTGACGATCGTCATCATTTACCGCAGGCGTTTGTTGACACTTGAATAAAACACTTGCCAAAATGATGGGTCCCTTCAGAAGACTACAACTATCGAAGCTATGGGAATAAGCAGTACTAGAGAGAAACTGTGAGGTCACAAGCTGAGAGTTAGGTGGGCCTGCTTTTTGATGAAAAAGATAAGTTTTTTTTATTTCATTAAGAACAATTTTTTTCGGTTCACCACTCTCCTGTTTTCAGTCCCTTTTGTTTTTTTCTTAAGTTTTTATCTTGTTTCATAAACTCATTTTTAATTGTACTATTTCTCAGTGCATGGAATTTTGTGTGGGAACATCTTTTGCACAGATCCTCTATTCTCGGAACTCAGTACCGAATGGTGCCTTCACTCTCCCTCTCTTTGTAACACCTTTACTGTGGTTAGGGAGTCTTAAACTAGCTCATGGTTTATTTTTTGTCCAAACAATTAAGTTGTACGTTCTGGTTTGAATTCTTTTATCACAGAACTTCATTGCTTTGGAAGGAGACTACAACGCGTCCGAAAGAAAGATCCCAGTTCACGCTCATGAAAATGAAGCGTCATCGCTGTCAATATCGTAAAAGTAGAGTTAATAGATCCATACAATGCACTACAGCATCTACTTTGCGTTGAATACTATTAGAGCATAGTATTTCCCAGTATTTTCGACCTGGGCAGCTAGGTAGCTGTTTCCGAGTAGAAAAATAGCCTACTTCTTCGACACGGATGTTCTTTCACTCGAAAAAGCGTTGTCATTGCTGTTACTGCCAGTTCGAGCCCGTTAGCGACTAGGCATTTTGAAAGACACTAGTGCATTTTAAAGTAATACCCAGTCAATGCTCATTGGGCTGATCATAGGTTTTCCTACTTGTTCGAAAGTTATCGATGAAATTCGGACAGTGACTGAAAATTTAGAATTTTTTCGTTAATGCCTGACGAGAGCGCAGTTGACCGGCAATTTTTCTCCAGAACTTCTGGTTAAATACCGTAAATTTATCATTGTTAAAAGAATCGCCACTTTCGTCAAAATTTTCCTTGTGCAGTACAAAAACTTGACAGCAAAAAAATCGACTGAAACGCATAAAATATCGTAATGTTGATGAAAATGTATGATTGGGTACCGCGCTCTTCGAACTGTTAACTAGGTGCCTCATATAAGGTTACATATAAATATCAAGGTTACATATAAATAAGTACTGGAAAATAGAATATGTCTAGAATATATAATGAACATACTAAGCGTTAATTATACAATACTAGTTTACGATTTTTCCTGACCTACGTTCCTTTAAAACAGTTTCTTTACGAAATTTGTTCCTTGCTAAATTACCTGCTCATACAGTACAGGTGTCTTCTCACCCGAGACTTGTACCGTAGTTGCCGCGTCTTCGTTTTGAGCGCACTGTGTCGTTGCTCCCCAATTGCATTTTGTTATTTCAACTTAATGCTTAGTGTGAAAGCTACTTGTGCCGAGCGTTGACACAAAATGTGCCGGTAATGATAGATCAATTAGACATGGTAGTTTGACAAATTGAACTCTGTTGTTGTACCGACTCAGTGCAACTGTCATAATTAACCCATTCCAACCGCCGAAACTATATATAGTTCGTCCCAAAAATCGTCCCATTCAGCGACACGTCTATGCTTAGTCGCTGTTTTATTCCGCCTGCTGCACATAAGCCCTGACTACATTATTAAGACTGCGTGCAAAAATGTGTTCTCTGACATCCTTTTCAGTTCCCAAGACAATTTTAAGCAAGTTAAACAATGAGTTCAGTGCCTTACGAGACGTCATTATGGATGGTGCGTGATTGCGTGGCAGGAGAGGTAGCAGACTTGCTTCTCTACCTGATCGCTATCATTTTTTGCTTGTTTTCCCAGTTGTGTTGAAATTTATTGATATTTATTAACCTCTAATAATAATAATAATAATAATAATAATAATAATAATAATAATAATAATCTCATAATAATCAACGTAAAAATTTCATTTCAAAAATCTTACATGCTTTTGCAAGCAAAATACTTCTTATGCATTCTGTTCAAGCTTTCGACTTTGTATCTGAGAAATCAATTATCATATTCAGATGTACTATGCCATCTGTGATCGTAAAAACATATTTTTGCGGTCTATCAACACACTTATTAATTTTTACGCCAGTAATCAAGTATAAATAACGTCAGTACGAATCAAAACTGAAAATCCAATACAAGTCTATACTTAAGAAATTATTCAAATTGAAATTTATTCTTCCATCATATTTTGTATACCATTCCAAATAAACTCTAATAAATATGCCGTTTTCATTCCTTTATTTAAAAAAATTAAGTTCAACTTCATCTTATCAAGCGGTAGAAACTATATAGTCACAAACACATTCTTTTCATTTAGCGGCGCGACTATTTTTAGCGTGTAGAAGTGACTGTCGTGAACAGCGGCAGCTACTGTATATAGATCATTTCAAAATTGGTACGCTCGAGTAGATACCCTGCCGCTTGGAATGGGTTAAAGTGCCTAGATATTCTGTGTCTAACTGCTACATTTTCACTAACTACGTGTAACTGAAACTATGATGCTGTTCTAGGGCACAAAAAATGATTAGCGCAACGCAGTTTGTGACCTGAATTGTTCGTATGAGTGGACGCGAGGCGAAATGTTGCCATAACCTGCGGTACCAGCGCGTTGTGATATTGGAAGCCGTACTGATGATGCCTGTTGCTCTGAACTAACCTCGTCATTTAACGAGCTACTTCCTTTGGGCCATTTTCGTTCTGCTGGCAGATGGTGATAACCAAAGTCTCGATTGTTTTGGCTCAGTTTAATTCTCTTGTGTCTTTACTTCGTATTATAGGCTGTTATTCTGTGCCATCGAAAAATCATGGGAAATATTTTTGCACGAATATCCTTATTCTTTGTTTATTTAAACAAGAAAAAATGTATACGCACGTTTTATTTGGTATTTTCCTGCATATGAAAATATACTTGAGTACATTTCTTTGCACTTTTCTCGTTATTCAAAAGTACTTCCTTTATCTATTCGGTGGTGAGTGCGATGGAAAGTTGGTGTGGCTGCGGCCGAAGCAGTTATCGCGATGCCGATGGCACTTGACTGCCTGACCCTGTAATGAGGCTGTGGCTTCTCTCCTCGCTCTGCGGCACTCTGCACTTACGTCCGCAATTGCTCTCCGATGACAGACGCGCGCTGCGACTGCTGGTGGTGAAGCACGTCTGCAGCAGTTTGCTGCTGCGCGAGTAGCTCTGCCTTGAGACGATGCTAGCCCTATTCCAGGAGTCAAATGAATTTTTAGATAATACATATTATAAAACGAAGATAGAAGATACAAACCTAGATACTCCCTAGATGGGAGTGTCAAAAAGAAACTCTTAAGTGATGGCGTTCTTCTACAGTAATACTTGCCAAAGCTTATAAAAACATTTTCCCGATGATGCAGTGTAGAATCTTACTACCTGTCTTTGATTTTTGTGTCTTATTTGACATTGACTTTCGAAGCATAGCCCTTTTTTATCACTTGGCTGTAATGCAAAATTTTGTTTTGAAATTCAGCTCATCACTGGGCCAGGCAGTCAAGTGCTATCGGCGCTGCGGTTACTGCTTTGGCCGCAGCCACGGTAACTTTTTGCAGTACTCACCTCCGAGTAACTAATGGATGAAATTTCGATTAGTGAGAAAACTACAAAAAACTTAAGGATATTTTCTTATGCAAGAAAATAACAAGTGGAGCATGCTAAAGAATTTTCTCGTGATTATCTAAGACAAAAAAAATTCGTGTGAAAAGGTTTCTCATATTTCGGTGGTATCAACCTATCGATGTGTGAGGATGTGGACTATTCTCCTACTCGTTTCATCGATTTACGAGTATGTGCTCCGAGCATCAGTTTCTGTGTCTTGACGAAATTTTATGGATTGCTTTCTACTTGGCTGCTATGCCATTTTCTTTATATCTTGGCATGACTTGACTGCAATGACATCATTCCTGCCCTCGCCGACATCGCGCCATGCCAGCCAGTCTCCATGTGCTCGTTTCTGTGTGCCCGTTCATCCGTAGTGCGGAGGCTCGTTCTGCTCTGCGTTTCCGACCGTGCCAATCGAGAGTTCATCTCTGATGGCACCATCACGAAAGTCTTTATCACATTCAGACCGAAAGTCCGACTGGGCGTTTTGCTTCAACACAAGGGTTGTACGTTTTTTTTTGCTATTGCGTGCGTAAAGATAAAGTTTCGCTTATTTTGCGGTTGTGGTCGCCTGGATTTTCACTGATTCTCATCACGATTGTTAAGTAGTGTCATGCAACGCATGTGGTGCAAAGTTTCGTTGTGTGTTCGCTTCGATTTGTCAGAGCGCTACAGAGGATATGTCGTACAAAATTTGCCCATGAATTTAGAGAAAATTTCAGCATTAGAGTATTAGTTACATGGGACGGAAATACTGTGGTTAATCATGGCAAAGAAAAGCGTTTCAATTGAACTGTAGTTCTCCCTCGAAATGAAACTCTAAATTCTTGCATGGTTGGTAAATTCAAATTTATGCCATTTTCGCTCGATGGAAAAGACTCGATGCAGGTGAGGAAAATATTTAGCATTCACTTTGAACTACGTGAGTATATATGAGTAAACAGCTAAGCACATGGTTGGGGAATATAACTTGGGAATATACCTCGGAAATGTTCTAATGAAGTTTACTGTTCTATAAAAAATTAAAACCAGTTTGCTCTAAAGTTATCCAAGTCATTTTTGCTTCGTCGTTTCGCGCTAACGACGCGAGTCGTTGAAACCTTCTGCCTGATTTCTTAATTTATTCAAACATACTCGTTGTTTCATGGCAGTCGTAAACATAATTAAAAGCTCTGTTAGTCTTTCGGGAAAAAATTGCATGCAAAAAAATGAATTAATGTTTCAGCAGGGCTTTCAATTCTGAGAACGCGTACCACTGAAGATGTCTAGCGCTCAATAAGAATGTTATCTCCGATGTCAATAAATCACAGCTGACGAGGTATTATCAGGATTTTTTCGTAAGGCTTGCAAACTTAATGTAGACGAATAGGGAGATTGATTCTTAACGGGGCACATTTGACAATAAATTTACTATTACCTTTTAAACGACCTTTATTTTAAACGACCTGTAAAGAACTGGTTAGACTGTGAACTCTTCACAGTAAAACTTGTGCGTTCCCAAACGTGCAATATGAACACCCCAGAAAACAAGGATAAAAGAGCTACCTACATGGACAACTTTTTCCTAGCGAAATCAGAAGGCCGTACTACAATATGGGTTGATGAAACCAATTTCAATCTTTTTTGCAAGCGAAAGGAAGGCCGGTCAAAAATTGGGACAAGAGCATCGGTTGTGACACCAGTGATTATTATTATTATATAAGAAAGTTTTAGCCTCCCTTAATTGCACGACAAAGATGTTCTAGGAGAGGAAGGAGGAAGGCACCATTTAGTATGGAGTTGAGGGAATGCGGAATCTATGCACAAGGTGCACAGAAACAGGAAGCTAAGAAAGAAGTTCATGAAACAAGAAAAAGTGGAAGGAGAAAGTAGTAGGTGCTGAAAAACAGGACAGCAGTGAACCGAAAAAAGATGGTCCGTAACAAAACAAAAACCTATTCTATTTCAACAAAAGGAAGCCTACCTAACCTTTGGCTCAGGCCCTCACATAGTCCCCCTGGGAGCGCTAATTCCCATAGATACAATACCAGTATCCCCCTGAGGGGTGTGACACCAGTGAGCAAGGGGGCAAATCTCCATTGCATTGGGGCAATGACATCAAGTAGAATGGTACTCTTTACCACTCGACGTGGCGCTTTCAAAGCTGATGATTGCCTCCAATGGTTCCGAGAGCTCATTCAGGCTATCATAGACCAGGGGATAGAAAGACCAACATTTATCGTTGATAATGCCCCAGCCCACTGCAGGATTGAAAGCCTTTCAAATGAATATCCATCTGTTCAGTTTCTCAGACTAGCACCATATTATTATCTACTGAACCCAATAGAACTCGTCTGGAGTACCTTCAAGAGCCACGTGAAACGCAATCTCAGAAAGCGAATGGATTATTTAGTGAAAGTAGCAGCAAATAATGGACTTTCAATAGCTGAACAAAGAATGAAAGAATTGGAAGTGATTGCAAGAGATGCAATTGGACGTATCACTCCAAATATGTTACTCGCCTTCACTAACAGAGTAGAAAAATATTATCCAGCGTCTACAAGGAGAGAAGACTTAAAGGAAGTGCCCTAATCTTCCAATAACTACTCATAATAAATAAATTTCTCTTGTTACATTATTTAACTATTACGCCAAATATTTACAAGTAGATATTCTAGCTTTCACCTATCTTTGGGTTGTGACTATGGAAATGATTTAAAAGCATGATTTATATATGACATGATATTGTTTACATGGGAATTATAATTATAATATATGGTATACCACTATTGCAGATTTTCTCATTCATCCCCATAGCTACAGACAATATAAATAATTTTTATTATTAATTTATGTTATCACGAGTAAATACAAATTCACTAGGAAGGAAATTCAATTTGACTAGGAAGGAAATTCAATTTGACTAGGAAGGAAATTCAATTTGACTAGGAAGGAAATTCAATTTGACTAGGAAGGAAATTCAATTTGACTAGGAAGGAAATTCAATTTGACTAGGAAGGAAATTCAATTTGACTAGGAAGGAAATTCAATTTGACTAGGAAGGAAATTCAATTTGACTAGGAAGGAAATTCAATTTGACTAGGAAGGAAATTCAATTTGACTAGGAAGGAAATTCAATTTGACTAGGAAGGAAATTCAATTTGACTAGGAAGGAAATTCAATTTCACTAGGAAGGAAATTCAATTTCAATACGAGGAAATTCAATTTCAATAGGAGGAAATTCAATTTCAATAGGAGGAAATTCAATTTCAATAGGAGGAAATTCAATTTCAATAGGAGGAAATTTAGTTTCACTAGGAGGAAATTGGATTGGAAATGGTATAGATTGTACGATCAGAGCCCAAAAAAAGTTAGCCCACCAAGACGCAACTGTAGAAATTTAGGCATCCCATTTCTTACAGTGAAAAATGCGCCGATGAGCCGAAGACCCTTTCCGCTATCACCTTGATTTACGCTCTGCATCTGAAGAGACTCAGATACCCTGATTGGCCATGCATGGTATCAAACGCGCACATTTTAAATGATGGGAACTGTTTTACTTACCCTGTTTCACTTACATTAACAGAGAATTCCACTAAATATTTCAAAAGGAGTTCAGACTCATGTACACATTTATTTCTCGTCCACTCGATTCTCCAAGAATGGGTTGTATTTTGCCATCGAAGCAGCAGAGTTCGATGCGCAGGATTTTTACTATCAAACGTAAAATTTTTAAACAATGGGAAAACATTGTATTCACAGTGTTACTTGCATTCACAGAAAATTTCATTGAATGTTTCGAAGATGATTGTGAATAAGGCACATGTCATTACTCGTACACTCTATTCTCCAAATATGGGCTGTAGTTTTCCACGGAGCAGCAGAGCTGGCGGTGGTGGAGTGGTAACGAGACGCCTCAACCCTGGGCGCCCCACAGTCTACGGCTACCCAGCCCTGCTTAGCACGCGGGGCCGCTCCACCAGTCAGTCAAACTAATTAGCTCGTTTACGGCTTGTCCGAACAAGACAGGCAAGGAATTACAGTGGGTTTTGTTTGACGCAAGATTTTTCAGAGTCCAACCAGAAGCAATAAACAACCGAGTTTCCAATATCTGCAAACCAATTTATTGAGGCATTTTTGTCTTCGCTCACGAACATTTTGGAGAGGCAAAGTCAATATAAAACTGTAATCCATGAGGTAATTTTTAAAAACATACATGCACTTCAGATTGAAAATAATTTTAGCAGTAAGCAACAGCAAAGCAAACATATCTTGGCGACAAAACCAGAAGATCTGCTCGACGAAAACATGCAAAGGTAACCGACAAATAAAAGTGAACGAAACGCAATAAAAATGTGTCGCTTGAAACAAAGGTGGCCTTACAGCCCGCCGCGTAGATGGCGCCTGGTATTCAGGGGACAAAGGTATGCAGAAAAAATATAGTTGTGTTTTTATAGCGGAGCTTCTTTGTTCGGCGGCGTCGGTGTGACATCGGCACATGACAGGAGGGACGTGAAGCGGGCGGTGGTGCGGGGGTGTGGTGGGTGCCGAGTGCCGAGTGCATGCCTACACAACGTCATGTCATGTGACTTGATTTTTCACGATGAAATGTAACCTTAGAAAGCTGAAATTCTATACATGGCGAAATATGGATGGCTATCTATGCAATATAACCATGATGACTTTGAAAATCTCTAATATTTCTCTTTGCACACAGTTTCTAGAGGTTAAAGCTTTACCAAAGCATGAAATCAGTACAAGTGCTACCCTAAAGGCCAAAAAGCATTTAAAGTTAGATATTAAAATGAAAACATTTGCGAGTACTCACAGAGTTGCATACGATAAAATCACTAAACTTTGCGAGCAGTAGCTCAGTTTTGAAACGATTACCACAATTTTTATCACTATTAATACCTCGATAATTATTTGCACTATGATGCCTGCATCATAAATCAAATACCGTATCGACTCAGAAAAAGTTCTTATGGTGACGAGGAACATCAGAACGACACTAAAAAATTGAAGACCGGAGCGCGCAGATGCAACACAAAAGACCCTACCACTGCAGGCCCGTTGAAAAACACTTGCTGCACCTCACCAGACGCAAAGCAGAAGTAAACAGTAAGCGGAGGCCTCCGTAACAACGGAGCCATGAGCCCACAGCAAGCGCCTGTTAGTGATGCTGACCTGCACGCTTCTCATGAGGCTGTGCTGAAGGGGATTGTCCTTCAGCGCGCCTCTGTGACTTAGCACTGCTTTAGGAGATATAGGATTCCGGGGCTACAGGCGGGTATGCTGGTGGTGTCCGTCGAAGCTAGCGCGTCTGAGTGGACCCAGACCAGAATCGGCAATGCCAGCTGCTGGAGTCTATTGGGGATTTCGATTTCAAGTTTACGGAAGCGCAATTTTTCCATTTTATGCTCCTTTTTTTTCTCTTGTGGAGAGGCCAGGTTACCGAGCAGCCAACCTTTTGTACGAGTATCGTCGTCATCGTCGTCAACTTGTTAATATCTTTTCACTTTCATTTCATGGAGATACGCTTTATTTCGGCAGCGTAGCAAGTTGCACTAAAGAGATACGGAAATGCTGCACCCTCGTGATACGCTCGAATGTGAAAAAAAAAACGTTCAAAGTCTCAGAGCACTGTTGAAACGCAAGTGTGCTGTCCCGTTAACAACAAAAAACGACGATGTTCTACAATGAGTAGCCAGGACAATAGTCACGACTGCTTGCTAAAAGTGGCACTATGATGTGTTACTATTACAGGACTACCTGGAGAGCTAAGCTAAAGTACTGATTGATTGATAATAAGTTATTATCAGCCTGCCTTACCACAACGAAGATATTCAAGAAAGGAAGGATGACGACATCATTTATCATAGAGTTGAGGGAAGCGGATTCTATGCACAAGGTTTGTTTCCGCACAGGATCCCGTGTGCATAAAAACATTTAAGAAGGAAGGTTAGGAAACGAGATAAAAGTTGAAGAAGAAAGTCTGAGGTACTAAAAACATGACAACAGTGAACCGAAAAAAGATAGACCTTCACACATTGACCGTAACGTGCACCACCGGTGGCCACGGAGGGGATTTTCATAACGAAAATTATTTCCATAAAACTAAATGAAGGTATGATCCAGCTAACGTTTGCCATTTTCAAAATTGCTCACTACAATTGATTTAAATTGTAGTTGAACATTGAACTTTAGTTTAAACAATTTCGGTCAAAGTGTTAACAAAATAAAAATATTTTTTCCACCAAAAAAAAGTCCTACTTAACTCTCAGCTCGGGACCCCACATTTTGCCCCTGGAAGCAGAAGTACTAGACAGCATGCGCTGACTCGAGGACTAAAACAAACGAACGTCGTCATAAAACCCCGTGAATGTAACAAGGTTTCGACGGTAAAATTTTTTACTAAACGCATGGAGGGTCCCTTTGGAATGAATAGAGCAAATAATTACCGGTTCAATATAGTTTCAAAAATAGGTCTGGAAGTATTTGTAATTCTATTCAGAATCAGTTCAACCATTTTAATTAGTATTGAATTAACAGTGTTGCCTATTATACATGTATCTTGTCTTATAGCTGGAACGGTTTCACCACTGTTAAAACATCTTCGTCTAGTAAATATGAGGGAAATTTTGAAGATTTTTGTGTTCAAGAAAACCTTTCTAGTTCAAGTCAACATAGCCGGTAACCCGAGACAAAAGAGGTTGCTAGAGTGCAGTTTCTAGATACTGTCATGGCTTACTCAAATCGAAAATAGATGCGAGAAACTCGTGCAGCAAATTTGACAGATTTTTAGTGAGTAACTTCATGTACCTTCGATAAATATTTATTTTGCCTTATGAACACCGACCAGTCCATACTGTAAGTTAAGGGACATGGTCCTGAAAATTTATTTCTCATTTTCCAGTTGAAAATCAATATCACCCAGCCAAAAATTTCTCACGTCCGCAGAAAAAGCATCCTCCTCAGCTCTTCGCCTGGCCTGGAGACAAGTCTAACAATTTCTATTTTCCAAGCGTTAGTAAATATCTGTACCTCATTTGACAGACATTTTTATCTCTCTGCTCTACTGTCAACTTTAATACACAGCGCACTCAATTTATAGACCAACTCGTAGAAAACAAACAACAAACTACTCTGAACACGTCATTGTCCCACCTGACATCTTCTTCTCATCTTCACCCGGCAATTATTGAACATTCTCGTTTTTTCTGGTCACGAGAAGCGTGCTCGCCTGAAGGTCGAACGCAGAGGCGTCAGTAGCTTCGGGTCACTGAGATAAAACAGGAAAAATAGAAAAAAAATAAATGGCGGGCAGTCGTTAAAACCAGTCGACGGTGTCCATCAAATTCGAGGCCCCATGTAGAGGCTCCCGGCCCGGCGCGAGCGATGACTGCATCATTCGCAAATTTTATGCCGCTATAGCTGCCGCAGGGAGTTGCGCTTATTTTGGTGTCTACGACTGGTTTTTGTCAACGCACTGACGATCCTATTGAGCTAACTGTTCCAAAATTTTGAAGAAACTGAAGTAGATAGTTTAACACGTTAATTCTGGCAGGCTGATGACTTTCGAAAATAAATTTGGTTGATAAATAAAGTGCACAGGTTCTACAGCATTCGCACATGCCGGATTCAATACATACAGTTAGTGTTTAAGATTGGAAAAATCTGGGTCCCTTTGGTTTTAAATAATAAATTAAGCATGGAAATTTATTTCATAAAACTTGCATCTGAAGCCCCTGGTGGTAAACACTTCCCCAATTGAGCATCACTTGTACTCAAACTTTTCCAGGAATGAGCCACGTCAGGAAAAAACATAAAATTCTACCCATCGAATATGCCCAAGTCTTTCAGTCTAAATTAGGAGGAAGAGAAGACTAAACTGGTGAAGGCAACAAAATCTCAAATAATAAAGAGGACATTGAGAAAAAACGGTACCTATGAAAAATCCAATATTGTTAATTTTCACTGAAGCCGCGAATAAATTCCATCCTTAAAAGCTATTGTCAGCGAGCAGGTAAATATTCACCCAATGAAATTGCAGTCGTATTAAAATTTTCATCAATTTAAAAGAATTTTTTACATACGATCATTCAAATCCGATCATTAATAAATAAAGAAATACTTATATTTGTTTTTATCCGAGCTTCAAATGGGCCTGACGCTCAAAGATTCCTTCAACAAAGGAATGGTCTGTGCCGAAAAGAGAATATTGCTAAGTTTTCTTCGAGAAACATTTTTCATTAACCAATTGAAAATGCCACGTAAGCTATTTAACAATAGCCGTCGAGCGCTTTTCATTCCATCAGAGACGTCATTTACATGCAAACATATAAAACAATGATTGAAAACTATGGAATAAGAAAAATACACGGTAATTACATGAACAAGCTCGCTCTTCAATGCTTAAAAATTAAATTTTCAGAATATTCTCAAGCGATGGAATTTTCTCTAAGAACACCACATTTACGCCGTTAAAAATACACGAAGCGCGCAGTATTGCCCAGACTGCGGATGTTTTTCTTAGAGACCAAGTTTGGCTTGAAAGAGAACCTTCTTTCCTTTTTAGTCTTACTGAATGCACTCGGAACTGGCAAGCGAGGAGCGGTGCCACGGACTCCTAAGCATTAGCCAGGAGCACACTCTGACTGCATCAACGCTGCAAACACAGCACAGGGCAACTGCAGTGCCAAGTCATGGAGTCGTGTCTGCTAGTCACCCTCACACCGCCCTAACCTCCAATTCAACAATCCATAAGAGGGAAAACTGTACATGGCTGGGGCCGTCTTCCGATATTTGCTTACTATAGTGTTTTGAGCATAAAAGTAGAATGAAATGCCAATAGCACAAGAATATCACAGACAAAGGCTTTCAAGCTTCTCTGGTTTTGAATTCGGGTTAGACGATGTTACCATAAGCCTCTCAACTCATATAAATGAGCTGATTCCTCACTAGTGTTTGTACATGTAATGAACTCTCTGCAGCCAATACTCAATAACCCTGAGAACTTTAACAGGCCCAACACAATTTGTTCCAACAAATTCAACTGCAAAACAACGCAGCTGATCATACGACCAAAATTCAATCCCAAGTCTTGGCAGAGAAAATCCGACACGAGAGGCGTAGCCTTCGCTGCAAAGCCTGCTAGCATATGACGCAGCAATCGGTCAGTAAGCTGGCATTAAGAGCTTGCACTGGAACTAGCGCGCCCCATTAGCTCCATGAGGAGCCACGATGGCCATGCTCCACGTCAGTTAGACTCACTATAAAGTTTACATTGGTGGTCATTACTTCCTCTTCGTCCAGGCTGCGGAGTGAACATCAGGTCATCCTCGTATGATGCAAAAACTGGCACTAGGCAAATTTTCTCACGAGAGATATCAGTTATGTCTGCCACTGTATATCCTCAACACTTTGAAGTGATTCAGAAAAAATGAAAACATGTTACGTTTTTGGGACGAATAAAGTTAAGTTTACAAATTGTACATAACGGTTTGTTTGATTTCCATGCCAACTCGACGTAAGAATCCCGTAAAAAAAATTCCTCTGGAATCCACAAGTTCTTCGGATGGAAGCTGGTGCGGAATTTGAATCATCAGCCAGTAAGTTGAGAGTTTAGACGCACGGGTAAAATTCAGCCTGACAAGTTTTAACCGACCATTAAAGTAATTCTTTTTCCTTATGAAATAATTTCAGTTCAGTGCAAGCAAATTACACCGTAATTATTTGAACAACAGTCGCGAAATTCCACAAACTATTCAAATTTTTCCCTATAGCCTGCAGAAAAACTTGTCAGCAAATACGCTCTAAGCAAATTAACAGGAAGCAATAGGAAAGGTAAATAAGCTCAGGGCAAAAACCTGTAAAAGAATAAACTTAAGACGATAAAAAAGGGGCATCAAGAGAGTTCATCCTGTGCTGTCTCTGTGGCGACCGCACCAAGACTTGCGGTAAGCGACTGGGCGTTCTGCCGCGGACTCGATTTTTAACCAATTTACATTGTAGTAGTGGCATACCTAACACGTAAGTTCTTCTAAGTGACTTAGATACACTGCGTGTGAGATGAAGTTTATGCTCATTTTATATTAAAAATGTCCAAGCTAAATATAGCATTTGGCGTAGTATACAACAGTTAATTACGCTGCCAGCTGTATCGATACGACGTGGCACATTGTGTTGAAACCCAGTCCCTAATGAGCACTGTGCTCCATGCTGCATTGTCGCCTGCATCCATTTGCCAACAAAAGACCACTGTAAATTGTGCATCGAGATAAGACTTTGGGAGACGACATTCAATGGTTCTTAAGTGGTCTGCTTTATTCCACCTGAATGGGCCAGCACATGCAGCCACGAGCGGTGAAAAGTAAGTCTGTTCCTTTCAAAGTTCAAATCCGACGTTCATCTGACATGCAAAGCTCATCCTCTAGGCAAAGACGACATTGGAATGTCATATTGATACTCGGTTCATTAGCGAACCGCGAAGTATGGACTTAAGTTAGTCAAGAAAGATAAGCTTTAACAATCAGTGTGACAGTATGTGCAATGAAGTGATGGAACGAATTTTATGCATTCCAATAATGTTTTAACGCGTCAAACTTAATCCAACAAGAATAAATACGAGCTCTATTAAATAATAACTCTAGATAATAGCTTATTGCCTACCACATTGAACAGGTGAGAATAAACTATTTTAAAAATTGCACGTTACTTACTAACACTCCTAGCGTCGCTTTTGCCATTGTATCAATACGCTAGCAATTCACTAGTTGTTGTACTGATAGTCTCTCATATGCCATAACCCGTTTGAGGAAATATTATGGCAAAGAAATTCGAGATAAATTTTAACATCAGTGGAATTTCATCAAGTTGCAACTAATACAAGAACGAGATGACTTCATCAACCTTTTCACGTCTCTTTTAACAGGGTACTTATCAGGGGAAATAATTGTATCGTTTATCATATATGATCCAACTAGAATAGAATTGCATTCTAAGCGCTCATCATATAAATAAATTAAATTCGAATGGGAGTGCGTCGGGTGGCTACTTTATTTTTTTGCTATTATATTGAAACCAAACATAAGCACTCATATAAAGTGTAGTACGTGAGCTTCAATTTGCACCGATAGCAATAGTTTAATGTTCTTATTCTTGTGACAAAGAGTATAAGATTATAAGTTAGTTTAAGCCTCCCTAACCGCTACAAAAAAGAGCGTATCGAAGAGATGAACGAGGAAGGCACCATTTAGAATGGAGATTAGAGAATAGGGAATCTATGCAGAAATGGCACAGAAACAGTAAGTTGAGAAAGAAGTACATGAAACAAGATAAAAAGTTGAAGAAGAAAATAGTAGGTGCTGAAAAACAGGACAGCAGTGAACCGAAAAAAGATGGCCCTAATCAATGAAAAAAACATTTTATTTCAACAAAAAAGAAGGCCTGCCAAATTCAGCTCGTAACCGCGCATTTTTCATTCTGGGAGTGCAAATTCATATAGGTACAATAGCTGAATGCTTCTGATAGATTCCTTTCACAGAGGAGAATAAGAAGATAGAGAACACAGATTAGATTATAAGTTAGTAATGCCTCCAAAACCACAACAAAGGTGTCACAAAAAGAGGAGAATTGAAAGCACCATTTAGTATGAATTTAAAGGAACGCGAAATCTACGCACAAGGTATGTCCCCACACAAAATCCCATGCGCAATAAAATAGCAAGTTGAGAAGAAAGTTTATGAAGTAAGATAAAAGTTGGAGAAGAAAAATCAAGGTGCTGAAATATAGTTCAGGAGTAACCCGAGAAAAGATGGTCCATAATAAAATAAAACCTATTCTATTTCAACAGAAAGAAGGCCTATCTAACTCTGTTATGGACCTCATATTTTCCCTTGAGAGTGCTTACTCCAATAGATACAATAGTTGGATCCTCCTGAGAGGGTGAAAAAGAAAAATTATAAATATAAAATATGGAGAGAAGAATGAGAAGTCTATTTGAGCAAACAACACGCTACCCGCAACCTGAAAAAAATGTGATTGGCTGTAACGGAAATTAACTATAAATCAAAATGACTTATGACTCATTCTTTATTACGCACCCTCATTCTCATCCTCCATTACAGGATCTGAGAACGGACCACGTAGCCCGTTTCTGTTGCCTAATTTTATTCCCGTCTGCTGTACGCCTGAAGCTGCTTTGCGAACGACGTTTTCAACGTGAATTGAAATCCTTTGGTCGCAGATATCCGATATATTAGGACAGCTGATCACATTCGGCATTAGTTATTATCTTAAATGAAAAACCCACATCTTATACTTGAAAAATACACATCCTATACTTTGTTAGTTAAAAAAATGTTTGTCAAGTGTCTATCTATATTGAGAAGGATTTACTTCATGTTCTGAAGTATTTTCTGTGATTTACACTTAAATTCAGCATCCAAATCGGTAAACATAAGTCATTTAGAGTTAATGAAAGAACTACGATCACCAGAGAAGATTCTGAAAAGAGATCATTCCTGTGGTTACTGCTAAGGAAATGAAGCGCGATTCACGCACGGGCAAGAAAGGCAGCGACGATATAAATTTCACCTGCAAAGTCAGTAACGATTTTGGTAAATGTGTGATATCTCCTCGATATGTGAGAAAAATTACTATGGTAGTCAAGAAAACGTCCAAGAACGGCAGAAAAGCTATTTTGGCCGCAACTGGGGCTGGTGGAGGTCATTTCCAGATATTGTACTACCATCAAACCGAAGGTTAGATCACGATAACGCAACGAAATGGAGCAAAAAAGAGTTTCATGGGACGGAAAGTACATGAAGGTTGACTTCTCCTACGTAATTTTCAGCAGGTGACAGCCGAGCTGCGCTGGACAGACCAGACGGCTGGTCAAAAGGTTAGCTTCTTCATGTTGGTCGATTCCAGTGAGGCCCAGGCGACAATATGAGGAAGAAAACATTATGTTTTGGGCAGGAATTGTCGGGGAGGAGTTGTTTGGGAGTTTAGAATACAAGGGAGACAAGTTGAATTCTCAAGTAATTCATCGAATTATTTGAAGACCAGCTTCCTCCCATGGCACCAGTCACAGAATAGGTCATTTAAATTCAAATGCCTAATTACGCATGATAACGCACGTGTTCATGCATCAAGACACACGGAGGATCATCAACCTCAAAAGATATTAAAGAGGATCGTTTCATGTAATAGCCTCCCTCATACATAACCTCAACTATATTGAAAACCTGCGGAGTGAGATCAAAAAAGAAATGTATCACGGTTAAAAGCCAAGTAAGTCTAAAGACAGTTTCTGGGAAACTATAAAGACCACTTGGACAACTTATATCTGTCCGATATTTTGTTCGTTCGACATCAAAATGGCAACTGAGGGGAAGAGTGACTATATTAACAAATAGATGTCTAAACTAACCAAATGCATGCTTTTCACCATGTCAATGCTTTATTTTATCATAATAATTATGTGACTCAATTTTTTCTAGAAAATGCATCTCGCATAATAACGCTGGAAACTTAGAAATCAGTTTCTGTCATAAATAAAAAAGTAAAAAATCGGTGTTATTGTCATTTTCGAATGAATATTTGTACTCGTTTTAATCACTGGTCCAAAAATATCAGCTATTTAAGACCAATGGTCTTCATTCCACCTTCAGGAACGACATCTGTACAGTAGCTTCGGACGTAGCATTCACTACGTCAGAGTGAAGAGCCTGTCAGAGTGTAGTCAGTGTCGGAAACAAAGCACTTTGCAGGATATCGATTTTTAGTAGCAACTTCCTGCAATTCTCAGATATTTCATTTAATTATATATATATATTGCAATTATGCAAATGACAAGTAGAAAAATCAGTGAGATTATACAAGTGCGTTCCTTCCCCATGGCTATAGTTTTACGCGTGTGATATCTTTTCTCCATCTTTAACATTGTCCAAGATACTTTACGATAATTAATGCTGAATATTACTAATTTAGTTCATCAGGAAATCCAGTGAAACTATTTTTACGCCACTTAAAGATGAAATGTGTGCAATAATCTTACTTTTATTCCTATTAAAATGACGTTGGATACAGTTTTTCGCATAGATGAGTACGTTTCCCCATAAAAGAATGAAGCTGAAAAAATGCTGAAGTGTGAATGAAGAGCCAAGGTTTCGTGCACATGTTCAGGCGAGAGAGAACACAACACCCCAGAGCAGCGCGGTGCGGGGCTGCTGGTCCGGCGTGACAGTGACAGACGGCCTCATCTGCCGTGTCCTTGCCGTCCTCTGCCAATTGCTGGAATCGCTTGAACTGCAACACATCCACTTCTCCAGGCGCTTTAAATGGTAAATGGCACAACCAGTAAAGCAAATAAGTGCAACACTTCAAAACCAATAAAAAATCACCAAAACACCTAACGGTTGCTTTACTTACGAGTATATCATACAAAATACTTCAGGAGACATGCGCCTTGAAAACGAACATACATGAAAGGCTGGGGAACTCTTTAGATACTTATCATAATTCCTTACGTCGACGAGCCGACAGTTTTAAGCTGTGCTGACTGAGACGCATGGGTAACTCAGCGATTCCTATGGAGATGCTCAAAATTCAAATGCCATGTTTCATAAAAAGTGGGCTTTAAAATTACTCCCGCATAGGTTAGTGGTAAAAACGCTTTTTGACGATGTAACGTTTGAGCGAGCCGACGATGGTGAATATTATGGCACTAACAGAAATTATTGGATTCCTACAACTATGTGTGTCAAATTTAAATGATTCCGATGAAGTATAACAGAGCACGAAAAAGGTCATGAAAGCGCATTGGGGTGGCTACTTTATTTTTTTGCTATTATAGAAGCCAAACAGAAGCACTCGTAGAGTATAGTACGTGAGGTTCAATTTGCACCCATAGCAATAGTTCAATGTTCTCATTACGTAAACAGAAACACCAACATGGCTAAGTTCGAGCTGAACAAGGACGATTAAGCACTGGCAGCATTTAAGACCGCGCCGATGGAATGTCTCTGAAAATTTCATTTGCAAACATTTCAAGAAAGAAATTTTTTTGAGCATTAAGAACTGGAGGAACGAGTTTATCCTGATTCCTGAAGTGCCGACTTCAGACGCCGTTTAAACGTTCGGTGCGCGGTGTCGTCTTCAGCGAGAATGAACACTACAAACAAATCGCGTCTCGTAATAAATTATACCGCTCTTCATGTCTAAAAGACTACCTACGTTTCTATGCATCCAGAGTTTAAGAAAGGATTAAAGGAGGCAAATGCTAGCCCACTGCAATGTAATTAACGATGAAGTAATGAGTGTCGCATGCAGCAGTCCTTTAATTTTTCCTAGAATATAACCTTGCGCGGAGTCATACTGTGTATCATCCAAAATTTCAAGCTCTAATGTCTGAAATACATAAGAATCTAAACGTCTCTTTTTGGTTGGAAACGATTTTTCAGAGAGGTATTCAAACGCGCACGTCCACATGAGATAAGTTACGAACAAAGCAATGTTGATTTGCTCACTGCTGCTACAAAAAAGCACCACCAACGCAGCGTCAGTACCACTAATCATCTACCATAAACATCAAATTTATCATGTGTTGAACGATAAGGAAATTCCACAGCAATTCAACCTTCTCCCAAGAATTTTAGCCTCATCTATTCAAGCTAAAGAGGGAATATCAAAATTAGAACTACGGGTAAGGAACAAAAGCACACGTCCAGCATGTTTCCAACGCCAGCTGCGATAGCGTGCGTCGATGATATCTTTGATCTTTGCCAGCAGAGGCAACAGTTGGATGAGTGGCCTTAGCCGGTGAGCTGTCATAAACTTCCCTATTTAGAGTCTAGATAACTAGAGTGAACCAATTATTCTTCAGAGAAGATAATAAACTGGTCCCCAGCAGAGTCTGTCCAGTTCTGCAGAGCATACTCGGTTGGTACTGGACATGTACAAATAATGCTGGAGGAAACCAGAAAAGTGAACCACGCCTAGAGAACACAGAGCTTTCAGTTAAATTAATGCCAAATGAATGCGCGTAGCTGAATTTCAGTCAAAACAGTTCCAAAGACGAAGGTAACTGAACATTGACCTGTGGGCCTTTGTAGATATTCTCAAAGGTAAGTAGTAATAAATTATTTTTGCTACACATAAACTTCTAAACTAACATGAATTGAAGATAATGGTCATGTACTCAGTCCGAACAATTATTCCGTCAAATAAACTATCCTTCTTGTTCGAGGTATTCGCTCCATCACGGTATTATTTGAGTGAAAGCGACACGTAACATTCGAAATAAAGTGCAAATTGTCCACCACGTCAAGCATGGAAAGTCAGTCAATGGTTTTAACCGGTGAAGTAATAAAGAGTCACTGACGTGTTTTCGGCAAATTACATAAACTAAATTTCAAGAATAAAAATAAAAAACTCAAATTTGATATTACTATACACTGATTTCCACTCAAATGACGGTACGGTTCTAAAACCAATGGTTTTAAAGGGGCATTGGCCAAGAACTTCCTTTGGACTATAGTAATCAATTGAATGATAGTCTCTGCTTAGTTTATCAAAGTTAAAGTTCAACCATTGTTTTCTAGTGAATCATTTGCAAATAGCACGATTAAATTTCACTGTATCGTCAGTTAGATATCAATAACTGAATACTTCACAAGGATGAATTATCTCATAACGATTGGTAAGGGTTGTTGTATTTGTCTAAAATATGAAGTAACAAAAAAATTGATTCCAGTTCAACCTGAAAAAGAAGACGTGCCGTGCCTCCTTACTTTTAAAACACAAGATTGTGTTTTTCACCAGCAGGATATAGGCAATAATGAATGTTTTTAACCAGCAGGAAATACGCAACATTGTATGTTTTCACCAGCAGGAAATAGGTAACATTGTATGTTTTTTCACCAGCAGTAAATAGGCAACATTGTACGTAATGAGAGGCACAAGTGCAGATGAGCGTCATACGAGTATGGCCGTCCTCTCTTCAGCACTATGATACAATTGCAAGTCATTGACCAATGCGATGAAAATTACTGAGACCATTAAAGCGAAAACATACCAGAATCACCATGGTATCTAGGAAGTGGTAACGGACGATCGAAAAGAAATTTCACGAGCAGTTTCAGGGTGTATCCCATTCTAGACGATGAAGGTTCCTTCACGTTCCTCTACTCATGCCCATGCACCGCTACTCCCGAGTGCGGAGCTTGGATGGAATGGCCAGCGATTACCAAAGATCGCAGACGTGGCAGGAACGTTAGGTCAGTGGTCATTAGCAAGCGAACAACTGGTCCATGGCGCGCCTGCAATGTTGAAGACGTCATGTTATAGGTGCGCCTGATACGGCAACTGATGGCGGGAGTCAAGCCCAGATAGTGACTTCCGTGCACTGAAGGCGAGACCTGAAATAATCTAAGCAGTAGCTGAGCAGCACATTAACTTACACAAGTAAATGCCCTGTGTAAATGGTATTCAGACTTGCAAGGAATGCGTTCAAAAACAAAATTTATCAATGGATGAGATCATGTTGAGTGATCATGCACCGAACACTTTCCGTGAGAACACTTCCACATATGCATGACCTTCTTCCTTTAGCTTTAGATATTAACGATGTGATAGAAATGTCGACTAGAGTCAAGCTTACCCAATGGTAAATTTCACTCAATATAAGTTATGGAAATTTAACTGAAAATGGCACCAGAGGAGCTCGAGGCTCGCACACTCTGACATTAGCATAAAGCAAGGACTATTTAAGAAAATGAAATCTGTTTTTCGTAATTAAATGCTTTAGTCCACATGATGGATGTACAAGTTTAGTATCTTTGGCTTTTTGGTGCTTATTCGATAAGCGATATTTGTAGGGGATTCATGAAAAATACTGAATGTAATGAATTCATTTGAATGCTCATTACATTCTTCATTCGCGCGAACTAGAATAATATTTTTTCACGAATTTTACTAACAGAATAGTGAGATTTTCGCGCAAAGAGAAAATTTAGAAAATTCGTTCAAGATTTACAATAAATTATCCTATCTCTATTCAGATTAATCGCTGAGTCAAAAAGAACCGCGCAACATTTCAAATTTTTACACAAGGAATCCGAAAATAAATATGACGTAACACGAGACACCTCGGCTGAAATAAGATTAGAAACTTAGAAAGCCCAGCCCTCCTACGTGTAACTGGAGCTGGCAGCGCAGCTCGGCACGTAGGAGTCGAAGGAAGGCCACCGCGCCAAGGCTGCCCACCTCGCGCTCATGCCGCACGGTCGCGTGTGCGGCTCGCAGGCCGTCCACGCCCACGCGCCAACTTTTTACGCGGCAGCAAGCACCCGCAGCGCTGCGCCTTCAGCGCGTGATGAACGAGCCAGGGCGTTCTGTTCCCTACACAGCCATCTTTGAGAATAGCAGCGCATCCTTGCTTGCAGGGGCACACCAAAATAGGACGCAGTAAATCTTTAGGAATCTCGAACGAGATGCAGTTGTTTTTACTTTTCTGGCATTATTTAATTGTAACTAATCTTTAAGCTAACTTTCGCGCGAAGTTGCGTGATTGCTGTACGTATTTGATTACATTAAAAATACTCTTCGAAAACAGAGTGCTAGGCATTCGCTGCTCCGGTAAGATTTTTACATGCATAGCTGACATAATCTTCAGCAATAAAGTCTAGAACTATTCACTCGAATGCTAACATACATTTAGTAGAACTGATACACATTCATTCCTTTTAAGCTAAGCCTATCCCAAATCTAATCATTAACGACGTAAATTACATCACGACTATTAAAACTCTAAAAAAAATTCGTTGGTTTTACGAGTTCTTTCCTGCAAGCATATTCACTGAAACAGTGGCCTATATTTACGCAAATGCATTCAGTTCACATTCATGTCAGCATTTTTCTGGTCGATGAAGAGTAATGATGCCAATGTACCAGTGTACTGATAGTGTCTATTACATAACGATGGCTTTAATAAGGGCCGTTAGATGTCATTCGAAGAGATGTCTCAGGAAACCTGCGAACTTGGACTCAACCTTCAAGTTGTGTTCCGCCATAAGGACGATTAGCGTCAGAAATTCCTTGATTAAGGTAAGAAATTCAAGCTGTTAATGAATCAGCTCGAGAGATTATTCATTAAAATAACAACAATTCCCCCCCCAAAAAAAACACATTTAGGCAGTACACTGAAATACAGCGGCGATAAACTACATCATCGTCGTTCAATGGTTATGACTTCAATGCGACGATGCATCACCAAAATTTCTCCAGCAAAACAGTTCATGGCGGTGCGCACCATCCATTGAAGACATCCTCATCATTATGTTCGCTTTCGAACGTTCGAACAAACTGTAGGCTCATGGAATACTTTTTTTCCTTTTAGACTCTACCGTACCTTTAAGTTTGTACTCGTGGAAGCTGTTATTCACATTATTACAGTGCATATCTGAGCGCCTGACCAGTGTAAGCTCACACACATCCCAAAAACAGACGCTACGGGCGAGTTGTAAAATTGCTAGCTCTTTTCTTTTATTTCGATTACTGGAATTCGTTTAACGACTAGCATAAAAAGGAAGACGAAATTCTCGTACGCGGGCCGAAAAACAACATAATATTTCCAGAATACAAAGGTGAGCGGAGACATCTATTGTGAAGTCGTGATCTAGAATACAGAGCAGGATGCCGTGGCGCATTTCTTCTGCAATTTTCGGAGAAAATTACGACGATCAGTGAGGCGGATCGGACAATGAATTGCGGTGCAGAAGCTCGTCCTTCCAGCGCGGTGGGATCATGATCAAGTGGTGTCGTGGGAGTTGGGATTTCAACGCGCCACAGAGCCGTCCTTGCCAGTATGAGCCGAAATGGTCAATTCATGTCAATTATTAGTAACTTCAATGTAAAAAGCAGAAGAACTGCATTCTGCCAAGAGCTTCAAGAGAGAGAGAAAAAGAAAGAGATTCTTTCGAGTGCGCTTTTATGCTCGTAACTAGTGCCCTTTAGCAATGTCTTCCAAACTTATTTCCGGATTTAAAAATTGTAATTATGTAAGACGTCCAACTACAACAAGGCGGACAATGTGAGGAGCTATTATGAAGAAAAAGACAAAGTAAGAAGTACGTTTAAGTTTCAATATCTTTGAATATCAGGTAGCCAATATTTATACAGTCTTCTTAGACGAGTGATAAGGAAATGAGGCTCAGAACATGATACAATGTGATTGGAAGGAATTTTCTAAAAAAAACACTTTAAGGAAAATAGTTATACCAGACTATAATAACCCTCTTCTGAATGATGAACAACTCAAGGTTGACTTGATTCTCCTTTCACTCTGTCATCAACCAGAGGTGAAGAAAGATAGCTTCGCGCAGACAACGCCAGAAAAACTTTTCAAAAATTATCTCAAGTATTAAGAGAGCATCAAACCATACGCTACCACGGAGCGGGCAACAACCCGGAGCAAACCTTTAAAATAATTTTCGATAGAGCTGCTACAATATGCAGGATTCAAGGCGTCACGATTGATATGCTTCAAGGCGTAACGTTCGATGTTGGATTTAAGCACAGGTCGCGATCCTTCTGCAGTGAGGAAGTGTAATTGAATTTCTGTGATACCATAAACGTAAAACGTTCCAGTATTTGGTTGGTAGCCCACTAACTTGTAGAAAAGGAGGTATGAGTTGTCGGTGACATGAGAATGGAAAGAAAGTAAGAAAAAATGAAGGAACGAGAGGGGACCAAGAAAAAACAAAATATCAACAGCCACTTCCGTGTACAGAAAAAGAAATTGAACGAAATTTGATATCTAACATCCAAACCGAAAAATATTGTTAATTTTGCTATCAATATCTGGGCATGCACGTCCAAGGATCAATTTTCCAAAAATATAGATGAAAACAGACACATTTAGTAAACACCAGTCGAAAAGGAGTTTAGCAATTGCATGTGACTGTAAAAAACGCTTCATTCCCGCAGATACGCCGATCGATGAGCCCTATCGCTGCTGAAGTGCTGATATGACGGAGTAAACATCGTGCCCGAAATGAGAATTTCTTTGCCTCATACAGACTATTTTTTCGCATCACGTTTCGATGGACATGGAAAACGGACTTCCATGGGTTCCCAGCTCACCACAATCTCCCCATCTTGATGTCGGGGAATCACGGTAGTCGCCATTGAATAACTCCAGTCCCAAAAGCCTCAGTTCTCGCCCGGGCCTCTTAAAGGATAATTTTTGGAATGACTGGGATTTTATTCTCTTAGGATCCATTCAAGACGAGACGCATTTAAATCTTAAACGAATCAATCAAAATACCTAAGATACTCTTCAGAATTTTAGGTAAAATTTAGTCTTTTTTTGTTGCATACGTACTGATGATAAGTTTACCATTCGTCTCTGAGAGCTTTGGATTTTAAGGTCAGTGGGATTGGAGTCTCGTTAGCGTAGTCTGGAAGCGTGCCAATAACAGAGATGCCGGTCTCTGCAACGCCGCTGCGGTCACGCATGACTGAGGAAATCGCAGGGAGGCGAGCGATGGCAACGATTAATGTTCTCAGTCGGGGCTCTCCAGTTTTAGTATTAGCCTGCCAGAAACGAACCAGTAATTAAACCAGGCCAAAAAAAATCAACTCAAAACTCGTGAAGTAATTTCACAAGATCAATTATAATGAAGGTAAAATGAGAAGGAAGAAACGTTCTCGCCCTGTCAGGTCCTTGATTTAACCGTTAACAAAATAAATTATTCCATGACTTCTTACGTTCGAATTGAACTGACCCGAGAGGTCGGGTGGTTACTCGTCTCTTAATCGAGGCTGATCTGGTCGTAAATTTGTTGAATGACAACGATAACACCGCGCGCTTGTGCATCGATCACGAAAAATTTAATCTCCTTGAACCCACCTTTACGAACCGATAATTATTTGATCAATGTACGTTCAAAATTTATTTCTTTTAAGGCTGTTGGTGTACGCTCTTGATATATTCAATAACGCCTTTTCGATGTATGATCGTGCGCCTGACTATAAAAAAACGACGGTAAAAAACAAGGAGCAGTAACGAATCACAAAATACGCTGACATTAGATCATGGAACGTAAGTTAGAGGCGCTCCGTGCTATTCGTACGAAGCTGCAGGCCAGGGCGCTCGAGACAATTGTTCCTTGATTATCGCTCTCAAAGGGAAGTTTATCCGCGACCTGATCTTGATTAATGGAGAAACGGAACGTGAAACAGAAAACAGGTCGAGCAACCCGTTGACAGTCTCGCAATGGACTTTAACGAACCAAAACTTTACACTTTAACAGTTTTTCAACCTCTGGAAGTTGCAAAATCTCGTTTTTTTTGAAGGACGACTTCGCTTGCTAATTAGTAATTTTGTTTCATGTCTAAAAAGTGGGGGATTTTTCAAGTATAATTAGCACTTGATAACTTCAGACAATTTTGTGAACAAATCCTTTATTATCCAGTTAGCATTAAATTAGTGATCATTAAATCCAGTTGGCACAAAAATATCACTATAACTCACATAACAATTATCAATGAGAAGACGATAAAGTGTGACAATTCTCAATACAAAGAAAACAACAGATAAAAAATTAAATGATTTTCGCTCACTTCAACAAATTCTTCGTTAAAAGACACGGTTTTAATTTCCACCTGAACATTGCTGTCCATACTACCGTCGACTGCGACTTACCGCACGCACACTGTGGCGCTGCAGACGTGCAAGCGAGCGGTGCAAGGGAGTCTGTACAAGATACTCAACTATTATTTATCAATTTACCAATGAACTTCGTGCAAGACCAATTTAGAACGATCTCGATGATGATTACATCAAAATGATACAAGAAGCGAGTAATTCTCGTCATGCTGTTCCTGACTAGGGAACGCCTGAAGATCATTGCTTAAATGTTTCATCTTCACCAAAATACGTAGCCCTGAACTCTCAAGACGAGCTTCATTTCGTAACTGCAGAAATCGTGAAGAAAACGTTAAGGAATTTTGACCGATGAAAATTAAGTAGAAACAACCTCTGCCCATTGATTTCATTTCCCCCAAAGGAGGGAAAAAGTATATTTGCGCCATTGTTTCCAAAAAATGTACTTCCCGCCATCATCTACCAGGTTCTCTTATTATATCAACGGTGTATCACGGGCCGTATCTGGACCCATCATTTAGGCGACAAGATTGAAGATTATATATTATCTGCACATAGAAACAGTAACTTTAGAAAGATGGCTATGAAATAAGAAGGGAGTTGAAGAAGAAACCTGGAGTTGTTGAAGAAAAGGACAGCAGTGAACCGAAAAAAGAGGGTCCTTAAAAACAAAACAAAATTATTCCGATAAAAAAAATGCCAACTTAACTCTTAGTCTGGGACCTCACATTTTCTCCCTTGGAGAGTTAATTCCAATAGATACAATAGCTATATCCCCCTGAGGAGACTGAGGCGACAAATGATTTTTAGCCTCTCCTCTATAACCTGAACGGGCTTTCGTTGTCAAACATCACCTTCTACCAAGGCTCTCACATTCATTCTTATTATTTCTACATGAAAACAAACCGTTCGTCTTCATAGCCAAAGTGAGCTTTGCCTTCATTAGCAGCACGTCGAGCTGACATTTTCAAATCCGGCAAAAGCTGTTAAAGTGCCCTCATGGCGACAGTTCTTCAGAGCAGGATGTTTTTTAACGTGAGACTGATAGCTGTTATAAGAGAATCGTTAATTTTTCGGTTAAGGACCTGTTAGTTAGCACAGAAGTCTTCTTAGGATCCAAAGAGCCTGGCTTTCTTGTTGATAAGATGCGAAAGTGGCAGCTCCTTTAGGTAGCAAACCGCCATCCTTCTCACCCACAGGTGAGCGACCACACGCATCACTGACCTTTGTTGCCGTAACTGATGACCAGGGATATGTTCTTGGTCTGAAAGTTAATATTCCTCATTCTGGTTATTATAATGCGAGTTATAAGATCTTAACTTTAACGAGAATGCGCATAACGATGTGATGAGGTGCAGAATATAATAAATATCTGTCCACAGAACTAGAGGAAAACTCACAAAAGCAATGTCATAGAGAACACTGAAGCTCGGCTGATGCTCGTACAGCGCGTCATCACTATAGCTCCCCAATTTGGCTTCGAAGGAAAGGCAAATAAAATCTATACTCAAAATCACCCGAAAGTATTTTTTTTGCGTTGAAGATTACCAGTTTTTTTCGGTCACTGTGCTCGAATGCATACAATGAAGTAGAATGGCACAGAAGAACTATCCAAAAACCAAACGCACTTCAATCGAAAAGAGATGAAATTATTTTAAGTTAGTTCTAGCCTCCCTAACCACAAGATGGGTGTTCTCGAGGAAAGAAACAGAAAAGCACATTTCAGAATGGAATTAAGTAAACGGGGAACCTATGCACGAAATGCATTTCTGCACCCTCAACGTAGAAACAGCAAAGTTGAAAAAGAAAGTTTATGAAACAAGGTGAAAATTGAAAAAGAAAGTCATATGTGGCAAAAATTACAGCAGTAAACGAATAAATGAAATTCCGTAACAAAAAAAACTAGTTCAAGAAACAGAAGGCTTACCAAACCTTAGCTCAGGACCTCACAACTTCCCCATGAGAGCGTTAATCATAGATAGATCCTCATGCCGCATTAGTTGTCTCCGCTAGAGGAGTTCAATCGCAACTGTGCATGATCTCGCCCAACATTTGCCGCCAGCAAATGACACTCGGGATTTATATATTAGTTTGGTGTAGTGAAGCATTAATATATTTATAACAACACCGGACAACACATCTTTGAGCAATAACTTACGGTGAAAACCATTCTTCAATCGCAATTTATAACACGAAAACCAGTTTAACTCAGAAACTGTGCTTTATATTTCTAAAAACTTGTCAAAGATTCAACATGACATCCAAAACATGACATCCATTCAACATGATTACAAAACCTACTTCGAACTGAATCATTTAGAACAGATTTTAAACTAAAATCCTAAGTTGCATTAAACTGTATTTAAAATATTAAATATTAATAAATATTAGATATTAATTAAAGCATCTTGTAGATTAAAACATCAAACAGATAATTTAATGAAAAACATTAGCGAAGTGTTGAATGTTCAAAAAATTATCTCAACCTAAATATTACACTGGAAATTTTTCAAACCAAGTTTCAACTTAAGAATTAATATCAAATAACTTTTATACGCAACCTGTAATCACAAAAAAAGTCAAAGAATTAGCTAGATTTTATTCAAAAAAACTTCAATAAATTCCAAGCCAAAATTATGATTTAGAATGTTTTAAGAGAATAATATTCTCTGGACAAAGATGGGTTAAGTTTTGGGAGCAAACCCACCATGGAAAATGATTATGAAGTAGATTTGGCACGTAAATATTTGCAACAAACTCGTCTTACTGCACGGAACTTTTCTTCTAACAGACTTCGAGCGGCCACGAGAACTCGGCCGACTTTGGCGGCTCATCATTTTCTCACGGGAATGAGAACACGTTTTAGTGCACGCTGGCGATGTAGAGCTGGGCCTCCTGTCATAGTAACCTCGAGCTCTCGTTAATTATTTCAGTCTATAGGAACGCGCAGCTCATCGAGTGTTCTGCGTTAGATACTACTATTTGAGCAGTCTTCGAAATACAAGGAATAATTCTCGTAAGAAGACTTTCTCACTCAAAGGACGGCCGAAGGATATTTTTGGGTTTAAAATGGGTTGATCAACTTGTAAGGAAAGATCTGTTCGTCTCAGGCCTTCAGCAGTAAGGCCTTTGTAAAGATACTTAGATTAGATGATAGTTTAAGCTTCGGTCCCTATACTGCAACAAAGGCGTTCCAAAGAGAGGGAGGAAGAAGGCATATCCCAAACAGAGACTTAAGGGTACGTGTAATCTATGCACAAGGTACATAGAAACAGTAAGTAGAGAAAGAAGTTCATGAAACAAGTTTTAGTTGAAGAAGAGAGAATTAGGTGCTGGGAAACAGGACAGCAGGGAACCGAAAAAAAGATGGTCCGTAACGAACCAAAAAACCTATTCTATTTTGGTAAAAAAAGAAGACCTACCTGACCAATAGGCAGGGACATATTTAACTAATAATCAGCCTAAATATTTACTGCAGTAATAAAGAGACATACACGGCTCAAAGCATTAACTTAAGTATTAATGTACATAAGCTGAGAGAACTGACTCAAGTACAAACTTGAGAGTAGTATTAACCTTTGTACTTTTATACGACAATTTCGCTAGACATGGCAGCTGAAAATTAGTTGAGTATTGTGCCATGGGAACTTCTAATCGAGGCACTAAAGTAAGAGTTATTTAAAGAGAGTCCTTCACAAATTCTAGATATCGGTGTTGACACATAAATTTATCGTCGATAACACCGCTATTTTCTATTTTAGCGTTGATTCTCAACCCATTAATCGCCATGTAAGGAACCGGTGATGCGCGGAGGGAATTTCTATAATGCTGCTGACTAATTTTTATGAACACTAGATCAAAGCTAAATGAGGGTGCGATCCACTTAATATTCACTATTTTCGAAATTGTTCACTACAATTTACTTTAAATTTGAGTTGAAAATTGAACTTTAGTTTAACCCACGGTGTTCAAGGCATTAAAGGAGTTATGGCAAGCATTAATTTCTGAATCGGCTAACTGTTAAAAATTCAGCAGTCATGTAAGATTTTGGGCACCTTGACTCGTTCAGCCTTGAGTTCGTTTCGGAAGGACTCGTCGAGCGATTTTGAATAAAATTTAAAATTTGCAGACAAAGAAGTTAAATTATTTTGAAAACTTGTATGTATTAGCCAATATAAATTGTCTACAAATTAACTAGCTCACAGTTCTTACACAATTACTTGCAAAACCTGAAAAAATATAAAGGATCTTGTTTCGTTTCCATAATTGAATAGACGGACCTCGCAAGCACCAAGAAAAGTATGACATAATTTAATCATCATCCTCGAATTACTTATTACTCACTCCACCCGATTTATCCCCGTTGACGAATTTGAAAAGCCATTTTTCCATAGCCTTGCTTGTTTTCATACATTTCATTTGGTTAAGAAAAGAATATTCAGTATTTATCAGCTTATATTTTCCTTAAGTTGCGTCCAAATACCTTTGGCTCCATGATTTTTTTTCGTGATTTGTCTCAATCTTTGCTCTGAAAATGAACTGTAGTTTCATAAAAAAAACTTTACAGCGTCAGAGCCCAGGACCTGAAGCGATCCCTCCACGGTAGACTTGAGACTACAATAAACCTTGACACGAGAGCGTTATCTCTTGACGTTTTGTATGCGAGGCTTCGAGTAAAAATACATTCGCACTTCAAGTAAATCTTACTGCACAGTCTCCAAACAGGTGAACAATACTATCTCAAGGACAAATGCTGGTCTGCAAAACATGCACGCTACTCTGATGCAGAAGTCAGATCTAACAATAAACAAGAAAACTGGATCAGGATTCTTAGGGAGTGCCGCTCTAGAGTTGAAGGCTGGAGACGCTCTTACGTGCTGGGTGCAGTATGAGAATCTTGAGTTAGCTTTAAAGCCTCCCTAACGTGCCGGCTGCAGTGTGAGAGTGTACAACAAATTAGCTTAAGCCTCCCTAACGTGCTGGGTGCAGTATGAGAGCGTACAATAAGTTAGCTTAGGCCTCCCTAACGTGTTGGGTGCAGTATGAGAGTGCTTGATAAGTTAGCTTAAGCTTCTCAAACATGCTGGGTGCAGTATTAGAGTGCATAATAAATATAGCTTCAAGCCTCCTTAACGTGCTAGACGCAGTATTAGTATATATAATAAGTTAGTATAAGCATCCCTAACCATTAAAACGTTGGTCTTGAGGATGAAAGCACCATTTAGTATAGCATGGTATTAAGAGAGCGAGGAATCTGCGTACAAGATGTGAGTGTGACAGCTGATCGAAACAGCAAAATTGAAAAAAATTTATAAAACAAGATAGAAGTTAAAAATTGAGAAGGTACTAATAAAAGGGCACCAGTGAACTGAGAAAAGATGGCCCGTAACAAAACAAAAGTCTTTTCTTCTTAAACGATGGAAAGGCCTGCCCAACCATGAGCTCAGTGCCTCGCATTTTTTTCCTGGGAGCGCTTATTCCAATACATACAACAGTTGTATCTCGTTGAGAAGGTGCATAATGAGAATTGTGCGACCGGCTTTACTTATACATTACCGTTCAGTAAGCGCTCATTTACAACTGCAGCGTATTCTAGGAGCTTGGTTTGGATTGGCAACAGGAGCAAATGCGCCCCGAAAATTGAACTGTTAGTGCGCTTGATCATGTGACCTCTACCTCAAGAGTGGTATCAATCGCCAGTAATTTTTAATTTTGAAAGTCAATTTTTATTCGAAAATCATAGCTTATATGGAGTGCATAAAAGCTTGCATTATTCAAACGTCACGCCTTCAGGGCTTCGCAAGATTTGTACGCCTGAATACCTTAATAATCAGAGGTGAAGGGGAGCGGCGCGTATTTAGTTGACGTCGAAATGAAAGGTTCTATAGGAAATACAATAATTCACGAATGATTTCCTCTAGTTAGTTTCAAAGCTCAAGAAAAAAAACCTGAAGTAGCAGGCAGCTAATGGGCACGTGAGTAACGCAACAGCGATGGAGCTGCAAGAGAACCTTCTCTCTCTGTCTTCATCACAGCCCAGTGCTCCAGCGTCTCTACTCCATTCCTCGCATGTTGGCGTCTTCTGCCGAGCCCGCACCCCGCAGCATTAATCAAGATCACTGCACCTTGTACTGCACCTGCACGCACTGCACCTGCACGCCCGTACACCTGCACACACTGCACCTGCACGCCCGTACACCTGCACACACTGCACCTGCACGCACTGCACCTGCACGCACTGCACCTGCACGCACTGCACCTGCACGCACTGCACCTGCACGCACTGCACCTACACGCACTGCACCTGCACGCGCTGCACCTGCACGCACTGCACCTGCACGCACTGCACCTGCACGCACTTCATGCACTGCACCTGCACGCACTGCACCTGCACGCACTGCACCTGCACGCACTGCACCTGCACGCACTGCACCTGCACGCACTGCACCTGCACGCACTGCACCTGCACGCACTGCACCTGCACGCACTGCACCTGCACGCACTGCACCTGCACGCACTGCACCTCCACGCACTGCACCTGCACGCACTGCGCCTGCACGCACTGCACCTGCACGCACTGCACCTGCACGCACTGCACCTGCACGCACTGCACCTGCACGCACTGCACCTGCACGCACTACACCTGCACGCACTGCACCTGCACGCACTGCACCTGCACGCACTGCACCTGCACGCACTGCACCTACACGCACTGCACCTGCACGCGCTGCACCTGCACGCGCTGCACCTGCACGCACTGCACCTGCACGCACTGCACCTGCACGCACTGCACCTGCACGCACTGCACCTGCACGCACTGCACCTGCACGCACTGCACCTGCACGCACTGCACCTGCACGCACTGCACCTGCACGCACTGCACCTGCACGCACTGCACCTGCACGCACTGCACCTGCACGCACTGCACCTGCACGCACTGCACCTGCACGCACTGCACCTGCACGCACTGCACCTGCACGCACTGCACCTGCACGCACTGCACCTGCACGCGCTGCACCTGCACGCGCTGCACCTGCACGCGCTGCACCTGCACGCACTGCACCTGCACGCACTGCACCTGCACGCACTGCACCTGCACGCACTGCACCTGCACGCACTGCACCTGCACGCACTGCACCTGCACGCACTGCACCTGCACGCACTGCACCTGCACGCACTGCACCTGCACGCACTGCACCTACACGCACTGCACCTGCACGCACTGTACCTGCACGCACTGCACCTGCACGCCGTACACCTGCGCGCTAGTTCGAATGATGACAGATGTAAAAGTAATTGCAGGAACTCGGCATCGATGAGGTTAGTGGACGGAAATCACGTGTCGTTGCCTCTCCTAAGAACAGCGCCGTGAGCTCGGTTCCAGCTCCCGAGATATCTGGGATCTCCTCAATCATCTGCAGCAGAGGAAATACGGACAATGAACTTAACCGAATGTATAGATGAGCGAATACAGCACATGAAAAAATTTTCAGAACGTAAACCAGGTTAGCGTGTAGGAGAAGTAGTAGTATAAAAGGACATCAACTGATCATAAGTACCTTTGCTATTACCGAGGGAAAATCTAAATTTCATGTTCAAATTGTGAACAAATGAGGACGACGTAGGTCTTAAACCATTATTTTCTGTAAAAATTGGCCATAATGATCATATAACTAGAAATAGAGGTATATTCATACTTTTTATACAAAAGTAAGACCAAGCACAGTTAGCACTTCATTTGAACCAAAACTTGGAATTTGATCCCTGCTGAAATCCGTGAAAAAAGATCTTACAAATTTTTCAATTCGGATCTTGAATCTACGAGTATTTACAATTGAGTATTATGACTGGGAAATCAGATGAAATCCTCCCAGTAAAATGATTCAAATTGATACAGTAATATAATTTATCACCGAATTAAATTGATGTAAATCCTTCTCTGGAACGTACTAGTTTTACTTGGCTTGCTAAAAATGTTGTAAATTTGAGCATCGGATTTTGCGTGAACCTAATATTTGCTGTTGCTGGCGTGCGACTAGGTGAAGTGTGTTAGCTTAAACATAATGGCATATCTTAAAACAGCGTTTTGATAAAATTGCCTACAGGTCGCTAAACTTAGACGGGCCCACAATTGTCTATATTCAAATGTGGGGAAAGGAATAGTTTCGTGGATCAATCTTTGTGATGTACCACTTTCGGCAAAAAAAAAAAATTCAAGTGTTCAAATATCTAAGCATTTTTTAAATTCTCCCTAGATACCAAGCCAGGTGTTTAAATTTCAAAACGTTCATCAGCCCAGCTAAGTTCTAAATGTCCGCGCGCCAAGATTATATTTCAGCTATTGATGAAATAATCTTGTGTTCACAGAGCTCAAATTTCCTTTTTAAGTAAAAACACAGGACCGTAGAGCTATTTTTGTAGCTTTAAGACCTGTACTGTACCTCTATCCCACATTGCAATAGCCTATAGTCTCATTTGGTTCGAGGAATTCATCAAGTTTCTCATCACGCACTCTGCGTTCGCTCCCAAACACTAAATTCGTTACTACTCGTCACAAAGTTACTGCACTATCGAGGCGTGGTAACTCTACAACATGAGCCTCCTTGGTCAAACTAAAATCACAAAAATAATTGGTATGACGCTTTCATTCTCCTTTCCAGGGAAAAGATTACTGCAATGTGCTAGGATAATACAAGTACTATTAATAATATTAGAATAGCTAAATTCGTTTCGAAATAATCTCTTCAGGGTTCAGTAAGCTATTAGCTGAAATGCCCGAAATCATGTTGCAGACGAAGTTTTTGACCACAATTCAGCATCACAAGTTATATACTTGAGAATATTGTCGACGATCATTTAGATTTTCAAACACAAAACTTACAAAAACTTTTGAACTGGACGCAGTAAACTGGACAGTTGAAAATGATTTGTAGGAATCTTCTAGACGTGATGTACGTACCCAATACAGGTATACATAAGCTAACTGAACACAACGCCACTCTGTCATTGTGATTACAAGAATTAATGAAATTGTTTCCTTCAGCGTAGCGATGTAGCGCATGCAAGAACGTTTCTGTGAACTTTCATTCGATAAAATGTTAGTTACGAGTTCATAATCACAACGAAAGTGTTCTACGAGAGAAAGAATGAAGGCATCATTTAGAATGGACTTGAAGGAACCCGGAAACTATGCACTAGGTGTGTTCCCACAGGAAACAATTAGTTCGGAATTTAACGAAACAAGATAAAAGTTGAGGATGAGCATCGTAAGGACTGTAAAACATGACAGTAGAGAACTGAAAAAAGATGGTCCGCAGCACAACAAAAAACTATTTTATTTCAACAAAAGGAATGCGTACCTAACGGTCAGTTTGGGACCTCACATTTTCCCCTGGGAGCGTTAATTCCCAAAGATACAATAGTTCTATACCTCTGAAAGATGTGAACTGACGTTAATGAGTTGGTTTACTTGGTTATGGCAAGAATATTGTCTGAATTTTACCCACGGAATACGGGTGATCAAAATTTACATGTGGGCGAAATTTCATTGTCAGTGAGCTTTTCCAACCCAGTAATAACAGACGCTTTAAGTTTCGAAGAAAAAAGTAAAAAAAGCAATTTCACTGTAATTATTTAAGTAAGTCCATCCATCTAAATAATTTGATTGAGTGGCGAAGCAATAACGGTCTGAAGGAGAAAATTCGAGAGATTCTGTGGCCTGCTATACTCGAGAGATTCTGTGGCCGGTATAGCAGGATCTTCAAACAATAACGCAGGGAGTGTGCCATTATATCCAACTGAGCGTCCTGTTTGGTTTTCATCTTCGATTTTAAAATTTCCAATTCTGAATTCTACAAAAAAATCTTCAATAATTTCTTTCGCCCAGGCACTTCCCACCTCAGGCTGAGTGAACATATCGAGTCATTTGAAAAGGATTCTCTTTTTGAACTTGAAAATCATTCATTAATTAGCAGGTACCTTAAATACCTCTTAGACAATTTATTCAATTGAAGGGGTAAGGCGGGGGATATTTCAATCACATGATTATATACAGTAAAATTTAATTTAATTATATGTGCCTATTTACATACGTAGGTGGATGCAATTGAATTTCTAAAACTTGCAAAATTTTAACTTTCAAAACCGAATTGCACATACGAGATAACGTGATATTCACGAATAGCGATATTTACTAAAGTCACCAATAATTGATGATGATGACTCGCAGAAAAAATAAAATAACTGGTTAGATGATAGAAACATTAATTTTGATATTACTGCTTATTTCCCCATTTTAAGGCGGATACATTTATATATCCATTTATGGTCTTAATAGGAACGCATGGTCATCATTGGGTCATACACTACTCAATTAAGAGTTTGATAATTCAATAAAACATATAAGGTCAAATACATGAAGTGCTCAGGGAAATGAGTAGCAATGCACTAGAGGAGCGTCAACAAACGCTGACCATTTGCAAACTAACGGCCAATCGCACAAGCAACAACCGGTTCTACTACAATTAATATGTTAACTCGCTAGTTAATCCTGCACATAATAGACAAAATTCAGGACTCGTACGTAGCTCATTGTCTCCTTGAGACGAAATAACAGGATTCGGTTTAAATTTACAGCACTACTCCAACCAAATTAGGGCAAAATTAAAGCCAGAATAGAGAAAGCTTGGGGTACGATTCGCAAGGCTGCAGAAATTCTATTGTGATGTAGAACCGAAAGAAAATATACAATATATTCGGCAAACTAAACCCTCTCGGCAGAGTTGCACTCTGCTGAACGTATGCAGTTCACGGTGGAGGCGCCACTCAACTAATGCGAATAACTGAGTCTGAACTATGGAGGAGCGGGAGTGCAGAGAGCATATCCAGGAGGCACGGCACCGTTAGCGCTGTAAGCTTTGGGAATGATGTCATCGTGAGCTTGGTGCGAGGCCTCCGCTTACTCTGTTGGTTGCATTTGACCGCAATTTGCATCTTGCTAAACCTGCTTCTTCTCTAATTAAGCAGGATCCAGTATATGCATTGCTTAAACTGATATTACAATAAAACTGATCTGGGCTCTCGGCTAGCGACTCGATAAATTTCGTGTCCACCATATATGGCTAGCCTCATCTTAACAGGGTATAAGCCTCCCGGTGCCTTGTTGTTGTAGCATGTAGCAAGCTGTGCTGCATGCCAGCGTGTTGTTGGATCGCTAGTTTAAAACTATTGCTCTACATGTCGTTTGTACGCAGAGGGAATAATTTTTACACTTACTTATTGAGCTCAATAGAAAAAATACAAGACAACGAAAAGTAACGAGTTGAGTAAACAACAGTACCCTCTCTCATTAAGCTACGTTAATAGGATGTAAAACAGTTCGTCTGATGCATGCATAAACTACTGGAAATTTCTCCATAGTCTGAGCAGCACTGAGTTTCTTCTTGCATCACAACTGAATGACGCATTACTTTTTCTAAGTGTGAGAGACAACTTGAGAAAGAACGTTTGCTTTTATGAGATGCCTTTACTTTACTCGCGCTGCTAGAATTAGATATGGAAATGGAACTCCTAGAATATAGCATGGTCGTGAACTCAACCGTTTTATAGTGTAACTTGCTGGTCCCAACGAACATTTTTATGGCTTAGCCATTTACCCTAAAAAAATGCAAGGTCGCAGCTTCGCAAAAATATTTCAGAAAACGTCAAAAAAGATCGACACCCAAGCGTATAAGAGATTGGAAACATCGATAAACTAAAACAGGTTTTGCGGCAATCCCTCCCGCACCAAGGAAAACCGGACGGGGGTAAAACAAGGTCGAGGGTGAAGGCAAAATATGAATTACTGCAGTATAAGTAATACAAAGGAAGACCAAAAAAGGCATCTCTTACCTGCAGGCGGGAGTTCTCTCCAGAGCACATGCAGCAGCACAGGTTGACTTTGCTGCCATATGGTTCCGACGTCAACAATGACGGAGCATTCGGCATTTGAAAATTAGATTCTCTATTCGAGAACTAGAAAGTTCGTCCAGGGAAATTCTTTTGATTAAAATACAAAGCGTACAAAAAAGGTAATACTCGTAGGTCAACTCGATTTTTTTTGTAATACACGCTGTTGATAAAAACCGAATTGAGCTCTAACTTAATAAAAATCCATCTGTTTTACATATTGTTGCAAACATGAAAAGTAAAGTTCAATGCTCCATAATAAATTGACGAGTTGAACCCATAAAATAAATCACACAACAACCGAATAAATTATTCTTATTGCCAAGACGCTATATTAAGATTGGTTTCCTCCATCTTTTGGATTTAAGTCATCACCTGCTTCAGATAAGTGAAGTAGGTACAAACATTTCTTGGTAATATTTCAGAGGATTGGTCGTGACGCAGGTGCCTCTATCAGAAGTGGAGATCAAATTAGATATCCGTGTTGAAATAATTTTCTTTTCACATCATTTTTTTGAAAAGAATTCTGGTACGCAAAAAGCTTTAGAAAAAAGATAAAAACTGATGAAGTTAAATATTTGAGGTGATTCAACATTTTCGAAACCTATTTATCAACGTTTTAAAACTCTGTCACAGATACCACTGCGACCGATCTACACCTTAGAAAAACTCGTTTTCCTGTATTTGACAATTCGTTGCTATGCTTACGAATGCTGTATGTACAACGAGCAGGTCGGAATCTAAAGATGAGATGAATTACACTAATTCCTACGATCCAATAAAGTGAATTACTCGCACCAACTAAGGCAGGTACAATTTCACGATAATCTGGCTCATTCCATTACCCGCAGGCAAACTAATTAAGTAAGATATTCCTGCATGTAGTACAGAGTGGGGCAAATCAAAGGCTATATTTTGAAAGGCTATTTGTGCAAATCAAATGCCCGCATTTTGAAAGGCCATTTGTGCAAATCAAATGCCCGCGTTTTGAAAAGCTATTAGTGCTAATCAAATACCAGCGTTTCGAAATGCTATTAGGAGAAGTAAAATAATATTTACGGAATTATTTGTTGTTTTATTCGAATCCGTATACAATGGAGTTTGTGAGCTCACTTTTTGAAAATGGCAGCAAGAAGATGGTTGTGACCATTCACACTTACCATCACCACCACAGCCGTTGCGCGCGCCTTTCAAAACTCGTGCATTTGATTTGCCACACCCTGTATATGTAATAATCGACCGTAGCGACGGCATACATCGAGAACCTGCTTGTTGAAAGAACTTCTGGTGCCTTATGCGTCCAGCGCCACTGGAAAACAAAAAACTTTACCTTCACCAATTTATAAGATTTCAAAGAAGCTAACTCTCATCACGTTTCAGTTTCATATAATTAATTCCTTTTGATTGATTTATCACAGTATTTCCAGCTTAAGAATGTACAGAGAATTTTTAACGAAAAACTCCAAGCCCATACAGATTTTTAAGCCGCTAAAGCTTTGAACTCGGTAAACAGCTATGCGAGCCACCGGTGGTACACGGAGGGAATTTTCATAATGCTGCTGACCGATCAATAGTCGCACACTCAATTTTCATAAATACTTAATCAAAGCTAAACGAAGGCACGATCCAGTAAATGTTTGCTATTTTCAAAATGGCTTAATACAATTGACTTTGAATTTGAGTTGAATATTGAACTTTAGTTTAATCCATAGCGATTACGTGTTAATGATATGTACGGTGAAACTGACGTTTAATTACATAGAATAGTTTAACACATTTTTTAACGCACAAAAATTGAACCATATCGCCATATTAGTTATAAGCCTATAACTGACCATCTCTGATGAATTGGTTACTCTAGAGCAGGGGTCTCCAAACTTTTCAATGTAAGGGCCACATTATGTATTACCCATATTCATGCTGGCCGAAAAAAAAATAAAACTTTAATTAAGCGATGCCAGTCGAACGATAATTATTTTTTCGAAGGCACCACACTCGGATTTGTTTGGCGGGCCGGATGAAATCATGTGACGGGCCGGATGAAATCATGTGACGGGCCGGATGAAATCATGTGACGGGCCGGATGAAATCATGTGACGGGCCGGATGAAATCATGTGACGGGCCGGATGAAATCATGTGACGGGCCGGATGAAATCATGTGACGGGCCGGATGAAATCATGTGACGGGCCGGATGAAATCATGTGACGGGCCGGCTGAAATCATGTGACGGGCCGGATGTGGCCCGCGGGCCATAGTTTGGAGACCCCTGCTCTCGAGTTTCATCTTACTGACGCTTCACACCAAATTAAAATGTTTCAGTTATTGTTTCAAGATTTTATCGCTCCAACATCTTAATTTTAGTTTATTGACTAGTTTGTTGCCTAATGTTTTTTTCAGTTTGTTTTGTTTCTTAGTTTCTTTTCGTATCGTCAGTTGCATAAAGTGTCAGAAGAAGTAATTAAATGCAAGGTCTTTTTAGCAAAACGATCGAACTCACTTACTATATGCTTAAGAACTTAGGGCACCTAATGATGTAAACAAACAAAATAATGTTACAACATTAGCCTGTAAAACTGAGTGTAAGGAAAATAAAGGTTAATGTTCGAGTAGTGATTGTGTCATAGATATAAAAGCTACTAAAGCTACCGCCAATAAACTTCTGCTTCGCGGGTGTCAGTGATACATAACTTTCTCCAGAACACAGAAAACTTGAACATCATAAATTTGTTAATTCAACACACGTCTCTCATCAACTGAGAATACTGCAAGTGAAATATTGGATTGATAACTGAGACGAAGTGTGAAAGTTTCACTCCATCGTATGAACACAACATTTACACCGACAAGGAATCAGTCCAGATAGACGGTACTGAAGCTGGCTGCTTAGTGGTGAGCTCACCAGTACTTTTCTCTTCCTAAACCACGATTATGATTCCCCAGACAAAAATTGACATCAATTCAAACTTTGAGTCGCAGTTTTACGATGAGTCCTCCTAATCTGCAGCGTGGCCTCAAAACATCAACTCCTCCAGTGTGCACTGTAAATATGACGAAGTGATAAGCAAACTAGAACAAGCCTGGTAGGAGCAAAGAAGGGACGAGTCATGCCTCCTGCAGATCTCGCAGCTATTATGAACTGGCTGTCTAAGCCGCCACTTCTAAACCAATACATGTAATTTATTGACACTTGCGCCCATGAAAAGCCAGAACGTTGCACATTCCAATCAACTCTAACGAGTGGCTCCTTTTTAGTCAGTTTTTTTTCGAATGCAGAATCGCTTAGGGAGAGGAATAAGGTTGTCCAGTTTATGGTAAAATTTTAAAGTGCAGCCGTGCATTACATCCTTTTTGATGCTTTCTTGAATTCCCAAGAAGTGAGGGATTCATGAATAATTATAATACAGAGAAACTAACGAGCTATAACGCCATGCGACGATTCAGGTTTAAATACAATAGCGGCCTCGAAAACGACTTAGCTCCCTACACGAGAATACTGTACCGATAAAACTCCCGAGAGTCTTGTTAGACTGTATGTATAATTGCACCGTCCTTGCTGCGCTTTCAGTAATAACTAAAGGTAAAATACAACTTCCTTCCTCATTCTGCTTATACCTCAAGTCTCCTGTTAATATTTGTGGTAAGAATAATTCGTGTTCTTGTAGAGTACCTTGTATTAATTTCGTTAGTTTATCGAGGATACGGTTGTTACAAAAGTGTGCGAGCACGCTCCCCTACCCTAAGCCCCTCAGAGGCTTTATAAGCGATAAGCGCTATTTATCTGGGCTCAATCGTTCCCGTGCCTCCATTGTACCTCGTCTACTGAATAAAGTACCTCCAAGAAGATCTCATGCGTTTCACTGGCCTGTATATCATCCAAATCCATTTCATGACAAATTTCCCATTATCCCTTCTGTCAATTTTTTAATAAAATGTTTTCAGATGATTTTGAACTCTTTCACCCTCGTAAAACGCATGCTCATTAACGACCATTTCATTAATATAAAAATTATTTATACAAACGAATTAACCCAACAAGTCACGAAAGGGCTAGTCTACCATAAAAAGTTTTTGACGTATTTCGTATTCAACATTCAGCAACCGAAAAAAGTGCGGTTTTCATCAAACCACAAACATCTGCTTGGAACCCATTTGAAAAAGAACACTGCGGCGCCATAGCAAGTATTTCACGGTCATGTTGAGAACAGCGTGTTCCGAGTTCAAAAGCACATTGATAATCGTCAGTATTCAAACATTTTGAAGCTTCGTTCTGCTGGTCTTGAGTAGGTGCCTCTTTGAGGCTGGTATTCAAGCTCTCACAGAAATTGCATATGACCATGTTTGTTTCATCTGCATCGTAAGTACCTCAAGCTTCCTAAAGTCTTCCACTTCCTTTCGTGTGCCGTCCTTGTTAGTCTAATAAATTGAGTTTGAAGACATGGAAGACTCATTCCTTTGTGACAGCGATAATTCCGCCCAATCTAATATCGCCCGCAATGGGAGGCCATAAGGATAAGAAATACATCGCTAGACCTGCTTACTTGAATATTGGCGACTTCAAACACTGAGAGGAGAATTAATTTTCCGATCGCGAACGTAAGACTAAGTAGCGAATATAATGATACAATTGTATGCGAATGATACAATTGTATGCGTTGGCGTGGAAGTTTTTTTTAGACAGGATTCATGAGCCTCAGTTCATTATCGTCTACGAACACTTAGAAGTAAACTAAACTCTTGAAATTATCGAAAAAAACGAAAGGAATGAAAATATTTAGTATGTCATTTTGGAAACAATAGCGAACCAGCCTGTCGAAAACAACATAATGGTTAGTTGATTTTATTTATAACGCGTTGGTGTTACTTCAAATACATTCAAAAGCATCTAACCTTAGAAAGTAAAACGATAAGTTCTTACAGTAACATTTAAGTTAGCTTAAGGTTCCTTCATTTCAACAAAGGTGTTCAAAAGAGAGGAAGGAGAAAGGCACCATTTACTATGAAATAGGAAGTCATCCAAAAAGTGCGTTCCCACAACCTGCGCGTAGAAACAGCAAGACTGTAAAAAGGTTTGTAAAAAAATATAAATAATATAAATGTTAAAAAAAATGAAGTAATAGAGGTTAGAAAAAAAGATGATCGGTTACAAAACAAAAAGAACTATTCGATTGGGTTGGCCAAAGAGGATTTAGAGACTAAGAATATAAAAATAATCTTTAGAAGATAGGAAAGATGACGTTCAAAAAACGAACTTTTTAGCCAACCCAATATTTCAGTAAAGAGAAGACCTACCTAACCTTCGGTTAAGGATCTCACATCTTCCACTACGAAGAGCATATTCTCAATGTTGCACTTTAGTTTCATCATCCTGGGTGCCTTACAGTGTATCTTTATTTCCCAGCCAACGTGAACCAGCCAGCTCGATCTGACTTTGCTCCCTTGATAAAATTATTTTTTTTTAAACACTTGTCTAACGAGTTTTAAACTGAGTTGATAGAAAAACAAGAGGCTGCTGCGCAAAATCTAAGACTTCAATTCTCCTCCGTTCACCTAATCTAATTTTACTTCCTTAAAGCAATAAAAATAGACGACAGGTTTTCAGGGCTGCCGGCACTGCATTACCCTCGAGTTCTATGGTTTGTGTGCTCGCCAAAATCTGGTTGTACTAATCACATGAAGTATCGCACATTGCTGCATCCTCGCATAAATAACTTCTGACAATTTACGAGGAAGCGTATATTTCCAGGTAATATGGTCGATCTTCGAGGTACTCATCTTCCCATGCGAATCTCAACTTATATCGGTACAAATTGAACTCAGTTATCCAATAAATACGGTACTTGAATCAATTTCTAAATAAATAAATAAGTGGAACTAATTTTGTCCATAGAAGTTGTTATTCACTCAAGTCGATATCGCATAACTCGATGATCGACAGTAAACTCGCCTGCAAGGAGCCTTCGTTCGGGAGACCGAGCAGCCCTGGCGTACATGGCAGCAGCAATGGAGTTCAACCTCAGCATAAGCCATTTTCGTTTCCGGACACTAGTTAATGAACTTATAAGCCATTAGTTAGATCTCATTGAATTAGTTTTCATTATTTCATGAGATTGCGCGCAAATTCTCCAAAAGTCGAAAAAACTGCCTCCGACCTAGGATAGAGGCACAGTGATAAATGGGGCGAAAACGTGCGTGGATGTTCGTTCAGCTACAGTGATACCGTACTTCATAGTGTGAAAAATTTAAAAAGTACGGCTATTTTTCAGCGCAAGGAGTAAGTCATTTTCAAAACCGAACAGTTAAACGAAGAAAAAACCTCAGGTGGGAGACTCAACGAAGAATAATGACATGAATAATGAGAAGTAATGATGATAAAAACAGGACAAGCATTTAGCCGGAAAATATCCGTTACGAGAATCGAAAACAATATTGGTTCGCTGCTACACTTTAAAGAAATTCGTTCGTGATAACGACGGCTCAAATGCATTCAGCTAAAATTCATCTGGCGTCTGGAGATGAGCCTCGTATGTTGCGGACTTTAAGACCGGCACTCCTGAACCCGCGACGCTCGGATAGGACAATAGATGGACCGTGGAAGACACGGGCGATTCCCCGCCATTATTTGCCTTAAAGAGGAACTGGTCAGCCATAAGAGGGTGAATCAATCAGCGGAGATGACGCGATACTAGCGCAGTTCCTATTGAAAACCTGCCACACAATATCGACTGACTGACAAGACGGACCTGGAACTGCTCTGCTCTTGAAGAATAAGACGCCGCAGCTAACAATTACAAGAGATCACTCGACCAATACATTCAAGAAAATGAGTCGACAAGACCTAATTCTACGGACGGTTCAGCTTCGTCTCGTCGATTTCCGGAGTAGGTTGAATTTTTGATTCCAAAGCAGTAAGTTCACTTGAGGTTGTTCCAGACGTAAGTCAACACTGATCGGCTACTAGGTTTAAGTATTCGATCAGTCTTTTTAGATTGCAATTATAGATTGTAAATTAGTTCAATCCCCAACCCCAACAAAGGTGTTTCCAAGCGAAGAAGGGCATTATTTTGGGTTCCACAAGAAATCCATGCACTAAGTGTGTCCCCATGCCTCGTTTGCGCATAGAAATAAAAAAATTGAAAAGGTTCATGAAACAACATAAGAGCTGAAGAAAAAAATAATAGGTGCTAGAAAAGAACAGCAGTGAATTAAAATAAAATTTATCCGCAACGAAGCATAAAACCTATTTCAATAAAAGGAAGCCCTAATTAGACTTTATCTAACCTCTACATCTGGTCAATGTTTTCACTTGTTCAAAATTCTTCTGCGTCAAAAGTGTAAAACTTTCTTTAATCATGCAAAGAAAAAGGGAATTTACTCAATAATCAGAATATTGCAACACTGCATATGCCGTTTACACTGATGAAGATCGGACATTGTAAGTTAACGTGAACAAATAACATTCTTACAGCGGAAATTTAAATAGCCAGCTAGTAAACTAACAGAGCTAAAATTATGTAACGTCACTAAACTGTTCAGACACTTGAATGTTGTGAAAAAAATTCAGCACTTACCTTCTGATCACCCGAAACAAAACTGCTTCGAGCACGGGGTTCAGGATGTTTGGCCATCCATCCGAGCGAGAGTGTAGTGTAATAATGAACTGAAGACGCCGAGAGGTCGCGGCCTTCAGCTGACGCTGTTTTACTCCGGCTGTTTACGAGCAGTAGGGACACGAGCCTGACAAGCATTATAGTCAGGTCGGTCTTCGTCTTTGAAAGATTCTCTAGATTCGGTGCTTTTATTTTAAAAAAGCTAAAAATCCCCAGGGCGAGCGTGATTCAGAGCCAAATTTTGCGTGGAAAATAAAACGGGTTACCAGACACTACGGAATGTTACGACAAAATATTATGGGAAATAATGTCAGGTTTGAGAACTTTGGCCAGTAGACTAATCTAGCAGCCCTCCCCCTCACGCTGCCCTGAAGGCGCACAGAAGCACTGCTCGTCTGTCCCCACCACATTAGCGCCCCAGGTAGCAGCCGGCACCGAATGCACTCCAGTTGAAAATATTTGCTCTGCGCATCTACGGGCGCTCTCACAGCGCTCGCTCGAGACGCAGCACGGATGCCAGGGCAGGTCACCGAACAGCTGACGGTTGGCTCAGTCAATTCCAACTTCAACGTGACCAACGAATTGCTTCGAGCGCTCTCATGATATAGTAATTATATCATAGAAGTTCATTCTGCGGTCTTATTAATGGACTAGAACCCCAAGATTCTGGTTTTAATGAATTTAGTCGGACTTTTTTGCTTGACAATGCTCCAAGCGCTTACAAACTCCCGATCAACTTTTAATGGGGTATTTGAATCCTCCCCAAGTACACGAGCTGCGCAGCATTCGTTTGTTAAACAAGAGAAGTTGGTAATGAAGACCTGAGGGCCTGTCAAGGCCACCTTCAGAAGACCACAGTTTGCAAACGCACAAATCTGATGAAGCCTGCCACAGCAGCGTGACGTCATGTATGATAACTTTGCCAGATGGCGGCGCAAAAAATAGTACCGCCTGAAAATAATTTTAGGAAGCTAGATGTCAATATTCGATGCGTCCTCTGGTGAAGAAGAGCCAATTATAATCTGCGCTTCCTTGTCTATTTTAGACGATGCCATTACCTACTCAAACTATCATCAATGTGAGCGCATATTTAGGCACTGTAATGTATTTCATACTGCGAGAATAAATGGAAAGGTCTACACTATACTTTAACGTAGCAAAAACTTAGATGAACGTAGCTAAAATGAATATAGCTGAAAAAGGATTTTAAGTTATTAGGAAACTTTGAAGGCACATTACGTTTTGATATCATCATTTAGCGATCGTTAGTTTACACGATAAAATATTCAAAGAAATTGACGTACGCAAAATAACATTTCGACTTCTAGAAGCTACACTTCTAACATCCGTGACTGCAGGCAACACACAATACAAACACAACTTCGAGCGACGGTCTGCTCTTCCAGCTCTAGCTTCAAATTAAAAATGATGAAGTAAGTGCCACACTGATCATGTAAGCACATGGAGTGGTAAGAAAAACAGCGGCGGAGTTGGCAAAATATTCAAAAAGATATGTTTACGCTTTCACAGATGGTAGAATATATAAGGTGAACACTCAGCCTCGGAATATGTTTTGAAATTTGAAATTGAACGCTAAATATGCTCAATCTTCCTTTAGATCATAGAATATGTCCACAAGTCAGAGGAGCAATTACGCGGAACTAAATTCGAAAAGAGGAATCTCGGTCGCTTGACTCAGTTTCTATATTAATTCACTCAATATCATACCGGTAACTTTCAGCAGCCATGTATTGCCGTCAGTATTTTTCGTCTTGAACTTCGAGTAGCATCAATTTTCGAGACACGCACAGGGTCTACCCCCAAGGAGTATTCTTACCGAGTGACTTAATACTAACAATTAGTTAAATATCGTTGCGAAGAGCAAGTGATGCAACATCGCAGACGTTCTCAGCGACAAAATCTTCGAAACTACGCGGAAGGCACGACGTGTCTTGTAGACGCTTCCATCTGACACGTCGGGGTTGTTTAATAATATAATCATCCGCGCTCTTCCACACCACTCGGTAAATTTTTCTTCTTTCGGTGCGCGACGGTGCGACGGACATCAAAGGACTGACACGTAGTCACGGCACGGCGACATCTGCGTAGCTCTCATCGCGGCTGCTAGAGAATTTGCTCCAGTTACTATTTTCTCTACTATGAATTTTTATTTCTGGAACGGTACATCATGAAAAAAGGGCAATTGTTCATTCTTGTTTAAGAAAAACAAGTGAGAAATTTTTTAAATAAAAAAATTTCTTCCTTTTTTCCGTCCGTGATTTCACCATCACCATCTCCTATATCTGATCAATTCGTCAATGTTCTACGTTAGATCATACTTAAAAAAATTACGATCCGATGTATTGAAATTGTTTCTTCAATTTTTTAACGTGAAACCCCACATTTTACCGATTAATAAATATACCAATGGTTCTTTTTCAAGTTAACAGACGAGCTGCCGCTTTGCTTTCTATGTTGTACAGTTCCTCGCTATGTTTGTGCACGTTCTGTAGGTAAATACGTCGGGATGACCAGACGAACTCTACAAACCAGAGCTACTGAGCACAAGAGGGTCAGCAGGCAAACAGATGCTCAATTTACCAGTCTACCTCATACATCGATTTGGAACCTGCATTTTCTTGTGAATCAGTTTCAGATTCTATTCATTTTTCAATTTTCAGGCAAGTTTCAAGTCCTTTACATCTTATAAATTTTAAAAAACGCCAACAAACAATCACTAAAGTTCATATCCGTTTAATACTAAGATGTCCTAGTATTTTAAAAATGTACCTGCGAAGAGACTCTCAGGTGGTCACTAAGGGGATTTTCAAAATGCTGCTAACCAACCTATAGTCACTAACTCACTTTTCACATATACTCAATTAAAGCTAAATGAATGCCAGATCTAGTTACTGTTCCCTACTTTCAAAATTGCCTACTAAAATTGGCTTTAAATTTGAATTGAATGATGAATTTCAGTTTAATCGATCGCAGGAAACGTGTTTTTTCTTTTTCGAATTCTAATTCATAACCAATTTCGTGTTGCTCTTTAGCTTTAGCGTAGGACAACTTGTTTCAGATCAATGTTTTGCTGAACATGGAAACAAGTCCTGCGCGAAACCTGCGTGAAATGTTTCATTTTAATACAATGACCAAATCACTCATTCTTGTCCTTTCATTTGTTTTAAAGCTACACCTAATTTTCCAAAACTACGTTTTATCTGAGATGAAATTCTGACATTTTCTAAATTGAATGCAGGATAACTATTTTTCCCATTTCTTCTGTCAATAACGTCTGACCATTTTTCAAGCTCACCAACAGCTCACATTTAAGGCGATCAACACAGGGGAATTGAAATCAGATTTAACACTTTGACTCCGAAGTGGTACACATGTGTACCACTAGGTAAATTGTTCATTTACGTACCAGAATATACAAATAACATTTCAACTATTTTGCTACCTTTTCCGAAATAAATTTTAGAGTAAAAGGTAGCATATTATGTTTCAATTGTAATCTTCAGACCTTTTAAAAAGGGTAAAAATGTATTAGAGCAGAAAAGCCGGTTTTCAAAACGACTTCTTCTAGCCTAACCAAACTGACCGTTGCAATCGCACAATCGGAGTCAAGGTGTTAAATTGACATTTTTTAGAAGAAACAATCCGAAAGACAGTGCGGACATGGGCAAGAGACAACGTGGGCACCATGAAAACAACGAAAAGCTGCAAATAATAAGAAAAGTAACGAAAACGCGGTCTTGTCGTACAACAGGTTAGCGGTGCGGTAATAAGAGCTCGTAAATCTTACCCCTTGTGAGAGATCCGCGAGAGACAAATGAACGTGAAGTGAGTAAATGAAAGATAACGACTGGAGTAGCAATTGAATGCACAACTTAACTGATTACTAAGCAAGAACCTGCAGATATACTCCACAAGACGTTTTCCAAAGACAGGCACATTTAGAATCCCTCTCTTCTCAGGGCGGAGCTTTGGAATCCAACGCACTTCGAAATGAATGTCACGTTTCCGAAGTGCGTTGAAGGAAATTCCTTTGAGCGAAGCCCTCTGAACAACACAGACGGAAGAAACAACACGGTGAATCCGATTTTTTCCGATCTTTAAAACTGATCAGTAGTATCCTGTTAAACTATTTATAATTAGAATAGAATATGTCAGAAATGAACCGAATAGGCCACTATAGTGGCCGGTGATGCAAACGTCCCGTGCAGTTGAACACTAATTACGCACGGACACTTAAGGAAAAGTAAGTAAAATGATATCACAATGAGTAATTAAATTTCACACACAAGCACGAGTAATTTGGCTCTATGTGGAGCACTAAGGGAAATGAAATTTGGTTAGATTGTGAGTTAGTTTAAGCCTTTCAAACCACAACAGAGCTAACTCCTAAAAAGGAAAGGAGAGAGCGCCATTCGGAATAGAATTAAGGGAACGGGCAATCTATGCACATGGTGTGTCCTCACACCCTGCGAATACAAAGAGCAAAATTGAAAGTTTACGAAACAAGTCAAATGTTGAAGAAGAAAGTAATACAAGCTAGAAATACAGAACCATCGAGTCGAGAAAAGAAAGGCTGAAATAAAAACATTATTCTTTCTTACCAAATGCAAGGCCTGTGCCGCCTATCTAACCTTCGGCTCGGGCCCTCGCACCTGCCCCTTGGGAGCGTTAATTTTCATAGAAAGGAGTGTCGCAGCTGAGCGAAATTTAAAGCTCAAAATCGATCTCCTGGAAATAAACAATGTAAAATTCTCTTGCCATCTTTTATTATGAGATCTCGAGTCGCAAGAACGGCAGCTGGAAGGAAGCAATTGTTATCATGGTTTGATCACAGAGCTTGCATGAACAAAGCTACAAAATGTGGCCGTGATTCGTCATTATGAGTGGTGGGCAGGACGTGACGTCACGGCATCCGGCCACCAATGAGGAGCGAGCGCTTCAGTGGGTCTTCTCTGCGGTTGTTCAAGTAATAAATTGGTGTTCCTTCATCATTGAGGAGGGGACCTTCAGTACAAAGTTCGAAGTGTATAAATGCCTTCGAGTGAAAATAAATGACGAGATAACGCAAATATTGATTTAAAAATTTATTCTAAAAATTAATTGGAGGAGTAATAAAGCGCTATTTTTTCGAAATTTAGCGTTGAATAATCTGAAATTTTTCCAAGTAATGAAGCAAATTTTTTTTTGAGAGGAAATGAAAAAGAGAACGCTTAACACGTCGCTCAGCATACCGGCGGAAACTTCTTTTGGCTAAGAATGTATACGAAGTTTTCATTTGTCAAGATTTTTTAATTCCAAGATTAGCGACGATAATTCAAGAATTAGAACGATCATAAGTTTATAAGAAAATATTCTAAAACTTTCCGGCTCTGGCACAGAAGAGTCGTTAAACTCCAGGGAAATATCGAAGGCCAGACTATACATAGTGCATACAGCCCGAGCTGCTGGACCTGATCATATGCATCAAGTATTTCCAGCATAGCACAGCCTGGAGGTGTGTATGTACAGACAACATAAATGTAACCCTAAAGTTAGAATGCATAGTTCTCAAGTTTCCATCGAATAAAGGCAAAACCGCAATTAAATTGGTAATTTTGGAGAACAATTACATGCAGGTATATTGAACTGATGTTTGTTTCAGCCTCCCTTACCACAACAAGAGTGTTCAAAGGGGCGAGAGGAGGATTATGGCAACATTTAGTATAAAGTTACGCGAATGTGGAATCTATGTACAAGGTGTGTTCCCGCACAGGATCCCGTGCGCACAGAAACAGTAAGTTGAGATAGAAGGTTAAAAATATGATAAAAGTTGAAGAAAAAAGTTAGGTGCTGAAAAATAGGACAGTAATGAATCAAAAAAGGTGGAAAAAGATAGTACTTAACATAGCCCAAACATTTTTTTCAATCTGACGAGAAGAACATAACCTAACTCTCAGCTTAGGACCTCACATTTTTCCCCTTTGGGAGTGCTAATTCCCATAGATACAATAGTATAATATCCCCTCAGAGGTAAATGTAAAACTCAACAAAAATCTAAATCCCAAGAACGTTCATTATTTCCTCTCATTAAAAGCTGCCGTTAATCAAGCTATTTCATGGGTCGAGTCATTCTAAAAATCCTCTGAGAATGTAAAAATGGAACTCATCAATCTGATAAAAGTTCATTTCGAGTGTACGTGCCCTCTAACCGCGTTTACATCAGGACTCTTCGAAATTACCCAGCAGCGTACGCCGACATAGAAAAGAAAAGAAAGAAAGAAAGAAAAAACTTTATTTCCAATAGAGATTGTACAATATTACAATCATTGGTTTTTAAATATCTTAAAATTAATACACTTAGATGATACACACACACGAGTATTGAAAAACTCGTGTCACTAGTCGAAAATAAATGATTGAGGGCAATGTACTCCTAATCTTGCTTAATCTACATTTGACAATACATGTAATGATAATTATAAGAGATAACGCAAATTCATGGACGATGCATTTTCATTGTGGGGTGAAAAAACTTTTGACAGTTTACATGTACATGACATAAAACTTCGCAATTATTGATGCCAGGAAATAATATATGAATCGCTTGTTTCGGCAAATGTTCAAAAGTGTCATTTTAAGGAAGCATGAAAAAATATATAAATACAAATCCATATACATATATATACGTACATATATATATATACTTACATACACACACACACATACAGATATATATACATATATATATATATATATATATATGTACGCATAAGCATGAGGACCAAGAAGATTATAAGTTTTGTATTTCTAATTGAACAATTTTAACATAACGGTCGTTAGTTAATAAGCATTTTATTTAAATATAAATGGATGATCGTACAACAAATGTATAGTTGGTACATGAATGCTTTGCAATAATAAAGAGATGACGAGTTAGGTAATGTTACAAGTTGAGAGTGAACAGAAAATGACCATTATCTCTAGTAAAATGCTAGTTGTCAGTTTAGTACACACATATGTGCACACATACATGTAAATATATACACATATATGTACACATAAAAAAGAAAAAAAAAATGGTTTATTTCCAATAGAGATGGTACAAAAGTACCATCATTGGTTTTTAAAATATCTTAAAATTAATACACTTAGATGATACACACACACGAGTATTGAAAAACTCGTGTCACTAGTCAAAAGAAATGATTGAGGGCAATGAACTCCTAATCTAGCTTAATCTACATCTGATAATACATGTAATGAAAATTGTAAGAGATAACACAATTTCATGGACGATGCATTTTCATTGTGGGGTGAAAACACTTTTGACAGTTTACATGTACATGACATAAGACTTCGCAATTCTTGACGCCAGGAAATAATATATGAAATCGCTTGTTTCGGTCAATGTTTACAAGTGTCATTTTGAGGAAGCATAAAAAAAAAAAAATATATATATAAATATATATATAATATAATAATATATATATAAATATAATATATATAATATATAATATATATACTAAATATAGTCCGATTATTTGTTGTGAACTTGGAGACACGTAAATGTATAAATTTTACTAAAAGGACAATAAAAAAAAATAAAGTCTTACATATTAATTTGATCATTTGTTGTGAAGTTGAATAATAATAATAATAATAATGAGGGGTGTTGATATAGTCAACATTAAAGCACGGATGCGGGTCCTTTGTTGCTCCCCCCTACGCATGTTGTCTGTGACCGAAAGCCCAATTCAACAGTTTATCATTAAAGGTAAGTCAATTGCCAAATAAAGTTGCTGAAAACATTTAAATTAGGTCATAAGCGTCTATCACACGAAGATAGTTCATCAATTCTCTAACGTCTAATTGGCGTCCCAATACCGTCTCGACGGTAGGTCGTTGTAGCGTTCGGCAAGCCTTTATACAATTTCTACTATTGGTGAGACTTTCACATTCTATGATTAGATGTTTGACTGTTAGTGTTGAGTTATTGCAAAGCTCGCATACTGGTGCGATATCGGGTACTTCATTATTCATCAGGTAGCCATGTGTTAAGAGTGTATGTCCTATTCTGAGTCTGTTAACTATTATCTCCTCTTTACGTGATATTTTACCGAAGTCCAACTCTATTCCTGGTGATGGTTGTATTTCCCTTAATTTGTCTCTGCAATTTTCCCACCTAGTTTTCCACTGGTTAATCACGGCTTGTCGAATTAATGGTTTCCAATCTGTGTAGCAAATTAGGATAAATTCTTCGTTTTTTTGGGTTGCGTTCTTGGCTGCAGTATCTGCAGCATCGTTATCGCCTATTCCGACATGGGAGGGGATCCAGCATATGTTGATGGCTTTGCCGCCTTTTTGCTTTTCATGTATGTCGTGGTGTATTCGGCGTAGTACTGGATGGTATGTCTCGTACTTTAGGCTGTTAACGACACTCAAGGAGTCGCAGTAAATTACGAATTTTTTATCTCTTTTTTCATTAATGATGCCAAGGGCCAAGTGGATGGCGTGTATTTCGGCTGAGTATATTGAGGCCTCTTTCGGTAGCGTTGCAGAGCGGACAATGGTGCCACATACTGCTGCCGCTCCTGTGCCATTTTCTCCTCTTGAGCCGTCTGTGTATATAGTTACATATCCGTCATATTTTTCTTTGGTCATTCTTTTAAACTCTTGACGGATTATGTGTTCAGGGGTTTCGTTTTTTGGTAGTTCGGTGAGGTCGGTATTTATTGTTGGTTTTGTTAGTGCCCATGTGGGAGTAGTAATGTTTAGTAGTCGGTATGAAAAGTCTGGTTTAACTCGATTTTTTCCGGAGGCCAAATTTTTCTATCAGTATTTGCATTTTAATAGCGAATGTTGGAGTTATTTTCCTATTTTGGAAGAGTAGTCGGTTACTCGGCGTCACAGTGTAATTGAAGGCGGGGTTTCCATGTTGACTTCGGATTTTGTAGTAATAACAGAGGGATAGATAGTTTCGCCTAAGATCGGGAGGCATTTCATTGCAAATAATGTGTAGACTATTTATTGGGCTGGATTTGAATGCTCCTGCAGCGATTCGTAGTGCTTCGGATGTGATAGACTCGATGGGCTTTAGAGTTGTTTGGCTGGCAGAGTTATAGATTATTGATCCATAATCGAGGATTGATCTTGTAATGCTTCGATAGATTTTGAGGATCGTGGTTTGGTCTGCTCCCCAGCTTTGAGCTGTTATTGATTTTAATAAGTTCAGGCTATCATTCCCTTTTTTCTTTAAAGCAGTGATGTGTTGTTGCCAGTTCAATTTTTCATCGAAAATCAGGCCGAGGAATTTATGTGAGTTTGTGTATTGAATGTTTTCATCATTGAGTTTAAGTATTGGGCTGAGGAAGAGTCCGGGTATGGTATTGAAATGTATTGCTTTGCTTTTACTGGATGAGAATTTGAAGCCATGATTTTGGGACCACTTAAATATTTTATTAATACAGGATTGCATTTTGTCTTGGATAACCTTGAGGTCTTGGTGGTGGTATCCAACTTGTAAGTCGTCAACGTATAGTGAGTGGTGGAATTTGTTGTCCGGTGGGATCTGCTTGGCTATGTCGTTTATTTTGAGGGCGAATAACGTGACCGAGAGGACACTGCCTTGAGGGACTCCGTTTCGCTGTTCGTAAATATTTGAGCTATAGTTGTCTATTCGGACACTTAGTGTTCTACGTTCTAGGAATTTGGCGACAAAAGTTGGTAATCTGCCCCTGAGTCCGATATCGAATAAATCCCGTATGATCCCATATCTCCATGTTCTGTCGTAAGCTTTTTCAAGGTCGAAGAACACTGAGATGAAGTGTTCTCTGTTTACGAATGCTAATCTTATGGTTGAGTCTAGTCTGACCAGATGATCTGTAGTGCTACGCCCCTTTCTGCATCCACACTGCTCTTTACTAATTATATTGTGCATATCTAAGTATTCTATCAGTCGATTATTGATCATTCGTTCCATTAATTTGCACAGACAGCTCGTGAGTGCGATGGGTCTGTAGTTATTTGGTTTACTATGGTCTTTCCCGGGTTTTGGGATTGGTATTATTATCGAGTGCTGCCATTGTGGTGGGAAGTAGCCCGTTGTCCAGAATTTGTTAAAAGTGTTCAAGATGTATTGTTTAGCTGGTAGTTTTAGGTGTTTGATCATGTCGTATGTTATTTTGTCGTTTCCTGGTGATGTGTTTTTAGTTTTTCTTAGGGCGGATTCAAATTCATGCATATGGAAAGTTTGGTTATAGATTTCTACGTTTGGCGAACTGAAATGGATCGGTATAGTTTCATTTGCGGTTTTTATTTGTAGAAATTCAGGGGAATAGCTTTGATCGCTTGACACTTCGCTGAAATTCTCAGCCAGTTTATTCACAATATCAGGGATTGTGCTGTAGTGTATATTGTTTTCGATCAATATATGGACTTTTCTTTGTACTCGACCTTTTATTTTCCTTATTGTTTCGTATACTCTGGCCATTGGTGTATATTTATTAAGTTGGTTTACGAAATTCTTCCACGTTTCCTGTTTGCTTGCTCGGATTTTGTATTTATGATTTGCCCTTGCTCGTTTCCAGTTAATTAAGTTAGTAAGATTTTTATTGCGGTGGTATTTCTTGTAAAGTTTTTCTCTTTCTTCTTTTGATTCTTGGAGTTCTTTTGTCCACCATGGTTTGGGGTAGTATTTTCCTGGTATATAAGTTGGGATGGCTTTTTCAGCTGCTGAGTAGAACCGCTGGTATAAGTCGGTGAGTAGTTGTTCGTTATTAGTTGTTGTGTTCAACACCGGCTTGTTCCATGCATTGTTATTGGAATATAGATCCCAGTTAGCTTTTGAGTAGTTCCAGATAGTTGATGGGGGTTGGTTGGGACGATTTTCGTTAAGGTAGGTGATCAAAATTGGGCAATGATCGCTATCACCCGGCGAGTCGAGAGCAACCCAGTCTAATAGCACGGCCAATGTAGGTGAGCAAATTGTCAGATCAATAGCTGATTCTGAATTGTATCCTATTCTAGTGGGTGAACCGGTATTTAATAGGCAAAGGTTATTGTTTGTAATAACAGTTTCTATCAGCTTCCCCCTATTATCTGTATTCTTGCAGCCCCATATGGTGCTGTGTCCGTTGAAGTCGCCGGCTAGGATGAAAGGATTCGGTAGTTGGTGGATTAGGTTATTTAGTTTTTCGTTTGTGACTGTTTGTCTACCGGGTATGTAGATGCTGCAGATGGTTATCAGCTGTCCTATGTTTACTTGAATGGCCACGCTTTGTAGTTCAGTCTGTAGATTCAGTTCACAAAAAGGTATTGAGCTATGGACATATATTCCAACACCTCCATGGGGGGTTCTGTTGTAATGACCGTGTCGTAGCACATTACTGTAGCCGTTTATTCTAAACTGGCAGTTATCCCATAGCTTTGTTTCTTGAAGTGCTATTATACTGGGTTGGTGGTTGTTTATTGTTTCCATTAGTTCATCTTTCTTTCCCCTGATGCCTTGGCAGTTCCACTGCAGGATTCCTACGTTAGCCATGGGGTGTGTTTGATTTGATTTTGTTATTCAATCGTTCAATTAGTTACTTTCTTTTGGGTGATCTATCTCTAATCCTAGAGTCTCGAGAGTAGTGTGATTGTTCCTCATCTGAGTAAATTTGTCGTTTATCATGTCTGTTGCGGCTGTAGGTGGGGGATCGTGATTTTGATCGTGATCTTGGTCGCTTCTTGTTTTGGGTTTTGGAAGGCTTGTGCTGCTTTGGGGGTTTGAATTCGTTGAATATTCGTCTGGCTTCTTGTCTCATAATAGGGTTGCATTCGCTCGTGCCATCTTCCTCGTTTTCAGATCCTTCGGCTGTAGTTTCAATATTAATTGTGGGTTTGAGCAATTGTGTTGGGTTGGGTTTATTGCGGAGTATTTCTTTTTCGCATGTTTCGTGGTCGCGTTGTGAAGTTTGCGGTGGTTTGGTTTCTGGTGTATCGGTTGTGTTATCAGTTATACCTGTTTCGTTACAAAGTGGGGGAGCCATATTTTGTTCGGTGATCGTTTGGTTTTTGGTAGCCACCATAAAGGGTTGGGGGGTTGGTACTTTGGGTATTTGATCCGTTCGATTTCTGGTTATTTGTGCGTAGCTTTGATCGAGTTGTGGGGATCGTTTGTGGTATATTATGAGGGCTTGTTCTCTTGATAGGTTTTGTTTAGTACGGATAGAAATTAGTTCTTGTTGCTTGCGTTGTTCCGGGCAAGTCCGGTCTCCAGTTTTGTGATTGTTTCCGCAGTGATAGCATGTCAAGTTGTTTTCCGTGCAATTTGTTGCTTCATGGCCTTTTGTTGCGCATTTTCCACACACGAACTCTTCACTGGTACATCTTTTAGCAGTATGGTTGTATTCCAAGCACTTTTTACACATCATAGGGCGGTCGAAGTATTCATATATCCTACTCTTGCAGTCTTGGCCAAGGATGTCGATATACTCAGGGGGGGTTGAGCCTCTGAAAGTTAGAAGTATTGCTTTTGCATTTGTGTTACGGCTTTTTATCCAATTTGCTGGTTCAACATTTTTGATTATATGGTTTTCCATTAAACCTTGTTTGAATTTCTCGAAGTTGGTGAAGTCGTAGTTATAGATGTAGGTGAGTCCTTTTGAAAGATTTACATAGTTATTTTCTGTTACTTGCACAGGGATGTTGTTTATGTCTTTGATTTTCTGTATTTCATCTTTTTGTCGTGTGTGATCTAATTCTACAATAAATGTGTTTTTGCCGCCCGATCGAATAGATTTGGGTTTTCCTTGAATTTGGTTTGCAATACATTTTTCTAGGAGCCATGGAGTAATTTTCCGCTTTTCGTTTTCCTGCATTGTTATATTGAAATGAGTTGTGGGGGTGTTCGTATCTGATATTGGTATCTCGGAGTGTCCTGTGACTATCTGTACAGCACGACGCCTATTAACTCGTTGTTCTTGTTGGACTTTGCATATTTCTGTTTCCATGATATGTTTCGGGCATTCTCTGTGGCCAGTTTCATGTTGACGCTTGCAATGCATGCAGGAGAGGGCGCTGCCACAGTGTTCGCTGTCATGGCCTGTTTCTCCGCAGCGTTTACAGTTTGCTTCGTTATGGCAGTGTTTGGCTGTGTGGCCGTAGTTTTAACATTTGTGGCAGATCATTGGTCTATTAATAAATGGGTATACTATCGTATCTGATTTTTCGCCTGGGATATATATAGAGTCTGGTGTAGTGTAGCTATTAAAGGTTAGTAGGAGTGGGGTGGTTTGGGAGAATCGAGTTTTAATGAAGCTGGCACGGACAGCGTCACTGATATTGTACTGGCTCTTCAGGCCTTCCACAAAATCTTCCATATTATCTACATCGTATTCTTGAATATATATTAGTCCTTTGGATTGATTGTAGTATGGGTGTTCGCTGATCTGGCAATTAATGCCGTCGACGTTAGTAAGTCTGGTGATGCGCTCAGATTGGGGTTTGTTTCGAGTTTCTATGATAAAGCTATCTTTACCTGAATAAGTTATTCTTTTCGCCTTCAAACCAGTTATTTTGACTATTTCTTCTTGGAGGCAAAATGGATTTATTTGGTTTCTCTCTTCGATTTTGAATTTGACCAAGAAGAACTTTGTATAATGGTCGTTCTTCGTCATTTCTTGGTTCAACAATATGGGTGTGTATTTGTTAGCTTTGCTTTGTTGTCTCACATTTTCTTTCTCGTAGCCCATGATTTTACTGTTTTTTCCTATGTTCTGCGCTTTCGTCATTTCTAGGATTTTTTCGAGTGTATTTTCGATTTTCCTTATTCGATCGTCTACATTTTGTGCTTCCTTTTCAACTTCATGTTTATCGGGGTTGATGCATTTGGTTGCATCACCTGCCGCAAGTCTATTCAGCACTTCATTTAATTTAGCCTCCAATTGGTCCACCTTACAGGTAGCACCGTTTGGTTCCGGTGGAGTTTTTTCGGTTGTTTGGTCAGATGTGTCATTGTTTTCGCTTATCTTCCTGGTGATAGTGTTAGTTTTGGGGTTTGTTGCACCTACGCTGGTAGCAGTGCTTAGGTTGTTTTTGTTGGGGTTTATTCGTTGTTTTAATTTGTTTTTATTTTTGGCGTACATACTCCCGGCTTCAGAGGGGGTTTCCCCGCCTCGAAGTCGGGGTTTGAGGTATTCGCTGATTGTTGCCAGAAGTGCTTAAAGTTTTACTTTGGGATCCAAAGTAGTAGTCCAAAATGGACTATTGGTCTGCGTAACTTAAGTCTATTCTTATAGGTTATTTAAGGGCCCTGGAGTATAGGGCAAATTAAAGAGAAAATAACTACGCAAATGAGACCCAAGCTCCGAAGAGCTCGGGCCGCCGCCCGACTTTGTTCTACCCAACAACGGGGAATTGGAAAAAAACCTAAAATCTTAATCCCTCGAAAGAAAACTCGAAAGATAGAGGAAAGAGCAGTTGGGTATTTCAACGGTACCACCACGAGAAGGTGCCGGGTCAGCTGGATACCTGCTCGTGAGTAGGTATTCCTGTATCAATCCTTGTCTACGACTTCTTTCCCTTCACCAAGCTCAATAATTCAATAATTTGGTACCAGTAAAAACTTGGTAAAGGGAACAGCGAAAATTTCAAAGTTGAAGAAACGTAAATGCATACATTTTGCTGCTAGGACTGATGGGAAAAGTGAAATGTTACACGTTAAAATTATTGCCGAAAAATTGAGCAGTCGGTAGTAGAAATTATAGAAAAACTTAAGGGTCGCCTGTTAGCACGTCAGGCAGCGCACTAGCAAGAAAATGGACATGGATAACCGGAGCTCAGGGTCTCAGGAATAATTTAATTCATGCTTCCTTACTATTCAAAGGCCCGGTCGCAACACAGTTTTCTCTTCGTTGGAACCAAGACTTGGAACTATATACCTGCAGAGATCCGTGAATGTAATTCGTACAAAGTATTCAAAAGACATCTTGAGTCTCACTTCCTATCAGAATACTAGTCGTGTAAGATCACCGTGTCAAAATCTTGCCTCCTACATGTAACTAATGATAATGTCATAATGTAACTTGCCTTGGGTACCATAACCAATCATCTGTCTGCTCTTGAATCGTTTTATCGAACATACTGTTAAATATAGCCGATTTGACCTGTATTGTAAAATACAGCATAAAATATCGAGTTAATTATCTCAATGATCAGTCTAATGCGAAACTAGGTTAAGTGAACTAGGTTAAACATTTTTGTACACCCTAGAATAACGTGATGGTAGGATGCCCTAGAAGTCGCTGAACTTGTTCGGGCCCACAGGTAGCTATACTCAAATTTGACCATTGTACTAGACTTAAGAAAAATTCTACCTCTGTATCACCTGTGGTAAATAAATTGTTTAAATTGTTTAAATTGTTTAAATTGTTTAAACGTCGTTTCCAACTCATAAACGTGACGTGAGCCAACGGATGCCACTGAAGGGATTTTCATAACGCAGCTGACCGACCTACGGAGTTTCCATGAACATACAATTAAAACTAAATGAACATACACGATCTATTTCATTGAAATGAACTTTAGTTTGATTTGAATACTGAGCTTCAGTTTAAATTGCTGAGGTAGAAGTGTTAACCTTGAATAGAATAAGTCTTGACATACGCAGCTCCTTGACAGAGTAGTCGTATTTAAGTGTTAATTCTCACCGTGAGAAAGGAACCAAAGGGTAGAAGTAACTAGTTGTTTGCCGGACTGAAAGCGGTTTTGCGATCTGTTTTATTTAGTACGATATCATAAGTTTCAATTGAACTCAAGCAATTAGGCTCTTTTCTCTGATGATGCCAAATCAGCACAAACTGTCGAACATCGACAGTTTTGGATTTTTATGTTTATTTATGAAGCCGTTTATCGCAGAAATATGTACATACCTTTACACAACAAAATTGAACTTACTCGCTATGAATTTCTACAATACAATAACCCACAATACAATAACCTTTCGTGAACAGAAAAAATACGTTTACCCAACATCGCTTACCCAATCTCCTCTCCTGCTGAAGTGATACACTCGTAAGCATTTTGCCACGCCGTGGGCCGGAGACGCCCCAAATGGAAGGTTCGTGCAACTTTATTTTTTGTGTCAACATGGACTGGGCTGAACGGTTTAAAATACCCCAATTTCTTAAGCGCTAAAGCAATCTTCTCATAGTTTTTGGTGGGGTTGAGGAAAATTGGAGGAAAATATAACAAGCATGAGGATCTAACACATAACCAGTGGCGTCTCTTATAATTTGTCAGAACGAGCTGAAAATTTCCATGCATTATACAGGCCAATCAATTGGATGATGGTACTTCTACGATGATAAAAGTTAGCTGCTTCTTCAAAATAAAGGAAGCTCAATAAAGGTCCGGCAAAAACGTTTGAATTTAAATCGCGTCACGATGTTAACAAACGCGTAAGTATTACTATAGTTCCGCATAGCGTTTGTGAAATACACCTGCTACAAATTTATCGAAGAAAATACATCAATTTAATAATGAAGCCACCTAACATCATGAATATGCGCACGTGTCCAATCAATATAATTGTATTAAATTCATCATCGTAGGCATCCGGTTGAGATACTCCAGGAGAACCGTGTGGAATGGTATCAATGTTTATTCCAATCTGATCAGAATATGAAGAAGAAAACATGAGTCATCAGGCGACCAACGGCTCGAAACAAGCGCAGCCAATCAGCATTCAGTGCACGCAGTGAGCCGTGAGCTCTGCATTTGAGTCTTCGATAATAAATATCTTTAAAAATGCCTGACGAACCCTGAGCAGTTTCGGTCGATGAATTTCAATCCTAAAAATACACTACGCACGAATAGCCTTTGTATTCTCAGACCAGGTAAAATTCGCAAGGGAGCGTTTTTGAGCCTCAATTTCAGCCAATCTAGTTCCCACAAAACTTTTCGGAATTTTGACACAACTATCATTGATTTCTCTATACATGGTCTCGTGGGAGAAGAAAAAATTTTCGGTAGTATCTCGACCTCATGGGTTCAACACGAGTAGTCTTACGATGAACGTCCCAAAAGTGGTAATTTGAGGCGGATAAGTGGTAGCAGAACCAAGAAAAACAGCTCAAAAGAGGACGCGCCCTCCTGGTCTCGAGGTTTGGCTATGCGAAGTGCCTGCCCTGTCCACGACAAAGAAAATGAGAAAGCGTGATTTAGACAACGAGTTTATTTCAAATATAATGACATGAACCATCGAATACTTTAAAGTTCGATGATTTTTACATTCAGCATCCGATTTAGATATAGATAAATCAGTTTAAGCCTCCCTAACCATAAAAAAGGGGTTCCAAGGAGAGGAAGAGTGAAGGCACCATTTAGTATGGTGTGACGGAAACGTGTGTTCTAACGCGCAAGGTGTGTTCACACACAAGATCCCCTGAGCATGAAAACCGCAAGTTATGAAAGATGTTTATGATACAGGATAAAATTTAAAGAAAAAAGTAGTAAGTGCCAAAAAAATAGGACAGCACTGAATCGATATAGACCGTTCATAACAAATCAAAAACCTTATCTATTTCAATAAAATGACAGCGGGCCTAACATTAAGCTCGGGATCGCGCATTGCCCCACGGGAGATCTTGCGTACGATTATTGGAACGTCTCAACATTATATTGAAATCATGCGCATTCCGTTTGCAAAAAATTTAAGAAAAATTATTTCTTGAATTTAAAATTATTTATATTAATATGTTAAAAATATTAACCAGTAAATTATACATATTAACAATGTACGTAGTAGTAAGGGTTTGATTTTCAAAGGGACACTGGAAGAAAACAAAAAGTCGGAAGTGTTAACAAACGACGATCTTTCCTCGCCGTAAGAGGGATCATCGCCCCTTTTTTGAAAGTAAAAGACATGGTACATAAGAATTTTAGCTCGAGAACAAAAGCCAAGATTTTCAAGAAACGAAGACGGAAACGAAGACACGCTTCGAAAAATTCAATTAGTCACTTCCAGTTGACTAGAAGTCTTAATGCTAAAGGAAACAGAAAAAGACTACGGGATAACATTTTTTGCGTCGTGGAATAGTAACCTTGAGCATTTAGAAGAAGCACAGAGGAAGCAAAAAGGCGCTAAGCCACGACTCGGCCTCAGGCGCCTAAAAACTGCGGCGACACCCGCGCTCCCCTTGGCAATTAGAACGCCCTTCTTGTGAGTCTCCGCGCAGCTCGGAGAGAATCGTCATTTGACAGCAACTTGGAAAAAAATTATCTCATACCTGTCATCCTTGGTCAAGAGTCTGGGTGCGAGGTGTGAGTTGCAGGGAATTCTTTTGGTTCTATTAAATGAGAATGACTCCAGGTTTGGGTCCCGCAAAACATAATTGCATCCAGGAAACCCTAAAAACCTCGTCTCTTCAGCTTTTGCTGATTCGAGTTCAAGAATCATTACTCTTCGACGGAGACACTAAAGAATTAGATCACCGGCAAGTCATGAGGACAATGCTGATATCGCTCTCGTCATGTGGATGGGAAACAAAGAAGTAATTTGTAGCCGGCGACCTTCGGGGCGGAATATTTGTCCCCATGCGTCATGAAATTGATACCCTTCCTGGAAGTTTTAAAATAAAGTAGACTTGGGATTGATGAACAACAAAATTGAGACGCAGGCTTTAAAATCTTATGATGGTTGTGTTTGACAAAGCTTATTTTTCATTAGACCATCAGCTAAAATAAAAAAATTAAATAAAATATTACTAGTTGGCTCGAAAAAGAAGCTTGAGCTGGCCATCAATTTGGTGACCATGATGGCACAGAAAGCATTAGCAGTTGAATTAGGGTAACAGTATTTGACACTATACAGATTCATAGTGATGTACCGATGTATCGGTATCGGTATCGGTATCGGCAGTATCGGCCATTTTTAGTGGTATCGGTATCGGTATCGGTATCGGCAAAATCCGGCCGATACTTTACCGATACTTTCCAAAAATACGTACTTTATCATTCAAATGAAGGTCATAAATCATGAAAGTAAAGGTATATAACTTAATAATACCCGTTGTGTGTTTATTTATATATTTATTTGGTGTCCGCGTTGTGTGAGTTTGCGGTATCATGGATGCCGAATTCCTCAGTGTAACATTAGAAGATGGCGTTTCCATGCATTTAAATATTTGTCATTTTATCAGGATAGGTTTTGTTAGGATAGGATAGGTTAACTTAGATTAGGATAGGCTAGGTTAGCACAGGTTAGGTAATACTGTCAGAATTTTTTCTCGGGTCCGCCTAGCTTAACGATGACATTGTCCATGGAATCTCCACGGGTCCTGCTACTATCTAATATTACCCTTGGTTTATTTGGAGTCCGCTTCTTCCATTTTCTTTGTCACGCTCATGAGGAGAGTTATAATGAACGTATCTGTGATACGAGTATCACCAGTGCGTAAGTACAAGAATATTTTTCATCACGAGCGCTGTTAGGATGAATACATTCGTTGGGCACCACATTTGAAAAATTTGTTCAAGTAAGTTCGTGAATCCCGTAATTTTAGACGGGCTGTGCGTACTTGTAATCAAATAAAGAGCCTATTCATACCTAGTAAATTAGATAGCTAACTGTTGAATTATAGCGTTTAATCAGGCCCGCTAACTGAATTCACTACTTTGAATTCCCGATGAGTCACGGTCATAACTGAAAGCCATGTAGCATGAATAGTTGAACCCTGTAGCGACACAAAATTATTATACTTTTGCGACTAAACCTTTACAGTTTGACCTAATGTCCATATCTTAAAGTATGTGACAGGCTAACAAAAACCAAACCAAGTTAATAAAGTTGAAGGTACATTTGAAAGTTTTTGTGAATTTAATGCAGAAATTATCGAAAATTCTATTTTAATTTAGCTTGTAAATCGCCAAATATTACGAAGCTAATAATTTATTTTAACTTAGCATGCATATCACCGTTCATAACGAATCTTGCATTTTTCTTCTATGTTAAGATGTTTAAAAAAATCACGAACAATCTTATAGTTGAATAAATTATAGTTGAACGGGTCAGTTGATTGCATTAATCGCAACTTGATGAATTTAAAAACGAGGAAAATTCCAAGGAACTTAATCATATTTACTAGGAATACGTTTCGGAGTCCAGCTCCATCATCAATTCGTAAAATTAAAATTCATTATGACTACAATAAAAGAAAAAGAAAATGTTGGATACAGTCATTACAGAAAATCACGAAAACAAAAAAATCAAAGCATGTCCCAGAGAAAATAAAATCGACATGATATACTTCCAATTTACGATGGGTAGGAACTATCAGAATTGTTGAGGGCCGGTTTTCGTTTAAAAATATGTAGCGACTCTGAAATTCTGAGGTCACATGTAGTTGAAGCCGAATCTAAGATTTTTAAGTCCGCAGAGGATATCGGTTCCTTGCATTTTACTGCGTGATTACGTACGAATTGTGCGAATTGATTCCTCGTGCGGAAGCTTCAACCCCGATGTTCGGCCATTCTGATATAAAAATTTTGTGCCGACGTACGATGATGTGCACTGCACACAACTGTGAGAATAAATCAGAAAGGCTCTTTCTCCATCAAAAGCGTATCCTTGTACCGGAATTGTATAATTTTATGGTTGCTCTATTTTTCCGGTTCAAGGATACGCTTCCGATGGAGATGCGAACCTCGATCTCTGATTTATTTTTAACAGTTATACAGTTGTGTGCAGTGCACATCATCGTACGTCGGCATGACGTCACGAAATTTTTATAGCAGAATGGTCGAACATTGGGGTCGAAACTTCCGCGCGGGGAACTTATTAGCTTACTCCTCACACTCCGCAGTACGTAATCACGCAGTAAAATGCAACTAAATCTTAGATTCGGCTTCAACTACATGTGACCTCAGAATTTTAGAGTCGCTACATATTTTTAAACGAAAACCCGCCCTCAACAATTCTGATAGTTCCTACCCATAACAAATTGTAACTAAATAGTAATCTTGTCGATTTTAGTTTTTCTGGGACATGTTTTAATTTTATTTCTATTTTCTTGATTTCCTTTAATGACTGTATCCAACATTTTGCTTTATCTTTTATTGCAGACATAATGATTTGTAAATTTATGAACTGATGATGGATCTGAACTCCGAAACGTTTTCCTAATAAATATGATCAAGTTCCTTGAAATTGTCGTTTTTAAATTCCTCATCTTATAGATGGTTGCGTGTTTGCGGATATATTCGGTTTCGGGGCTTATCGAATTTTACTATTTTCTTTCGCCAAAGTATGTACTCGTATTTGGTGTGAATAACACGAAAATGGCAATCCTTTTTTGGATAAACTATTGTTTTGGTCCACCTTTGGAGCCTGTTGCTATTATAGCTAGTCTACATTATGTTGCAATACGATTAGAAACACATATCTATTGAATGGATTTCATTTTGTTGTTTTTCTCAACAATATAGTTAACATAGCAAGAACATTTTATTTTTCACAATCGGAAACTTTTCTGTCAATATTTTTGTATTATTAGATATATTAGCAAACAATTTTATTATAACTCCCATGTAGGAGTTATAATGGTTTTATTTCAATACAAGTGTGCACGGCCCGCCAAAAATGGGATTCAATACTTTTCATGAACGAATTTTCAAGATGTAGATGATAAACAAATATAGTATATCCATCCTAACAGTACCCGTGATAAAAAATATTTTTGTACTTGCGCACCGTTGAAACTCGTATCACAGATACGGCCACTATAACTATCCTTATGAGCGTGAGTGACAGAGAAATGGAAGAAACAGACACCAAACAAATAAACCAAGGGCAAGGGTATTATTAGGTAGCAGCATGACCCATGGAAATGCCGAGGACAATGTCATCGTTAAGCTAGATGGACCCATGGAAAAATTCCGCCAACATTATCTACCCTATGCTATCCTAATTCTATGTCGTGTCTCGCACCGCCGCAAAGCACGTTCACGACGCGAAGGCCTAGCGATCGTCATTACATGGTAGCAACTGCGGTTCTTGTAGGCCCTACACCACTAATGCGTTTTCTACTGTTGCCAATACGTAGAACGGAAAGTCGGGTAGATTTAAAATGTTTATGCCGAGCACATATGCACAAGAACACAAAAAGCTCTCTTGACTCGGAGTTTCCCTCCGGTGACAAATCACCATTAGTCAAAAATGATTACTTCGGGCACACCTATTCACAAAATTACTATATTTAATTTAATGTCTTTTAATTATTCAATATGGCCTGAAAGCTGCACAAAAGCGACATGGTTAAGAAAATGGGCAAATTACGGCGATCACAACAACCTATCCAATACTACTAACCTATCCTGATAAAATTTCAAACATATCATTTAATTTAATATAATGAAGGCATCTACTGATGCTTTATTTCCAATCAAGCCTGTTACATATCACCTTGCACATTGGATTTTCAAATGCCTTATAACTAACGCCAGGACGCCATGACGCTTTCCCCCGGTCAAGACCGGTACCCATTTCAGACATCTGGGTAGAGTGGGGTATTGTGCTTGGAATTTTTCTCCTATACCCAACAGAGAAAATCGCCATATCATTGCATGTACAGACGATTTTTCAATGTTACACTGAGGAATTCGGTATCCATGATACCGCAAACTCAGACATCCTATGTTTTAAGAAGCGGACACCGAACTAATACATAAACTAACATACAATGGGTATTATTAGGTTAGATGATTGTAAAAGTATCGGTATCGGTAGTAGTATCGGTCAAAGTATCGGTATTTTCAAGTATCGGAGTATCGGTATCGGTATCGGTATCGGCCAAAAAATGGGTATCGGTATCGGTATCGGTATCGGTATCGGCCAAAAAAATGGTATCGGTACATCACTAAATTACAGAAGCGAACTTCTGCTTAACTGAATGTGTTGTAGACCATAATGCACTCTAAAACTACGCGATTTCAAATTTTAATACTGCTCCACAAATAAACGAAACAATTCAAAATTTTTTTATAAAAGTTTTAAGTCATTTCGACTTTGAAAGTATAACTTTGAATACTGATTTGCATTCTTAGAAAGAGCTTCATTTCAATGCAACCGCCACCATTAGAATGATGAACTTCAATAAGTAAAATAACTGAGGCTGTCCAATTTACTCCTTTAACGTTGGCTGGGTGGAGCGCACAAGCTGACAGCGGCTGGAACACTTCACTTAGAAATAAGATTTGATGTTAATTTTAGCTTCCAAAACCAGAACAAAGGCGTTTCAAAGAGATGAAAGAGGTAAGCACCATTTAGTATGAAGTTAAGGGAACGCGGAATCTATGCACACGGTTTATAGAAACGGTAAGTTTAGAAAGAAGTTTGTGAAACAAGATAAAATTTGAAGAAGAAAGGATGTAGCAGGTGCTGAAAAACAAGACAGCAGTGAACCGAAAAAGATGAACCGTAACAAAATAAAAAATCCATTCTATTTCAACAAAAGGAAGGCCTACCTAACCTTTAGATCGGGATCTTGCATATTCCCCCAGGGAGCGTGAGCTCCCATAGATATGAACAATAGCTGTATCCCTGAGGAGAACACTGCACTCAAAAGACGTCATCAGTTATGGGTAGTCTAAACTGTTTCAAAGTTTATAGAAGTGGGTTAGCATTGCAACCTGTTCTTTACTATACAAACAATACTTGTCGAAAGCAAAAATACTTGATTGAAAGATTTTTAAGAACAATTTTCCTCACACTGAAAAATAATGAACAACTTGTGAGTAAATTTGCTGGTATGTTATTATGGGAAATGATTTTGTGCCTAGTATAGTAGCTCAGTTAGAAGTTTTATTATCAAGCTGCAAATTTAAAGAGTGAATTCAATACACCATAGAGGTATCAATAACTTTTTATCTTGAAATTTTGAAAAGAAACTCTCCAATATGGGCAGTTATACGTGAGCTTTAGGTTCATGACATTTCTCTTCACCACAAAATCGAACAACGGTCTGAAGCAGAAAAGGCAATCACAAGGACTTTTTCATTAAGCTTTAGTAGTTCATGACCTGCCTCATTCAAAAATTTATTTTTCCGATCCACCTCAGATTCAGTAGCACTGCACACAGAAGCAGCAATATGTACTCTAATTTCGCAGTCAACGTCCATCCCTTCCCCCATGACATTATTTCCCGCGTACAAAACATTTGCTGAAGTGCCTTCAAACCTTTCTCACTTCACGTCGGAATTGTTTTTATTCTATGAATGAGTTCTCAGTTCTACCGACACATCAGTCGTGTATACAACTAACCATCAAAGCACAGTTCGTTTACTTACGATTAGCAGAATCACAATTAGCTTTATGTTGCATGACCTACTTGCTTCACATAGTTTTAACATATCAATTTCCATGATAAGCAGACGTGTGTTTTATTTAATAGTCAACGGGCACTCTTTTAAATTGTTGGTATTTACCTCTGTACGAGCCGCTCCCCTATACTTCATCTGCACCAAAAGTTTGAGGAAAGATATAACAACCATTCGACGACAAGTGTAAATGTTTGTGTTCAGAACATCGAATGTTGGCCCACTTGAGCGAGTCAACTCGACGTTCAGGCTCAGGCAGTACGTAACGTGTAAGTCAATTCTGGAGAAAAGTTCAAGTTGATGCAAATACTAAATGATTTACTGGAATGTTTCTTAAATTTGTTTTAAAGCAAATGACAACGAATCATAGTTCATTTGATCTATTGTTGCGATACGCGCGTTAACTGAATTTCAAACAGGCAAACAAATAATAAATAGCAGCTATGAATAATAACAAACAAAAACGAAAAAGAAATACCAAATGATACATACAAATACGAATTCCAGGCGCGCACCTTCTGCAATCATGCGTCCTACTAATGCTACCACGCACCCAAAAAGCTAGCGAGTAACGAATTTTGGATACTTTCCAACATTATGAAATCCCTTTATATATTCTTCTTGACTTCAAACTTGTTCAGGCTCCAATGTTTTTGTATTTTGAAAGGCCAAAAGAATTTTCTTCGCAATCCCAAAGATAGCGCCTCCATTTACTAGCAGGATAACTAAAAACAACGACAAACAATAAAATGAATTCAACTATTCACCAGTGCTTCGTAAGTTTTCAGTTTTGACGGTGTTGAACATTTATGAAGAAGATAGATCACTCATACCACACACAAGACTTATTATATAAAGTTATAATAAATAATAAGTTTTATGCCTTCAGTATACTAATGATAATACAAATCAATACTGAAGGACATATCATACACATAATTCGCGACAAGAAAACCCAAATTATGGGGCAAGGAAATGGTATCCATTTCACAGTCTACCAGTATGGCAAAAAAAACTTATTACCGAGTAACTGATTCCCTCAACCTAAACCTGATGAAAGAAGTTTACGGACTATAAATCACGGTCTGGAAGATTACCACAAGTTTGAAGCTCTTGCAATATTTTGAAGTGCATTGTGTCACTCCGGAACTAAGCTGTGGGGTCTCATTGCGTGTTTTCCTGCGATTTATGCCCAGACACGCGCGCACTCCAAAACCAATGATGAAGGACTGGTAGTGTTGTTTCAGCACAAACAAAAATTTAAACTTGACTTTACTTACGGAAGTTACTGTACTTTTAGGATTTAAAAACCGAAATTACCGCACTTCATGTACATTAATTTACTTACAGTTATTATTAACCTATTGAAATTGACCTGTCAGACGGGAGTACAGGAAGATCTAACAATAGAAGACCTCGATGATCGTGTTGATGAGAAATCAGAAATTCATAAATTACTGCAGTAAGACTTGCCCTCACTTCATTACCTACCCAGCACCTTCGTTACATCGGCTGGAAATAACGATTCTCACAAAATAAACTCGTAGTTATGTCGCACCGCGCTCTTCCAAATCGAATTCTTGGAAACACGCTCGTGGCTTAATTTTGCCGGGCAAAAATCGGAAGACTTTGAAATCTCTCTAACTCCAACCCCCTCGAAAAGAAGATAAAAACTATTCGTCTCATAAGGCGCAAAAAGATATTTGGTTATCGCTACAAGCCACACCTAGGAATATTAATATGATGTAAGCTACGCTGCAAAGACACTACCGATATGGAACAGCAATGTCATGAAAAATGGGTTACATGCATGTGAAAGTCGCCACAACTGTGTACTCGTATTTATGGCCTAATATTCGGTATAGTCTTTAGAACCTAGTTTACATAAAAAGTTTAAACATGACATTATTTCCAGGAATGTTCTTCATTCCGTTACCAAGCTCAGAACAAAATGTACCTAGTCCGGGTAGTGGCAGTTGAGCGCGCTAATTAGCATCCAGGAGCCGCAGCTCAGCACCACCACGCTCACGCACCCTTCCCGAGCCTAATTTCGTAATGAGCAGGTCACGAGCTCCTCACCTCACGAGGGTTGTAGCAGCGCATCGTGCGAGAATGCGTGTGAGTGCAAGAGCTAAATTTGTTCGCAAAACTGAAACATGAGAAGGCACTAAAGCCTCCGTACATCGAATGTCTTTGGGTCATCACAAAATATGGTAGTGAAAAAGCCAACTTTGACCGACAGCAACGAAGGTACGCACGCAATCAAAAGACGCAAGTGAAGATTAAAATTAAGATTATAAGTTAGTTTAAGCCTGCCTAACCGCTACAAAAAAAAAGAGCGTATCGAAGAGAGGAAGGAGGAAGGCACCATTTAGTATGGAGATAAGTGAATGAGGAATCTATGCAGAAAGGGCATAGAAACAGTAAGATAAGAAAGAAGTTCATGAAATAAGATAAAAGTTGAAGAAGAAAGTCAGAGGTGCTGACAGTACCTAACAGGACAGTAGTGAACCGAAAAAAGGTGGTCCTCAACATAACAAAAAAACATTTTATTTCAACAACAAAAAAGCCTACCTAACTCTCAGCTCGGGCCCTCACATTTTTCCCCTGGGAGCGCTAATTCCCATAGATACAATAGTTGTATCCCCCTGAGGGGAAGACGCAAGTGAAATCGCACATGCACATTGCTTATCAAAATTACTAACCGCATGAAGCCGATATTCACCTTGACTGAAAGCGAATTCAGGAAAATCCCTAAGCCAATACATGAACCAAAGTTGGCTAACATCAAGCCTTGAAGTGGCAAGTCTTCCTGAGCGTTCCAGCGCCCTAGTTCACTGACGATCGAGACTAGCCGCACTCGGTCATACCTGCACTTATCCAGCCTAAAATCTCAGCGTAGTTTATTATGTTTCGCGTCACGTGAGCTTAAGTGAATGGCGGAATCGATCCCAAAATTATATTTTTATTACAACTGGACCAACAAGTTTCAAAGAGGCTTTTCCGCGTGAGAGCGCTTAGCTGACACGCCAATGGTTCCACATTCGTAAAACATTTTTGATTTTAGCTCGCAGTCTCGAGGCATATCGTAATAAAATCCAAATTTGGGGGCAACACGACACATTTTTCTAGTTTTAGTACGGGCCTTAGACCAGGCCTGACATCTAATTGGAGCGGTGTAGTGCAATGCTGAATTAGTTGTGAATTAAAATATTCCGGGTGTCCGACACAAATGTCCCCGACTTTTTAATTGTTTATATCTCCGCTTTAAATCAAAAGTTTAAAAACAACACTGGTGTTCTTCATTTCTCAATACCTAGTGCTAAAAATAAATTCACAATGATGTATCCTACATACCACCAAGTATTGAAACCTGAGAGGTTATTTACTTCTTTATTTCATCATTTGAAAACACCTAAAATTCAGCTCACTAACGATCAAAGAATTTTCCTCGTAATGGAATATGAAGCAACGAAAAACTGAGAAAGTTAAAAGAACATTTAATGAATAATTCCCGGGGAGGAACTCGCCCGATAAGAAGACTGTGTATCGCGCGGTTAGAAAATTAGAAAGAAAATCAAATGCTCGTCTAATTTTTTCACAGTTTTTCATTACTCCATATTCCAATACGATGAAAATTCTTTGATCGTTAGTGAGCTGCATTTTAGGTATCTTCAAATGATAAAATAAGGAAGTAATTAACCTCTCAGAGGTTTTAAATACTTGGCTGGGATACCCTAGGCGCTTACATGAAGTTGCTTTGCCAATACATGAAGTTGTTTTACCAAGTCGACTTAAAACATGACGCTGCTAGCTTTATCGTTACGACGACGAGGCAAAATGTTTAAAAATCCGGCTCCTGTCAGGCAGACAACAGCATTTCCTCATACTTTCTTGATGCTTCTTTCAGTGAAGTCACCGATACAATTTGTTACATTCCTCTTCTGTTCCATAATCATATCGCTATCCAGAATTTGAAAATTTCAAAATAAGCAAGTATCGCAAATTTGGCCAAAAACGGCAGGACTCAAAAGAAAGTAGCGCTAGGGGCTGTAGAGGGATATCCTTCTAAAGACACATTGGCTGGAATGTATAAAAATAAAATATTCTATCTTCTTCCAAAAGTAGGAAAAAGCAAATCCTTAGTAGAAAATAGAATATTCATTAAATGTGGTATGCATAACAATTTGCTATTTGCTTCGTGATAAAAGAGCAAAGTAGAATATTCTTCGGGAAAAATAAAGCGTCATAAGCACTAGCTTGTATTTGTAGAAACATAAAGATCTACAACTGAACACACCATTCTTTTCATTAAAGTTCTCTGTAGTTTTCAGGTGTCTCAAATGCAATTGACTAACTTTTAGGTACGACCAAGTTGTCGTTGCACAGCATCTGTTTCCACACGATGTTCTCCAGTTTCTTCAATGACAATAGGCTCAGGATTTCTTTCTTCTGGCAGGTTATCATGTAAATACTTTGAAATTTTGTGTAAAACAACACCTGCTGCAACAATTTTTGGAACTTGTTTTGTTGCAACACGAACACCTGCCAGCATAAGAAAACGTTTCTTAAGTTGCCCAAAACATCGCTCAATAATTACTCGTTCTTTAGTGAAAACTTGGTTGAAATGTTGTTGCGCGGGAGTTTCAGGGTTTCTGAAGGGCACCATAAGCCAAGGTTTTATAGGTTATCCACTGTCACCTAATAGCAGAAAGTCACCTCCTGTTGATTGCATGATATGTGGAATGTCCGAACATCATAGTATCCTCGAATCATGAACACTGCCAGCCCAACTAGCGCAAACACTTGTAAAACACTCTTTAGAGTCACAAGTGGCCTGCACATTAATTGAATGCACTCCCTTTCTGTTAACAAATTCGTCAGGGTGGAAGCGACGCACAGGCCTCTTTATCTTTATATGAGTGCAATCAATAGCCACGATAGCTTGCGGAAATGAATATTTTGCAGTCCACATCGAGGAAGCGTTTTCTTTCTCTTGCCGTGCTTGAGGAAATTTGATCCAGTTGTCAGCTATTAGTACGAGTCTCACAGATGTAGTGACCGAACGGCAAACTGAAGATCGGTCTATTTCTATGTCTTCACCAACTCCGACTTGAAAACCTGGATCGGCCACATACCTTAGAAATGATTCAAGCCGCTCGACACCATTATTGTCCAGTAGTACGTTTTGTACAATCCAATGTAGGGTATCCTCGTCAAATCGGAAAAGATGTTTGTGGTCATGGACATGACGGCTTGAGCGACAAACGTTATATATTTTAGGTTTTCAAATATTCATGAACGTAGCCCTAATGCACGACGACCCCCACCGGTACCTGCTCGAAGACACCTGATGGCCTGCCTTTCAAATGTGAAGCAAATTCTGCAGTTTTTAAGAATATTCTATTATTATGCATACATACGCTAAATTTGCTAAGCGTGTGGAGATTTTTTTTTAGAGAATATTCTTCGGACGAATTGCCTACTTTTATGCATACCAATAGAGAATTTTCTTCTCAAAAAGAGTAGACAATAGAATATTCTATTTTTATACATTCCAGCCATTGTACTACCAAGACTAAGATAAGCTTTTGTTGTAGATTTTGCAAAAGTTTTGTAGTTAATGAGATACACATTCTTGTTGAAAACTGCTGGTAAAATGTCAGTTTACGATCAACATGTTCATTACTAGCACTATCTTCTCGTCATAACTTTTGTTTGAGTTACGCAATTTGCATTCTGATATCACATTTGGTATCAGAAAATGGTAAATAGTGTAAAGCGCACACGCGCATTTTTTATAATCTTCGCTACTTATCGATCTGCCACATTTTGTCGTACTTTTTCGCTGTCTAGGGTCTTGATGATTCACGTCCGTAGTTTCAACAATAATTCAACATTGCCGCGAGAAATACCGTTAATAAGGCAATTGTTTGCGGTAAATACTACAGAATATTAAAGATGAAAGTGCGCAGTATTCCGAATGAGTGAAGAGAGCAGTAGGCGACGCAGATCACCCTGAACGTCAGGGTCTCCTGAGGCCAGGTGTCTCATAGGATCTTGTGCGCTCAGCTTACGAGTATCCCAAGCAGCGAAATTTATGATTAGGTGAATTAAAAATATAGAATTAAACACATGTGGATATTGTTTACGCTTTTTCCTAGAATTTTTCATGTGTTACATCACTCAACAGAGCAGTCAAATCGAAAAATTAATCCCTGCTTAAAAAAATTGTTGCTGAAAATGTGTTAATATAATGAATATTTGATAGGTTCGATTAAACTTCTAAGAAATCTTATCACCCCAGACCTGACGGAGTTAATTAGAATTTCGCTCAAAAAACAGAAGCCAAGGATAAACAACAATAAAGCAAATTATCTTGGCATATCAGGACCTTTAGCCCCTGAAGGGACCTATACAGCTCAGAAAAAATTCCTCGAAGTAGAGAAGTTAAGCTAAGAGCGCGGGACAAAACGGGATATTTACCTGTATGGTCTGGTTGGGGTCTGTGCAGGCGAGCAGGCCGGTCTGTCGCGTCTTGTCTGTAGCAGACCACTTCATCTCTGTCCTCATACGCAACACTGCTCGCTCATCATTCGCTCAATGAAACTCGCTATACCTCAACTTTATCCCGAAACGAACTCAGAGTCCAACTTAGACTGCGGAGTAAAATAAAACAAACATTTTTATCACAGACAAATTATTGGTACATTGTTAAAGGAGGCAATTATATTGATTCATTTTTGTCAGACACAATTATTGATCTTAGTGTTGTTTTTCTCTCTCATACGAAAGCTCGGTCGAGAATGTCAAGATGCAGCGAGGTCCTGTACAAATGTAGCCTAGTTATGGGTAAACGAGATTGCTAGCGGAGGTCTAGAGATAAAGAGAGGAAGAAAGATTTAAATAGATCTCAAATTCTTGTGTATAAAAGTAGTAAGAGCTGCTGCGACCAATTTTATGTCGCAGCTCAAACCTATAAATAAAATAATATTGTATTGCTCCCGCGTAACTAGGATACGCGGCCGCTTATAGGTCCATCATTTGAAAAATAGAGAGAAGCTTTTTTTGTGATTTCGAGGACTTCGCTTCCCAAGTTTCGGCGACTTTTACGAATTGTACTTTTGTCATTCCATCTCCGAATAAAGATATACTTTGGATAAAGTCTCCTGATTATCTACAACTCTTGAAAGGAGTTTAATTTTTTAAGCTACGCATGGTATCAACGCCGGCGCTTACTAATCATCCAGCCAAGTACTGAGATTCATTTTGAAGTAATCTGCCTAGACAGGAAGATTCTTCTACTATAAAAGCCGTAACCAACATCTCGGCTGCGACTGACGGCCCAAGGAGGTTCCCTGCAGTACGCTTTAAAAATTTCCTGTCGAACTCGCTGAAGGACTAAAATAGACACCCGTGAGAACTCGACAGAGAATAGTAGAATAGTAGGCAAAAATTATTGAAGCTACGTTGGTTGTAGAGCCTCCTCAGGTGAGTCAATTTAGAGCTTTCTAATTGAAACGCAACAATGAGGTCATGAACGGATACTTTCTCTCAAGGTAACTTGAGATAAAGAAGTTTAATGCTTGTGATAGCAAATGCCATGAACATGGACGTAGATTGAGAAAAACTAGTTAATCTCTTAACATTCTGGTCAGTTAGCGCTAAGCCTCTGCTAGCCAAAACATTCCTCTGCTAGCCAAAACATTACAGTAAGGGAATAAAATATCTAACACATTCAGACAGAGCTATAAAATTCGTGCGAGTAAAATAAAAAATTTGAACTGCAGTGAAAGTTAGCCCTAACTGAAATATCCATTATTATATGCACACTGTATTAGAGATATTCTCTTATATTAGAAGAAAAATTAGTATCCTCTGATTTGCATTAGTCAGAAGAATAAAGCTGGGGCTCTTTCCCTGACCGATGGGAAGATTATTAATGTCCGAGAATGATTAATGGAAAGCTGAATAAATCTTAGGATTTATTTTGGCCCCTGTGCGTTGTGTGACGCATCTCTGTAGACGTCCAGACCGCATGGTCGGACCTACAGATCTCAGACACCCAATAAACCAATTTTCAACAAAAAATTCAAGTCACCCTATGAAGTGCCCAAGTTCCCCGCAAGAATAACAGTGAATTTCTTCAAAATCTTGACCAACTCTTTCTTCAACTTATTCAAACTCGTCATGTAGCACACATTTCCTCTGCTGTCAGTGTTATGATTCAACACCAGAGGATTTAGTTCTTTTGGTTGCAATCAGCTTATTCACGCAAGAGTCCCGACTTGTTATGAGAAAACACAGTAAGTGGCACTTTTAAGGAGAATATGTATTCTCCAACTGTTCCTAAATATACAGTTAATAGGAAGCCTAAATTAGGTTCACGATAGCTAAAATGTCTCAGTGCTTGGTTGAACTTACAGAGCACAATAAACCCGGTGTTTTAGCGCCGCCTTAAACAATGTAAAATTACAACCATTTATAAAATTTCCCAGGCTCCAGTCAACATCCTTAACGGCGATTCCTATGAACTATTTTCTCTGACATCTATTATGTTTATGTTACTGACACGTAACACCCATTGGGCTTCTACAGGCAGCTTATCATTAATAAACGTACATCAGAAAAGATAATCATTACCAAAGGTAAATTTGACACAAGAAATACGCAATGAAAAGCATTACTCCCCATTACTAAAATGTATTCACTTTTTTATGAAATTCCGAATTTTTTCACGGTTATAAATCTCCCCCGCACTAAATCAGCTCACTTTTACAAAATTGACCAGCAAAATGTTCCCGCGCTTACACACGTGGGGGGCTGCGAGGCACTGCTTCCCTATCACCTCTCACTACCGACGCCGACGGCGTACTACTTGGCCACACCACTCGCAGAGACGCAGACTGCAGAGGACCCCAGAGGTCTGAGCCGACACGGGGAACCGCCAAGTCCAGAAGGCCCCTCTCACGTATTTACGTATTTGATGAATGCAATGAAGGATTTCATAAAGAAAATATGATTCAATTACAATTTACAAATAAATAGAAAATAATTAGCGGTAAATAAACGGGAGACGCTGGATAAAATCAGGCGTAAGTACAGGCACCTACGCTCCTGGTAGTCTGAAGTTTCTCCTACAGTGCGCTGCGTGGAGATGATTCTTTATCTCATTAACAAAACTGTAAAGTATAGTACAATATTTATACCTCTTTAGTATAACTCCTTAATATGTTTAACTTTTAGAGTTTGGCTGAGAGTCGATATTGATTTTAATGCGCTCATGGAAATGAAAAAATTAGTTTTCAAGAATCGGCAGAAGAACACATTTAAAGACCTTTCACAGGAATGAAATTTTTCTCGCAATGCGTAATTTTCGAGGTATAACAATAATTGTGTTCATGTAGGAATAAAATTATATAGTCGCTTGCGTAGTCGCCGTATTGTTGGAACACGCCCATTTTTGAGGGGGAACAACAGCATCGGTTTGAATAAGTTATGGTTGGCTATTTTAGGGTCATTTAAGTTAGTTTAAGTTAGTTAATTTAACTAAGATAACGCTACTTAACTTAACCCGACCCATCGTTACGTCACTACTGTATTACAGCATATTTACTTGTCTGTTCCTTCACTTTTATATACTACGTTCCCATAACTTTAAAGTTGAATTACTCGAAAATTACGCACCGGCGAGTAAAATGTCTTTCATGTAAAGCGTTTTTAAAGGTGCTCCTTTAGTGAATGGTGGGAAACAAATTTTTAATTTCCCTGAGCACATTAAAATCAATATTGACCTTGCACAGTTCTGTAACCCATCTTTATTTATGTTGCCGAACTCGCTTTTGACGTCTCTAGAGACCTGCCCTTCCAAGTCCAATTATTGTAATTGAAAATGGAGCTCTGCGATGATTGCTCGCTTCTTCTGCTGATTTGTACTAATTTTATTATGTGGATTCCAATCTGCATAATATTGAAAGGTAATTCACAAACAATTAAAATTTTGTCACATGTTGTCTCTAAATTAGTTCGGTTTTATTGTTCCCGAGCTTCATATACCATTTTGAATTTTCATTTTTACCTTCCGGGAGAGTACATTTAATAAAGCTTAATTCCGTAGATCAATTTGTGGTGAACCTCCATCCTCAGAAATTCAATTGGGTATTTTTCTTGCAACCTTACAATGGTTAGCTACTGCCCGTCATGCTTTTTTTTCTTAAAAAGGCAACAAAGTAGCAGAAACTTGGAGAACGATATGAGGTGAGTGTGCGTGCACAGGGTGCTGTTAGAGCGCGCATGCCAGAAATGGTTCACACGTAAAGATGCCCATCTCACTGGATGGCCTGAAGTGACGAACACCGACCAAGGGCAGAGGTAGTCGAAGGAAACAGTCATCTTACAACTCGAGAATTTACAGACACGCTCTATACATTCAAAGCTCGCGTCACTAATCTTGAGCTAAACATATTCACCGCGCTTCATTGTTTCAACGTGAACAAAATGTATCGTTTTATTGAAGTCACTTATAATTGAAGATTAGAAATGGATACTGTTGGACAATCACAAGCGGAAGCGATCGCGGAGGCAGTCCCAACAACCCCAAACAATTTCCAAGGCAGGGTTCCAGCCAGGGAAACTGTTGCCGTCAATATCGAGCGATTGGCAGGGTATTAGTTATGAATTTCTTCTTACGTACAGAACTGTTAATTAATATATATACCGTGGGTAACTGGAAAATTAAATTTAGCATTGTTAGGAATACATGTCCATTACAATTTATTCAAAATAGCGTTCTTTTCTTCAATTCCTCGACCAAGTGTAACCTCACACTTCTTTGCAAAAGGGTCAAAATTAATAGGGCCTTTACGGGATGTTTTGTTTTGTTTTGTAAGCCATATTTCCTCACTGAAAGAAATAATAGCCCTATTTTGAAACACCCAGGTGCATCTGACGTTTGTCCCAAAACCGAGACACGCAGATGCATCATCAATGAGACACCCAAGATTAGGATGCATACTGGTGTCTCCAGACCCGATTTAGAGACGCCCTAGTGTCTCACCAAAAATGCTTTAGTGTCCCATCGATGAAACACTTGGGCTTGATTTTGATGCATGTTCAACTCATGTCTCACACAAAACTCTACGGATATTAAGCTGTTGCATTACACTGTCAAGCAAGGTTGACGCTTCCAGCGCCATGGAGAAAATTTGAAAACGCTTATGTATTCTCTGCAGCTCAGCGATTGGTGCTGCTGGGAACATCACTGGTTGGTCCACTTATTGAATATCTGCGTAGGTAATTGCCCTCGTCCCCAGTTATGAAACCTTTTGATGCCACCTACTCAAGGAGGTTTAAGAATGGAGGCGGCATCAGCGCTCTAAAGTGAAGCCAATTTTCGGTAGCTGTAGGGTATACGGGCACACACACGGAGATGGGGCTCAGTGCGTGTCAGACACTCAGCGTGACAGGGCGCCGCTATCCATGCTGCGGTCAAGGACAAGTTTCCTCAATATGAGTTTCTTTATCATTCAGCGAGGACGCAATTGAAATATATGCCTAAGAAAAAAACCTATAGCACAGAGTAGCGCAAGTCTGCCATTTAACAGCGCGGTCTTCGGTCGCTGATGATGGAGGTGGGGCTACCCCTCCACTGCAACACCACCTCCACACAGGGACCTAATGCCGGGTGGGCGGGGCTTGGGACGGCAGAAGTGGCTTCACTCGCTTGACTGGCAAAAGATAGCGATGCCGGTTCCATGTATCCAACTTCCTTGCACCTACTACACTACTCTCCCTTCAACTGGGAATGGTAGCCGTTGACCGTTTAACTTCTCCTGGAGATACATTTATAACACTTTACAGAAGAAGTTGTGCACCTGGCAAAAATTCAATTTGGTGCGTGTCAAATTTTCTGTACACATAAATAACTAAAGTGAAATTTGAGCGGTGACTAAGCTATTACAACATTATCGCCAATATAACATGGGCAGTATTTTGAGACACTTGGCGCTCATCGAGAGGTCGCACTTTCGATGAGACATCTGCTCTATTTTTGAGATGTTCTGGCTATCTAAGAAACACGTGAACAGCCATGAGACACTGAGAGAGGAAAAAATTTCTTTCAGTGCTGGGTCTTGTTCCATTTGGTTTACATCCGTGTTAGGATATACTTGTTAGGATGTACTTTCATGTTTTATTGGAATATACTTTCATGCTTAAACTTTTGGGATAAGTTGTGCGTATTTACCTTTTTTTGTTTGAACTAAAATTGTGAGTTTATAAATTGTGTTCAGGCGCATTCCAGTGGTACGGATGGGTCACTCCAACGTGTGTGTTCTAGGCCTGAATTTTTATATTCAACATAAGTTTATGTATCGTGTGAGTGTAGTTGTTCACTCGAGTCTAGGGCTAATGTTTGCTTTGAAAGCAGACCTCGAGAGCTCGAACAGAGGGGCAGTGTGTGACCACAAGGGCAAAATTTATTGCTGACCATAGGCCCAGTCCAGGGTAGGGGTAGAGTCGTGGGAAGCTTCGTTCGCCGAACACTCAAGGGGCTGACAGTGACAGTTTGCTGCACTTAAGACACAGACTAACCATATAGCAACGATTTCTAACTTCAAGATTGACTCATAAAAGAGGGCGGGAATAAGTCGCGTTCTTGTCACAGCGAATGAGGAGCAGGCGAGCGCCAAAACAGCCAATGGAATGAAGTAGGCGTGTATTTTGAAAGTGCGGGAGAAGTACCATTGGTCATGATTGTAAAGAGAGTAGCCCTAAAAGAACACTCTGGGTAGCGCGGAAAACCAGAGTTAGTAAGTTTTTGCGAGCCTTTCGATAAGATGCGTCGTGGCTGGGTGTTAACTTAAAATGTTATACTCGGCGTCGTGACTAGGTGTTAACGTAAAATGTCATACGTTGAAAAAATAAGTGAGAAGTGAAACTTGTTAAGATATATTTTTGAATCAATAGATTAAAATTTCACATCTACTTTTGCAGAGGGAAGAAGGTCCCGTACCGTGGAGGTCGCTTAGAAAAAAATTCTTAGTTGCTTCGCCGGGAGGGTGATACCCGTTCTTTTGTTACGATAGATACCATTGTAAACAATAGGCCCATATAACGTAAAAAGAAAATTGGTGCAGTTGAATTAAATGTCGAATATGTAAATATATATATGAGAAAATTGTAGAATCAAAGTAATCGGTAAATTTTTGTTGTCCTACAGGAGGGCGGTTTCCTTTTCGTTTGCAAGTTCGGTCTCTGCATAAAAACGTCGAAAGACATTATCTGCACTGTGTATGAAACAGGGATTTGAACTGAAGCTGCTTTTGGGCGAATGAATTTGTGATCCGAGGCTAATAACCATCTATTGTGCCGTTGGAGTGCGCCACCCCGACAGTTAGGCATCATTCTTTATATGTGTTCGGTGTGTAGTTAGCGCAAAGAAATTGACCGGTCAATTAGGTAGAGCAGCATTTGTTAACTTGTATAACTTACAGTTCCAGTAATTTTACGGTTAATGTTTTGTAGCAGGGTGTTTAATTATAAAAATTTCTTTAGCATTTCACTGGCGTTTAAAAACCCCGTTAACGCTAGCATCACATTCACCGAGGCAGATAGCGCACAGAAACGCGCTGATGTAAGTCGGGTCTCTAAGCATCGGTGAGTACATTCCTAAATTTAGTATGTACACAAGTTGTTTGTTTTTCTTAGTGTCTGTGTATTCCCTTGCATTCATTGTGTATTGTGTCTTTTGGAGGTATACCAATTCCTCAATTCTGAGAACCTGATTTCCTTACTAAAGCAATTTAGTAAGGAGGCGGGACCATTTCTCGTGACATCCGTTTTCAGAATTCTTCGAAAGATCAGATCATCAATTCCTAAGAAGATGCTGTAATACAAAATGCTGTAATACGGTATTCAACAGGATCTGTTCATTAGTCATTACTGCGAAAGACCGTGAATTTTTCTAACAAAGAACATAAAATCTAACGCGCACCTCACAAATGGTAATTGATCAAAATGGCATACATAGTGTGGAAGTAGATTTCTTTGAATTTCTATTGTACTTTAATTGTCATCGGAAAATGAATCATACCGAAATTTTGAAGAACCTGTAACGTTTGCCCTCAAGAAACGTCGGATTTTGGGGGCTGTGCTTCTATGAGAAATGATTAATTAATCTGTTACCTACGATGCTACTCTTAACACTAAGGTAATAAATTCAAGGTGAATATTCCCTGAGTTAACAGTAAATACAGGGCATAGAATTTTTTCCAATTATTTTCTTTGTATTCTGTGAGTCTTTTGCGTATTCTGTGCTGAAATTTCATTTACTGCTTTATTTTGCCAGTTAGTCTCAACGAATCAAAGAAGCTAACAAAATCTGAATTTGAATGTTATTGTAATAATTTCTTTTGACGGTCAAGGAACCTCCTGATGAAACCTCCCTTAAAGTAAATATTTTTCCCTTTGATCACTTGAATATGTAAATGTGAGTAGCCACTCGCCTCATTAACAGCGTCGGACTGTTGACTCTTCACATTATTACCCATGCAGCGTTGCTGCTCACATCAGCCCCGCTGTTGCTCACACTAACCCTACTGGTACGCATGTCCTCGAGGCCCTTGTCACACAAACCTCAGTTTTACATTAGCATCACTTCAAACTGCTTCACTTAACAGCTTATATTTTAAACGCATTTTTCCAAATAATGTTTATTGTATATTTAGCTCGATCAAACGAAGCTCGCGGTAGTTTTGCTATGATATTCTTGTTTCCGGTGTTCTGGCATGCACGTCTTGCCTATTTATGATCGGTCGTTATCATAAAGTTCGCGTACTTCACATGTTGAATAGGATTTCTCGCGCAGTTTGAAACCTACCATTTATAGAAGAAAATACCATTAACTTTACTAACCTAAAATAGTACTACGTGCACTATTCAATTACACATCTCGGCATTATTCAAAACATAATTTGAAAATTCCTCATTATTTCGGTAAAGTGCCAGAAATAACATTCAGATCAACAATATTGAAAAGATGACGCAGCGATCGACACCGGTCATGCAGATACCGTGGAACTGACAGCCTTCCTCCGAAGTGTTGGCATAGACCCAAATTAAGACCCAGGTAACCTCGAAAAGAAGAAGGTCAATCTGCTAGTCAAGGACAAAGGAACTTTTCGGTGCATAGGGGAAGTACAGAACGTATTCGTACCCCTTAAAAGTACGTTTAAGAACACTTTTAATTCGTTAACTTCCCAAGTTATTCACGAGCGACGTGTGAATACCCCTAATTTACTCATATATAATTAACAAATGTAAATTTCCACAAGGAAATTAGTAAATGAAAAATTGAATATACAGTGTAATTATTATTAAGAAAAAATACAATTTTTTATAGATGTAGAAAAAAATAATTGACCTTAATTAACTTCGATCATGTCGTGCGATCATGAACATGAGGGTGAACAGAAAAACGAGTATGTGCTGCATTTCAACAAGATTTTGAGCGATTGACAAAAAATCAAGAATATTTAGACCAACAGTAGGTATGAGAATCGTTACATGAACATGTGAATCTTTACAGGGACGTCTCAGTGATTTAAAAAATGACTAGTATTTTGAAGACTCAAAAACAAAATCCTGACCCACCAATCTCCATGACTAAGCAATCGGACAATCTTCAAGCATCAAAAAACATCATTTACCCCGTTGTTGTGTTGTGCATAAGGAGGGCGTTACCGACAGTCTACCATGTTTAGGGACTCTTTGGGAAATTTTCGATGAGCTACTGGGCAAATACCCAGAAAGGCAAAAGGTATCTCAATAACGACTGGAAACTCAAGCATGACCGCATGCGTCTGAAAAATTAGGTCGCAAAAAAAACAGTTTATTTCGAAACAATACCACGCTTTAAACGTATTTAAAGACATTATTTTATACAAATAGCTCTACAAAAAGTCTTCGGTTGGTAGACTAAGGAATTAAAGAATTATATATGCCTTGTCAATGGTTGAACTAAAGTTTGAGGAAAAATATGAATACATGTCCCCTTGGTTGGTTTACCTTGAGATTGCTAGTGCTAGTAAATTATTATTAGGAAAAAATTTAATTTTTTATATTTGTAGAAAAAAATAATTCACCTCAATCAACTACGATCATGTCGTGATATTATGAAGGTGCTTCTGAACAAGAGGTAGAACATTGCACACGAAGTAGAAAATGGCGCAAAAAAACACTTTTCCTTCTATGAAATTTTTCGAAAAAATCTGATTTTGAGACATAAGCTATTTATTGTTTGAAAGAATGAAATTTAATTACACAATTACTCGCAATATTTATTTTTAATTTACGTTACAAACACTTCCTATGGCATGGCCTCTTAGATCTCCTGACATGACTCCACTCGATTTTTTTTTGGGGGGGGACACATCAAGAGCCTTGTTTATTGTTATACTACACTCATTGAATCTGAGGAAGATCTCGTGGCCAGAATTGCAGTGGCTGCTGGTGAGATTTTTGAAATGCCAGACGTTTTCCTAATATCCGGCAGTCGTTAAGGCTAAGATTTGAAAAGTGCATTGATGTAGGTGGAACACATCTTGAACAATTTATGTAAAGAAAATTCAAAATAAATTTGCGAGTAATTGTGTCATTAAATTTTATCCTTTAAAAGAATAAACAGCTTATATCTCAAAAATCCAAATATATTTCTGAAAATTTTATAAAAGAAAAATTGTTTATTTGGCGATTTTCAACTTGGTGTGCAATTTTTTACCTCTTGTTCTGAGCTTCATAGTTCATCGATACAGGCCGATATTGTTGAAAGTACAATGAGTAAAGATGAATGATCTTGCATGCAAAACACAAAGAACATTAACTGCTCGGTAATTTTGAATTAGTTTTTCACGTAAACATGTCAACAAGCATCTTGTAACAAAGCTATGCCAATCAGAGAGAACATACTATACCTTACAAAAAATTATGAAGTTTACACCTTAACAATGCTTGCAAAAAGGATTTTCGAGAATGAAATATGAGAAAGGCTGTCCACACAAAGCTACCAAAAACCCCTTCCAATTCGGAAATGGGAGTAGTTTACTAACTCTTCTAATTATAAGATGTAGATGTTACTAAAACCATATGGGTGCAATAAAACATCCATTTACGCTGTGCAGCCAATACAGTAATGCTGTTTGCACTATATGTGTACATAAATTGCAGTTGTTGATTTATAATTTTATTCTTGCAACATGTATACCGTCAGGAGATGCTTATCGACAGAATTATTTCCCATTTCATTGAAGGTTTTATTCTGTGGAATAAAATCGATGATTGCTGAAAAATTTTGAAAACGGTTATTGTTAACAGTTAAACGAAAAGTCGAACAAAAATGGAAAAAATTCAAAATTGAAAAATCGGTCGTTCAAGTAAAAGTCACGGTGCATCCTACGTTTAAAGTTTCTTACATAGTTTTCATTTGTAAAATATTTACGGACTTTGACACATATGCTGAACGATATCAATATAACGGAATGATATTCGAATGTAACCAGTTGCTTGATGATACAGAAGATACGGCGTGTGAACACATGAGTTAAACAATATCAATGTTACGGAGTGAATTTTAACAGTAACCAGTTGCTAGTTCATACAAAAGAAATTGCACATAGAGTGAAAATGAGTCACTGGCTTAGCTACTTTGCACTAAGTTCGGAGCATAGGTACTTGATAGATTTTAGCGTACAAATAATAACACAACATTCGCATAGAAGTAGAAGTTTTGTTAACAGTAAAGCAATGTATGGAGAGGAATGCAAGGAAGTATAATATTTTGGTTCAACACTGTTAGTCTGCATTGCAAGAAACAGTTATTTTTTAAACGTATAATAAGGAGATATATTGACCTTGGATTTTTTAATTGATTGAATTCATAAGGGATTTTTGAATAAATGCATCTTGCAGTAGGATACAACCAAGTTTATTTAAGAGAGATGTTGGATGATTGTTCTTTTTGGAGGTACTTTTCCTAACCTTGGCCATGTTTGTAACTCTCTTGACGATGTACTAGATATTGAACCATACCCACCTACCTCGACTAAACTGCAACAGTCAAGACGCAATAACACCAAAAGTAATAGTGCTAATAATGTGGATTTTTTGTCAAGCACACTTTTTACTCGATTGAGGAACATTAAGGTTTCACTTTTCCGTTGCAGGTTTCCACCATGTGTGATTTACTTAGCGTTGAAGTCAATTTTGATGGGTTTTGACGGCTTCCACGAATCCAAAAATAATGCGCTATGATATGTTAGCGTTAAATTTGACGTCTTTTTGATCATAGCATGGTTTTAAACGACTTAAAAGACAAGGAAAATTTTGTGCACTTGATAATTTTACAACATAGCTTACTGCATCTTGAACATTAAATTCGTACCAATTTTTGTTCGATGGGGTTGAAAAGAAATCATTATTGAAAATTATAACAGTAGCGAGCCATGGGAGGAATACTGAATTTGGTACTTGTGAGTTATCCACCACCACTTTAAATTTATGGTTTCCTTTTGATGTTAAGGTTACATTACGTTAAGTTAGCTTAATTAAATTGTTGTTAGTTTTTATTATTTTTAATTTTTGTCTTGTTTCAGGCCAAAATGAATCTCTGGACTTTCCAAGAACTGAAGAGGAAATTCCCAGAGATTCAATATATATTTTAACATGGAAAGTAGATGAATTGCGTTAGAAATAAATATAAATCAGCAAGGATACCTTATCACATGAAAAATTCCTTCATACTGTCCAGAAAATCAATTAAGTACTCATAGAACAGTTACATTTTTCGCTTTATCCCCTAAAAACACTTTTTACCCTAAAGAAGTGGTGACTGATAACCCACAAGTACCCGGAATTTTTTTCATGAATGGGTACAATTTATTTTTAGAGCAAACTTTTAGAAATAACTTTAATAAGCAGCTTTCAAACCCCATGCATAATTCACATCTAAGCTCAGATGTTTTAGATTTTCTGTATGAGTCTCTTATTTTTAATGCAGAAAATACTTTCGAGAAATAGAGATGCAGTAAAAATGTTTCAGTGTTTTGGCCGGTATCACTGTAAGTTTTTGCGGTGATATTTAATGAAACATCTGGAGTACTAATGTCCCTCATGTGGGTATATTGACTTCAGTGAAGTATAATTTATCCATACGGTCGAATTGAGAGTGGATTTGTTTTTATTCTTTCTAATATTTCTTCATGATACGTAGAAAACATATGATCACGTAATTTTTTCGGAGTCGTATCAATGTGACAAGAATAATGCATCAATTTTGTTATAGAGTATTTCTATCGAGTAAAAAATTTGTTCGTGGCTATAGGAGTATTAATTATTTTATGAATCATTGGGGCTGTAACAGAGAATCTATCTTTAATATATTGAAGATCAACAGAATTATTTTTCTATTTTTAGCGAGAATAAAATTATCAGTGTCTCTAGTAAATTAAGTGCATTTGGTTTCCATTCGTCGAAGGTACCTGCAAATGAACAATGACATGGGTGTACAATTGAAGTTTATTTGGGATAGCGGTAGATTTACCATTGAAAACCTTCGCTTCTGTTTTTGAAAAAAAATCTTTAGATCATTAGTGGTTTTCAAGGGGTTATTAAAATTACTTCGGTATTTCGATTATTTATTCTGCGCTATCAGACTGATTATTTCATCGTTCGTTGTGGGTTGATCTTTTTTACTGTTAAGAGTTTTTTATGATCATTGTGAAAGTGTGCGTATTGTGCGTCGGTAATTTTTCCTCAAGTATATTTTCTTGCTGTTTACGTTTGTTTCGTACAGCACGGTTTGTTCTATTCTCCATGTACTTCGTAAGTTTTCGTTGCTTTGCACATGCAGCTCATTAATTTCTTTTTTCAAGCATGGAGCCCATTTCGGTTTGGCTAGCTCTATTAGTTATGTTAGGTGCACATTCATTTTAAGATGCTCTAAAATTTTTCTTGAAAGAAATTGAGACTTGTAGCCTATATCATCAGATTGATTATGCTTTGACATTCGGTGCACCTGTGCAGTAGTTTTTCTTAGAATAGTTCGGTTGAGTAAAATTTTTTCAAGCAATAAGAGATAGAAGCAAATTTTCGCTCTTTCTCTGGTAGGTTGATTTGACATTCCATTGAAAAATGATCAAAATAGGAGGAGGAAATTTATGAGCCGAGTATTGCATTAAGATTATTTTTGATTGCCAGATTTACTGTATTTACATGAGCTTCAGAAGCTGAAGCAATACGGGTTGTAGTGTGAAACATTTACAATAGGTTTGATCTATAGTTATATTTTTAGCTTTAACTGATGATTTTTTTAAGTTATGGAGAAATCACAGCAAGCACACAAAAATTTTGTTGTCGAAATTACTTCGAATATATTCTCAATAAACTTTAATGTTAGATGTAGGGGTGCTGTTGAGTGCCTGTAACGGCAAACTATATTGTCGGATGTACATCTATTTGCCACCACTTTGAGCCAAACTATTTCTATGCCTCCACAAACTTGATTTGGTAGATGTTGAGGTGTTGAGTACACTGCCTTTGCAAAACTACATGACCTATTACCTCTGTCACTCTCGAAGTTGTCATATCGGTACAATGTTTAATCTGAAATCAGATTTTCTGGCAAAAATTAATACCTGCCACTAATATGGTGTAGGACCCTCCACGAACATGGCTGACGGCGGCAATTCTGCGCGGCATTGAGTCTACGTGTCCTAATGTACGTCTAGTCGATGTTAAACTACTCTCGCATCAACTGATCTCGTATAGTGCGGCCACAGGACGAAGAAATATTTTACGACGTCTAACTCGTGGTTCTAGGGAGTTCCAAAAAATTTATATTGGTTTCATATCCTGGAACTTTGCTGGCCAATCTAAATACCGACCTATTCTGAATTACTCCACTGTCATTGCAGTTATTTAATAATAGCCTAATGCACCAGACAGATTTCATCCTGAAAGATTGGTAAAGCAATGCATTTCTTCATGTAGATATAGTGCAAATGGTAAAAACTAGATTATCTAGCAACCCAATGTCACCTTACTGGTCCAGTTTGATGAATACCTCAACTTCGATGTAGTTGAACCGCCCCAGAACGTGACAGATCCTTCTCCTCCTTGTATCGTCTTAACACATAGGCTTTGTTGAACGCTTCACATATGGTCTTAAATGAACATGACTGCTGGTGTCATTACTAAAGAGGCAGAATCGTAATTTATTTGACTATGAATACTTCTCCACATCCAATATGGGTGTGCTTTTGCCCAGTTTTAACGAGCGATGTTTTGGGCTGGTGTTAAAATAAGCCGTTTACGAGCAGCTCTGTTCTATTTATTCAGTACATTGACTTTCCTGCAAAGAGTTCATTCAAGAACAACATGAAAGGGCTATCAATGACTTTTCGCTGAGGTACCATTCCTGATGCAAAACGATTCCGCTCAACAATGCGGGCCACACTTAATACTCCTTCTCTTAATACGTTAAAATTTTCTTCCACCCATGTAATTTTGCCTTACATTGCCATATGTACCGCGGGATTGTTTCCTTTCTTAGTAGACCAACATACCAATGCAGCATGAAGTACTAGCAAATTATGTTACTTTCTTCACAGAGTGTCCCTTAGCTCGGCCGAGAAGCCAATCAACACCTTGCCAACTCGGAATGGAAACTGATGCCTGTCCAGTACTTTTACATTACCTGAACTTCGGTCACAGCTTAGAACACCGGTTGATGACCGAATTGAATAGCTAAAGCTTGAAAGCAGTAGGTGACTAATTTTTATCTAGCTTCCACCAGCTTTGGGCTGGCGAGCCAAATCACGTTTTGTATACGGATAATATATCAATTCCTTCATAAATAAGCATTGCTCTGATTTCATCTAATATTATAGAGGCAGCGTGAATTGATGTGTATTTTGACACTCAGGCGTTTATCAAAGGTGATGAATTTATTTTGTCGTGGGTAGCATTTCATGCGTTAGCTATAGATACGATATTGCGAGATCGGCATGACATAAAGTTGCACGATTCCCGAAAAATAGTCTCTGTCTTAGGAAAAACAATGTATCTGCAAGGTAACGGATCAGCAAGCTATGTAACAACGTAAGCAGTCTACAATAGCCTAGTCGATCACCATGTTTAATTTTTGAAAAATGATCGTAGGAATTGCAGAATCGTATTCACTCGAAAAAGTTCCTCACCGTCAAAGATTTGTAGGTATTATGGGCGAATGCTCTAAATGGCAAATATATACAACGGTTCTTTATATAGTGCAGTACCATAGAACAGTAAACAAACGATAGAAGATAAAATATGTGCTCAACTATTACGACTAAATAGAGTATAAACTAATAAAAGAGCACACATTATATGATGTCGAAAATGTGTCATTTTTATTTGAAAGGAATTCTATTAAGGGATAATAGCATCTCTGTGGCTTTCGCTAACAATTAGGATGCACTTGCAATCGGCTTTTCTTATACCAACTGTCAACTTTTATCTTGTACCCCGTTAAATCCTCGTAACTATTCACTCCAGAACCATCGTCGGACCTCGCCTCCACATAATCAATCGTCAGACAATCTTTGGCCCTCACCAGCAGCGCACCAGCATCTGACGATCCGACACCTCATCCACCGTCACGGCATAGTTCGCCCGTCTGACGACTTGGGAATGTACTTAATTGTGCCTTGTTGGGCGCCAGTAACCGGATGGAAGGTCTCTAAGCACCCTTTTATCAGCGCGAGTACGCGCCTGCAGCCATCACCTCAACACCGCAAGGAGGCACGTTACTTCACGAGATGAGCAGTAAATTGCGTTGCTTGTCGTATGTCGCACTTAAGCATCAAAGATTGCATAGTTGAAGCCTACTGAAGTGTTCCGCTCTCTCCTGATAAAAATTGCTCCTAGTAGGATATCAGATCGGTGTGTATTCGTATAGCTATAAAGATTAAATCGGTGTATTAGTTAGCTTGGGGTGTAAAGATCAAATCGGTGTACTATTTAGTTTGGGGTGTGAAAATCATATCTGTAAGTCATTTTGGATTTTGGTACTGCATAATGTAATGTGATTTCCACTTCCTGGTAGTATATTACTCTGTTAATTCTGCTTAGGTGCATTTACGGAAGGCGCAGGGGCTGGCGCCTGCAGACCACGACAGCGACTCCGATTCTTCGGGCCGAGTCTCCTAAGCGCTGTCTCTAGGATAAGGACCGGGGTTCCTCGACGACCAGTTTATTTCCATCGAAGTACAATTTTTTCCCAGCAGCATTGTTTGCTGACGGCTTTCGTTTCAGTCGCTTATTCGGGTCATCTGAGTACATGTTCATTAGTGATATTGTTTTCCATATTCTCCCATCCTATTTTTTGCTACGCGAACATCGTTTTTTATGTTTTCCTCTCGTGGCATGAGAATATGGACTTCACGATATTGCACCAATAAAATTAAAATTTACTGGCCTTGATGTCTTAGGCAATTTAATATTTAATTTTTAAATCTACTAGTATATTTCCTAATATATATGCACTTATAATCAACTTGTTCACAGTAGGGTAAACTAGGTATATACAAGTAGTTGCAAGAAAATATCGTCCTCACTCAGTTTGCTTTTGAGCTGTACTGAGTCAGGCGGACACAATAACCACTCAACTTAAGAGACTGTGCAGTTTGAAAAAATCTCAGCTAAGGGGTCTTACAAAATTCAGAATTCAAACACCTCTCAGTGTTCTAAAGTGGACGAGTGGGCTATTTTGAGCTGTACATGTAATAAGTTCCAAGAACTTGCCGTTCCAGCGGTGAAGTTTAAGTGCGCCGAGCTCAGGCTCGAATTGTTAACTGCAGCGTCTCGCAACCGTTTAGACCAAACGTTGGGTCTTTCAAATCATTCGCCCTAATGTCATTCTTACTCAGTTCTCAGGTTATTATTGGAAAACTGATTTTACCTTTTTTGAATAAATCACTCTTTTCCCGATTAGGATGGAGCGGATGCATTGCAAACTGGCCTAGCCCTCGAAGTCTTACCTGGAGATGTTCATCGATGATGTAATTCGAGTGACCTTCTTAACATTACAACATAGAAGGCAACAGAAGCTCCAAAGACTTGGCTGTGTACGGGGAGAAATATATTTGAATTATGAAGTATTTGGTATGATGCGATAAAGAATGCAGTTGCATATATCAAACACATAATTATAATTTATCAATAATCAATGAAAATAATTACTGAAAACATTTTGTGTAATTCATTGGTGTACAATTGTTTTAATCTTCAACAGGTGAGGAACATTCATTATTCTTGACCGAGAGTCATCCCATTTTGTTTTGAGCTCATCACTATAATTTAAGTCATTCGTACACTTTATTATCGGCTCCTTCGATATAAAACGGATTTTAATATTACAACCACATGACAGTATTTTTGATAGCGAATGAAGTGATGCTTGAAGTACATTTTCCAGGATCAAAAGAATCGTGACGTACAATAATTTGAGATATTATTCAATGCCTCGTATGTAATTTGAACTCTTAGACGCTTACCTTGTCACGATCGATCATTTTGCAGTCGTTCATCTCAGCTCAGATAATTTTATTTCATTGCGTCTGTAGAAAAGCCCAAATCTGATATGAGTGCTTCATAAGAAGTTGCTAAACCTCTGCAAGTTTGCACAAAAATGCCTCGTTTGACCGGCCGGTGAGATCACAACAACAGGTTTCTTGTCGTCACAGCCTCATTAGCCTCTCATGGATTTGCCTCCTGAGGATCGTGAGAGTCGGATCAGTTTCCAGGCTTGTCCAGTCGTGCAAGCCCTTACAGTACTTCCATATCAGACTTAAACTAAGTAGCGAGACCCACCAGCGCGCGAGTCCTGTATTATGGACTTCAACAAAAGTAGCCAACGGTATGAATTTTAGGTCAGAGCTCTGATCTTGCTTTTTCATTCTGTGTTCATCGATACTATTGACAACAAAAATGTAAAAATAATTTCACGTTCTTCAACGTATTACTTCTTTTCGCTTACTACAGAAGACATTGCCTATTTTCAGCGTAAGTGAGAAACTACACGAAAACTATTATGAAGCTCAATTGACATTGAAATTTCTTGATAGAAAATAAACACGGCACACTGCCAATATACTGGAGTGCGTAGCACTGCCCAACAGGAAACTCATAATACCAACTGGGTGATTTGCACTTCCCTCTCTCTCTCTCTCTCTCTTTGTTCATGAATATCAATTTTCATACCGCCAGCAGAAAGAAATGCTTGCAATTTAAAGAGGTATGAAAACATGCAAGGAATATTCATACTTCTGAAAGTGATTGCTCTACCAAAAGGGTGAATTTTGAGTCATACTTCAGATGAAACTGAACTCTCATGACTTTCAAGTCATGGTGTTATCCTGTCATACACTTTCACATCGACCGACACCCGAAGTCGAAGGCTAAGTTTCAAAATGTTTTCTGCAAATGGTAGGATTGCATTAAAACTTCTTAACCTTGTCTTTCTTCTCTTTAAACATTGAAGTCATTTTCAAATTATGAAATCAAATTCTCTTGAATCGAATGTGAATTGATGAATCATTTTAACTTGGTAAGGTCTCATCAAGTTTCTCATAAGTGCAAAAAATAGAGGAGACTTCTCAAGTCTTCGCTAGAAATTCAGCGTTAGTCGCCAGACTAGGTACTGTAGAAAGATTTCCATACTAGCTTATCAAAATGCGAAATAATCCCCTGCGCTAGTCTGATATAACTGTTCGGTTGGTGCATGTCACATCAAAATAGTATAATACTGTTTGATGTTAAAGGATAAATGGAGATAAAAGTCAAATGAGTCGAGAAAACTTGCATTTAGGGCAAAATTACAGTAGAGGGAAACCTTCAAAATAATACTTTTATTGTAATTACTTCGGTACATTTACTCCGTTACTTCATGAATTTGGTTAAGAAAACTGTCACCAACTACTAATTTTGAAAATATATCACTCACTTCGATGAGCAACGTATCAACGACCGCAGGTAATCAAATCTAGCGGTTAATTGTTCCTTTTGCAGATGAACTGATGATGCACGAACCTACCTGAACCTTACTTTACCTCACCATTTCATAGATTAGCTAAAGCTGAGGCGACGCAACCTACCATTTAGAACTCCCAGGGGAAAATGTGAAGTCCCCATCTGAGAGTTAGGTAATCCTTATTTTTGTTGGGATAGAATTTTTTTGTAATGTTTAGGACCATGTTTCTTCGGTTCACTGCTGCCCTGTTTTTCAGCACCTACTACCATCACATTCAACTTCTGTCTCTCTTCATTCTCAAGTTACTGTTTCTACGCACCTTGTGCATAGATTCTTCATTCCCTATCATCATACTGAATAGTGTCTTCCTCCTTCCTCTCCTTGAAGCGCCTTTGTTTCGATCAGGATTGGCTCAAATTAACATCTAATCTAATCGCAACCTGCCGCTAACGACACGTGGCAAATGCAACGTCGTACCAGATAGCTGTGGCGCCGCAATGAAGTGGACAAGTAGTTGATGGCGCACTCATCGAACTACCCAATATCTCCTGAGTAATTGGTGTGCAACAAAGTTCACCTGCAAAAAGTTCATCTGCAAATTCGTAATGTGTGGGCGTAAATCCATTAAAAAATATGCTTTGTTCATCATTGTAAGGGAATGTATTTCAGTAATTGGTGTTCATTTAAATGGTCAATGTGCCTGAAATTGAATGTTAGTACCAGTTTTCATTACCTAATTCGAAATGTACGGTTGTAAATTTAGCAAGTGAATGTTTATCGTACAAAATTACGATAGTGCACCTCTACATTGATAAAACCATATTTTAAAATTAACAATGTTGTACATTTACAAATTTACCACACTAATTTTTTGCCGGGCATAAACTTGTGTCGATATACTCGCCATGCTGCATGCGGCTCCATCGGTTGCATTAGCCAGATCCCACGCTCTCGTTATCAGGAATCTTAGAAAAATGGAAGCTGAACTGAAGCTAAATCCGACTTGAGGCGGCATTAATTGGCAGGAAAAACTGGTTCTACATGGGGACGGTCTGTCACATCCGTCATTCAATGGGCTTCTGAGCAAGGAGTTTAATCATCTGCGTATGCCCGGCTCAAAAATTTTATCTTCAATTTCAAGTAACTGATAAAATATAAAACCATGAAATCATCGACAAAATTAGCATTAAAATAATAAGGATTGAAAAACCAATCCCCAAAAATAGTGTGATTATATTGGGTCTTTGTTAAATTATTTTCATTTTCAAGTTTTTCGATAAACTTTGCTACCACAGACATCCATGGCAATTATATTTCAGTCAGTATTCAATCACTAAGAAAAATCTTTATATTTTTCAACTCGAATGCTGTAACAACAAAGGACAAATTAACAGAGGATAAGTTTTATTCGGAGGATCCAACTCGTAATCACTTTCTGATATGTTAATGACAGGGACATAATCTCTCGCACAGAAATGTTTTATGAATTCAAAATAAAATTACTGACAATAATCAAAACAATTACTCTAAAACTAAGACGAAACATTTATTAACATTCATATATTAAACAAAATCGGAAAAATTATCTTTTTAAAACGGTGAAAAGGAAAAAAACGATGCTAGTATCGAAAAGAAACTTGAGTGAACATTCGTTCACTTGAGACGTGACTAAGGTTGAGCTTTTGTCAGTGTCCGTGAGTGGGAAGAGACTCCAAACGCGTAAATATTGCAGCGATACCGACATAAAATGCTCAACGAGTCTTTGAACACTTAGCACCACACTGCTGCCCACATCACCATTGAACGCTCCTGTTTTTTCCCTAAATGGAGTCATCGTTAAACCTTAAACTAGGATAATGAACTAGTCAGGAGTGAAAATTCTATATTACAGTACAATATAAACAGATCCTATCCATCCAGCGACACTATACCGCGCTTACACTTCAATTCTTTTCGTGTCGAAGAAAGGTCAAAGACTATGTCTTGCGTGAGTTTGTAAGGTGAAACCCCAATGGAATTGAAAAAAAAAGCTTTTTACTAAACATTCTTAAATTAAAAAAAAATTAACAAAGCTAGCCTCTGAAAATCACTATTGTGCAGTGGCTGCACGATTATTTTAAAGATTTGATATTTTGGGCATGTTTCTTCCGCAGATGTCTCGTTTTTAATTGAAACTTTGTATAGTTAGAAATTTCTCTTCCCCATTTTCCACGTTGAGAAATTGTGTATAGAAGAGGTATTTTATTCGTTTTTAGTTTGCTTCCATCATTCATTTTAGCTTTATTAATTTTCACTTGTCTAGTAGTTCAAGAGTATGTCAGTTTCAAGTATGCTTTTCAAAAGGTCGTGTAGGTCGGACATCGCTAATATTAAGAGGTATGACATTCCAGAATTGCGTAGCAGGAAACGGAAAGCTGTCTTGAGATCGTGCTTAGGTATTTTGTAAATTGTGATCTTCCCCGTAAAATTCTTTTTAAAGTTAAGGGAAATGTAGAGTGCTAGGCTTCACTCGGAAATATTAGAACAGAGAAATTTTTAGACGATTCAGAATGCCTTGAGCCTTTAATTTTTAGATTATAATATTACACTCTAGATAAGAGTATGCCTAATTATACATTATATCTTAGAAAATTTTACTGAAGATCAACAATGTTGAAATTGGTCTAGAGTTACTAGTGCAAGTTTTGTCATCTCTTTTTGGAAAGGTGCCGCTGGAGAAGAATTTGCTTATAACACAAACAGGTGAAACTAGAAGAGTAACACATTTGAAAACCTTAATTGAATAAGTATGTATTTTCCCTCATGATTTGTTCCTAGTACTTAGCATATTTTTTTACGTTTTCAGCAGTATTTTTCCATATAATAACATAGTAAGTGTCGGCGAAGTCTTTCTCATGGTGGTATTAAACAGCATCATGAGAAATAGTTTTTACTGAGCTTCGGGAATTATTCACACAATCAATAATTTAGAACAGGAATTAGGCAGAGTACAAGTGAATGTTTCCGGAAAGAAAATCGTCTACTCTGCATCAAGGAGTTCCACTCTTATTTCGTGAATCATTATTGAAGTTTTTAAAAATGAAGTCGTATGCTCAGATCACGGGAAGTTCAGAGTCCGACACATTAACTACCCTGGTATTCGTCATGGGTCTCCCGCTCCTCAACGCTCTCCAACCTCCAGGGCAAGTGGCGCAGGAGCTCAACTCCTATCCCTGCAGAGCGTCCGACCGTGGCGTAGCGTGGCTTTGCGTACTGCCATGTCACCGCTATATTTCACCACCAAGTCGTCTGTCATCAGCGAGGATCAGTCAAACAACCGAGTACACCCTCCTGATGGAGCCAAAATGAAAAAGTGAAACAAAGCCATAGGCTTTCGGTAATAAAAAATGCTATTGGTGAAAGAAACGGTGGCTTTTAATGTTCTAAATAGAGTTCTAATAAGATTAAGAAATGACAATAATTTCTGTAGCAAAATTGGTTACGATTTGCGGAAAAATGTAATATCTAAATGCAAACATTTTTCATGAACTATGTATCAGTCTGTAAATAAAATTTTAGAGGTCCTACATCTTTTTGCCACATTTTCGAACTGGGGGACTTTTTCAGCGAAATAGGTTTTTCGAAGCTCTATTTTGGCTAGTGATATAATTCCTGAATCTTTGGTAGATTTTAAAATAAATTTTTTTTTTACAGTGTCAAATCTTGTAGGCCTGCTGTTTTTCATGTTAGAAAAAGTTTTCTGGTTATCCATGGTGTTTGTGTTTTAGTCACTTTGTCAATATGCGTTTCATTTAAAATGTAATTGAAGATAATTCTTGATAAGTAATTCATGCAGAACATTATCAGCAATTCATACAGACACATACAGTGCTTGCAAGTAGGGTTGCCATTTTTGCCTTTCCAAGGCCAAATATCACAAATTTTGCTTATTTTTGGCAGCGTTTGGCTTCGAGATTTTAAGTTTGGCCATTTTCCTAAATTTTGCATTTTTCTGGCTTTTTAGTCATTTTGCGGTTTTTGTAGAGCACAAGACGTACAACTGAAACGTGACAGGTTCAAGACAGACTCTAAGTACAAGTTGAACGCAGAGCAACAGGATCAACGATATCCTGCTGAATATTCTTAAATCCTATGCGAACATTAAATCAAGTAATCAAAGGAGAGTTTGCAGACTTGCCTAGGCTGCATTTAGCTCAGGATTGTATCAACATTAGTGAGCAGCAATACCGAAAAATTAGCATCATAGACTGGAAGCAGGAGGGCATTTTTGAAGGTGCACGTGGTGTGATTCCTAAAGACACTATACAGTTTTGGCTTCTAATTCACTGTCACTCAAACTTTAAAGAACTCTCAGGTTGTGCGCTCATTTCTGGTGACTCCCGCCAGCAATGCTATTGTTGAAAGAATCTTCTCTTTGGTGACAGCGGTCAAAACAAAGCCAGGAATTAAACCGGCGAGCTAGCCATTTATAAACGCCTAACTGGGAACTTTCGAAGGAACTTCTGAATTACCCGGACAAATAGGGTATTTTCTAAACTGTAAGACGTACAATCTTGAAAATTAGTACAAAATTAATGCTCGTGACGAGTTCACCATTTTTATTGTCATTTGCTAATTCTTGTATATTTTCAGTTGTAGTTAATTTTACCAATTATATTGATACTATCTAATTTTCGTTCATTCTCTCACCTGAGTAAAGAATGATTTGAATTTATGTCCAGTGTTTATAACTCATAGCCCGTCGTTACACCAAATGATGCATCCATTTTTGTGTTCGCTGGTTTGCTCGAAGACGTAGGTGTAACAAAATGCCCGCTGGACGGGTTAGTTCCTCTTCACTTTGAGGCAGCGCTTCATCCCCCCCCCCCCCCCCCCCCCCGCGGAAGCATATTAGAGTTTTGTTATAAATTTTGGCCTAGAGAGTAAATTGATGTTTAAACAGAAAGCAATTTAAAGTTTGTAGAAGCAATAGCTTAGAAATTAGAATTAGCCCAAAATGACCTTTATCGAGAAAATCAGCCGACCATTGAGGAGGTAGAGGAACCTCTATCCCTGCCCTCTCAGGTAGCGTATGACAGTTTTATTATACATTCCGGCGTGGAGAATGATTGCATGTTTAAACTGAAACCAATTTGAAGTTTTTTAGTGCAATAGTTTGAAATTGGAATCAGCCCAAAATGAGCTATATCGAGAAAATCCGCTGACCATTGAGGGGCCATGGGAACCTCGCTCCCTGACTCCCACGGGAGCGAAAAGAAATTTTGAGCTACATAAAAATGTTATACACGTCACGAGCATTAATTTGGTACTAATTTCAAGACTGTACGTCTTACAGTTTGGAAATTACTCTATTTGTCCGGGTAATTCAGAGGTTCCTGCGAAGATTCCCAGTTAGGTGCCCAAAAGTGGCTGGCCGGTAAGAAGATTGTAGATCACAAACTAGAATGCTAGATGCGATAGTGCACATCTCAGCAATAGTTCTCTACATCGTAAGGACTTCAAAGTGGCCTCAAGAATGCTAGCTAATTTCAAATCGAGCATCTCGTATCAAACGGAAAGCAAAGACCTCGCTAGCACTACTTCTACCTTTCAAACTTGTGCCGGGATGAAGAGTCAAAAGAATTTATGCTATTCCATGAAGAATAGTGTAGTTTACGTCTATTTTTCCTTTCTATTTATGAGTTTTAATGGCAAGAAGAATTATGATACTTTGAGGGTATCTACCTACTATTTGAGTTTACCTAGAAATAAATTTGGCCTTTTTTGGCCTTTTTCCTGGTAAAATTTGGCCTGAAATTCATGTAGCTATCTTGCAACCCTGCCTGCATGGAAGAACTTCAGCAATTCCTTCATTGATATTGTTCACATCCGCCTGGCCTTGGCTACTGATGGTCACCCATTTCTCGCATTTTATTTTTACTTTTTTGTGGACCGCAGATGGCATTGAATGGCTGTCGTATTTCACTCTTTAGCACGACCAATCGTACCTTATTCGGGCAACACAGGTATTGTTCATTTTCAATGGGAGTTCATTAGGTAACTGAGTCCCTCCAATTCAAAGCGTAAACACATGCTCTTAAAATGTTCTAGCTCATTTAGTACTCGCATTCAATTTTGTTTCTTCTATTTCTCTTACCTGAGTGGGGATTTGAGTCTCTTTTTGATTGTTATTGTTTTTCATTAAATACTTTGATTGATATTCACCTTCATGCTCCTCATAAATTATTAGCTACTCATGGCAAAATTAACGATTATCAATTTCGTTTTATTTATTTTTCAAACATCCTGTTTGTTTAGATGTGTAATATGCTTTTATCATTCTTTCTTCGACGTCTTATTTTTATTAGTTTGAATTCTATGTCTTGAAACAGAGTTCCTCTTAAGAGTTTTTATAATAACCGCTAAATGTCAATCGCTCAAATTTAGTGCGTCCTATACCTATATATAAGCATTGGCCAGTCACCTTCCAGCGTTGAGTTTTACGTACACAGTCAAAAACCTATCCTGAATAACACCCCCAACGGACTGCAGGCTTTCTGGTTGCCAAACCATTGCTTTGCGGTTTGACCAGCTTATATATTTTAACATTGCAGACATTGTCTTCATCATAAGCTATGTAATAAAGGGCTTCATCTGTTAAGAAAAATTATCAACAAGTATTACCTTTTTCATCGAATAAATATATCATGAATGAAATGCCCTGCTTATCGTTACTGATCGTTAGGTATTTATTGAAATAACCTTGGCAAAGTTTGTGCTGTAATAAGATTATCATCGTCTGACTCGTTTTTGACGGTCGGTCCCAAGTGTTCAACAGCACGAGTAGAAATGCGGCAAAAACTTAATGATTGGAGAGCGTAAAACACAACAATATGATCAGCAAATTTAATATAACATCCCTAAATCATTAGCCAGTGGTGAAATAAACCTATTTTATACTTTAAAATGTTAATATAAAAACTCAATTTCGTGGCAATTGCCTAGATTACAGTTGAACCCATGCCGATAGGTACTATACATTCATCACTTCAGCGCGAGAACTATTCTGAATGAGAGACTATTGATATGGTCGCTATTATGAAGGTGAATATTATGATGAGGATGAATTGTCTGCCCAATTGCTCATTTTTCTATATGGTTCTCGTTATAACATGATAAAATTTAAAAAATAGTTTTTATAAAATCAAAGTCAATCAACAAAATGCTACATCACTCTCAGTCTATAAAATGCAACATTTCCATGTTACAAACATCATCATTGAGATGAAAATATACAGAAAAAATTTACAATCACTGATAATAACGTTTTTCTATTACTTGAGCGAAATCAAACATAAAAACGACGCTAGGAACGACAGCACAAGATGACTAAAGAAGCAAGCATTTTACAACAGCTGTTGAAATCATTTGAAAAAATGACCTGATAGAATAACAGAGTACAGTAGACACATGTTGATGGCGCCAGAGATAGAGGTGAAATGGATGGTACGTCGAGCGGATGTTTCCAAACACCCATGCTGCAGTTCTCTTGATTTCATTGGAAAAAATTAATTAGTGTTTTCGTTGAGGGCTGATTTAAGTTTAAGAATATGTAATGTTTCTATTATTTGAATAGGTTTATTGGTTGACTACGTTGCTCATATAATGCATTACTATGAAACATCTTGAACAGACAACGTTCAAGAAATACTTAAACTATTCGAAATTTAAGTAACTTAGTACTTTCCTTTAAATTTTATTAACATTGAAAATAAATTTGCTCGGTTGATTCCTTACCGAGCAATAAAATGACATTCCGTGTTATAGGAAAAAATTTTTAGCTGTTAGAGTATACTCGAAAAAAATTTCAAACAAAACTGTACAGCGTTGATTTGAAAAAAATGGTGATTGTCCAGCAGTGGAGAACGATGCTATACAGACAATAGTTCTACTAGATATCTGATAATACCATTTTTTATCTTTTATTTTTACAATATTGTGGTACGAATTATTTTTCAGCTTTTTAATTTTAGATGAGGCAATGAGCGGGAAAGTGTAAGCTCGATGCGAGGAAGAGTCATCCTCTAACTTCTGTCCGCTTTCTTCCTTTGCCAAAATCCCTGGAGTGGCACCGTGGCTTGGTGGTCAGGATCGCGCGCCTTTCGTGGGTAAGTTCATCGGTGTTAATCCAAGCATTGCCAGCCCCGGGAATCCCTCCGTTAGAATAAGGGAGAACTTAGCCATAATTCCCCACTCGACCAGGGTGTCAGTAATGAGTACAGACCTGAACGGAGGTAACCTGCATTGCGCCCTGATACTGATTCTCAGGCATTTGAAAAAATCATTGTAAAAGACAAAACGTGTCAGGCTTGATTATAATTAAAAAAATGATTTTGGCTTAGCATACTCTTGTGAAAGTATCACCAGAGCTAAACTGTGACCGAACAATCATCTCTCGTGACCAAGAAATGACGATCAATCCATCGTACCACGAAGTCACAGCGTGACGCATTGTACTTTGTACAAACTATTGTGAAAACTTGCCTTGTCGCTCACGAAATCCGAGTTATTTCTCACTTGAATTTTAGAAAAGAAACATAGTGCCTGATATACGTTCATCTTGTCGATATGCTTTTCTAACTAAGTTGATCAGATTTTGGCACCTACATTATACGAGTTTTAATAATTACGTTAATTTGCGCATGAATAAACTCTCGATTCTTAAAATTAAATCTCGGGAGCATTCATCGGGAAATTATTTTCGTCTCACTCGCCGGAGCATATCTGATACTGATATTAGAGAAGTTCAATATTCTCGAAAGGAATGAAAACAACTTAGCTGAATGCATGAAATTTCCGAAAAAAACTTTATTCCCTCAAGGTTCTCAAGTGCATATATAAATATGGTAAAGGAGGCTAGTTAATTAGCTACTTTTTAGATGTATTTCAGGTACAGAATACCGTTTAGTTATTGTAAAGGATGATGGCATTATGAGGCACCTGCTCCGTATTTGGCACAAGTGTGATATTATGTTCGGCTAGTAACATTTACATCAGCAACTTGAGCAAACAAGTGAATGTGTAGAACAAGTAATATTTTCCTCAAAATTTTCTCTTTGCATTAATTATTTTTCATCAATATTTCCCAGCAAAAATTCAAAAATTACATTCGAATAGAATCAATCTTCAAAATATATCTCAAGAAAAATGAGCAACCATTGGGTGTTGAATTCAATTTGAGTTTTTCCTTTTGAAGACAGAAAAAAAAGTCAACTCGGGGATCGAGTTTCAGCGACCGCGGCGATCCTCTCTCACACACCGGCCATACCTCCCCTGCTTTGCATCACGCACCTCCTTATTTATTTGGGTTTCCAGCCATATTCATAGACTTGTTCCTGTGAGTATTTGGCTCCCTGCCTTCGTGCGTCGATGTCTTGCACCTCCTCTGCTCGCCAAGATGTTCAGACGGTGGTATGTTCGGCTAATCTTCCCTGGCTTCCCAGTTGCCTCCTACGCATCACTACTGTTTCTCCGTTGAGTTCAGCTGCTTAATTGATGTGAGTCACCGTGATGGTTAGCGCCACAGTTTTGCGTAAGAGACGTCAGTACCAGTTCTATGTAACCGGACTCAATTAGTTTAAAGATTGAGAGATTTGGAATTATGATAATGTTACCATATTTTAACATCATTAATAGTTTCATTTCTATTACAAATCAGCATCAATGTTCAATTTCTTTCATCTTGGGGTATTTAAGAATGGTACTCTAATTTAATAATATCATAACTCTGAGTTTGTAATCACTATATTAATTTAATTAAGATAAATAAATTTTGTTTGATGGTGGTGCCCAGAAATGAGGTCTATCATTTTCTTAATAAGAAAAAACAGCATTTTATTTCCAATAAAATTGATACATGAAATTAATAACATAGATTTTTAAAATATCTTAACATTAAGATCCTTAGTTGATATTCACACATAGGTATCGCAATACCTATGTCAATTGTCGAAACAAATGATTGAGAGAAAAGCACGAAAAAATTGATTCCCTTAGTTACGTTAACCTGATTTGGCTAATACAATATAAATATAGGCAACAAAGAAAATATAATCCTAGATACGAATTGTTGCGCACTGATACAAGGGATTAATGTTGAAAATAAAATGGGCAGATTTAAATTATTCTGTGTTTAAGACTATGAGCTCGGCATTCGGAATAATTTCTTCACTCTTACGTATCAACTAGTCTGCCAAATGACAAGCTTGATGAAAATAAAATATTTTTTTCTCTACAGGAGAAATTTATGACATTTCCAACCAAATAATGGTAACACAAAAGAGTTCCCCAAAGTCAGAAACTTGAAAAGGAATTGTTGTATAACGTTAAGCAAAATATTTATAACACAACGGAAGTAATTCTTGAAATTAATTGATTACCCAAATAATTCTGTCATATACCCAGGAAAAAACTGTATTTCCAATAAAGATGATTTAAAAACCATCAATGGTTTTTAAAATATTTTAACATAAAGATCTTTAGTTCATATATACACATGGGTATCGTAGTACCCATTTCAGTAGTCAAAACGAATGATTGAGAGAAGAGCATGGAAAATGCATTCCGTTTCTTGCTGTAGTGTCGTGGTATTTCAGCACGACACGAGGTTTAGTAAAAGGTAGCTTTAACTACCGTACCTGAAGCCTCAACTTCAAGGAGTAGAAGAAGGAAACTCTCAGCTAGGTTCCTATTCTTGTACTGATTCATCGATACACCGACTCTGCTTATAAGCTATAGCGCTGGGAAGTTAAACAAGGCTCTTCCGGTGCATGCCAATGCGATGCGCTCCCAAGGCACAGCTTCCGGCGGAGGTCCTATAAAGACATGTGACCTGAACGCGATAAGGCATCCGGCAAGACGTAATCACAGGTCTTCAGGTGACGCGCAAACCTCAGCCCCGGAAATCCCATAAACACAACGATGCCTACTTCACCATATAACACTTGCGTAACCTAGCTGCACACTGCATTTAAATACATGTTAAAAAAAATAATAATACCAGTGATGAAGCATTGTTGAAAACACTTTTATTTGTGCGCACTTACATTGAAAGATGTGTTTAGCAGCTTACGATTTCAGGAAGCTTACGATTTCAGTTAAATGTAAAAGAGGTATGTTTAACTAATTTTGCGTCTAAGACCATGAGGTTTATATAAGGAATTATTTTTTCACTCCTACGTATCAGCAAGTATGCCAATTTATGAGTTCGGAGAGAATCACGTGTTTTCCCACAGTTCAAATTTATTATATTTCCTACGCCAGTTATACTGGCGCTAAAGAGTTCTCCGAAATCAGTATCATGAAAGAGATTTTTGTACAATGCTAATCATTACATTTGCAACATAATTGGAACAATGTGTGAAATTAACTACCTAAATAATGACATTATAATACACTCACGAGCGTCAGAAGAGACAAATCGCTACGCAAGGCTAACAAGAACATTTCAGGTCATGAAATAGAAAAGAAAACGCTAATAGCTTCTCAAGTTTATTCATAAGATGAATTACATCGCTTTTCAAAATGTCTGAACACAAAGGCCCTAGTTGATGAACATATATGCGTAACATTACAGCCCATATCATTGCTTGTAGAAAAGACCGAGAAAAACATAAAAATGTATCCCATAGCTGAAGGTATTTTAAGTTTGATTATGTTTATTGTTGAATACAACAAATGAAATAAAATGAACATTGTGAGGTGAAACGCTGTTAACAGTCTCCACGTACATTAACTTTGGCGTTTGTAACATGAGTGAATAATGTTGACAGTGTTTCTAAATAATTTGTATTCAGAAGTAAATGGTCGAAATGGCAAATATTCAGGATATCTTTCTGGACGAACATAACACAATAAAACACAGTGTCCTCCATGGAGCTAGGATATACTGGAGGGAGCATAGCCGATTCCAATCGGGTTCAATTTAGCTGCAAAAGTTGGGAGACTGGGACATTGGCAAGGCCCCACACGTGAGCCAACCACAGACGCTTGGCTGAAGTTGGCTCCTCCTCGCCTCCTCACCTCCTCTACAACTCGCCCTCCCATTTTCCAAAGCAAGATTAGTACCGCTCCACAAACCGAAGGATGAGGTGCGCGTGCAAGTCGCTCTCTAATTTGTTATATTCAAGGGCCTGTAATCTTTATAGTTTTCAACTCTTAATGTATATTTGCTAGTAATTTTGATATTATTAAGTGTCCTCAAGTGAGGAAACACAATTTATTATCTTTCGGAGTCTTAGAATCCCAAATTAATGATTGACGATTAACTCAACAGCTGGAAGAGCATTCAGCGAGCGTGTGCGCACCCTAACGTAGTCAGTAGGTAACTGGTTTCCGTGCTGACGTCACACTCGCGAGACGGCTATTGGTTACCACAGACATAGGAGAAATCTCAAAAACTGGTTCCCTTCACAGACGGCTATGCTCCCTCCATATATACTCCCTCCACGGTGTCTTCAGAGACTCCGTGTGGTAAGGACGTGCGTTGCGCTCGCTCCGAAACAAAGTGCCTAACGCTAGAAAGAATGTACTCCTAACCTGAATGGGTACACACTCTAGCCATGAGGATTCAAATGTGACTTAAACACACAACAAATAAAAAATCATCAAACTAAGTGTAAAAATATTCCCTCAAAAAGTGTGAAAGTGCTCATCCCTCGCGTACACGAGAAAATGAACTCTCTCAATCTACAAGATGGGGCCAAAAAAGCAACGCAACAACAGCTGCGGCAACAATAACATCGGTGAGTTTCAGCCGAAGTTTGGTCAATATCCTGATGTGTCTAGCCTAACGAAAGATGGCAAAGAAGTGGTTTCTGTCCTTATAAAATACTTCGACTCAGTGATGACAAATTTTAAGAGTGATATTGATTATCAATATATGAAAATTGAAATAAGTCACCTTAAAACACTAGTTGAAACAGTAGCGAGAAAAGAAGCAGAGCACAAGAAAACTCTCGAAGAACAGAATGAGAAAATAGATAGCTTAGCCTTCCGTCTCGACCAGTTGGAAAAAAGTGATCAGCGCCGAGACATTGAAGACAGAAAATGTACTCTCGTCATTTCTGGAAAGGATCTACCAGAATCACACTCGAACGAAATCTGCAAGGAAACCGTCTGCCATCTCCTGAAGGACAAGATCAACATTGACCTCTCCGACACTGACATCACGTCAGCTACAAGAATGGGGAAAAAACAGTAACTGGGAACGTAGATCAAAGAAACATTGCATTTGAACTAAAACATTATAACAAAAAACGTGAAATTCTCAACGCCTGCCGAGAAAAGAAACCAAAGTTCTTCTTCATAAATGAATACCTCATACCTTCACGAGCTAACGCCATGTACATTCTGAGGATGGCCAAAAGGAAATTCCCGGATAAAGTTGGAATCCCAAGAACACAGGATGGAAACATCTTCATATTTAACCCCGGAAACCCAGATTCAAGACGCCGCGAGATCAACACGGCAGATGACCTCGAGCAATACCTGATGCAACAACTAAATATGTCTTCGAAGCAGATCATGGGTGACTAGACTAGGTGATCCCCTAAATTAGATATGCCAATTTCGTGTTAGTTTAACCTCAATTAGGTATCATGTCAGTTTAACCTCAACTTGATATTAGTTTAACCTGAATCTATACAAATGTATAACAGATGTGTTTGTAAACATTTATGACAGCTGTGTGGAAACTTTTGAAACAACGCAATCAGCAATTTTTTACCTCCCAATGTTATTGTGAATTTTTTCTTTTTTCTATTACTAAAGTTATAATTACGCGTAAACCATATTAGCTGATTATATAGTTGTCGTTATAATCTTTAAAACTTATTACCTGTTGTATGTGAACTTGTGAAAACGCCCCCTCATGCACCAATCTGTTTACACCAATGTTGTGATATTGAACTCCAATATTTTTCGCTCATGGACTTTTATGGGTACTCACGTAATCGCACTAGATTTTTTTTATACTCTATTCTCTCGTACTTCATAAGCTAGTTTTTTTTAGACAGGAATATCCCTTAAAGCTTGACTCTGTATTTCGTTTTAAGTTGTATAGTACCTAATTCTTACTGTTTACTAATTTTAAATGACTGATCACCCTGAGATATTCGAGGAAATCGACCCAGATCTCAATCATTTGACCAGAATATATCCAAACCTAAACGACTTTCAAGAGTGTAGGTATAATAATATATCAAAATTCAACGAAACTATACGAATAACTGACCGAGATTTCTCACTCCTGTGTTGGAACTGTACGTCACTCTATCCAAAATTGGAAGAGATACAATGTACTTTTACTGAACTTAAATATAACCTAGACGTTATTAGCTTCACCGAAAGCTGGCTAGATGACTCGACTAAAGACATGATTCGTTTTGAAAATTATCATAGTTACCATTCGCTAAGAAAAAACCAGCGGGGCGGAGGCATCAGCACATATATATCTAACCACATAGACTCGAGAACCATAGCAAGTGCAAAAATGAATCAGGATCATATAGAATCACTCTTCGCAGAACTGTCTAGAGATGGTAAACGCATTGTGCTTGGAACGGTGTATAGGCCTCCTACAGCCTGTCCTATATCCTTCCTGAATGAGCTGAATCGTATTATTTCTCAGTTCAGCAGGCCCTTATACAATGACATAGTGATATGCGGTGACTTCAATTATGATCTACTGAAACATGAAAGCTATGAACCAATCTCTAATTTCCTAACAACCTTTCAGTCTCAATCCTTCCTTCCGATCATTACAAAGCCTACACGAATTACCTCAGAGTGTGCTACGCTGCTTGACAATATCTTTATGACAGACCAAAGTGATTTTCTTGCTGGAATAATTACTTCTGACTTATCAGATCACTTCCCAGTTTTTCTTATTAAAAAAAATGTTTATATTGCTTGCACCAAGGCACGGGCTGAAACTTACTCATATCGTAAAATAAACGAATCAAATCTTGAAGAAATGCGCACCGTTCTAGAAGAATCAATGCCTACATTGCACATCTCTCAACAAAATTATAATGCCACGAGCATTGATGAAGCAGTAGTAAAGTTGACTGAAACTATAATGACCGCATACAATCAGTGTTGCCCAATTGTAACTCGTACAGTTACCCCGAAAAATAAACAAAAGCCCTGGATTACTAGAGACATCGTGATAAATATAAAGAAACGTCAAGCGTACCTAGCCCTCCTTTGCGAATGGCAAATATCTAGAGAAACATATTACCGATTCAAAAACTATGTAACAAACCAGATAAGAACATCAAAAAAGAACTACTTTACGCTCAAGTTTACTCAATTCAAAACTGACGTTAAAAAGACTTGGCATCTCCTTAACTCTTGCTGTAAACCGAATAATGCCGATAAGAATAAAATTGAATATGTTATTCAAGAGAATGTATAATACCATGAGAAGAAAGAAATTGCTAATCTCTTTAACAACTTCTTCGTAAACGTAGGGAAAACTATAGCTGATGGTATTCCAAGTGAACCTACTGATCACCTAGAATTTATGGATCATATTCGAGAACCCAACTCCTTTTTCTTTACGCCTACAAACTCCTCCGATGTAATTACGTGCATAAACAACATTAAAAATAAATCGAGTGGGTTACAAACGTTTCCGACTAAAGTACTCAAAGTTATTGCAGACATTGTAGCCCCGCTGATATCAAATATTATTAACCAGTCTCTCTTACTAGGCACTTTCCCGAACTCCCTCAAAGTTGCTAGAGTAACCTCTATCTTTAAAAGTGGTGAAAAAACCTGTGTAAACAATTATCGACCTATCTTCGTACTACCAATTATTAGCAAAGTATTCGAAAAGATTGTGTATAAAAAAGTGTACTCTTATTTTGAACAAAAATCATTTCTTTACGATAAACAATACGGTTTCGCTCTAAAAAATCAACAACACAGGCTATATTAAATCATTTATAATTCCTCTATTCTAATATAGGTGAAGGAAAGCCTGTCTTCTCTGTATTTCTTGACTTTCGAAAAGCATTTGATTGTGTGGACCATAAAAAACTACTCTCGAAACTACACTGTTTTGGCATTCGAGGGATTGCCCATGATTGGTTCAGGTCATACCTAACAAATCGCAAGCAATACGTTGTCATTGACGACGCAAAATCAGACCCACAGACAATTAGCCATAGAGTTCCACAAGGATCTGTTCTTGGGCCTCTCATGTTTCTGATTTTTATCAATGATATTGTAAAATCTACATCATTCTTCAAATTCATACTTTTTGCCGATGACAGTACGCTTTCTGCGGTCCTTCCGAACCAAAATCCTGCTATGATTGTGGAGAGTATAAATACTGAACTTCACAAGGTTTCATCGTGGCTCAAAGCTAATAAAATAAGCCTTAATATTGATTAAACAAATTATATTACATTCTCATACAAGAAAGATGTATCTCTCCCATACATTAAAATTGGCGAAGGTGAAATCGAAGAAACAAACTCATGTATGTTTCTGGGCATCACAATAGATAAACATCTGACCTTCAAAGAGCACATCACTCATATTAGTACTAAATTATCAAAATCCATCGGAATCCTAAATAAAGTTAAAAAATTTCTGCCTGAAACAGCTTTACAAATGCTCTACCGAACGCTCATTTCTCCATACTTGCAATACGGAATAGAAGCATGGCACGGAACTGATAAAAATAAAACCAACAAAATTTTTACTCTGCAGAAAAAAGCTGTCAGAGCGGTAAAGAACCTAGAATATAATGCTCACACAAATTATTCTTTCAAAAATTTAAAAATACTTAAACTTTCGGACCTCTACAAAATCTCCATCTGTAATTTCATTCACAAAACATTAAGAAATGATGGCGACAATAGCCTAAGACAATTATTGACTGCGCAAACTGGTCATCACGACCATTTAACCCGAAATAGAAGTAAATTCATGCTTCCTTATTATTCAAAGGCCCGGTCGCAACACAGTATCCTCTTCGTTGGAACCAAAACTTGGAACTCTATACCCGCAGAGATCCGTGAATGTAATTCGTACAGAGTATTCAAAAGACATCTTGAGTCTCACTTTCTATCAGAATACTAGTCGTGTAAGATCACCGTGTCAAAATCTTGCCTCCTACATGTAACTAATGATAATGTCATAATGTAACTTGCCTTGGGTACCATAACCAATCTTCTGTCTGCTCTTGAATCGTTTTATCAAACACACTGTTAAATATAGCCGATTTGACCTATATTGTAAAATACAGCATAAAATATCGAGTTAATTATCTCAATGATCAGTCTAATGCGAAACTAGGCTAAGTGAACTAGGTTAAACATTTTTGTACAGCCTAGAATAACGTGATGGTAGGATGTCCTAGAAGTCGCTGAACTTGTTCGGGCCCACAGGTATAGCTATACTCGAATTTGACCATTGTACTAGACTTAAGAAAAATTCTACCTCTGTATCACCTGTGGTAAATAAATTGTTTAAATTGTTTCAACTAATTCAACTGCCTCAAACAACATGCTTTAAATCACGCAACAAATTTAGAATATTTCAGATATGATTGCTTGACAATAATATCAGGAAATGACGTGCTAGGTAACGTGAAAGGTTGTTAGGTAAGTAAGAAAAGAAAAAATGTATTTATGGAACAAGTGTAAGTCGCTAGATTGGTAGTTTTACAGTAACTGCTGAGCATATACACATTTACCGAAATACTGCACACCAGCAATCACATTGCATACGCACTGTACAAAATTGAAGCGCAATGTCGTAAAATGGATTGAAATGTAAAGTAATCAGCCAAAAAGAAATTCGTATATACTTTTTCACTACGTACTTCAGCAACAATTATAGTTGAGACGTTAATATAAATGACTAAATTTTGTAATTGTTTGAGGGATCCTAATACTCTTTGTAAGCTTGTTCCACAGTGAGGCGCCTGATATTGATAGAGCTTCCTGCACAATGTCAGATGAACGGTAGTTGACTAAAACGTTATTCCTCAAATTCGGAGTTTGGTTGGTTACAGCGGGGGGATGGAATCGAACCAAACCAGCATTGGTTTGAGAGAGAAATAAAAAAGAAAATACGTAATGGGCTTTAAGAGCTAGAAATTTTTCTTGAACAGGGGCCCACCCGAGTTTATTTAGGAGAGGAGTTGCAGGATCACTCTTCTTGAATTTACCTTTGCAAACCGCCTTTGCTGCGAATTTCATGCATTTTGGTAAATCTTTTTGAAGATATTGAGATATATCCCCCCATACCAGGATACAATAGTCAATACGGGATAAACGAAAGATTGAAAGACAAGTAATCTAGATTTTTCGTCTGGCATACTTTTCACACGATTGAAAACATTAAAGTTCCGTGAATTTCATTGCAAGTTTTCTCAACGTGGGATTTGAAGGACATGTTTCTATCGAACCAAATACCTAAATTTTTTACTTTTTCTGATGGATGAATTTCATCATTCCCAACCGTACGAGTTAGATTTAGATTTTGAATATTCTTTATTGCATTTTTGGACCTAAAAATAATGAATTTCGTTTTACTCGCGTGTAGCTTGAGACCATTTTGGTTATATACCACGGTAGAGGAAACAAGGTAAGGTCATTTCTGTGGGAGAAAATACACCTCTTCTTTTTTTGGCTAGCCAATACAAAGGCTTGATTTAAAACATACTTTATGACGTCTCCAAAATACAATGTGGTTAAGCCAATAGTGGAGCCAGATTTGGAGGTGGCAGTGCTACCAGATACAACGTGAGCGCTGCTATTGGTTCGTTGCCGTGACGTCAGCAAAACCATGCCGTCAACGAAAACAGACTGGTTTGAACCTACCTTGTTTCACCTACCGTGGGTCATACCATGACTCGAGGCTGATCAATAGAGCTTCAGCTCCAATTTGCGCTTGTTGTATTTCTGATACAGAGCTTGTCATTGCAATTTGAACACTATCTGCATACATGGAGATTCGAGTGTTAGAAGGCGTTGGAGGCAAACCGTTAATGAAACTAGAAAACAACAGTGGACCAAGAATGGATCGTTGAGGAAAACGAAAGTTATTTTGAAGGAATGGGGACATCTTGTTATTTAAGAGGGCTCCATGAGACCGGTTTGATAATTATCAAACCAAGGGTAACACAAGGGTAACACTTATTATCAAACCAAGGGTAACACTGCCACAGGGTAACAGCCAAAAAATCGTCAGGGGTTTCTCAGCAGATTCAGACTAATTAGGGTGTTCTGAGTCTGAATATCACATTGATTTTGCTCTGTCAAGTCAACTTTTTGAGATACAGCGGGTATCACTTTCTTCCGTGGAAGGCATCAGGACTACATGGGCTACTTCTGCCAGGAGGAAGACCTCTTGTACTGCCGAGATGTCGCCGGTCTTCTTGATAAACTCGGCGCTCCTCAATACGATCCGAGAGATTGGCGACTCTTCATTGACAGCTGATGATCCGCAGAAATTTCGTTGTTTACGAAAAACCAACTTTGTTTTAAATTTCTGTAGCTAAAAGTCCTGACCTGATTGAGCAAAACCAAGGTCATTTTTAACTCGGAGCATAAAAATTAGTCTAATTCTGTTGGAAAACCCTGGACGATTGTCAAAACATATTATTTTGTTGCCCAGTGTAAGTAGCCAATGCAGATCAACTCCTATGTTCAATATTTTCCGTAGTAGTTGATCATGTTCGCCGCTGTCGAATCTCGAGAGATCGAGTAGCAGCAAGAGTGTTACATTTTTTTAATCGATATCGCTGTAATTTTTTTCAGTTACGTTAAGCAGGGCGTCTGGGTGCTAGTGTTCCTCCTATAGGCATATTGATTTCGATGAAGTAAATTTGACTCGTCCAAGTTAGATGACAGTTGATTCGTCACTACTTTTTTCAATATTTTGGACAAGACATGTAAAAGACTTATGGGCCGGTAATTTGACGCTGTATTTATGTCACTAATTTTATGCAACGGTCTAATTATGGAGTGTTTCCATTGGCTTGTAAATTTATTAGTTGCTATTGATGCGTTAATAATCAAACGAATCAATAGTACTGTGACTGGAAAACTGTCTTTGATATATTGAAGGCTGATTCCATCATGTTTGACTGCTTTTGTGTTTTTCAATGAGTCCAAGATATTCCGTAACTCTGGTAAATCGATATGACGTGGTCTCCACAGGGCACCAGCATTTGAAAGTGTGGTAGAGCACGAATTTTCAACTAACAGTTGATTTGGATTGGTTTTACACACTTCATTGAAAACTTGTGTACCTACGTTTGAAAAGAATGCGATTAACTCAGTGGCTGTTGCCAAAGGATTTTTAAAATTACTTATACGGTGTAAATTTTTATATTGAATCACTTCATTATTGATTTCCCATGTACGTTTTAGGTTATTTTTTGCCTTTAATAGTTCTTGGTGAGAGTGAGTTTGTTTTGCTTGTGTGATTTTCTTCCGAAGAATCTTTTCATATTCTTTATATCTGTCGTATGAGGTACCGTTCGATCTATTTTCTGTATACTCTCGCAAGTAAGTTTTCCTTACTCTGCTCAGTTCTTTCATTTCGTTAGTAATCCACACAGCGTGTCTTGGCTTAGTTTTTTTGGTGATGTAAGGTGCGCATTCATTGAGAGCTGTTGTAATGTTCTCGTTGAAGATTGGAACTTGATTGTCCACATCGTCAGATTGCATCATATTCTGAAATTCGGTGAACCTGTTTGGGAGTTTTTCATGAAACAGTTCCGGTGAATATTGACTTTTCAAGCGGTAAGTCATGAAACGATAGTTTTGTCTTTCCTTTGCAATATTAATTTTACATTCTACAGAGTGGTGAACGGTAACGCAGGGAGATATTACTGTACAAAATATTGCCGTAGGTTTGTTTGTGATTACCAGATCGAGGAGAGTTTTAGAGACTCTAGTGATGCGAGTCGGTTCTTTTACCATGAAAGGTTTAGTTTATACAACAGTTTACTATGCTGATTTTTTTATCCGTCAAGTTAATATTAAAATTACCGAAAGCAAAGAATAACTTTTTTGTAGCTAGAATTTTTTAAAAAATTATCTCAATAAACTCTAGCGTTGTAGGTAGGATGGGTGTTCGGTAGAGGCTGCCGGTAATGATGGATTTATGTTTATTTATTTGCACTTTTAACCAAACCATTTCTATGCCCTCGCACACTTCATCTGCTAAAAGTAAAGACTATAAATAAATTTCACTCACGAAAATACAAGATCCACTACCTTTGCTATTTCTAACGCCATCATAACGGTACAGCACGTAATCTGGAATACTGAAGAACGAGCTTTGGGTTCTTAAATCAAACCATGTCTCGGAAACACATAAAATGTCAATGTCTTCTATAACCAACATTACTCTCGTGCCATCCAGATTATTATTGAGGCTACGAGCATTTATATGTTTTATTTTGCTATTTTCTACTTTATGGCGATTATTTGCGGCATCAAAGTGATTTTTTGGTATGGACTGTTTTGTAGATTTGTTGATCTTATAATTGTTGCCCAGAGTGTCAAGTGTCATCAGGTACATTTGAGAGACTTCCATTCAACTGGACAACAGCATTTTGTCATGAAAATGATGTAATATCAGTCTGGTTTTTGTCTTGTGCGACAAGGGTACTGTAATGGTCATCTTTTCGATAAAGAATTAACGGAGGGTTATTAGTCGATCATTTTGGTGAGGGATCGACTGCTGTTCTCCAAACACCATTGCCTTTTTCATCGAAGAGGAGAATTTTTCTGCCAGTCACGTTTGATATGATTTGTGGTATTAGGTCTCCGGTATCATGATCACAATGTTTTTCGTCAATGTATTTACTTATGAGCTTAGTTAGGTCACCGCTTTTCTTGTCAAGGAAATTGGCGTATGTGCTTTCATTTGCTGTGATCTCTGATTTGATCTATGCTTCTAAGGAATGGTAATTCCATCTTGAAAACGATTGTGTGTTAAGCTGGTGAGCCATTGCATGACATGAAAGGGCAAGTGCCCATCGGCTATAGCATAGGAAGCAGAGCTATTTTCAATGATCGTTTTAATTCATCTATTGTGGTACTGACGAGGATGTACGTGGAACTTGAGTCATATGTAGGCTAACTTTCAGCATTATTAGACTAGAGCTTTTTTGGATTTCTGGTTATCCTGGCTTTGAATCGGCAGGCTGAGGCCAATTTTGGTTGAGGAATCGACTGAGAAATGAGGGGTGCTCATGTCATTTCCACTTTCTTGGTGATGGTTGTGCATGGGGTTGGGCTGTGAATTTTCCATCAAATTTCGACTGAGATTTTGCTGCAAATTTTTGTCTTCGTATTGATTTTACTGCTTCAGAGTAAGTAGTTGGATGTTGATGATTTCTACTCGTATGTTAGAAGGGCATGTCGCCGTCTGTATTCGTGTCAGATAACAACGAAAAGCTATGTTTTGTAGGTACTGTGCAATAGTCAGAGATCGAGGGAGGAGAATGCTGATCATCAGTAGACAAGCAATAGTTCAGGTTGCAAGAGACTTCACTTGAAAAAGCTGGCGATCGATTAGAATTCTTTAATTCATTTTGGTGTTTTGCATTGACGTTGGAGCATTCAGTTTTGTCATTCAAGTCATTGGAATTTATGGTACATGAGGTAGATTGTGAAGTGAGTTTTAGACTCGATCTGTTGAAGAAAGTGGTGTATTTCTTCTCTGGTACTAGGCCAAGTGAGGACACCGTTGCAAGTTATGAGATCAGTTGCATCACTTGTTCGGAGCGGAATCAATTAAATACCGTTTTTTGTACAAACTCAACGCCTGATACAATTGCTTACCACTACACGTACTTACTACATGAATACGAGCTAAGGCATGCTTAGACATGATAAGTTCTTTAATTTTAGCAATTTTAGATTGTGAAAGGCTTGAATCTCTGAAGCAGATGATTTAGTTGGTAAATTGAGGCATTTGGCCAATTGCGTCAAGAAGGTCGTCAAAACGACCGGAAGTTACGGTTTGAATTTTACACGTGTTGTCAACGTCGCTCCTTTTGACCGTCGTGAGAATTTTATCTCCGATAAGAAATGTATCCAAATGTTTTCTACAATTATAGTAAAAAAATTGGCTAGCATACTCGTAAGACCCGGATCTTTGCCGTAAGATGAAAAGAACCTACATGCGAGTGCAATTTGAAAAAGTTGCTCTATATTGATCCTAATATTTGAAGCGATGGCAGATATCGAAAGTGGACTTAGAGGTGTCAGCTGTTTTAACATTTTCGTTACGTGGACTGCAGTGAGAATCAGGTTATTGTTTACCTGATGAATAAAATGAAACATTGAAATTCAAGGAAGGTGCAAGTTGCTTGATGCATTGTTCAAGTAATCGTGATTGCTACAATTATAAATATTAGAACCGCCAATATTAGGCTCATACGTCGCATCTTTCTCGGCAGCTTCTGACAAATTTACATTTTTACCCATCAAAAATGAAGGCTCGAAATTTGAGTTGTGCCTTCATAGTTATGGGTCAATAATTTGATACTCGAGTGAATTCCAATTCCTTCCTTGTTGAGGATAGTAGTGTTGAACGAAGAATTAAACACCATTAGTTCTCTGTTCAAGGTTCACAAGGTTTTATTTAGCAACAGATAGCAGTGAATTACTCGTAAATTAGTTTCAAATTATTGTGAGAATGGTCTGCAACAAGAAAAAGGTACAACAGATTTAGCTAGACGTATTTCAGAGTATTAATACAAAATATCAATAGGAATGGCTCTTTCAATATATTACAATTGTATTAATTCTAGTTTGGGAAGACCGTGACGCGGTCTTCCAACGACTGGATTGCAGTGAAAGCATCGGAGCCAATTGACTAACTTAAACTTATTCTACTAAGGCAACTCTAACTCTAAGAAACACGGAGCGCGGTAACAGTAACTGATGAAATTTTTGGTGACTCTGTGGCTTTTGTATCTTCTCGAGCATTGTCTGAACAGTGGAGTTGAGGCTCAGAGACTCCTCCCTTGCTCTTGCTGGACTTGTTGAGAGTGCGTACGTTGCTGACGTTAAAGACATTGTTACAAGCAGCGCTTGGGAGATTTTCGTCAGTGACGGGAGACTCTGATACTCGATCAACTCTCTGTCGGGCGATTCTCCGTCTACTCTCTGTTGGTCAGCACTGGTGATTCTTTGGGGGTTGTGGTGCTCTCGTTGACGTCGCACTGCTTTCCGTCTTAGTTGCTACTGTCATTTTGAGCAGTTGAGGCTTTTGAACGAGTAATTTTACGGGTGAAGTTTTTGGTGGCGGTGGCGATTTTCTCTGTTGGGTATAGGAGAAAAATTCCAAGCACAATACCCCACTCTACCCAGGTGTCTGAAATGGGTACCGGTCTTGACCGGGGGAAAGCGTCATGGCGTCCTGGTGTTAGTTATAAGGCGTTTGAAAATCCAATGTACAAGGTGATATGTATCAGGCTTGATCGGAAATAAAGCATACGTAGATGCCTTCATTATTTATTTATTTATTTGGTGGTTTTCGTTTTATGGATGGTTCAGATATGTTCCACATTTTGGGGCTTGAGTTTTCATGCGGCGCAGTTGTGAGGGATATTATTTCTCCAGAGATAGCTGATGGGCAGGGTAGGGAGATGATGGAGAGGATGGGTAGGGTAGGGAGGAAGGGGAAGAGAGGGGAAAGGTAGGGGAAGCTGCTGACAAATATCTGTAAAGACTGTGCGGATAATGAAAGGCTTGTGTTTCTTTACTTGAACATTGAGCCAAACCATTTCTATGTCTTCGAATTTTTCTTTTATTGGAAATAAGAATGTTGAGTAGAAATAAGAATGTTGAGTAGAAAATATCGATATCGCTAGTGATCAACATTAACTGTATGTCATCCATTTTATCGTTCAGAATGCGAGCATTTGTGTGCAATATTTTGACATTATTTATCTACATAGGCGGATCTTTAGTTGAGTTATTGTATTTGCTAGGTCTATTAGAGCATTTGGTATTTGTCTCTAAGTCATCATTGCTGCGCTCACTGGTCGTGATATCAGTTTTAGGAGAAAATTCAATTTGATCAATTTTATTTAGTCACAAAATAGGGGCGGTAGCGGCACAATTTTCATCATGCATTTTTACGAGGACACTATAGTGGTCCTATTTCCGGTGTATGCTTACCGGAGGGCAATTTGTCAGAGCATTTGATGTAGGGGAGATTGTTGTCTTCCAAATCCCATAGTCTTTTTCATCATATATAAAAATTGGTGTTTTCATCACAATAGAAAAAGTATTTGGGGTGTGATGTCCCCAACTGCATGATCGAAGACTTTTTTTATTGATGTATTTATCAACGAGTAGTTCGAAACTGCCACTGTTCTTGTCAACGAATTTTGCAAATAGGTCTTTGCTTCTTGAGTTCTCAGTTTTGATGGCTTTTATCAGAGATAGATAATTCCATTGCGAGGTCTCTTGTGAAGTAAGCTGTATCGTTACAGCGTGGATGAGACAGTGTCCGTCAGCTAATGTGTAAGTAGGCTCCATTTTAAGCGATCGTTTGAAGTCATCGTGTGTATGCAACGCGTGTGTAAGTTGAGTTCACTGCAGATTTTTCGGTATCAGTATCGGTTTGGTCGTACGTCGGGGGCTTTGCGGAGATTTTTTTCAGGAGTCGTTTTCCATTGCAATAATTGTCTACGAGACTGGGTACGTGATTTTTATTTTCGGAAAAAGGCTTGATAAGCAATGAATTTTTCCGAATTATTTGATTTTCTTTGGAGTGATGTTGAATATCGTTATTTACTCGACTATCCCCTGTTCCTGCGTACGTATTGGAAAGTCGAGGATTGATTGAAAAGGAGGGCATGTAGCAGTCACTGTTCGTTCGTGTTGCAAGTAGCGCAAATTTATTGTTCGTATTTACATTATAGTGGTCTGGGATCGAAAAGGGAAAAGACTCAGGTTCTCTCGTTGGGACTACTTGCAACAAAATCTACGGAACTTTAATGTTTTTTCATCGTATAAAAAGTATGCTAGACGAAAAATCCAGATTATTAGCCATTCAATCCCTTGTTTTATCGCGCACTGACTACTGCAGCCTAGTATAGGGAGACTTATACCTCAATACCTTCAAAGGGATTTACAAAAATGCGTAAACTTCGCAGCCAAGGTGGTATGCAACGGTAATTTCAAAAGAAGCGATCACGTAACACCTCTCCTTAATAAACTCGGCTGGATTCCTATTCAAGAAAGGCTCCTCATGCAGAGGGCCCAATACGTATTCTCCTCGTTGTATCTTCCTCAGAGCAATGCTGAGATAGTGCGTTTCCATCCACCCACTGTAACCAACCAAAAGCCGAACAGAAACAATAATGTCTTAGTCAACTATCGTTCATCTCACATAGGGCAGAAGGCTCTGTCAATAGCAGGTGCCCTACTGTGGAACAAACTTCCCCTGAGTATTAAAATCCCTCAAAGATCGAGAGAATTTAGAGCCAAAATAATTCGTCATCTATCGTCTCAACGATAATTCTTAGTTACAGAACATACTGAACACGTATTGACGAATCTCACTTTGCCCGGTATCTCCATTTCTTAATACTCTCCCTTGCTCATTTTCTTTATAATTCAAGACATCACACAACAGTCTTGAAGTATGCGTAGGTATTATGATTTGACCGCCTGTACGCTGGGATTTGCAAGCATGCTTACTTGTAGATGTGAGTACGTATATGGGTGTGCATGTGTGCACAATACACCTGTGTGCACTGGACTAACAACTGGTATATAAACTATAAATTCCAGACTTTTTTTTCACTCCCAAATTTTAACACTACCCAACACATCATTTCATTTTATTATTGTAAGGCAATCCAAAGCTTAAATGTCTTGTACATGTAAAATGTGGTACCTATGTATATTTATCAATTTCAGGCATTTTGCGCCATATTCCAAAGATAATGGGATTTCTAATATGACACCCTTATAGGACATTCATGTTTCTTTCTTCGTCACGTCCAAAAATGCTCATGGTAGGCTAGTGTGGTGCAAATTATCATATCATCTCTTACGCTCTAGAGTATATTATAGCAACTGCACCTAAGCCTCGCGTGCTTCTGGAAATATTTCTGTACTTGGGAACCGTTGTAGAAAAATCGTTTTCATATTTCTGACTAAGGTAGACTGTTTTGTGCCAATATTTTCAGTACGGAAATTTTATAAAATTCATGCCATAATGAATGATATTTTCTCCGATTCCCTCGATTGGGATGCTAGTTTATACTGATTAGTTTACGCTGATATTTGCGCACATGCTTACTTATGTATATGTGTAATTGTGCACGCTATGCGTACGTAGATAGGTGAATGTGTCACTACGTAATTATTCACTTCACTTGATTATTGTACAGCATTTATAAATAATGTATATATCTAAATATATTTGTTGCGCGATCACCCACATATGATAAATAAGATGCTTCTCAACCAATGATCCTTTCGATACAATATTCAATAAGACGTCGTTACAATATTTCATTAGAAATTTTAAGCAGCAACACATACTGAAAGAGTTGTCACGAATTTCCTTTGCTCATTATCCTATATTTCAGAACATCGCACGGCATTTTTATAGAACGCGCATACATTGTGATAGCCTCGATGCATAGAAATGTATTTGTGTACGTTTGCGTGTTAGGTGTAACTATGTGCGTAGGTATGTATGTGCATGTATATGTGTATACATTCACATGTATATATGCACATATGTGTGTACTAAACTGACAACTGGAATTTTAACTTGAGATGATGTTTTTTTTCTGTTCACTCTCAACTTGTAACATTACCTAACTCGTCATCTCTTTGTTATTGTAAAGCATTCTCGTAAAAAATTATACATTTGTTGTGTGATCATCCATTTATATATAAATAAAATGCTGATCAATTAATGACCGTTATGTTAAAGTTGTTTAATTAGAAATACAAATCCTGTAATTTTCGTGGTCCTCATGCTTTTATGTGTGTATATTAATTTTTTTTCGTGCTTTCTTAAGATGACATTTTTGAACATCTTCCGAAACAGACAACTCTAATATTATTTCCTGGCGCCAAAAATTGCGAAGTTTTATATCATGTATGTGTAAATTGTAAAAAGTGTTCTAAACCCACAATGAAAATGCATCGTTTATGAAATTGTGTTGTCTCTTATAATTATCATTACATGTATTATCAAATGTAGATTAAGCCAGATTAGGAGAACATTGCCCTCAATCATTTATTTTCGACTAGTGACATGAGTATTACAATACTCATGTGTGTGTATCACCTAAGTGTATTAACTTTACGATATTTTAAAAACCAATGATAGGAATTTTGTACTATCTCTATTGGAAATAATTTTTTTTTCTTTTTTCTTTTCTTTTCTTTTTCATTCACGTTCCTCACGCTGTGGGTAGATGAGTTACTCAAAGCTCTGCTTTATGATGCTTTAAATTTTGACGGGTCTGGTTTATCATGTGCATTGACGTGCATAGGTAGATTCTCTTTTTCAGAGTTTAAGGTAAGAATATTTGTTTGATTCCGTGAAGTTTTCGATTCACTGGAGTGATCCACAGTTCCATTTATTGTTTGATATTTATTGAAATGAGGACAATGTGGCGCAGTGATTCGCAATGTTGATTTCATTGCGAGTTCTCCAAGAAAAAAATGTTTTCTTCCTGGATGTAAGGCCATTGAGAGTTATTGATTGCGTCAGCATTATTGTTTCCTGGGTAAGTTTCAAGTTGAATCAAGTTTAAAGCCTAGATTTTTTTAAAAATTCATCGCTTTGTTTAATTCTTGCGCGCTACTAGCATTAGCAATTTAAATACTAGTTAGTGCATGCTTCCTAACAATTAGTTTTTGATTTGACCTAAGTCTGAGGGCGAGTGGCAGAGACCATCAAAACTTAGTATATAATTGTTAAATCTAGGCATGCGATTTATTATAGCATGGAGAAGGTCATCAATACGAACAGAGGGAACAGTTTGGATCCAACACGAACGATCGATATGCCCTTAATTCTGATTGTGCTTAGAATATTGTCACCTAGCAGCAAAGTATCATAAGTAGAGCTGTGCCATTGCATAACTTGCATATATGCACGTCAAGAGATATGCAGAGTGTTTTATGCAATGCAAAGAATTATCTTGTGCATATGCAAAATCACATATGCTGTTTTGCATATGCAATATAACAGATGTAATATGCAAAATGCATATTGCATATGCACGATATCATTTCATATATGCTGTAATACGAATGTTGTAATTTGATTTTTTAATGTAAAACTGCAAATTGGTTATTAAAACCAGAAATTTTGTACATTGATGGGATCTCTCGCATACACACTATCAGTTGTTAAAGCAACATCTCAAGTTTTACCAGGTGCGCTATGTTCAATACCTGATGCCCAGGTTTCCTACTTGACCTGTTCTTCAGTTAAATTTGGTTCATAAATAAAAAACAATAGAGGTGTCCGAACTGAATTTATTGAAATTTGAAGTTTTTAAGAATTGCATGGTGTAATAGTTTTTGTACACCTAGTTATAGTTTTCTTGTTTTGTTCTACACATAGACCTACCTATACGTACAAAGTGATAAAGTGGAAATGCAACTGTGAAATTTGTATCAATTCCCGAAACGTAAGCGTTTAGTGAATTAATAATAAATACCTTTGTTGTGCTTTGCTTGCTCATAAAAAATGAGAAAGAACTCAATAAGGTAATCCCTCTAATTCTGAATATGCCACAAATTCCCAAAATTTTCATCATTACAGTGATTTCGCTTTCTGGACTTACGCAAGGACAATCAAATCTGCAATTGACATTTAGAGATTATATGCTGATTTGAATATTCCGGCTGTATTTGGTTATTCAAAACCTAATGCAAATGTTCGGTATTTGTGGGATGTCCGGAATGAGAGAGATTACCTAGAGGAAGATTATGAGAACTTTTTCGCAAAATTTTGTACTAATTTTTTAATTTAAATTTACAGAAGTATTGGATAGTATGATGATGATTGAAGAAATGAACAAATTTTTTTTAGTATTCTAATGATTACCAATCTTTATTGGTTACACCATTCCAAAGTACCCCAAAGTGTAAGGAATAATACTTAAGAAAATGAAATCTCAGAATATGACTTTCGGGACGGAAATCTGTATTTTACTTATTGCCGGAAAACTGTAGGTTTGTCGTGCAATCTAATAGGAGTATACACTGTTATTATCAAAATATCTGCTGCAACTTCATAGACATGAATAACGAAGATAATCCTTTAGGTTCAGCATAAAGTTAACCGATATTGACCCATTTTCTTCTTCGATAAAATCACTGAAAGCTAGTAGTTTAACCCCCATGTCTCATTTAATGTACGAAACTAACTTCTAGTGCTCGCCGTGGCCGAGTGGTTGAGAACGTACCCATCCGTGAAGGTGTCAAGGGTTCGAACCCCGGCGCATCTCGGCGATTTTCCCCGTTGGGTAAAAGGAAAACTCAAACACATTACCCCACTCTACCCAGATATTTGAAATGGATACCGGCTCGACAGGGGAGTAACCGCCCTGGTGCTATAGTAATACGGCATTTGAAAAACCAATGGACAAGATGATATTTATCATGCTGAATTGATTGGAATAAAACTTTTTTCTAGATTGCTAGCACGAGAAGATCTTCCCATGATTAAGGATGTCAACTAAATTTTGCATGGCTATCCTGTTGAGAAACGAAGACCAACCAACCAAATTTGTTGACCAACGAAGTAGTTGGTTACCTCTTTCCATCTGACATGAAGAATTTTAAATTTGCTCGCTGATGTACGGTGTAGAAAAAGTGTTTTCGCAATACAAAATTATTCATGCCGATAAGCAAAAAAAAGTGTCCTATTTGACAACATTAAAAAGTACATTATTATTAAATGTAACCACAATGGTTAAACCTTGTTTTACTTTGAAATCTTATGTAATCATATTTTCATGTTTTCTTCATTAGTAGCAAATGCTCGATATTCTAAATATTGAACACTATTGTATTGAATCATTACCTTAGAGTTCAATATTTACAACATCAAACAAGTTCCAACTAACTGAAGTCGGTCATTCAGCAGTGCATGTGCAAGACTTTATCGCATATTGTTTGCATATAAATGCAAGTACTGTGCATACGACTCTTCGCAACCGCATATTTGTAACCTCAAGCCGCATATTTTGTGCGTGCATAATTTCATATGCGCTTGCATATATGCACGTGCATATTGGCACAGCTCTAGTCATAAGGTTCTCGACAATTGGAGTGGACATAAGAAGAAATACTGGCAGGTACCTCAGGCGCAAGGTCTTGAGAATTTATTTGTGAATTTGAGGCAAAAAGTTGCTCAGTTTAAATTTGAATGTTTGGTACTGTAGAGAAAATCAACAACGGGCTTGGAGGCACACGTTGTCTTAGTGATTTATTAAAAGTGCAGCTGTAAGCAGATCGTGAATAATTTCATGAATTTTTTGCTGGCTTGTTATTTGAAGCGGGTGCAAGTACCCAATAAAAGAAGTGACAGTGTCTTTTGTATTGCTCTGTACTGAACATTTTCCTTTCTCCTCGCAGCTTACGCTCTGGGGTATTTTACTGCCAGTATCGGTTTGTGCGGCGCGAATATTATCGAACATATCATCTGGAGAATGAGACGAATTTACCACACTTCAAATGCTTGGACATGATTCCTTATTATTAATAACAACTATTCTGTCCTGTGCTACTGATGAGGATGGCGTTGGGGCCCCCGTCGATGATGGACAATTCTAAGCGTTGTTGGTGATTCAGAGCTGTGGAGATGCCGCGCTGACAAAAGTTTGGTTGCCAAATAGTAGAATGTATTAGTACATTCTAGAACAGCAGTTCTTTTAATCTGCGGGGAATTCCCCACTGGTGGGGAATGGCGGAGTTGTCAGGGGGCGAATTTCGCGCATTTGTTTCCACCCACAAAAAATCGATGGTATTTCAAAATCTAAAACATGACATCCAAATGTTGAATAACTTTACAAATTACAACCATTTACAAACTGTTTTAATAAAAAAACACTATGAAGAGTGGTATAAGGGACAACACTGACTGGTTAAGAATATCTCAGATAAGTAAAAAGGAGATAATGTGGTGGGGAATGCTCCGTGGATGGGATGTTGTGGAGGGGAATGGAGAGTTAGCACATTAAAAAGAGGGGAATTGAAGAAAAAAGGTTAAGATCCAGTGTTCTAGAATAATCCTAAAATAATTTTAATGTATAATATCGAGGAAAAAATCGGGTATAGTAAAGTTTTGTTCACGTATTCATTATATATGTTCCTGTAATATAGCGGGAAATGTAAGTTCTAGTTAGACATACCAAAAGTTGGCAACGCTCGTGAGAGCAACACTCCCAGTCAGTCTTCTATTGGTCTCGGGCCCAACAACAGTAGATTTTGGCCGAGTGTGTGTATATAAATTACCTAATGTGGCAAGTAAACTACCTCTAAGTTCTTCTATAACTACCTACTACTAATTCTATTCTACTCTATCCTGATATTTCAATCTATCTCCGCTCTACTCTTGCTGGCCACATGTCTGGTAGTTGAGTATTTAAGTTGTAAGGTATCTAAGAGGTGAGTGAATTATTTACCTTATGTGATGTGTCATTGCATTTGTCTATTGATGTGCTATTTGTGTATTGATGAGGTGTACTAATGTTATCTCTGTCTTAATACATAACCTAAATTGGCGACGAGGTGTTGGCTGTAGTTGAGGTTCAACTACCTCTCTCCTCAACTACCACTACTGTAGTTGAGGCTGCGGTAGTGAGAGGAGGTGAGGTGTCGCTGCTCCAGCGAGGAGTTGTTTGGTGCTATTATTCAAGCACCTCAAAATGTGATGAAAAACTGAGCATCCGTGAATGTACTTTCTACATCATTGAATCGTGAAACTGGAAAAAGTCATCAAAACAATCAGCTGTGAAAAGTGCTGAATTTCATCGTGCAAAACTGAATGGCGCTTTCTGTAAGCTATGTTTTAGACTCGAAGTGTGTGTGTCTGTGTGTGCAACAGACCCCGGAAATGGTCACTTCCGCCTCTCTCCCTGGTGAACCGCAACAACCCCCTCCCTCCTCCTCCGCATCCCCCGTCACTCGCACCTACTTGAACCGGAACAAGCTTACCACGAATACTAACGTGAAGCAAAAAAGACCTGATGAAATAGCAAAGTTGAATTCTGTGAATACCAACATAAAATACAGTGATAAATTTACGCAATCCTCATCTGTTATTGCGAAATTTATGCTGAGTGTCAGTGAATATGAATTGAGTGTCTGTGGGTTTCTTTTCATCGCCTGACAGTTTATTTTTCATCCCATTTTAAAAGCAATGTCACCTATGTTTCCTACATCTCAAACCATGGAAACCAAAATCGCAGCAAAATAGAAGTTTTACTCTGGCAATACCGTGCCTCGTGTCAATGAACTCTCAGGGATCAAGCTTTGTTAACGATTTCAATAACTTCTAATCAGTGAACAAAACCTAAAATATCTTTCACGATGTATTCATATGAAACTCGCTCTGCTACTCGTAAAGCGGCTTTATCTGGAGAAATAACATCCCTCACAACGCCGCTTGAAAACTCAAAGCCAAATCAGCAGAATATATCTGAACCGCTCATGAAACGGAAACGAAAACCCCCAAAAACGTCACGCGTAAAATCGCTCGTTCAAAAGCCTCAACCGCTCAAAATAACAGAAGAAACCCCGACGGTAAAGCAGTGCAACGTCAACGAAAGCACCGCAACACATCTACCATCACCAGAGCGAACCGATAGAGAATCGACAGAAGGTCGCCCGACTGAGAGTCGAGTTTATGAGCCACTCGCCACAGACATAAATCTCCCAAGCGCTGCTGGTAACAACGAAATTTTCACACCGGCATCGCAAGCAGTCAAAACAAGCCCTAGCAAGAGCAAGGAAGAAGCCCCTGAGCCTGGATTCTACAATCCAAGCAGTCCTCGAGAAGATACACCAGCGAAAGAATCAAGAAATGTCCCACGGGGTATGATGGGTAAAAATGTAGATTTGTCACTAGCTACCGAGAATGATGCGATGAATGAGCCTAATATTTACTATTCTAATATTTCTAATATTCATAATTCTAGTGATCAGAATTACCTGAATATTACATCAAACAGCTTGCACCCGCTTCAAATTTCAATGTCCCATTTCATTCACCAGGTAAACAATAACCTGTCTCTCACTGCAGCCCACTTAACGAAAATGTCAAAACAGCGGGCGCCTCCAACTCCACTTTCGATATCTTCAACCGCTTCAAATATTAGGCTCATTACAGAACAACTTTTCAAATTGAACTTGCATGTAAGCTCTTTTGATCTTACGCCAAAGATCCCGTTTTCGACAAGCCAATTTTCTGACTCGCACTGCAAAAAACCTCTGGATACTTTTCTTGTCGGAGATAGAATTCTCACGACGGTCCAGAGGACCGACATTGACCCCTCTTGTAAAATACGAACTGTAATTTCCAGTCGCATTGATGATCTCCTGAACGTAATTGACCAAATGCCTCAATTCACTAACTACATCGTTTGCTTCAGAGACTTAAGCCTCTCACAACCTAACATTGCTAAAATCAAAGAACTCATATTTTCTAAGCATGCGTCAGCCCGTATTTGTGTCGTGAGTGCGTGTAGCGGTAAACAATTGCATCAGGCGCTGAACTTGTGCAAAACAAACGGTATTAAATTGATTCCGCTCCGAACAAACGGTGCAACTGATCTCATAACTTGCAATGATGTTCGTACTTGGCCCGGTATACAAGAGAAGAAACACACCATTTTCTTCAACAGATTGCTCTCAGATCGAGTCTAAAACTCACTTTACAATCTAGCTCATGTCTCATAAACTCAAATGGACTAGATGACAAAACTGAATGCTCCAACATCAGTACAAAATAGCAAAAGGAATTGAAGAATTCTACTCGATCACTAACTGCTTCCAGTGAAGTCTCCAGAAACCTGATTCATTGCTTGCCTATTGGGAATGAACGTTCCCCTCCATTGATCTCCGGCTACCGCAGAGTACCCACAAAAAACAGGTTCTCGTTATTATCTGACGCGAACTCAGAGAGCGATATACCCTCATCACAAACGAGTACAAATCATCAACAACCAACCACGTACTCGGAAGCAGTAAAATCAATACAAAGAGAAAAATTGCAGCAGAATCTCGGTCAAAATCCGATAAAATATTTACAGCCAAACCGCACACATAACCACCACCAAGAGAGTGGAAAGAACAAGAGCACCCCTCATTTCTCAGTCGCTCACTCAACTAAAACTGGCCACAGCCCGCAAATTCATAGCCAGGAAAGCAAGAAATCCAAACAACTCTCGTCTGAAAATGCTGAATGTCAACCTAAATATCACTCAAGCCCCATGTACTCACTCGTCAGTACCACCATGGATGAATTAAAACGATCATTGAAAGTGAAGCTGCATCCTACCATAGCCGATGGGCACTGCCTCCTTCATGCAGTAACTCACCAGCTTAAAACAAAATCGCCCTCAAAATGGAGTTACAATTCCTTAAAGGCAGCAATAAAAAAAGAAAGCACTACAAATGAAAACAAATATGTCAATTTCCTTGCCAAGAAAGCGGTGATCTACCTAGGCTCATAAGTAAATACATTGACGAAAAACATTTTGATCATGATGCTGGGGACTTAATACCACATATCATATCAAAGATCACTGGCAGGAGAATTTTCATCTTCGATGAGCAAGACGATGGTATTTGGAGAACAGTAGTCGACCCCTCACCAGAAGTATCAACTAATAACCATCCGTTGATGCTTCATCGGAAAAATTATCACTACAGTACCCTTGTTGCACAAGACAAAAACAAGACTGATATCACATCATCTTCATGACAAAATACTGTTGTCCAGTTAAATGGCAGTCTCTCAAATACACCAGATGCTAGATTTGACACTCTGGGCAACAATGATAAAATCAATAAATCCACGAAACAGTCCCTACCAAAAAATCCCTCTGATGCCACAAATAATCGCCATAAAATAAAAAACATTAAAATTAAACATATCAATGCTGGTAGCCTCTTTAGTAAGCTGGATGACATTAGAGTAATGTTGGTCACAGAAGACATTGACATTTTATGTGTTTCCGAGACATGGTTCGATTCGCGAACTCAGAGCTCCTTTTTCAATATTCCCGATTACGTGCTGTACCGCCATGACGGCGTTAAAAATAGCATAGGTAGTGGTTCTTGTATTTTCGTAAAAGAAGTTTACCAGTCGTCTTTACTTTTAACAAACGAAGTGTGCGAAGGCATAGAGATGGTTTGGTTGAAAGTGCAAATAAATAAACATAAATCCATCATTACCGGCAGCCTTTACCGGCACCCATCAGCTTCTCTACCAACAACAGTAGAGTTCATTGAGAAAATTTTCAAAGAAATTTTAGCTACAAAAATGTCATTCTTTGCTTTCGGTGATTTTAATATTGACCTAACGGATGAAGAAAATCAGCTTAGCAGACTGTTGTACAAACTAAACCTTTCACAAATGGTTAAAGAACCGACTCGCGTTACAAGAGTATCTAAGACTCTCCTCGATCTAGCAATCACGAACAAACCTACGGCAATACTAAATACAGTAATATCACCCTCTGTCGCCGATCACCACTCTGTAGAATGTAAAATTAATATTGCAAAGGAAAGACAAAACTATCGTCTCATGACTTACCGCCTAAAAGTCAATATTCGCCGGAACTATTTAATGAAAAACTTCTAAACAGGCTCACCGAATTTCAGAGCATGATGCAATCTGACGATGTGGACTTTCAGGTTTCTATCTTTAACGAGAACTTTACAGCAGCTCTAAATGAATGCGCTCCTTATATCACCAAAAAAAACTAGGACAAAACGCACTCTGTGGATTACCAGCGAAATTAAAGACCTAAGCAGAATAAAGAAAATTTACTTGCGAGAGTATAAAGAAAACAGGTCAAACATTACTTTATACAGGAGATATAAAGAACTTGGAAAGATTCTTCGGAAGAAAATCACGCAAGCAAAACAAACTCACTTCCACCAAGAACTATTCATGGCAAAAAATAATCCAAAACGCACATGGGAAATCATTAGTGAGGTGGCTCAATATAAAAACTTAGAGCGCAAAAGTGATTTTGAAAATCCTTTGGAAAAAGCCACTGAGTTCAACACTTTCTTTTCAAAAGTAGGTGCCCAAGTCTTCGATGAAGTGAGTAAAACCAGTCCGAGGAAACGGACAGTTGAAAGTTCATGCCCTACTGCACTTTCAAAGGCTGGCGCCCTGTGGAAGCCACGCCCTATCGATTTACCAGAGTTAAAAACTATTTTATACTCATTGAAAAACACAAAAGCAGTTGGACATGATGGAATCAACCTCCAATACATAAAAGACAGTTTTCCAGTCACAGCACCATTTATTCGTTTGATTATCAACACATCAATAGCTACTAACAAGTTTCCAAAACAATGGAAACACTCTATAATTAGACCGTTGCATAAAACTGGTGACATAAATACAGCATCAAATTACAGGCCCATTAGCCTTTTACCTGTCCTGTCCAAAATATTAGAAAAAGTAGTAACGAATCAACTGTCATCTCACCTGGACGAGTCAAATTTACTTCATCGAAATCAATATGCCTACAGGAAGAACACTAGCACTCAAGACGCCCTGCTTAACATCACTGAAAAAATATACAACGACATCGATCAAAAAAATGTAACACTTCTGCTGCTACTTGATCTCTCTAAAGCATTCGACAGCGTCGAACATAATCAACTCCTACGAAAAATACTGAACTTAGGAGTGGATACACAGTGGTTTAAAAGTTACCTTTCAAATCGGTCTCATGCAGTCCTCTTAGATAACAAGTTGTCCCCATTCCTTCAAAACAGCTTTGGTGTCCCTCAAGGATCAATTCTGGGCCCGCTACTGTTTTCAATTTTCATAAACGATTTCCCTCCAATGCCTTCTAACACACGAATCTCCATGTATGCAGATGACGTCCAAATTGCAATGACAAGCTCTGTAGCAGAAATACCACAGACGAAAAAAGGAGCTGAAGCTCTATTGATCAGCCTCAAGTCATGGTATGACCAAAATGGTCTCAAGCTAAACGCGAACAAAACACAATTCATTATTTTTGGGTCAAAGCATTCAATAAACAACATTCGAAATCTAGATCTAACTCTTACAGTTGGGAATGATACAATTCACCCATCAGAAAAAGTAAAAAACTTAGGTATTTGGTTCGATAGAAACATGTCCTTCAAATCCCACGTTGATAAAACCTGCAACGCAATTCACGGGACCTTACTGTTTTTCAATCGTATAAAAAATATGCTTGACGAAGAATCTAGATTGTTGGCCGTTCATTCTTTGGTCTTATCACGTATTGACTACTGTAGCCTGGTCTGGGGAGGTATATCCAAAGATCTTCAGAAAGACCTACAAAAATGCATGAATTTTGCAGCAAAGGTTGTATGCAACGGTAAATTCAAAAAGCATGACCACGTAACACCTCTCCTGCATAAACTTGGCTGGGCTCCGATTCGGGAAAGGTTCCAGGCGCACAAAGCCCAATACGTTTTCTCCTCTTTATATCTTCCTCATAGCAGTGCTGAAATAGTGGAATTCCACTCCCCTACCGTCACGAACCAAAGGCCAAACAGGAGACGTGATGTCTCAATCAAATACCGTTCATCCAACATCGGGCAGAAGGCTCTGTCAGTATCAGGCGCCTTACTATGGAACAGACTCCCCCAGAGCTTCAAAACCCCTCAAACACTGAGAGAATTCAAAACTAAAATGGCTCTCTATCTTGCGTCAACACAATAAGTGTGAACTGCAGCACGTGCTGGAGGGGTGCGTACATGCAGTACGTGTGTGCGTATATGCGTATGGATATCGGTGTACGTATGTGCGTGTCTGTACGTTTAGAACGTATTCCCTTTTAAAATGCTCATATTGATCCTGTAGAGACGCAGTGTCGTCCTTTACACTCTTCCAGTGTGCTTTCGGCCACACCATTTGAGGTGGTTTTGACTTTCTCGTTTTGCCCCAGCAATCTTGATAATGTTACGGTTGGCATTGTACATCGGTCCCTCTCATCTATTTTGAATCCGGTAAATTTTTCTGTGCCAAAGCTTGTAGTATACGAAATTTAAATTTTTCCGTTATTGTAAAATCGTTCATTTCATCCATACCAGTTATTTTAGCTTACCAGTTGATACAAAACAATGTAAAACTGCCTATAACATCAACCTAGCAGCCAAAGAAGCAAATTAATTTTGGATCTACCCGTTGTACCTTCAACCTTTAATCCCTCATTTCACTAGTTCCAACGTTCGCAAGCTCAAATTTCAATATGGAAATGCACCAACTTGAGTGTTCTTAACAACGCATCACATGTGCAATGTTTTCCTGACACCTTGAAATAAAATCCAGTGTTAAAATCAGACCAACACAAGGGAGAGAATGCATTTATCTACGTACTTTTCTCCTAATTATTTGTTCCAAAACTTAACCGTTAGAAATATTACGATCCTCATGTACTTGATATCAACACAAGAGAAGGAATGCATTTTCTTTGTACTTTTCTCCCAACCATTTGTTTCAAAATCAATCAATATAAATATTACGATCCTCATGTATTCGATCTCAAGTCATGGTCTTAACTTTAAGATACTCGTAAATACTTTTCGCTCATATTGAAGCCTTTTGAACATGCGACGGAGTTCATTAGCAATTTTTTGTGTATATCGGTGTTCCAGCTGTGTAGCAAATATTACAGGCTCGTGATCCAATAACACGCACCCTAACAAGAGTATTTTCAGCTATGTGTCACAGGGTTTTTGTGTTCTTAGTGACTCACTTTCATCTTGCATTTCCAAACCCAAATCAATCACCGCAAAGAGAGAGAGCGGATGTCAAATGTGAGGGTATCTTAGTACATACCTTCTCTACTTCGATCTCGTTGAAACATTTATAAAGGCCTCGGATCTGACGAATGTAATAACTTTGAAAATCATCATTTTAATCTTCTTATTCTGGTCTCGAATTGCTGTCGTAAGCTTTGTGTGATAAACTCTTCTTAACTTTTTATTCTCGTGAATACACTACGACAACACTAATTTTAAATAGTTAACTTTTGCAAAGTTCCACCTATGTTGAAAATATTACATCTAGCGGTGTAAAGCAATACTTTTCATGTCTTTAACCCCGATGTACTCTTTGCGAAAGTACTATTTGCGCAAGTAAGAAATATCATAACCATCTTGTGTATTGTTATAGCAGATATAATCGTTGGGACACCTTGCATAGGGATGAAAGATCGGATGTGGGCTTTCACCGGATGTAAGATATAAACAAATGTAAGCGTAACCAAACGTAGAGGCATGACCGGATGCGGGGCATCACCGGAAGAGGGAGTGAAGTGTTGTCGGATGGGCGAAAGGAATTCCTGAATTTTGGAGTTGATAATTTATTAGAAAAATAATACGCTCCATTTCCATTTCCGGGCACCACAGATGAAGTACTAGTAATTATGGAAAGCAACCTCATTCCGCTGCGTGGAACAAACAGTTGTGATGCTCATTTTGTTCGACCGGAGTAAGCAAGATCAATATTAGAATGACTTAACGAACGTAAAATAAGATAAATTTTCAATCCCTAGCAAAAACTTCAGAAATTGAAACTTAGAAATTGAAACACAGAAACTGAAACTTAGTGCCGCCCTTCAAATGCAAACGATCCTCTTATGCATATTAATGTTTATTTTTTATTACCTTGTGCTTCTCCCTAAATCCTGTGTCGACAACCATCATGTGTATTACGATAACCAAGTATGAATAGCAATTAAGGATCTAAATCATATGTTCCAACACTTAACATGGATACTACGATAACCATGTACAAATAGCAATTAAGGGTTTCTATGCTAAGGTATTTGAATGCATTTTTCGCTTTCATTTTTCAATACTTGTGCGTACTAATGAAAGTGTTTTTCAAATGAACGTCGCGAGGATTGTGCTCTCCTAGTTCAAAATCAGATTAGGCAAGGAAAGGAACTCAATTTTGTTGTACTTTTCTATCAATCATTTTGTTTCAACATTTTACACGGGTATTACGATACCAATGTGTTATAATCATTTAAGGATGTTAATGTTAAGTTGTTTTAAAAACCAATGTATCGACATTTCATGTTTGTACTTTATTGGAAATAAAATGTTTTTCTTTTCTTTTCTTTTTCTTGGTAGAACTGCTGGGAGTGACTAAGTAGTAGTGACTAGTGAGGGAACATAGAATTTGCCTAGTGAATTTTTTTTTGTTCTGCTCACTGGTGTTGCTAGACTGGCTAGACTAGTGAAGGAACTCAGAATTGATCAAGTGATTTTACTATTTGTGCTGTGATTTTTTTTTTCATCTTTTCACGGTGTGTTAAACTTACTAAAATTCAATATGCCATTGATAGGTTCAGTGGGAGAATTTAATCCTCTAGAGGAAGAATTTGGAGACTATGAAACTAGATTACACTGCTATTTTTTAATAAACAAAATAGGAGACAAGGAAAAAGCCCCCACACTAATTTCACTAGTGGGTCCAAAAGCTGCTAGGCTAATTAAAGACCTAGTGTCTCCTAAAAGAACCCTTGATGCTACTTATGACTAGATTGTGGAAGCGTTGAGACGGCATTTTAAGCCTACACGCAACCAAATCTTCGAAAGGTTCCAGTTCCAGTTAAGGTTCCAGTTAATCAGAAACAAGGGGAAAGCATCACTGATTTTGTCGTTAGCTTGAAGGCCCTTTCACATACCTGTAATTTCAATCAGGAAGTGCTAGAAGAGACTCTGCTGGACAGATTCATATTGGGTGGGTCCAGTAATGAAATTCAAAATTGCTTGCTGAATGAAGCTGGCCTGACATGGCAAAAGGCCATGGATCTAGCTACTGCTAAAGAAACCACACTGAGAGAAACAGTGGGGTTGAGGCAATCAAATTCTATTTTCAATGTAGGTCAGAGTAGAGTTCAGCAAACTGCGTGCAAGCCTCAGGGCAAGACTCAGGCACAAGCTAGCCCTAAATCAGCATGCAGCGGCTGTGGTGGTTTGTACTGGCGTAGAGATTGCCCCTATAAAGACAGTAATTGTCATGGTTGTGGCCAAAAAGGCCATCTAAAAAAATGTTGTTTCAAACTAAAAGGGCAGAAATCTGCTAAAGGCAACAAAAATAATTTTGTGCATGCTATGCATGAAAAAATGGGAGGGAACACCACCCTAACCCTAATGGAACTAGCAATGGAACCAGTGCAGACTACCCAGCCCCCAATCAGGGTTGTTATGGGGAAATATTTTCATTAGCCGAGGAAATGAAACCCCTAATCAGAATAAAATTGTTACTAAATGGTGTGCCATAAGAGATGGAGGTAGATACAGGTGCTACCAGGTCTATCCTTTCAATGGCCACCTACTCTAAAATACCAACTAAGACAAGACCCGAGCTGAGACCTTCTGATGTTAAGCTTAGGTATTATGGGGGAGCCGAACTAGTAGTTGTGGGAGAGATTAGGGCTAGCATCCAGCATGAAGCTAGTGGTAGGGCTCCACAGCTAGCAAGTATTGTAGTTGTAGACAGGGAGGGGCCAGCCTTGCTGGGTAGGGACCTGATTAACTCCCTAGGATTAACTATAGTTGCTAATAGGGTACATAAGTTGGTTACCCAGGCAGAAGGGCTAGTACAAAAATTTCCCAGCCTTTTCCAACCAGGTCTAGGTTGCTTTAAGGGAAGGAAGTTTAGAATTGAGATTGATCCTACTGTAGTACCTAAGTTTTGCAAATCCAGGAATGTGCCTTACTCACTCAGACCTAAGGTGGAGGCAGAACTAAATAGACTGGTACAGGAAGGTATTCTCACCCCTGTACAGTACTCTAGATGGGCAGCGGCTATTGTTCCCGTGCTCAAGGCTGATCAAAGCATCCGAATCTGTGGTGACTATAAACTGACAGTTAATCGCACCACTAGGCTAGATACATACCCTATACCCAGGTTGGAAGATTTATTTAGCGGGTTAGCTGGAGGAGTTATATACTCCAAGCTAGATATGTCTTAGGCATACGCTCAACTACCCTTGGATGAAGACTCCAAGGAACTCACAGTAATAAACACCCACAGAGGTTTATTTGCCTACAACCGTCTCAGTTTCGGAATTGCGTCCGCTCCCGGGATCTTTCAGCGTGCCATGGAAGGACTATTGCAGGGCCTCCCAGGAGTGTTCTGCTACCTGGATGACGTCCTGGTGAGTGCCACTAATGAGCAAGAGCACAACAAGCGTCTCCATCAAGTCTTATCTAAACTACAGGAGGCAGGGCTAAAACTGAAAATGGATAAATGCCAAATTGGAGTGCCACAGGTATCCTACCTTGGATACCAAATCGACAAGGATGGATTGCACCCCACTGCAGAGAAGGTAGCAGCAATCCAGAATGCACATGCTCCTACTAATGTAACTCAACTGAGAGCCTACCTTGGGCTCCTAAATTTCTACAGGAAATTTCTAAAATCATCTGCAACCATGCTGGAGCCCCTAAATACCTTACTGAGAGATAAAACCCTTGGAAATGGGATGCAAGTCAGGAGAGAGCATTCCAGAAATCTAAACAAGCACTCCTGGACTCCCAGACTTTAATCCACTTCGACCCTCAGAAACCCATAGTAGTAGTGGCTGACAGTAGTGCGTATGGTGTGGGAGAGGTGCTGTGTCACCTTATTGATAGAATTGAACGCCCCGCCTATTTTGCCTCCCGAACTCTAACAACAACAGAACGCAACTACTCCCAGACTGAGAAAGAAGCTCTGGCTATGGTGTTCGCATTCAGAAAATTCCATTGCTACCTGTGGGGACAGGACTTCGCTGTGGTTACTGACCACAAACCTTTGTTAGGACTATTTGATCCGGGTAGAAGCATTCCTCCGATGGCATCCGGGCGCATTCAGAGGTGGGCTCTTCTGCTGCAATCCTACAAGTTCACCTTGCGTCACCGGTCTGGCGTGCTGTTGGGCACGGCTGACGCTCTCAGTCGTCTACCTTTGACTACTCCCGAGGAAGCCACGCCCATTCCAGCGGAATGGACGTCCCTAGTAAACTTCCTCGAGTCAGCTCCGGTCACCAGCACCCACATTCGCGACGGCACACTAAGGGACCCAGTACTTTCGAAGGTATACAAATACTGCCAGGCAGGCTGGCCTTCGACGGTAATCGGGGACCCCGATCTCGCCCCGTACACTAGGAGAAGAGACGAATTGTCCACACAAAATGGCTGTGCTCTGGGGAGCAAGAGTAATTGTGCCTCAAGCCCTCAGACAAGCTATTGTGGATGAACTTCACTCGGGCCATGCAGGATCATCCAGGATGAAGGAATTAGCTCGCAGTTATGTATGGTGGCCCCTTCTGGATAAAGATCTAGAAGAAACGACTAAGTCATGTAGCGAGTGCCTGAGCACTCGAGCCACATCGACGAAAGCTGAACTCCATCCGTGGGAATGGCCGGCGAAGCCTTGGCATCGCATACACATCGACTATGTGGGCCCAATGGATGGAAAATACTATCTAGTGATCGTGGACGCACACGCTAAGTGGGTTGCAATTTTTCCCACAACTACTACAACCTCTAGCGAAGCGATCTCTCGCCTGAAACACACTTTTGCAACATTTGGATTTCCGGTAACAATTGTTTCGGACAACGCAACGTGTTTCACATCGGCTGAATTCCAAAAATTCGTAAAGACATGTGGTATGCGGCATATTACAAGCGCACCATATCATCCTTCAACTAATGGACAAGCCGAGCGTATGGTACAAACGTTCAAGAAGAATATACGGAAGTCAACGGAACCCCTTCGCCTAGCACTAGACAGGTTTCTGTTCAACCATCGGCTGACACCCCACTCGACAACAGGTGTTACGCCGGCCGAGCTGATGCTAGGCAGGAAAGTTCGCTCCCGTCTTGAACTACTTTGGCCGTCAGAAGCAATCGCATCCAAGGTCGCTCAACGCCAGGACGCTCAGAAAAGATACCACCCAGGGTCTCGCGCGGTTGACATTCCACCTGAGTCACCTGTGATGGTCCGTCAATACACGCCGGTTTCCCCAAAATGGACCCTTGCTACCACCATTGAGAAAAAGGGCCCGGTATCCTACAAGTGCCAACTGAAGGGGGAGAGGCCATTCGTCGACACCAGGACCAAGTTATTACCTGCTCGAACACCATTCCTGAACCCTTGGAACAACCTACGGAGGAAACCGTTGTGTTTCCACAACCTGCTCAAAATCCATACCCACCACTTTCGACTAATGAACCTGACCCAGAATTACCTGACTACTCGATTCCCACCGAGGAGGCCATGTTGCACGAGCCTCCAAGTGCTAGCATCTCACGCAGGTCTAACCGGGCTCGGAAGCCTGTGGTGAGATTTGACCTTTAGAATTGACTAGGTACAATAAGGGGGAAGGGTTTACAAAGGGGGGTTCCTAATTAAGGAGTGAGGGGTGTAATATAGCGGGAAATGTAAGTTCTAGTTAGACATACCAAAAGTTGGCAACGCTCGTGAGAGCAACACTCGCAGTCAGTCTTCTATTGGTCTCGGGCTCAACAACAGTAGATGTAGGCCGAGTGTGCGTATATAAATTACCTAATGGGGCAAGTAAACTACCTCTAAGTTATTCTATAACTACATACTACTAATTCTATTCTACTCTATCCTGATATTTCAATCTATCTCCGCTCTACTCTTGCTGGCCACATGTCTGGTAGTTGAGTATTTAAGTTGTAAGGTATCTAAGAGGTGAGTGAATAATTTAACTTATATGATGTGTCATTGCATTTGTATATTGATGTGCTATTTGTGAATTGATGAGGTGTACTAATGTTATCTCTGTCTTAACACATAACAGTGCCCATACGTTTTTTCTTTTAAATATTTATGGGTTTTAGATATATTATCCATATTTTTACACTATTGTTTATATATAGTGCAATTTATGCAATTGTTTGGGGTTTAGAAATGCGGAATTTAGCGATTTAATCAAAGTGTTGTATTATTTTGCCTCTCGCTGGACATGCACATGTACAGATGTAGTACAATATAATGGAAACCCCTAAGATTTTTTAATTTCAAACTTTGAGCATGTTATAAACAATTAAATCTTGACACATTTTAATGTTTTATTGTTTATTATTGTAAATATTTCATATTTTATCTACAGGGTGTTTTTTTTACTTTGAACAAACTTCGAACTTAGGTACAAAAACTCAAAATAAATCGATTTTCATGAATGACAAAATGTCCAAAACTCTTTAGTTTTCGAGTTAAAGCGTCGCAAAGCATGTTTAGAAGTGCATGTTATAACTGGGCCGCACACCAATTGTTATTTAAAGTTGTTAGTTTTCGAGATTGTCGAATACAATTAAAGCATTTTTTCTCATATCATTATGGGTTATCCATTCCATGTAATCAACGACAAGATTTCAAGATGCAATGTGAAACTGAAATAACGAAATGAAATTTATTATTAACAATCTACAATACTGGAACGCACGTGTTGCAGTATCAGTTCGCCATTTGTTGACACGCCGTTGCACTGTGACCATGGAAAGATTTACCAATGCTGAGAAGGCAGACATGCAGTTGATTTATGGAGCTGCAGGCGGAAATGGTAGGCTCGCTCTGAGGATGTACAGAGAAAGGTTTCCTAGGCGCGAAGTGCCTGATTTCCGGTATTTTGCTACTCTGCATACGAGATTGCTTGACACCGGCAGCTTCAACGTTAACAGAGGGAATGCTGGGCGCGGCCATCATCCACAGGAGGATAGAATTGTGGAATACTTTCAGCAACATCCACGAACCAGCATTCGTGCAGCTGCTCAACGTCTTGGCTTGCGAAACCATACTACTGTGTGAAGGGCACTACATCGTCAGCAATTACTTCCGTACCATTTCCAAAGAGTGCAAGGGCTCATGCTAGGTGATTTTGAACTTCGTATGCTGTTTTGCCAGTGGTTAATGCAACAGGAAAGAATGAATCGCGGGTTCTCAAAACTTATTCTCTTCACAGATGAAGCTTATTTTTGTCGTGATGGGGTTTTCAACCGTCACAATAATCATTACTGGGCTGGAAATAACCCTCGTGTTATTCAGCCTAATAGTCACCAGCACAGATTCAGTGTCAACGTGTGGGCAGGCATTATTGGCAATAATTTAATTGGTCCGTACCTATTACCTTCTCCTCTCACGGGACCTGCGTACACCATCTTCCTACGCGAGGTTTTGCCTGGACTACTGGAGGACGTGCCCTTGGAGACACGCAGGCGAATGTGGTTCCAGCATGACGGAGCGCCAGCACATTACTTTCGTGAAACACGCCTGTTCCTGAATAACCAATTTCAAAACCGATGGATTGGCAGAGGTGCTCCTGTAGCATGACCAGCTAGGTTGCCTGATTTGACGCCACTGGATTTCTTCTTGTGGGGAACCATGAAGGACCTCGTGTATGCCACTCCTGATGAATCGGAACAGGATCTGGTTGGACGCATTGTGGACTCAGCTGGCCGTATTACGGAAATGCCTGGCGTGTTTCAATCTGTAAGGCGCTCACTGGCTGTTAGATGTCGTAAGTGTGTTGAAGTTCATGGAGGCCATTTCGAGTAACTGTTGTAATAAAACTGTATTCAAGTTTGTTCTTGCGTTGAAGTTCTTACATTAAAGTTTGTATTGATTATGTTTTTTACCTGTGTCCTGCAATGCTTAATGATTAATGGTTAGCTTACATGATAATAATTGATAATTACTCATTTAGGACAATTTATTCTTATTTGTAAAACGTGTACACGCAAATTTCATTGTGAAATTACAAAAATACTACATTAGTGGGGCCCAAAAACCTCTTTAACTATCAAAGGTAGCGCTAAAAATGGTGCGCGCGTGCAATCCTACTTGAAGTTCTAATATTCTTCAAGTAACTATAAATCGAAAACTAAAGAGTTTTGGACATTTTGTCATTCATGAAAATCGATTTATTTTGAGTTTTTGTACCTAAGTTCGAAGTTTGTTCAAAGTAAAAAAAAAACACCCTGTATATTAAGTATTTTTACAGATATCCAAAAGAAAAATTTGGTTATAACCTTATAAAAATGGCAGATCTCTCTGAATTTCAGAGAGGCTAAATTGGTGGTGCTTGAATGGCATGTGCTAGTGTAACAGAAACTGCCCGAATGCTTGACGTATCAAGAGGTACTGTCTCAAAATTAATGACTGCCTTTGAAAGAGAAGGAAAAACGTCCTCAGCAAAGCCCAGGTCTGGTCGACAGTTGAAGTTGTCTGAGAGATACCGTCGGACTTTATACTGAAAAGAGGGTCGCAAGACCACGGCTCTTTAAAGCACTGCAGACCTCAATGAACACCTACAGAACCCAGTTTTCACAAAAACTGTTCGTTGGGAGCTGCCCCTATCTGGATTCTACGGAAGAGCTGCAATTAGAAAACCTCTGCTCTCAGAGAATGTTTCGAAGCCTTAGAGTGGTGTAGAAACCACCAGAATTGATCCGTCGAGCAGTGGCAAAATAAGATTTTTTTTATGAATCATCATTTACTTTATCACCGACCTCCGGTTGAGTGTACGTTTGGAGACAGTCGAATGAAGCCTTTAATCCAGACTGCCTTCTCCCAACCGTAAAAGATAGCGGGGTTCTCTAATTATCTGGGGTGCTATTTCTTGGAATGATTTCCCTTCATGGTGTCAAGATTTTAATCGTAGCTCTACCGTATGAGGCGAGGCAATAAGCAGGCTGTTTCAATTCAATATTAAGCTCCTGCAATAAAGAGCCTCTGCTAACAAATTTCTTAAATCAATCTAACCACCGAAAGAATGCAGTTATTAGGAAAACCAAATTAAACTATAATAAAACAAACAGAGCTATGATATTGGGGACCCTCAAATCCACGGTAAATCGAGTTCCGAAATAAAATGCTAATTACTGTTCGAATGTTCCCAAGCCCGAATGCTTCAATACAGCTTCGGCAGAAGACGAGGTCGGGGCAACGCTTTGCCATGGTCTATATCACAACCTACACTATAGCACAGTATAGGCTTCACATAGACATAGACACAACATAGTAATAGACATCAAGTTAGGTAAAATAGTTTACTCACCTCTTGGATACCTTACAACATAACTAGATACTCAGATACCAGAATGTGGTTAGCGAGAGCAGAGCGGAGATAGAAAGGAATATATAGAATAGGGTAGCATAGAATTAGTACATTAGTTTAGAAATTAAGAAGTTAAATACCAACCACAGTAGGTAATATTATTTACACACTCGGTCAACATTTACTTGTTGTCGAGCCCGAGTTCACTTGTAGACTGACTGCGAGTGTTGCTGTCTCGAGCGTTGCCAACTATTGGTCTCTCTAACTAGAACTTACACTACTCGCTATATTACAGCCCTCCCTCCTTAATTAGAAACCCCCCCTGTATACCCAGTCCCCTTATTCAATATAGTCAATCCTAAAGGTCCATTCTCGCCACAGGCTTCCGAGCTCGGGTAGACCTGCGCGAGATGCTAGCGCTTGGAGGCTCGTGCATCCTAGCCTCCTGGGTGGGAATCGGGTAATCAGGTGTTTCGGAGTCAGGTTCATGGGTCGGAGGTGGTGGGTATGAATTTTGAGCAGGTTGTGGAAACACAATGGTTTCCTCCGTAGGTTGTTCCAAGGGTTCAGGGATGGTGTTCGAGCAGGTAATAACTTGGTCCTGGTGTCGACGAACGACCTCTCCCCCCTTCAGTTGGCACTTGTAGGATACCGGGCCTGTTTTCTCAATGGTGGTAGCAGGGGTCCATTTTGGGGAACCCGGCGTGTATTGACGGACCATCACAGGTGACTCCAGCGGAATGTCAACCGCGCGAGACCCTGGGTGGTATCTTTTCTGAGCGTCCTGGCGTTGAGCAACTTTGGACGCGATTGCTTCTGACGGCCAAAGCAGATCAAGACGAGAGCGAACTTTCCTGCCTAACATCAGTTCGGCAGGCGTAACACCTGTTGTCGTGTGAGGTGTTAGCCGATAGTTGAACAGGAACCTGTCTAGTGCTAGGCGTAGGGGTTCCGTTGACTTCCGTATATTCTTCTTGAAAGTTTGTACCATGCGCTCTGCCAGTCCATTAGTTGAAGGGTGGTATGGTGCGCTTGTAATATGTCGCATACCACATGCCTTCACAAATTCTTGGAATTCAGCCGATGTGAAACACGTTGCGTTGTCTGAAACAATTGTTACTGGGAATCCAAATGTCGCAAAAGTGTGTTTCAGGCACAAGATCGTTTCGCTAGAGGTTGTAGTAGATGTGGGAAAAATTTCAACCCACTTAGAGTGTGCATCCACGATCACTAGATAGTATTTTCCATCCATTGGGCCCGCGTAGTCAATGTGTATGCGATGCCAAGGCTTCGCAGGCCATTCCCACGGATGGAGTTCAGCTTTCGTCGGTGCGGCTCGAGTGCTCAGGCACTCGCTGCATGACTTAGTTGTTTCTTCTAGATCTTTATCCAGAAGGGGCCACCACACGTAGCTGCGAGCTAACTCCTTCATCCTGGATGATCCAGCATGACCAGAGTGAAGTTCATCCACAATGGCTTGTCTGAGAGCTTGGGATACAATAATTCTTGCTCCCCAGAGCACACAGCCATTTTGTGTGGACAATTCGTCTCGCCTCCTAGTATACGGAGCGAGATCAGGGTCACCAATTACCATCGAAGGCCAGCCTACTTGGCAGTATTTGTACCCCTTTGAAAGTACTGGGTCCCTTAGGGTGCTGTCGCGGATGTGGGTGCTGGTGACTGGAGCTGACTCGAGGAAGTTTACTAAGGACGTCCATTCCGCAGGAATAGGTGTGGCTTCCTCGGGAGTTGTCAAGGGTAGACGACTGAGAGCATCAGCCGTACCCAACAGCACGCCAGACCGGTGACGCAAGGTGAACTTGTAGGACTGCAGTAGTAAAGCCCACCTTTGGATGCGCCCGGATGCCATCGGAGGAATGCTTCTACCCGGATCAAATAGTCCTAACAAAGGTTTGTGGTCCGTAACCACAGTGAAATCCTGTCCCCACAGGTAGCAATGAAATTTTCGAAGTGCGAACACCATAGCTAGGGCTTCTTTCTCAGTTTGAGAGTAGTTGCGTTCTGTTGCTGTTAGAGTTCGGGAGGCAAAATAGGCGGGGCGTTCAATCCCATCAATAAGGTGACACAGCACCGCTCCCACACCATACGCACTACTGTCAGCCACTACCACTATGGGTTTCTGAGGGTCAAAGTGGACTAGAGTCTGAGAGTCCAGGAGGGCTTGTTTAGATTTCTGGAAGGCTCTCTCCTGACTTGCATCCCATTTCCAAGGGGTTTTATCCCTCAGTAAGGTATTTAGGGGCTCCAGCATGGTTGCAGATGATTTTAGAAATTTCCTATAGAAATTTAACAGCCCCAGGTAGGCTCTCAGTTGAGTCACATTAGTAGGAGCTGGTGCATTCTGGATTGCTGCTACCTTCTCGGCAGTGGGGTGCAATCCGTCCTTGTCGATTTGGTATCCAAGGTAGGATACCTGTGGCACTCCAATTTGACATTTATCCATTTTCAGTTTTAGCCCTGCCTCCTTTAGTTTAGATAAGACTTGATAGAGACGCTTGTTGTGCTCTTTCTCATTAGTGGCACTCACCAGGACGTCATCCAGGTAGCAGAACACTCCTGGGAGGCCCTGCAATAGTCCTTCCATGGCACGCTGAAAGATTCCAGGTGCGGACGCAATTCCAAAGCTGAGACGGTTGTAGGCAAATAAACCTCTGTGGGTGTTTATTACCGTGAGTTCCTTGGAGTCTTCATCCAAGGGTAGTTGAGCGTATGCCTGAGACATATCTAGCTTGGAGTATATAACTCCTCCTGCTAACCCGCTAAATAGATCCTCCACTCGGGGTATGGGGTAGGTATCAAGCCTAGTGGCTCTGTTGACTGTGAGTTTGTAATCCCCACATATGCGGATGCTTTGATCAGCCTTGAGCACAGGGACGATCGCCGCCGCCCATCTTGAATACTGTACAGGGGTGAGGATACCTTCCTGCACCAGTCTATCAAGTTCAGCCTCCACCTTAGGTCTAAGTGTGTAAGGCACGTTCCTGGCCTTACAGAACTTTGGTGGTATGGCTGGATCCACTTCTATTTTGAATTTTCTTCCCTTAAAGCAACCTAGACCTGGTTGAAAAAGGTCGGGGAATTTATTTGCTAACTCTTCAGGGCAAGTGATCACTTTGTTGACATTATTGGAAACTATAGCTAGCCCAAGGAAATCAGTCAGGTCCCTACCCAGCAAGGCTGGCCCCTCCCTGTCTACAACCACAATAGTTGCTAGCTGAGGAACCATACCACTAGATTCACGCTGGATGTTAGCCCTAATCTCCCCACAAACTACCAGCTCAGCTCCCCCATAAGTCCTAAGCTTAACATCAGAAGGTCTCAGCTCGGGTCTTGACTTAGCTGGAATTTTAGAGTAGGTGGCCATTGAAAGGATAGACCTGGCAGCACCTGTATCTACCTCCATCTCTAATGGCACACCATTTAGTAACAATTTTATTTTGATTGGGGGTTTCATTTCCTCGGCTAAAGCAAAAATGTCCCCATAACATTCTGGATTGGGGGCTGGGTAGTCTGCACTGGTTCCATTGCTAGTTCCATTAGGGTTAGGGTGGTTTTCCCTCCCCCTTTTCTCATGCATAGCATGCACAAAATTATTTTTGTTGCCTTTATCAGATTTCTTAATTGTCAATTTAAAACAACATTTCTTAAGATGGCCTTTTTGGCCACAACCATGACAAACACTGTCTTTATAGGGGCAATCTCTACGCCAGTGCAGATTACCACAGCTGCTGCATGCTGATTTGGGGTTAGCTTGAGTCTGAGTTTTGCCCTGAGGCTTAATAGCAGTTTGCTTAACTCTGCTCTGGCCTACATTTAGAATTGAATTTGGTTGCCTCAACCCCACTGTTTCTCTCAGTGTGGTTTCTTTAGCAGTAGCTAGATCCATGGCCTTTTGCCATGTCAGGCCAGCCTCATTTAGCAAGCAATTTTGAATTTCATTACTGGACACACCCAAAATGAAACGATCCATCCCTCTTCTAGCACTTCCTGTTTGAAATTACAGGTATTAGAAAGTGCTTTCAAGCTAGCCACAAAATCCGCAATGCTTTCCCCTTGTCTCTGGTTCCGCTTATGAAACCTAAACCTCTCAAAGATTTGATTTCTTGTTGGCTTAAAATGCCGTCTCAACGCTTCCACAATCTCGTCATAAGTAGCATCAAGTACTTTTTTAGGAGACACGAGGTCTCTAATGAGCCTAGCAATTTTAGGACCCACTAGTGAAATTAAGGTGGGGGCTTTTTTATTTTCCTCTATTTTGTTTATTAAAAAATAGCAGTGTAATCTAGTTTCATAGTCTCCAAATTCCTCCTCTACAGGATTAAATTCTCCTACTGAACCTATCAATGGCATATTGAATTTTTAGTAAGTCAAAAACACACTGTAAAAAAAAAAATTTTTCACAGCACAAATAGTACAATCCCTTGCTCAATTCTGAGATTCTTCACTAGTCTAGCCAGTCTAGCAACACCAGTGAGCAGCACAACAACAATAAAAAAATTATTAGGCAATTTTTATGTTCCCTCACTAGTCCGTAGTCACTACCACTTAGTCACTTCCAGCAGTTCTACCAAATCCTCGTCGCCAATATCACAACCTACACTATAGCACAGTATAGGTTTCACATAGACATAGACACAACATAGTAATAGACATCAAGTTAGGTAAAATAGTTTACTCACCTCTTGGATACCTTACAACATAACTAGATACTCAGATACCAGAATGTGGTTAGCGAGAGCAGAGCGGAGATAGAAAGGAATATATAGAATAGGGTAGCATAGAATTAGTACATTAGTTTAGAAATTAAGAAGTTAGATACCAACCACAGTAGGTAATATTATTTACACACTCGGTCAACATTTACTTGTTGTCGAGCCCGAGTTCACTTGTAGACTGACTGCGAGTGTTGCTGTCTCGAGCGTTGCCAACTATTGGTCTCTCTAACTAGAACTTACACTACTCGCTATATTACAGTCTACCATGCCCATGACCTCGGACGGCTAATTGCTTTAGCCTGGGCTGCACGTTTTTTTTGCGGTGCTTAACCTCACCGACCTCAAAAACCCCCGTGCCACAGGCGCCCGACAACTGGAACAACTTTGTCTCGACGAACAACTTGTTTCGAAAGCCCAAGGTGAGTTTTTCTTTATAAATGCCTGCTTTGTTTGTATTTTTTGTATTAAACATTCTAATGCAGTTGAGCATCTTATCTGGCCACCACCATCCCCAGACCGTAACTTCATTGAGCATTTATGGTCGGTTTTGGAGATTCAAATAAGAAATCGATTTTGCCCTAATCTTCTCTAAAAGACCTGAAGAGTGTTTCAACTGAAGAATGGGCTGAAATTCTTTTGGAAACAATTCACAGTTTGTGTGAATCAATGTCTCTAAGAATTAAGGTTATAATTGCCTTGAAAAGTAGACCTACACCATATTAAAACATGTTTTGTTTATTTTCCAAGGTGTTTCTATTATTTTGCTCAACTCTTGCGTATACATATGTATATATAAGGTGTTTCAGAACATCCCTATATGATGTAGATAGAAAATTAAATTAACTGGAGCAACTTTCACCTAAAGAAACAAATTAGAATTTCCGATTGAATTTGGACCACAGCAACTGAGTATGCTAGTAGCAACATCAACTATGTTAAGGTGGTGCAAATAAGTTTTTCTTATTGCTGGTTGTCAGGCTATTGTCGAAGATGCCGACTTGTGCCTATATAATTTAACAGGAGGGAAAATAATTCTCCGCGCATAACTAAACTCTCGTATCACAGATACTTGAGAAGCACATATCCGTCTCAGATTTGAAAATTTCAACAGCTTGATTTTTATATCGTTTCAAATTTCGCAGCTCGAATTTCATTTCAGCTCTAACTTTCGACGCCTGCATTACTAGCGTGAAAAGCTCCATAGCCAGAATACGTTCGGCTCTAAAACTTCAAAGCTTGATTAGCTCGCAGGTTGAATTCATTTTTGGCTCAAATTTTCGACGCTTGAAAAACAGTTTGATCACATCTCAAAAACTCTACTAAAGAAAAACTACGAGAACTGCTGAAAAATAATTCGCCTCCTGAAAAACCTGTGGGCAATTCCCAACTAAATAAATTAAGTTGGAAAAACCTGCCTTTCTATTATCCCTGAAAAATCAGGAAGATTCTCCGGAATAAAAGCCTTGGAACTTACGGCCCTCAGAACCCTAAAATAGGGAAACTATTATCGCTGGCTCCCAAGAAGGACCAGCCAAAAAAAAAAAGAGATTAAATAATCTATAACTGGCACCCAACGCGGATTCGCCAAAACAACTATCTAACTTTTGGCGCCCAAGAGGATACAGCCAAACGGAATATTTAACACTGGTCAATCATGTTCAAAGAGACTTAGTACTGGATAGCAGCATAAAGGGAATTGAAGCATACGAATCAATTTTACACTAAATAAGATATATTTTCCTCAAATCATAGAATAAAATTAACGGTGAAATTTTGTAATTTGTAGTGTTGCTATATATATATTTCGTCACATATTTTTATTCTTAGAAACTTTACTAATTAAATAACTTAATGCGAGATTAGATGTCCGCATATTAACATTTTTCTTCATAGGCAAATCTTGCTAGTTTTGCTATAAATTCTCCCTAAAAAAACTCCATAGATGCTGATCTTTGTCATAAAATTTTTTTCGAAACACCGAGCAACGAACCGGCAGCACGAACTGTTTTGCGTGTGACTAACTTTTGCGTATGACACACAAGTTAGACCTAGAGTCAAAACAGAACATGCTATAAAATATTTTGTCACACATCTGTACCATAAATGAAAAATAGCATCAGACATCTTTCAGGGAAATAAAAAAAACTAGGGTAGTAACGTTGAAAACATCCTTAAAACAGCAACAAAAAATTATATATATTCATGAATTTATAAAATTGAAACCTGTTCCAACATTATTTGATTCGTTTAAAACTATTTTTGTAAATTTTTATTAAAGTAAGTAAATTGTAGCGGTGCGTGCTCGTGATGCAAGTACTCGTACTTTGGTACTCACTGAATGTTATTAGTTTTGATTTTTTTTAGTTTTTCAAATTTCTTTTTGTCTATAATATTTTTCGTCATTTCACTAATAATGATGTTATTTGTGCATGCATTTGAACATTAGGGAATATATTAGGGTAAGATTTTATTTACGTTTTGCTGGCCCTCAGTCAGGTGATCGATCCTGTCAGCTGAGTTTGTTAGGGCAATCTGTTCAAGTTTAGACTACCAGAGAAGCTTTAATTCATATTAGGTAAGTTCGCTTTATTTCTTTGCCAATGTAGCAAAAATAATTTAATTTTAGGGACGAGTATGTAGCAGTTTTTCTAATAATTGAGGTGTGATCCACCTCAAGTTTGGTTTCTACAATTCTTCATTATTTAAACCCTTAGATTTCGAAGCAGCTCAGGTTGTGTAGTCAACGTTTTATTCACCATTTATTCTACTTCAGGTTCTTCTTTCAAGAATTTTCATAAAAAATTTGGTCAATATTGAATATAATGTTGTCAACAAATTTCATAATTTCGTAGGTACAGATGGAAAATATAGTCGACTTTAAGACGTTTTACAGGAATGACAATGTGCCCGGAAATGCTTATTTTTGGAGATATTTAACTTTGAAGTTATAGGAACGTCATTTATAAAATTGAACAAACGGAGAGGTAAATAAGCAGAAATCCGGTTCTGACGTAACGATAGGTAAGGTTAGGTTTGGTAAAGTTAATTTAGTTAAGTATCCTAACCTTAGTAAGCCTAAAATATCTTGATTTAACTCAACCATACCGAGGCCGATGACTCCCGCCAAAAAACTTGGCATGGTCCGCGTCCGCAAAACGCCGGAAGAGCCATGTCGAAACTGCCGTTAATGCTATTCTTACCTGGCGTTATTTATCCTATATCTCCTAAACTAAGCATTTCCGGGCACATTGTCATTACTGTAAAACGTCTTTAAATCGACCATATTACCTACCTATACCTACGAAATTATGAAATTCGTTGACAACATTATATTCAATATTGACCAAAAATTTACCTAAAGATTGAAATCTTGTGAATATCTTACCTAGAATTTGTCTCACGACATTGCGCATCACATTCCAAAGCACCTACTACATGAGCACTACCTGCTACATCACATTGTGGCATTCGTGAGCAACAGCTGCTATGTGGGCACAAGTTTCTACGGTCAATGTGAAGTTTAAGGGTACCATCCAAGACCCTTGCCAGGCTCCTGTTGCTCCAATGAGCATTTTTCATGTATTTGTTGAAAAAGGACCTTTAGGTGATGGACTATTCGATCCTAAAATTTTATGGTGCCACGGACACTTGATCCGCCACCCCTAGGGGGAGGTAAAGGGACAAAAAGCTTCAATTTTTGACCTCATTTTGACCCCATATAAAAAGAAAAGGTCAATGTATATTTTACCTTCACCAGGGAAATTAAAGATGTCGTTGCTGATAATCTCTAAATGAGCACATTTAAAAACCTTTTACAAGAATGACGTTATGCTCGCTGATGCATTATTTTCGAATTATTTAACTTTGAAGTTGGCGCGCGCGCGCCTCCCATTACAAACGTAATGAGGTTGGGTCGTGAGGGGTAGCCACAGTTCTTTTAGTGGGCAGTTCATTCAGGGCAGTTCAACTGATCACTTCTTTCACTCGAATATATAACTTTGTGCGCAACAAACGTTTTCAAGCTAATTTTATCGTCGTCATAATATTGCTTAACACACTCAAACAGGGTCGGACAACAACCGCCGCACACACCTTTTACGATGCCAGCCATCTTCCAACTGACGTTTCTCTGTGCAACTTTAACAGTATGACAGTGAAATATGTAGAAAAAATGAAAATGAGGGGGTTAGAACATTTATTACTCATCTTCACTAGAAGAACTGTGGCTAACCCTTACGACCCAACCTCTTGACGTTTGTAATAGGCGGGTTAACAACCCTTGTTAACTAAATTACGGTGCCGGCGCGCGCGCGCCGACGCCAACTTCAAAGTTCAATTATTCAAAAATAATGCATCAGCGAGCATAATGTCATTGTTGTAAAAGGTTTTTAAATGTGCTCATTTAGTGATTATCAGCAACGACATCTTTAATTTCCCTGCCAAAGGTAAAATAAACATTGACCAAAGCAAACAAAATGGGAAAAGGATAATTTTACAACATACTTTTGTTAGAAATGTTTCAAGGATTATAAAACTTTCTTTGGTTTTGTTCTAGCATCAAAACTCAATGAGTTGATACATCTTGAAATATACATATAAATGAACTCAAAAACCAGTATGTTCAATTTTTTGCTAAAACTAAGGCCTGAATAAAAAAAAATGAATAGAAGAAATTGTGTTTCTTTTCAAAAGTTACATATTATAGTCAAATTTGATAAGAATCAGACTAAAAATTACAAATTTCATAATGTTTTTAGTGAAATAAAAAAAATATTTCTTTGGAAATCACAATTCACGATGTTATTATGAAGTTATGCATGGAAATTATCAAAATAAAATTAAAACTGCATTCATTTACATAAATTGTCCATTATGTTACACTTCAACAAAAAATTTGTTTTTGCCTTGTACCCAAAACATATTACTTCCAACATTCAAATTGTATCAACTCATTGAGTTTTGATGTTAGAACAAAACCAAAGACAGTTTTGGAATCCTTGAAACATTTCTAACAAAGTTAAAATTGAATTCTCCCTAATTTTAGAAAACAAAAATTGTTATATGGCTCCAATCCCAAATATAATTGTTTGTGATGTTATAAGGTATTGCTTATCACAGAATTTTTTTTCAAAATGTTGAAATTTTAAATTATAACTTTTTTAGAAGTGCTTCAAGGATTCTAAAACTGTCTTTGGTTTTGTTCTAGCATCAAAATTCAATGAGTTGATACGTCTTGAAATATACCTAAAAATGTATCAAAAAAACTAATTTTTGTAAAAAAAATAAGGCCTATATCGAAAAAATGACACAAGTAAAAATGGTTTACTTTAAAAAAATTCATATACTGGCCAATTTTCAAGCAAATCGGACGAAATAGATCAAAATCCCTGACGGTATCCTTAATGCAATCACGGAAAAGAATAATTTTATTCTAAAGAATCACTAAAGGAACCTATTTAAGAACGTTTTACATCAATGACATTCTGCTCGCTGATGCGTTAATTTTGAATTATTAAACTTTGAAGTTGGCTTTCGCGCGCCAAGGAAGCGAGCGGGCCAAGCGGCATTTAATTAATGACGGAAGCTAACCCCCTATTACAAACGTAAAGAGGTTGGGTCGTGAGCGGGAGCCATAGTTCTTCTAATGAAAATTATAGATAAAGGTTTCTAGTGACGTTCGTTTAAATCATCTCCAATGGCGGCCACCCGGTACCCAAGATGGCGGCCGCCATCTTGGAGCTGATTTCAACACAATTGTTGACGTCACCCTAATGGGTGGGTTTGAACCTTTATTTATAATTTTCACTAGAAGAACTGTGGCTCTCCCTCACGACCCAACCTCTTTACGTTTGTAATATGTATGAGATTCTGTTATTAATTAAATTCTGCTTGGCGCGTTTGCTTCTTTTTGCGCGTGAAAGCCAACTTAAAAGTTTAATAATTGAAAAAAACACATCAGCGAGCAGAATGTCATTCGTGTAAAATGTTCTGAAATGTGTTCCTTTAGTGAATCCTGGGATCGGAATTATTAATTTCCGTGATTGCATTAAACTTCACATTAACCGTTTCTAGATAAAAAGATATGGTAACTTCTAATGCCATTTCTATCTTGAAACAAGTTTTTACGGTTAATGTGAAGGAGAGGAGAATAATCAATTTTCCACTTTTCGGTGCCTAAACATAGTTAATTAGATCTAAATGAACAACTTGGCGGTAAATCTGAAGGATCTGAAGGTCATCGATTTCTCACTTTTTGGTGCGTAATCATATTTGATTAAATCAAAGTAAACAAGTTTTCTTCTATGCACTTTCCGTCTGAAATGATTATAGTACGAGTTATAGCAGTAGGTCAAGTTTTGTCTTTGATGACGACGAATGCGCTCGAATAAACAGCTACTCATTGATTTTTTAATTTTTGTTGCTTGAATCATATTAATAACATCGAAATAAACAAATTTTCTTCTATACACTTTTTTCGTCAAATGAGTATTTATCGAGGTATAGCGGTAGGTTTAGTTTCGTCTTTGATGATGAGCGTGTCAAAAGCGAGACTCTGCCATTTTGTGCGATCGATGAATTTCTTTCCGCTTCAAACACTGGAGTTGCGGTGTCATTTACCGCTATAACTAATAAAATAATCATTTCAGACGGAAAGTGTATAGAAAAAAATTTGTTTATTTTGATTAAATTAACTATATTTAGGTGTTGAAATTTACAGAATCCATATCCTTCAGATTTACCAACTTTTCTTCTATGCACTTTTTTGGGGAAATGAGTATTTAACGAGTTATAGCAATAAATTACAAACCGCAACTTCAGTGTTTAAAGCGGGAAGAAATTGTTCCGAGGGGAAGACTACAATGGACTCTACCTTCCGACGCGCTCAAATGATCGAGCGCATTCCAGCCATCAAAGACGAAAATTAACATACCGCTATAACCCGTTATTTTTAGGTGATAACCTTTATTGTGTTATTAACTAAAAGATCCCAGAAGTGGGTTCAGGCTCCGTGGGGTTGGCTAATAATAAATTATAAAGTACCCTAACATACTCTAAAAGCTCAAGCGGGCAACGGTTTCTGCTGTTTGAATGACTGGAACTGCTATGGAACATGAAACTAAACATACCGCTATAAATCGTTAAATGCCGCCAAACCTCGGTTCTCGAACATAATTTGTTCCAAAAGCCTGTTCCAAAATTGAATTGTTCGAGAACCAAATCATATTTTCCCATTACAATTAATGTAAAAGAGATTAATTTGTTTTCAAGTACCAGATGAATACCTACGTATATAGATAAGCAATAACTGTTTAACTTCCTCGATGATTTGTGGTCTTTGTTTAGTAATAACAGTTACTCCCTTTGCAACATCAGCTGCCTTGATTACTTCTTTATTCTTTAAAATTGCTGATATTGTAGACTATGCCATACTGAACTGTGTTGAAAGATCAGATAAACGCACGCCACTTACATATTTTGCAATGATTTCTTGTTTCACTTCTAATGTTCTTTTCACAACTTTCCATTTTCCTTTATCACTATCAACTTTAGCTTTCTTCGGAGCCATGACTGAGGGCTAATCAAGAAAAGATAATGAGAAGAAGAGAAGTGCAGAACAAATGTTTACAGCACAGTGGTCGGTGCAAGACGGTTTGTTTACTAACAACCGGTCTCACAGCCACGCGTCATTGTTGTTCATGAACCAAAATTTTGTTCAAATACGGAGGCAGTTGACTCTCAAAATATCTGTTCGAAAACCGAATTGTTCGAACTCCGAGATGTTTGAGAACCGAGGTTTGACTGTACTTGTTTCCCCCAAAAAGTGCATAGAAGAAAAATTGTTTATTTAGATCTAATTAACTATGATTAGGCAGCAAAAATTGGAAAATAGTTTATTGTCCTCTCCTTCACAAATACTGATTTTACATTACTATGTGTACTGAATTTGAAAGCAAACTGAGTTTTTGATGCTAGTTTCTTCATTGCAATGATAGACAATGACTTTTTTCTGTGAAAATAACCCTTTCTGATTTTTTTCGAGATTGCATAATTTGAGATTGGGATATTTCAATCATAGGCTCTACCAAGAATTGAAATAAACTTTTATCATTACAGGGTTGCCACATCCTTGCAAAATCCTTGAATTGTCCTTGAATAAATGAAAATGTCCTTGTAAAATGAAATGTCCTTGCCATGTCCTTGTAGAAATCAATTTCTGTCCTTGCCACGTCCTTGTGAAATTTCACGTGTGTCCTTGTTTATTAATTCTGTTTTCTGTGAAAACACATGATTAATTTATTAGCTAGGTATATTTGACCAATTCTGTGCAGGGAATGAGAAATTCACTCTTGTTTGGGGATAAAGTAATAGCATTCCACCCCCATCCCAGCTATTTTCTTTCTTAAGTTCTGTTATGTAGTGTTGATTTTATTCGCAGTGACTTTAGTGGTAATGCTTTAAGTCTTTTTTATTTTTGTCCTCAAGTCATATTTGAAATGAATTATTCTGCTATGAAAATGAATTTTCTATATCTGTTGAAGTATAATTTAAAATAACTTTGGAATCATACAAATCTAATGTTCTTTTTTTTTGCAAATATTTTTGAATGAATTTATTTGGGACTCTCAATCCTAGATTAAGAATATTTTCAGTTACTCCTAATAGGCCATGGGACCCATCAAGAGAGAGAGCCGGTTCAATGAAGACTGGCTTCGGAAAACCGAATTGAAACCATGGCTTGCAAGGCACAAAACCTCTGTTTTGCATGCTTTCTGCACTGACTGTAAAGTTGACATTCATTTAGGTAGTATAAGGCTAGGTGCTGAACAAAGCCATGCAAAACGTAAGAAGCACTTGGCTCGTCTAACTCCACATTGTGAATCAATCAAAGGATGGTTTCAACCTACAAAATCAACAGCACAATCAACTCACTCAGAACCATCACCTTCAGTGCCATCAACTTCACAGCCTGATTCTGCAAAAACACCATCTTCCTTAAACACTAATCCAGTTTTGGCCAATTGTAACGTTTCAATTTCAACATAAATCCAATCTACTCTTTCTTCATTTGTTAACCAAGAAGATTTGTTGAAATCAGAAATTATGTGGGCATTGCATAATACAATGTCTCATTACTCACATTCTTCCAGTCAATCAGCTAATTAACTTTTCAAGCATATGTTCCCAGACTCTGAAATTACTAAAAGATTCACATCTGGTAGAAACAAACTGTCATATCTAAAAACATTTGGTCTAGCCCATACTTCTCTGATGAATTGTCAGCTAAGTTGAACGATTCGTCAAACTTTGTTCTTCTTTTTGATGAATCTTTTAATCGCGTCACAAAAGATGAGCAGATTGATGTCCACGTTCGTTTTTGGGATTCAGAAAAACAATGCGTTGAAACACGGTGTAATGGTACGTCACCTACTATGATATTTTTTATGAGGGAAAGTTCGCTAGGGTACTTAGTACAAGGATAATAATGATGGCCTCCCAACTCCCCTTATAGCCATCCCATGCCTCCAATGATTTTGCTAGGTTAATTATTTATTAAACTTTATTTCAAAATCATAACAGGAGGTTTAAAAACAAAATAGATTAAAATAAGGGATCGTAAGTAACAAGCCACAGTCCACACAACCGGGGTACGGGTACAAGCTCTCGGAGCTCTCTGAAAACAATTAACCTTACTATACTAATCTAATCACTCAATAACACAATTTATACAACAAAGATCGACCACAGTTGGCTAGAACAACTTATAACAAACGTATACAACAGGCATGTTTGAAAACCATTTTTATTACAATATACCACTTAAGTTTCATATATCATTTAAAATTTCACCTTTCCACAATCCACTCACCATGAAATGAAAACGCCGACGCAATTTAACCTTTTACAATACACTGAGCTTGATACATGGCCTGCTCAACCTGCAAAACACGGAGCACAAGTGATGGAGGGCACTCAATAAATAATTTACTACGAGCTGCTCGATTCAGCAGTCACCAAGGAAAACTCAAGTGTGACGCATTGAAAGCTGCACAGAACTGACTTGGAGCTGGGGGAGCGTCAATTCCCCTATGAGCTAACCTCATTTCCAGCAGCTAGGTTTTGACGTCCTTTTACATATCCCCCCTCCAGTGCACTCCATCACATGCCCAATGCTTTACCACTACAACCAACCAATCAAATAAAGTTCTCTCCAATGAAAAGTGCAGGCTAAGAACTATTTTTGTTTATATTCAATAGGTACATTCATCACATGCGGTAAATCAGGAGCAACTCCTTGTGATCTTGTTCTCCGTGTAAGAGTGCTAGAATTAAATGCTACAGCACCTGGAGCAGAAGTAAAAACGCTATCACTACTCATTTCACAATTATTAACATCACTCTCAATGACCCTATCCGCATCATCAGCATAGGGAGCTGACCGCTGGGTTGAAAATGACGATTCAGCCGACTTCAGAGCAGGAAGAAATCCAGAAAACGAAAGATCCTCTGATGCAAGATGTCCTCGGATACCCTCCGCAACCTTGTCAAGAGCTCCATTCAAAATGTCAATAATGTAGTTCTTCACAAACTCAGCTATCTGCAAGTAAATCTTTTCTCTTGGTCCAGACTCAGGCTGTTGCGTCCTGTCAGCACACGATACAGAGGACATGTCCCAGGTCTTGCCCTGAACAGGCAAAACAACCCAAGAGGGTAACCCTGGGGACTGACGGTCACTTGAGCCAATTTCATGGCACGCATTGTTGGATGGCTTACTCTTATTCACTGGAGCACCCATGTCAAAGTATGGGACCACATAATTCAGCTGTTCAGTTCCGGTTCCTTCATACTTAGCAGATTTTAGCTCACAAGATGGGGACTCATCCATGGTCATCGACCGTATTTCAGTAGCCGGAAGAAATCCCGAGAAACTGGACAGTGATGATATTTCAGAACTAGTCGAGCTGCCGTCAGAATCACTGTCAAACAGAGACCCAACAGATGAAGTTTCCCATTGTGTTGCAGTAACAGGGCATTCCTCATTTGGCACATCCTGTTGAAGATAAGGAGGGGCTTCCTTCCACAATGCAAGTTGGCTAAGATGAGCAGGAATTACTTCATCACTCACCCTCTTGATTTTATAAGTGACACGATTCTCGTTCACCACTAAAATCTCGTAAGGCCCATCAAACCGTGGCTGAAACTTATTAGCAACACAGTGATTAGTTCTAACAGCCTTTTTTTGCACCAAATCACCAACTTTGAAGGGCTTAAAACTTGGATGGCCAGCAGACCAGAACAGTGTCTCTTCCGACACCAAAGGCGTATCCACCACCCTATGTTCCTTGGTCAACAGATATTCAGCAGGTGACATGTCAAGGGCCGAATGAAGTGAATTATTGTAAATCACAACACCTCTTGCAAGTTCCTCATCCCACAGGGCTGAAGTTGACATATTCCGTAGAATCCCAAGCAAGGTACGATTTGCTCTTTCCACACACCCATTACTGGCAGGTTGGTACGGAGTTGTGGTTATATGCTTGATTCCAAAGGACTCCAATTTCTTGGTAAATAAGATACTCCGAAACTCTGGTCCATTATCTGACAAAATCCTGTCAGGTCTCCTTAGGAACGAAGGCAGCATCCGATGAAAGAAAGCTTCATTTACTGAGGAGGCAGTTTTACTCCTCAAGGGCACAACACTTAACCACTTCGAAAAATGGTCAATGGCAACCAGGCATGCCACATTTCCCTGACTAGTTCTCGGCAGCTGGAGCAAATCCACTGCAACCAAATCAAAAGGATGGAGGACTTGCAACTTCAACGTTGGTGGTCTTGTCCGTTGCGCTGACACTTTATAACGCTGGCACTGAGGACACGAAGCACACACGTCCCCCACTACACGATTTAAGCGCGGATGCCACACCCTCTGCTTCATTAAGGCCAAGAGTTTAGTCCTGCCGATATGCGCCATGCTATCGTGCGTTGCTGTAACAAGCCCAATGAGAGAACCTAGTGGAACAACACAAACAGGAAGTTCCCCTCTATACACCAGGATGTTATTCCTAATGCTTATTGCATCCGAGTACCTGCGAAATTCTGCCAATTTCTGAGGCCAATCATTTACAGGAGTTTTCTCAACCAAGACTCTTCTTAGTTCCTTTATCTCACGGTCAGTCTGAACTGCCTCAATCCATCTTGGATTCCTTTTGGCCATAAAAGGAAATGGCTCATTGCTGTGCTCCAAGCTAGCGATACTGGCGGCGTCATCCAGGTGTACTGTAAGAATCACTGGTATTTTGTTCAGCGTCGTCACCGTGCAGAACTTAGCCGACCTTCCGGCTCCAGATACTTGATGTAGCCGACCAGCAGCAAAATCAACAGCCAACCGATTACGCTCCAAAAAGTCTGCACCAAGCAAGAAACAATGAGGAATAAGACTGTCATCCACGACAGCAAATCGCTGTGACTTTATCTCTAAATCATCAATTGCAACTGTCAAATGCACGATTCCAATCACATAACTACGGTCGCAGGTATATCCTTCAATTCTTCTCAACCCTTCTGGTATTTCCAAGGGAACCCGACAACGTTGGAAAATGGAATAACGCACAAGACTCACATCTGCACCTGTGTCAATAATAGCGCAGAGAGCATCTCCAGCTATTTGGAGCTTCACTCGCGGATGTTCAGAATTCTCACACTCAGAACACTCGGTGGCAGAAACGTAGTTGGAAATAGGCCCCGAGGAATCCACAACAGTTTCATTTTTCTGATGACGGTCTAGAGAGCGACCACAAGTAGGCTGCCACATATATTCTTCAGGGCACCTGAATCCGCACGTTGCTCGTAGAGGGTTGAAGTGTATACCAGCCAGACATTGTAGGTATATTACTCCGCGACAATTTTCCCTCCCTAGGTCAGCATGTCGGTACACAACCGGTTGATCGTTCCAAAAATACACAAGTACCACAACACGATACAGAAAACTGAATGCTATCAGAATTTCCATGCATGGAAACTGCCCAGCATGTCTCATCAGCTTTAGTTTTTGGCGAACACCTCCAGTCAACTTGGTATAGCCATAGTCATGAGGATGTCTCAACAACTCATCAACCAATTGCCGGCGTAAATCCTGATGCGATGCTGGCAAGGCAGCATTGGTGTTATGAGCCAAGGCTGTGAGCAAGCTCACAAACAGAGAGTTGCCCCCACCAGCCGTAGGAGACCCATCAATCACCAACCCTTTGGGTAAACACCGCTCCTCAGGAACACCCGGTTGTTGTCTCACAGGAAGCCTCGACAATCCATCAACGATAACATTGTTCTCACCAGGCACATATTCGATGATGAAACTAAAATCACTCAAATCCTCCAGAGTACGGGCCAACCGACTATCGACCAGCTTCATATTGTGCAAATATACTAGGGGTTGATGATCTGTCCGGATAATGAATTCCACTCCATAGAGAAAAGCTTTCAAGGACTTGACTGCCCATCGCAGCGCGGACAGTTCCCGCTCGAGGGTCGAATATCTCTGTTCAGCAGCATTATAGCTCATTGATGCAAATGCAATGGGAATTTCACAACCATCTTGAACCTGTGATAGGCAGGCTCCTGCACCCACTCCAGAAGCATCCACAGACAGAACCAACTTTGCCGCTGAATCAGAATAATCCGGATAGGCTAGCTCAATTTCTTGCTGCATAGCTGCCTTCAAATCTTCAAAAGCCTTCACTCGTTCCTCTGTCCAGTCAATGATTGCATTTTTCCTTCCCCCAGTCAAGCTGGACAAACACTTTTGGATGGAGGAACAGTTCGGGATAAATTTCCGCTGGAAGTTGATCAAGCCGAGGAACTCTTGCAATTGACCCAACTTTTCTGGGCGCGGGAACTGCCGTACTTTCTCAATATATGCTGGAGACTTCCGCAATCCGGTGCCACTTATTATGTGTCCCAGGAACTCAACAGAAGAATGCACTCAATTACACTTACTAGCCTTAATCTTAATACCATGTTGCGCTAATGTTTTGAGTACTTCTCCAAGCAGAGAAAGATGGCGTTCCAAGGTTTCTTCCATTATTAAAATGTCATCAATATATATAACCACTTTTGACCAGGGAAACTCACGCAGCACTGCCTGCATCTCTCGCTGAAAAGAAGCTGGTGCGTTCTTCAGTCCAAAGCTTAATCGCTTGAAATGCCAATGGGAGTGAGGTGTCAAAAATGCCGTGTAGTTCCTTGAGTCTGGATGTATAGGGACCTGGTAATATCCCCGCACCAAATCAAGCGTGGTGAAGAACTTATTCCCCTTGAGGCTGTACACCGCATCCACCAAGTTAGGGAGAGGATACCGATCAGGTTTCGTGACCTTGTTCAGTCACCTGTAGTCGACACACAGACGAAGCGTACCATCCTTTTTCCTGATGGGCACCACCGGTGAAGACCATTCTGACATGCTAGGCTCAATTACATCTAACCGATGCAATTCCTTACAGTGATCCTCAATTTCTCGGGCAATAGGCTCTGGAAATCTCCTGGGTCGCTGATAGATGGGTGTTTCATCATACAATTTTATTTCATGGGCGCTAACAGCTGCCAATCCAATTTCCTCATGGCCATCACTTAAAACGGAAAGCACTAACTTGAAAACGTCAATCACCTTCTGACGAGCAGACGCATCGAGGTGTGCCAGGTCAACCATGGTTTCAACTTGGTTCACCTGAGAGACCGCAGCTTGCTCATCAATCTCCACCTCAGCCACCGATGAGACCCGTCCCAGATGGCATCCTTTCTTTACGGTCACCTTTTTAGGTCCATAATTGGCTACAAGTACATGCATCAAGTTAGGCTCTAACAATCCACTCATTGTAGATACTGCTGCAGAATGTTGCGTCTGCTCCACCAAAAGAAGGGAAGCCAAATTCACTGAAGACATGGCATCAGCAGGAGCATCAAGAGAAACCGGCACACTTTGCAACTCACCCGGAGAAACATCAACTGAAGAGGTAGCAACACAGCGTACTCCTCGCACTGAGGTTGACAGATTTCCCTCTTGATCTACATGGAAGTCCACAGCTGAACCTCCAGGAAAGTATTTAGTAATTCTCCGCTGCAACACACAAACTTCCAAACGATTTGTTGTCAAAAAATTGGTGCCCAGCAGGATCCCACAACTTGTCTGAACTTCAGAGGGTACCACAACAAATGCCACCATCACCTTCACATGCTTCAGGCTGACTTCAAGCGTAACACATCCAAGAGATGGCACTGAGGTACTACTACCAATTCCCTTGATCAGGAACTTTTTAGTACAATCTATAATAGACTGAGGAGGAAGCAACCGTTCACTGATAAGGCTTCTTTCCGCTCCCGAGTCAATAAGAGCAAGCTCCCACTTATCGCCCAGTTGTACCTTGATGTGCAGCAGTGGTACCGGCAAGGCTTGAGAAAGATTAATAACCGTTGTGAACCAAACAGGCTCAACCGGATCCATGACAACTGGAACAGGAGAGTTTTCAAAAGGTAGACGTCTCCCATCAAGTTTGCCATCCTCCTCCACCTCAGAATAGGTATCTGATGGATTATCACTACCAATGGACTCCCGGATCACATCGTCCCCAGCTGAGTCGTGTTCATCTATTGGCCGACAACCTGCACCTGTCAGAAAACTGACACTCTCCTCGTCTGCAGAGGACTCGGAACATCTCCCCACCAACTGCACTGAGGACGTCTCATCCTCCTGACCCACTGGTGGGTTGTGAACTTCGGCGGTAACCATGATTGTTTTTAATTGAGGCTGCTCCACCAATTCCGGACCATCGCCTCCATGCCCAGATGGTTCTAGTTTAACGCTGGCGATGAGCTTTTTCTAGAAGGACACTTCACTCCCAGATGCGGGCCGCCACAATTAGGACACTTGGGCGCGCTTCCCCTGGCCCTTTTCTTATATTTTGGACAAGCTCGTCTGTGGTGATTCGGACTACCACAAATCAAGCACGCTCCATTCTTAAGCCAACAGTCATTGACTGAATGGCGAGACTTACCACACCAGTCACAAAACTGCATGTCTCCTCTGTTAACAGTTACTGCACGCATTAGCCGATTGGGAGACGGTTCCATCCTTTTCCTGAACTCTTCAGGGCACGGATGAGGATCACCTCTACCTTCATATTGGTCACTCCTTTCTCGCCTTTCCACTCCCTCCTCATAACGAGTTAGGGACTCGTCTCGCAACCTAAAAGGTGGGCGTCTGTCCGATTCCCTGGGAACAGCTCCATATCCGATCCACAAATCTTCTTCCTCTTGGACATTGCGTGGGGCCTCATGCTTGAATCTCCGATCCCGAATTGCCTTATCTTCTTTTTCTGCCACGTTCAACACATCACCCCAAGTCAGCTTCCTGCCTAACCCCATCATCTCCTTTATCTCCTGCTTTTGGCGCATCTTTTCATTGAATGCCGCCGGGGTTGCATGGTAGAAGGTTTCCATCATCTTTTTTACACATTCCTGCTCATTATGAGGATAGGCTTTGCGGGCGATTTCTTGTATTCTCATGGCAAAAAGTTTATAGGATTCACCAATGCCAAACTTCATGGCTTTCAATTCGTTTTTCCATCGTCGTGACCCGTGCACTTTCCGAGTTTGATACCACTCTAGAAGTTTATCCTTCAACACCGGGTAACGCTTATCACACCCTCTAAAGGCATGGTAAGCATCCAAAGCCTCGCCCAGAAGAAAACGTCCAAGTTCCATGGCACACTCTCGTTCTCCCCCGCGGTATTTTGCCTTTAAGTAGCGTTCGTAAATCTCCAAGTACTTGCGAAGACTGTACGAACTTCCCACGTCAAATGTAGGTGGAGTAACAACGCGATAGCGACCAACCTGAGAGAGGCGCACTCCCGAGCAGTCATCATCCTCGGAACTATCCGACGAGTCAATGACCACATCCTCAATGGGGACCCTTGAATTACGACGAACCCTCTGCCTTGGTGATGAACAAGCTGAAGGTTGCAGGTCACTCAGACTGGGAGCAACCAAATCCAACGGTGCAGATTTGGTCTTCTTCACCCGCACAGAGGCACTCTCCACGGATCGCTGCTGCTGGTAGCAAGCTTGCTCATCGTCCGATCGTCGCCGCAATGTCACATTATAGTCTCCTGGACTCTGAAACTGTGACCAATAAGGGCTTAGCATCATGCCCTCCAGAAGTTTACTCCACGTAGCATAAGAGTACTCATCAACCTGAGCCTCGGATGACATCAACGGGAATATTTTCTCAGACTTTGCTCTCAAAAGCAAAACATGACCATGCAAACTCTTGAGCAATGGCATCGCCGTATACATCTTCTGGGTGAAGGTAGGGAAGAACAAACGCGCCATCCTGTCCAAGCTGTAGAGAACCATTTCAGGATCACGAAGTTTAACAATACGTTCGTCCAAGAAATCACCGCGAATTTGAGGTTGACTCAACTGAAGGAGAAAAGACTGGAGTCTCACAAAAAATATAATAAGGCTTTCCTCATTATCTGGTCTGGAGGATCTGTTCCGCTCCTGGCACGCTGAATCTTCTTCATTGCCGTGTTGAGACTCCAACCCACATTCTGCTGGTGCTGCTTTTATCATGTTACGGGCATCCAAAAGTTCATCCAAACTCTCTTCGTAAAGCTCCACTCCACCGGAGTTTCCCAGCGAACGACGACTTGCCACCACACGCCGGCTGTTATTGGTTCCATCAAGAGCTCCTTCCTGGTGCGCTGATTTGTCCTCATCCTGCTGTGACGACACTGACGGGCGCGCTGCCGCAATAGTTGCAGGAGGACTCTCCTCAGCAGCACCCATACCCCACACCCCGGCCGGTGGACCTGGCATTCTAGAGAATTCTCTAATCCCAAATGAATTTATTGACTCGTTTTAGTGTCCCTGTTCGGGCGCCAAAAATGTAATGGTACGTCACCTACTATGATATTTTTTATGAGGGAAAGTTCGCTAGGGTACTTAGTACAAGGATAATAATGATGGCCTCCCAACTCCCCTTATAGCCATCCCATGCCTCCAATGATTTTGCTAGGTTAATTATTTATTAAACTTTATTTCAAAATCATAACAGGAGGTTTAAAAACAAAATAGATTAAAATAAGGGATCGTAAGTAACAAGCCACAGTCCACACAACCGGGGTACGGGTACAAGCTCTCGGAGCTCTCTGAAAACAATTAACCTTACTATACTAATCTAATCACTCAATAACACAATTTATACAACAAAGATCGACCACAGTTGGCTAGAACAACTTATAACAAACGTATACAACAGGCATGTTTAAAAACCATTTTTATTACAATATACCACTTAAGTTTCATATATCATTTAAAATTTCACCTTTCCACAATCCACTCACCATGAAATGAAAACGCTGACGCAATTTAACCTTTTACAATACACTGAGCTTAATACATGGCCTGCTCAACCTGCAAAACACGGAGCACAAGTGATGGAGGGCACTCAATAAATAATTTACTACGAGCTGCTCGATTCAGCAGTCACCAAGGAAAACTCAAGTGTGACGCATTGAAAGCTGCACAGAACTGACTTGGAGCTGGAGGAGCGTCAATTCCCCTATGAGCTAACCTCATTTCCAGCAGCTAGGTTTTGACGTCCTTTTACAACGGTATTTGAAATCTGAGTTTTTAGGCCATTGTAATGCTGCTGAACTTCTGAAGAAACTCCACGAAGCTTCAGAAAACTTTAAGGACCAAAACATTTTGCAAATTTCAGTGGATGGCCCTAATCTGAACCACAAGCTTCATCGCGACTATGTTGCAGCAAGGAAGGAAACGTATCCAGAAGCCCCAGATATTTTGGAGATTGGAAACTGTGGATTGCATGTGATCCATGGAGCTTTCAAGGCTGGAGCAAATGCAAGTGGATGGAATATTCATTTGCTATTGAGGTCATCATGGTGGCTATTTTCCGACTCTCCTGCAAGACGAGCTGATTATACATCCATTACCAAGTTAGATGTTTTTCCACTTCAGTTCTGTGCGACTCGGTGGATAGAAGACGTTCCTGTGGCACAGAGAGCTGTAGAAATTTGGGAAAATATTCGCAAGTATGTAAATTCTATCTCTAGTGGACCGAAGTCAAAAGTTCCAAAGTGTTCCTCATGGACAAACATATGTAGCAAAAGCTGTGAATGATAAACTGACACTGTCTAAGCTGCAAGCATTTATTCATGCAGCCCATTACTTGTCTCCATTCCGTGAAAGGTTTCAAACTGATAAGCCAATGGTCCTTTTCCTTGCATCAGAATTGCACAAGGCACTGACGAACATAATGGAAAAGTTTGTCCTCCAGAAAGTAATGGCTGAAACTAGTGACTGGTCATGTCTTCCAAATATTGACCTTAATGATGAGAAGGTACTAAAACAATCGAAACATATTAGTGTTGGGTTCCAAACTAGAGAGGCCCTAAAAGCTGCTGAAGTTAGCAAAGTCCAGGAGATTGAGTTCAAGCATCAGTGCAAACAATTCTACAGAAAAATTGTTCAAAAGGTTATTGAGAGAAGACCCTTGAAATATTCACTAGCTCGAAATATGGATGTTCTTAATTCTAAAACTATTTTAACAGCTGAAGATTCAAAGCAGCATGTCATTTTTGAGAATTTGTTATCAACAATGAAAAATTGTAAACATGTCAGATCAGCAGATTGTGATGCACTTGTTGAGGAACATAAATGCTTCGTGAAGTATGTCCAGGTAGAACATTTAGATGATTTCAGAGAGTATGATCTGGTAAACAGTCTTCGCTTGGACTACTTCTTTGCTAAATACATGCAAAATAAGCCTCAGTATGCCAAATTGTGGGGATTCGTAAGGAAGCTTCTGCTTCTTTCACATGGACAGGCTTCGGTTGAACGTGGCTTCAGCGTAAAAAAGGATGTTCTTGCGTGTAACATGTCGAAAAAAACACTGGTTGCATAAAGAATGGTGACTGACTCAGTTCGCCCAGAATTGGGCCCAGGCAATTCTTTGAATGTTTGGGATGTGGAATTGACCAAAAGCATGCTATCAAGCTATAAAGCAGCAAGAATGAGGTACTCCCTCTACCAAGAAGAGCATGCAAAGCAAAAGAACATGACCGAACAGCTTAGAAAAAAGCATAAACTCCTAGAAAAAATAGAAGCCTCAAAATCTAAAAAGACGAGGCTTGAAAGTACACTTAATTAAACGACTTATTCAGGAGGCCGATGATTTGGCAGTGAAAGCTCAAGTAGAAGGAGATCTATCACTCCTAGGTTCTTCAAATTCTTCCCGAGCTAAAGCTAAGAAGACTGCGGAAGAAATTGATACGGAAGATAGCAATATCAAAGGACTTAAAGCAACGCTTCAAAACTGTGGAAGGTCGGATTAAGTAAAATAACATTGCTCTAGGTAGTCTAATAGACATGCAGAGTGTAGAATTCCTATTTCTCTTTGAAGAAGAATTTATTTTCATTTTATTTTTTGAAGGATCTATGTAGCTAATATTTTATATTTTCGTAATGATTATTTACGTTTTTCACATTTGACTCTATATTGTTCTCCATATCATGTCATGTTGTTCAGCTTAATAAAGATGCAATGGAAAAAAATATGGCAAATCCCCATCCAAACCAAGGTCTTACTATGGTTATTTTCACATATATAATATTCATGAATAGTTATATTTTATTTACCTTACAATAATTTATTTTAGAAATTTTTGTATGGTAGGCAATATGGTAGGGGTTATTTAAAAAAAATCCTAAAATTTTTTTCAAACCCCTTAAAAAATGTCCTTGCATTTCAAATATTTGTCCTGGAAATATACTTGAATCGTCCTTGTATAAAATTTTTCAAACTCTGTGGCAACCCTGCATTAGAATACCTTTTTATGTACAAGCTTTAACCTAGTATAATCAACATGCATAGGGCTCTTGAAAGTTCCAACACTTAATTTTCTTGCTGTCTTGTATTTTAATCACTTTTGTCCTTTATAGCTCTTAAGTTTTAGATAAGTCCACTGGGAGTAAATATGCACATTTTTTGTTACTATGTCCTGGTTCAAATTATTCAATTCACGTTTCATAAAGTCGGTAAATTTTCCTTAGTTAGCAAGTTAAATAAAAAGTTGGCATTTGTGAAGGAGAGGACAATAATCAATTTTCCAATTTTTGCTGCCTAAACATAGTTAGATCAAAATAAACAATTTTCTTTTATGTTCTTTCTGTCACAAATGAGTATTTAATGAGTTATAGCAGTAGGTTTAGTTTCGTGTTCCATAGCAGTTCGTCATTTGAACAGCAGAAACCATTGCGCGCTTAAGCTGTTAGAGTACGTTTTAGTACTTTGTAATTAATTAGCCTACCCCGCAGAGCCTGAACCAACTTCTAGGATCGGTTAATGTTAAGGAGATGCAACTAATTGATTATCAAAATTTTTTTGCCTATGTCATGGTAATTACATCGAAATGAACAACTTTTCATCTATGCACTTTTTGGGGCAAATGAGTATTTAACAAGTTATAGCGGTAAATCACTTACCGCAACTCTAGCGTTTGAAGCGGGAAGTAATTCATTGAGCGCATCGTATGGCAATACTGCAATGGACGCTCCCATCTGACGTGTTTGAATGCTCGAGCGCATTCCCACCATCTAAGACGAATGTTAACATACCGCCATAATTCATTATTTTTGGGTGATAACCTTTATTGTGTTATTAACTAAACGATCCTAGAAGTGGGTTCAGGCTCCAAGCTCCGCGAAGTGAGCTAATATTAAATTACTAAGTATTCAAACGTACTCTAACAGCTCTATCATGCAAAAAATAAAACTTACCGCTTTAACTTGTAAACTACTCATTTTCCGCAAAAAGTGTGTAGAAGAAATGTAGTTAATTTCAATGTTATTACCATAATTCAACCGACAAAAATTCAAAAATCGATTAGTAGCTGTTTATTTGAGCACATTCGTCATCAAAGACAAAAATTAAGATACCGCTATAACTCGTTAAATATTCATTTCCCCCAAAAAGTGCGTAGAAGAAAAGTTGCTTATGTTGATATAATTACCATGATACAGATAACAAAATTTCGAAAATTGGTTAGTTGCATCTCCTTAACATTAACCCTAGGATCTTTTAGTTAATAACACAAAGGTTATCATCACCCAAAAATGAGCTATAGCGGTATGTTAATTTTTGTCTTTGAATAATTTTAAATAATTTAAATAAATAAATAATTAATTACCACAGGTGATACAGAGGTAGAATTTTACTTAAGTCTAGTACAATGGTCAAATTTGAGTATAGCTACCTGTGGGCCCGAATAAGTTCAGCGACTTCTAGGGCATCCTACCATCACGTTATTCTAGGATGTACAAAAAAGTTTAACCTAGTTCACTTAACCTAGTTTCGCATTAGACTGATCATTGAGATAATTAACTCGATATTTTATGCTGTATTTTACAATATAGGTCAAGTCGGCTATATTTAACAGTATGTTCGATAAAACGATTCAAGAGCAGAGAGAAGATTGGTTATGGTACACAAGGCAAGTTACATTATGACATTATCATTAGTTACATGTAGGAGGCAAGATTTCGACACGGTGATCTTACACGACTAGTATTCTGATAGGAAGTGAGACTCAAGATGTCTTTTGAATACTTTGTACGAATTACATTCACGGATCTCTGCAGGTATAGAGTTCCAAGTTTTGGTTCCAACGAAGAGAATACTGTGTTGCGACCTGGCCTTTGAATAATAAGGAAGCATGAATTTACTTCTATTTTGGGTTAAATGGTCGTGATGACCAGTTTGCGCAGTCAATAATTGTCTTAGGCTATTGTCGCCATCATTTCTTAATGTTTTGTAAATGAAATTACAGATGGAGATTTTGTAGAGATCCGAAAGTTTAAGTATTTGTAAATTTTTGAAAGAATCATTTGTGTGAGCATTATATTCTAGGTTCTTTACCGCTCTGACAGCCCTTTTCTGCAGAGTAAAAATTTTGTTGGTTTTACTTTTATCAGTTCCGTGCCATGCTTCTATTCCGTATTGCAAGTATGGAGAAATGAGCGTTCGGTAGAGCATTTGTAAAGCTGTTTCAGGCAGAAAATTTTTAACTTTATTTAGGATTCCGATGGATTTTGATAATTTAGAACTAATATGAGTGATGTGCTCTTTGAAGGTCAGATGTTTATCTATTATGATGCCCAGAAACCTACATGAGTTGGTTTCTTCGATTTCACCTTCGCCAATTTTAATGCATGGGAGAGATACATCTTTCTTGTATGAGAAAGTAATATAATTTGTTTTATCGATATTTAGGCTTATTTTATTAGCTTTGAGCCACGATGAAACCTTGTGAAGTTCAGTATTTATACTCTCCACAATCATAGCAGGATTTTGGTTCGGAAGGACCGCATAAAGCGTACTGTCATCGGCAAAAAGTATGAATTTGAAGAATGATGTAGATTTTACAATATCATTGATAAAAATCAGAAACATGAGAGGCCCGAGAACAGATCCTTGTGGAACTCCATGGCTAATTGTCTGTGGGTCTGATTTTGCGTCGTCAATGACAACGTATTGCTTGCGATTTGTTAGGTATGATCTGAACCAATCATGGGCAATCCCTCGAATGCCATAACAGTGTAGTTTCGATAATAGTATTTTATGGTCCACACAATCAAATGCTTTTCGGAAGTCAAGAAATACAGAGAAGACAGGCTTTCCTTCATCTATATTAGAATAGAGGAATTGTAAATGATTTAATATAGCCTGTGTTGTTGATTTTTTAGAGCGAAAACCGTATTGTTCATCGTAAAGAAATGATTTTTGTTCAAAATAAGAGTACACTTTTTTAAACACAATCTTTTCGAATACTTTGCTAATAATTGGTAGAATGGAGATAGGTCGATAATTGTTTACACAGGTTTTTTCACCACTTTTAAAGATAGGGGTTACTCTAGCAACTTTGAGGGAGTTCGGGGAAGTGCCTAGTAAGAGACTGGTTAATAATATTTCATATCAGTGGGGCTACAATGTCAGCAATAACTTTAAGTACTTTAGTCGGAAACGTTTGTAACCCACTCGATTTATTTTTCATGTTGTTTATGCACGTAATTACATCGGAGGAGTTTGTAGGCGTAAAGAAAAAGGAGTTGGGTTCTCGAATATGATCCATACATTCCAGGTGATCAGAAGGTTCACTTGGAATACCATCAGCTATTGTTTTCCCTACGTTTACGAAGAAGTTGTTAAAGAGATTAGCAGTTTCTTTCTTCTCATGATATTTTACATTATCTTGAACAACATATTCAATTTTCTTTTTATCGGCATTATTCGGTTTACAGCAGGAGTTAAGGAGATGCCAAGTCTTTTTAACGTCAGTTTTGAATTGAGTAAACTTGAGCGTAAAGTAGTTCTTTTTTGATGTTCTTATCTGGTTTGTTACATAGTTTCTGAATCGGTTATATGTTTCTCTAGATATTCGTCCTTCGCAAAGGAGGGCTAGGTACGTGGCTTTGATGGCTGGAATATCTCAATTATTAGAGCGCTTTGGAATGAAGAGTCCATTGTAGTCTTCCCCTCCGAACAATTTCTTTCCGCTTCAAACACTAGAATTGCGGTAAGTAATTTACCGCTATAACTCGCTAAATACTCATTTGGTACGGAAAGTGCATAGATGAAAAATTATTCATTTAGATCTAATTAACTATGTTTAGGCATTGAAAAGTGGAAAATTGATTATTGTCCTTTCCTTTACACTTACCAAAAAGTTGAGGGTAAAAACCAAAGATGTTTGCAATGGTTAGAATTTTCATGTGGTCAATTCTTGAGGTCATGGTTTGGGTGAAACAAAAAGTCTGTCATTTCTTGATGGATTTTTTTTAGATTTTCACAATAGGTGTAAAATGATGAGTCATTTATGTATGAACTCATGTGTTTTTCTTAAATTTGTCATAAATATAATTCTTTTTAAAAAAATGGTTGTTGCAGAGAATCTTTCTCCTACAGCTTTGAAGTTACAGAACAGGCAAAGTGTGTTCTTGTTAGCTAATTATCTTGTCCAGAGATCCAGTGCAAAACTTTTTCGATAATTTGATTTTTTGAATTTTAATAATTTTACCCAAAAACCACCATTATTTTCTGTTTTTTAAATTATTTTGCCCACGATTTTCAACAGGAATTGAAGTTAAAAGAACTTTTGCACTGGATCTTGAAATAGTTTAAACTGCTATTGATTGATATGTTAGTCATTCCTGTACCTTCAAAACTGTGGGAGAAGTATCCCTTCAAAAGTCATTAAGGCAAGTTTTCATGACAGCCATTTTTCTGAAATTTGTTATTTCTTTCGTTCATAATTTTTTAACTAAATCTTCTTTTGAAATTAAAATCGCTACTTTTGTAGCTCTATTTGAGTTCTATTGATTGCTATACTAGCCATTCCTGTCCCTTCAAAACTGTGGGAATAGATCCATATCAAAAGACAATAAATAAAAGCTTCAGAACAGCAGTCTTCTTGAAAATTTTTTTTTTTTAGTTGATAACTAATTTTTTTAAATCAACTCTATTGCTTTGTAGCTCATCTTAAGCACTATTGATTGATATATTTGCTATTCCTGTACCTTCAAAACTGTAGATTATATGTTTACACAACTAGCTAATTAGCCGATGACTCATAGCAGCTGGACTCAAAACAAACACTCGGTTACATCATCATAATTATCACTGAGTGTAGCATATTTTGTTTGGGTACAAAAGCATTTCAAGCGAGGCAATGAATGAAATCTCTTGCTATTCTCGTTGAGGAACGCTCAAAACTGACTCGTAATAAGGGGCAAGGGGGAAATCACTCACTCATTTGCGCGCTAAGGTCACGCTTGTGTGCATCTTCTACCCTGTCTAGGAGATGAAGCAAATGTACGTACTTGAGAGCCAATTATACCATTGGAAGCGGAAGAAAATTCTCAGAGATGAGTGTATAAACCGAGGTTTTACCATTCTCAAGAATTTGACCCAGACTGTGCCCTTAGAAACAAGTGTTTCGGGCCTTGACCCATCATCAGCAAAAATCTGCAATCATGTTCAGAGAATTAACATTCAGACTAGGTAATTGCACATATTGTATATTACCAGAGATGTTAAAATTCTGGTGATCATGGATAAACTTTATATCCTATAGACTGCATACAAGTAAAAGAGAAAATGAATATACAGCGTAATGAAACAAAATAAAATGTAAATAACAGAGAGCCTCCTCAAGCTACAGCTGCCTACCCTGAAGCAGGGGATGCGCACTTGGCATATTATTAATATTGGGTTTGTTCCTATGGATATAAAGAGTCAAGAATTCTAAGTTTAGTTACATTACAAACAGATCCTAAATGTGAGAAGTCAGAATCTGAAATTCTAACATTGCACTATTTCTCTGCATGAGATCTTATGGCAGAATGTGGAGAGTAACATAGACGAGCCCCAGTTCTGGAACTTATATCGACGTGTACCGCATGTCTGACACATAATGTACGGGCTGTAGAACAGATATACATACATGCACACTGTGCACAACTGTATTTATAGACAAGACTAGAGTGGAGATGCAAAGAAATTTTCTTTTTATATCTATAAAAGTACCAATAGTGAATGTGTTGACTAGGACAGCTCTAAAAAACACATGGAGGAAAAAATGACATCAGTTCCGGTCTCAATTGCTCTGACTGATCACAAAAATGCAGAATATGAACAAACATTTTGAGTTTATCAGCTCTTAGGGTAGGTAGAGAACACTGATTTTTCTTGTTTAAAAAAAAATTACCTTTTCTAGCATTGATTAGCATAAGAGGGAAACAATTAGATTTTAACCCTTTGCTTCCAAACACACAAAGGGTCAAGGGAGAAATCTTCTAAGATAATTGCTGTCATTACCCTGAAATATCAGCAAAATTACCTTAGCATTTTTTTTTATCTGCGGAAGCAGATGCTTCCTTCTTAAATTGTAAAAAATTATGATTTAAAAATGTATGCTTTGATGCCAAAAAAAAGAAATGATTGAAAAATCAGAAAAATATCGATTTAGTTTTTGCTTAATTTTATCTGTAAATACATATACATATGAAAAACTTGCTCAAGTTAAATAAAAAAGGTATTAAATGTATTGCATAGACCATGAAGCTTACACTGAGTGGATATCAATAGCAAATTGCTCATGCAAGACTTCTGGAATGTCTTAAAACATAGTTGCAGGAATACTATTAATTACCCTAATTTTGGCTTTTAGTTCAAATTATTTTCCTACTAGTTGAATTACCTTGAAATTTTGTAAATTTCCATAAACTGGAAGCACTAGCCATCTGGGAACTGGAGTTCCCACAGGAGGCAAAGAGTTAAGAAATTGCGCAAAAATTCAAATTCGGAATGCAGTGATTTAAAAGAAGAGCCAATGTTGTGTGCTTGGAAGAAAAAAGTTCTAATGCCATTAACTTTAAACTGGAAAGGATAAAAACTGATGAAACTTGATTCCAAACCAGTGTTATGGTTGCATGTTTAGTTTCTCCGATGCCACATCATTTTCATGGACGTACTCTTTCTTTCTCCCATATTTGGTGATTCATTTCAAGCGTGACGTCGCATCGAAAGTGGGATTGATAATTTCTGACCGAATCATATTCTTTTAGGTATCATTTCACTGCCACCAGCCCAATACTCGGGCAAACAATATTTATATAAGTCGTAAATCAATTAGTAATTACGGTCGTCATAGTTAACTAATTATCTTTGTTCTTCGGTAAGCGTTAGGTCAGAGCTGAAGGCTATTTTTAACGTGCAACTCATCATCATCATCTCTTTCTAACTTACAAAGGAAATTGAAGACATGAAAGATTACAAAGATTCGTTATTAACGCAGACATCTAATACATCACAATGCTGTCGAGAGAGAAGCTGGTTAGACATATAGTAAACATGTTAACTTATCTGCAGGAATCCAGTTTAGGTGGTGTCGAGATATGTGCGAGGAGGCTGGTGCCTTTGCGATCCATTTAGAGTAAATGATTGGAGTAAGATGGATCTCCAGGTAATTTAGAGTCAGTTGACACTTTTACTATTGTTTAAAATGAAGCCGGTTGATCGCAAAAGGTGATGAACGGTCGTGAACCGCAGGGGAAAACACCAATAAGTTTATATGATCTTGTACTGTTACTCTTCAATATCGAACTTAATGGAGGAACCTTTTTGACTGCCTCTGGCAAAACCCTGAGTAAGACTCACTGTTGCCTGGCGCCCGCTAGCTTGAAGGAATGAGGGCGCGTCTCTACCTCAGAACAAACGCGTTATGACAGTGGCTAATTATTAATAAGTGAAAAGCCTACGATATTGACGCACAATAATTAGGATCCTGCATTCAATCTGTATAAATGAATAATATAATATCCTAGATGATTAAGATTAGAAAGATAAGAAATACTTTGTGATAGAGGAAAGAAAAAGAGGTATCTGATAACTTGAACTTGTAGTCCTCCGGTTGCATTGTGGTGATGATGTCAAGAGGGTAGCACGGTGATGTTTAGGCATAGCGTCGTTTGGTGATGTTGATGAAGGAAATAACACAAGAGGCATATTGTAGAGTTGATTCAAAGTTGCACTTATCCGCGAGAAGATATTCTAAGTGCGGTTCTTTTTGAGGAGATGAAAGTCGTGGGCCAGATGAAGCATTTCAGGATTCCTCGTAGCAATTCCTTTATGAATATAGATGTAGGGTGGTTATATCATGAGGATATAACACCAGAGAAACACGTTTTACGGTAAATGAACATTTCCAATTTGCTGTTTTGTTTAGTATCAAGAGTGTCCATAAAAGACAGTTTGCCATCATTTTCACATTCTATAGTAAATTTAATGGATAGATGTTGAGAGTTCAAATGTTGTTAAAACTGAGAAACATGCAAGTGATCTTGAAAAAGAACAAATGTATCATCAATATACCTCTGATAAAAAACAGGCCAATACTCTGATGGTAAGCAGGTCTTCTAACCATTTTTTCTCACAATGACACATAAATATATTGACAAATTTGTTGTTTCAGTTTTTGTCTTTTTCAGTTTAAAGCGAACGGCATTAGAACCCTTCTGTTCCTAGGGTTCCATTAGAACTCTTAAATCACTGCATTCCAAACTTGAATTTTTATGCAATTTCTTAAAAGCTAATGGTTTCCCTCATTTGCTAATCAATGCTAAAATAGGGAATTTTTTAAACAAGAAATATCAGTGTTCTGATCATCCTTTTTCCCTCATATTTCTTTTAGAGTTGTCCTAGTCAACACATTCACTAGTACTTACTCAAAACCCTATGATTCAAATGAAACTTTTTGGGGACTTTTCTATATCATTGTCTCCATTACAACCAATGCTGTCTTTTGTACTTTTGACCAATACTTGCTGGCCAGATCACAAGCAAACCTCATCCAAATAGATGTGAAAAAGATATGTCAGTAAATTAGAGGAACATACCAAACATATTTTTTATCAAGATATACTGTTCTAATTTGTTTATATTTAGTCTGTTACCATTTCTAAGCTCCAGATATAAACAAATAACATTATTTTACATCATTGAGTATCTGCTTCCTGCTTTTATAAACAAAATTCTTTCAATTCTATCAAACATGTCAAACTCCCCTTGTAGTAACATGCAATTTAAATGTCTCTTAAAAGTGACTCCTTGAGCATTCCTTGTGTTTGGAAGTCACCAAGTTTCTTAGACTTGTATAAGAAATTTTAGGCACCCTATCTTAAAGGGAAGTAGAGCATTAGGACTTCCAAAAAAGTTCCTTTTAAGTCGTCTTTTAAATAAATCTTCCAGTGTCTCTGGTGTAGAACTTGATGACTTAAAATACTGATGTTAGGAAAGTAGAGTGCATTTGACAACCTAGCCTCTAATCATTAGTGGCATGAAACCTCCTGTTGTTTCAAAGGTTTGTTCTAGGGCATATTTTTGTCTAAAAACTACTAGATGATTGTTTTGGAACAATTGATATTAAAATGAATAAAATGCAAGAGTTTTGTACTATGAGTCCTACTTTACACTGACAGAGTAGCTGGTCTGGTGGTGCATCCATTTCCTCTAAGCATTCATTGATATGTGATGAGAATTTACAAAATAGATGCTTCATCACCCACAGTTGTCCTAAACTTATGTTATATGTTTCAAATGCCAAGCACAATAAAATTAAAAATTATGCTCTGTGAAGTTTATCTTGCCTTTCAACCCATAAGTGCACCGCTAGCAGTCATGTCAAGGTAGTAATAAACGTTGTAACATCGGCATGTGCCCAAAGTTGATTGAAAAGCATATTTAGACCAGCATTTGACATCCATTTGATTGGTATGCATGCCATTGTCCAAATTTCTTTTTACATAGCTTGGTGTTGGTTCTTGATTGCAAGACGCATGCTAGGTGTAATTTCAGGATTGATGGAGCAAAATTACTAAAATAGTTTTCCAAATTTACTTTTGGTCATTGAAGTATGTAGTTCAAATAGTTCCGGATAAAATAGTGGACTCAAGTGTGTCATTCAAATTTTCACTGCCTGAGCACAATAATTGTGCAATGCTCTCACCTGGCAGTATGTCATGGTGTTGTGCTTGCCAGAATATTCTTGTCACAATAAATGGGTGGTACTGACAATGCCTCATCAGGAGGCATGTAGAGGACAGTAGATTCCAGTGATGATTCTGGTTAGTCTATCTTATGCTATGCTAAGGGAACTGACACCCCAAGGGAAATATTGTTAGGTTACCTCAGCTGTAAGCCTTCTCTCTTCTTACATGCCCTCTTCACTTCTTCAAGGGAATCAAACGCTTTTTCCCATGAATCTTTGGAAAATAAAAAAAATACTTCCGGAAGGAAATAAGCTCTCGGGTATTCACAGCATGTTTATAACATTCCAATAGACAGGAATAGCCCAAGATTTTTTTAAATTTCCCTTACCCCCCTTCTCTTTCTCTCTCTATCTCTCTCTCTTACTCATTTCCCCCCCCCCCCCCTCCCCTCCCCCCCCCTCTGTCTCTCTTCTTGGTTAGATTTTATTTGAACTACTAAGCTGACATTATGATCGTTTTGCATTTTAGTTGTACTCTTGTATTCTTATTTTCCGTTTTAACTCACACTTACGATTCTAGTCAGTGAAGTTTTGATATTTAGATTTAATCAGTTTTTATGTCATGTCTTTTTTATCTATACACTTGTTTGAATGCATGAAGAATGAGCAATTTTATGATTTTGTTGTGTTTTTTATTCAATACTGTATATCTTGTACTTGCAGAAATGACTGATGATGAGCTGAGGCTTGAAACGTTTCATTAAAATGATTTTAAAGTTCTTCTTTGCTATAACCTTCATAGTTGAACTGCTTAGCAGAAAAGATATTCCTATTAATGGTTTTATTTTAATATAATTGTAGAAGTATCGGAATTGGTTGTAGTATCGGTATTTCCAAGTATCAGAGTATCGGTATCGGTACATCACTAGTCAACAGTAAGGACCATGGATATGAGGTGTAGACTTGCCAACTGAGAAGAATGTGTGTTAGTTATTTGTATGACAACCACAAGCAACTCCCACAACTGGGCATAAAAAAAGAAAAATAATCAAACATAAGTGAAAACAAGCCTCAGGCAAATAAATCTTACAAGACAAAATAAATAAAAATAGCAAATTATATCAGTAAAATAAACACACAGAACAAAACAAAATTCAAATCAACATGAAAGGAAATCAATCAGAAGCCAATCAAAAAAATCAAAACAAACAAAAATGATTAGCAGAAAATTTTGATGGCATCCAAATTAATTTAACAAGATGAAACTCAACTTACCATCAATATAGTAGAATGAGAGCAAGTCAGATGTTTCAGGTTTAAGACTAATAAATAAGCACTATAATATAGCACATAGAAAATAGCAGCATAAGCAAGAATTTAAGCTGAAACAAAATGATGCACAAATAGAGCATTGCAAACAAATATTCTTGCAGAGAACGCAAAACTACAACCTCTAGTGTGTGATGAGAACCATACAAGACCTGATAACACTATGCACAGTTTACTGTGTGTGGAAACGCATCTTTTGCTTAAATCCCCGTTTTTACAGTCCATACTAAAAGGTTTCCTATGTTTGCTCTAATGAAATCACTTTTGATGTGACCTGGGAGTTAAACTAATATGATAATTTTTTTTATAACTATGTTAATGTAAGAGTAGGGTTAGGTGTACTGTAGTTATATGTATTGCTGTGTAGTGTCTATCTGTTCAGATGTTTGTGAGAATAAAGCGCGATGACATTTTAATTTCTTTTTCAGGTCCAACCATGGGCTTCACAAGCTATTTGAAGTCATATGCTGTATATGGCTTCTATCTTTATTCTGCTGTTGTTGTGGCCATAGGTGAGTATTTTACATATTTACTTGAAGAATATTTTATTTGCTGTGGTATTCAAGTTTTTCTCTAGTTTTGGGGAACAGAGACATTAATTGAAAGTTACATTCAAAGGAAGAGGGTCTTTCACTTCCATTCTTTGGTTGCCATTTCACACTTTTAGTGATTGACTTTGTTACAGTGCATCTGAGCACTCTTCAATAATCTGCCTAATTTATGAGACATCAAACTGGGACATACAACTTAAGTAATTGTGGGAATTAGCACTCCTAGGAGTTTAGTGTAAAGTTCTGAGCTGAGGGTTAGGTAAGCCTTCCTTATGTTGAATTTCAATAAGGACTTTTGTTTTGTTATGGACAATCTTTTTTCATTTCATTGCTGGCCTGCCTTTTAGCACCTTACTTTCTCCTTCAACTTTTATTTCATTTTGTTTTCTTTGTTCTCAACTCACTGTCTATGTATAGAGCGTAGATACTTTCTTCCCTAATCTTCTTGCAAAATGGTGCATTTCTGTATTCCTTTTGAAGATTTCTTGAATGATGTTGCTTACATGTATCATACTTAGGATGGAAATTGAACTTCTACTCAATACATCAATGTTGACTGTCATTTTTTATGTAGCAAATGTTGGTGTTTTGAATAGCTCAAATAATGTGCCACTCCCTGTACATACTATTTAATCATTTTTGACAGTGTCAGTAAGAGGTGTCAATGCTTGCTTAGGTGTGAAGCACTGGCATCCATCTTGATTCTTGAAACATTCCTTACAAACTTGATCAGCTTTTCAACACTTTAACTCTGAAATAAGAATTATTCATAGGGCTTTGAAAATAGGATTATTTTAACTTGGTAGTCAAGATGAGTTTTTTAGCTGAAGTATCTAGCCTTACTTTTTTGAAGTCAGATTTACTTGGCAAACATTTTGCATGGCTGCAACTTGTAAGTTACTGTTCAACATTGGCTGTATTAGTTTCATCATTGTCTCAAATGTACCATTCTGAAAACCATACTTTCTTGTTTTATATCGAAGAACTGCTAGGTGTACTGTGTGCATATATCTAAGTTTACTGTATTCCTGTTCCTTGGTAATGAGGTACTTGGTGAAAGTACCGAGGCATTGAGGGCAATTGTATTATTTATAATAATCTCTCAGTGGTGCTCTAGTTGATGATCACTTCAGGGGGATATAACTATTGTATATCAGGGAATTAGCACTCCCAATGGGAAAATGTTCTACTAAGGGGATGCAATTATTGTATCTATGGGAATTAGCGCTCCCAGGTAGACAATGTGAGGCCCAAGCTGAGAGTTAGGCAGGCTTTCTTTTTGTTGGAAAAAAATGCTTTTGTTATGTTAAGGATCACCTTTTTTCGGTTCACTGCTGTCCTGTTTTACAACACCTACTACTTTCTTCTTCAACTTTGATCTTGTTTCATAATCTTCTTTCCCAACTTAATGTTTCTATGCCCTTTCTGCATAGATTCCGCGTTTCCTCAACACGTTTCCTGCGATGGGTAAAACTGAAGTTCAATATTCAATTCAAATTTTAAGTCACTTGTTGTAAGCAGTTTTAAAAATAGCAAACATCAACAGGATTGTACCTTCATTTAGCATTCATTAAGTATTTATAAAAATTGCGTTAGTGACTGCTGGTCGGTCAGCATCATTATGGAAATCCCCTCAGTGACCACCGGTGGGTCCCTTCGCTGGAAATGTGTTAACTCCATACTAAATGGTGCCTTCCTCTTTCCTCTCTTTTGGATCGCATTTGTTGCTGCGGGTAGGGAGGCTAAGCTAACGACTAATCTAATCAATGGGAAAATGTGAGGTCCAGAGCTGAGATTTAGGTAGTTTTTCATTGGAATAGAACAGGGTTTTTGTTCCATCAAGGACCATCTTTTCTCTGTTCACTGCTGTCTTGTTTTTCCTACACATTTAACTTTCTTCTTAAACTTTTATCTTGTTTCAAAACCTTCTTAACTAACCAATTCTATGTGCTGGGGATTTTGTGTAGGAACATGCCTTGTTCATAGATTCTGTACTCCCTTTACTCCAAACTAAATTCCCACTTCCTCTCTTTAGAACACATTTGTTGCAGTTACGGAGGCTTCAAGTTACTTATAATCTAATCTAGTTTATTGTTTGTTATAGGGTGAATATTCAGAGATTGTGTGCAAATATTAGTAGGATGTAATTTAGGTATTTGAAAATACCCCTCGTTGTCATGATGTTTGCTACAGGTAAAGTAAAAGAGGAAGCTGTTCTGCAATGATATCAGAAGTTCGTTTTAATTGCCACTCGTTTCTTTTCAGCCATTGGCTATACGATCACGGACCAAGGAGAGCGCATTGACATAGGATGGTTGCTGGAAGGCATCTCGCCGTACATGTATGCCTCGTTAGGCGTTGGCCTCGTGGTGTCTCTCTCTGTTGTTGGTGCTGCTACGTGAGTCCTGTTGCTCAGTTCTCCTGATTTATATGTGCATATCTATTGGTGTGTTCTTCTCTGAAATTACAATTCATGTTCATGAAGTATGAAACGTTATGTTTACTCAATAAACGTTTTCAAGTCACTGTATCGGTCTTGCGTGCAGTATTTGTTGTATGTCAAGCTTATCATAAATTTGATGAAGTCCTACTGGGTCATCCCACAGTGGCATCTTCACGACGGGTGTGAGCATCATAGGCGGTGGCGTGCGGGCTCCTCGCATCAAGACCAAGAACTTGATCTCCGTCATCTTCTGTGAGGCCGTCGCCATCTACGGCCTCATTATTGCCATCATCCTGGCTGGTCTGCTCGACGTAAGTTTGGCTTCAAGCATGTCCCTTGCATTATTATCGCATCATGACGTTAGCATTAAGAATGTTGGTCTACAGACAAAGCTTCTCCAATCTGAAGCAAGTCTGTACGAGTGACATTTGTTTGGGACTGCAGTTATGGACCGGAAATCTCTTACATATTTTGCAGCTCTATGATCAACTTGAGATTCTTTGTTTTTAGCCACATGCCATTTACATTTTGGTACTCAGATTTTGTACCTCGAGAACTTCGTGGGCCAGTTAACTATGTTTCCAGTATTTTAACCCTATACCGCCCAACTGGACTATTTCGTCCTCTTTCAAAAATAATAATAATATATCGTATTTCTTATTCAATTTGTTCACTAATGTGTCCTTTGAACTGCACTGCCGAGTGGCAGATCCTTCCCCATCTTGATAACAGTGACTACCTAATGCCAGTGTCGGTTTAGTGATAGTGGTTGTCATAACGGTAATATGAGTATAAAAATGTGGGCGTTAAAGGGTTAAATTAATAACTTCAATGACTCACTTCAAGACAATCAAAGGGCCATCATTAAGCCACTACATTTTAACATTGTGCTGTGTCATGGCACCTTGCTCTCTCTTAACTGGTGTTACGAGAGTCATGTTTCGGAGAAAGAATTTAAATTCTCGATAGGGAGAGAAAAAACATTAGAAAATGTGAAGAGGAAAGATGCTCAGGAAGATAGTAATAAGAGGTAGAAATTCCTACAATGCATTTGCTTCATCAACATGGGGATAGTAATGTCTAAATGAAAGATTCAATTATTTTATTTGATGTAAACATTTGTGCTGATAGGGGACAGTATTTGTGAACGAGCGTGCAACGCTATACAACCAAATAATTTATACGAGACCCCATAAACAATCTTTGGACACAAACATGGACGCAGCAGCACAATATGGAAATTGAAAATGTAATGTTTAGATCACCACATTATTATTTGAACACCAGGCCCACTCTATGGGGAAGAGCCGCCATCCGCAATGAATATACGCCGCATGATTGAGCACTTACGGCCTGCATTTTTTTGCATGACCTCTTGAATGACATTTTTTGCATTGGTGGTTTTGTATTCTGCACAAAATATTACTGTGCAGTCATGTAAAATATAACCATTAATTTAGCACTTTCGAAAGATTTAACGTTTGTCGATAATCTCACCCTGTTGCTGTCTCAGTCCCATTTTGGACGATGTCTTAAATAGCGCATTTCGAATTGTTGCATAGTCTTCACCTTCATCACCAATGCACGAAAGACGATGATTGCCATCTTCTATCATATTGCTGAATATCCCCTTTGAATTTTTACCGAGTGATGGCATCTTCTTGTTTGCACTCCCAAGGTTTTGCAGATTTTCATATCTCCAGCCTACCGTTTGACTAAGTTTATATTTTACATGCCGTTGATTATTAAAACGCGGTGGTGCAATTACACTTGGAGAAAAACCCCACCTCATAAACCAAACCCAGTCCCTTGCTCTAGATCAGTGGTTCTTAACCTGGAGGCATGAGCCTCCGCAGTTAAGCATGATTTTTCCCAGTGATGTTTTTGACAAAAGATTGTATTGTGACTCACTAGGCCACAGTAAAGGAAAACTTCAATAATTTAGAGTTGGAGTTGTTCTGGGTCAAGAACCATCCAGTTTACCCTTTGATCGCACTTGAGGCTGTTCAGGTGGTGATGTTTGGATTCACATATTTACGTGAAACTGCATTTTCCGCGCTCGTAGCCATCAAAACTACAGAAATCGTCTGAGTGTCGAGTAGATTTACATTACTTATTTTCTAGCATTCGGTCTTAAGTTCAAAATCTAGTGTCAAAGAAACAGTGCCAAAAGTCGCTTTAATTTTTTTTTACATCGAATTTCCCCCTCAGAGAAATACAACTATTGTTTCTATGGAAATGAGCAGTCCCAGAGGGAAATGTGTGGGCCCGAGCTGACAGTTAGGTAGGCCTTCTTTTTGTTGAGATAAAATGTTTTTATTATGGAAAAGACCATCTTTTTTTAAATTGCTGTTTTCCTATTTTTCAGCTCCTACTACTTTCTTCTTTAACATTGAGCTTGTTTCGTAATCGTCTTTCTCAATTTAACTGTTTCTATGCCCTTTGTGCATAGAAACCTTTGTGCATTCCTTTATCTCCATACTAAATGATGACTTCCTCTCTTTGGATCGCCTTTGATGCGGATAAAGGCTTAAACTAACTAATAATCTATTTATCTTTTGACGTTTAATAGCAATGAAGCAGTATCAAATATGTCAATGATGTAATTGGTTCATATAAATGGAATAGAATCAAAGATTCAATACAAAATCCATGTTTGTTGTTTCTGTGTCAAGTTCTACGTTTATTTAAAAATACGAAGGGGGGCTCAAAGGAGTAAATATATCCTTAATGGAGCGTGGGAGTAAAAAGGTTAAGAACCACTGCTCTAGATCCTACTCGAAAGACTGACGCCCATTCTCGCGCTCTAACTAACCCTCGAGAACTCTCAACGTTCTTTCGCATAAACTTCTAGATTTTATAAGCATTTCTATTATCGACATCCCTCAGTGTTGTGTATTCCGTAATTAAGAATTGAATTTGCATCACTTAAATTTCAAAGTCCAATTATGCCCACAAAGTCCGTTTAAGGAAGCGTTCCTATGATTCTCGCGCTTTGTACAGTTATTTCTCTACAGCTGCATCTTTATCCCTTTAACGCCCAAGTGGACTGTACGGTCCTCTTTCAAAAATAACAATAATATATTGTATTTCTTATTCAATTTGTTCACTAATGTGTCCTTTGAACTTCACTGCCGAGTGGCAGTTCCTTCCACATCTTGATAACAGTGATTAACTGATGCCAGTGTCGGTTTAGTAATAGTGGTTGTGATAACGGTAATATGAGTATAAAAATGTGGGCGTTAAAGGGTTAAAGGTCATGTTATGTCATGGATCATTGCTCATTAGTATGTGTAGTATATCGCACCTTGAGAACCAAACTGTATAACGATGCAGCAGAGATGTGTAAGCAAAATTTCATACTGTGATTTCGCATGTTGGGCTGATATTCTTGTTAACTTATGTAAGAGGAAAAGTACATCAGAACCTAAAATTAAATTTCTTCTTGCTCAAAAAGTGTCAACTAATGATAAATATTATTATATTGATATATTAGATTGATTTAGAATCCTAAGAGAGTGAAAATAAGATTTGACTTGCAATCTTGCTTGAATTACCCCGTATACATCGGCAGGTTGTGTTATGTTGACATGTGGAGTGTAGTCAACATGAATCCCGAAAATTAATTGTGAGACACATCTTGTGGTTTTGTTTTAATTTGTGTGGAATTTAGGAGTCTTAATTTAAATGAGGAATAGAGCATTATTCTGTAAATATTTGTTTGATCGATCGTGCGCTTCATTTTTACAGCACTATCCAGCTATTGTAAACGAGGGAACCTTCAACGTCTTCACGCAAAACTTGTTCTCGTCATACCTGATGTTCGGGTGCGGCATTACCGTCGGCCTCACCAACCTCTTCTGCGGTCTGTGTGTGGGCGTCGTGGGCAGCGCGGCCGCGCTCGCTGACGCTGCCGACCCGACGCTCTTTGTGCGCATTCTCATAGTCGAGATCTTCGGTAGCGCCATTGGTCTCTTCGGCCTGATCGTGGGCGTGCTGATGGTGAGAGCTTTTCCCTGTTTTCTTTTTTTGCACGATCTTGGGTAGTATTTCCAGGCCTAACCGTGTTTTCTTTCCAGTATTTTCTATCTCCAACTTGATTGATGATTTCTTAATTTAAATTTCAGGCTTTTCATTGAATCTGTTATATCGATCAGGCATGGTGATAACATATCGTCATTCAGTGCTACTGTTGAGCAACTTGACTACCACAAATATGGAACTTAGCTAGGAATGATGCGACACGAATGCCTTTCAATCGTGGAATTATAAAGCTTGATGTGACATCTCCCAAGCTGCTGAACATTATATCAGTAATGAAGGTAACAAAGAAGAGGTGTGAAAATATTTCATCAAATGTTCAAGTTCAGTATTTCGATCGTCCTTAAATGCTAACTTAGTCGATGTGCTTTGTGACCGTCTGATATGTGGTCTCTATCGTTTAAGATTTTCATTTGAGAATTGAAGAGCTCGCTGGCCAAAACCATCAATTAGTTGATTCCTGACTTATCTCGAGCAGGTTACCCCGTCAGGGGGATACAGCTTTTATATCTATGGGAATTATCATTCCCAGGGGGAAAATGCTTGGTCCCGAGCTGAGAGTTAGGTAGGCGTTCATTTTGCTGAATTAAAAAGGTTTTTGTTATGTAAGTTTTTTTTTCGGTTTACTGCTCTCCTGTTTTTCAGCATCTACTACTTTCTTCTTCAACTTTTATCTTGTTTCATGAACTTCTTTTTCAACTTCCTGTTTCCATGCACCTTGTGCATAAAATCCACGTTTCCTTCTCTCCGTATTAAATGGTGCCTGCCTCCTTCCTCTCTTTGGATCGCCTTTGTTGCGGATAGAGAGGTTTAAATTATTAAACTAACATCTAATCTAATCTCGAGCAGGTTGAATTTTTTTAATTCTCTCATATTTCAGTAACGGGCCATGTTTTATATCTCGCTCCTGGAGCCAAACTATCGTTGACAATGAAGTTAATACTTTTTTCTTTTAACTCGAGTTTCGCAAAATGTTCATCCTAAAATTCTGGAGCGGTACTACAGCTAGTTGGCACTTCTCGGTTAAATTCCGCGTTCATACTCTCGGGAAAAAACTAAAAAATATTGTCAGAATAAACTACGAAGTTATTGTGGGAGAGCAGCAGTGCTGGCGCTGTAAGTAAGACGGGTGAAATCGGTGCAATTTCAATTTAGTTTCATTAGTGAGGGATTTCCACGAGTGTCGAGATGGGATTACTGAGGCTATCTACTTACAGACACTAACTGAAATGAGTTAAAAATTAAATAAGTGGAAGTTGTACAGCCCCATTCATGAATGGGATGTGACTTATTTTCTGTGCGGGTAGAGAGAGGCCAGAATCCCGTGAAGATGTAATGATGGACTCGTTTTAACGTCGCGGCGTGTGCTAATGTACATGACTGAATGCGGGGTTCAAGTAAAATTTCAGTGAGTGTTGCGCCTAAATATTGCAGGGCTTTCTAGAAATAATTCAAATTCAATTGCTAACAGTGAATAAAGATACTACCCATGTACGGAAAAAAGAAAAATAGGTAAAGAAAATATGAGATGGCAAGTTGTGGGAAATTTTTTATGATTCGAAAGATACGTAAACATGGTTGCACATATGAACCTAATTTCTTGGATTGCATGTTTTTTCCAATTCTGAAAAAATACTTCTCCCTCGGATTTTGTGGTAATTATGATGAATTTTTATATGCTCAAGTGTACACCTCAAATTAAAGGAATCCACAGTATTTTTCATATTAAATTATGGAAGTGAAATGCAGCGAAATCATTTGAAGAAATCCATGAGGTTAAAGTGGCGTGTAAAATGTGTACATGATTTTCAAATTCGAAAAAAAGGAACTTCAGGGTGTACGATAAATCCTGAAAAACTCACCCTGAAGGATGCAATTTTGCGGGATAGGAAGTTACTGTTGTTGAAAATTCAGTATAAAATTAGGGAATTGAGTAAGAAGTTGAATGTGAACACCTAATCATCTAGCCTAAACTTATGAGGCTTGATAGTCTTCGATGCTGGAATGTGTTCTTTGTCATTTGTCATGAAACAATCGGAACGGTGTGAACTTACTTGCTCGTGGTCTTTCAACGCTATTTTTAGGTGAACAATGCTAGAAGTAAGCGTGTGTCTGCCTTAATGATCAGCGCTGAACACAATTACTTCCGCCGTGGTCTCCATGAGAAAAGTTTTCACGGGTATAAGGGGTTTATGAATGGAGTTGGCCAAGGTGAGTTAGGCAGTGAATGCAATTGTAAAATTAAATAACGACTGAGACGTTGGAAAAAAAGAGAATGAATAGTTTTGCAGGAAAAGAGCCGTAATAAAACGCAAAGGGGATTTTGCACAATGACTAGGCGAGACCCCCACACTGCTAGTGCCTAAAAATGTGCTGATAGAACTTGGCTGAGACATATACGATACCGCTTATAGCTTGCTAAAAACATCTTTGAGTGGCTTTCAGGAATTTGAACAAAAGTGTTTTGAATGCTTAGGAGATTAAATGTAGAAATTTATGGCTGAAAAGGCGCGTTCTGACTCGTGAAAAAGTTTGAAGGAAGACTATGAACGAGTTGCTTGAGGGTAAAGTGGTGCGAACAAAGTGATATGAGGGTAAGCGTAGTATAGTCCAGCGACACTTGGTTCTGACAGTCATGAAGCGATGAAGGTGTGGTACTCCTCAGGAAGATACAATTATTTTATTTGTAGGAGGAATTGGTACTCCTAGAGAGAGAATTGATGTCTCGAGCTTAGAGTTACGTTGGGCTTCTTTTTCAGGAAATATACTAGTTTTTTCTGTTTTGTAACTGACCATCGTTTTTTCGGTTACTGCTTTCCTGTTTTCCAGCGCCTACCTCTTTCTCTTCAACTTGAATTTTGTTCTTCAAACTTATTTCCCCACTTACTATTTCTATGCGCAGGGAACTTGTATGGACACACTTTCGGCAAAGATTCCCTGTTCTCTTAACTTCACACTAAATGGTGCCTACCTCTGTTTGGAGCACCTTTGTTGTGAATAGGGAGGGTTAAAATAATTCATCTAATCTAATGAGAGTGCTTTTGTTGAGTTCGCCAGTATTCAAGTGATCCAATAGCCCGTGAACTACTTCATGCTTTATTTTTAAGATTTTAGAGTGCGATGCATGAAGCTAAGTCTTGTGGTCCCCCGTTGCAGGTGTCCAAAGCGAAGATGGGTGACACATCTACGTAAACACGAGCAGCAGCCGCCATCTAAGCACCCTCGCCAGCTCGCTCTTCGTTCGGCTGGTCGTCGAGTCACACCCGCTTCGTGCTTGTCTTTGAACTTAGTGTGCTATGAGATCGAGTAATTTATGCCAATGTCCTATTCATTTCCTTTTAGGGGAGAAGAGGAAAATTGCTTTTTATTTAAAAAAGACGTATTCTTCCAAAGTTTTCCGTAGTAATCGACATCCTCTGCATTGAAAAATTCTAGAGTTGTGTGAAAGTTCGAGAGGGTAATATTTTTAAATTACCGTTGACTAGCGGGGTGGTTCTTTATTTATTCGTTCGATGTATCTATGCTCTGAAAACTCTACTTACATTGGTTTCCAATTTCTTCAGTAAAAAAAATTTGCTTTTTCATCAGTCCTGTTCCGAAGGCATTTGTAGCAGACAAAAAAAAAAACATGCTGAATTGCTCTCATATTTCTCAGCTCTGAAGACAGTCTTGATACTTAATGGAATTCGAAGTTGATGTAAACATCATGTTAGCGGGTCGTAGATATGCCATCAGTGGTTGGCCAACTGAACTGAGAGGGATTAACATTCCGTAGTGTAAAATTACTTGTTATTTACTCGGATATAATAGCATGATCTCTTCGTCGTTCAGTTTTGTTGCAATAATTGCATTTAGAAACAACAAAATTTAAGCCTTTTTCAAGATATGTGTTGCTATGTTTCGGAACTTATTCGCCGAATCTGGATATTCGATACAGTTAATCATTAGGAGTTATATCACTGGAGTCGTTGATGTCTAAGAAGACTAAAATAAATAAGAGGTACTCAAATTTAACGTTCTACTGCAAATACGGGTGTAGAAGAAATTAGTAGGTTTCCCTTCTGAGTTCCCAAATTAACAATTTCCTGACAATAGAGCGAAAGTGCCAGCGGAAATGCGGAAGGCTTCAGCGCCGAAAAATTTATTAACAAATTTTTGTCCACGTTACATCGGTTACGTTATCCAGAAGTGAGTCGGGTGAAAATCATAGCTATTTTCAAGTCGTCTGTTCTTTGATACAATTGCGCAAAAATTAGAATTTTGAAAGACATAGACATCCCCCGGGGACGTGGCTCCACGAAATATATCTAGTGTTAGTTTAACGAAAAGCGTTCCCTTACAGTGATTTCTTGTCAAATGTTGTGTATTATACGTGTATAGGGCTAGATTTTTCGGTAGATTATAATTCTCATATTTATCCGCAGTGACTGTTTATGTATAGTAAATCATCCCATCAAACTGGGTTTACTTAACCTGTAAAATTTCATGTTTTGTGAACGAGTGCATCATTACCATTATCTTGCACGAGTCAAAAATGAAAGATTTCTCCTTGTGCAGAAGGCCAATCAAATTTGAGCCGTTTTGACTGGAGTTTAGAATACGCGATTCCGAGCCTTTGAAATTTCAATGATATGAAAATAGATGTCCTATTTTGAGCAGAGTAGTTGGCAGCATCGAACTGATCAACCAGCAAGTCAAAGCCAATATCGTACGCGAATGAAAACTTGGGTCAACGAAGCAGTGGTCCGTTGAATTCCTTCATACAAATAAATTAGTCTTGGAAGTGACAAGTACAGTCCTATACCATAGGTTCCTTAGTGATTTGATGTTGAAGAAACGAACGAAGCATTTTTTTGTAGAGCCGAAATATTGCCTAATTTCATCGTGCAATCAAATTTTGAGGGTCCAGTAGTAATGCTTCCAAAATTTTCAGGCCGGCTTTTAGACATGGCAATATTGCACGATCACGCTTCTGATCATAATAAAGAAATCAAGTATTAACACTGTATATGAATACCATCGTATAACTTCTTGTGTTTGTATTCTGTATTTGCTAAAATAAATTATGTGCTATACAAAGATGTGTCCAGTTCTAATAAATACGTATTCGCTTTAGGTATTTTGTACATCTGACTGAGCGTGTTATAGTTGAGATTAACAGTTGAAGGGATTCCGTGCTTCACAGATCGGGACTGCTACATTTCAATAAACTGCAGAAATGCTTTGGTGAAACCACGCGAATATTTACTAATTTTGACTTTAAAATTTCAAAGTAATTTTTTAATTACTGCACCGATAAAACTGCAGTTACTCTCAAATTAAAGCTCATAGGATTTTCTGTCAGATTCAGGCAGAGATTACTTTCTAAATAGAAAAGGATAATAAAGCTTTTTTTTCAACTCCACATACATATCCAGATGGCCTTTTCGACAACTTATCAGCTTCTGCTCGTTATTACGCCTGTCACATACGCACTTGAAATTACTCTGACGTTATAGCTGAAGACATTTTCCGCAGGTATTCATAGTTAGTAACAATCCCAATATCAGCCGTGCGTGCTTCGTTCCACCTCTTTTCCGAGAAACGCAATCAATATGGTATTGAAATATTGCAAACATTTGAACCAAATTCCGATCGTATAAGTGCAAGTCATCCAACTTGAATTTTATTTGCTCTAGATAAATCAAAATAAACAAGGAGCAAAATTGCGTTGAACACCTATTTCTGGAGATGCACGTTTCTCTCGTGATATACGGGTACATAAGTAGTAGTAGTAGTAGTAGTAGTAGTACCATGAATTTGCTAGCGCTTCAGTAGGTCCTACTATATCGCGCCGAAGGTCTCGCGTCACAATTATCGACCTATCGGTCACATCACCGCTGTGGTACAAAATAACCATCAATCACCATCACGGAGCTTCATTAACATATTTAAGAATACGCAAACAGGTTAGACATTGCAGCCACAAGCACAACAAAAAGTCAGTCATGATAAGCTCAAATTAAATTCAGTTGCTACAAACACAACTGCTCCACCAGTTCAGTAATAAAATCAAAGTATTAAGTCCCCGGAATTATTCCGAAAAAACAGAAAATCAGGTTACATATGCATTCATTGGGCAGCCGAGCCCCAGGGGGTTTCAGCTGCCCACCCATTTTACGGCCGAGCGCCGTACCCACGCTGAAACCCCCGTTGGGCATCACGTAGGCGCGCTCGGCCGTATTACAGTTTATCATTAAGATAGCAAGGCTTGAAATTTATTTTTCGTCACAAAATTAAATTTTTGAAAGTATATTGCACGATTCAATAAACGCTCTCAGTGCATCAGTATGGAAAGGGGCACGCTCAGGTTCCGCCAGAATGCTGCGCATCATTGTATCCGGATCATTACCGCGCAGACGTGGAAAGCACGCGCGCCGGACACCTGCATGCAACGGGCACACGACAAGGAAGTGTTCAACGGTCAAAGGAACCCTGCATCGCTCACAGAGCGGTTGGGGGAGCCGCTCCATGAGGTAGATGTGCGTAAGTCTCGTATGACCAATCCGCAGACGGCACAAAGCCACCTCCATCCGGCGGCTACGACAGCTGGACGAGGTCCATTCACGCACAGTGTTTTTAATCTTCCAGAGCTTATTGTTATTCTCGGCAGCCCACCGCTGTTGCCATAATTCTCTTACTGCTGCCTTAATTATAGGGTAGTAGTCGCGGCAGGGCACAGATGCATTCAAAGTGTCTCCCTCAGCGGCGGCCGCTAATTTTGCTTCGGTGTCCGCTCTCTCATTTCCCGAGACACCCACGTGCCCAGGCACCCAACAAAACCTGACCTGTTTTGAGACGCGTACAAGTCGCATCAACACGTCGTAAATCTCACCAATAACGGGGTGGCTGCTTGCATAGCTTTGAATAGCATCTATGATGCTCTTTGAGTCCGTGAAAATAGTGAAGTGGTAATTTGGATGTTCCTCTATGAGTTGCAGAGCCTGCACGACACCATACAGTTCAGCAGTGAACACAGAGGTCTCCGGGAGAAGTCTTCCAGCTCTTACCATCTCACCCGAGACAGCGGAGCACCCTACAGCGTTGCCAGACTTTGAGCCATCGGTGTAGATCTTCACTGAAGCAGCGTGCTGGTCAACAACATGTTCAAGAAACAGGCCTCTAATGGCGTTAGCCGGCAACGAAAGCTTCTTGGGCAGCCGACACCCAGTGCAAAAAGTCTCAATTGGCAGTCGCCAGGTTGGGGTGCTATCAGGAATACAGGGGCACACTCGCATACCATCCAGCTGCATGGTCTGAACCAGCACATGATAGCTCATGGATGAAGGAAGGAAGTATGGAAAGCGCAGATATCGTCCCTAAGGTGCGTGTACGCTCATCCAAGTTGGGGATAGAGGGAGCTGCTCCAGTCTGGCCAGGTACTGCAGGCTCAGGGTAAGCCGCCGTGCCCAGAGAGGGGGCTCGCCACTCTCCACACACAAACTAGCCACCGGTGAAGTGCGAAAAGCGCCAGTGCACAGTCGGAGGGCGGTATGATGCAGAGGATCTAGTTTTGCCAGGTTAGTTTCCCTGGCATTTTGGTAGACAACACATCCATAATCCATCTTACTTCTAATAAGCGTCCTGTATAGCCTGAGCAGCGTAGCCCTGTCTGCCCCCCATGACAAACCAGATAGACATTTCAGTATATTCATTCGCCGGGTGCACTCAAGCTTGAGAGAATTCAAGTGAGGTTTCCATGACAGCTTATCGTCCACAATCATTCCCAAGAATTTGGCACTATGAACAAAGCTTACTATCCTTCCTTGTAGTACCAGCCGCGGAGGGTTGCAGCGCTTACGCCCCTGAAAGTGCAGGCCAACAGTCTTATCCGGGGAAAAAACAAAACCATGTTCTGTAGCCCAGTTGTTTACACGGCTGATAGTCATTTGCATCCTGCGGCTCAAGGCTGGCAGGTGTGCAGATGAGGAGTAAAGCATGAAATCATCCACATATAGAGACGCCGACACGTCGGGAGGCAAAACAGATGTAATCTCGTTATGGCCCACGATGAAGAGTGTACGAGTACATAAAGGCGTTAATAACACAAAGTAATAAAAGAATAGGATCACTCAATTCTACTAAAGGAAATACGCCGTTTCACTAACAGCAATACCCCATTTGAAGCCGGATTACAATGGACAGTATTTGCAGTGGTTTTCAGGAAATGGTGAAAATTTCACCAGAAATCTCGGAAAGATTGACTGATCACCCCCGCTTACTCGTGATCACTCATGTAGGAAGATGGGATTACTCGTAAGACAGGTAGCGTATTGTGCGACCTCCCATGCCGAGAATTTGATGTGTTCGCATAAAAGAGAAGTCAGGACGTACACAAACTGAAAAGTCTGAAAATTCCACTAAATACGTGGTAAAATAAGCCTTATTACTCTCTCGCACTTTCGATGGAAAAAGTTCCTCCGTGAATCGGTTAAGAACAATTTTGGACGAATATTAGGTTAGCATAATTTCATGAGGTAAATTTCGGAATGAGTTCTGCGCGGACCTCATATATTACAGTAACTAATAACTCTGTTAAATTATTTAATCACGGCTTCATCGATTATACTGAAGTCAATTTCGTTATTACGCAGTGATAACTTTGTAGTTCAGTAACGACTTCAGAAGAAATGAATGCAAATAATAAATACGAACTAGACCTGCTAGCTCAATGGCTCACACCCTATCGCGCTGGAAGTTTCAAAATTTGTTAGCTATATCTCACCACAATAAATAATACTCTATGTACTCGAGTCTCTTCAGGTTAGTTATTACAATTACCGTTATTACAACAAAGCGCTCAACAGCCGTTACAGAATTGGTTTTAATGAACATTCTACAAGATTTGAGGCCACATCGGTTCATTCTTATTATTTTACACAAACTCCTATTTTACACAAACTCCACATAAGCGCCTCGGATCTTTCCTTACTCCACACTCCCTTCACAGTCACAATTATCACCGCCATTATGTTATCCACTTGAGAAACCTCGCAGGAATTTCCGAGAATCGAATACGCGTGTGCGTCTTTCGAAGCTTGACATGGTTTCATTGCACAAACTTACAGCGTTAGGCCATCGTAGAAATAGAATTCGAGCCAGAACACAAGAATTCCACAATGGAATGCAGTTTTAACCCTAAAACAGGGACTTTCCGCGTCACGCTTGAAGTGTTATTCGAGTCAACTCTACCTTCTTCATGCTTACGATTTCGGAACTAAAATGAATACTTCATTCATCCTTACGTTCACAGGATGCTAACCAAACCAATACCATCCCTCACAACTGAGGTACTTCAACTTTTAAATGCAGAAGATAGACAAGGGTATACTGTTCTCACAAGCACCTCATCGCTACTGATATTCCATCATACTAAGGGCTTACATTACAGGCCGATTCACGGTCAACACTGTTAGGCTCAATTTTCGAAATGGATTACACTTTTCGATCAAATTCACGGTAACCAATATCAAAACAAGGTTTCGCTTGCTTGTCAGTATTCCTCCCACACTCAAGTTGAATAACAGCAATTGATGAGTTTCATCAGAGCACAAGTACAAGAATATTTCAATCGCAGGTACTATTAAGATGGTTCAATTCGTTAGTAGTCCTATCTGGGCAACTTATTCAAGGAAAATTTCGTATCTCAGTTCTATCGACGGGCTGTGTACACAACGAAAATTTTGAGTACCCAACGTGGCACAGAAGTTAACATTCACGCTCTCGTTATTTTGAACGCATTCTTACGTACCTTGGGTGATACCAGATTAATTAACTAGTTTTAAATATACATAAACAGAGTTGAAGAATCAATACGCACGAATTTAACGAACATTGACTCATTACTTAATATTGCAGGCGCTATCAACTCATCAACAACTACACTTCTGCATCACCCTAGTCCTTTGATACACGTACTATCGAAGAGGCGCACAGTTTTCTACAACAATATTCTTAACGACCCAGTATCCCTAACAGCGCTCTATTATCTCGTCACTTGAACCCACGACTGAGGGTCGACATTTTGCCAGGATAACGAAGAATGAATTCGATGGCACCTCAGCGAAAGGTTGGACATTTTTTTCACTAATTACAATGTTTCAGATAGTTGAGTCATAACGAAGAGTGATGCTCAGCAACAAGCTAAACGAAAGAAGTAATTCAATATAATACAAAGCATTCAGTAACTTTCTGTTCACAACTCAACCCTCAAGCTAACTATCGGAACCTATTCAACCTACGCCAAAGTTAGGAAGGAAGAGTTCGATATCACCACGGGAGAGGGAAGAAGGCGTATAAAAAAAGTGAATAAGGAAAAATTTCAAGAACAGTCTGTAATTGAGGTAACCCGACAGTACCTTCCTTAGCATGTTTCAACATCACAATTCAGGTCGTATGTTGCTGGTGGCAGGAAACTTGAATTTACAAAAATGCACATTGACACAGTCGGGTTTTAAAACGCGTAATACGAACTCTCCTACCATTTGCAAAGCGATGTAAAGAGAATGCATTAAAAACGGGCTATCTATGCACTTTCATTGTGTTCCCACACAGGGTACTCGGATACGTAAAACAAAATAGCGAGAAGGGAAGAATTGAAAACGTACCAGAAACAGCGAATAATGTATGAGCCTAAAATATCAAAATTAGCCAGGGACAGAATCTCATATTATTACTATATTTGGGTTTGCCCGCAGTTTTCGATACTTGGACGAAATCAGTGTAATTTGGTAGCGCTGCTACATTTAGGTCTCATATTGGGAATTTGCGGAGGGTGAAGATCTTGACCCCGTTTTAGTGCCGTGGTGTGTCAGCTTTGGTCTGACAGAGGAGTGACTGTGTTTCTAGTCGCGGGCAGCCGCGCTGGCGATGGTTTGGGCTTCGTATGAGGCTGAGTAGATTTTCTCTCTAGAGGTCACTCATTTTCAGTTGGTGAGTCAGATTTCATGAAGCAGACGAATTTCAAGTAAAAAAAAAAAAGTTCAGAGGGGGAGCGTGGCCCGCAGGTGGCAGGGCCGGTCAGTAGTTCAGGAAGGTTCGGCTCATCGCTGAGGTGAGCTTGGCGCTCTTGTCCGTAGTCGGGACATTCGAGGAGGATGTGTCAGACAGTTAAAGGCACTATACAATTTTCGCGGTAGGGTTGCGGTCGGCCCTCCAGCAAGTGCTGATGCGTGTATGGCCTATACGAAGCCTAGCGAGGACTAGTTCCTAGAATCTATCCTTCTGCTGGGATAACGGGAGAGGACGGTGTAAGGTTTTATCGCCTTAGCTTGTAGTTGGCAAGTGCCGACCACTCTGCCTTCCAGTGTTCTTGTATGCTCTTTTTATAATACCACTTGTGGTCTGTTCGAGGGCGACGAACCGTACTTATTTGCAAGTTGAGAGCCTCTCGGGCTTTGAATTTCTCGACTCCTACACATAGCTCAGGCCTCAACACTTCCCTGCTGGCGTCAGTACTCATCACATAACTCATGCACTTTAGTCACGTACCTATAGTATGAATTTCTTTACTACCTGAAAGAGTACGTAACATACGAGTATGACTACTCTTAAATTAATACCAAAACGATACAAGTAAAGTTCCTGAATACACAGGAGGAAAAAAACAACTTCAAACGAAATATTATGTAATTATCACAGCATTTCATCACAAGTATTCCTCTTCCATCACTGCATGCCACTTACCTGCTCTCACTTCAGAACTGAAAGGAAAGAAGTCTGATCATGCTTGGAAAACCAATACAAAAGAGCATCGTTGCAAGTAAAATTTATAAGGCTTCCAAGCACGATGAGACCATCTTCCCTTTCGGTTCTCGATGGCCTTAAAATGAAAATAAAGTTCTTACAAGACACTTCCTCGAAAATTGAGACAAAAATAATTGTTTTTCTAAAATTTCGTTGACATAATAAACTCGGATCCGGTATCCAATTTCAATACGCACACATCAAGAGACGCATATTTTATCTTTGAACCATAAGAACGAGGTGATTCATGTCTTGTAAGAGCTGACCTCGAATCCTGTCAGTTCAGAGTGAGGAGAAATGAAAGTCTGAAGTCACCTCAGCACCGTACTTTATTAAGCAATGGAGCTGGCATTGGAGGCAATCCTGGGCCACAAGTCGGCGCACTCCTTCGAGACGGGACCGGTGATGGCTGAACCTGTCAACAAAACAATATTTACTGAACACTCTTGTCATTACTAGTGAACTGGTTTCACATTGAACGTAAGCTTATTATTCAACACTTTGACTGCGACGTGACCAACCGGTGGTCGCAGAGGGGATTTACATAATGCTGATAACTGACCAGAAGTCACGAACTCAATTTTCCTCTAATTTAAGTTCAATATTGATCTTGAGTTTAGCCGGCCGCAGTCAAAGTATTAAAATGAAAGGACTCTCCTATGTTCTTCAGTGCACACATTAAATTAGATTAATACAAATAAAAGAATCACTTTGATTACATGTAGTGATAAGAATGCGAAAATGGCTTTAAAGCTTCCCACACTTCCCAATGGAGTACTTGTATGAGCCGGTCAAATAAATAAATCCACCCAATCAGTTTTTCAACTAGTCATGAATCAAAACACAGATACACTCATCCAGCGCTTCAATTACTTTTAATGACTGGGAAATAAAATCCATCACAAATCTCAAGCTCTAAAACAAGCGTTGAACATGGCAATACCATTATGAGATGACATAACTGAAACACAAAATGACTTGGGAGAACATAAGCCGCTTCAATAGTATAATGGGAAATCGCTCGTGAGCTCCAAACCTTACGCTAATACATTATAACTATATATAATTACCTTCCAAAAATTTAAAAAATTATTTCTGCTAGAATCTCGCGAGACACGTTTCCAGAATGAAATTATCATGTTGCTGAATTTTTAAAGTCGACTACAGAAGAAGACTCGTGAGAACCAGCGTTTAATCTCCTTCAACACGACGACCAAAGCAGCACAAAACAGCTCTGGCGCTTTGTGGAAGGTTCAAAGTCAAGGTTACTACTTCACCCACTTTCTACAAATACAACCATTCCCGGATTTTAGGAACAACCGAATTAGGACTATCATGATAACTTTCATGACGTGAAATCCAACAGATCCTTCACTATTTTTCTATCTGATTTCCACAGAAAGTTCGAAATAACACAATGACAGAAGGCAAATTCAGAATCTTTTTACAAGAATTACTTAGAAAAACTATCCCAAAATGTCGACAAAATTATGCTCCCAGTCTCAACTAATATATTATCAAATGGAAAAACTACACATCATTCCAAAGCATCAGATTACTTGGCCTAGCAGCACAACATAACCCAGGGGTTCCCAACCTAATGTGCTCGCGCTCCCTTGGGTTCGAGAAAAGGTCAGGTGAATAATACCATAAGGGCTCTCTATATTTCCCCTTTTAATTTTAGGTTGTAAGAGGTTCTAATACCATTACCATAATACCACGGCAATACAATTATGAGCCGACACCACCGAAACGCAAAATGACCTGGGAGAATATAAACAGTTTCAATAGCGTCATGGGAAATCTTACACGTGGCTGCAAATCTTACGCTAATATATTATAGCTATATATATATAATTACGTTTCAAAAACTTAAAATTATTTCTGCTGGAATCTCGCGATATAAATTTCCAGAATAAAATTATGATGTTGCTGAATTTTTAAAGTCGACTACAGAAGACGACTCGTGAGACCCAGCGTTTAATCTCCTTCAACACGACGACCAAAGCAGCACAAAACTGCTCTGGCGCTTTGTGGAAGGTTCAAAGTCAAGGTTATTATTAATATTATTTTATAAGAAAGTTTTAGCCTCCCTTAATTGCACGACAAAGATGTTCTAAGAGAGGAAGGAGGAAGGCACCATTTAGTATGGAGTTAAGGGAACGCGGAATCTATGCAAAAGGTGCACAGAAACAGGAAGCTAAGAAAGAAGTTCATGAAACAAGATAAAGTTGAAGAAGAAAGTAGTAGGTGCTGAAAAACAGGACAGCAGTGAACCGAAAAAAAGATGTCCGTAACAAAACAAAAACCTTTTCTATTTCAACAAAAGGAAGCCTACCTAACCTTTAGCTCAGGCCCTCACACAGTCCCCCTGGGAGCGCTAATTCCCATAGATACAATACCTGTATCCCCCTGAGGGGTCAAAGTCAAGGTTACTACTTCACCTACTCAATAAAAGTACAACCATTCCCGAATTGTTTAGGGAACAAGCGCGTTAAGACTATTATGGTAACTCTCCCCCAATTAAATCTAATAGATCATCCACTATTTTCCTAACCGATTTCAACAGATCATTTGAATTAACACAACGACAATGGGTAAATCAGAGTTTTTTTTTCACAGGAATTTCCTAGAAAAACTATCCCAAAGCAATGTACACAAAATTATGCTCCCAATCTCAAACTAATACTTTATAATCAAATGAAAGAACTACACATCATTCCAAAGCATCAGATTACCTAGCCTTGCAGCATAACATAACCCAAAGGTTCCCAACCTAATGTGCTCGCACCCCCTTGGGTTCGAGAAAAGGTCAGGTGAATATGGGCCCCATTTTATTTTAGGTTGTACGCGATTCGAATGAAGACTAGATGGATGAGAGACGAAAAGAGGGAACTCATTACCATTAAAACCAGAAGAGAGGAGCAATAATGTTTACGTGCAAATTGGCCTGCACTTGATTTTTTACATTAATTTACACCAACAACAATATTCACAGCACACAGTCTGCATTCATGAAATTCTCCCCCACAATTTGTAACGAGACGTTTGTTTCAAAGGAGCCATGTGTCGCAGAATTTAAATAATCGACAAGAACGCCGACTAGTGAGGTCCTGCTTTTACTCTCCTTCAACAGGACGACCGAAGTGGAGTAATTCCACTCCGGCGCTTTTCGGAAGGATCGAAAATTTTCGAGTTATGGAAACAGACTAGCATTGCCTAAAACAGCCTAACCACAAATCCTATCCCACGGAATCGAACACCAGAAGCTCAGGTTACTCATACTTCCATCATATTCATCACTAACGTCTACTTACTCGCACCCATGTTCAATGAATATTGAAACCAACAGTGACGAGTTATGACAATGTGCTTACCTTTCATTTCACCCTTGACGTTGACAATGACGCCTGCGTTGTCCTCAAAGTTGATGAAGGTACCGTCCTTCCTTCTGAACATTTTCCTTTGTCTGATGATGACGGCAGGGTGCACCTTCTTCCTGAGCTCAGGCTTACCCTTCTTCACAGTGGCGGCCACGATATCTCCCACACTTGCGGCGGGCAGTCTGTTCAGGCGACCTTTGCGGCCCTTCACACTGATCACGTACAAGTTCTTGGCTCCTGCACGGATGAAAAACAATGATTCAATGCATTGCAAACACAACCAAACTAATATCAGATTCAACTCATACACACGGCGTTTATAATAAAAGCTGAAATGACAAATCTAAGCCACTTACCAAACATGAATAAAAAACCCACACGCTCAACGCCATGACACAGAGCCCTTTATAGTCTGAATTCAAAATTCACTAGAACCTTCAAAACATAACCTTACAAGAAATGCAAATAAAAAATAACCATTTCTCTTTTCATCTCATTTTCTGCAATAAATTGACCAGGTAGTAACATGATACGCAAGACAGCATGACAATTTTCTCATTCAAAGGCCGAAACAAAAGTTCTAATTATATCTATTTAAGAAGAAGCGCTTAAATTCTTGCAAATAAGAAGTATACATGGTTGTGAAATTTATTTAAAATTAAACTTATAAAATGTAGCAGGGTATTAAAAATCAAAAGTACAACAGTAAAGCCGATTAGTTAGAGCCTGCACTTACTCTCCTTCAACACGACGACCAGAATAAAGAAATTCTACTCTGGCGCTTTGTGGAAGGTTAGCCTATCTAGAAGTTAGCATATGATGAATGATATGCTGCTTGTCAATTAGGTGATGCTGGATGTTAAATTGAAATGAAAACAATGCAAGATCAAGTAGCAATTAACAATGATCAAAATATTTAGATATTTTATATTCACAGAGCTCAAGTCGTTTTGTTTCACATGCTCATCAAATCAAAGCTGCAATTTTCATGGTGCATGTGGAAAATTTGTCACAAGTCATCAATACAAAAGCTCAAGGACTACAAAAAATCTAAGTAGTCCTCAGCACTAAAACCTATTTCAATTTAAATTTAACACAAACAGAATGGAGAGAAATATAAACTTAGTAAGGGATGAATAGACTTTTCCTCTATGAAGCTAGTTAAGACAAAAACATTCACAAGCTAAAATTATCCCTAGCCTTCACACATGCCATACCTGAAACACTTGTTAAAACTCATTGTATTTCTACGAGAATTTGTACATTCATAATTAATGTAATGTAAGAAGTAAACTCCTAAGTAGCATTTCAGTACCCACTGTGATGTGACTAACAGGCATTGTCTGCTATAACTAGTAAATAATACCTGACAGAACAGGATTATAATCTGAAGTGATGTCAATTTTTCAAATTCAATGGTTAACCTGACAACCACAACCACTTATTGATAAATACTTCCCAAAATACATTCACACACACAATGAAGAAATAAATCTGGCACTTACCAGTGTTGTCAGCACAGTTGACAACAGCACCAACAGGCAGACCAAGAGTCACACGGAACTTGCCTCCGGCTGCTCCTCCGCGTCCTGTTGAACAGAATGCCTTAGTAAAATTCGAGTTTCAAGCCTTTTTACAGAGTAAATTTTAAGTGAACAAATGCTGTCTTACTATTGCTTTTGTGCAGCATAGCTTACCATTACATTTTACAAATAATTCATCTATTTGCTTCCCTATAAAGTTTTTCACACTTATTTTCAAATTCAACATAGAACTAAAAGGAAATTAGTACACTAACAATTCTTCAAAGAAAACCACTCAAATTATGACCCCACAATACTTACCTACAATACAGCAATTTAGAAACTCAAGTCAGTTACCAACTTGAAAAGTAGCCCATGCATCTGTGAGCTGATCCAAATCCTGCCTTGCTATGCTTTCATGTCACCTCAAATGACAAATTCAGAGACACAGCCAATACAGTATCACATAAGTACTCACTAAAATGACTTGCCATAAAAATGATTACTATTGATACTGTCAGAACCATGATTTATCAAGCCTAAATTATTTCCCCAAGTTTGAGAAAAGGAAGACATTAAATATCCCCTGATAGCCCCACAGTAATAATTTTTCTTTTGAGAGAATCGGTAAAATAAATTTTTTACAGATTACCGAATTTTAACTGATAAGCCCTTAGCATGTACGTAAAACTATAAATAAATAAATGCAATTGAATGTGTTGATCTATTTCTTTGTTTCTCATAACAGCTCAGTTAAGAATCTTGGCCATAACTTGCAATTTAAATTTTACTAATACAAGCCTAAATAATGCAGTGAATCTAATTTTACATATTGATATGTACTCAACAACTTAGACAAATTTATATGCCTGCACAAATTTTTAGAGCCAATACACAACTTTTAAAAACTTCAGTTTGCTAGCAAAATGATACTAGGGTTATGATAACTGAATTTTGTTCGAAGCAGCTGTTTCGGTGTTTTCGAATTTTCAATAAAAAAGAGAGAACCAGGAAAATGGTATAAAACATTTTTCATTAAAATGTATTCTTGAGACTGAAAAGACTCGTAAAAAATAGGACGTTTCGAGCCTTCGCTCATCATCAGCAATAGGTACAAATTCGAAAAAATGTCATCTGTAAAATACAAAAAGAAAACAACTCAAAAAATGCATGACATTACTTATTGACTAGGGATAAAGGAAATGAGCTAAGATGATTATTTAAAACAGGTTTCGTTTTAAAAATGAACAGAGACTCTAAAATCCGCAATTCTGAACACAACTTTGCCCTGGCTATGACTTTGAAGCTATTTTTATTGACTGCTGTGTCGCATTCAAAAGCGTGATTACGGATGGCTGAGTTAGATGGGCTTGCTAAAATGTTTCCCGTCCGGTAGCTCCTACCTTGATGCTCGGCAATCCTACATCCCAGAGTACGGGTAGTCATGCCCACATACTCAGATGCACAAAGTGCACAACTATATTTGTATATTAGGGATGCCTGCATCTCAGTAGGAAGTCTATCCTTGAATCTAAAAAATGATTCAATTTTGTGATTATTGACCAATATTATTCTAAATTTTACATTACTAAAATATTTTTGTAGTAGCTCCAGTATTTGTTTTTTCATTAATTCTGATTGAGGACCAAAGTAAGGGAAACACAGAGAGAGCGTTCGTACAGAGTCTGCTGCTTGTTGAAAGCCCGGAACATTTGCATATTTCTTATCTAAAAATTTCCTAATTTGAGAATCAACAAAACCACGAGAAAAGCCATTATTCCTAAAAAATACTTTCAAAAAGGAAAATTCCTCGTGTAGAAACCGATAAGAGCTGCACACATTAAAAGCACGGCATAATAAAACTTTGACGAAATTCAGTTTAAAAATGAAGGAGGAAAAACTGTAAAAACTAGTACCTAGACTTGTGAAACAATTTTTTCTAAACACGGAACACTCAAATTTATCCCCCTCTTTATGCACAAGACAATCCAGAAATGAAAGTTTGCCCCCCACTTCACAATCTATCGTAAATTTTATGTTTCTATGCTTGCTGTTGAGGTAGTTTAAGAAGAGCGGAGCATGAGCCTGGTCCCGAAAAAGTAAAAAGGTGTCATCAACGTATCTCTTATAAAAAACAGGTTTAAATGATTCAGGACATTCTTCCAACCATTTCTTTTCCCCAAAACACATAAAAATATTAGCAAAGGTTGGAGAAAGTGGCAGACCCATGCCTAGACCCTCTAATTGTTTGTAAAACTTCCCGTTGAATATAAAAAAAGTGTTCATGACTGCCAATTCTAAAAGATTATGAAACAATTTTTTCGTTAGCCCTAAGACAACAGACTGAGGAGTAGTGAACAAGTGTTGCAAGCATATTTCTATAGTTTCACGCAATGGAACGTTAGTAAAAAGGTTCTCAACATCAAAAGAGCACATAAAAAATTGACTAGCATTTTGTACTGAAGTTATATCCTTCACAAACTCCGTGAAGTGGGGGGCAAACTTTCATTTCTGGATTGTCTTGTGCATAAAGAGGGGGATAAATTTGAGTGTTCCGTGTTTAGAAAAAATTGTTTCACAAGTCTAGGTACTAGTTTTTACAGTTTTTCCTCCTTCATTTTTAAACTGAATTTCGTCAAAGTTTTATTATGCCGTGCTTTTAATGTGTGCAGCTCTTATCGGTTTCTACACGAGGAATTTTCCTTTTTGAAAGTATTTTTTAGGAATAATGGCTTTTCTCGTGGTTTTGTTGATTCTCAAATTAGGAAATTTTTAGATAAGAAATATGCAAATGTTCCGGGCTTTCAACAAGCAGCAGACTCTGTACGAACGCTCTCTCTGTGTTTCCCTTACTTTGGTCCTCAATCAGAATTAATGAAAAAACAAATACTGGAGCTACTACAAAAATATTTTAGTAATGTAAAATTTAGAATAATATTGGTCAATAATCACAAAATTGAATCATTTTTTAGATTCAAGGATAGACTTCCTACTGAGATGCAGGCATCCCTAATATACAAATATAGTTGTGCACTTTGTGCATCTGAGTATGTGGGCATGACTACCCGTACTCTGGGATGTAGGATTGCCGAGCATCAAGGTAGGAGCTACCGGACGGGAAACATTTTAGCAAGCCCATCTAACTCAGCCATCCGTAATCACGCTTTTGAATGCGACACAGCAGTCAATAAAAATAGCTTCAAAGTCATAGCCAGGGCAAAGTTGTGTTCAGAATTGCGGATTTTAGAGTCTCTGTTCATTTTTAAAACGAAACCTGTTTTAAATAATCATCTTAGCTCATTTCCTTTATCCCTAGTCAATAAGTAATGTCATGCATTTTTTGAGTTGTTTTCTTTTTGTATTTTACAGATGACATTTTTTCGAATTTGTACCTATTGCTGATGATGAGCGAAGGCTCGAAACGTCCTATTTTTTACGAGTCTTTTCAGTCTCAAGAATACATTTTAATGAAAAATGTTTTATACCATTTTCCTGGTTCTCTCTTTTTTATTGAATTTTGTTCAATACACAAATGAACACAAAAATAGGCCCATTTATTCAGAGTAGCTAAGGAAGTGCACAAATGTTGAGTGGCTGCCAGCACAGTTAGCTCATCAGGTTATATCCTATTAATTAAAACAGTTAGGCCTAAACCAAAAATAAGGAAATAAGACATGAGCTGAAGGTGGGATGCATTATGAGCTATAAGCCAATTATATGAAGACATGAAAAATAAAGGAGCGATCTTACTGAACTTGAACTATGGAGCCAGGAGACACTTCAATAAGTTTTGTAAACTCACGGATAGCTAGGTCTGGTTAGATAACACTAATGATACGTGTTTCAAATATTCATGCTGCTACAACAAGTAAACCGGTCTCAACAAGTCAATGTTCACACAATGAAAAAAAATCTGGAGCTTCAAATTTGGATATTTCCTAGTACATCACTTCACACCTTTCAGGATATTGAAAACAAACCAAGCAATAAAGTCTGGTCAACACCAAACACTATCAAATTTAATTAAACAACTTCATATAAAAAGTTTATTGAAACTACCCTGGCTAGGCAACAAAAGAAAATTGGCCGCAGTTTTTAAGTCTGCATCACATTCAACATCGTAATTAAGATGACCTACACATTTGATATGAGCCACTAAAATTATTCTTGAGCACTTAGTAAAGTTGTCACACTAATGATCCACTAAACTAGCACTTAATCAATTTAGAAATCATATGTTAAAAATGTCAAATTAAAAAATATGATATTCCCAAAAAAAATTTCACTTACAAATGAATTTAGCATTAAATTGTCAAGATCACGATAAAACATAAAGGTAAACACATATGACATGTTAAGCAAACTAATCTTAAGAGCCAATTTCAATACAATATGAAAGTCATAACTTAGTTAGACCATAAAAATACCCACATCAATGCATAAATTTCTACATCCACAAGCATCGCTTGGCACGTGCCATTAGGTATTCAACTCTAAAAATCCCAACATGAATAAGCAAACTGACATTGCGTAGTTATTATTCCAGCAACAACTATTGTCAAAATATGAATAAACGCCATGTAGATTTACAATTCCCCATGAATGACCATGAGCCACATGGCATGCCCATTTGGACGATTCAACTACATCGCAAATATTTGAACGACACCATCAACTTCCCAAACCTCCTCACAGTATAGTTTACGTAATTTACTGGTAGAAGATGATTCCCTTGATATATACAGTTGAATGGACTTGGCTCAATCTTATTAATCACGCTTACTATGAAGATGATGCGTAAACGGATGGCGTACAAAGATCTCTAAAAAGGATACCTCTACTTAAGCTGGCCACAGTATATCACGCTATCCGAAAATTCACTCAGTAATTATATTCGATTAACAACGACATTTAATGCGAATCTGCACTTACCTCGCTTAGACATGATGAATTATGTTAAGTTTATCCAGCCGTTAACACTGCAAGCAACAAACAGACTGAATCCTCTGGTTGGTGATAGGAGTGTTGCCAGATTTTAGTTCAGAATGTTTCGCGAGTGTCAGAATTTTATAACGTACGCACAATTTTTACGGGAAAAATTATTCATTTATTTGAAAATACTATATACACTAACAAAATCTATTTGAACACAAAGTTTAAATGACAAAACACATAATTTGATAGAATAATAGACATTTAAATTGATTTGATGTAAACACAAATGAATGATCATTTGGGCTTATTTATGCATAGATTTGTGCATATATAGATATACTTCGAAAGTGAACATACTTTATTTGTTACTTTTGCACACAAAAATAGATAATTCATTTTATGCTGGCAAAAAATCAGAAAAATTCTGTTTTAAAATTATTTTAACATATATTTATATGAATTAATAATATTGAGCCGTCCCCATCTATAAGTGGGTGAGTATGTTACATAAATTTTATATATGTTTGAAGCTAGAGTTTTAAAGCTCATCAACTGGAGCGTCAAATTCATATCGATTCAAAAGGTACAATATTAAAATAACATATTAGTGCAAGTTTCTCAGATGTCCATATGGGCACCTATGTAATTGTATGGATACGTTCAGCTAATGTATATTATGAGGATATGAATAAGAGTTGTAGTGTATAGATAACCAAGTAGTAGTAGTAGTAGTAGTAGTAGTAGTAGTAGTAGTAGTAGTAGTAGTAGTAGTAGTAGTAGTAATAGTAGTAGTAGTAGTAGTAGTAGTAGTAGTAGTAACATAGGTTTGCTAGGGCTTCAGTTATTCAAACTATATTATAGATAGCCAAGCCTGTGACTTTCATTTACTCCCCTTTTTAACTTAAATTTAAAAAAAACTCAAGTTCAGTTTTAAAAGTTCAAGTAGATCAGGTATATGTTCATCAACTTCCGTACCATTTCTTACTAGCATTATATCATAATACTATTCACACAACTTTTATGTTTGAGATACCAATTTCAGAACTAGATAATAAATCCAAATGTGGAGAACAGGAAAATCATTGTGCCACCATCAGCTCGGTTAATTCACACGTAGTGTGAAACATTAGAAAACAATTTACCCTATTTCCTGCTTCTTTATTTCAATCTTATTTCCAATCGATGTAACGTAACGATGCATAATATTATCAACATCTTGATGCACTTGTCAAAAACTTGGCCACAACGTTATTTCAATTTTTTAAATGGTCAAAAATACTGACATGTGCCGTTGTCGCATATAGGTATGTACATTTTACCAATCAAGGATCTTTAGGTTAAGATGTTTTAAAACCAATGCTGATGTTATTCGAACTTTTCTGAAAATGAACTGTTTTTTTCTTTTTTCATTCCATTTCAACTCTAGATACAATTTCTTTTTATAAATTTCCGAGCCGCTATACTCTAAAGCGTAATATCAATATACTCTTGCCGATAAGCATACAAATCAATGCATGAAATAATATTGAATACAGACAATAAATGTGAAACCTTAAACCAATTACGAAAGGAAATTTCTAATTACATCTCCGATTCTTTATGTTTGACGTTTCTGTAGATTGCTAAACTTTCCTTGTTTGTAATTGTTGTCTCTCAATTTTCCCAGAATTCATGTACCAATAGTTTTGGTAATTTTAAAGGCCAAAATCACCTGGCGTTATGTGATTATTAGATGTTCTGTTACAAATAAACAGCGTGTGTTAAATACTATCAATTGATGAGTACACAATATTATTTTCATTCACCATACTTGAAGCAACGTTGGTTACTACTGCAGAACCGGAGAGCTCATAAGTCAATGTGAATAGATGTTCTTATCAATGTTCACCGACTTCCTTTTTTGAACATTTTTTATTAAATTTAGAGTAAACTAATCATGGGAATACCTTTCATATCTTTTCCTCAATATTTTATTCAATTGAAGAAACAGGACTATTATATTACCTCTAATTATTTCAGGTGCCAATGAAAGACCTCGGTGTTTAGAAGTTTCCATTTATAGATATGAGTAGTAAGAAATTTGCTGCATCATCTTCGCTAGAAACAAACTGTTTTATTTTCATAATTCATTTCTGCCAGCATTATTCTGAGTAGGAAATATCATAAATATGTTGACTGGCAATAAATGTTTTACGGAGATGATTGCTAAAGGACACCGTCTTGGTAGAAATCAGGATATGTGTTGATTTTCTGCTTTTATATGCATCTTATAGAGAATTTTCTTGCGCTTCCATTGGTACTTTCCGTTTACGTCTACTCCGAATAGTGCGCCCACCAGAGGGGGGGGGGGGAAGCGATGGGGGTGGCGTGATCTTGACCCCTCACCCCCCTCATTATTGGGGGTCAATTGAGCGTGTTTCTCTGCGGCAATAGCAATATAGTTCGTTCATGGGCTACTCAAGGTGCTTTCATTATTCAAACGAAACATTCTAACGCTGAATAAATATTTTTTATAAAATTTTGACAATTTCAGAAATTAGCTGTTCTGCCGTATCTATGATAACGAAGCAGGAGACCGTCTTGATAGAAATCGGGATATGTGTTGATTATCTGCTTATATATGCATCTTATATAGGATTTTCTTGCGCGTCCATTGGTTCTTTCCGTTTACGTCTACTCCGAATAGTGCGCCCACCAGAGGGGGGAAAGCGATGGGGGTGGAGTGACCTTGAACCCTCCCCCCTCATTATTGGGGGTCAATTGAGCGTGTTTCTCTGCGGGAATGGCATTATAGTTCGTTAATGGGCTACTCAAAGTGCTTCCATTATTCAAACGAAACATTCTAACGCTGAGTAAATATTTTTTTATAATTTTTGACAATTTCAGAATTTAGCTGTTCTGCCGTATCTATGTTACCGCAGCTTTCATTCATAGCTCAATGACAGCTGCAGTATCGTAGCTACAGCTATGGCGAGCACACCAATCCAAAGGGTTTGAAAAGAGCTGTAAAACAAAGGAGTTGACTTGACAAAAAAACGTATTTTGGTAAAAAAAAAAGAAAAATTAAAAAAAATTGGTTGCTCTCAAGAATGACACCTATTCTCTTTTGTTGTATATTTTTTCCAGAGTTACAGAGCTACAGCAATGTAAATTGTATCAATCGAAAGGGCTTGAAAAGAGCTACAAGCGCTCAAGAGTTCATTACATAAAACCCTGTAGTTCAAAAGGTAAAAAGAATTTTTTTTTTGGAAAAAACACTTTCTGGAAACTTGTAATTGGTTTCTCAAATGCTACTTCTTCCACAATTTTAGAGCTACGATAATGGTTTATATACCATTCGATAGGGCTCAGCAAGATGTATCCTCGCGCAATAGCATTTTATGATAAATTTATTATTTTGAAAATAACACGACATGAAAAAAAATGAAAAAAAGTTCATTTAATTTTAATTCCCAAAATCTACAAAAAAAAAGTTATCGAAATTCCCTATTGCGAGTGGTTATATAGACATCTAAGCAATCTAAAAACGAAGTACTGGTTCTGTAACTTCAAAATTGTAAAAGAAGATAGATTTTTAAAAAACCCCTATTTTATCATATTTTTCGAAAATAATAAAAAAATCCAGTGCAGATATAAAAATTTTGTCGAAATAACAAATGATACTTGCATCATTTCACACCTACTGTGAAAATTGCAGAGAAATCCATCTATAAATAACGGACTTTTTTTTACCTAGACGGTGTCCTTAAGACCGTTTTGATCTGTATGAGCGAAAACATAGTGGTGAATTCCATACATGTCAACCTTCCAGTCTTGAATACAGAATTATTTGCCATAACTCGTTATATATTACCTTCAATATTATTCCTTGATATCGCCGGAGCTAAAAATCATTTTCTCAAGATAAGGGTAGACCGTCAGAAGCGGTTTACACAAATGTCTCCCAGTCTATGCATTTGCAAATAGACAAATGAAAAACGTAATCTGAGCACGAGATTCGTGAACAAACTATCTTACTATCCGCTCGATGAGTAAGCTATGAAATTTATTTTGTGTGGTGTTATGCTGTGTTTTTTATAAATTACTTTTGGCTAACCTTGTCATACTACTTGAAAATCATTTACAATGATGTTGCAACCGGTTTCGTTATCTTCGGCTGGTTTTGGTTTTCTCATGTCTTTTCTTCTTTCGTAATAACTTATAACGAAGGACTTCCGATGCATTCTCTATTAGTATTTATAAGCTCACAGTCATTTTGCTGTGAATAAAATATCCAAGAGAATACATTTTATTTCTTTTTCTCAATAAAATAATTAACCCCGGACACGGATATTGCACACCTCGTATGGCTTGTTTATCAATTAAGGACCTTTGTATTAAGAAATTTTAAAAATCCAATGTGTTGTACTACATTTCATGCATCAATTTTTTTTGGAAATAAACGGTTTTCCTTTTTTATCATAACATTTATTCATGAGCATAGTTAAAGATAGAATAATTTGACCATGGGAGTACATTTATGTATCTTTCTCTCATTTTTTGTACTAACAATGACTTGAGCTGTTGTGAGTCCAATATACGTTTACCAACTTAAAATCCTATGTTGTGTCAAGTGACAACTTTTGAGTCCACTTTTTGGAAATATAGTGTATTTTTTTTTCTTTTCAGGCCTTTTAACACCTTCTGTAACGCATCTCACGTATAAACTTTATAGGAAATAATGATAACTGTTTTTCTGTCGCATTCTTTCTGGATAGTTAAGAATTTATGCCGTGTTTGCCTTTTAGTTTTGAACACAGAATTATTTTTTCTCACCTTTTCTACTTCCAACCTCAATTTCTGAAATCGCGAAAGCCAAAGCTCAAATCAGTGTAATTGGTGACAGCCAAAAGCGCTTTTTTATCAAGGTGTCGAATAATCGATGCCTTTCAACTTTTATTACTACATGTAATGATGAATTTGTAACCATTTTTGAACTTAGAATAACTTGACCTTGGGGATATATGTTTACGATTTTTTCTTAATAGTTTTTACAAACTTTGACAAGTACTGTTATGATATCCCTGAGTCTGCGAACGAAGGATCTACCTACAGTAAGATATGAAGACATTTGGTTTCAAAACATTGTAAGCACCAATGTTAAATTTTCTATCAACTTCATCAGAAATTTTTTCTTCTTTTCTTTTTCTATTTTTCTTTCCTTTTTTCCATTTTTCTTTTCTTTCTATTCCTTCCGTTTCCTTTTCTTCTCTTTCCTTTTCTTCTTATCTTTTTTAATAAAAGAAATTCAGTGGAACCTCTAATGATAATTTGGACGTTCGATCCAGTCAGGTTTGCAATGTTAAGGTTGCAATTTGCAAAAAAAAAATATTTAACACTTGAATGTGCGATTATTTTAACCTAAAAACTCATGTAGGCCGTGTCAATTTTTTTTCAGAGGCCGCGTGTGTCTGTGTGACTGCTGGACTAGCTTTACTTTCTCATTTATTTTCTGTGAAAATCAATGGTGCAGGATTTGGGCGAGTGATTTTCCACGATACGTATCACACTAAAAACTGCTTCAATGACATTAAATATGCTGAGTTGAAGTCAGATGCTGAGCAGAAGTTTTTTGAAGGGAAAATAATAGAAGACTAACTGATGGCTTTGATTTCTATTCGAACCAAACAGCAGCTGGGTCACCGACAAGCGTCCCAAAGGGATGGGAATCAATAATACCTACTGTTCATTACAAAAATCCATACTTTATAAAATAAAAACCAAACACTTTTCTCTGATTCATCACACAAAATATGTCAATGTTTAAGTCATAATTTCACATGGATAAAGGCTTGAAATCGAAATACTTCTTAAATACAATTAATTTGATTGCAGAGGAACAAAGCACTTCGTCAGTGAAAGGTGAACACTAATCAAAACTAAATGTACTCGTAAATTGTGAGCATGCTATTTAGTTCCAACAATACAGTGGCGTCAAAAAATAGTTTCTACGTCAATTCGCACAGGTGACACGCAATAGAACCCAAACAAATGAGGAATGCATGAGTTTCAGAGCTACCGAAAACCACTTTTCAAATGTCTTGAAGGACGCAAAACGTCAGGCTGCCAATCTTCATTCCTTCACTTTGAAAGTATAAATATTATTCATTCGAAAGAGTAGAACTTTTCACGGCAAATATCTGTGAACGCAGCACAACGATATTTTCTATAAAAACGGAGTGGGGAAAAAAAGAAGTATTACTGTTTCGCTCGCAGGCAATACGGAGCAGGGCTACATAGCAAAAAGCCACAATACTAGCGTTTATGCAGGGTATAAAATGATAATTAAACCAATGCCGTAAAAGATTTAATCCGAGTTTGAAAATACATTCGTTTGATTTTGAGAAAATACGCACATTTTTATTCCAGCTTCAGATGTCTGCAGAGATACAAAGATGTTGTAATAATTAATTAAGGTATATCTATTCATTACCAGCATTAGCTTGAAGAAGTAGTGGCACAGAGTTTTGGGTACCTGGATACAGCATAAATATATATATTAAGTTATTTTATATTCTTATACTTTTATACGCTAAAACTTCATGAAATCAGACATGAAATGCTTTGTGTGAAGTACCAGTGATCGAACTCAATGTAAGAACTGTGGCAGTATATAGCATAGTCATCCTACGTTGGTACTTGTTATAGTCGGGCCTGGATTCTCGAATTCAGCTATCAGCTCTTTGCGCCATCAGAATATAATTCTCTCACACTAAAAATCATGGTTGGGAATCTGAAAGTAAACTTAGCTGCGGAGATTGGAACTCCATAGTGCATGTAGGCAGCGACTCGCAAATTTAATGCAGTGAAAAACTAAGACCATAGGTATTGGTTTCGCTTGTCGATCAAAACAGCTGAGTACTGATGAGAGATTATTCTAAAAGTATAGGTGGCGCTAAGTACCTATGTTTCTGTAGCTTAAACACAAAGTAACTGAAAAAATTCAGAAAGAGGATACAGGTATGAGAAACTTCATCCCACCAGGAGCTAGATTGGGAAGCTACGTTATCGCAGATAATATCTTTCAAACAGCTGAAAAGATCGTCAACCATAGTTTTGGTTAGTATACGTCGTCAGTTCCCGCATCAAATTTTATGTTTTCTTCAAGACCATCCTTTCAGTTCTGTAGTTTGAATTTTAGATTATATTGCTTTCACTGTATTATTTGGGAGACTCAGAAATTTTTCCAATACGCATCATCTCTAGAATTTATATTTTTATATTCTTCCAATTAAGTATTCAATAAACATGGTAAATCTTTGTGCATCTCGATTAATATCACAACATCATCTCCTGAGAACACCATTGTGTATACTCGACAATTATTGCCCGCACAGCACTTGCCGCCTTATTACCACCTGCATGCTTGCAGCTGCAGTCAATAGAATCAAGACATGCTTGATCGCAACGGTTGACTACAGCTGTGTTGTGAGTAGTCAAAAAGTGGGCGAGGCGTTGAGTAAATGAGCGGCGTTTAATGCACTTGTAGTCAATTGACGTTGAAAAGTCCGTCCGTGTATAATGGTCTTTAAATTGAGTCACGCTGTTAGTAGTCGTTTTTTCAGTACTGGGCATGGCAACAGGATGTCAGTAGCTGACGTAGAGTGCTATCCAGCCGAACAAGCCAGCAGGATTTCAGTTGTTTTGGTTTGCACAACCACCTAAATTGCAATGGGGACAATTGAAATGCTACGAAGAAGGGAGAGCTCTAGCCAACGTATATGTACGTTAGGCCTCAAAAGAACCAGGACCACCATCTCGTGAGAGATATGTTCTCATCAAAACGACTAAGCATCTGTACAATCCTCCACAATCCTCCGGCTGATCTCACAGTCCGAGTACCTACTATAAGAATGCCGCCCACCTTTCGGACGACGTGTAATGAAACATGTCGGCGTCACCTGACACGTCGACGTCGGTTGAACACCAACCGTTACCCGACCTCTTCCTTCTCACCTCCACCCCGCTCCTCTGCACATCTCCGACGATGGTTCCACTTCACAATGAGAGTTACCACTTCGCTACAAAGAATATATTCCTATGTCTTCGTAATTTTAACCCTGTATAATATATTTCATTTTATAGAGACTAGATTTAGGTTTTAGTTCATCATTGATTGACCAGAATTGTGTGTATTTTCATCATAGATTGACCGGAATTGTGTGTATTTTCCTCATTGATTGACCAGAATTGTGTGTATTTTCATCATTGGTTGACCAGAATTGTGTGTATTTTCATCATTGATTAACCAGAATTGTGTGTATTTCCATCAATTACCTTTAACCGTTCACAACGTGTTTGTTACGTCACGTACAGAAGGCTTGGCGTTCACGGTTACCCGAGGGGAGGTGTTCATTTCCGTAGAGGTTGCTGCGGACTCGCGAAGTTTCTTCCAAGGATCATCGCCGCTTAGGAGATGATTCCGTATTTTTTTGCTGTGGAATTATATCGGGGAAGCTGAGTATACTTGGCTCAAGCACTGGAGATTTGTGATATTTTTTAAAAAAGGTCAAAAGATGAGAAAACCAATCTCGCCTTGATAGTACATATATAAAAATACAACTGACAATACGATCAGCCTTTCAGCATTCGTATCACCGACGTCCAAATGCATTCGTAAGATAAGTCTCTATTATTACTATCATGTCTAATCAAGACTCTCTCTCTCTCTGAACAGCTTTATAATTTGTAGCGTACCATCATTGAACATAAATAATGAAATAAAAGCTCATCCATTCTATAAATTCTCCTCCGTAAGTTAGGAAGAGAGCGAGTAAAGAACGGAAATGAAGAGACGAAATCTATGGAATTATACTGATCCTACTGAACACGCAGGTGAAACTAATCTTTTGAAAATATAGCTATATTGATATACTTCGCACGCTTACCGTATGAACCACATGATCATACTAACCGAAATCAATAGGTCGTTATAGCACTTATTGAATGAATAACATAATTATATGACGATAATTTACCCCATTAAAGACTGGCGGTAGTATACATCAAATATTTTACTGAAATTATTTCTAAAGGAACGTAATTTGGATCGTGTGAAAATGAAATATCAGTAATTGATAGCGCAACACAGGGACAAGGCTATGCTGAAAAACATAATACTGGCGACAACGGGGGAATATTATTAACCAAACACATGAGATCGTAACACAGCAGCAGGCGTTGGGTCTCTGCAACGAACAAATCAGCTGATGTCAGCAGCCGGTGTAGAGCCTCAGTACCGGACAAGTCAGCAGGCGTCAGCAGCCGGTGTAGAGCCTCAGCACCGGACAAGTCAGCAGCCGGCGTAGAGCCTCAGCACCGGACAAGTCAGCAGACGTCAGCAGCCGGCGTAGAGCCTCAGCACCGGGCAAGCCTCCAGCTGGCGGTACTGGGGAGGAGTGAGGAGGCCCCTGCGACAACAAAATCGTCTTCAATGAGACGAGCAGCGCAGTGCCAGATAGATAAAGAGACAATAAAGGCAGGGTGTCAAGACGATTTTTTTTTAATTTTGGTGCAAATCGAGAGTTTTAAATGAGGTCAGCTGTGCTGTCACGGGGCGCAGCCCTTTTTCATAACCATTAAATGTAGACGTAAATTTCATTGTTTAATTTTTTGATATAATAAGTTACATTTTTATGACCATATAACTATGTGTTTAAATGTGAAGTGTTTCGTTCACAGAAAAATATAAGCACTGCAAATGCAGTCCAACGTAGCATTTTGAACCCTGTCCGCTGAAACTATGCATGGAAATATTCAGGGCAAAATCTATGATCTATGCTGTGTCAGGCTGTGTCAGTCAACACGTGAAGATAAGAAGTGCTAATCAGCTCAGAAACAAAGTTTTTTCTATATCTCATTGATGAATAAGGCGATCAGATAAAGAGAAAAAAATCGTCCTTTCCTACACAATTCGCATACAACTTAGGATATAATTGAATTTTCCTATGAAAATACTATGAATTTCAATGAAAATCACTAATCAGGGTGAAACTTTAAGATACAAGTTTCACGGCTGCTCATCGAAATGTGTTGGTACTGTGATTTGAGTCATTATACAAATTTATTTGAAATTTCAGGACTTCTACAGATTCGACAGTTACACTTGTGGGAAAAGTCACAAATTTGAACGAAAATAACTTTGTATACATGCTATGAATCATCATCCTTAGTAGACATAAAAAGTGTCAGGCACAAGCCATGAGTTATCAACCATGAAGCAATGATATTTGATATAGAATTATGATAAGTAAAAAGATGAATGATCTCAGACAACTGCTATCTGTAAATTGTTAAATAATATTAAAATTTTATGTACATTACGATTGTATTATTAAAACTGATCATGTTAAAAAGTAATTAGTTGGTATAAAATAGAGGTTATTTTAAGCCACAGTGGACTATACATGAATTTGGACGTGACATCTCATAAACATGGGCGCGTTTACTTCACAAGTGTGTATACACGATACGAGTTTGTAAAAAATTTAAAACAACCCATTAATTAAACAAATGCATAAATAGTGATTTTGCATGAAGGTAATAAAGTTTCGAATATTTTTCGTGGAGTCAATTTTGTTTTGATGGTTTGTGCAAAGTCTTAGCTCAACGGAGGAAATATTTAGGTTTATTTGGCCTATTGAGGCAATTAGGTAAAACTTAGATACCATATATTTTGTAAAGTAAATATGTGAGAGAAATGACTCTGCAATTTGTATAACCTTCAATGATAGCTTCATATGACAGTCGCATTGCACAATGTTTTTCAATTTCTTACCCTAGAGGAGGGAAATGAACCACATGCGTCATGAGTAGATGGGTATCCCCTCAACGTTTTCTATATGACTGCTTCGTTTTCTACAAACAGCAGCAACAACATTATTTTATTAGTTGAAATAGCGGACATCCAGGTTCCATTGCTGTCAAATGGAATTCGTATTCAGCTGGAAAATATTATTTTCTGTCGAGCTTTCGAAATTTTAAACAAATTCCGTTTTCAGGACAAGAGACTGAAGTTTTTGGAAGCAAAGTTATGGCCAAAGCAGGTATCCTGGATACAAGGGAAAGATATTACATATAAGATAAACGAAAGCGGACATCGGTGGAACATGCAGTAGTCACAGTAATTATTTCAGGAGTGGTTTATAAACATCCGGAATTTAGAGATATCTATTGTAGGAGTTTGAATTAGTTGTGGAATAGAATGCTTCTAAGTATCTTGTTTCTTTCTTGTTGGAATTTTGAGATATAATTTAATAATTTTAAAAATCTATTTAGTGACCCGTGTCCCGAACATGTAAGTAAACTAAAGAATTAATTTGCTATTTTTCCACATTTTGGCAATGTTCATTGACACGGATTTTTAAATTCCTGCAAGTTAGATATAGGGAGATACTTAGAATAAATTAAATTAAATTAGAATAAATAAATAAATTAAATTAGATAGGGAGATACTTAGAAGCATTCTATTCCACAACTAATTCAAACTCCTACAATAGATATCTCTAAATTCCGGATGTTTATAAACCACTCCTGAAATAATTACTGTGACTACTGCATGTTCCACCGATGTCCGCTTTCGTTTATCTTATATGTAATATCTTTCCCTTGTATCCAGGATACCTGCTTTGGCCATAACTTTGCTTCCAAAAACTTCAGTCTCTTGTCCTGAAAACGAAATTTGTTTAAAATTTCGAAAGCTCGACAGAAAATAATATTTTCCAGCTGAATACGAATTTCATTTGACAACATTATTTTAACATCGATGGTATATACGGCTGTTATAGTGCGAGTAGAAACAGTGCAATGATCCTCCTCGCTGAAAAGACATGTACTGAAGATTAAATGAAAAAATATTGTATTAGAGAATAAGCTCCATAGCGTGTGAGGTAACGCGTTGAACCAACCTGTTAATTTAATTTTAAACGAAGGACTTTTTCTTTTTATTATATGTATTTCAGCTGAACTGTCTGCGATAAAGACCATCACTTGATCTAGTTGTGTATATTTTTGTTATTAGGTTATTTATTTATAAAATAATAGTTATTTTTTCATTTGGATATTTTTTGTTGATTATTAGTTTCAAGTTTGAGCAATACATTTGCATGTCAACTTAAATGAAAAATGAAGCTATATCGGAAAAGTTTTTTAAAGTTATATTGTTCTTCGATTCAATAGAGGATACGAATTTTATTTATAAATATAAATTTAACACATTAAATTAAGTTATTCGTCTAGTCTGTAAATATTTTCTGAATGAATATTATATATTTCAAATTTTTTTACATTTTGATATCTCTACAATTTAGTTTTACTTTAAAATGGTTCATAAGTGTCTCTTTGATAAGCCCTACGGCTGTATCTTATAAGTATCAGCTAAATGGGTCTCTAAAAATACTGACAGCATTTGCAGTAGCTAGTTGAAAATCAGTAATTTTCTGAAAATATGCAAAAATTTTGTCAGTAAAATGTTCAACTAGTCTATTAAATGCATTCTATGGGAAAAATAGCCGGAACATATCATTTTTCAAATTTCAGGAGACAAAAAGTTTAACGATTAAAATATCCAGGGCAGTATGTAGCTGTGTATGCAAGAGACCCGAACAATTGATTCGACAGTGCGGGAAACAAAACGTCTTGGTACTGATTAAGCTTTAGCTAATTGTAATATATTAACTGTAATTATTTATTAAATACAAATATTTAAATAAATAATTACCAACTTAAGCAACAAATTAACATAGGAATTGAAATGACATTTGGAGTATATCGAACTGTTTCGTTGATTTGAAAACTGGTTTATTATGCACAGACTCGTATAAATACCGATATAGAATGCAGAAGGGTGATGATAAGCCTACGAATTTGCAAGATTTTCATCATTGTTCAATACCTTGGACTAAATTCAGCGTGGAATGCATCAATAATTTATTTAAATTTGCTAAATGAATTGTTAGATTGTTGTATTCCAAGCCATGCAGCGATCAACAGAGCGTTTGACCTGATATCAACAAACAACAAAAAAAACATATCAGATGAAGGATAATTTAGATTGAGCTTTTTGTCGAGTTCATTTCGTTGGGAAATGTTTGAAATTTACCGATACGTCGGGAGAGTCACGGAGGAGACAAACAGCACAGAATGATAGAAAATCTTCGCTGTGTCACGATACTGTAGAGTTCCCTTGCAAAAGAGAGTGCCTTTGAGGTTCTTGAGCTCTTTTTGCTCAAAACATTCGCTGCAAAATTTGGGCGTTTCTGAGATTTTTCTCGACGTCATTTTAAGCATAGTTTCTCAGCCTAAGCCGCTGAAGTCAGTATATGATAATGATTGAATGGATGAATGCAGTCTTCTTTGAAGTTTCTTGTCAGGCATAATTATCATGAGATAAACAAATTAAAGCTCCTTTCAATCCCCTGCATGTTTTTCGTTTCAACAGAATATGATGAGCATCTTATGACCACACCGTGCACTTACATTCTTCATTTTTTCTCAACTTGTTTTAACTTTTTGATCATTATGAACATACAAACAATTTGAATAATTTAATATGCCTTCAGTGCTGACTTTCTTCCTTTCAGTGTCACCTGACTGACCCGAGCAAGGTGCCGGTGTCCCCTGACTAACCTGAGCAAAATGCCGGCGTCACCTGACTGACCTGAGCAAGGTGCCGGTGTCACTTGACTGACCTGAGCAAGGTGCCGGTGTCCCCTGACTGACCTGAGCAAGGTGCCGGCGTCACCTGACTGACCTGAGCAAGGTGCCGGCGTCACCTGACTGACCTGAGCAAGGTGCAGGCGTCACCTGACTGACCTGAGCAAGGTTCCGGTGTCACCTGACTGACCTGAGCAAGGTGCCGGTGTTACTTGACTGACCTGAGCAATGTGCCGGTTCACTTGACTGACCTGAGCAAGGTGCCGGTGTCACTTGACTGACCTGAGCAAGGTGCCGGTGTCACTTGACTGACCTGAGCAAGGTGCCGGTGTCACTTGACTGACCTGAGCAAGGTGCCGGTGTCACCTGACTGACCCGAGCAAGGTGCCGGCGTCACTTGACTGACCTGAGCAAAGTTCCGGTGTCACTTGACTGACCTGAGCAAGGTGCCGGTGTCACCTGACTGACCTGAGCAAGGTGCCGGCGTCACCTGACTGACCTGAGCAAGGTGCCGGCGTCACCTGACTGACCCGAGCAAGGTGCCGGTGTCACCTGACTGACCTGAGCAAGGTGCCGGTGTCACCTGATTGACCTGAGCAAGGTGCCCGCGTCACCTGACTGACCTGAGCAAGGTGCCAGTGTCACCTGACTGACCCGAGCAAGGTGCCGGCGTCACCTGACTGACCTGAGCAAGGTGCCGGTGACACACCTGACTGACCTGAGCAAGGTGCCGGTGTCACCTGACTGACCCGAGCAAGGTGCCGGCGTCACCTGACTGACCTGAGCAAGGTGCCGGTGACACACCTGACTGACCTGAGCAAGGTGCCGGTGTCACCTGACTGACCTGAGCAAGGTGCCGGTGTCACCTGACTGACCTGAGCAAGGTGCCGGTGTCACCTGACTGACCTGAGCAAGGTGCTGGCGTCACCTGACTGACCTGAGCAAGGTGCCGGTGTCCACAGGCACGTTGGTGGCAGCCAGTTTGGCCTGGAGTTTGAGGGCCTCCTGCACGCCAGCGAAGCAGCCCTGTTTGCAGGCAAATAAGGTTTACTCGAATGAATTATAATAGAAAAAATTCCGTTGAGGAAGGTGAGAAAGGCATACGCACAACATGGAATATTCCACAGTAAGAATTATTATCCATTGAGGGTCAGATTTAACCCCCAAATATTTCACACCGTCTACGTCGGTAATGTTGCAAGAAATTCTTCATCATGTTTGAACTGAATAATTCTAAAATGCTGAAGATGGTCGTTGTTTTATAACTCAATTGTTTTCATGTTTTATTCCTTTTAATATCGTTGTTTATAACCAGTAGATAAAATTTGGTTCCCCAAACCTATATTACCAATGAAGAACTGTTTTGAATAGTCACATGATCAAAATTATATTGGCGGGCGCAAATATGGAACGTTATGCAGTTTTGACACATAAAGTGTAGGTAAGTTAAACTTGAACTATTCCCTTCATACGAGTATGAAAATCATTACCCCAGAATAAAATTGCGACAAGGGTTCTCTTCAAGTACGAAAACGGTGTTTTCTGTCTCCAGTTACTTTCCTAAAGACGTCTTACTTACCTCTGACTCGGCGGCTTTTAAATCTCTTTCTAGCTTACCAAGCTCCAGTTCTCTTCATTTTGTGAAAAAACATCTCGGTAAATACGAAAACAAACATCAAGTATGCCATCAAAATATCATGCAATGATCACTGAAATTTTCTTGGTAGTGATTCGGGTTACCTACAGTTGAAATTTGCATTCTCGCTAAATTGAAATTTTCACGGTCTCTGAAGTTACATTCGAAAAAATCTAATGGTCTTCGACGAATTTTGGAGATTTCTAATGTGTCTGTACGAAAGAGAAAAAACCATGCACTTTTGTTGTTCTCGACTGATGTTAAATAATCATGTTGAAGTGTGCAAGGCTTGACTGATTTCATGCGCGATGGATATTCAACGCATATGTATTTCTGTTCTCCAGAGGTAATTTCTTCTGCACACAGTAATTATTGGGTGTACAACACTAATGCAAGTATCTGCGAGTACATGCCTCATTTATTTAGATCATGACAGTTGGTTTCAAATTTGTATTCGATTTAAAAATAAAATAGGGGTAACATTTGCAGATTTGGTAATAGAAAATAACTTTCTTGCTACTACTCGTACAATACATTGGTTCATTGTTATATTTTTTGCACCCGTCGCTAAGGAACATAGTTGAAGACAACTTGCCTCACTCGTCCCTGTCAGACTCACCTCATCTGGGAGGTAGATTTCAGGGGACGACTGGTGATACTTCTTTATTTTCCTACGAGGAGGAGCTGTTGGATAAGCAGTTTCGTTATCTGGGCAGCTAAGCTATCATGCCTGCGCTTGCTTTTCCACAATTTCTTGAACACACGGAAGATTTAAATTGAAATTATTGAATAATTTGGTAAACTCATTCTGGTTTGTAAGAGATTTACGATTAAAGTTGATTATACACTATGGTAACATACTCGTTGAATGCTGAGAATTTCCTGCAGTGTAATGAAGTCCTGAAAGTTTTTACTTGTACATTCAACAAATACAATTAAAATGTAAAAAAATGCAGTTTACACGTAACGCTGTACGATACACTGCTACATGCATCATTTATTTTGAAGAAATTTTGATTTCTTCATTTTTAGCAAAACTTGCTTAACATTTTCGCTTGTGTAAAGCTGCCCGTTCCTTCTTTCAATAACTTTTATTCATTGTCATTTATTTATTTATCAAAGAACAGTAGATGACTTCGAACAACAGGACAGTAGGTTTTAGCTTTTAAGTCAGTCGTTTGAAAGGGGGTTCCTAGAATGAAAGCATCCAGCCAAAAAGTTAAATTTTAGGTGGATTGATCAAGAACGTCAATATTTACAAACATTTAATGTATGCCGAGGATGTATCTTACGTAACATTTACTTAGAAACAATGTTTGCAAGTTCCGCACTGCGGAAAATTTCACTTTATGTTCGGCATTGACCTTCAGCAGGAAACACTGAAAAAAGAGGTTGCCTTATAAATTAGTGGGAGATCAAACTGTGCTCCTTAACGTCTAAAGAGGATATTGATGAAGGAAATTAAATACCAACCCTTGACTCATTTGCCCTTACTCCCGTCAGAAAATGATGGTTGACTGGTGTCTTATAATGTATGAGGTCGAGTTTTCATTTAACTAGAAAAAATTTTGAATCATTAAAAAGTTATAAAATGGTGTACGTTTAAATTGGCTCTAAAAATTGTTGAATAGGTTTGAAGTAGTATTGTAATATAGTGGTATTGTAACTGGTCAAATAATATGGACTCCAAACATATGGTTCATACAGTAACTTCAACTTCATGGTTAAGGACACCATCGTAAGCTTGTAAGCATTATGATTTCATGCAGAGGTCTGACACTATAGTCTCAAGTTATCGAGAATCGACATTGAGAAATATCTATAAAAACTTTCGGATAGCCATTGGTTATATTGACGGGCATTTTTACTCGAGAGTCACAAAATGGTACGAAAAACTTACGTTTGTTGTGGTGCATGCCGTCTGACCTCAGCGCCAGCTCCGTGTCCGTCCAGTGAAGGGCCCCTTCGACGGCTGAAGAACGCCTGCTATGAGCTCTGGCAAAACGGATTTAACGAGACGGTAATTACGCGACGCTGTTTACAGGCACGCGAGACAATGTTTACAGGCACGCGAGACAAAGCTTAAGTAAGCTCGGCTGCATCGTTAATTAGCGCGAGTCCTCTTCAAATTTCTAAATTAAGGAGCAGGGCATTTCCTGTCGAGAAATTAGGCTAAATTTCACTCTAATTTTGTTCAGTAAAACCGTAATTGATAAAAAATGATAATATTGGAGTATGGAACAATGTAGAACAGCGGTTCTTAACCTGTGGGGAATTCCCCACTGGTGGGAAATGGCGGAGTTGCCAGGTTGGGAATTTCGTGCATTTGTTTTCTCCCACAAAAAAAAGATAGTATTTCAAAATCTAATACATTGTATCCAAATGTTGGCTCACTTTACAAAGCACAACCATTTACAGACTGTTTTATTAAAAAACCATAATGAGGTATTGTAGGTATGTCATGTTTGGATGAAGGCGACAACGCTGATGGGTTAGGAATGTCTCATACGTAAAAGGAAGATGCTGTAGTGGGGAATGCTCTGTTTCCCACCGATGACGCGGTGGGGAATGGCTCACTAGCAAGTGTGGATTTGGGAAAAAAGGTTAAGAACAACTGAACTAGAACCATCCAAACAGGACAATCATTTTCAGAAAGATTTGCTCATTTTTTTGGATTTGATTATTTTTGATCGTAGGTAAATAGTTTACGTTCTACCCGTATATGTACAGTTCAGAAACTTGAAAATTTCGCATCATACAGAAGCTTCTCTATATTGAACAAAAATAAAAATTCTTTTTCAGCACATGCTGCGCACCAAAGTAATAATGACTTACTATTAAGGCGGAGTCATAAGGTAGTCAATGTATTAACATGTTATCAAGTGGTAGGCCAAGTAATGCGAAATATTTTCTGTCGTATGTGTAATAAAATAGAACGCACGTAAAATAAAATTTTGCGCTCAATTTTTATTTAATTTTTCTAGAGTCAAAATAAGATGCTTGAGAAAGTCCCTTAACTTTATCGAGTGACATCACTAACCATTGTTAGTGTTAATTATGCCGAGTTCAGGATGTTCGGCTAACACGTATTTTTAAAACTATATTCATGAGTAAGTTTATTTTTGTGTTCTTGGCGAGAAACTGACCTGCTTCTGGTGACGAGGACTGGAAAAGACTTGTTGACTTCGCACGAAGCTTTGGGCAGCATGTGTTGACCGTTGGCTTCCTTCGCCGCAATCTTCAACTCCGTACGCGTTTTTGTTCCACCGTCGTCTATTTCATCGTCTGATACGTGCAAATGTTCTAATTTCTGCCGAGTGGTCTCCAGGATGTCAGGAGGTAATGTCTCAACGTCGCTGTGAACTGGGCTCGCGAGGGACACTTGCGTGCTGATCTCGGGCGTGGGTTTTCTTTTGCTACTTTTCGAAAGGATGTTGGTTCGGTGCAGGACTGAGTTGTTGGACTCTTTTACCGTGCCATTTTTATGCGTGAAATCAGAGATAACTGGGTTTGGAGGTGGCCGACTGGTGTGAAAGACTTCCTGTGAATCGCTGTCCTCAGCGGTGTCCTCATGGAAATCATTTTCATCACACGAATGCTCGTGCTTTGGCTCAATGAAAATACTCAAAGGAATTTTGTTTCCTTTGCAGTTTTTTGCAGATTGTCTTTGGAGTTTTTCCTTGAGAATTTTTCTTGTTGATTCAATTTTTTCTTGATCATTGATTGAGAGTGCGCAAACTTTCGCAACAATTTTATCAGAATTAGAAATTCGCTCGACATTACGCTGAAATCGATCATATTCCAAAACGGTAGGCTTGGTGAACATTGTTTTGAAGGGAACAAATTGGTTCCTGCCGTGAGGCCTGTAGCCAGTGAAGCGAAACTGTTTCCGCAAGGTCCGTTTTTCTGGATCTCGGCATGAAAAAATCAATGGAGACTCCGAAGTGAAGTTTGAACAAATATTTACGTTTTCTTCTGAATTATTTTCCAGCGGAACTGATGAAGATGAATTAGGATTCTCAAGAAGAGGTGAAGTAGAATGCGGACCATCGTTTGGTGGGGTGGCACCATTGACTTTACCTTCACTTTTGGGGATATTATCTAATGGAAGTGCAGGTAAATTTTCATTGGTTTTTACCTCGCGTAAATCGAGATGCATAATACTCGCTTTCGCACTTGAATCAGAAGTAGTCTTGGGAGCATGCGCAGTATTTCCGAAATCCTCTGACAAAGATTTTTCAACTCTACTTTTAACTTGATGATCGTATGTCTGCGGTATATTAGGCTCACTTGACGAATGCTCACAATTCGCTGATTCATCTCGATTGACGAATGCATGACTGTTTTCAAAATAATTTGTTTCTGATTCCAAAGTAAGATTTCTGATAATATTGTTATCATGGTCACAGGTTGGTTCGAAAGAAGTAATCTTTTTTCCTTGACCACCTTCTTCATCGTGAGATTTTAAACTTTGAAAGTAAATATTATTTTTTGTTAGCTCTGAGGTACGAGAACGAGGTTTGGGAGATACAGACAGTTTGATTACATGGTTTCCGTGAAGTCTTTTCTCACGAAAATTTTGATGAGCACTTGTTACTTTAACGCTACATTCTAATGAATCAGTTGATTCTATTTCAAACAGTTTTAATTTCACATTCACCCCTTTTCCTGCGTTTGATAACCGACTATCTTCTCCCCATGCATTTTTTACTGAAGGTGGACATTGTTTTTCGTCACCTACAGGTAAATTTTTAAATCCTGGGGAACTTTTGCTTTTGCTTAGACGCTTCTTTACACACAAGGGCGCTGTCCCTTGATTGCGAAGGCCTGCTTTGTGAACAATATCACTTGAGCAACTCTCTGTACGCCGAAAAGTTTTGTTCTTCGCCACTCTGGTACACTTAGGCGGACTCGGAACACTCAGAGATTCTGGCCTATCTACATAGAAATTTGGTCCTGAAGTGCGGCGCATGCTGAAATACTTCCGTATTTTACTAGAAAACAATTGAATAAAAATATTTCCACTCTGTGCGTGTCTACAATATTAATCTTGGCACGAAATGAATGTAATTGTGTTTCTTGTAAACATCAAGCAACATCTTGCGATGCTCTTCGTTTTCCCTAGCAAGAAGGTGGTGTTGAGTGCGCCCAGAAATCTCACTGGAGAATTCGAGACGCCGGTTTCCCTAGCAACGCGTCAGGTTTGCTTGCAGAGAGTACACAAGAATGCCGAGCCTGAGGAAAAATTCACTGCCCTTCCTTCACGGAAGAAAATTTAGAGTATTTATGACTCAAAGACTACAACTTATGCAATTTCTTGGGAAATGTGTTCGGCTCTAAGTATTGGCTTAGGTGATGGCAGAATAAATGGTGTTGCAATTCATGCGCTGGTGAAGGAGAAACACCGGAGATCAGAGCACGGTCAGTTGCAGACGCACTGAGGTCGATATGTACACTGAATTGAGGTTGTCTGGCCGGAACGGACCTCAATCATGCACCTGCAGCGCTGTGGGGCTATAGCTACTCTGTATTGCTTCCCGTGCTGCTCGCTTTCTTTGCCTGACACCAATTACGGGGGAAATCGATTAGGAAGCAGGAGGTGTAAACAGCGTTATTTTTAACTAAACGTATCTGTGTATTCAGGTAGGGTCACCAACAAATTACTCAACGCAAGTTTTTGGTTGCAAAACATAAAGGAGAAATGTTTTTGCACTTCTCTGCTGAAAGACGGGAAAGAAAGAAAAAGACGGCTCTTAATTAAGCAGTCTCAAGCGAAACCCGTTAATAATACTCATAGTTATTCAAAACACGAAAAGCGCAATCCTGGAATCATGAGATTGCCAAGCGTGACTGCAGATAATAAATGTAAGTCAGGTGGGAAGACGGATCCTCGGAATCTCCATAAATGTAGTTCGGCCCCTGAACTAAAACTAAACTGATCTTATTTACGTCTTCCTTAGCGTTCGATCAGTTGTCTGTAATAATTTTCAGCTGTCGAATTCATCTGTGGGGGAAAGAGATAGGGTTATTATATATTTTTCTAGATTATGAACTTTTATTTGTGCCAGACTTCTGTAAAATATGTCAAAAATAATTGAAAGTGTGGAGCAGTTAATGCTGTGGCAAGGTTTGTGAACAGATTATCTTCGTTAACTCTATGTTATGTAATGTTTTATCCTCACATCTTACCCACCAACATTTTTTACAGAGCTGCACCTCGTATTCATAAAGGCAGAAATTCAAATTTTGATTGAACAGTGTATCGAACTAAATACTGCAGCTCAACTTCGCTAGCCGATCAGTTGAATCAGCTCCACTGATATGTTTGAAAATTAGAGTCGCTGTATCGGCCATGCTTCCTATCAATTACCCGTAAAATTTACCGTCGGCGCTGGAAACTTCAGATCATATGTCTCCGCAAATTGTGACGGACAACATTGGACGGTCGCTTTGTGATACTAGGAACACTGCATTCAGCCTTCCTCCAGCCGATCTAAAATTGAAGAAAGGTTCATCATGTCACAGAGTATTGAAATTTTTAATTCATTCTTTCAGCACTTACGCAGACTCACGTCTCCTGAGATTTTGAAAGACAATAAAAAAATATCTTTTATCCTGCTTCGTTTAATAGATTTCTCTTTATTAGCATTTTTGTAAACTTTTTCGAGATGTAACATTCAGCCATGATTATTTTTAACTTGAGCCTAATCCAGTCTTAATTTTCTTTAATTCAATAGGTTAATAAGTTTAAATTTCAAATCGGCCGCACTAATGGCATGATATCTGTGAGTAGAAGCAAAAGCTTAATGTATGTAAGAGCAAAGTAACGTCTACCCAGTCTAATTTTTTCGTCTTATTTTAGCCGCCCAAATTAAACTTCTGTATTTGACGGCTAAAATAAAAGATGCTCGCGCGAAAAAGTTTAAGCGGGTAAAAGTTCAATAGTAACTTTTAGGCATGAAAATGATACTTTATACCTCTGCAAGTTTTAGTTTATATTGACATTTTTCACAAACTTTGGCCCCACCCACTATTGTTTTTCGCCGTTGAGAGTTTGCCGTGCGAAAAACTAGCACTCGGTGAGGCGGACGTCCCGGTATATACCGTGGCGTACGTGCAACGCGCCATGTGTGCGATGAGAGAGCTGGCGTTGTGCGATAGATGGATGTTCATGCCGAGCCAGTTCCGGTAAAATGTACTTTTCCAGCATCTATAAAGTGATTGTATTTTCATCCTATTCAATAGATGCCAATTTTCATTTTTGTTATTATTTATTCATTATCGGGTAATTTAGTTTTCATTTTTTACTATTACTTCATCATAATATTGTTTCTTATTTGACTGTATATTCGCTGTAGAGATATTGCTAAAGCGTTTGAATTATTTTTTTTTGTAAACAAAAGTGTGAGGAAGTATTATAATAAAATGGCAGCAGCTCCAATAATTTTGTCAAACTCCTGAAGAGTTATTTTCGTGTCTAGAGTCGTTACTGAATAAATATAAGACGAGCTCCATGTAGAGGACGTTGTGGCAATTAGCTTCAGCATGGGTGTTAAAAACGTGTGGAGTACGTTTCCCTATCTGACTGAAATGTTAAAGGATATTACGAGGCTTGAAATTAGCAGTGACTTTTGCGTTTAACTTTTTTTCTTTTCCCTTGCATAAGATCCTTTTCTCATGTCTTATTAAATACAAGAAATGGTGCGCTCGAGGTTGTAGGAGGTGTGTGCGACACTAAACCATATACTGTTAAAAATTTTTGCTTATTCAGGTGGCTTTTCATAAATATTAAGAAGTATCGAAAAATCTGCAAATATCCCTGATGAAATAAAAACTTTTACAAATTATCTAATTACCCATTTGACCATTATCTGTTAACCTTTAACCTTTATCTAACGTATTTTAAAATTTGCCCTCGAACTTAGTTTTCAGTCGCAGCCGCCGCTCCTTGGTGCCCTTGAAGATGCCGAGTTTTTGTACTTCATTGTATGTAGTTTGTTTGAAGTTAAACCGTGTAGTTTATTGAAGGGCTTCAAATAAATTTTAATGAATTAAAAGGACATTTCATGCTAAGTCAAACAACTGTAATACCTTCATTAGTTAATAACATGACTATTAAAGCATTATGAAATGTAGAAGCTCCTACTTGATGCAGTGTCTATGTCTGTATTAATTCCTTCATTAATCCGCACGGAGCATTTACTGCATTTTTAACTGTAGAATATATCACCATCATTAAGCTATAGAGCATATATATATATATATATATATTGCATAAAGTATGAGCTTTGGAAAGCTTCGGCTTCAGTAATAATATGAATGATACATTTAACTACACGATCATCCATTTTAATTTCAATGTACAAATTAATGAACTAAGTGTCTTGTTTTGTTCCATGGTATTTTCTGTCCGGACTTATTCACTGCCGCTCTACAGTGGATGTAAACAAAAGCTGGCTTCTTGTTTTCGATCGTGTACCTTTTCCTTTATTGGTATTAACTTAAGAAATCAATGTTATAAGACGTCTCCATTAGCGTCAACGCAAGTAAAATGCATGGGAAGTAATCCAAACCTAATTTTGAGAGGATCTTATTGGCAAATAAGCCACAGCTGACTAGCAGTAGAGCATGCCTCCCGTGCCGACATTAGTGAACTACGACCATATTGACCCGGAGCAGTTGAGATTGAAAAAAAGGCTTGACTCATAATTCCAAGTCAAAATGAAAAACAATTCGAAGTTTCATCCTTTTTATTAAATAAAAGGGAATGCACTGCAGCAGAAATGTAACTGAATTTACTGCTGCTAACTTCTGGTATTGTCGAAGTTTTAACTCGGTTCCAGGTCTGTCAGGCTTAAAACTTTGATTCTACTCGCTAGCTTATTTTCTCCTAGTATTGCTCTTTTTCACTGGATCTTTTTTTTGTCCTCCTGTGGTTTTGCCATCGTCAGGAGTGTAGAGAGGCTCAGCAACGTTTACTTCGAGCTCTGCCTTCTGGTTCCCTGCAGCCTCTGAGGACTGTGTGGGGCAGGAACTTTCTATTTCCGTCTTAGAGTGGCCTAAACTGTTGACTAAACGCTCAAAATTACTTTGAAACTTCTCGACGTTAGCGCTCAGGGCTTCTATTCTGTAATTGAGTGCGTCCACTTGGTTCATCACATGTCTGGCGGATCCAAAAGCCTTTCTGCCGGCGGACAGTCTGCGTCGGGAGGACGACTGGCGCAGCAGCGCGGCCGAGGTCGGCCGACTGGGGTAGTGGAGCTCTCCGTCCCAGCCGCCGCCCAACTGTGGCGGCCGCTTCTGCTGCAAGTCAAATGAAAGTAACTTCATCTAATTCTCATCGATTCCACTTATAAACTTTGCATCATCTGATTAAATTAGTTGCATTCATTTTTAGAAAGAGCATCATGAACGTAAGAAATCCATGTATACCCTCCTAATAAGAAATAAGAATCACAATTGACACGTACGAAGTTTTCAGGTGTAAATAAAAAACATCTTACCTTAGTAGGAGCCATCTTCATGGAGGCTGAGGAAGGGGAGAGTGCTCTGGCAGCGCTGTGCAGCTGTAACCAAAGAAAAATATACTTTTAAATTAATATAATTTTCCTACACTAAAATACATAATAAGCCATTGGTGATGTGAGTGAAGGTTGTAATGTAATTGGTGCCCAAATAATTAACTTCTAAGGCTTATTTGGAAACTGTAATCAGTACATACATTTTTTCCGAATCATTCATACTTCGACGTCCTCAACATGGAATTTTTGCCGTACCTGATGCCGGAGATGGTCCATTTTTCTTTCCATATCTTCCTCCGACAGCTCCTCTTCCAGCACGTCTTCCTCGGCGTGATCGACGGAGCTCTCATAAGGTAAACTGGTGATAACGAGCCTCCTGTCTGCGCTTTTTGCTTGATTTATAATCTGAGCTACCGGATCTCTCTTGTACTTAAGAATAGAATGCAAATTAGAATCGAGCGACAATGAAGAATTTTTGTTTTTTCCAACAGATATCTTGCGGTTAACCGATATCTTCCTGTGGTTTTGAGCATTGAACGCTGTAGCTTGAATTAGAACAGGGTTTCTTAGCGCCCCATCTCTTTCGTCAGAATCGGAAAGGCCTTTACCAGCATCATTTGTATCAATATCATCTTTTTCTACCTTATTTTTCCACTGAGATTTTTTGCGGTTGCACCTGCCTTCATCGTCCGATTCTGAGCCCACGTCGTAGCTCTGATGCGTTTCTATCAGGTCTTCGTCCAGTTCTAGCTGCTGAGAAGCCCATTCCAAGTCTTCTTCACTGTAAAGCACAATAAATCTGAGATCCTATTCCAGTTTCATTGACTATGAAGTGAAGGAAAACTATGTCTTTTCACATACAAATATACAATTTCTACTGCGATGTCATTCATATTATCCTTTTCCTTCACTAGCCAAACAGACTCTCATAGTGGGTTGGGAATATTTTCATTTATCAGCGCAGCTTTTACAAAGCTTTTCGCGTAAAATTGATAGTTGTCAGGCCGCACAGGGGTTGTCGAGCCTTTTTGTGTTAGTTACCCATAATCTTAAGTATTTTCTTCATGTGTCCAGCTTTCTGAACGCCGACTTATCTATTTCCCCGCGCTGATGTTGCGTTTGCGCTTTTACTTTAGTTAGCCCTTAAATATCATTTGTATTACATGTCGATATTCCAATGTTTCTTGTGTTATCTAGCTAAATACGACTAATATTTTAAATGCAATTTTGAGTGTTGTACCCTTTTATGCAGTAGCTCACGTCTGTACGCACTGTTTTTGCAATAGAAAATAAATCACTGTCTTTGTTAAAATATATCAGTTTATGTGATAGGGACTTCAAAGAGATTCAGCATTAAAGAAGTCAGACCCTGAGGTTAAAAGTGTTATCTTTCTCCTTGTTGACACAGGCTTTAGTCTTATACGACACCTCGCCTATAAAGGGGTTTAAGGAGCCACCTCGGAAGGACGAACTATTTCGCATAGTTTGTCGATAGGAAGTCGCTGTCGCAGTTCGGCACTAACAGAATTCACTTCTGTTGCCCTAGCGGTCTCATACGGCGCAGACAGTTGCTCGTCTTCCTAACGGTACCACCGTAGTTCGGCACTAACAGAATTTACTTCTGTTGCCCTAGCGGACTTATTACGGCGTAGGTGGTACCCACACACACACCTCACCCTAGTGGTACCACCGTAGTTCGGCACATAACAGAATTTACTTCTGTTGCCCTAGCGGACTGAATACGGCGCAGGTGGTACCCACACTAACCTCACCCCCCACACACAACGGTACCGCCGTAGTTCGGCACTAACAGAATTTACTTCTGTTGCCCTAGCGGACTGATTACGGCGTAGGCGGTACCCACACGAACCTCAGGAAGGGCAGCTGCGAAGAAAAGCAAGCGCCCCGGAAAAGGTAGCTGTACAGAAGACAGCCCCTTTTCCACGAACCCTCATGTCGACCGCACGACGGTATCGACAATAGTCTCATGTGAGAGCGAGAATATGAGAAGTAACAAGATATTTATAAGTGATAACGTTAGCGTAGTACTATGTACAACAATAGTGATGCCTTAATTGCCCTCCGAAATATTAAATAAAAAAGCCATTTGCGACCTCATATTGGAGTCTCTGTAGAAGGCCATGAAAGTTCGTGCAAGAACTACAGTACATGTCCATTGAAAAATATAATGATTGCATGTCTTCTCCAATAAAAAGTTGAAACTTTCTGGGTTGATTTACTCGGTTACTTACATGTTTCTGAGCTCCTGTTCTTGTTCCACGTACTTAGCAATGAGATCAATCCTGAAACAAAACTTCCAATCATCATTTCAGCAATCAACACAAATAAATAAGAATAAATAAGAACCATTTTTGTAGAAAAATTGAAAGATGAAGTGAATTACAACTAATTGGATTCTAATATTTCCTAACATAAAGGCCTTAAATTGATAAACGAACTAAAAGAAGTAGGCAATATCCATGCCACGGGTTAAGTATATTATTGGGTGAAACGGTCAACAGACATCGTTTCTAATGGAGTTAATGCGTTAATCTCTCCAGTTTTCAGCTTTAAACTCGCTGCATAAAACGGTCATGCCAATGACCTGAGACAACTGCTCTTCATTGATAACGCTTAAGAAGAAACGGTAGAGATTAAAGATCAAGTTAGTAAAAAAGGACATTACGTGGACACACTGAAGTAATGAAATAGTGTAGGAATGAATTTACGAGGAGATGATGTGAAATTTGTGGAATGATTTTGGTAGAGAAAATTTAATTTTTGGCGACATGACGCAAAGCTCCAGTGGAAAGTGTGGTATTCATTAGACTCGAAGAGCTTTGGAACGGGCAGCAAAGTAAATGTGTTTAGATGAGTGCAATAACGACTTGGCATGGTGATTTTTTTATATTAGTGTCTAAGATTTGACCGTTCAAGATATATCAACAGCCTCATCACATTGAGCTAAGGCTGCTTGATAAGTATTTTAAAGAAGGACTCAATTCAATGGACACAGGGTCAAGGACGTACAAAGCGGAGCGACGTTTGAGACACACGCATGTCTTTATGCGGTGAGCCAATACATCTGGTTGTGGTGAGTGATTGTATCTGCGTGTGCATGGAGAGTGTACTTATAAGCTCAGCACATATTTTTCTACGTTGGGATAAAACGTACAGCTTCACCTACTGATGGGGTTTGGCCAGATAAAGAGAGAGTTCTTCGTTGGCGCAATAGTCAATTTACTTAGAAGAGAATGTGGAAAATGTGGTACAGGGAAATCAAGCTTCGATGGATTGAGCAGGTATGTAGAGTGCTCAGTAAAATAGAGGCTTCTAGAATTGTATGACTATATTAGATTATATAGTGGAGAATCAGAGAGAGTGTACGTTTTTGGTAAGTTTTTGGAACAGGGCAACATGAAAAGACGATAGTCTTCATTTAATATTAACGTAAAAAATCTATATTCTCTAAAATTTATTACCTATTTATATTGAGGAAAATGCCATCTGACAACCATTCATAAAGCCATGAATTTTGAAACTTAAGCTTTAAGTCTCTCTCTGAAGATTAAATCCGGCTAAAAAAACTTTTTGAATGAGACGCCTTCAGCCATCTTTGCTGGACAGAAAGACTGCGTAGTTTTGTTACCTCTCAGATCTTAGATCCTGTTACATGTTAATGATCTGTGAAGTATTTTGCATAACTGGCAGTAAGTAAACAGGAACCACAATTTTCACACTCATCGCTTTATGAGTAAGCATAAAGAGAATCATTTTACAGTTGCATCTTATGCATGTTTTAATATTTTAACAACGCCACCGAGCCTATTTGATTTTTCATGGCCTTTTAGGCGTAAATTTGAGAGAATTATAGGGAAATTTGTCTGAATGAGAAAAACCTGTTCCGCAGAGGCCAGACTTTTCTGAGATTTACCAACTAGGACATCTTGAGAATGTTTCTGCTACGTAAGGCAACATAGAGCGAATATCGAACTTTTGGAGAAATATAATTTTGCTCATAAGAACTTGCTCACGACGCACAACATGGTAACATTCAAATAGTAACCTACGTTTGTTCATTCCTTTTACATAAAATCTAACCCATCGCACATGCGATTAGATACAGTCACGACACGATAAGTGAGTAGTTTTGAGTGAGGCCTCACTTCTCCGAGATGCGGCTAACGCGCTGGTCCAGAGACGCCTCCTGGCTTTGCTGCAGCTTGGCCAGGAAGGAAGAGACGGCCTCCTTCTCGAAGATGCGCAGCGTCAGCAGAGTCGACGTCATGTAGTCCTCCACTATAGCCGCGGAATAAATGAGATTGCTGGCTTGTAGTGTTAGTTATGAAACAAGCGAGTGATCATGAGATGAAATAATGGCAAGAATTGAAAACTATGAATGTACTAGGCCCTACGTAGTCAAAATAATTACTGTAAAGTAATGAATAAATAGTATTGTTGCTCCTCTCAGTCAAGAATTTCAGCAATTAAACTCGAGAAAATTCACTTGTATCCATTAGAAAAACCCCAAAGTAGTACAATAACACAATGTCAGCGCTCTAACCTATATTTTTGATGTTTCACCATTTTTAATAATGCTCATAGAATTTTTTTCAAAAATTTCAATTCAATCTACTCCTCCGCCTAATTGATAAAAACCTCAATGCGAATATTGCACTACGGGCTACAACGAGCTCACGGTTTTCTTTTTTCTTCCTCAGGAAGGTTTTCCAGAACCACTTTGTAAATCGGTAGATGTCCTCAAGTACCACGATCGGAGGGACCAGCCCAGGCTTCGAATCGTATTCCCTGATGAGGCGAAACCTTTCGTACTTCCAGATCTCCATGCTGTTCTCGTGGACCTCATCGAACACGTACCTGGGAAGTGAGAGAACCTTAACGTTTTGAGCACGGTGTATGTTTTGTAACTAACAAATTTACTAACTTTGCAACCCGAACAGCGTTTTACAAAAGTTGAGTATGTAAACATGCATGAGATGAGGGAATTTTACCTGATGCATTCACGAAGGTTTTGATTATTTCTGAGTATAAATACGTGGCCTGCAGTGCGTATGGTGAATATATATTGCTTGTTCGAACATCTCAAACGTCGAGGCTTGAAGATAGGGAAGGATTTAAATGCTACAGAATGTATGTAGAGCAGGATTAGATACGTATTCTTTTTATTTCTGTTAGTCTTCAAAACTTATAATTAATTTCAGCTGGCGAAAGCTGTTTCTATACTTTTGTGAATAATGAATGCAATACCTTTTGAACTTAATATTAAAGAGCAACTCGACAGAATTAATTAATTAATTTTTTCAGAAAAAAAAAAATTTCTCAAAATAATAGATATGTTTGCGAATTATTATTAAACTGCTATTTTTCAAAATGGCGCACGGTCTTTGAAGTACAGGCTGAATGCGAATGATTTCAATGGTCATTTTCCGACACTCCCCGATTCCATGTGTCTGTGGTCATCAAATATTTTACTTAAGGGGGTCTTCCGGGGAAACTTTTCTCTCCGATGGTCATTTTTCATGTTTATGTTGGAAAAAGACTCTTAGGTGGTGGACTATTCGGTCCTAAAATTTTATGGCGCTACGGACAATAGATTCCCCCCAGGGGGGGTAAGGGGACCAAAATCTTAAATTTTCGACCCCATTTCGACCCCATATAAAAAAAATAAAAGAAGAAATGAAAAATTTGCGAATGTACTTTTGTTAGATATGTTTCAAGGATTCTAGAACTATCTTTGTTTTTGTTCTAGCATAAAAACTTGATGAGTTCTATTCTTTTGAAATATCAATACCAGTGGACTAAAAACCAATATGTCAAATTTTTTCAAAAACTAAGGCCTGAGTCAAAAAAATGTATAGAATAACTTGCGTTTCTTTTAAAAAGTTACAAATAATAGTCAAATTTCATAAGAATCAGACTGAAAACAAAAATTTTTATAAGTTTATGAAATAAGTAAAAAAATTTCAATTTTTTTTTTGTAAATTCTAATTCACAGTGTGAATATGATGTTATGCATGGAGATTATCGAAATAAAAATGAAAACAGCATTAAATTACATAAATTTTCCATTATATTACACTTCAAAAAAAAATTTTGTTTTTGCCCTATACTGTAAAATCACTTATTTTCAAAATTCAAAAGAATAGAAGTCATTGAGTTTTTATGCTAGGAAAAAAACAAAGACAGTTTTGGAATCCTTTGAACATTTATAACAAAGTTATATTGCCACTTTTTCCATTTTTACATTTTAATTTTTTATCATAGCTCAAATCCAAAAATTTCGGTATATATGAGGTATTCGTAAAATATCGCATATAAAAAAAATAAAAAAATAAAAATGCAAAATCCCTGAATATATCTTTGTTAGAAATGTTTCAAGGATTCCAAAACTGTCTTTGAATTTGATCTAGCATAAAAACTCAATGACTTCTATTCTTTTGAAATAGGTATTAAAATGACCCAAAAAACTAAAGTTTCAAATTTTTCGGAAAAACTAAGGCCTAAATCAAAAAATTTTGCGATTCAAATATGTTTGTCTTGCAAAAATACATATAATGATCAAATTTCAGACCAATGAGATAAAAAAAAATTTCCGGAGGACCCCCTTAAAAATAATGAAGTGGTCTTATACTGATACTGATTATCCCTTATTTGCAAGCTTACTCTCAAAGCTATGTACCTTACGTGGGCTTATGGTAGTTTGTGATTAAAGAATAAATTCGGAAGCCTTCCTGATTTCGCAAGGAATTTCGATTGTGAAATTTACCTGAAATACCATTGTGAGCCCCCATAAGGGTACATTTAATTTTTAATTTTTTAGCTTTGATTATTAGAAGTATTGCCTGAATGGAAAACTAGATATAATATATATATATTTGTTAGGATACAATTTATAGTAGGCATGGATATATGGAAACCGACGCTACGCAGCAAGGTAACCGGCTCTGCATCGGGGCGCGAATCGTGAGGGGATGAGGGGTGCACCACATCAGCAGATGGGAGGAGTACGTAAGGGGCAGCGGCTATGTAAGAAGCTAGCTCGGAAAATTACACATAGTATTACACAAGGACAACTTGATTGTGTAGTAGAGAAAAACTATGTATTAAAATTAATTACCAACGGGAAAGGGAACTGTGGAAAATATGAACCTGAGCAGAATATGTTAGAGGGAAATGCGCGTGGCAATACCAAGTTTGTGACGCAAGGGGACACGTCAGAGGTGACGCGTTAGAAGCACCCAATCGCGAGATGCCACGTCACTAACAATTTGAGCGGGTAGCCCGCACCATCTACAATGAGCGTCCTTTGTGCGGCGGGGGTATTTAAGCAGAGCAAGCGCGGGGACCGGCTATTTGACCGGTGTAGGGGCTAGGATGTAGGCTTCCTGACGGCCAGAGGGGAGGTGAGATGACATTCTGTGTTCTGTGCTAGGAGCGTCTTTGTATTTTTCAAATACCATATTTTGTTACAGTCATAATTCGGGTACAAATTAATTCTGTGGGTTTGATTGCAAATCATTCTAGAATTGTTCACGTGATATGACTTCTCACAAGGCTTGCACTTGTATATTTTTCTCAAGCGGGGATTAGAATGCCCACTAGTTCATAGCATTTTCATTGACTCATTCGACCTTGTTCTCAAAAAGGGCGCTTGTGATTTGTTCTTGTAAAAAGGGGAGAAAATTAATTCTATGTCGGGAATAGCCACATTGTCAGTTGAAGCTTCATGTCAATTCTCAGAGGGGGATATAACGTTCATGTCTCGGGGAATAGATTACTCAACCCCCGCTTACTATTTGCACAGGCGGGTTGGGACAGCTGGCCTACGCGGCTGCTGAGATAGCGGAGACGTGGGCTGTGAACGCCTAACATCCGAGGGCCTGTAGCGACACAACCGGCTGAGCGTTCGCAACCTTGAGGCGGGCAGCCAGCCTGGCACTCAACGCCAATGACGAAGCCTGGAGGCTGCGTTCGAGCCTCGACAGGCCAACGACAGGGTATTTACTCCAGTTGTAATTTTTGAAGAATGAAGGGAAGAAGAGGCACGCCGAACAGTGCAGATCTTTGGTTGGCGCGCAGTGTTTAATATGAATTGTGCTAGCCAGGATGTTCATGTTTATGTTTCTAATTTCATGTTGTTTGTGCGTGAATCTCCGGGTTGACAATTGCCAAGAGAGGCTGATTTGCGTTAATCATGTGATCGTTCGCTGGCGTTCAATAATTTTATAGCCTGAATCTCTCATTTCATGTGTCATATTCAATCAACGTGTTCATCTTAATTAGAATGTGTTTGAATCTTCGCCGTTTGTCTATGTAGCATATCATTATGCCGGATAAAACTATCATGTCGCAGATCATTAACATCTTGCCTGAGGGCTCTGGTGCGAAAATGAGTGTTGCGATAAAAATATGTTTACTTGTGCCAATTTCCCTGTGTCAGCTCCATGTGTTCACTCAAAAATAAATGTGTTTAATCTTGAGGCTCATTATTCTCCATGCTTATATATATGGATAACGTGCGAGCACAAAGGCGTACATTATATTTATCAGTGGAGGTTGCAAGCCCTCATACGTTACGTGCCTAACCAGCATTGTTTCGTGACATTTATATATATATATATATTTTTATATATATATATATATTTACATATATATATGCGAGATAGATATATATTATGTGCTGAGAATAATTATGCCCAAGTCAACCAAATTTTCGAATCAGGATAAAAATCTTAGCTGAGTATAAGTAAGATCCATAGAAGATTTATTGCACAATGTAAGGATTCAACTAAATATGCTCCTTTGTTGAAAAATAAAATATGGTGTGCTGTATCATCAACTAAACAGTCTTATCATTTATAAACATGTTTCAACGGTACGGATCGGTACGGAAGTTTTTTTTTGAGATCTAGCACTCGCATTGTATTCACTCCCATGAGTAGATGAAGCAGTTATCAGCTAGGTCGCGTAAAATTTATAATTGCAAAGGAATTGAACATGAAACATCCTAGAGAATTGCCTTTCAGAACCGCGGACATTTTAATGGAGGGGGGTTTGACAGCGAGAAGGATTTACGAAGTCTCAGCTCCGGAACACTGGGAGAGCGGCAAAAACAAACCACACCAACGCGGACAAGCGCCAACGACTACAAGACTTGACATTTTGAAGAAAGATTTTTAAAGGTTCATTTTGTTTGTAAGAGAGGTTTTTAAAAAATTAAAATGGTATACTGAAGATAATATTCAGGTTTTATCGTGGAAATAAATTGAAATAAAGCCGTGGATTATTTGGATACTTACGTGAAGATGGCGATGAGCAGGTTAAGAAGCATGATGTTGCCAATGATGAGGTAGAAGATAAGCATGATCTGAACCGCCCACGTGTAGTCCTTGGGGTTCTCACAGAACATTGTTTCATTCACGCCAACAAAGTGACACACTTCCTCATCTTGCCCTGGAATCAAACATCGACATCAGGTTTTGCTGAGTGCGACGTACATCTCCACATCTACACCAATAATATTTGAGGTCACCGCAGTTACATCCGTGCATGCATTTGCATGGTAAATTTTAAAGTGATTTCTCATGTAAAATATTTATGGTGAATAACTTACTCATAACTTAATAGGCTTCAATATGCTGTGCAGAAATGAAACATCGCACGCGTAAAAATTCACGTCCTTAATTATGGCGATTTTAACTACTATTTTCCCAAGCATTTTATTTTGTCTTCTATAGTTGATTATTTTCATAAATATAGGTTAAGGCGTGATAAACTTGAATCTAAATTAACAAAATAATTCCAAAAAAATTTACACCTCTAGAAATCTTCCATAATTTGACAAGTGATCTCATCTACAGATCTTACATCAGACGCTTCACTCTTTGATTACATTGGTCTGCATAAAAATCTGCTCTGACACCATTCCTGCTGATTCTTATGTAAATTGACCTCCTGAATCCGAATATGACCCATGTTTTCCCCATCATCCACCTTTTTTTCGGGGACCTTCCACTTATTTTTATCACTTTTCGAGAATTTGAGGGGATGAAAAGGACTATTTTAGCATTTACGTTTCTTTTAGAGAAGAGAAAAGTTTTAAGACCTGAACAGTTGTGGCAAGGAGGTAAATTTGCAGGTGGGGACTGAGGACTTTCACACTTATATTGTAAAAAATCGTAAAAGATGAAAAAATTGAGTTATTGTTTTTTCCATTTTAGTAATTTTTCATTTATTTTTTACACATTCCTGCTTCCAGGAGCCTCATCCTCCCCCCAAAAACCTCCAAATAATAAAAATATACAACAATTATATGTATAAAGTCAGGGTACGAAGTCAGATTCATCCCATCTTTATCGCTGGCATTGCCGAGCGAAAAGAATATATTTAATCATAAGGCTGGATCTCAGATTACACGGGTCATAAAATAACGACCGGCTTTCGTGCTATGGTCTTGGGAAAGATATAAGAGAGACGTTCTCAAACGAGAATTCCTTCCCGTAGTAAATGGGATAATTCGAAGCGCGGGCATATACAGCCACATAGTAATAAAAACACGGGACCCTTAGCCGGAGCTGCATCTAGCGTGCTGTCGCGGTCGACCTTTAATTAATGTGCCGTAGCGGGAGGCGGGCAGGGGCATGAGACCCGACCCCTCTCCCCCAGCCGCACCCCGGTTGGGTGGAGGGAGGCGAAGCTCAGAACCTTCTCGCCCCGTTGCTGCCCGGCTCGTGCAGTGACCCCCCCCTCCCTTTTGGGAGGGGGAGCGCTGTCCAAGCGAGAGTTATGTCGGACGAGCAGAGGACACTTCGCGGGTAGCCGTCGTTGAGAACGGTGTAGAGAGCCGTGGTCGTGAACGGACGTTCTAGAGTGCAGTTGAGGATTACGTCGAACAGCCGGTTTTGATACTTAGGAATTTGAGTTGCTAGTAAAAACCCATATTTTCAATAGTTAAATTTCGAGACTATGTTCGAGTATAGCGTGGCACGATCAACAAAAATCCATTGACTTGTTTTGAGGGCGCATGATTTCACGCGTTTGCTATACGCGTAAGGGCTCATCCTTTTCGGTGGTTCGTGTCGGAACGTATGCTAGACGTTCATTTTGGATCGGGTCCCTTGGATCGTGGTTGAGTGTCTGTACACGCTCAGTGGTTTGGAGTAGGGTGTCTGCTAAACACCCGGTGATATCGTGAGTGAATATATGCAAAATACTCCCTGAGCTCGAGTTGTCGATTCTTGTTAGCAGTTGTCAATATTTGTCTCCTGAGTATGTCAGTATGTGTGGTTAACCCTCGGGTATTTATGTGGGACTTTCATAATCGCCGCACTCGTGCCGTCCTTCCAGTCTTGCAAAATAAATGAGAAAAAGCGTCAGGAGTCGTCTCTTACCTCTCATCTCTCTCAAAAGGGCATAAGAAACACGTGCCGGCCATAAGCCATCGCTACCAAATTGACAATCTGAGTTAACGTAACCAATCCTTTAATTTTAGTCGAGGCTATCTACACGCCTCGTGGTGGCAGCTATCAGCGCTACCTTTCTCTTACCTGTAACTAGTTACCTGTAACGTAAAGTCATACCGGAGGAATCTGTCAGAAAGAAACAGAACTAACGAACTCTTGACATAGAGAGTGCGGAAGAAAAACCCGACACATACACTGGTGCCTATATGCGGTGGAGGAAACTAGTCGCTGAGAGAGAGAGGAGGAAATAGAACTATTAGGTGGTGAAAGATTGAAAATAACAGTGAGAGGAAGAGAAGAACCTGAAGCAATCAATCCAGAGCTGCAAGCGGGCAGCGGCGTCCAAGGTCAACAAAAAAAAAACTGTAAGTAAACACCATTTCATTTCATTTCTGCGTATGTATTCAACTGCAAATTTTTACTTAGTTATTGTTTTCTGTTCGATGTGTGTCGTGTGAGTGTAGCCCTAACAGATATTGCGCATATCGCGGTGCAGCCAGGAAGTGTCATTTTCTTTGAGATTAGAAGCGGGCCCAGCCATAAAACCTTACAGCCAGTCCTTGAGCGCGAGAAAGCCAAAAGAAAGTGCATTTCAATTTGGTAGGGATTGCTGCACCTGAGAAGTAGAAACATCGAAGATTCTTCAAGAATAGTATATTTTTTTTATGTCTTCGGAAGAGACATTTGATTCTCGTGCTCTTTGTGTTGTAAATTAGGTACATATTGGGTGAATATTGTGTTGTGAGCAGGATTGCAAATTTAGGGATTGTTCGTGCAAATCTAGTTTGCAAATAGATATTATTGTGTCATTCTACTCCGTGATTGGGGGTAAATCAACGATTCGTCTGTAGAAACATCCATTCAAATGTTCGTGTGTTCCCTAGGAAAGAAATAATACGTAGCAAGTCCGCATGTTATCGGTCGCTCCTTATCGGTGTTTGGGGAAGAGATCAACACTCCACACAAAAGTTATTCTGTTGTCCAAAGAAAATATATAATATTTTTGTGTGTCGTGGGCTGAACTAGGATCAGTGAGATGATTATGCAAGAATAACATTACAAGTTGAGGGAACGATTAACGTAAATATTTACGCAAAGTTGTGCTGGTATAGGACTCGTTTAATTAACGGTATTTGGTAAGGAGATTCCCTCCTGACTTATGATTTGATGCCCTACGCACGAGAGTCCGCATTTCGGTAATTTTTGCCAGTGGGGCCCTCATATTTCCTCTCTTGGATACACCCGAAAAAATTTTTTTTTGTGTGTTTATGCTTGGATACCAGTATTTATCGTAAAAATTAGAGGTTCAGTGTAGTGCGTGTGCGTTGCAACTGCAAATAGATAGATTGAAAAAAAAAAGGAAATTTTGTGCTGATCATCGTGGAGTTCAAGCTGCAAAATGGGAAAGAACGAAGATAATAACTCGGGAAGTGCTGCTGCAAATAAACAGGACGCAGGAACCGATCAAACAGCGGCAAGCGGGCCAGTGCTTGGCAAACTGCCAAAATTCGACGGAAAGTCGAACGTGGTGAAGTTTCTAAATACAGTGAAAAAAGGGCACTCCTAGAAAACTGGTCAGACGCCCGAAGCGCTGACGTCATCAGATATCTCTGCACCGACACTGCGGAAAACTTCCTGGATTCAAACCCCGAGCTCGAAGAATGCGATCTGACGGAGCTGACCAAACGCCTTGAGGATCGTTTCCTTAAAAGCATTTCGCTGACGGATGCACATATGGAACTGGCTGCAATAAAAATGAATCGGGGCACAATCGAAGAGTTTGCTTCGCGACTGGAGACCGCCTCGGCTGCCTTGGCGCATGTTATCGTGGAGCTGCAAAAAACAGCATCTCGCGACAAGCTCTTGGCGAGCGTGTTTATCAATGGTCTCGACCCGGCATTGAAGAAGACAATGGCAACATACGAACCAGAACGGCTCGCAGATTGTGTCAAGATGGCACAGAAATGCGAAAGGATGCTGGAGGACGAGAAACCACGCCGGCCGATCTGCACGATAGATGCAGTAGAAGCCGCCCCACCCCGGCCACCACCTAGGTGCTGGTCGTGCAACCAAGTAGGCCATTTTTCTCGAGAGTGTCGCAACCCAGCGGTGATTCCGAGACACAATACATTTGCCCAGAACGTACAGCGAAGAACCATAAACTGCTTCAACTGTGGCCAAGCCGGCCATATGGCCAGACAATGTAGGGCACAGTGGCGGTCACAAAACCCAGCCCAGCCGAACCGACAGTTAGGCGAGGCACAAGGCCCGAACCACGCAGCCCATCGGAGTTTCAACGGGGATAACAACACACCGTGGCGATATGCACAAGGCCCGCCTAATATAAAAAACTAGCCCCGCCTGCCGATGCACACGAGACAAAGCCGATCATAAAAATAAAAGTGAATGAACAAGACTGCGAAGCATTCCTGGACACCGGATCGGTGTGTTGTCTAATAAGGCCGGAAACGGCTGAACAAATTGTGTCGGCAGGATCAGGTACAGTAAGAATAAAGACGGCCAAGCTAAAGTTAAGTACAGTAAGTGGCGCAGAAATAGATGTGCGGGGCAGAATCGCGCTGAACATTAAGATAGGAGGTAAAACGTATGTGCACGACACGGTTGTAGCGCAGGTCGGAAATTATCCAGGAGACATACTAGTAGGGCTCGATTTACTCCAGCGCATAGGTAAGGTGACGCTGGACATGACCGGTAGATATGGTAGTAGAGTGATCGTGAACGGTCATTCGTATGCATTTAAGGACGGTAAGTATGCCGGAGAGTCGATCAATTTGATCAGACAAAGAAAAAGGGTAAGTATGCGACAATCTGAAGTCGCGGCGGTGCTACCAACAGTGAGCAGTGACGATGGTGAGTATGGTATAACCGACGAGCTACCCGAGGCGGAAGTACCAAGCCTAGAGCATCTGCACACGCAGCAGCGTGAGAGTTTGTTAGCGCTCATCGGTAAGTATGCGCCAGCCATTTCTCAGCATGAGCAAGATTTAGGACGATGTGACTTGCTCCCACATCGAATTGACACCAGGAACGCGGCGCCAATTGCTACGAAACAATGGCCTCTACCCCAAGCAACACGCGCAGCAATCGAAGAACAAGTGCAGAATATGCTAACGATGGACGTAATTGAGATTTGAGCCATCAGCGAGCGCGTGGGCATCTCCAGTGCTCCTCATCAAAAAGAAGGACGGCACGCATAGGTTCTGTGTTGATTTTCGACGAATTAATGAAGTCACGCTCGCAGACAAATACCCAATGCCACGGATCGAGCAAATTTTGGAGTCCCTTGGAGGCGCATGCTACTTCTCAGCAATAGACTTGAAATCAGGCTACTGGCAGATTCCGGTCGCGGAAGCAGACCGCGACAAAACAGCATTTGCTACTGAGTCGGCTCAGTACCGATTCAAGAGGATGCCCTTCGGATTGACTACAGCTCCGGCCACATTCCAGCGTTTGGTCAATCGAGTGTTGGAGCCAGTGATTGGAAAAACGAGCTACGTTTTCATAGACGACGTAGTGGTATTTTCGAAGACGTTTGAGGATCACATCGCTCATTTGGAAGAAGTTCTCGCTCTCCTTCAGAAGTCAGGTTTAAAAATGTCTCTGAAAAAGTGCAGCTTTGCAAAACCCTCCATCGAATATTTAGGTCATGTTGTCTCGAAGGACGGAATTCAAGTCGACCAAAGGAAAATCACGGCCATTCGCGAGTTGTTACCACCGAAAAAACCGAAAGATGTACGAAGAATTTTGGGAATGGCAGGCTACTATCGAAGACACATACCAAATTTCTCGGAGCGAGTCGCACTTTTGACGGCATTGACTAAGAAGTGTGCCAAGTTTGTGTGGACGAACGAACATCAGGCCGCATTCGACGCGCTCAAATCGGCTCTAGCTGAAGCGCCGGTGTTGGGTTACCCAGATTTCGAGCGACCGTTCAGGCTGCATACCGACGCCAGTGATGTCGCTCTGGGAGGAGTACTGACGCAAGAAAAGGACGGCCTAGATCACCCGATAGCATACTATTCACGGAAATTTACACCGGCAGAGACCCGGTACTCTACCACCGAACGAGAAGCTTTAGCTATTGTGGAAAACGTCCGCCATTTTGCTCGATACCTCTACGGTCGGAAGTTTCAGATCCTAACAGACCATCAGCCGCTGCGATATTTGTTCCAATACAAAGCTACCGTTCCACGGATCGCCCGCTGGGCAGTGCTACTGTCACAGTTCAAATATGAAATTTCGTATAGACCCGGCAAGGAGAATGTGATTCCAGACACGCTCTCACGCGGAGTGGCAGCCGTCCGCCCGACCGTGACGGAAGCGCTGGACCCGTACGAAGTTTTCTGTGCGGAAAAGGTAAGTATGGAGCAGCGCAAAGCACAGCACTGGGCCAAGGTCATCAACGCATTGGAAGGAAAGGGCGAAATGGTGACAGATCCGAACCAGTATAAGGATTTCGTGCTGGACAAAAATTGCCTTTTCTACCTGGAAGTTAAAGACAGTGGAGACATTTACAAACGTGCAGTGATTCCTGAATCCCTAATAAAGCCCGCGTTAATAATGTCGCACGATACGCGAATTTCCGGACATTTTGGGGCGAAAAAGACCCTCCACCGTGCTAGAGAATTATTCTTTTGGCCAAATATGGCACGACACGTGCAAGAGCACGTGAAAAATTGCACGACGTGTCAGAAACGAAGTCCGCACGGGGGCCTCAAAGCAAAAATAGGCGAATTACCGCCAGTCTCACGACCATTAGAAAGGGTGGGGATTGATCTCATTGGAGAGCTGACACAGTCACACGCCGGACATAGATATATTCTGACGATCGTGTGCCATTTCACGAGACACGTGCAGGCGTACCCATTGCGCGATAAGAAGAGCGAAACAGTGGCGCGAGCATTCATGGACTATGTATGCAGGTATGGCTGTCCGGAACACATCGTGTCAGATCGAGGTACGGAGTTTACCGCCCAAAATTTCCAAGAAATGTGCCGCATTTTGAAGTCCAAGTTGCATTTCACCACGGCCTTCCATCCAGCCAGTAACGGTATGACGGAAGCCTTCAACAAGTTGATAAAGACAACGTTGGCCGCAACAGTAGAGAAGGATCTCACATCATGGGACGAGCAGCTGCCTTTCGCCACGCTCGCCCTAAACTGTTCGTATCATGCCTCGGTAGACAACACACCGTACTTTTTGTTCCACGGACGCGACGCTCCTTTGCCACTGTCGGATATTCTGCAGCCCAGGATACTAAACTATGCTTTGGAGGAGAACTTTCCTCACGCCGCTTTTGCCAGATTGCAAATTGCGTTCGAAAACGCGATGTCAGCAAGCCGACATGCACATGACAAAAATGTGAGATATCAGCGCGTGAGAGATCAAGAACTTAGAGTCGGCGATTGCGTATTCCTACGGAATACAGCAGGAAGGAATAAGGCGATGGGAAAATTCCGACCTAATTGGTTAGGCCCGTACAGGGTTCAGGCCCTACCAACACCGATGAACGTCGTAATACGACAAGTCCACGGCCGCCGGCAGGAGATAACGGTACACAGAAATCGACTGAAGCCCGCGTCATTTAAACCAGAGGAGGCTCTCGTAATACGAGACGAGCGTCCCAGCGGCAAGGGGAGGGGCGTCGAGCACGTCACCAAGGAACTGCACGAAGATAGCGATTCGGAGAGTAGCGATGACGAAATCTACGTAACAAGGCCTGAAGTTCCCTCACCCCTACCCACCCCGGCAGCGAGGCGTCCTTACGCCCTTCGATCTGCAGGTCCAGTAGAAGAGTAGAGGAGTAGTGGAGAGGATAACATGAGCGAAACTACTATGTAACAAGTAGAGAGGAGATAAGCCTACTAATTTCATGTTCTCTTTCAGATTAACCTAGTAAATAAGTAGGTAAATAAGTTTACTAATCTAATTTTCTTTTCAGAATAAACTAGCAAATAAATAGTAGATAAGCACTAATTTAATTCCTTTACAGAATAGCTTAGAAACAACTAGGTTGGCAGGAAAATTTCTGAGTAGTCGACTGCTAGGCAAATAACTTTTAGGAATGCTAGCAGCCAGCACGAGCGACTGTGCTCAGAGCTTGAGAGCGGGACACAGGATGAGAGTCATAAAATCGAAAGAGGCATAAAGGAACTCAGTCCGAGCTTGGGGTACGAGTAGAGTTTCGGCGGACGAATAAGTGTAAGAGCGTACTAGGCAAATTAGATCGTGCTGGCTGCACATTTTTGAATGACGAGAATAAAACTTAGATATAATGACTTCACATCGAAATAGGAATTTGATTGCTGGTCAGTTGTTTGAGATGTGTAAGGAATGAAGAGAGATTTCTAAGGAAACTAGCCGTCTAGGCAGAAATACAATTAGGCAGTAATAAAATCTCAGTATAGCAGGCCGCAACAGATGTTTCCTTCACATAATACGGCCAGTAGTGGGTACGGCTCGTTAGTCCTCTCATAACTAGTAGGTTACAACAACCAACGAGAGGACGGGAATTTTTTTTGAGTAGCCTGAGAAATAACTAGTTATAAGCACTAATAAACCATTGCCTTTCAGGTGTAGATTTGAAAATTCCGCAACTGGGATGGGAAGTAGAGTTATCCTTATTGTGCATTGTGCTGTTTAGGGTGAAAAATTCCTTGTAAAGGAATTTTACTGTATCGTCGGAGGGGAGGAAAAATTTAAAAATTTTATTGCTTCAAATGATGTTTAAGACAAAGACCAATAGGCACAATGCAGTCGCTCAGAAGAGAGACGGCGAGTTGAAATTATCTGGGGATGAGTCTTGCTCCATTTCGAAGAAAGAAACCTGAGCCGGAATTGATTAGAGACCGATAATAACGGCTCGAATAGCAGAACCCCTGAGAGCTGTGCAGAACTTATACCGATACACTATATTTAATCAACTCCCATTACGGACATAGTATAAGTAGCAAATACTGCTCTTTAATAATAACGTAGTTAGTGGGAAGGCAGGCTGGACGAGCACTTGCGAGGCAGAGACTCGAGGCGTGAGCCACGAGACAATACAGCCACAGACGGACCATAAAACTTGAGATGCGTTCCACGCTGGCACACATGCAATATGAGCGGCGACACGCCGGAGATTAGAGAAGGCAGCCTGAGCAGACAGAAGCGCACAGCGATTCGTGTGCGATGCTAATTACGAGATAGATGGGAGAAAAAAAATAAATAGAGATGAGCAAAAAGAATATAGATAACAGAGATGGACGGCTCCTGTGCTGAGAAATCAGAGCGTGAACAGCACCAAACCGACGCTAGAGCTGAAATATTTAATGATAAATGTACTAAGGTTATTTTGAAGATTTTCAGGAAGGCGACAGCGAGCGAGGTGCAGGCGTGTGCGCGGTGCATAAACCAGCACCACAGCGGCCTCCAACGGAGACGGACCGGAACTGCGGTCGCGTAAGAAAGACGGAGAGGCATTCGGAAATGGTAAGATCGGGAATACCCCTGCGCGTAGGAAACACGGGCGTGAACTGTGGAGGGTGTTATGAATATCTGGTCTGCTGACGAGCGGATAAGGGAGATTACGGGAAGCATGACCGAGGGATTTTTTTTTAAGCATGTCCAGAGATATGTGCGCAATGCTTGAGGCATCGCAGCGGGTACCGATACCATGAGATTTGAAGATTAAAAAGATAAGTCGTGTGCGACTGGTACATAGAATATATGCAAACGAGGGACGCCTCCGTATTGCACCCATACGAAATTGATGCTTGCTTCTCACGGGAGATTAGCAAATGCCATTCAGTAACAAAAAAAAAAACAGTCAGCTGACACGGGAAGAATAGGAATTAGGAAAATTCATCCATCATTTAATCATAAGGACCTGCACCACAAAGAATAAAAGAATGTGCGTGCGCTGTCAGAGTGGGTGCTATGTCGTGTGCATGAGTATGTGCTGTATCGTGTGCAGGAGTATGTGCTGTGTAGTGTGCAGGAGTGTGGGGACTTAGTCATTCAAGTCTGCTAGGACTTGTTAGGTTCATGAATCCCAAAATCATATATCATTCATCATGTAACATACGCACTCATTTTGAGGCGAAGAAAGGAAAATTTTTGAAAATAGGCTCTATATTGATATCTAACCCATGTAACAAAATTAATGCCCGACCGTGTGCCGTAGGAAACGGCGACGTACATGCATCGAGGGCGGAGACGGAGGCCGAGCGAAGTGGTGCGCCAGCTCGGGACATACGTCGCAGCGCGCAACTACGAGACGTCGCTGTGGCTACCAGACGGGAGTCTGGCGACCGTCTCGGCCGAGACGGACTGGGGGCGGGCGGCCGCGACCCTGGAGGGTCGAGCGCTCATTGTCCACTTCGTCCCGAAGCCGGACGAACGCCTGACCGAGGCGACTCTCAGCAACTTGCTGCAACATTTAGTGGTGCCCCGAAACGACGGAGAGATCGAGGCCAGGACCGCGAACAAGCGAATCTCCTCGGTTTCGGTCTTTCCATACTATATATGGAAGGAAACACTAAGAGGGAACGAATTTCTCCTTAAAATAGAAGCCTAAAAAGGGATCCCACTAGAAGCAGACGACGACCATGCCGGAGGTTGAAGAGCTCGCCTCCCCAGTCCCGTGGGAGGCCAATATTATATTAAATTGTGATGCACGGGTGAGCGAGTTGTGGTCGCCGTCCTAGTTTTTCTTGGTGATATTGTAATTTGATGTCATGTTGTATTTTGTTGCATTGAAATTTGATGTCAGGTTGTATCAGTGTTCGCCAGTCGGGTAAGAAATGCATTGAGGCCAAGACATAGAAAAAGAAATTATTACATAATTTCTTTTGCGTAGTGGGGGAAGGGTGTATAAAGTCAGGGTACGAAGTCAGATTCATCCCATCTTTATCGCTGGCATTGCCGAGCGAAAAGAATATATTTAATCATAAGGCTGGATCTCAGATTACACGGGTCATAAAATAACGACCGGCTTTCGTGCTATGGTCTTGGGAAAGATATAAGAGAGACGTTCTCAAACGAGAATTCCTTCCCGTAGTAAATGGGATAATTCGAAGCGCGGGCATATACAGCCACATAGTAATAAAAACACGGGACCCTTAGCCGGAGCTGCATCTAGCGTGCTGTCGCGGTCGACCTTTAATTAATGTGCCGTAGCGGGAGGCGGGCAGGGGCATGAGACCCGACCCCTCTCCCCCAGCCGCACCCCGGTTGGGTGGAGGGAGGCGAAGCTCAGAACCTTCTCGCCCCGTTGCTGCCCGGCTCGTGCAGTGACCCCCCCCCCCTCCCTTTTGGGAGGGGGAGCGCTGTCCAAGCGAGAGTTATGTCGGACGAGCAGAGGACACTTCGCGGGTAGCCGTCGTTGAGAACGGTGTAGAGAGCCGTGGTCGTGAACGGACGTTCTAGAGTGCAGTTGAGGATTACGTCGAACAGCCGGTTTTGATACTTAGGAATTTGAGTTGCTAGTAAAAACCCATATTTTCAATAGTTAAATTTCGAGACTATGTTCGAGTATAGCGTGGCACGATCAACAAAAATCCATTGACTTGTTTTGAGGGCGCATGATTTCACGCGTTTGCTATACGCGTAAGGGCTCATCCTTTTCGGTGGTTCGTGTCGGAACGTATGCTAGACGTTCATTTTGGATCGGGTCCCTTGGATCGTGGTTGAGTGTCTGTACACGCTCAGTGGTTTGGAGTAGGGTGTCTGCTAAACACCCGGTGATATCGTGAGTGAATATATGCAAAATACTCCCTGAGCTCGAGTTGTCGATTCTTGTTAGCAGTTGTCAATATTTGTCTCCTGAGTATGTCAGTATGTGTGGTTAACCCTCGGGTATTTATGTGGGACTTTCATAATCGCCGCACTCGTGCCGTCCTTCCAGTCTTGCAAAATAAATGAGAAAAAGCGTCAGGAGTCGTCTCTTACCTCTCATCTCTCTCAAAAGGGCATAAGAAACACGTGCCGGCCATAAGCCATCGCTACCAAATTGACAATCTGAGTTAACGTAACCAATCCTTTAATTTTAGTCGAGGCTATCTACACGCCTCGTGGTGGCAGCTATCAGCGCTACCTTTCTCTTACCTGTAACTAGTTACCTGTGACGTAAAGTCATACCGGAGGAATCTGTCAGAAAGAAACAGAACTAACGAACTCTTGACATAGAGAGTGCGGAAGAAAAACCCGACACATACATATATATGGCGATAATAATATTAATATACAACAACATATAAGGTAACAACAATAAAAATGTATTACAAGAGTTCGGAAGATTAACTGTACCTCATGTGCGCTCTCAATACCTGGCGCGCACAGGTTTGCACAGGAATTTCTATGCTTTGAAGATTTGAAACTTGCATTAGTCCTACACTATAATCCTTATCTTCCCTCAGTACATCTCTAGCGATCATGGAGTCAACTTGACGTTGTTCTAGGCGTGGATTTTATGTTTCCAATGTTTATTTTTTTAAATTTGTATAATCCTTTTCTCCGCTTCTTAAAAGTGCTGTAAATTTTAGTTTCATTGCCAAGTTGGCGACCAGGACAAGGATTGGGCTCCAAAATTTTGCTGGACTACTTGTTACAGCAGCTTGACCAAATGGCTCAAAGGTTTCAAATCCAGAAACGGATTTGAAAGACTTTGAGCCACAACCAGGACCATCAAATACGTTCTCCGATGATGAAGATTGTTCAGCTGATGCAACTCATCAACAACCTCACTTCGTTATTCAGAATTGCATGATCTCATTTGAACTTGTAAATGAGTGCAAATCTCAACTCCTAGGATATTGACTTCTTCAGGGAATTTCTTAGAAAAGGGCGTAAAAATATCTTCTTGCAGGACCAGGCAGTGAACCATTAAATTACTTTTTTCGGAAGATGGGAGCTCATTGTTCTGCTCTAATTCAAATGCATTGGTGGTAGAACTGAAGATTCCATGTGGCCCAGACAAATGGAGACTGTTTATAGACTCATTAAAGACACGCTTTAAAGTTCTGTTAACCAGTGGGAATGAGTTGCCATCAGTTCCTGTTGCATACTCAGTAGATATGAAGGAGACGTACGAAAACATCAGCCGAATTCTCGGTGAAATCAGCTATCATAATCAGAATAGGAAAACCTGCGCTGACTTAAAAGTTGTTGCTTTACTCAATCAGGCTTCACAAAATACAGCTGCTTTCTATGCGAATGGTGCAGCCGATCCCGAGATGAACATTACATCATACATCAAAGTTTTACTCCCGGTCAGAAAAATATCGCTCATGATCCTCCGGTCCCGAAGGAAAATATTGACTTGCCGCCTTTGCGCATCAAACTCAGATTGATCAAACAGTTTACGAGAGCAATAGACAAAATGAGTAATGCATTTCAATTTTTGAAAACAAAATTTCCTCGTCTTTGTGAGGCAATGATCAAGGAAGGAGTTTTCGTGAGCCCCCAGATTAGATCACTTTTCCAATATTCGACATTCATTAAAAAGACCTGAATCAAAAAGAAAAACGAGCTTGGCTCGCATTCCAAAACTTGTGTGAGAACTTTTTGGGGTAACAACATAAGCAATGATTATGTTGTTTATATCGAGGAATTGTTGCCAGCGTCCAAGGCCATGGGGCGTAACATGTCTCTTAAAGTGCATTTCCTTCACTCCCACCTGGACTTCTTCCCTGAAATTTTTGGAGTAGTCGGATGAACACCGGAAACGGTTCCACCAAGATAGCACTAAGTTCGGAACGAGATTTTCCGGGAAGTGGAATGCGAACATGTTGGTAGAGTACTGCTGGTTTTTCGTACGAGAAACTTTTACCTCAGAGTACAAAAGAAAAGCAAGCACCAAATGAAGGAACTTATCTCATTTATATATTATTCTTAACATTTATTATTTTGATTTTATATTTAGCATTTAATGTTCTTTACAGCTAAAATAATCCTTATCGAAATGTGATAAAAACGGGGGGGTCCTCTAAAAACGGTGGATGATAGGGGAAAATGGGGGTTATATTTGAATTCAGGAAGTTATTTTACACATGAATTAGCAGGAATGGTGTCAGGACCCGAAAACATTTTTTTGCGGACCAGTGAATTAGCGTTGTGAGCGTTGCGTATGAACGCGGTGGAAATGAGCAAGTATAGCTTGTCGGTAAATTATTGGCTTACTTACTTGAATTCACGGTTCCATAAAAGTTTTTAATATTTCAGAGAAACAAATACTTGGTGAACACCTGCTACCCACTAACCCTCCATGTTTTCGAGGAGAAGCTCGCCATACATCTGCCAGTACGGAGTCAGTATGACTTCTTTGATGGTGTTTATGATGGAATCCGAGTCCAGGGTCCTGCTGGGCGACGGGTGGAGCAGCGACTGCGCCGACAGCCCGTAGCCCAGAATAAAGACGATCAGCAGCGCCATAAACATCAGCACCTCAGAAAGCTGCAAGTGTGAGCGTCGCTTGGTTAGACAACAAGGGATGACCAATGTGAGTGCAAGACACAAAAATGCAACGAGGTTTTAATAATGAATATGAGATGTAGGTCATGGACATCAGTGCTAAAGATTGCTATCATTATCATAAGTGAAGAATTATGTGTGCTGCATATAACGAAGAATGGCCAGTTGAGGAAATAATGATCATCAAGTTAACAAGCTAGCTAAAATTTTCTCGATGAATGAATGAATGAATGAATGAATGAATGAATGAATGACACATGAAGAGTGAAGCTGGATGTTACAAGAATGAAGCTTTAAATCCGTCAATCAATCACGTACCGTCAATCTGTCATATTGTAAACACAGCATTTGCAATTTTCAAGCATTATATTTCGAAGAAAATTAGCCAAAGAAACGCGTTCGGAAAGAAGTAAAGTTTCTTAGCTTACCATACGGTAGAAGATGACAAGCTTCGGACCAAGTCTGTAATGCACGTGGTAAATCCTCAGAACTCGACAGAAGAAGACCGCTGTATTGAACGCGTACGCTATTCTTCCGTACGTGAAAGTTGACCTGTTCATTCGCAGGCCGAAAGCGACTGAGGCAAAAATGAATGCCACGATGTCGAATCGGTTCCACACAGAGTCATTCCATGTCATCAGTTTTGCGTAAAATGTCGTAGGCTGCTGAAGACTTAACTGGAAAGAGAATAAATACCTTTTATGAGTAGAAAATGTCTCAAATATTTCATCGATGGAATACTTTAATTGAAATCACAGTTAAAAATCAAATTTCCAGAAAATAGAAACCTCACAATTCAATTGTATTCACTTAAATTACAAAATTCAACCGGGTTATAAATGAGAAGTAGTTTTTTAATTATTTTTTGATGTTGATAGGAAGGACTAAATTGCTCTCAATTAACATTATAAAATCTTCGAGGTTCTCACTTCACTGATTTCTTCCAGAGCGAAGGTAATGACCCAAAAGAGGAGGAGCTTTTCGCTGAGGGACATCTGGTAGCGGAAGTCGAAGAGCACCACGTACGCGTGCAGGGTGAGGAACAGGACGAACGCCAGCGAGTGAGAGTAGAACTTCGTCATCGGGCTTTTGTAGAAGACGATCAGCTTTTGGAATTTTGTCAGTTCTCCGCCGTTGTCGCCAAGTTTTTGGAATCTGTTAGTGAAATGTAAAAGGATCCGCTTGTGTATTCTATGTAAATGTAATCAAGATTGTCAAAATCGATTATCTAGGTCTACCCGAAATAGAGCACTTATTTGAAACCCTCCTTTCCAATGCCGCGGATAATCTTTTATCTCATAACCCATTATGTTCAAGTACAATAATTATGATTGCAGTATATGACAAAATAACTGATAATGCACGATCATTATTTACGAAAAATTGGTTGCAATACGCTCTATGAGCGTTGGAGAGATTGTTGAAAGCAGCAATCCAACTGAGGAATGGCGCAGAAACGTCTTGTGGTAGTGTAATTTACGCGAAGAGCGCATATCTATTTACATGAAGAGCGCATATCATATCTATGTACCATGGGTAAAAAATTTATACAATTTTCAAAAGCTGGAAAACCGTAGCAGAGTTTTAACCGCCAGATCTAACTTGTGTGATCATCTTGAGCATTTTCACATGACTGGAGAATTTTGAAAAGTAGATGCAAGGCTAAAGTTTGTGTAAAAATTAGCAATTGATACCTAAAGAGGACGTTTCTATGGCAAGAATTGCTATGGTCAGAAAGTGATTTCTTGACTTGCACGTTGACAGTTTGACAACACTGAAAATCGAAGGCCTTATGAGTATAATGGGTTTAAACTAATTAGTGTAATTTTATTCCGCCCAAGATTGTACAGCATCCTCAGCAGAAGCATGAAATTAGCCTAAAAAAACAGACCAACTGAACTTTTAACTGAAGAAAACCTAGTATCTACGAAGTTCGCCACCGTGTAGAACAATCAGTGATCTACCATCTTTCATAGCACTTTTACAGAGTACGGTTCAGTTTCTTACACAGATTTAAAACCATAATAACTGGAATGAATTCTTCTTTCTGAATAATAACTGGTTGCAGTGAATAAAGTCACCTGAATAACTTGGTCCAAACGAGAAAAGGCATGAAGATGGTTAGGAGAGATGGCAGAGTGGAACATCGTACCATGCCTCTCCTCCAGCTCAGGTCGACGCTGGCTTGGCAACACGAAGATGCTATGAAATTCATTTCAGTACCTGCAAACAAGGATTGCAAAGGAAAAAATACTCGTTTCTTGTGAACAAAATAGCTTTTCTGATCAAACAACAACAAACATCGGCATCTTTGGGATGCTTTATTTCCAATCAAGCCAGATACATATAATCTTGAGCATTGGTTTTTCAAATGTCTTATAACTAACACTATATATAGGACACCATGCATGACGGTTCCCCTGTAAAGCCGGTACCCATTTCCGACACCTGGGTCGAGTGGGGTATTGTGCTTGAGCTTTCCCTTACACCCAACGGGGAAAATCACCGCGCCAGCGCCGGGATACGAACCCTCGTCTCCAACATACAAGGCCGATCCCTTAACCACTGTGCCACGGCGAGCCAGGAATAGAACAGGAGTCCAAATTTTCTACATCAGTTCAAAGTTTGACTCCAGCACAGAACTTCGTTCAACCATAAAAAATGGTTATAGGGTCTTGGCTGATAAAAGGATTATTCAACTCATGAGTCATGGAAATGAAGTCAGATTGAATATACTTCTCAGGACATCCATAAATAGTACTACCTTTCCCGGCTTTCCGTTGCGCCACGTCTGGTGTTCTAGTGTAATTCTAGACATTGATTCGCTAGTTCCCACAGCAGTGTTACTCGTTATCTTCAACTAATGATCATTTTAAAATTCATCCTTTTCGGGTGTTTATATCTTTTAAGGGGGAAGTTCAGTGAAAAAATGTTGTAAATATGAGTAAATGTTATGATTTTTTAGTTAGGGTAAGCATATAAGTAAATGTAGCGTATGGCGTTCGTTAGTCACTCAATGAATCGCATTAAATTTTCAATTAATATTGAAAAGTATTGGGAAATAGTTGCATATTCGAATTAGTAGTAACCACTGAGGAACTTTACAAACATTTAATGATAAACAGCTTCACCCCACCATTTTATTGCAAAATTAAGCCCCCTAAACCCTTATACGTAAAATTTTGGCACTTTTTGCTTTTGGGACGTGATACGTCACGTAGCGAACAAAAAATAATTATGCATACTACACAGATTTCCTTCAAACTGCAAGTTTGATTCAAACTATAAAAAAAAATGTACGCTAGAACGAATTGGTGTGCGTCAACTGGACTTCGAGCTGTGTTAATATTTTACAGCCAGCATAAACTGTTTTCTTCACTCCGCGCGATAGCATTAGCACTAGATTCACTTTGATGTCGCCAGAGTTAATTTGATAGTGCTAACTTTAAACCTAAGAGCTCGTATATCACACTCACAACGATGTACGAAGAGAACTAGAACCGTTACAGTACTAGTAATGGTTCCTGTACATGATAAAGATTAAATGATTGCTCTTAAGATCCGTTCATTTAGGATAACAACATACGAAAATTAAGAAAAGGCCGCTATCTTCGTTACGTCTAACGTAAATGTGTTCTTTACTGACCGTTGAAGGCCAGGTCGAGGACGTCGAGGTTGCCCCATTTGACGCAGCGACGCTCCACGAGCCCCATGGCGTTCACCGGGTCTTCTGCATAGCAATCTTCCATCAGCTGGTGTTGGGGGAAATGACGAACTCATCAGCAATTGCACGAAATATGTTCTGAGAAATACGATAGCAGGATGTTTTAATCCGTAGTAAAAGACATTCGATAAGCTTAGTTTGCCATAGTACTTAGTTCCGTGGGGAATTGCATTACTTCCAGACAATATCAGAGTGCAAAGGGACATTTTTAAAGTGTTTGAAACAATCAGGTTCATCCAACGGCCCTCAAATATAAATAGCGATGATGTTTTTACAACGCATAAATTTTCAAAAACAATTGTTCGAAGTGACACACGCACTCGAAGCTCACTGAATTAGACGCTCAGCTAGAAAATACAGCAAGGAACAACTCAGTTGGCGTGCAATTATGATTGAGATTGAAGAGCATGCAGCTGGTACACGCACTTGCGCAACAACAACAAACATTTTTACAACTCAAAAACTATTGACAAAACGGAAAATAACTGCACTTCTACTTTGCATAATTTTAACAATAATAATTAATTAATATTTCCAATATCAATACCCGCACGGGAAAATTTTCCTAACTTTCAATTATAATGCGTGCTGTTATTATTATCCCATAAGTAAGATATGCCGTCTTACCATTTCGTTTAATTTAATAGGAAAAAAGCACAAAATACTTGATTGAGCCGGTTTTAAATATTGACCCTCTTCAAAAATTCTTACCCTAACGGCGAGTTTTTCGAACTGAGTGCTGAGGTCAAAGTATCGGTTGCGCAGCTCTGTGTTCTTGGCGCCGAGAGACTTCCAGAGCGCCCTATAGAGCGCGCTGCCCACCACGGCGGCGGTGAGGGGCGAGTTGCAGCGCTCCCACAGGTAGCGCGCCAGCTGGCCGCGTCCGCTCAGCACCGACCACAAGAACAGCTCCAAATAAGGGTCCTGCTCGAGCAAGTGCATATACTCTAATGTCATGGTGATTTTTGTTTCATTCATTCCTTCACGGATACCTCTCTCTCTTTCGATATTCGCAGTTTTTGCATTGCTCAGCGCTTTAATTTAAGGAGAAAGAAAAAAGTGCGTGCTTAAAGAGTAGAAGGGTTACCCCTATACGCTTTCCTTCACGTTTTCTTCATTTTTAACGTCATCAGATGAGCCACTTGTTTCGGTAAAGAAACCAACCACACAGATGCGAGGTCAGCCTAAAAAGGCTCCTCACTCAGAGTGGAGCGATGTGCACTTGTGACACTTGGAAGACAAAAATGACTCAAGTGAAGAGCTTGTAGAATGCTGACCAAATCACACAACATTCAAAGTGCCGATTTTATCATAATTGCGGACTGGACTACAATTAGTGCTGAAGAAAGAAGATAAAGGATTTGAAATGCCAAAAATTAAATTAAAAATTAAAGTAATTTTGCAAGAAATCGAATTCAAGACGCAAGAAACAAACAGCATGACGTTGAGAATGAATCTCGGGACGAATTGAAACTAGTTTATTCTTGTTCAAAATAGATTCGGAAACATGTGAGATTCGATCAAAATATGCCAAGGAATTAAATGCCCGGATCTAAAGCATGAAACCATTATAACAAATTTACTCATTGAAAAAATCATTTCAAATATTTTCTGTTTAGTGCACTGGCTTCCCTATTTACGAACAACAGAGCGACGAACATCGGGATGTACGAACGGGAGCTGACTAATGTTTATTTGTAAGTAAAGGTAAATAACCTTAATTGTCATTTTTATTATGTCTATTAAGTAGCTTCATTGAATCTTCAATATTACACCTTCTAGATCTCATTTTTTTTGTTTACCATACACATGCATATAAAGGGTTTTAAATACCTTTAATTGCTAATTATCGACTGAAAATGACCATATAACGACTTATGAACAATTCAACTTACGAACAGCTGTTCAGAGCTTATAGTGTTCGTAAGCTGGGAACCAAGTGTAGTTTATTTACTTCTCAAGTGACGCTCCCCCAAGGATATTCAGGAAAATTTGACTCTGAAATGTGCGCATGTAAAATTTGATAATGAAGAAATAATTTCAAATCTTGAAATTATTTACAATAATCTTGCTAATTTCATTCACGAATGTTGTTGAGATTCCAAAAGTTGTCTTCACTCGGCCCGATGAGTGCCTCTAGTGTTGTACTTGCGTTTCTCTTTGTCTGGATGCTTCAAACTCCTGATTCTGACACTGAAACGTTCTGTGCTTTTCAAAAGAAATTTAGTTACTGAATGACCAATGTTTCGTTCGTAGTGCCAGTTCGCTGATTCCAAGAGCACTACAACTGAACATTTAAAAAATCGTTTGATTGCTTCCAAATTCTGATTCTTATTCGCTAGAATCTGTACCATTAACTGATCATTAAGGGAAATAGTGAAGTTAAAGTGAAATAATTTTGAAGTGACTGATTATAACCCATTAAAAAACTAACCCTAGCAGTAAACGTGTTTGAATACATTCTACCTCGAGCCTCTTCTGATCTTTCCATAATTCGTAGTTCAAATGTAAAATAAATTTGATTTTGTCAACACTTTTGTGTAACTTCACATTTAACATATAAACGAACTTCTTTATAGAAGCTTACGTTTACCATTATTGCTATCAACTTCGTGAGGTTTTCACACGCCAAAACCAATAATAATTCAAAACGAAGTCCTCCAAAAACAAACAGTTTTTCCCTCTGACACTCTTCTTTCACCAATTACCCGAAAACAACAATCAGCCAGGTCACCTTATCATGTGCGAAGTTATTTTTTTGAAGATATTGAACGAGATGCCAATTAGAGTCCAAGTGATACAGTTGCATACCTCAAATGTGTAGTAGTTGATAGCGGAGATTTCCATGGCAGCGTCGGGCGTGTCGGCCAGGTAGGCGTCATCGCTGTGGTGTCCGAGGAGCGCGAGCAGCAGCTTGTGGACGTGCCGAAGGTGGAAGGTCTTGCTGCGCGTCGTGCGTTGCAGAAGCTTAGCCAGGTGCGTGTTAGGGTCACACTGACATGAAACATTTCGAGTGCTTATAAAATGCCTTTTACTTGAGAACTGTTTCGCGTTCAAAAAAGTAATATGACGATCCACAGATTTTTAAGAGACAGTCATTATGTTTACAAAGTATGATTTTCCAGGTTATTTATCTAAAATGCGATATAGTCGCGTGGTAAATTCTGGTAGTATTAATTTGAAGCAATTTAAAACGAAAATTTCATATATTAAAATATCATACAAATGACAAAATAACTTCATGATACACTTTATCAATCTGATGTATACGCATTATTGTTCATTTCTAACGGAAGTGTGGATGATTTTAATAACCATTAATTAAATTTAACTTAACTGAAAGCAAGGGAGCTCAAATGCAGTTTTCTGGATCTCACTGAGGTGAACAACGTTAAGCACAGCAACAGTATTCGCTTTAATCATTTGATTATCACAGGAGCAATATTCCCTCTACTCATTTATTCAGCACAGTCGCAATCCCCACCTTGAAGTTTTCATCACAGTTAGTTCAGAAAAATATTTTCTGCATTTACCTCAGGTGCAGCAGTGAATGTGGCGGAACATAACTTGAAGATGAGTTCATTTTTTTATTAATTTTCTCACACTAACAGGGCATTAACGTATAAGTGAGCGGGCATGTTTCCAGTTTCCATTTGTCATATAATTGCAGAACTAGTTCTCAGACTCACATTTCCATGGGATTACTGAGAAACCCGCAACGAAGATATATAGGAAAACATTCAATGCGCTGCATTAAAAGAGTGGGAACTTTATGTAGGAAAGAAATGTTCAAAAAACATGAGTTTTTCAAAGTCGTTCATGCTCAAAATAATTACTTGTAATGTAGCATTTTACTGAGAACTTCACTTACAGTTATTCACTCTTTTCCTATCTGCGACTCTGTGAATCCATTCCATTTTAGATTAGGTAAAAAGATACTACCAGCACTTTAAAGTATTTACGCTCACTTTGTTCCTGCCTTTAGACAGACGATTAGCTAAAAGTACATGTCTTATGTTATATTTCGCTCTAGAATCGTAATTAAACTTTAGTTATTCCGAAGGATATTTCACACAAGTCAATTTGTAGATTGACGCAAAAGTGTATGAGGACCTGCCAAGTGAACCAATGGTATAAATTGATGAAGGATGGCTGTATATAATGACTGGTACCTGCCTTGTGCAGTTACCTCAGTGTCTCACGCTAGCGTTGTGCAGTTGCCTCAGTGTCTCACACTAGCGTTGTACAATTGCTTCATTGACTCACACTAGCGTTGTACAATTGCTTCATTGACTCGCACTAGCGTTGTGCAGTTGCTTCATTGACTCACACTAGCGTTGTACAGTTGCTTCATTGACTCACACTAGCGTTGTACAGATGCCTCAGGTTGCTGACGGTCAGGTATTCGTGGGTAACGAGACCATTAACCGCGAAGAGTTTTACGAACTCGACTTTTTCTTCCAGCAAAGCCATCGTCATCAGGTCTTCCAAGGACCCCGTCGGCCAGTACGGCAAGGCTTGAAACAGAGTGAGCAAGCAAGTCGTGAAGTGTGTGCGAATGAGGTCGAACTTTTAAAAAGACGTTTTGTCCACTGTAAATTGCAATTCTTGGTGTTCAAAATTTAGAATTTTATATAAATAATATTCCACTACATTTTGCCATGCAGCTTGTTCTACGACAATCGGGTTCTCAATCAGAATGAAACAGTCTTATGGGCAAAATTTTGGATCATTTGGAATGTCAGCGCCCAATTTCCAAAGTTCTAAGCCTTTTCGACGCCATGAATAAGTTGAAGCGTTCGGCGAGAAACATGTGTTTACTTAGCCCTTTGCTGTAATAAAGGGAATCGAGCCTGGGATATCTCTGATGAAATAAGTAAACTTGATGGTGTTGACTTTTTTGAAAAAGCTAAACTAGACCATATATCTGTTCCCTGTACCCTAAGTGAAAAAATGTAACACGCTAATAATAATTAATAATTAATTATACGTGCAATATAATTTTCTTTAAAGTCATGGAGGGTATGTGCGGCACAATGTAAACAACATGTGGATTATTTCAGAAAATATTAGAATGCTTCAATGCTACTGGACCAAGAGACGCATTTAAATTTGAGTAGGTGTTCATCTTAGTGGGATGGTCGAGAATAATTAAATTTTAAGAGTTCCAGCCTGATGTATTAAAACATTTGTTAGCTTTTGCACTAGTGTTCAAAGTTTTAAAAGATGTTCGAGCTCGTTGAAAATTATAACGATGCCCAGATGCTCTGCTTTCATTTTAACATTTGAAAAGTATAAAGGTTATTTGTTATTCTGGAAGCACACAACATGAAAGCCCCCAAGAGTTTGAACAATTCGCTCATGACTGCTAAGACCTGGCATTACCGTTGTCACGCGACCAAGCAGCGCATGGAAACGTGGGCGTACAAAGCGATCTTCCACTCACTGTTTAAAAAGGCATCAGGAATAGAGCAAATTTTATGCCGAAGTTCCATCATTTGCTTTGTCACGACCCACAGATTCCTCAGTTGAGAATTAGCTTTGGTTTAAGACGTTGCAATAATATGCATTGGAAATATTTTTTTTTTTTATTCATTGTTTTCATAGTAACTTGCTTGTAACAAAGTGGCTTATATTTTTGACTATAAATATGTGGGTACCAGTCTCGAGAATTGAAGGTAAAATATCCAGAGAAAGCAATTAATGATGAACATTCAAGCGAGAGATCCTTATTTCATCGCTGTTATATTTCGTTTCTATTCCCCTGTATACCAACCACCATCGTAAAAAAGTAACGTCTCTGATGTTCTACATTAAAAAGGTGTTATATGAAAGCCAATCAAAGAAACTCATGTATCAAATAAAAGAGAAATGTATTGTCTTTAATTACATTATAGAATTATTTAACCTTTCTCCTTGATAACCTGGCGGAGACGATAGATCACCTCATCACACGTGGCACGCAGAGTTTCGGCGTCAATTTCTGCCCAAGATTTTATCCGTTTTTACTTCAAAACCTCCACAATTGAGTGGGATACAGCGCAGGAGTTCTGCTCCTAGATAGACCATATCCCAAAGTCCATTGGATTTAAATCAGGAGAAGATGGGGGCCATAGTTTCTTGGGCTAAAACGACTGGAAAATGTATTTGCACCAGTCCTGGAACAATCTGTCTGTGTGAGAGGTTGCTCCATCCTGCTAAAGTGTAATTCCTTCATTTTCAGTGACTTTCCTCACCCAAGGAACAAATTTATCCTTTACCATCTTCAAATAAATATGTTGGTTGATTTTCACGCCAGCCTCGATGAATATCAGAGGGGTTTTGAGACCTATGGACGTAACTCCTGCCCACACCATTACTGCTGTTTTTTTATCTCCTGAATGAAGTTCGACGATGAACAGGCACTGAATCTTGGAGCAGAAGCTGTATCCTATTCAAGTGTAGAGGTTGTGAAGCAAAAACTGACCAAATCTTGACAGAAATTGACGCCGAAACTGTGCGTGCCACGTGTGATAAGGTGATCCCTCGTCTCCGCCAGGTTATCAAGGAGAAAGGAGGATTTGTTGAATAATTTTTGGATGTTATTATGGACAATACATTTCTTTTTTATTTGATGCATGGGTTGTTTTGATTAGCCTTCACATAACTGAAAACCTAACTTTTATTTGTCCACACTTCGCTGGGCCACCTGGTACGTCTGAATTTTAGCGAGTAAACACGATGGTGATAAAATTATCTTCAAAAAGGCGCGGAATTTGAACAGTATCATACTTTGTCATTTAATATATGTAATTGGCACGCTAGATAAATAAATAATATCCATTAAAAGATAAATAGGGATAGGTAGGAGAAATAATTCCTTCTAATAGGATGCATGTCGATGCAGCAGTGTTGCATGGTTGTCTAGAAAAGTTTCTGCTTCACAATTTAACGGAAGTAAATAAGGTATGCAAGTTAAGTCTACCTAAGCAGTTGAACTCTTAACCCGTAACTGCCTCACGTGCCATACATGGCACACTCACCAAAATTGCTGAACACACTTTATTTCTTGTCTAATATGTGCCCTAAGGTAATTTTTTAATGTGGATGGCAGTTCCGTCTACATTATGATGTTGGTGATAACCTGATGCAAGCGTCAGTTTAATAATAGTGGTTGTGATATTTGGAAATGAGTAAAAAATTTGGGGGGCTAGGGGTTAATTCCAGAGCGTATGCATCCCTTGGAATTTGTGCTGAGCTCACCGGGGAAGATGTGGGACTCAGCGATGTCGGGTCTGTTCCACAGGAGGGACAGGTGCAGCTGGTCCATGCGAGAGGATTCAGAGTGTAGACCATCGCCTGAAAACAGATATTTTTGCTTCAAAATTTATATCATATGGACAAAAGTTTTAAAAATTTCCAGCTTCCCAATTTATCGATTTCCTGAGTAATTATTTTTGTGCGTGATATCAGAGGGTACGTTCCAGATACGGTAGCAGTTTTATGCTATACGATACAAGCGAAGTAATATCGGTATCGGTAGGTGATGCGAGTGAGTGAATTTTTAATTATATAATTTAAAAGTACCCATATCATTCATGAGCTCTTGTTAACTTGCTTCTCATATTGGCGCTCCTGGTTATCCTCTCGTATGCAGAAGAGAGGCTGTTTGAAAAGAGGAAAGTATCTGTTTTTCTCAGGCTTTATTTGTTTCGCTGTCATCAGGCAAAATTGCAATTCTCGGTGAATGGGCAAACGTCCAAATCTCCGATTAAGTACGAGAAATTACACTAACTTAATTTGCATTTGAAATGCCTTGTTATCAAAAGTATAATCTCAGTATTCGTTAAAGCTTGCAAATTGGGAAAACTTGAAAAAGTAAATTCTTCAATAATGTTTAAGATCAAAGTTCAAAATAGTTAGAAATACATATTACAAAAAGTAGCTCTCTTTAAAATATTTTTGAACAGATTTTGTAGCTGGAAAATGATTTCTTTGATTACATTCTTATTGAGCCGCAACCGCACGTGGAGCGTGAACCAGGCCTTCCTTTTAACACTGCGAAGAGAATGTACTTGTCCATTGGCTCGCCAGAGTTGATGTCGTACCTTTCAACAGTGCGAAGAGAATGTACTTGTCCATTGGCTCACCAGAGTTGATGTCGTACCTTTCAACAGTGCGAAGAGAATGTACTTGTCCATTGGCTCGCCAGAGTTGATGTCGTACCTTTCAACAGTGCGAAGAGAATGTACTTGTCCATTGGCTCGCCTGAGTTGATGTCGAAAATGGTGATGAGGTGCGCCCTCTGACAGCACTGCACCACCAGGTCGGAGCACACCTGTCCAAATCGAATGCTGATAAAATGGTGGAGAAGACAAAACCAAGTACGCAAGGTCTCAGATATTTAATTTTTGAAATGCGCTATTTTTTATTTGGTTGTGACTTTTTTCTGCTACGATGGTCTTCATTGCTTCTAAACCTGAATGGCTTTACTATCAAAAAGAATTTTTAGAACCAAAAAGCTAATTTGCACTTCCGGTAAATGCACTATACATCCGAGCCTGTAGCGGTGGGGGAGCGTGCCTTCAAGTTGCGGCTGGGATACCGAGTGTTCCCGGCCGCATAGACTCCAATCTCGCAGGATTTCTACACCGCCCAACCCTCTCCCTCCGCCTCCATGCAGCTACAGCACCACCTCCGAGCAGCTACAGCAATGTTAGGTTAGGGTAATTTAGGTTAGGTTAAGTTAAATTAAGTTAGTTAAGTATGTTAGGTTAAGTTAGGTTAGGTTGGGTTAGGTTAGGCCAAGTTCAGTTGGTTTAAGTTTAAGTTAAAAAAGTTTGAGAATCCCTGTTTTTGGGTGCCGAGATGGAGGGTCGAATGTCGAAACACCATCGGTCGTTGTCAAAACTTATTATAATGATTTAATGCAGGTTAACTTTGGTATTCCGCTGTGGTATTCACTTACTAAGTACTTGTAGTGGTGATAATGCAGTGATTAATAGTAAATGTATAACGAACATATGGGTTACTAAACCTCAGTAGTACTACATTGTTTAATAATTGGCGCGAATGGCAACTTTATGTAGCTGCTTGGAGGTGGAGGGAGAGGGTTGGGCGGTGTAGAAATCCTGCGAGATTGGAGTCTATGCTTCCCGGCCCTTCACAACGCTATATCCTCCTCCTCCGAAGCCATACGGAACTTATTAAACAGAACTTTCAATTTTGAAGATGACTCTGCGCTCAGCGTTTATGCTTTTATGAGGACTTGTGGTTCCGAATGGGTTTTGTCTCTTTAAGTTAGCTAATTCATGTCAAGGAGCATTTAATCTTTGTTGTTTGTCTACTTAGGAAATAATTCGAATAAATTTGTAATAGTAGAAATTTTTAAAATAAGTACGCGTGCGCTGCACCTGGATATTGTGATAGATCAAAATTAAAGTACAGTAAGGAAACTTAATCTAATTAGAGATTTGTACGATTTAAAGTACCCTGTTGTTATTTTAAGGAGAACGACAACAATTATAATTTTTGCTTGGCAGAAAAAATGCTTAAATTGAAAAATGTCTGATTTAGTTGTGTACCTTTAGTTATGAGCGATAGAATAGGACGCAATGCATGAATAACTTGAGGATAAAATTTAAGACAACGGTGTTCGGTGTTCAGCGCGCAAGATTGAGACAGGAGAGTGGAAGCTTTCTGCGAGAGCTGATTCTAGCGATCAAGAAGGCTGCTCTCGCTGTACTGTAGTCGCGTAACTTGGGAACACCAATTTTGAAGTTGAAATGCAAGTTTTGGGAGTGCAGTGCTTACTCAGAATCACGTTACCAGGATGAGGGCGTCCAAACATAGAATCGATTCCGGGGAAGTAAGCAGCGAAGAAAAAACAAATTCCAGAGCGCTTTAAATATATCATGAAAGAAAAATGATGATACAAGAAATAAAACTAATTATAGGTCTCGCATGGGAAACATTCGCAACAAAGAAATAAAAACACTAAAGTAGGCAAGAATATATTTGTTGTCCTAGATGAACATTAATAGCATTGAAGCGTTCTAATAAAAAGCTACGTATTACCAGCATCTGAAAACAAAATTGCGCACGTTTTAGTCGATGATAAGGATAATCAGTAATGAGTAAAATTTAAAGAATAAACTTTTACCTAAGATATCGAGAGGAACAGAGGACCCTTGTCCAGTCAAATATAGTTCTAATGAAATGTTCTTAAGTAATTCTAGAATCTGTGGATTACACTATAACAAAAACGAAAACTGTTGACCACAATAGGATGGTTTATTATTAAAAGCATGATCACGAATTTCGCGGTGAGGCGGGTATGCGATCACCCAGTCGGTACGAACAGATGCTCGCTCCTCTGTACTCTGCTGGCGTGCAACGGCGAGGCGACTGCGTAGGTCCAGTGTTTGATGGGCAGAATCATAAATACGTGAAACATTTTAATTCACAAATTGAAACCATCTTTAAATGAATAAGATTCCTCCGTTCTTTTTATATCTTAGTTATATAAGCTTTATACTTTATTTTTTATTCATCTCTGATTATTCTTAAAAGAGAATAAAATAAGAATAATTTTGTTATCAAAAACTGATGATGGGTAACATTTCCTTTGAAAGCTTTAATGTGTTAAGCGTACATCTGCAACTACAAAGAGACTCTTGCCTACTTTTGCATTTGACTAAAGGCGTTAAGTGTATGATTTTAGGAGAGTAATATTAACAGATAGGATCACTATTGCAAAGATGAGTGAATAAAATGTACATATCAACAATTAATACGTGACATAAAAGAGAGACAGGAATGTGGTAGGGATACGCCCTGTGAAAAGAAATAGCAAATAGAAGAGGTGGAATCCAAAATTAAGAAGTTAAATTTCTTTAGAAATCTAAAATTTCGTTCTGTTAACGTTTTTGTTGAAGAAAATTCACTAAAGTTAATTTTAATGCTAATGTAATTTGACAATATGCTTGAACTCAATAACAATACGTGACCTCTTAAAGTTTTCAAATTTAACTATCAACCTAGAATTTGTGGCGCTGACCATTTCTATGCTTCTTAAATCATCCTAAGAATGAACAGACTGAGATGACCGCAGCTGCTCGCATCAAGAGCACCCTCGGTCAACCATGCCCTCGGCGCTTCACTTCAGACTCCGACTGGCAGCTGAGCTCTCACCGTTCAGGTGCTCTGCTTAAGTATTTCTCATCATCTTTAATTCATTGTCTAGCTTAGTTTGCAGCGTAACCAAGTGTAAACAGTGGATGAATACTCGTTGGACTTTGTTTTTCATCAATCATCCGTGAGCATTTTCGACTTAGTTTGGACGGTAATGGCGGTTGTAACACCTCGCTGATGGAACTAACTACCATGGCCAGCTAACTCTTCATCCTCCCCTACTGTGCTCTCCGTGGCACAGCGGTTAAGGGATCGGACATGTATGCTGGAAGTCGCGGGTTCGTTCCCAGCGCTGGCGCGGAGATTTTCCCCGTTGGGTAGGGAAAGCTCAAGCACAATACCCCACTCGACCCAGGTGTCGGAAATGGGTACCGGCTTTACGGGGGAACCGTCATGGTGTCCTATATATAGGGTTAGGGAAAGCTCAAGCACAATACCCCACTCGACCCAGGTGTCGGAAATGGGTACCGGCTTTACGGGGGAACCGTCATGGTGTTCTATATATAGGGTTAGTTATAAGACATTTGAAAAACCAATGCTTAGATCATATGTATCAGGCTTGATTGGAAATAAAGCATCCCAAAGATGCCGATGTTAACCTTTTTTAACCTAACCTAACCTGTGAACTACTCTGCTCATCACGTTTCCTCGCCCCTGGACGTCTGCAACGCACGACTGCAGTTCGATGATAAGACATAGTTTTGGTGAGCGCAATTTGATTTCACGTCTGTCGAGCAGCCTGTGCTGGCCTCGACACCCTAAAAATGAATTAGAGAGAAAGCTGCTCAATTGCTTACATACTAAATTAATTACTCAAATACTTAATTACTTGATTGCGTGGACCGCTAGCCAGCCACCGCCCATCCATAACTTAATTACAATATTACCTGAACACCCAATTTCCTATTTACTCTTTTATTCTCTGAGTGAACTGCTAGGCGGCCACCATACCTCTCTACTTCAATTATTCCATAGTCTAAAAGTACTGGCTTTCTTTCCCGACGGTGGTTCAAGGCGCTGGGACTTTCGAGGGCGCTGATGGGAGTGTACCAGATTCCCCTTATCCTGAGTTCGCTAAAGATTAGGTTTCTGCGAATACGTTTTTCATATTAAAATTGCATGAACTCTTTTCGTTTCCGCCACCTGCTATAGTGCCTGGTACTTTCTTTGTCAATTGGAGTGACATGCCAAGTTTTCAGCGATAGTTGAACTAAAACTCCAGCAGAATGCTAGGGCTGGAAGTAAGCCATGGTGTTGCAGAAACACATCCTTTTAGCTAAAATTGAAGCATTTTTCGAACAACCATACCCAACGTAAAATCATTGACATTTTCCAAAAATTCTCATATGATGTGTCAATTAATTAATCCATTGCACTCATAATACACAATAACGCTCCAGTTGGTATTATGTACCCTCAATTCATTCATTTCAAAATGTTAAGGTTCTAGAGTAATTTAACGATCAAAATGGCTGAAAAATACTCTCTGAAATAAGTGAACTGAATCAGGGAAATTTAAACTCTAAGTATTGTATTATAAACAATTAAAAAGTAATTTTAAGGTTGAAACATCAAGACATATCTGTGAAAAATGCAATAATTCTTGTACAAGTTGAAAAACCAGACTTGAGTAACTCGTCACTATGACAAATTGTGAAATTTAGAGCCAGTTGATTGCATTATTTGAGACATTGTAGTACGGAACTTACCTCCACAATTTTATTTTAAAAAATAGCGCTCGTGATTACACTACGATATTACCGACCAGCAAAACAGAATATGCACTTTTTATGTGTTTTCCAAAGCTGATGTCCACTCACTTTTTGCTTCTTTTTATCGTAGAGGCCCATAGTGGCCTCAACTCTCATGTGCAGCTGCTGCTGATGTACTTTTCGCATCACGAGCTTCCCTCTGCGCGGACATAATTTTTTTAGTCACTCTCAGAGAATTTTATCAATTAACCAGTATCTGTAACCAAGAAATAAAAGATATGAGACGTCGCCTTGCAATGAGACTCAAAACCACATCATTGTCAGCCTTTGGCCGGAGTTTAAGTAAGGGTGAAAATATCACGCCCAACCAGCAATCTAATTCAATTTACTTCCTGGGCTTAAACAAAATAACCCACTCCTAATAACTCAGACCTAATGTCAGTGAGTTATCATGCTTTATCCCTTAATCATGTTAGTTCGAAGACTTCAATCAGCCTTCTGCTGATGCACTGTCTCGAGATGGAAGAAGCGAGCCTGAGAATGTGCTGACTATTTACATACACTGTCGCTAGGATTCCATTTCAAATATTAAATTAAGTTCTTCGTCACGACCGCTCGGTTTTGGACGTTTCCCTTCATTCTTAGCGCGTGATTCTAAGTGTTCACTTGCACTTGAGCTTCCTTCAGAATGCAAGCACAACGTTTAGTTAGTTATGCATGAGCCGTGAGGCCGAACGTCCACTCAAAGTTAAGGTCACCGCTTGCAAACCTGACTTGTGCTGTCAAGTATCACCTCCCCTGTTATATTATACTCTGTGCATCGTATCGTATTAATTAGTTGAAAAGTTGCAAGACTTTCCCTCCATGCAATAGGAGCGAAGTTAGTCGTAGAACACTGTCGGGCGTCGCCTCAAGGACCCTGGACCCGAAGATGAGCTTAATATAAAATACAGTTGCGACCCCGACGTTAATCACGACCCATCGAACAGATTCAGCATGAGTACAAGTGATGTGACATCTCCAACCTCACCAGAGACAAGAAATCTTATAGTTAGGGACACTTTAGAGACAGACTGCTCTATGCGAATCGTTCTCGCTCTGGCGGGCGTTTCGCTAACTGAAACGCCCTGACTTGTTCGCTTGAAGATTTAGAAAATTTGTTTATTTGTGTTAATCGAAACAGCTTTTAACCCTCGTGCTTCAGCCAAGTACCCCTTTTTGTTGAATTATAAAATCACTCACCAAAAATTTAATTCCTTGTAACGACTGATTGCTATATAAACAGGATCCTAAAGGAAACAAGAAAATCAACGCACTCAGTACTCTTTTGACACGTTAACTAGCGCCGATTGTACGCGTCACATGCGAAACCTATAGGTGTCAAAGAACGTGTTCCTGTAAAATAAATTCCTGAGCTTATATTATCCGAAAGTTTGATCTAACAAGTTCTCATTAGCAGCGAGGCAGCCTTAGTTAACCTCCCTAGTTCAGATGATCATCAAGTGAGGTTAATGTTCGAGCTTCTCAAACACACTTTTGAAGGTAAAAACGTAATAGTTGCTGTGTCTACGCTCAAAATTTCGTTTTACTTCTTCAACATCGGCTAACGTGATCTTTGATTTTTCTAAAACGGAATATCTCAAAGTAGTATCTTTTGACGAAATATATTTTATCAAACAAATGCTAACAAAGAACTAAGTGATATTGAAGACGAAAATATCCTGTTGATTTTTTTGAAAGCTCATCTTTCTAAACGAACAGGTCGTTACGATTAATACCCAGGGCATCTATGACAGCACATCGCGATTGAGACCGTTTTCATGGTTGTTTTGAATAATTTTCTAGTATTTACCTCCACAAGTTTCTTTATTCTTAGACAAGCAATGTAAATACAAGTCCTTTTTGCTCTTTTGGATTCTTCATTTCGTAATTAGGCAAAATTTCGGTCGTCACAGGCAATCTTGCCACTCGGCACTTCCAGAGTGTTTTCGAGCTCTCTGGCTGGGTTAAGTACAAGAAAACATAAGTGCAGAAGACACACGCCTGCGGTAAAAGAAGTTTGCGATTCAAAATTAGCAATAGCATTTGCGTGAAATTAAAAAATGTGGCAACATAAATCGATAAATCCATAACAGCTAATGCTTCATTTTTTTCTAGAAATTGTTTCAATGAAAGTTGAGGATATGCTGTTAAAACTGTATAATACCTGTAACTTAGAACGGGTATTTTTTTACGCCGTTCTAAGAAGCGACGCGTTACTTTCACTCGTATTTTTCAAGAAATTCTCATTTTATATATGAATGTTTAATATTTAGAGTTAGTTAGAAGCTGAATAGTATAGAAAAACGTTAGATTATGCGGTGAGAGGTATTCGAAAAGGAATCATGAAACAAATACCTCGAAGTTTCATTGATCTCTTAAAACTGAAAAAATTAAATGGTGCTTGGGACTTCGAATACGATGGCTGTCAAACGGCGCAGCAGTGGATGCCCCAGTAGAGCAAGAGCCATTCCAGGATTGGCAACTTCCATTTTTAGGTTGCTGATCCTCTTTGAACGGAAGAGGGCAAATCTCTCAATCAGTCGCGGCTATTCCCAATGAGGAGTGATTCCTTTTTATTCGAAAGTATAGTAAACAAAACTATAAAGAAGGCCGGCCCCACTTAGTTACTCAGTCTGGAAAAAATATAAGTTCTCTCATAAACACTGTGCAACCTCAGTTTGTGCAGCTAATAAAATAATTGGCTTCATACTGATAGTAATATGACATAATTCGATAGTGAGTCAATCAAATCAAAAAGTTGCTCAATTTCGCATCAGCTTTCTCGTTTTCACTTTGCAATGTGTAATAATCAATTTTCGACATCCTAGTCGATTTTGCATAATTGCAGTTGTCAAGATTACAGAACGTACGCTTCTGCACAGACTGATATCATTTAGAAATTAATTATAAGCCCTTAAATGTATCACTTGACGATTCAGAAGATAGAAAATAGTAGAATTATCATTATAGTCATTGTTAAATCACAGCTGCCCTAACGGAATGACAGGCGTATCAGTCGACTTCGGAAAGTTGATGTAACCTCTCATTCTCTAGCTGTAAATTAATCCATGTTCTGTCGCAGCTTTAATGATGATCGTAGAGTCCATGCTCAATAATATTTAAGAACTGTCATGTAGCATAAACACTAGAACTCTAACTTTTCATTTAAGTTTTTCATATCGCGATTCAAGCAAAGAATACGTATGATTTATGCTTTGAGGGTCGTTAAAAGTGCTTAATTTGTTGAGTATAAAAAATATCTAAATGAATACATTAACTAAGTGCTGTACGGTCATATATGAGAATTATACAGGATACTTTGGTTCCATTGGAAACTGACGACGGGGTTTCGTGTGTCATGGAGACGCCGTACGCGAGGATGTCGGCAGCTCTGCCGGTGCCTGCGACGACCACGACCGGAATACGGCCTTTGAGCGCCATGGAACACTTCACTATTGAGCTCATGCCGCCTTCCAGCAGCAGCAGCACCACAGGGATGCCCAGGCCCGTTGGTTCTGGAGCTTGGATCGCCTCCTCGAGCCTCGTGCTGCAAGACAGGCCAGAACCAATTGTGAACAAGCTGATGTTGGACGTTGGCATCAAGAGTGCAATTCTCATATAAGCAAAAAGATGTTGACGCCGTCGAATTTGTTGCTCAATACTTCAGTTTACTGTTAAAATATAAAGCATCAAATATTGGATCTTAAAGACAATGATGTGAACATTTATAAACGATTGCACAATCACGGACAGAAGCTGTGATACGATTCATTCACCTCAGCATTTGCCAATGGTAAACATTAAACTCACCGGAAGCGATCGGCACCAGAGAAGGAATGACGAATGCCGTTGTCAACCAAGATGAAGTGTGTGTGGTCACCATTTAGAGAAATGTTTGATTTCTTCTCAACTTTTTCGTCTATTTTGTACCTGGATGAATGTTGAAGATTTATTCAATGTCGTTCGAGTTATATCAATGCGTTCTAAACAAGAAAATTTAAAAAACGAGGTACTACGTTATGAAAATCAACTGTATTTTGCCATATCAAATACAGCTAAAAAGAGTTTACCAATATTAGGAAATGTAAAATATGCAGCAAAAAGAACATTTTTCGGCTACATTTCGAAAACGATATCATTGTTCTTCAAACATCTATAACACTTTATATCGACCTCAACCATCTAGTGCATTAATTATACACTGTGACTAGTAACTCATTGGACTTACTTTATTTTAGAAAACACAGAGGGGTCCGGGTTCACTAAAGATTCGTAATCTTTGATGTATCCGAAGGGCGCGACCCCTAAACACTTGATGCCTCGAACCAGGTGCACGCTCTCTTGCTGTAAGGGGACTAAATTCGCAACATCTTTCGATTGTAATTTTTGTGACGATTTGCACACTCTTAATTACGTTAATTATGCAATTTTCGTACTGAATTGATGATTTTTCTCAGGGGTAACTTTTCTATAAGTAAAATTGGTTAAGAAGTTCATGACATAGAAGACAGTAGTAATATTTTCAATATCTTGAGGTCAACGACTCTATGAGTTCAAATCTTGGTTCATCTGATGAAAGGTATTTTGAAGCAACAACTTGGAAATAATATGTCATTAAAAAATGTAATATTTAGACCACTAAAGGCTCCTTTAACTGTTGAATAGAAGAAAATAAGATGAAAAGGATTTAACAAATGCAAAATTCATCTGTTAGCTACGTTCAGATCGCCTGCTCACTACTTCCCAATCAGAAATGCTTTTCTTTTGTGAAATCTTTGGGATCACTTGAAGAGTAAGCGCCCAAATGATAACGAGGTACTTAATCTCCAAATAATATGAAATGGGGCAACTTATCTCACGTGTAAACTATGGAATTACATTAGTTTGGATGGGGCGATAATTCTTTCAAAAATTTTGCTAAAATTATTCAGTGATACTGTTTAGGTTACGTTACGTGTAAAGAAATCGTCGGATTAATACTTTCGTTCCTATAGATTTTGTAATTTTTTGTAGCAACGGCATTTGCTTTAATGAAGTAATTATTTTTATTAACCATAACTTTCTGTTCTATAAGTATTAATATGGAATAAAGATATCATCAATTGATTTTTTTGCATTTCCCGTATGTAGCGCTGCAAAAACACTTTCGGAGTGTGCATTCTTTAGGTTCTAAAAGCCGGGGTCCAACTCCTTTATGAGTAACTTTATGTGAATTTAATCTCCTGGTTATTCAAGTATTGATTCATTTTGTGAAAGCTAAAGAAAAATATCAGTTAAAAAGTGTTATGATTGCATTTGGTGAAGTTTGCCTTCGAATTTCGTGGTCTTAGTTCATTTTCAAGCTGAAACATTCACTAAGGAAATGTGTACTGCTACCGAAGGAAAAAAGTTACCGGATAAATTTCAACATCTTACCTATGTTCTTTCTTCCTTAAATTTACAATTCTGTGAATAATTATCGCTATGATGAATTTTATTGCCGTATAGTATTTATTTAGTTTTATGTTCCCAAAAAATTTAAGTGAAGGGCTAAAAGGGAATGTTTGCTCAATAATTCTCATTGGTCACCTCCGTTATTGGCATTGTTCTTGAGAGTTCCGTAACAATAAAAATACTGCATGAGGATTCTCTCAGTCGTGAAGAACTAAAACTTTACTTCAAGCAACAAGCTTTCGAATCATAAATGACGAGACATTTTCTCGTTCTTGGGGATTGACCTTTCCGTATCATATGCATTGAGCCGTGTTTTCCTTGTATTTGATAGGTTCTTAAATTATAGTTCGACGAGTTTAATTCTTTTTTGATTATAAAGATGCAGAAAAGATAATTTCCTTAAATAAAAATTCATTGGATTGCAATTATATTTGCTTATGAAAATATTATTCGGAATGAGTATACCATCGATAATATTCTAAATTTGCTTCTGCATGGTCACGCACTTTGAACTTCTTAATTTCTTTTATCGCTTTGGTTTTTCTTTAGTTTCATCAGATTTTCTTAATCCTTTCTCGTAACGCTTCTAGGAAATTGTAAAATACCGTTGCCCTAAGCCATTTTTGCATTGCATGACATTAAAAAATGGTACATTTTTACATTGAAATGCAGAGTACTTGGAGGTTTTGAGTTTCTTTACCTAAAGAGTAGATTTTTCAACACATGATATGATACTGAATTTTAGACTAGTGTTTATTCGAGTCGAATATATGTATATTCTTCTCAAAGTTCGCCATAAAACTCTGAGTTTTCCCTCAGAATTAGTAAACTCTTCTTCGATATGGACTGAGAGCTCCGATAAAACGAAGACTGCAAGCCTAGTTTAAGGACTGTGTGTCATTTGGTATGGCTCTCACGATTTGTGAATGTTTAGTTTGAAATATTCCCAATGTGGCTTGTGCCAGTGTTCAAAATACCAAGATTAGTGATGTTGTTAGCTGAATCCACACTTAAACTTTTCTGTTTAATTAATTAGAGAATTTTGATTTATGGCTAAAAATTTTTGGAAATCAAAGTTTTCCCCCGCATATCATGTCACCAGCATTTTTTTAGGAAAGTGTTTGAACAAATGCAGGTTTTTTGACGTTCTCTCCCGTCGGAATTAAGAGCTTTGATGAAACTTACGAGTAGATTTCAAAGACAGTTTTTTTAATTGAACATATTATAAAGTTGTCTGATTTAGTGATTTTTTAGCTCAGTTTTACATTTTAATAAGTAAATTTTTTACGTAGCTCTTAGTCGAGATTAAGTAAAAGGAATTTTCTGATTGTCTTATGCTTTCATGTTTCATTAATTGCAGTTTTCCCGTATTTGGTTGCATAACGAAATTTTTCGGCAAGCGACTACATGTGCCGAGGAGAAGCAGAGCTCGGATGCGGAAGTAAATGGTACAACAGCATGAAATGTAGAACGGAAAAACTAGTGCATTAGCGAACTAAATATTTAACTCAATATTTTCTCCAGAGAACTAGCTTATTTTAGTTATGAACTCAATTCTAACATTACAAAGTGATTGGAGCAGGGACGGTTTCGGACAACATGGACAATTTTCAAAGCGCAGAGATACTGCGCAAACTTTTGAACAGAACACTCTCGTTCGAAAGTGCATTTTTATTATTTGGACCAACGATTTAGCCAAATGTTGAAATTACTAGTTTGAATTCACTAACCTCAAGCCCCATACAGGGATAAAGTTCACAAACCCTCACGAAATGTATGTAATACAGCTCTCAGATGGAAAAGCCTTAGTAATGAAATTACTTTACTCATAATAAATATTGTTTCTTAATCCTGGTTGTTTTTCAACATGGTTTAGCCTTTGTGGGTCCGATTTGATCTAAATTTAGGGTGCTCAACACAACATATTACAATTTTGGAAGATCATCATGGAAAACGATAAAATTTAATCTACGGTAGGAAATAACTAGATTTGACTTGAAAGTCGCTGCACGGTGGCAATAAATACGATGGAATAACATTTAAATGTTCAAATCTCGCGACTGTTGAACCCTCGTGACAAGTACGATTCACTTTACATTTTCGTACGGAATGCGTTCGGTATTTTTATACATTTACCGCTTTTTTTTTCACGTACGTTGTAGTACGTTGTAGGTATTTTCGTTGACAACTATGGAACAATTACCTCACACATTATATATATTGGAAAATTATGAACTCGTGCCTTAACGATTACTTAATTCTGCGATCTCGAAGAATCAACTTAGAACAACGGTTTCTGATTCACCACCATGGTAAAAATGACAATTTGCGCTTTAGGGCCATAAAGGTCCTACGGCCCCTTTCCAAGAATTACAGTACTTTATTATGTTTCATTTCATGTGGAATTTGTACCGTATTGTGTTTTTCTTGCAATTCATTGCCGAGAGACAGTTCATTTCTGGTTCTGACATGGGTGACACCTTGTGGTACCAGAGCCAGGGTAATATCGATGGCTTTAATACCGGTAAAATAAGTAAATATTTTGAGTTTAAAACGTTGAAATTGCTGCTAGAAACGGTTCGAAGCATTATCGTGGGAAAGAGGCAAAACTGAAAAATTAGACAGGCTATGACTGGCTCTAAACATATCTCTGTAATAATCTCTGAAGTACTTAGTAACAAATATACTCTGTACTGTGCACTGGAAACAGAAGCTGTCGTGGTGAACGATTCGTTCAACATTTAACAGAAATGGAATGGAAATATTCACCCTAAATGAGCAAATCAGAAGATAAAGCTGTGTTCCGTGATGAATCCGTTGTCTTAGCATTTAAAAATGACTCTTACCTCTGTAAATAAGTTCTTCCGAGTGACCTGAGACGCAATAGAAAAAGGAATATTAATGTAGGTAAATAGTTAAGAGTGAACAAAGTAATGACATATGATAGCAAGAACGGCATGTTTTACATTTGATGGCTCCTTGTCAGTAATATGGGAGACCATGAATTACAATCTGACATCGGGCGAACTCTCATAAGTGCTTTTAGAAACAGCCGGAATGAGCTAATTATAATATCACTATTTATTGAGGAATGTTGTTAAATGCAATTCGATAAATTAAGCCATGTTTTTTCGTTTAGAAGAAAACAAAACATGACTCATACGCAAAAGAATGATCACCGACGTGGTCTGGTCGTCGCAGTTCTGCATTGGTACAGAGAGCATTTTCCATATCGTGAGCATCAATACCACTATGTTGGCATTAGCATTAGACCAACGCAATCAATGCATGCTGGACAGAAATGACCTTGGTTCGCCACCCACATGCAACAAGCAATCTAAGCTCAAATTGTTGACTGCTATCCCTTGCAGCAGGAAAGGATGACGTTTATCTCAAGTATTTCGTGCTGATTCAAACTTGACCTGACCGCATCCGATACTCGAGGCTCACCTTAGTGATGTGCTGGCCTTCATTGACCGCCTCCCCAACGCTGCGCATCACACCTACGTGCATTCCGCCCGTCAGCAGCCAAGCGTTCGTTGACCGCACCGCCTGCCCAGTCAAGGCTGAGTGAAATTCTACACTTTGACCTGGTAATAACGAAGCGTGCCTTATAGTTCATAAAAGCCAGTAAAGTGTAGGAGCGGGGATGAAACTTCACTTGATCAAACACACGGAATGCGTGCTATTAAGATAGTTTCGGCTCAACCATCTAGTTTGTGTTTCTAAGAAATTCATTTTGTGAGGTAGTGAACCAGGAAACTGCAAATGTCTGTCACTGCTATACATATATTGGAAAACCCTGGGGAACTGTATCTACTGCAACTCTGTATTAAGATTTACCTGCAAGTCTTAGGAAATTATCAGTTTGATTACTTGTATCTAAACACATGAAATAAGCAGCCATAACTGGCTATAGAAGTGCAATTTCTCCTGTTGTATTTTTCCATTGGTGCCATGCACGTAAAATAGAACAAAATGGTTTGGAACTACCTTCCTACGTGTAGGTGTAGGCAATTACCCTTTACGAAAGTATCACTAAAAGAAATAGCTTCCCAGAATTCTTGCTCATTAATTAGGCATTAATTAGACATTTGCTAGATACACTGTTTAAAACCATGCATTTAGAAACTTCCATTCTTGTACAATATGAAAAAAATATATATTAGTTTTTAAGTGTTCATTATATTTTATTTCATTAAAAATTAGCAATTTACCATTCTCCACCCTGTAGAATCATTTTTAATTCAGAGCCCGGATGAAATAGTAAAATTAGCCTCAGTAGGTTTCAATTAGACTCACCGTAGAAATAGCCGTTTTAAATATTTCCAACACTATTCCACTCAAAGACAGAACTTTTCCTCTTCTTCTGAGAAAAAAGGAGAAATATCTAATATCATGAAAATCCTTTACTCTGAAAAGTTTAATTTTGGTAATAAAAGGACCTGACTTATTCGCATTCTTAAGGCTAAGAGTAAAATTTTATTACTCGATTAAACTTTTCATCTATTATTATTACTATATCCAATTTTATTTAAGGCAGTTTTTTAATAAGTATTAAAATAAAAATGTTTAAAATTCAATCGGTCGGTAAATTAATTAATTATGCATTAAATTTATTTGATAGTAAAGTTATGGAAAAAATTTAAATTTAGAATCGAAATACAGGATGATTTAATTAGTATAATTTCAGATGTTTGTTCCATTTTAAACCAGCGTAGAAGTAAAATTTTTCTTATTTAACACAAGGAAATAAAGAAAAATTTCAATAAAATGCCCGTATTGGTATACATCTTGCATCATTGGCAAAATGCATTTTTCCTTATGGTCAAATAATGGTGCAAGGAAACTTTCCCATTCTTAGTCTACTCTTCAAAATCTTAAGCGAAACCAATGTTAAAACTAGCTTTTGTTCCTAGAACTTAAAATATACCTTGAAACGACCGCTTGTTGGATAGAATTTTTCCATACACTAACGCTAGAGATGCTCGTGTTTGCTGTAGATAAGATATTAGCACAGTACTCGCTCATTTTATTTGAAACATGATACAAATAGTATTCGCAGAAATTGTAAGTTTGGGAATGAGAATTAAAAAAGGATACTAAAAAATTCAGGAGTGTGCACTACAAAACTTTTCAGGGTTTTACAAGATTTTGGTATGTACGAATCTTCTAATATCAACAAAATTCTTTATTTCGGAAGTTCTTTGTAGATGCAACAACAATTGTATTAGTGATCACAAGATCACCACATCACCCGACAGATTTATTCAAAATGTTGTGTCTAAACAAGTCACTTTCATCACCTTGATGAGACCAGTGGTGAAGACAGCCTTCTTGTTGCCGTCCAGCTTGAAGTTCTTAGCGCCGCCAGTGACGGAGAGCACCAGGTTCGGGCGCTTGGGTTCTGTGAGGCGCCAGTAGTCGGTCAGCAGCGCCAAAACTTTACTTATGCTCGTCCCGTTGCTCATTCGCACGTACTTTGCTGGCTTACTCGACCCTGGTGCCAATTGAACAAATTTTAAAATCTTCGTCGATAACAGATTAAAATATTTTTACTCGGAGTCAATCATAGATAATAATTATATATAATCAGAGTGCTTTCCCTGTTGAATAATCCAACTTTCTCTCAGGGATAAGGCTGGTGAAATCCTCAACAATACTACGGAGGTATTATACATTCACAAATAGAGAAAATGCCTAGCAAGAAGAACCAAACGTGCCTTGAAACATTTAAAATTCGTATTAGTGCCGACTCCACGCACCAAATAAATTTTACTCTCCAATAAGCGGGATGCATCTCTTCCGTCTAGTGAAATCAGTAGTGGCCCGATTGAGAACACTAGTTCATGGAAATTTCTAGGAATGATCTTAGCTTAAAATTCGATGTTCAGGGGGTGTCTCATATAATATATCGGCCCTAAATTATGTACTCTAATACATTGGTATTAATGTATCAACTTCAATATATTGGTACTTGAGTATCAACTCCATTTGAATTCCCAATAGAGTTTAAACATATTTTCTGAAGCAGGTCTGAAAATAATGAATAAATGAGTCAATAATCAATCCATTTATAAAATTCTGAATGAAGCACGTGATAGGTGTCAACACAGACTGATGTTCTATGATCACGAAACGAAATTAAAACAAACATGGAATATTGAAAAGCTTCGAATAAAATATCGATACGATTGGTTCATACAAATTCTTAAATTCATTCATGTAGCTTCATTTACATTTTACGTGGCATTTAAAATGAATCTCTGATACTAATTCTCATTTAGGTATTGATGAAGCTATCTGTTAAAATTACCTGTCTATTCTCCATAAAATCATTCATAAATGGCACGCGAACATGATCACAAATGAAACTAGTCCTAAGGCTATACTATAATGTGCAGTCTAGCGTTAATAACTGTCATAAAGTTGTAAAAAAGAACATCATTGTCCATTTCCCTAAGTCATACAGCTCTTCTACCAATTTAGAGCATGTTTAGATGTTCAAAAAAATCGTTCCACTGTATATTGAAAATAATTGTGCGCACCAGTGTACGGTGGCCATAGAGTGTTCAAAAGAAGTCAAAGAATTTATTCGAAAGTAGTAACATTTTTTATCTATCCATCGTAATCGTGACAGGTCTATGTGATGATTGTTCTGAGGTAGGGGCCGCAGAGGAATATGAATTGTTTAGATGAATTCGATTTCACTTGCAACATGGTGGCAGACGATGCAATGGTAATAGACGAACCCTCTACAAGATCTTGCAACATAGAACAATTTCATTTAATTCGACTACAAACTTTTACACTTTTCCCCTTTATATTCTCTTTCATTTCACGAAAGTTTTCTACTCTACGTTCTCATTCAGGACAAATCATTGCGAGCAGCTATCCAAGATTTGTAGATACCGTTTTAAACAATAAATAGTTATCAAGGTATAAATATCAAATGCATAATGAGAAACAGAACGTGTTCAGTAAAAGCTATGGGTTGAGTTACCAATGTATTTAAATAAGTATTTACAAATATATACACGTATACCTGATGTCTCGCTGACGAAGTCAATAAGCCCATACGCGTCAGTCGGGAATTCAGTGATACAGTCGCCCATGTTCCATTCTTTATTGTCCTCGTCTTCTTCGCCGTCCAGGTCCTTCAAAAGCTCTTTTGGTAGCACAAAGTTGGCTCCGAAGTTATCTTGGGGTAAAATGACTTTACCTATACCACGTAAGTGAGATTATAAGATTATACATGTAATTCTTAGACAAAACCCAAATAAGTGTAACAGTTTTGCGTGCGTGATAAACCTCTAGTCGAGTTTATGACTTTAGCAATGTACTTTGACTGTACTATAATAAATTAAGCTGAGTAATCGGCTGTACTACATTTATAGTCTTACTGGTGACTTACGATAGAAGCTAGGAATTTAAAAACGAAGAATTCACCACGTGTTGAAATCATGTTTAATTAAGATTTCACACGAACTATAAATTCAACACTAAGTCAGTTCTATAAAACGTTTCGGAGACCAGCTCCATCTTCAGTTAACAGTCTGCAAAGATAAAATAAAGAACAAAATCAGTCTTTCTATACAAAATACATGGGCATATAAAATCTACAAGTAAATTTGCAATGGGTAAGAACTATTTGCGCTATTGAGTTCTGGCTTTTCTTTAGAGATAAAAAGAGATTCTAAAATACGGAAATCTAAATTATTTGATGCTGTGCGTAAAATCGAAAAATTTTCCTCTGCTATTCGGTCACAACACTGCTCGCTGTGAAGGCGGATAGATGAATGAGGCGGTTGGGTCAGAGGTCTTCCGCTACGGTAGCTGACTCCACGGTGTTGGGCAATCCTAATATAGAATGGCAAAGTCGTCATGCCGACAAAGCCAGATGTACATTGTACACAACTAAACGTTTACACGATGGATGCCCGCATCCGTTTAGAAATCACGTCCTTGTAGCGAAAGAAGGAGCCAATTTTTAATGAATTAACAGACACAATGCACAGTTTTACAGCAGGAAAATGACGTTTAAAAAGAATTTATAAATCTCGTGACATTTTGTCAGTGTAATCTCCAAAATAGATAAAAACGCAATGGAGACGTTGCAGTGGTTCTATCACGGCATTGGTTACGGAGTATTTCTTAGCCAAAAATTTTTTAATATTTATATTGACAATAGAAGTAGGGTACCCATTTTTACGTAGAAAATTTTGTAAAAAAGAAAACTCCACATGAAGATCTACGTAATTCGAACAGATATTGAAAGCACGATTTAATAAGGTCTTGACAGTATTAATTTTGAATCTATAGTTACAGAAACTAAAAAGCTTAGAAGAATCACATGCTGCCACAACTATACTTCCAAGCCATTAAGATAACACAAGGATGATGTGAACTAATGTCGTTTGTCGTCTTAATGACCGAATAGTCAGTGGGCAAGGGAGTCAAATCATATATCAACACATTCCTTGATTCAAGACACATCAGGCTGAGTTATTCGTACCTCAACAGGAGGAAGCGCTGAAGCCAGGCTCCAGAAATATTGTCAAAATTCCTGCATACCCCATGGTGATCCCCTGTGATTAGTATACATTATTTATGAATTATTACTTTCATTGAACTTAAAGTTATAAGTTTCCCCACTCTCATTCTTTTAGTCATTGTTTGTTTCACCGTGTTGCATTCAATTTTTTTTATTTTCATCGTTTAACAGAGGCCCCTTTATGCTTCGTATCGCTTAACCAGGTGTAATTTCATAGATTAAGCAGGAGAGGGTGTGTCTATATTATTGATGTAAGAATCCGAGAGAAATTAGTTGAATGGGGTGAGTCGTGAGCAAGAATAATGTGGGTGCGAGTGAAATGGGGGGTAGAGACATGGGTGTTAGTGAGCGCGTACAGACCGGGATCGGAGAGGAGTGGGGAGGAGAGAGAGGAGTCTTGGGAGAAGTAGTCCGAGTGTGTTGCAAGAGTGGGGAATGGTTGTAGAGTTGTCGTGATGGGGGACCTGAATGCGAGAGTGGGTGATGAGGTGGTGGATGGTGTTGTTGGTAGGTATTGAGTAGCAGGGGTTAATGATAGTGGTGAATACTTGGTGGAGTTGTGTGTAGAGAGTGAGTTAGTGATTGGGAATAATACGTTTGAGAAAAAAAGTATAAACAAGTATACATATGTGAGGACGAATGGAGGTGTGATAGTGGAGAGAGCATTGATGGATTATAGTATTTTGGTTTGCAGGGGAGTGCTGGGTCGTTTGCTCGATGTGCATGTGTTCCGTGGTGAGATGAATGGGATATCAGATCATTACTGGTCGAAGGAAAGTTGAGAGTAAGTGGAGTGTGGGGAGATGCCAAAAGGAGGAGTGGAAGGGAGGTGTTAAATGTAAGCAAGTTGCATGAATCTGAGCGTGAGTGTGAGTATCAGGAGAAGTTGAAAGTAGAGTATGGGAGGGGTGAAGGTAAGTGAGGTTGGTGGAGTGGAAGGGGAATGGAAGTTGTTTAAAGATGCGGTGGAGAAATGTGCAAGGGAAGTGTGTGGGGTAAGGAAGGTTGGAGGGGCGATTTGAAAGGGGAGTGAATGGTGGGACGGAAAGTAGGAGCGGCTGTGAGAAGAAAGCGGGGGGCGTTCGAAAGGTGGCTGCAAAGGGGCAGCCAGCATAATTTCGAAGAGTATAAGGAGAGGAAGAAAGAGGTACAAAGAATGGTAAATAAGGAGAGCAGAGAGGGCGGCGGATGAGGAGTGAGGGGAAGAAGTTTAGGGGACTTCATGGAGAGAAGGAAGGTTTTCTGGAAGGAAGGAAAGAGAATTAGGAAAGGACAGATGGAGAGTGAGGCAAGAGTGAAGGATGCAAATGGTAGGCTGCTAGTGGAGGGTTATGATGTGAGGAAGAGATGGGCGGAGTATTTTGAGGAACTACTGAACGTGAAGGATGATAGGGTTGCGAGAGTGGTAGCTGTTGGAACTGATGTTAGAATGGCTGCGTTTGGTGAAGTGAATAGAAGTCGAATAAGAAGTGTAGAAGTGAAAAGTGCTTTGGATGTGTTGAAAAATGGGAAAGCTCTAGGTATGGATGGCTGCACGGTTGAATGCCTAAAGAAAGGAGGAAATGTGGTTGTAGAATGGTTGGTACGTTTATTTAATGTGTGTTTTGAGGCTAGTAAAGTGCTGGTAGATTGGAGTAGCGCGTGTGTAGTACCGTTATACAAGGGGAATGGTGACAGGTATGAGTGCAGCAATTCTAGGGGTATAAGTCTACTGAGTGTCGTTGGGATGCTGTGTGAAGAGTTTTAATTGGAAAAGTGAGAGTGATGACGGATCGTGGGCTTGCTGAAGAACAATGTGGTTTTAGAAGTGGTAGAGGTTGTGTGGGCCAAATGTTTGCTGTGAGGAAGGTAAATGAGAAATACTTAGCAAAAGGAAATGATGCATATTAGGCATTTATGGATCTAGAGAAGGCGTAAGACCGTGAGGCTCTATGGCAAGTAGTAAGCCTGTATGGAATAGGTGGGAGACTGTTGAATGCGATCAAGAGGTTCTACATTGATAGCAGATCATGTGTGAGAGTAGGGAATGAGGTGTGTATGTGGTTCCCAGTTGTGACAGGTGTGAGACAGGGATGTGTGATATCGCCGTGGTTGTTTAATTTGTTTATGGGTGGTGTGGTGAAAGAAGTGAATGTCAAAGTGTTGGGAAAAGGTCTGCAGTTGGTGGAACAAAATGATATGTATTGGGAAGTGTGTCAGCTGTTGTTTGCAGATGATGCATCACTTGTGGCTGATTCAGAGGAAAAACTGAGGAGACTAGTTGCAGAGTTTGGTAGAGTGTGCGAAAGGCGTAAATTGAGGGTAAATGTGAATAAAAGTAAGGTGATGAAATGTTAAAGAGGTGGAGTGTTTGGAACTTTGGATGTGAGGATGAATGGTGAAGTGTTAGAGGAGGTGGAGCATTTTAGGTACCTCGGGTCGGATGTGGCTGTTGAGGATAATATGGAAGTAGAGGCGAGGCATCGAGTGAGTGAAGGCTGTAAGACATTGGGTGCAATGAGGAAAGTTTTTGAATGCTGGAGTTTGAGTATGAATGCTAAGAGGGGACTGTATGAAAGCTTGATCGTGCCAGTTTTGTTGTATGGAGCTGAGTCCTGGGGGTTGAGAGCAGCTGAGAGGAGGAAGTTAGATGTGTTTGAGATGAAGTGTTTGAGGAGCATGTATGGAGTAACAAGAAGAGATAGGATCAGGAATGAGTGGGTTAGGGGGCAGACGGGTGTTATCAAAAAGTTGAGCAGGCGAGTGGATGAAAGAGTGCTTGGATGGTTTGGGCATGTTGAAAGACTGAATGTTGAGCGGCTGGTGAAAAAGATTTATATGACGGAAGTGAGTGGTCTTAGAGCACGAGATAGACCACGGATGAGTTGGATGGATAGGGTGAAACGTGTTTTGTATGAGAGTGGTCTGACTGTGGACGTGGCGAGAGGGATGACTGCGGACAGAAGTGAGTGTGGGCAGTGCATAAGAAGGTAATTTTATTTTTGAAGCGGTACTGGAAGCTTGCCCGCATGTGATGGGGTTGGCCTGTCCTGTGCGGGGTGAGGGGCTGCACTCAATGAAGCGGTCGGGGTAAACGAGCTATGGCTGTCGGGCCTGACTGTGGAAGGTGGTTGTGCTGGGCTGCTGCTGATCCTGGCAGTTCTGGTGCGGCCAGTGCTGCCTCTCTCGCCTTTTAGTGACTAAGAATGATGATTGTGGCCTGCTGTCGGCTACCCTCCCATAGGGAGGAGAAGCCTGGTATATGTATGTATGTAAGCAGGAGAGACAGTGGCTTTCACGCACTATGAAACTTAAGTTGAATAACTACCAGATAGTACAGTAGATACCTTCTGGCTTACTTCTCGGAGTCACAAAGTTTCCGAAGCACGGGACTTTGGCCGGCTGAATTTCCCTCGCGTCAGGCATGAGGAAGGTGGACCCTGGGGACGCTACCGTGCCCATCCGCTGTAAAATATGTGAGGAATGCCAGCTTATCAATTGTGATGATCACGATATTAATTAGTTGCAACATTATTTCAGGATAATAATGCCTGGATAAACTGGTGAAGACAATCTGTATTGGAAATTCCGTTCAATCTCTCTACATGTCATCAACTCTGGCTCTCCTCTCATATTTAATTTATGCATATGTATACTATTTCGCTTCACATTAACCCGAGGCTCTTTCTTTTTTTCTTTCTTTTTTTATTAATTTCACCTAGGAAATGTGAACGTAATGCTTAACTGCGATTGGATATGTTCGTGGATAATAATTTCATAAATAACAATAAGCTCACTTCAGTAGGTCATAAATATTTTAAGTATAGTACATTATGTTCTATAAAGTATGGCGTTTAATTGTTAAAATATCAATTTAGGGAAGACGACCAAGGTTCTACATCTAAATAAGCCTCATAGCGCCTTACTATGAAGCGACAATGACGCTAAATAATATTTCTACTTTGAATTTTCTGGTGTTGATCGCGCACTAACCACACTAAGCTATGAAGTAATCGGTGCTACTATTTTCTACGCACTTTTGTACTACCTTGTGTTGCTTTTTTATTATACTTCTAGTGTGCACGGTCCGCCAAAAGTGACGGGAGTCAATACCTTTCTTTAACGTATTTTCCAGACATGGATGACACAAATATATCCACCCTATCAGTACCCGTGATAAAAATATATTTGCTTGTGTGCACTGGTGGGATTCGTATCAAAGATACGGTCATATAACTATCCTAATTAGCATGACAGAGAAATGGAAGAAGCGGAATTCAAACAAATAAACCAAGGGTATTATTATGTAGTAGCAGGACCCGTGGAAATTTAACGGACAATGTCATAGTTAATGCTAGGTAAAATCGTGAAAAAAATTACCTAACCCATGCTAACCTAACATATCTCAACGGAACCTATCTTGATAAGATGTTACTCATATCAATGCATGGAAAGGTCATCTTTTAATGTTACACTGAGGAAATTGGTATCCATGATACCGCAAACTCAGATGAAAGCGTAACAGATACCGATAAGAAGAGGACGCCAAACAAATATAGAAATAAATATATAAATAAACACGCGACGGCTATTCTTAGGTTAGATTCAGTAATTAATACATTGTGCTGCGGTTGCTACGAATAGGTCATTTAGTGATGTTAATCAGAGAAGGAACGGGTCTCATGTATTTTGCTTAACGACTGAGCTGTAGAAATGCGATCTCGTCGAAGAAAATACAATTTTAAATACTTTTTCATTTCCCATGGACAATTATTATGCATTACTGATTAACATTAACAGCTGAATAATATTTAAAACTTAACTTACATCGTGAATCAAAATTTTTATTATCTTCTTTCTGTGTCCGCGCTTAAGTGTCATAACAATTTTTGAAATTTGAAATTATGAAAGATTTAACTTTTACACATGAATTAATGTCTGTTGCTACAAAGTAGCTTACGGAGAAGATGCTGGTCTTACTTAATCCTTCTTAAGTACTTCATGGAATATTCTATTTTTTCCCATAATAATAGTTACAAAATTCGAATATAAAAAAGCTCATATTTCTTTTTTAAGAAATCAACTGGGGCAGTATGAATCTGTGCGCGTTCCAGGTCTTTAAGGAGATCGTCACACTTTTTCAACTTTATTCGTCCGATTCGTTTGAAAATTGGCCAGTATATGTATTTTGTGAAAGTAAACCTTTTTTACTCGTAATATTTTTTCGATTTAGGCCTTAGTTTTTTTTTCAATAAAAATTAGTTTTTTGGTATATTTTATGGATATTTCAAAATGGGACTCGTCATCGAGTTTTGATGCTAGAACAAAACCAAAGACAGTTTTAGAATCCTTGAAACATTTCTAACAAACTCTCACGGGCATTTTTTCAAATTAAAATTTTTTCTAGTTTGTATTTTAAATTTTTTAAAATTTCTAAAAACAGTGATTTTTTTGGTTTAGAGCTATATATTTGTTCGAAAAATTTGAATTTGGAAAAAAGCCCGTGAGAGATTGTTAGAAATGTTCTAAGGATTCTAAAACTGTCTTTGGTTTTGTTCTAGCATCAAAACTCGAGGACTAGTCCCACTTTGAATGTTGAAAGTTAGAAGTGTTGGGTATAAGCAAAAAACCAAATTTTTTGTTGAAGTCTAAAATAATGAACAATTCATGTAATAGAATGCATTTTTATTTTTATTTCGGTAATTTCCATACATAACTTTATATTCACACTGTGAATTGTGATTTCCAAACAAAAAAAAAATTATTTTTCATATATATGAAATTTTTTATTTTCAGTCTGATTCTTATGAAATTTGACTATGATAAGTAACCTTTGAAAAGAAATACAATTTATTCCATCAATTTTTTTGATTTAGGCCTTAGTTTTTGAAAAAAATTGACATATTGGCTTTTAGGTATTGATATTTCACTGGTATTGATATTTCAAAATGGGACTCGTCATCGAGTTGGGATGCTAGAACAAAAACAAAGACAGTTTTAGAATCCTTGGAACATTTCTAACAAACACATGAGATTATTTTCCATTTCCCATTTGTTCTCTTTTTATATGGGGTTGAAATGGGCTCAAAATTCAAGATTTTGGTCCCCTTACCCCCCTTTATCTATTGTCCGTAGCGCCATAAAATTTTAGGACCGAATAGTCCACCACCTAAGGGTCCTTGTCCAACAAAAACATAAAAAATGACCACCTGAGCGGCAGGGGCCTGGGAAGATCTCCTTAAGTCTCCTACCATGTTTCTCTGTCGCCTGCTGACGATGCCCTCAGCTCCAAGCAGATCACGCGGCGTTCCTCCACCTCGTGTTTCATTTTCGTCGACGGCGGGCATGAGAATTTTTTCGTCGAAGTCTTGGTCTTCTTCGGCAATGGGTTCAGGGCGTGGGGAGGCTGGGGCTCGACCCCCTGTGAGGTGCGAGGCCTCCTCAGCTGCCACGTCTACTGGTTGCTGCCGGTCTGGATCCTGCGTGCGCTCGCCGAGCGACACAACAATTTAGACCTGACATGTTCAGTACCTCCATTTTCCTAAAATCAGATTTAATGGAATATTTGCATGCGAAAGATATGTTAGCAAGTGCGATTAATTATTTACTTTTGAAGTAATGCCAGGATTGAAAAAGGTTATCTCAGCTAAACAGTATATGCAACTTCCTGTCATGTAGGAGTGAAGAAAACTTAAAATTGCTGTATTTTTATCGCTTGATAAATTGCGTTGACAATATGTTTTAAGCCCATTAATTTCTTGAAAACGCGATCTTGACTCAAAAATTACACTCATTAAAATGACGTCCTAATTAAATATTAGTATTAAATAATAGTGAAAGACTTTTTCTTCTTCTAGTTACAGTGGGTAAAGCAATACATTTTTAGAAAGAAAATTCCTTGTTCGCCACTTCACGATGGCACAAAACAATTGTCGAGCGGTTCCTCTATATATAATGATAATAGAAAATTGAGAGGCGAGGTATGAGTGGAAGATTATGGAGCTTATTGAGTGAAAAAGAAACGCTTTCACAAAATAAGCTTGAACTTCACTCCTCGTCGAGTTAAGGTCTAAAAAAAAATTTTCTCACAGCAAACGCGATGAAAACCCGGAAAGATCAATGAGTGATTGATCTTTTAATACAATTATTTTTTGGTACTATGATCTACATTGATGTCTAGATTTATGCGACTTTTCAGCGTCAGTCTGGCTGTAAAAGAAGTGTGCAGAGATTGGAGGTGTTATAGCAGAAGTTTCAAGCTATAGCTTTCGTGAGCAGTTAAGAGTGTCATTTTCACTTTCGGAAATATTCGATGTTTCCTGAAACCAAAAATCTTTTCGAATAAATTCGAAGTCGGTCAAACACGGCACTTTAACCACGTCTAATGCTATCTGAATTTTAATTTTCATGCGTCGGATAGTTTTTAAGATGTGTTTACAACTCTCTTATCTGCATATGATATGATTCTGCATAGAATTCCAGAATCGTTAAGTAAAAAATAATTAACTGTATCAAAAAGCGACACCTGACTGGCCATCGGCGCTGCTGTCACTTGAGTATAGGGAATTTGGATCAGGTTGTGCGGAAAAACTTTGATGTATTATTCTTCATCCTTTTTCTTTAGACATATCAAAAGAATTACACATCAAATGAACAAATTTAACTCTTTAATATAGCTTTCGATCGATGTTTCACATTTAATAGATTTATCAAACGAATTCGTGATTACTGTATTCTATAATATGCATTATAATTTAGAAATTTATTTCCAGAAGTGTTGAAGTTCAAGTTGATTGATTCAAGAATGAAAGTGTTGAATCAGTGAACCTGTGCAGTTCTCGATATTCTACGCTAACCTCCTCAGCTCGAAAAAGTGTAATCAGTTGCGGTACCTCACATAGAACATAATTTTTCTTCATTGGTTTTTCAAGGTGTTAACGAATGGCAACTGAATCTTCTAGCAAGCGTATAGCGTACGAAACTTAAGTTCACGAGTAAGTTCATCGGTAACTCATTATTTTGCTGATAAAAAATCCAGTTTCTCTTGATCGAAGCTATTCCCTGATAATGAACAATCTTCATTCCACGATTCCTCTGTTCACCGTAAAATTATACTTATCGATAGCGTTGATGATGGATATTGAAGGTTCCATCGGATGAGGGACACAAGTTAACTTATGTCTAGGGGTTGCCAAATCTTCACAGCAGAATACTGTTCGTAGAGTTGAGAGCAATGCTGTTCGTGTCACAGTCTTTCAATAGCGTGGGGTTTCTGGCACAGAAATTTGTTAAAATCTCTCTTCATATGTATTCGAATACTTAGACATTTTTGTACGACGCAGTTTTATTCAGTGCGAACTTCAATCATATTTGGGACCAATTAACTGCGGCATTTTGCTCTTCAAAGCCAAATAATTTACCAATATTAAACTGGTGATGATTATATCAATAGAGGGCAGATGCACCGCAAAGTGCAGGTAAATATATTCAACATTTCCTCCTTCGGACGAGGCTCGCAAGTTGATGTACGGTAGCGTTAAATGAGACGTTATTTTGATTGCTCATTCGTTACTCACCTTGCTTAATATTAATTAAATTTACCAAAGTAAAACAAAAATAACCTAAGTTTTGGAACTCACACCATCGATGACAAGAAAAGTAATATCAATGTCGTTCGTCTGTAAGAGAATAATGTAAAATTTAACGAAATTCTAAAGTCAGATTTCGACATGTTCTTATCAAAAATATATGATTACTCTTTACTCTTTCATACCTAAAACGTTCGGCAAATTTCTTTGGGTAATCCATGCAAAGGATGAATATTTTAAGAGAGTCCCCTCACCAGATTAACGCTAGTGTCGCCGCTGTGCCCCGGCTGCTGCTGCCGCCCAGGCACCGTGACGAAGGCGAGATGTTCTGACTGCCGCAGCCCGCAGTGGCACGCGGGAACGGCGCTTGGATAGCGGCTCTTTACCTCTGCAAACCTAACATGGAGAGTACCATTTGTTTGTTGGTAGACCTATTAAATAGGAATTCGATGATGCATGTTCCATCTTTCACGAAAGCGCAAAAAATAAAACGTACATTTATTGCACTGAATAAGAAATTGAATAAAGTGTGTAGGTATGATACATTAGTTTGAGTAACTTCACAACAAACCCTGAAATCTGTGTACAATATTAGGAAAAATACAGACCAAGCCAAGCTCTACGTTTTTGACTTCTCCCTGTGAGCACCTTTTGATTTCCCGCGTACGTTTGTCAGCGTGAAAATGGTAAGAACTCTATGCAAGATATTGATGATAATATCGAAGTTCAATATTATTATGTTTACGTCAGCATTAACAACCAAAAGAAAAATTATTATGTGATATGAAATAGTGGAAAGTTAACAGAAAAGATAATATGTTTTAATAGCCGCTGAGAGGTTCCCTACTGAAAAGTAAGTCAGAGACAGCCTCATTTATTTTGAGTTTAAGGCATGAACAAGATGTATTGCCTGCTCTCCTCTCCACAGATGAAACGATGCTTAAAATAGTCTAGTACATGCATTCCACTCAGGGGCTTATCATCTGTATATGAACAAAACTAAACACTTCATTTATCACGACACTCACGATTCACTCTTACGATTTTTCATCAGTATAGTGAGTAAACTTTATGACTTCATGTGATTTTCTATCGACAATTGTTGGATTTGTTACACGTAAGCGTGTTCTGTGTAAGTTAATTTTCACTCATCAAAAACTAAAGCTGTTTTCAAAGATTTACTTGAGTTTATCAAGTGCGTGGTGAATGTGTGCAAGAAAACTTTCTTGAAATAATTTGGTGTAACATAAATGAGCGTAGATGACCAACATAGACTACACTTAGATGAAGGAACGTTGTGCCATTGTGCATTAATTTATGTTCTTCGTAACAAAATGTTCAGAGAAAATGGTTTAGCTCACTTGATGCATTCCTTCTTCTTGAACTGCTTCACAAAGTTGAGTGTGATGTCGCGAGTCTTCAAGTCCCTCGATTTCTTCTCCGAGACTCCTTTTGTTCTCCTCTTCAAGCCAATCTTCTTTCTAAACATTGACAAACACTTTGAGAATTATTTTCGATCTATTACGAGTAATCTAATCAGGAACTGGTCTGAACATGAGAGTAATGCCAAATGAAAAGACGCCACAATATAGGTCGAACTTACTATAATTAACCGACAAACCATCCGAGTCTGCACTTTCTATTATAAGAAATAAAATACACTACCTGACAAAAAAAATTATTATTTCAAAAATTCAATAATTATGAACTGGCAATCACCCAAAAAATTACAATTGGTATTCTACCTGTCATTAAATACGTAAGTCCCCGGATCATTTACGATTTTAAATCTTTCATATTGAAGGATTTATAATTTATATTGAACTATTGTAATGGAAGTACGCAATTTCTTTTTCAAGTTCATGCCACAAATAGTCAATGGGGCTAAGAAGTAGAGATTATGGGGGTCAATTCATGTGCTTAAATTTATTTTTTCGCCGCCAAAACCAATCTTGACTAATTCATTCCACTGGGTTCTGAAACAGAGGCACAATTGATTTCTTTATCGTTCTGATGTGTGTAGAATGGGATATGCCAAGCGGAACAAGCCGGGTGGCTTTTTCTTGAGTGGGTGCCAACGTCCCACGCCGTCAGTACTGACTCCTTGATATGAGTAAAAAACCGTCTTGGTACCTGAAATTAAACTTTATCGAAAATTAAATTTCAGCCTTGTTCCCTATCATCACTTGAACTTCAGAAAATACAATCAAGTCCTCACAAGCATTTTTGAATATGTCTAGCAATAAGAACTATCTCTTGTTTTCGTACAGCAAGGGTAACGAAATGTAGGCCTCTTGAAAGATGCATGGTTAAAATTAGCAATTCGCGGAACTGCGCCACACGTGCAGAACGCAGCTACACACCTTTGCAGCGTCCACCGCTGGTCGTTCATAGAGTAATTAGTGAGGTCATTGATGATGAAGGAGTTGAAGTGGCTGGTAGTGAAGAGAGAACCCATCATGGAGCGCGACTCGAGCGTGTTGCGAGAGGGCGACCTGTGCATTTGCTCTATCAAGGGCACCTCGGATCCCAGTGACCTGACGTTCATTGGATAATGATTAGGGCAACAGTTGCACGAAGGTCTACTTCACGTAGCAAGCTTTCCCTATTTGAGAGTATACTACTAGGAAAACCAATTCATGTTGGAGTAAATTCTTAATTCCTCTTCGGTGGTTTTTACTAATTGCTAAAAGACATGAAAGTTTAAAAGGCACAGAATTTTTACTTAATGAGTGTGTTTGAAAAGTGTGAACAAGCTTCAAATTGAAGCAGGTTCACTTTTCTCAAATTTATCACTGTAAAAAGAAATGTGAAAATAAAAAAAACACAATACTGGCCATAATCATGTTCTCCAGCGAGCCTTGTAAATATTTAATTCTAAACTTAAAGCAATAAAAGATTTAGATTCGGTTCAATACACTTACTCTTGAGATCGCTTCCTGTGTGGAGTGATGAGGGTGGGCGGCAGGACGGTGGGCACAGAGTCTGACACGGTGGGCAGGTACGACCCATCGTCCAGCCTGGGTCTCCCTGCCATCTCTTCCGGTTCATTTACTAACGTCTCACACACTTGAAAGCTACTTAGAGATATTTTCTGATTTGATTACCTCACAAGGTAGTTATGTAGTTTTCATGTTCAATACGAAACTGGAAATTCGCTGAAAACATGATTTAAATGAATTTATTGAGCTAGGGAGAATAAACCTGAGGTTTAGACTTAACGCGATCAATAAAATATTCCTTGAATGATGAGAAGTTCTAGTGGTAGAAAGGTGAAGTGTCTCCAGAGGCCTTTTGCAGGCTAGCTCAGTACGTGTAGCTTAGGGACGATCCAGTGCAGTACAATACTTCTATTTCTGATCGCTGTAAAATGATCACAGCCACTATCAGTTCAGCGCAGTAAAGAACTACGCTCGCGCTTTTACGGTACATACTGTTTAAAACCCCTATTCGCAAATAGTGGCTACAGCAATTGGGCGCAATCGCACCGTACAGCGCAGTGGAGCTAACTATCTAAATTGCTGCTCCAGCAAGTGGCAAGGGTGCAGCAAAACTGCTGTAACATCATGCGTGACATCTGCGCACCGATACTATAGAGTAACCCTGCACTGATTTTTATTGAGTCAAGGAATAATTCGTGCATCAATTTTTGAAAGTTGAAAAATTTCTGGATCAACGAAGTAAATTTGCGAATATTTAGGCTATTAATGTGAATGTGCTCTTTTAAATTTTGATATTCTATTTTGATTTTGTTTACTTCTAGCTCACTGTAAGACCATTATTATGAGATGTCAAGTAGTTAAACTGAGCATGTTCAACACAATTAATTTCACAACCATGCTATTGACACTGCCAAAACTTTTCGTAAGAAGTGTGACGTCCAAGAAAAGGAACAATGTCTTTACGTACCGTCGGCTGTTGGTTTTCGCTCTTTAATGATTGGAATTTTGAAGTGAACGAAAAACGTGCGGTCGTTCAATTTAGTTTGAAAAGGAGCAATTAAATCAATTTCTTCGTAAAAATCCACGTCTGACGACTTGAGAATTTGTGGGGCAGATAAATTCGGGTAAAAAATTGAATCGCCTTTACTTGATGGACGAGGCTTGGAAGCATAGCACTTGAAAGTTCACAGGTTTGAAATAAAAGTTAAAAAAATCAGCGTTTCAAGGACAGAAGCCAGTTGACTCACAAGACATTGTGTTGAACTAATAGTTCAATAAATCTTTGAACACATGCTTGTTACATCGCTACTGGCGATGAAAAATGGAGTTTTACGTCAACATGAAGCGGCGTGACCTCTTCAGCAATAGAAGACCTTCATTCGCGTAAGATTTTACTGTGTGTGGATGGTGAAACTGCAAAGTCAAAATCCGTCACTAACTGCTTGAGCGCATGAATGGAACCCCCATCTTCTCCAATTGCACGGACTGAAGGACACAATTCAATAGTGTTCTTCAGCTAAATAGCAATTATTTAAATGTATACGTATACGAGGGGGGTATAAAGACAAGCAGGTAAATGTAGAGGAATTAATATTCAGTAATTTTAGTACTACATTACATGTTGGAGCATTTATTTCCAAGTTATGATTTGAATTTTTTCGGAAAAATAATATTCTTCTCCCGTGCGGAGGCGCCTATCATCAGCGTGCGGCAGCGCCCATGCGTGTTTCCAACGTCACCTAAGCCACGATTCTACACTTCTATGACCATTGCCATGATTCAAGAGTTCCAAATTACCAAAGCCACAATGGGATTATTACCTCATACTCTGTCCGATAAGTAACCAGACTTAGCACCATCAACCTTTCATATTTTTGGATCACTTTCGTTCATATCGTTCAATGAAGACGAGGAATTGAGCGCTTAAATTGGCTTGACGAATCCTTTACCTTATGGCCGGGAGTACCACCAAGGCATCCAGAACCTCACTGAACGATGGGAGGAAATGATAAACAACAACAACAACAACAACAACGGCGATTGTCTTCATCAATCATCAGTATCTGTGTTTGGAATAAAACATTGTGAAAAACGCTCGCGATTGAACTTGAACTTGAAGCTATGGTTACCAATTTTATTTTCACGTCGTTCCAGGGTATGAATTATACTTTATAATAAATTGCACCGCCCTGAGATAAGTAATTCTTCAAGTGATCAAATCATAAAATTTGTCTTCACTACTTATGAATTATAGTATTTCAATAACATGGTGATCAAGCTTTGGTCACTGATGCACTTCTGGATGCATAATGCAGCATATTTATGTACAACCAGAATTTTGGACATCTTTAAGGTTTTGTTAGCGAGAATGATGTAGCGTCAAAATGCATCGAGCATTTAAAAATCCTTTGCTCGTTTCGAAATTTAGTTCGCGACCGGTCAGCTTATGACGTTCACTGTTTGTTCCTTTGTGCCTGTGACGTCCATGCTGCTGGTAAGCGCTTCTTCATGCGATAATTTCATTATTTAGCTGCTACAACATTGATTTGAGTCAATAAAGGGATCAGTGTGTGAAGTAAGCGTTCCGTAGTTGATAAATTCTATTTCTTTTGTTCTAGCACTCCCACGACTCCTTACTCCTTACCCCTTACCCCATACTCCTTACTCCAACGACCCAGTGCAGTGTTATTTGTACTTGTTAATTCGAATTTATTTCTTGCGTCTTTTCTATAGACTTTTAGAAGTCTAAATTAGCCTTGTATTCTTATGTACATGAACCACAATAGTATTGTAATACTGTTTGTGTTAATATTTAATCTCTATCTTAGTCATTCATTATCCTTACTGAGGCATGAATCCTCCCAACGAACTAAAGACAAGGAAAGTCTCAACATCTATTCAATTAACATAAATGCAAAGTCTTAACATCAATTAAGGTACGCCTGACGAATTTATTTTAATCATATTTTGTGAAAATACTGAAAATTTGCATAAAAATTCTTCGTGTTAGAGAGAATTTAAATTCATTGTACTCCATACCGCATTTAAAACTAACGGAACATTCACTTAAAATATCCATTTTAATATTAACATATTACTTCAATTTGAAGAGAGTGAGTAGGTTGGCATTAGCACGCTCTTCTAGTCAAGTAAAAGCCATTTAGTAAAACTAAATTTTTGCGAACTTTGGCCTACCTCCTTAGTTGGGTAATTTTAGGACGAAAAGGTATTGACCTAGGTAAGGTGAACTCGGTTGTACTGTTCTGGGAGCATTGAGATGTATAGACATTGATTCAAGAGCATACTGTGTAGTCAAGGCTACTTCTCGTTGCCAAGGAGATCACCGGCATGTGGTGGCGGAATGCTGCACGACGGCTTTCAGATCGCAACGTGACGGGCTGCTTCTGAAATGTGCGACGTCCCGGTCGTGTAAGCAGGCCTTGAATGCATGCACGCGTTGCTTAATTACATGAAGAGTGTCATACCGCGTCCAGTGGAAAAAACGTTACGAAGTCAACAACAAATATGGGCACTTGAACCCAGGAATTTCTCGACAGGGCAGCCGCTGACATTTGCGACAATCACCTTTCTCTACCATACATAGAGAACACTCTTGAAAAATAACAAAATTGCCTGCATTGTACTTCACAATGCTTCGGTGTTCCATCTAAAAACTAGCTAGGGAATTGAAGTCTTTATTTCGCAAGAATTCTTCTAAAATAAGTTTACGCCACATACTGTGAGCAAATGAACAACCGGTTCCTGTATTCGGAAGAAGGTCTCTATTCCCGGGCTCATGAGCTATTTTGTTGAGTATAAGTGTAGTTATGAGCAGCGTGCATCAAAGTACGATGGACTGACGTCACGTAGTATTTACGCTAGAGTAGCGGAGCGCCGCTGATTGAGTTTTCGCACCGGCAACATTTTGGATCCCTTCCTCATTCAGCAATACGCATCCATGTTAAAGCAGTGCAATACCATTATCTCTTGTAATGATTTTAAGTTGATTGATAGTTCACTTGGTGACTGTGACCTCAGAATTTTAAAATCGCTGTACATTTTTAAGAAGATGATTTTAAACAAGCTTAGTTTTTTCTCATTCAGGTTATAACTGCTAAATTGCGTTTTTGTTTCCTGATTTTTATTTTGACACGTAGAAACTCTAGTCTTTAGTATAATTCGAGACTAATTCTACTGTAGTATTGGCAATACTGTGAATTTTACATAACGGGTAACGTATCTGCTCTCTGAGACATTTTCAATTTTTTGTTCATTTTGAGTAAAATTAGTTTTCGTCATTTTTTTCGTTTTATAATGTTTCACGAATGGAATGGTTATATAGTGAAGATTTAACTCGCTCCTAATAATGAATTTATGTAAAATTCTATATTCGCGAGTGAGACCCAAACAAAATATTAGATTATTTGATACATATTGAACTTGAACAACTCAAAGGGCCGAAAATAGGTTAGCTAAATTCTGTAAGTTTAACAATTAGAATGAGGAGACAAAACCGAGCATTTGCATTAGTATACGATAACTGGCAATCTCAGATGAGAACACTGTCAGGTCCAGGGGGTTTGGAAATGGTTGTAAAAACATATTTGTCTATTATGAAGTAGTTATTATGATACATGTCTATTATGATGTATGTCGAAATGATGTATGTACTACGATAAAATATCGAGGGTTCAGTTATTAAAAAGAATTAGAAAAGAGGTTATTGAATATAGACAAAACTTTCAAAACGTTTACACTGCGAAAGCTTAGAGAATGCTATATGAATCAGTACATCACTGGGAGCAGAAGTACATCTCCGTTTCATAAATAAAACAAAATTTAATTCATAAAATTTTACCACAAAAAATGCGTACCCCGTTATCTAAACTTAACGCAATTTTCATCATATAAAACAACACAAGTTACACTGCTTGTAAACAAGTTATATTCAAAATAAAAAGGGTAGTAAAAATAGCTGATTTAAAAATCCTTCTAAAAAGTGAACGTTTCGGCTTCAAGTTCAAGCCATTATCAACTCCTGTAAAAGCGAGTTGAAACACAGATAATAATCCATGCTTAAAGAATTGCTCCGATTTCATTCCAATATTGATAAACAAGTGTACTATAGGATCGTTTTTTAGATTTAAAGACCGTCTGCCTAGTGATCTCTGCTCCCAAATGAACTCAAGTATTGTTGTCCGCTGCGCGGGTCTGGCTATGTTGGTTGCACCCAGCGTCGTTTTAGAACAAGATTTTTCGAGCTCGTTTGTAGAAGCTCCAGAACGGGTAGAACTTTAGCTAAGCCATCATTTTGAGCCATTAGGGATCACGCAGAGTCGTGTAATGTAATAGTAAGCAAATCTTGTTTTTAAATTTTAAGTTTCTGTGCAAAGAAAAACGACCTTTGTATACTAGAATCTCTTTACATTAAACAATTGAAACCAGCCCTAGATTCAATGTTGTCATCATTCCAGCTAGAAATAGCCAAATTTTCAAAAAATAATTCCAGTATAATCTTTCCATTATCAGCATTATCCATTTTTGTACTAATAATCTTGAGTTGAATTCTTTTGCCCTCCTACCATGTCGCATTTCTTGTATTTCAATTCGCTTTTACAGATGTTTTACTGATGTTGGCTTGAGCTTGAAGCCGAAATGTTCACTTATTAAAATGATTTTTAAGTCACCTATCTTTAATTACTTTCATTTTTATTCTGAAACTGGCAAGAATGCTCCAACCTAATTCAATCAGTTGTACTCATTGTTATGCTACTCGTAATTCTGTAGTGCAACCAGAGGTTAACCATTTCAGGAATAACACAGCCTCAGAGACAGAGTTCCGATCAAAGCAACTCAACCGCACCATCAATTGAGCTCAAGGTCAGGTTTGGCATCAGTCGCCATGTAGTTGTAGAATCGATGAGCCCAAGTCTTGTACTGCCCGTAGCAACTTACGTGGGCCGCAAGTCTCGAGTGTCACTTCTGCGGCATCGATCAGTAATAATAAAATTCATTCAAAAATACTGGTGATTTTAGGAACTCCGCATTGATGAAATAATACGAAAAATGCAGAGAGTACCAATCTTTTCTAACGCGGCCAAATAAGCCTGAAAGTTTACCACGGCTTATTTGATTACTTTCTAAAGTAATTTTGTATTTACTTAACCAGCAATTGGCTATTACTGGGTCAAAATATTTATGCAAATGAATGGTATTTATGATGAACAGGTTTATATTTTTTGCAAAATTAATTCGTTTTTTTTTTGTAAAGTAGAATTAATTCACAAAAACTGTTGAAGTGCAGCTTTGTCTTAAGTGGAACAGACCGAGAAATCATTGAGTGTAAGTGCAGAATATGAACATGGACTCAGTTTGTGAATTAAATTTTCCATAAACCAGTGTTCTAGTTAAGCCATCAACCAGCCTAATACTAACACATTAACACGGCTTTCCTAATATTCAAGAACTCTTTCACATGATCTGACCCATGAGAGCCATCACTATAATACTGTTCGTTTCAGTTCAATGTCAGTATTGCACGAGAAGTAGTAATACAGATAAATGGTCGTCACCTGTCGTTCTATAACTCAATACATTTTTAAATTCTGTATATCCCAGCCAGTAATGTTCCATGGTTTCACAAAATGTTGCTCCGCAGTGATCGATATTGTTTACTTGTAATGGTTCATCGTTAATGCTAACATTACCGTTATTTTGCCTTGCTCACTTAGTAAAAGAAACACTAAACAATCGCCACCAGTACAACTCAGGGCAAATCAATTTAAACGATAAAAAATGATCGCAACCCACATTTCATTGACGCTGTTTTGAATGCGTTGGTTCGAGTCTTTAGTATTTCAGGTTAGTTGTGTTATTATTCTCTTAAAAAATGTGCGATATTTTTAAGGGCAGATGGTATGAAGTGGCGAAGCCTATCGACATCTTCGCGCGTCAGCTGGATGACCTAGCAATTGATTGATGATTGCATGATTGATGGAATCTACATAGAGCGATGATTGCATTATTGATTTCCACCGGGAAGACAAATAACAGCACACCACGGCAATGATACGTTTATGCTCTGTCGACTCCTTGCCAAACGACAACTGCTCTACTGTATGTATCTTGTTCAAAATTATATCAAGCAGTCCCTCATAAACTTCTCAAGGTGTGACAAAGTTTAAATTACATGTTTTGTTTTATTTTTGTCTTTGCGTTAGAGCAGAACTGTCGATTCGCTCTATCAGTTCTTATAAAAAATCCGGTAACCTATTTGGGAATGACTTTTTCCAGATGCTCTTTCAACTTCTTCCAACTTAACTGTTTTTGAGCTTCAAGTCTCCATTATTAAAAGCATTCTCAGAATTTTGCAAAGCATTAAATTCCAAGTTTTCTCTCAATTCTATAATTTTTCTTTTTACTTGATTTAAGGATTGTAGGATTGTGGTGCTAAGCATTTGAACTAATCTTAGGATTCCAAGACAGATATGAATAATTTCAGAAATTTGCAGGAGCATTTTCTTTTCGAACGAAGCCAACAGGAAGCAACATTCGAAGGAATTTAGAGGGTAGAATGCACTGAGATGATCATCTCACTTTATTTGGACTTGCTGGTGTTTTTTGCGCCCCCTTACGATGAAAACAGGAAAACGATAAATACGAAATCTTTTGGAATAACTACCGCGATATTTTCGTTTGTATGGAAAAAATTTATGAAATGAGTATGAATATATGTAACAAAATATTTAGTAAAAATTTGAAATAACACAAACTTGTTATACATTAGAAACGTGACTGATAAACTTTTCTCGGATTATCGATTATTCAAATGGGATTTTAGATAACAAAGTCGATCCAAGCCACGCTTTGCACTCGCTACCAGCAGCTACTCCGCTCTCAGCATTCTTAAAAAATACGAGTACCTCCATGCAGAAATTCTTGAAGTTGGAGCATGATGCGGATGGATATCAATGTTCACTTCTGAGTTTACTTCATGCCAAGCTGCAACAGTATAAAGGAGAAGCCACGTACGTTCAATACGAGCTTTAGGAATACGTCGAGTAAGCGGATGGTTTTGTCTCGGTTCTCGAACTACACAGACGCTTAGAGGATATATTCGACGTACAGTTAGGACCGGAAGCTGAAGTGCGGTCCTCCAGGTGAACTTCATTTAATACTGTGAGAGAATGAATTCAAAATATCTTAAGTTTCGATGGTCTACTATTGAGTGTTAATTAAAAGGACATGATAACTTTTTGGCTATGCTTTGGATAGAATATTGTCTTTTGCAAGGTATGTGCAGAGTGGCATTTATATAGCCATTGACTTAAAAAATATTTTGGAACAATAGTAAAAGGACAATGGAGCTCGGCATCTCGTTAGGGATACCTTACAACGTGCACCACTCACAACGAAATAAGTTGTATTTAAAAAGAAGTATTGTTCCATCAGTTTTTTTTCACGTTCACAGCACTCACAAGCTGCTAATATATCTCTGTGTGACCGTTTGTACCCTAGTTCGAATAAATTTATTTAGAATCATCTAATCTGACATTATTTTCTTAGTTTTAAATTTAAATTCCAAAGGTAAATGCCATTTCGTCTGGCAAACGCCTTGTCATAGCGAGCTGGTATGCTAGGGGGGGGGGGGGGGGGTGTATAAAGAGAGTATAGATTTCATACCGAGTTTAGCAGGCCCGTGAAACTTTCAAGCGTTTTTAGTCTCAGATTTAACTTGTCGTTCACTTCATATGGTCACATACACGCATGTAACTGGTCAGTTTCAATACTCATTTATTAGATATTACATTCTTCTTATTTATTCGTGAAATCCTCGTATTGTAAAGAAAAACTAAATCCTAGAATTCCCATATTTTTGTGGTAGTGGTTTGGGTTATGTTGCTCTTGAGTGAGGTAATATTATGACTTGCGTTAAAGGTTTGAGATTTATTTCGAAGTATTAATTTTTCATCAGGAATTCCTTCACAAGTCAATGTAATATCCAGGTTTAATAGCTGTGAATATTAGCTGATAATTTTGAGCAGAGTTTTCTGCACAAGATTTAAACTTCTCATCAAATCTGCAATTACATTTCTCAAATCAGCGATAAAATTCATTGTGAGAATGTGCGTCAAATATTAGAATAGAAAATGGATAACTTCTGTGAAAAACTTTCATTCCGAAGATTTGGTAGCTTATCTAATACATTTTAAGCCCAGAGGTCATTTATTTGTTTAAGGAAATATTTCACTTTGCTCAACTACCTAGCGGTTCATTTTTTTGTTGATGCAAATTTTAATTACAATTTTCGCTTGAGTTCATTGTTGCTCATTTTAAATTGCATTAAGGTGATGTCGGTGATTTTTGGTTTATCATCGAAGCAGGAGCTTCAAATGGAACATTCATTAAGTCCATATCTCAAACATTTCTTGTCGGAACTATTGCTCTCATCATATTGCTCGATAGTTGACAGAAATGTTTGGGCTACAAAATTTGGCGTCGTAAAAATGTGGAGATTATGCTCCAATTGTGCAATGCTCAATTTGCTCGGTTACGGCAGTACTGGATCTTCGGTGACAAATTCTAAGTTACTGTACTACAGTAATTTAGGGCCGCCTTTGAATGGGAATTAAAGTAAGTTGTTAATTTGCGATTCTACGTCGTAAGTTTGAAGTTCAAATTTTCGATAAGCTCTGTTTTGAACAGCCGTTACGACATTTTTGAGCGATGTTTTGCATTCTTAATTCATATTTTTTCCAGCAATTAAGGATGTTTTTACCCGAAAAACATCGAACAACGCTACACTTCAACTCACTGTGTTACAGTTTGTTCAAGAATACAACTTAAACTCATTTATTACCCGGACAGCAGTACAGTACCAAAAGACCTCAACAAGTATAACAGAAATATCTCAGTTATAGACACAGTAAGTCGTGGGTAAGGGCAGGAGACAACCACACACAAGTAGGCCAGGCGCAGTACTGGGCCCGAAGCATCCTCCGCAGAAGTGACAGAACGCGTGCCAGCATCACCAGGGCGATATCGCGTTGCTAACAACTGCTCCGCACGCCGGCTCGGCTCTCACATATGACCACCGATAATTTGCATGGTTTCTAGCAACGACGCTTACGTATTCGAAACGTAGCAGCTGATCGAGAATGGCTAACCTCTTATAAAAGTGCTTGTTGAATCTGCATTGAAATAAGACATGATGATTAACATGAATTAAATCAATGAGGATATTTCTTGCATCTGCTTCATCGGAATAAATGTCGTTTACAATTTTTCATCTCATGTGGTTTTACGGGAGACAGAACCGTCGTGAGACGCACATTATACTGCGTAAAATGCAGATAGTCTTACGCCAGAGCTTTGCTAATCTACACACTTGGACAAAATTATTGCGTGTGCCGCTGGAAAGTCCTATAAAATTTTATGGGATCAATTTCATTAGCGATTTACATCATACTCCAGCTGTCACTTACTGCAGCGACCGCCTTATCGATATTGTTCTAAGGCTAACAATTACCCAATGCTAAGCCTCAAAATTTTTGGTCACCTTATGATTTCATAAATTATTGTAACGTTATACAGTGCCGGGATGAAAACATTTGCAAACACATTTTACGTTTATCAAACTGTTGGTGACACAAAACTGTCATACACGAAACTTCGGTAGATTAGATTTCCTGATGGTTAAACTAAAGGTGTTATTAAAACATTAAATCTTTCACGTGCGCAGATTATATACAGGAATAACATGTATAGTTTAAAAAAGGATTCATAATATTAAATTCTATAATTAATTACGAAACATTTACTTGTGCAGTTTTTATTACTGACCTGAAACGGTTTTATACAATAAAGTTAGGCGTTCGTCAATTAGGGGTGATGTGTTCGCCAGTTCTTCAGGGCGCGCACATTTTTACAACTCTGTTACATTAATTTTTTCGGATTTTTTAGCTTGATCTGATTCTTCTGTGTTCCTCAACAATTCTCAATCGGGTTGAGGTCTAGTGATTGGTCCTGACGCCGAATAACACTGGAGTTCATTCAACCATTTCCATGTTAAATTTGAGGTGGGTTGGTTTCGTTGTCCTGTGAGAACATCTGCTTGTATTAAAATATTTTGATCTGCGGATGAGATTTTTATCCTAACTGTGACGAAACGTAGCGGCATCTTGAATTTTCTTCCAATGATGTAGAGTGCATCAGTACCATTCGAGGTGGAGCAATCTCAGACCATTACGTTACCACCTCCGGGTATCACAGATGTATGACATTCTTTTGTTCAGGGGCTTTCTTCTCTGTCCTCTGAACATGACGAGTGAAATCACATCCACATAATTCAATTTTAGATTTAATAGTTCAGAGGATGGTCATCTGAATGTTATTTTCTTTGATTAAATATTATTTTACCGGATTTAAACCAATCGCATCATACTTGATCTATAACAGGGCAGTATTACGAAGTTCATAATTTTTGATGATGTCCCTACTGTACTTAGTTCTCTACTGCCCAGTCTAACTTTTCGCTGCCTCATCGAAGAGCATGCACACGATTCGCCATCTCGTATCCACATTTGTGCATGATCATGGCCACCATGGCGGTGATATATAGGCGTCTTTATCGTCGCCAAAGACCTCTTTTGCCGCGATAATTATCGCCGCCTTGAAAACGTAATTGAGCATAAAGTTGCATGGCAGGTGACTAATGAAATACATAAGTATACATACTTTGGTATATAATATGCATTTTCATAGCACGTTACACAAGCCTAAATACATGTATTTCTGTGCGCCAGTATTTAAATCCGTGCGTACCTAAAGTATTTTCAGCTATTATAAAGAAGCATATCACTTCCATTCGAAATTATCGCTGCCTCAAATTGATAAATAAGCATAATAAAGCGAAAGGCGGCGATATCAAAGCATAATTATGCATTTTTAATCGATCATTGAAATTAATTAGGTTTAAATAAATCAACATCATTACATATTTTATATTTGATCATCCATTACAAATTGAAATCAACAAGTTTGCAGCGAAAAATATAAACAGTATAACAGAGAACTTACAGAATATTTTCTTTTTGATACAAATCCCAGCCTATTTACCAGAGTTCAGGTGAAAAAAACATCACAGAATAATTCAATGAGTGAGGGTAATGGTATCAAGTTCCTCATCAGTTGATAGTGGGTCTCTGATGACTTACAAGAATGTTCACAGCGAGCCACTTGTGATACATGGTGATCTCTTGCCCCTTAATTCGTACTTAACAAATGAACTGAGATAAGAACCAACTCGGCCACTTACACTTCTCAGGAAATCATCTGTGTTTAACCTCTCGTAGAGTACCTTTGATTTCTTCCTCAGCCTTTTCCTATGTTTTCTCTGATGAGCTGGTCTGCAGTTTTCAATGACAATCGTCGTTCCAGAAGGAGAGACGAACAACCGTCGCTTACAAGGTACCACTGGAGGACTAGTGTCTTCCAGCAAAGAACAGCTTTGTTTCGTCACACGAATTCTGAAATAAGTTCACGAAAATTAGATCGCATATTATATTTACTTCCCCAACTTGGAGAAAGTATTAATTGTGAACATAAACCAAACTATAAACCAATTGAAAGTTCAGGTTTTGAACACAACACATTTAATGAAAAAATATGCCACATTTAATCTACATGGATAGAAGTAACAGTTCTGGTCAGTATTCTTTTTCCTAGGTTACTAATATTAAACTATGAATGAGTTCAAACATCCCTAACGGCATAAAGTGAGTACCAGTGAGATAGGATAGCTCTATTCAGTACCCAAGAAAGTCAACGAGCACCGCGAGCCCACCCTTCTAATGAATCAAGTGTAATTGGATGCTTAATGCAAGGAAGCAAAACCTAAATGTATGTACTGTATTAATTCAAATCCAAGTACACTGAAGGAACAAAGTATAGTTCGGGAATATACTTCGAGTGTCAGGATTTAATTATATTCTACCCATAGAGAATAATATAATTTCCAGATAAATGTATAAAATCGAGGAGTGGAATGATCAGAGAGCTAAGAGTGCAAGTGAATATGGTATTGACACTGACGGAAATGAGAGAAGATAGTTCTTACAATAATTCTAAAAATGCTGCTGTGCATCAGAATAATGTGTACGTGATGACTTTTCAGCAATATTTCGAGCTTTTGCTGCTAGCACTTATCCAACGCTGTCCAATTCTGGTTCGTGACTTGGCAAACCCATCCCGCTACAGTTCAAAGACAATTCAATGAAGTACGAACTCAGTGGTTATTTCAACACGACCAACCTGTGTTGTTCCCCTCCACGAAGATGAACAGCATTGTTTGCTGGAAGCACTGATGGCAGGCCTTGAAGTGCCAGGAGTGGCAGGCCTTGAGGTGCCAGGAGGGGCAGGCCTTGAGGTGCCAGGAGTGGCAAGCCTTGAGGTGCCAGCAGTGGCAGGCTTTGAGGTGCCAGCAGTGGCAGGCCTTGAGGTGCCAGCAGTGGCAGACCTTGAGATGTCGGGGCCGGGTGGCAGGCTTTGAGCCAGGTGTGGCAGGCCTTGATGCCAAAGGAGTGCCAGGTCTTGCAGCACCAAGAGCAGGAGATACAGTACAAGCAGCTGATGGAGAAATAAGGGAATAAATGGGGTGTGTTCGTGATTGGTGTGTTTTGGTGTGTTCGTGATTGACGAAGAGTTGGATAGTGTAGACGGGCCTTAAGGCCTATCACTAAAAGCAGAGAGGAAACTTACTGACTTCAGGATGTGAATTGTTTTTTACAGAAGCTCTTTGCATTGCCTTTTAAATACACAGATACATTTCATCAAAGACAGTGATTTATTTTCTTTTGCAAAAATAGTGTCTCCAAACATGAGCTACTCCATAACGTTCGGCAACACGCAAAATTAGATTTCAAATATTAGTGCTATTCAGCTAGGTAATCAAAATAATGTGGAATACTGAAATACAATTCAAATCGAACTTAAGAACTTACTAAAGTAAATACACAGGCGCACCATCGACGCAGAGGAATAGACTCAGGCCGGATACAAGGAACTGATCACTTAAAGAAAATACTCAAGATTATGGGTAACTATAACAAACTGCACTCGACACCACCTGCCGCCTGACAGTGTTCGATGAATTGTAATAATTTTCAGCTGTCGAATTCATCAGTGGATGCAAGACATAGGGTTAATATATATCATTCTAGAATATGAACTATTATTTTCGGTAGACTTCTGTAAAATATGTCAAAAACAATTGAAGGTGTGAAGCAATTGCTGCTGTGGCAAGATTTGTGAACAGATCATCTTCATTAACCCTTTGTTATGTAATGTTTTATCCTCACATTATACCCACCAACGTTTTTTACAGAGCTGCACCTCGTATTCATATCAACAGAAATCAAAATTTTGACAGAACAGTGTATCGAACTAAATACTGCAGCTCAACTTAGATAACCCATCGGTTGAAATCAGCTTCATTGATAGGTATGAAAATTAGAGTAGCTGTATCGACCATGCTTCCAAACGATTGTCCGTGAAATTTACCGACGGCGCTGGAAACTTCAGATCATATGTCTCCGCAAATTGTGACCGACAACATTGGGCGGTCGCTTTCGTAATTCAAGGAACATTGCGTTCAGCCTTCCTCCAGCCCGTCTTAAAATTGAAGAAAGGTTCAAGTATCAGAGCATTGAAATTTTTAATTTATTCTTTCAGCACTCAAACAGACTCAAGTCTCTTGAGATTTTGAAAGAAAATAAGAATGTCTTTTATCCTGCTCCTTTTAATAGAATTCGTTATACTATCCTTTTCAAAACTTTTCTGAGATGTAACATTCAGCCATGATAGTTCTTAACTGAAGCCTAATCCAGTCTTAATTTCCTTTAATTCAATACACCAACAATTTTGAATGTCATATTGGCCACACTAATGGCTTAATATCTGTGTGTACCAACAAAAGCTTAATACATGCAAGTGCAAATTAACGTCTACCCAGTCTAATATTTTCACCTATTTTAGCCATCCAAGTGAACCGTCTGCATTTGACGGCTAAAATCATAGATGCTCACGCGAAAAAGTGTGAGCTGGCCGCGGCCAGACAAACAGCATTGGAGCAAGGCAAAGCAGAGCAGTTTTTTCGACGCTCTGGTAGCTGCTAGCTAATGCTCGTAAGTTAGGTGGCCAAACAAACAGCAGCGGCTGGTCCTGAGTCCGCAGCAGTTGCAATCGTGGCGCCACAAGGGCGGTGTTTTGTGACAGGTTACCTCAAATTTTGTTCATTAAATAGATGTATAACTGGCAATATTTCATCCAATTAGGTTTTTTAATTATTTATATACTCGTATATTACTATGCTATGTATTATCTTGTTAGCATTACAAGTATATCCGTACACTGTCGTATAGTACTTTTAATTTCCTTGCAATATTTCTAACCACATTGTTTGAAATGGCTTTGACACTGTATTAAAATTGCTCCAGGAAATTCCACAAAAAATTAACTGCATGATAATATGTTAGTTATGGTTGCTGATAGAATAATCATGCAAATAATTAACTGAAGAATGAAACCTTATAAATACTTGAATGTGGACTATTTTGCAGTGTTGGACGTGTAGATACATTACAGAACAAGGAACATATTCGTTCAAGCGTATAAATATACACATCTTTGGATATAACAACCCGAATTTGGAATTGTGAAATTAATAACCAAATCTAAGTATAAAAGGATCTTTTGTATTTGACGTGCGGCACTAAGTTTCAATTTAATGGCAATTTTCACGTAAAACGCAAACATCTCAACCGTTCTTAGGAGAAACTAACAGTTTTTTAGTTGCATGCTTTCAAAGTTATTTTTAGCGATGTAATACTGATAAAACACAAACTTAAATAATTCTGTATCGGCTTTGCCCAGCACTTTGCGCTGGTCCAGAAGAAGTAAACGATCCTTGCTCTCCACATTTGACTCACATTTAACCATTCTATTTGCGTGCGCACATATACATGTTCATATACAGTATATACACAGTTTTACACACATATGCATACATATGTTTCTATTCCTATTTTTTGAGTAAAAACAAAACATCAAGACACATTACATTTTACCTAAAGCTCTGCGACCAGTTAACACTGAACCATATTTCAGAAATAAATATTTTTATTGCACTTACTTAATTATTCAAAAATAGATCTATCACTACTCCAGAGGGCGCATCTGTGAATAAAAACAATGAAAAATATAAACAGACAAATGAAAAAAGCGCCCGTGAAAAATGATCTTTCTGCGCGTATGCTGAACATACCGTGAATTTCTTTGTGCGTGTAAGTTGTTTTACGCGTTTTTTTTCTAGACGTGCGTGTTGTGTGATGTTTTTTATAAATTACTTTGTGACTAACTTTTTTTCAATACTTGATAGTCGTTTACGACGGTGTTTCAAGCGGCTTCGGTATAGCGTTTATGGTTTTTTCTTACCTCGATTTAACAGATAATTTAGGAATTCGGAAGAATTCTCTTGTAGTTCTTTGATTTATAAGTTGTCAGCCATCTCTTGAGATATAAAACCTCCAAGAAATTATATTTTTGATTTAACTAGCCTTTGACAGGGTTAATCTATTTGCACGCCACGTATGGTCTGTCTATTAGTACGCCTCGTTTGGTTTATTTATCTGTACACCTCGGATAGTTTGTCTATTAGTATACGTCGTATAATTTGTCTATTAGTACTCCTCGTATGGTTTGTCTATTAGTAGACCACGTATAGTTTGTTATTAGTATTTCTCATATGGTACGTTTGTCTAAGGACGTCTTATATTAAGAAATTTTTTAAAGCCAATATGTTGTCATGTACCGCATGTGCCAACCTTTTTGGAAATAAACAGCTTTTCTTTTCTTTCTATCCCACAGATGACCCAACCTGTGTTTCCTCAGTATTACTTGCGAGAAATATGAGTAATATTTATAACAAAAAACTATTAGTTTATACATAAAAGAGGTATGTTTATAGTCAGGTTTAGTGTCATGCGCCAAAAAAATACCTGATATAAAATATTTGGCATTGGTTCGCTCTTAAGTGTAGGTATTGGCGAAGAAAATGCTTGATACAATATAGTTTTTCGATTTATGAGGGGGAAAATACCTATTAACGTCTAAATAACTATACAAACCCACCTACTAATAACTTCCATTGCGTCTGCTACAAATGACCATTGTTCATTAACATAGTTACGATCAAAATATAATGAGATGCACCCCCGATCTCAGGAATAGCTTGCACCGAGGGGATCAGAAGTTCGACATCCTCCCGAACGAGCTCTGGGGTGCAACTGGCTGCTAGCTTCGGAGCGGTGTTTTATCATCCAAGATAAAACGCCGCTGGCCCTTGCTTCAGACAGCCCTGCCCTGCTCTGCTCTGTGCTACTTGTCTGGCCACCCTAATAGGAATATCACTAACATGAAACACCGCGCGGTGTCTGCTCTGCTCTGCCCTGCTCCACTGCTGTTTGTCTGGCCGCGGCCTAAGGGTGCGTGTTCACTACGAGCGGAGCGAGCGGAGCGGCGCGGTGCGGCACGGAGCGGAGCGGCGCGTGTGTTCACATGTGAGCTGAGCAGAGCGACCTACACAAGCATTAGTCGCTATGGAGCGTTCCATGAGTGCGCTTCTGTTGCTCGACGGCAAGAAACAGGAACGGAAACACTGGGTCCATCCCATCAACATGAGGAGAGATCGCTATGGAGAATACCACTATCTCTTCGAAGCACTGAGGAGAGATGAATCACAATTCACGAGTATTTACGGATGAAGCCGGCAATTTTTTTGTATTACAATCCCTTATAGAAGGAAAAATGTCCAACGAGATAAGATAAATTTGCTGTTCAGTAATAATTCACAAATTTTTATTGAGGATACATGTAAAGCAAAGTAGTTTAGGCAAAATTGAAGTTTTTCCATCAAGGCTGTATCGCACACATTACTACAGGTTTTCGTTGGCCAGTACGAACAAAAAAAGTCTTGTATTGACTTAAACGTGAGTGCAAGTAAAGTAATTTCCTTCAGAAATTCAGGGTTGTGCCAGAGAAAGCTAAGTGAAAAATACTGACAAATACTGACTTGTGCTGACCAAATAGTTCTAGAAATACGGATATGTTTTCCGTTAGTATTGGAAAAAATCACCCAAGCTCATAAAATTTTGCAGCTTATTGTGTATTTGACACTCATTCAGTCCTCCTCATCATCATACGGCCTCCTTTTTCTCCCATTTTACGGAAAAAATGAAAACTTTATTACAAAATCGTACATAATTATACTTTAATCAAGATCATAAAATAAAATACACAGCATCACAAGGAAGATGAAACTACATCACGAGAAAAATAAAATAAAATTCCTTAAACTGAAGCAATAATAAAGTAACTTATCAGAGAAAGCAGAAGAAAATAGAAATAAATGATTTATGAACCCAAATGGGTAAAATTACACTAAAATATTACATGTTACACTATCAGTTACAATTGTTATATGATTAATTGTACAAATAACTAGTTATATATTAGATTTTTTTAACTCAAACGACAATTATACCCTGTAAGATATGACGATCCAAAGGCGGAGCCGAGGAGAAACGCTCGCCGCGAGCGTCAAAAAATCCCAACGAATTTTCCGAGCGTGCCGCTCCGCTTGTCGTGTGAACAGCCAAGCGTTTCTGCATTCAAACCTGTACAAACATTATTGCCGCTCCGCTCCGCTCGCTCCGCTCGTAGTGTGAACGCACTCTAATGATGATAAACATTCTCCTCCATTGATCTCCGACTACCGCAAAGTACCCACAAAAAATAGGTTTTCGTTATTGACTGACGCGAACTCAGAGAGCGGTATACCCTCCTCACAAACGAGTACAAATCATCAACCACCAACCACGTACTCGGAAGCAGTAAAACCAATACGAAGAGAAAAATCGCAGCAGAATCTCAGTCGAAATCTGATAGAAAATTTACAGCCCAACCGCATACACAACCACCACCAAGAGAGTGGAAATGACAAGAGCCAAGGAGGTTCAATAGAATGGAGGCGGCATCAGCCCTCTAAAGTGAAGCCAATTTTCGGTATCTGTAGGGTATACGGGCACACACACGGAGATGGGGCTCAGTGCGTGTCAGACACTCAGCGTGACAGGGCGCCGCTTATCCATGCTGCGTTCAAGCACTACTTTCTCAATATGCCGAGCTCATGCATGATCCACATGTGCAGTAACTTTCAAAAAAGATTCAGACATAAGTTTTCACGTGCACGCACAGAAATTTCATGAATTACAAACGGTGTTCAGTTTTTGATGTTAGAGGTGGTGCTACCCCTCCACTGCCACACCACCTCCACACTAGGACCAAATGCCGGGTGGGCGGGGCTTGGGACGGCAAAAGTGGCTTCACTCGCTTGACTGGCAAAAGATAGCGATGCCGCCTCCATTCTATTGAACCTCCTTGACAAGAGCACCCCTCATTTCTCAGTCGCTCACTCAACTAGAATTGGCCACAGCCAGCCAATTCAAAGCTAGGAAGACAAGGAATCCAAACAACTCTCGTCTGATAATGCTGAAAGTCAGCCTAAAAATGACTCAAGCTCCATGTATTCACTCGTCAGTACCACCATGGATGAATTAAAACAATCATTGAAAGTAAAGCTGCTTCCTACCATAGCCGATGGGCATTGCCTCCTTCATGCAGTAACTCACCAGCTTAGAACAAAATCGTCTTCAAAATGGAATTCCAATTCCTTAAGAGCTGCAATCAAAAAAGAGAGCACATGAAATGAAAATGAATATCTCAATTTCCTTGACAGGAAAAGCGGTGATCTACCTAGGCTCATAAGTAAATACATTGGTGAAAAACATTTAGATCATGATGCTGGGGACCTAATACCACATATCAAATCAAAGGTCACTGGTAAAAGAATTCTCATCTTCGATGAGCAAGGCAGTGGTATTTGGAGAACAGTAGTCGACCCCTCACCAGAATTATCAACTAATAACCCACCGCTGATGCTTCATCGAAAAAATGATCACTACAGTACCCTTGTTGCACAAGACAAAAACAAGACTGATATCACATCATCTTCATGACAAACTACTGTTGTCCAGTTGAATGGCAGTCTCTCAAATGTGCCTGATGCAGACTTGACACTTTGTGCAACAATGATAAATCAACGAATCCACGAAACAGTCCCTACCAAAAATTCACTTTGATGCCGCATATAATCGTCATAAAATAGAAAACATCAAAATTAAACATATCAATGCTCGTAGCCTCATTAGTAAGCTGGATGACATTAGAGTAATGTTGGTCACAGAAGACATTGACATTTTATGTTTCCGAGACATGGTTTGATTCGCGAACTCAGAGCTCCTTTTTCAATATTCCCGATTACGTGCTGTACCGCCATGACGGCGTTAAAAGTAGCAAAGGTAGTGGATCTTGTATTTTCGCGAAAGAAATTTATTTGTCGTCTTTACTTCTAACAAATGAAGTGTGCGAGGGCATAGAAATGGTTTGGTTGAAAGTTCAAATAAATAAACATATATCCATCATTACCGGCAGCCTTTACCGGCACCCATCAGCATCTCTACCTACAACACTAGAGTTCATTGAGAAAATTTTCAAATAAATTCTAGCTACAAAAAAGTCATTCTTTGCTTTCGGTGGTGAATTTAATATTGACTTAACGGATGAAAAAAATCAGCTTAGCAGACAGACAAAATCACGCAAGCAAAACAAACTCACTTCCACCAAAAACTATTCATCGCGAAAAATAATCCAAAACGTACTTGGGAAATCATTTGTGAGGTGGCTCAAAATAAAACTTTAGGGCGCAAAAGTAATTTTGAAAATCTTTTGGAAAAACTATTGACTTCAACACATTCTTTTCAAAAGTAGGTGCCCAAGTCTTCGATGAAGTGAGTAAAACCAGTCCGGGGAAATTGTCAGTTGAAAGTTCATGCCCTACTGCACTTTTAAAGGATGGTGCCCTGTGGAAGCCACGCCCTGTCGATTTACCAGAGTTACGGACTATTTTATCCTCATTGAAAAACGCAAAAGCAATCGGACATAATGGAATCAGCCTCCAATACATCAAAAACGGTTTTTCAGTCACAGCACCATTGATTCGTTTGATTATCAACACATCAATAGCAACAAATAATTTTCCAAACCAGTGGAAACACTCTATAATTTGACCGTTGCCTAAAACAGTTGACATGAATACAGCGTCAAATTACAGGCCCATAAGCCTTTTACCAGTCCTGTCCAAAATACTAGAAAAAGTAGTAACGAATCATCTATCATCTCACTTGGACGAGTCAAATTTACTTCATCGAAATCAATATGCCTATAGGAGGAACACTAGCAATATCACTGAAAAAATATAGAGCGATATCGATCAAAAAAACGCAACGCTTTTGCTGCTACTCAATCTCTAAAGCATTCAACAGCGTCGAACTTGATCAACTCCTAAGAAAAATACTGATTTAGGAGTTGATACGCAGTGGTTTAAAAGTTACCTATCAATAATTCGGTCTCGTGCAGTCCTCTTAGATAACAAGTTGTCCCCATTCCTTCAAAATAACTTTGGTGTCCCTCACGGATCAATTCTGGGCCCGCTATTGTTTTCAATTTTCATTAACGATTTCCCTCCAATGCCTTCAAACACACGAATCTCAATGTATGCAGATGATGTCCAAATTGCAATGACAAGCTCTATAGCAGAAATACCACAAACGAAAAATGGAGCTGAAGCCCTATTGATCAGCCTCAAGTCATGGTATGACCAAAATGGTCTCAAGCTAAACGCGAGTAAAACGCAATTCATCATTTTTGGGTCAAAGGATACAATAAACAACATTCGAAATCTAGATTTAACTCCTACAGTTAGGAATGATAAAATTCACCCATCAGAAAAAGTAAAAAATTTAGGTATTTGGTTCGATAGAGACATGTCCTTAAAATCCTACGTTGATAAAACCTGTAACACAATTCACGGGACTTTATTGTTTTTTAATCGTATAAAAAGCATGCTTGACGAAGAATCTAGATTGTTGACCGTTCAATCTTTGGCCTTATCACGTATTGACTACTGTAGCCTGGTTTGGGGAGATATATCGAAACATCTTCAAAAAGACCTACAGAAATGCATGAATTTTGCAGCTCAGGTTGTATGCAACGGTAAATTCAAAAAGAATGATCACGTAACACCTCTCCTGAATAAGCTCGGCTGGGCTCCGATTCAGGAAAGGTTTCTGGCGCACAAAGCCCAATACGTATTCTCCTCTTTATATCTTCCTCATAGCAGTGCTGAAGTAGTGAAATTCCATTCCCCTACCGTCACCAACCAAAAGCCGAATAGGAGACGTGATGTCTTAATCAAATACCGTTCATCTAACATTGGGCAGAAAGCTCTGTCAGTATCAGGCGCCTTTCTGTGGAACAGACTCCCCTAGAGCATCAGAACCCCTCAAACGTTTTAAATGTTTAATTCTCAATGAAGTCGGGGTTCTCTCTACGTCTACGTCCGCGAAAGAGTGGCAACTCAGCGCCCAAAAGGATAGTTCGTGATCTCGGCATGTTTGCTGCAATTTCTTTTGCTAAAGTGGTAGCATTTGTATTTGGGCCACCTGCCGCGCTAGCTGCTGGTTCAGTCATTGCTGGATTGCTCTCAGCACTAAATCTAGCTTTACCTACACGACTTCTACTTGTTTTGGTCGCTGTTGTTCTAATATTTTCGTCTGAATCGGACGTGTCTGACATACAGTAGGCAATAATTTTTTACACAATTCTACTACTTGGAAATCAACATTTGCTAACAGATCAATATTACACACCCTAGAAATAACATCAATAAACACACAATTTACGAAATAAAGCACTCATGAAAAAAAAAATTTATCACTCACTTCTAAACGCTATAGCTATCTTGCACAACTTCAATTTACTATTGCGGCGGCACTGCTCTTGCTACTCTAGCAAAGCCTGACGCATGCTGTCTGCTGCTTGCTCTATGCACTGCGCACGGCTTTGAGCCGATGCAAAAAAGATAATCTGCTTCTAGCAGAGCAAAAAAACTACTACCAAAAAACTATTACTCTGCCTGCATGCGCTGCCTAGCAATCGCGCTGCTGCGATTAGGTGAATAAACTATCCATTAATTCAGTGCAAGCTATTCTTTACTTAGCTTCCACTGGCTGAATGAAGGAAGCGAAGTCGCTCGCCACTGTAGACGTACACTGGGATGACTTCAGGGTAGATGTGGACGAAGTAGCCGTTGTATATCACTCGTTGTAGGGTGTCGCTCCAAACTGTAGTTGCAGCACCACTTCTATGTCTTCTCCGGCGTCAAAGACGAGTACTTTTGTACGGAAGGGATAGCAGGTATCTATCCACGCTGAAAACTGCACGTAGGTCTCCAGCAGTGCAGCATACGATATCTTAAAGCTGATGTTGACAACAGACGGAAACAGTTGTCGAAGACTCGGATTGTTGTTGCTGCCAGTCATTGACGCGTTTTCACAAATCTCTTCTTCTTTTCTTGACTCTCGCTGACCTTTAAAAATCTTTGCTGTAGCAATTTCTCGAAGGGTTTCGAATTTTTAGTAATCTTCTTGATCTCTTAATTACTTCTTCACAACGTCGTGGGTTTGATCAAGTACTGGCCACCAAATGTGCCGCTGAAGGTGCGGCTGGTCGTGGTAAGGAAACTCAGGAGACAGGTGTTCACAGGTGTTTACTTCGAGGAGGTGACGAGACCGATAGCGACAGGTCTAAGATGCCGACTGCTTATAAAGACTCCGACGCGCATGGGGGTTGGGGTTGCGCACACAAAGAGAATTCAAAACTAAAATGGCTCTCTATCTTGCGTCAACACAATAAGTTTAAACTGTAGTATGTACTGGAAAAGAAGTCAGGAATTTTTACTGCTTATTATCTTCTCTTTCGTTACATTATACAACAATCAAGACAGATTTATAATATACACATGCGATATGACTGCCTGTATACGAATATCAAGTACATGTATGTACGCACATGTGGCGCTCGTATGTATGTATATGTGTATATATGTGTATGGATATATGTATATATGTATGTGTGTGCGTGTCTACATATGTAGAACATATTCCCCTCCTTAAACGCTCATGAATAGGGCATAAATGCTCATGAAGGGCCGTTCCGTATATAAATATACGTACCAAAAAATTGTTTATAATGTTTAAAATATGATGTTGAACTTGTTTTTCTTTGAACCAGCGTGTACTTTTAAGTCTAATTCACGTTCAATACATGACTGGAAATGGTATGATCGACGTTTGTTTATATTTTGAAGCAGTTCATCAGTAATGGCGACGGCACGCGCAAGGAGACCTCGCACGTTAGTATTCTTTTGCTCATATTTTTGTAAATTGCTCTTATTAGTTTGAAATTTTTAAGTAAACATGTTCTTATCAATTGTCTCTACAGGTTTATATACGTTTAATTTTAAAATTCTCATTTATTATTCATTTTACATAATATTGAATAATGAACGTATGTAATCATACGCTCCGGCAATACAGGCATTTATATCGTATTGAACGAAAATTTTCGTTTACGTTCTCAATAATTTCTCTGGCATTTTTAATTGTAATTGCGTTGTATATAGTGACTTGTAGAGCATTTCATGACAAATTTTATATAAAAATTTGTATCCTCAGAATGAATGCAGAGGAGATAGCAAGCATGCTAGAAGAATTTGAACACGGTGGTGATATTATTTTGGGACTCCCTGACGTTGATGAAAATGATAAATCTGAAGGTGACAGCGACAATTCCGACGATAGAGCAGAAACAAATATTGATCGTTTGAGCAGACTTCTCCTACAGGCCCCAGCCCATCTTGCTGGAAGCGAAGATCAACATGAAATAGAAACAAATGCCATACCTAGTAGAAGAAAACAACGTAGGAAATGGACAACAATGAGCAGAGAAAACCTAATTGAACAACCTATCACTTCATCACCACCGTCTGATGAGGCTAATATGGCAGAGAATCCTCAAGATTATTTTCAACTGTTCTTCGATGAGCGACTACTTGAGCTAATTACAGACCAAACTAATTTATACGCAGGTCAAAATAATAAAACTCTTGCTATAACTGTAAATGAACTAAAGGTCTTCTTCGGTGGCATGTTTCTCTCAGCAATATGCCCACTGCCTAATAAGAAAAAATATTGGAGTTCAGGAGAACACTTTCCAAAACTTCTTGCAAACCACATGAGACGAGATCGCTTCCTAGATATAAAGCACAACTTACACTTTCGTTACAACACTCTACCTGTGGCTAATGATCGCGCTGCCAAATTGAGTCCTTTACTAGATCACCTTCAAAATAAGTTTATAGAACACAGTGGTTCCACAGAACATTATTCAATTGAAGAAAGTATGATCCCATATTTCGGGAAACATTTTGCCAAACAATTCATTCGCGGAAAACCGATTCACTCTGGTTTCAAAATGTAGGCAATGTGTTCGGAAGGTGGGTACCTGCACTCATTTGACCTTTACATGGGGAAAAATGAGACTCGAGAACCAGACGCTATTCCAAATATTGGAGTAGGAGGTAATGTTATCCTACATCTGATTACAAATGGGAACCTTCAGCCAAAACATGGGTACAAAATATTTTTTTATAATTATTTCAAAAATATTCCTCTCATGGAAGAGTTGACTTCGCGTGGAGATCTTGCAACTGGAACTTGTAGAGACAACAGAACAGACAAATGCCCTGTGTCTGAAAAGAATTTTCTGAAAAATAAACAACGTGGTGCTGTCGACTACAGGATGTATGATGATACCGTAGTGATGAAATGGAAAGACAATAAAGAGGACACCGTTGTATCCAATTTTGACTCAACCAAAATATCATAAGCCGAACGCTATGATCGAAATGGTAAGAAATTTGTGACAATTCCTCAACCAGAGAGCATTCAAAAGTACAATGCTCACATGGGTTACGTGGACGTAATGGATCAAGCTGTTAGCACTTATAGGATTCGAATGCGCCAAAGAAAATGGTGGTGGTCAATTTTTTCGTACATGCTCTCTATGACGGTAAAGAATGCTTATCAGCTAATAAAAAAGAAGAGACCTACAGTTTCGTACAATGAATTTGTTGAAGCCCTTGCAATATTTTATTGTAAGTCATACGGTAATCCTTGTAAACAAGAAAGAAGAGTGTCTTCCAAGCTGACAGACATTGTTCGTTACGATGAGAAGAGTCACTGGATTGTGCAATGTAATCAGTCTAGGGTATGCAACAGTGTAAGCACAGAACATCGTATATGAGCAAGAAATGTGATGTTGGACTCCACCCAAATTTTTTTGAAGCATATCATTCACCACAGTAAAAAAATCAATGTACTTAGTCCAAATCTTTTTTATAACGGTTACAGTTTTTCATATCATTATTAGATGATTTTCATTACAAAAATATTATGTTGGTGTAATAAAGATGTTTAGAAATATTTTTTTATATAAGGATGTGTCTTTATATTAATGGAAAGCGTTTATTAAATTTTTTGGAATTTTTATAGTTTCTTGTCAGGAAGGCCTGAGCGTATGTAAATATACGTGCCAATATTTCACTCAATTCTCATGCAATTCATTTCAGAGTTTTTGTGAGTTATCAGTAAGTAATAGATTAGATATTGGTGAAACATATTGCCCCGATAATCATATTTTCACTAACCCAATGTCAAAACTATGGACTTGATATTGAGGTGTTCCTTAGAAAAATATTAGCCCAATACTTATTTTCTGATATCAAGTGGATATTGGTAGAATATATTGTCCCAATAATAATTTTTTTAACCCAGTATCAGCTGATTACTATCTCACTATTGACTTGATATTGAGGTGTTTCCTTAAACAATACTTTGGCTCAATAATTAATTTCTAATATCACACCAATATTCAGACGTGTGCAAAGACGAGAAATATATATAATTCTGATAACTATGTTATCTGATGGACATACCTACACACCTACAAGACCATGAATTAAACTTCATTCAAAATTTATCTAAAATCCATGATTACAAACCTCTTTGGTATCGTAGAGTAGAAGTCCAAATTTTGTGTTGCACGTACCAGTGGTCGGGCAACCTGTAGCCTACATGCGGTTTGATCCCGTTTCACCTGAAAAGAAATCGTGTCCCTCCAAGATGTATCATTTTAGCTCAAAAAAGCGCTTAAGCGATGTATTTCAAATTAGTTAACTAGCTATAATTAAATTATTATTTACTGAAAAAATTACTGCCAGCGATGATGGCAAAAGTGGTAGCCGCTCGTTTTGTGGCGAAAGTAATTCGGTGCAATTGCAAGCAAAAATAAGAACGCTGTTACATAGTTTACATTAAATTGAAAACATGTAGCTAATAGAGTTCCCAATATTTCGTTCTTGAATGAAACTGCGTTCTTGCCATTATAAAAGAGTGAGGGACCGGTTTTGCTAACGACTAATAGTCAGTACGTCTTGGTATTAATGAGGGTTTCAGGACAGCCCAAATCCTTCATTGTGGTACGAATGCTAATGTTCAAGAGCAGCCAATATAGTTCTTGATTACATTAAGTTCAAGTAATAAAAAACTGATGAACATACTGGTTTAAAGGTGACTATATACAGCTGAAATATATATCAAAATAATGACTGCTTCAAGAATATTAGCGGGCTTGTTTCAAAATTTCTCAAGGCCATACTAAATCCAATGTGCGTGGAAATATATTCATTACTGACTTGAAAAAATACATGACTTCAATTACAATTTGAATTAAAACTATAACATTTGAACTAAAAAAATTACAAATTCAGTTTGTATACCAAACAAAATAAAAATACTGTCAGTGTAGCTTCAGATTAAGTTCAAACTAAAAAAAATTTTTGAATTGGTCTCCTTTAACAGGGCAACTTACCATTCAGGTTTATGTAATATTCTAGGTACATATACGTATATAAGTCCAGTACTTTTATGTCACCATTATTTTTATATCACCATTATAACTGTTAATGTGTGGATACTTACATATTAGCCTAACTATGAGTTGGAACACAAATTATGTCTTTTACATGTTATAGGAGTATGAAAGCCGTTTATCTAAACTTACCTAGTTACCTAGTTCAAACGCGTAGTTCGGTTAAGGGCAGCGTCTCCCATAGGAATCCATGTTTTTAGAGATTTCTTGAGAAACTGGGATTTTTGCTGCTATAAGAAGTGTTAAAGGTCAGGTACATCCTGTGAAAAAATGAGACTCGTACGTTCATTCGTTCGCCCGCTACGGGGGTTTGAAGAATGGGGAGGAGGGGAGGAGGAAGGGGTATTTTATCATGTTACACCTCCCCCTTGGCACTTTCTTCGCGGCTTGACGTTGCTATGTCATCTCCTATGTCTCTCTGTTACTCTATAATGATATTAGGGGTCTAACTTGAACCAAAAGAAAAAAAAATTAAATTACAATTGTTTATGTTTCTTTGTTTTGCTTATAATGTAAACAATGGACTTTGCGGTTTCAAAATGCTTCTTCTCCTACAGTTTTTGAGATACAGTGATGATTTTGGTATCATTGGATGCGGAAAGACAAGAAAATTCTATATTACTGAAAAATTTTTACAATAAATTCATGTTGAAAAGTTATGACGTCATATATCCGAATTTTTTCGAAGACAGAGTTTGTTTTCAATTTTAGTTTTTTTTAACTGAAAAATAGGGAAAAAGCCATTTAGTAATTTGGAATTTCCACGTCTTTCCGCATCCAATGATACCAATACCATCACTGTATCTCAAAAACTGTCGGACAAGAAGCATTTTGAAACCCCCCCTAAAATATCGTTTTCTTTGATTTCCCATTTTCTTTTCAGGAAAATCGCACTTTATCACAGAAGATGATCGATTTTCAATTGCATTTCCTATTGGTATACCAAATTTCATTGCTCTAGGTTCAATAATAAAGAAAAAGGTCCGTATGGGGGACGCTGTCTTCAAATTTGAAGCGCACGGAATGTTTTCTTTTCGAAAATATAGTTGTTGAAGCCCTAATAAAACGAAAAAAGGTAACACGATTGCTTCAGTTACTTAATTGAATTTAACATCACGTAAACTGCATTCTTGTTGATAGATAAGCAATGAATATCCCAACCATGCACAGCTTCTACTCTACCTCACGTGTGCCTCCCAGCGTACATTCGTGAGTCGAGCTGCGTAAAAGCGCTCGTCGTGTCTGAGCAATCGCATTTTGACTGAGCATTTCCCCCGGTAGCACCTGACTAGCTGGCTCCGATCACCAGTAAAACTGATAGAAACCTTCCAGCGTTTCCTTCCCTACCTGACGACGACGGTAACCACAGCCTCGGGGCTTACGCAGTAATACACACGCAGTAAATTGAAACTGGCGCGAAGCACTCCTGATCTGAGTCATGCTGCCGCCGAGCTTAACATATCGCACACAAGACGTCCGACTTCAGGGCTGCATATGCAATAAACCGATTAGTTGTTAAAATTACCCCTCTATAATACGTATGTTTGTGTTTCTGGCATTTTTAAATAGCTTTTTTCACACAACTGAATAAGTTTCGGTAAATGAAACTATACTTTGTGATTTTTTTCAGTCGATTGATGTCAATACAGGATTAACAACCACATACGCTACGTTTATCGCCTGGTTGTTCAACGAACAGGCAGCCGATCATTACTAGATCGTTTCAAACGGGTTTATCGAGCATGAAAGGGCTGAAAAATGCTTTTACCCTTTTCGATACGAGTTGTTTTGTGTCAAGTATGCGTAATTGTTCAATATATAGACCATTATTGCTATAGTAACGTATAACAAACGATTTTAGAATATTTTTTTGAAAAATCTAGACCTTCGAAACTCATCTGAAAAATAAGAACTGTGAACCTGTAATTACAGTAGTTTTAAATATACATATTATTGTAACGTATTCACATTTCTTGATATCTGCCAAATATATCTGCACTCATTAATGACTGAAATAACTATTTATTAACTTAATTGGTACATTTTATACAAATTACTCCGTATTATTGGCATACGATATCAACCCAATGTTTGGGCAATTATAATATATATTTTAACAAATTTTAATAAATTGCGAGATTTTTAATTATTATGAGATAGTTTCCAGTTATATGAATATCGTACATATATATATACACTGTCAGTTTAATATTAGAAATAAAACTATTTACTACATTGTCCCAATAACAAGTTGATATCATAAATAAATATATCTTTTTTCGATATTGTCTTGTTATTAGCCTATTATTGTAATCCAAGATTCCAATATCAGGTCAATAAATAATTATCAACCCAATATTGGCCTAATAATTTCTTACTACCTGGGAATGTACAATTTCAGCAATTCTTTTTTTTATTATTGTGTTCAACAATAGCATTCGAATGAGGGCTAAAAACTAGAACTTCTTTCTTTGCAATAGCGTGTATTTTGGCAAATTGTTTAATTGCCACTGATTTGATCTCTAGGGCTCGGTCAATCAGCAACGTTCAGGGGTATCCGAAGTCCGAACGTTGCGAAGCAACTACCTAAACGTGATATGACTGTCTCTGTAAGGCGGTTCGAGGTCGCATACAATTCACAGTAGCGGGAGAAGAGATCAATTACAACTAGTTTGTTTTTATTCTCATTATCGGTAATTTTGAGGGGACCGACATAATCCATTGAAACTACTTCAAAAGGTTCCTTCGCTATAAGAGCTGTTAAAATTTTTATAGGTACGGAAGGTTGTGCTTTAAGAAGCTTGCAAACTTCACAACTTTGTACGAATTTTCTCACGATAGTATTTCCAAACTATTATGATATTTTAGTTTGAATTTAAACAGAGTGTGCAATGCGTATGTATGATACATTGAATGGCTACCTAAAATAGCCTTCTCCATTAAAGAAGTTGGCACGACTGACGTTTATATGGTGCTAGTTCGTGAGTCAATGCGTCGCCGTCGATGCAGTATGTCATTGATAATTAAATAACTCTCTAAGTCAGGGATTGTAGACATGCTTCTACGAAGTAATGCCTCCCTAACATCAGATCAAAAAGCACCTTGTTTTTGCTCGTTAATGAACTCGTTTAAAGTCCAGGAAATTTCCTTTTCTGTCGGCACGTAGTCAATTAACTTAGGTGTCAACACGTCGCCACCGTGTGACTGCATCGTCGAGTCAGTGGGAATGTCTTGTTTTGATTTAGCTCGCGTCTGCGCTAAAGGTGGCTTTATACGGAGGCTTTCTTCCCCAGGGTGACGCCCCTACCTTACCCCTCTCACCCGCTCAAGCTTCCCCACTTGCATTTAGACGGAGGGTGAGATGCCCAGGGTTGCCGAAATCGGTGCGTTCAGCAAATCTACAAGTTCCCCTTACAAAAATGTATTTTGATTTCACTGGAGTGAGAATTTTACTAAGGACAACTTCATAGAAAGGGATCTGTTGATTTCCAATGACAATTGCAAAATAAATGTAGGCAACCCCTCAAACTATGTCAATATACATGAGATTTATTTTAATCCAGCTGCAGAAAGCATTCTCCTGAGAAATGTCAACACAATATCTCCCAAAAAACTAGAAGAGTTTGAATTGAAAGGTCTTAGTAAACGTAATTCAATAACACCATACTTTCTCCAACTTCGTGAAAGGAGAGCAGCATGAAAAGGTAAATATGAAATGGCGAGAACTGTTTGTTCAAGATGCTCCATTCAAGACAGAAAGATTGTCTGAAAAATTCTGGTACGCAGTATTGTCACTCGCTGTTTTCCAAGTTCATGATGCAGCTTTTGTCAATACTGCATTATTTTGCTGCAGCTAGAGAATTTTTTCGACCCTAACTACATAAAAACAAAATACAGGATTTCGTTGAAAGAGCAAGACTAAATCATGAATGCGATCAAAATCTACCTTAGAGAATATAGATTGCACAAATTGGAAGCCACCACGGTAGATTAATCAACAATTAAATAAAAAACATTGGTAGAAGAAGGAAGAAAAGGAGGATGAAGCTTCATTCAAACTGAAAAAGTAGGTAAAACCTTTAAATTTTACGTTTTATTGCTAGTTAAACAGATTTGGTACGCTCTAACAATTTTTGATACGTTTTCATGGAGGTTTTGGTACGATCATCAGAAAAAATTTGGTAGCCCTGGAGATTATAACTGTGACAGTGAGGATGTCGAAATGTAATTCAAGGTACGTGCAGAAAAGAAGATGCTATTTTTAACCTGCAAACTATTTCACGGAGGCCGGCATAAGAAGATAAACGTATTCGTGAAGAATTCAAGAATTAATTCTGAAACGAAGGCAAAGTGCCTTGGCAGAAACGAATGTGTCTATTAGATTAATAAGGATTGGAGGCGAATCAATAAAACTTCGCGCAGGTATAGCTTCTTATATGACCTTAATGCCCACACTAAGGAATAATAAAATATAGCTTGCCCAGCAGATGTATATAGCGACAAAAATAAATGAAATATGCACGATAGTCTGATTACAGGAAATAGAAATAAGTTACACAAATTATATCAGTCTAAGTCCTATCACCAGCCATCTTGTGTTAATAATAGCATGATAGCGAACAATTTGTGTTACTATTGTTAGAGGTGAGTACTTTAGAATTAAATCGAAAATCATTTCAGCTACAGATCATTTCTGCGATAGTATTTAACAAAAGAAATTGAATTTACAGCCGCAATAAATACAATCAGACTAACGATTTGCTTTCAATAAATCCATCAGTGCGAAAACTTTAGCCCTCAGTCACTTTTCAACATCAGGAGTAACTTCTTGGATTGAGATTACGCATGAGAACATGCTGACAGAGCAGCTATAACATTCATCCTGCCCTCAAGACTGTCTGGAGCCCACTGTCTCTGTCGCAAGTTCCAGGCAGTCCCAGCCACGGTACACATAAGAAGGTAGGAGCATTCAAGTAATTTCTCGAAAGGGCCCTGGGTGTGGTGACGTCACGGGCCTAGAACGAATAGCAACCCAGGAATACGCCACCTGGCGACAATATGTGACATTATCGAGTCAGCTGTACGACAAGTTCGACAACAACAATACCACATTGGCGGCCATTGAATCGGGCGCAATGGCGACTAGATTTTAAAACAAAATCTACGTATATCTAGAAACTGGTGTAAGGTAATTGCCTCATAATTATTCAATGTAGCTCGAAAGTGTAAGGTGTGAAATTGAAAATTTTTTATAACTAGTTCGTTATCTGGGAATTTATTGGAAATTTCTGGGGGCATTTCATGTGGTTTGTGTATTTATGGTAGTATAATTTAGTTGAAAGTTTTTCTGAATACGTTGCTACGCTACAATGGAAGAAATAATGCCAGGCAAATTTTTATTAAAAGTGCTTAATTAATTATGTTTTAAAACATTTCTTCATAAATTGTAATTATCCGTGCCAATTGAAAGGGTGGTTAAAGATGATATTTTATTCAGCTGGTATGCCAATTTGCTTGAATTTAACAATTATAAATGTCTGCCTATTTATTTTTTGTGAGGTTTTTAAAATTTCACTTTATTGAGTGATTTATTAATGATAGTAACCAGAATTGTTTAATAGTTCAATTATGATTATTGATCATAATCTGGATACTTGGCAAAGATGGAAAGACTATGAAAAATTGATCAATAATAATTCCACCTATGCATTACAAGACTGAACTATCACATTACATCAAATTGTAGTTCTAAATGAAGTGCTAAATTTGTAGATTTGTAGCAGTTAAAATACTAAAATCAGATTTCATTTAAACAGAAAGACATGTATCACACCACAAATTGCAGTCTAGAAAATAATTTTGCAACAAGTAATACAAAGATAGATTATATATACTAAATTCAAAGGTTAATCTGAAGGATATGACAGTAATCGATTTTACACTTTTCGTTGCCTAAACCTAATTAATTGAATCAAAATAAGGTCAATGTGAAGTTTCATGCAATCACGGAAATTGATAATTATATTCCAAGCAATCACTAAAGGAACCCATTTAAGAACGTTTTTCATGAACGACATTCTGCTCGCTGATGCGTTATTTTCGAATTATTGAACTTTGAAGTTGGCCGTCGCGCGCCCAAGGAAGCGAGCGTAATTTAATTAAAAACGGAAGCTAACCCCCTAATACAAACGTAAAGAGGTTGGGTCGTGAGGGGTAGCCACAGTTCTTTTAGTGAAAAGTATAAATAAAGCTTCTAAACCACCCATTAGGGTGACGACCGCAATCTTGTTTACATCGGGTCTAACATGGCGACCACCATGGGCGCCGCCATTTTGGACCCGATGTCAACAAGATTGCGGTCGTCACCCTAATGGGTGGGTTAGAAGCTTTATTTATAATTTTCACTAGAAGAACTATGCCTCCCCCTCACGACCCAACCTCTTTACGTTTGTAATAGCTTCCGTTATTAATTAAATTCCGTTTCACGCGCTCGCTTCCTTTGGCGCCAAGGCCAACTTCAAAGTTCAATTATTCGAAAATAACGCATCAGCGAGCAGAATGTCATTCATGTAAAACGTTCTGAAATGTGTTCCTTTAGTGATTCCTGGGATCGGCATTATTATTTTCCGTGATTGCATGAAACTTCACATTGACCCAAAATAAACAAGTTTTCTTCTTTGCACTTTCCGTCTGAAATGAGTATTTTACGAGTTATAGCGGTAGGTTTAGTTTCGTCTTTGATGACAAATGCGCTTGAATAAACAGCTACTCATTGATTTTTGAATTTTTGTTGTTTGAATCATGGTAATAACCTCAAAATAAACTACTTTTCTTCTGTACATTTTGTTCGTCAAATTAGTATTTAACGTGGTAGAGCGGTAGGTTTGGCTTTGTCTTTGACGATGAGAGCGCTATCAGCAAAACTCCATTGCAGTGTTGCTATTGCGCGGGGTTGATAAATTATTTACCGCTTCTAACACTAGAGTTGTATTAGTAATTTACTGCTTTAGACAATAAAATACTCATTTCAGACGGAAAGTGCATATAAGAAAACTCGTTTAATTTCATTAAATTACCTATGTTTAGACATTGAAATTTACGAAATTGATTACTGTCATATGCGTCAGATTTACCAATTTAAATGCAGATTTGGTCAATATTGATTTTAGGTGCCTCACAGAAATTAATAATCCGTTCCAAACAATCACTAAAGGAATACATTTAAAAGCGTTTTACACGAATGTCATTCTGCTCGCTGATGCATTATTTTCAAATTATTCAACTTTAAAGTTGGCTTTTGCGCGCTAAAGAAAGAGAGCGCAACGGAAGCTAACCCCCTATTACAAACGTAAACAGGTTGGGTCGTGAGGAGGAGCCACAGTTCTTCTAATGGAAATCATAAATAAAGGTTACCTAAAGGTGTTTTACATGAATGTCATTCTGCTCACTGATGCGATATTTTACAGTTACTCAACTGTAATACTGTTTACGTTGTACAGAGAAACCATCAGTTGAAAGATGGCTGCTATCGTAGAAAGATGGCTGCCATCTAAAATGACTGCCACCCAGTATGGTCGCCCGGTACGGTGTAAACGTAATTGCAGACGTCACCCTAATGGGTGGGTTAGAACCTTTATTTATAATTTTTACCAGAAGAACTGTGGCTCCTCCTCACAACCCAACCTGTTTACATTTGTGCTAGGGGGTTAGCTTCCATTATTAATATTCCGCTTGGCAGGCTCGCTTCCTTTGGAGTGCAAAAGCCAACTTCAAAGTTGAATAATTAGAAAATAACGCATCAGCGAGCAGAATGAAATCCGTATAAAACTATTTTAAATGTGTTCCTTTAGTGATTGTTTGGAACAAAATTATCAATTCCCGTGAGGCACCTAAAATCAATATTGACCACAGATTTTATCAAAAACCAGGGTAAATGTGTAGCGTTGGGTAGTAATTGATTTTTCACTTTTGGGTGCCTAAATATAGTTAATTAGATAGAAATAAGCAATGTTTCTTCTATGCACTTTCCATTGTAAATGAGTATTTTACGAGTTATAGCAGCAAATTAGTTACGGCAACTCAAGTGTTTGAAACGGCTAGTAATTCATCGACCGCGTCGGATGGCAACACTGCAATGGAGTCTCGCTTCCAACGCGCTAGTCATCAAAGACAAAACTAAACCTACCGCTCTAACTCGCAAAATACTTATTTGTCACAGAAAGTGTATAGAAGAAAAGTAGTTGATATATATGTTATTACCGTGATTCAAGCAACAAAAATTAAAAAATCGATGAGTAGCTGTTTATGCGAGCTCGTTTGTTATCAAAGGCGAAACTAAACCTACCGTTTTAACTCATTAAATGCTCATTTGCTGCGGAAAGTGCATAGAAGAAAAATTCTTTATTTTAACCTAATTAACTATGTATAGGCATCAAAAAATGGAAAATTGATTACTGCCAAGCGCTACACATTTACCAAAACCAGAAGTGTTGATAAGAAACTAATTATTCAAATAAATGACAATTCTACGCAGATAGCATGTGTCATAGATTTTTAATTTCAAGTTTCATTATAAAGGTAACTTTGCAACTACAATTTTAGATGAACAAGGGCCAAATGTTTAGTTAGTTGTATTGATTTAAATTATCAATTGCAGGAGATTTGTAGAAAGAATAAAGAACCAGGTTGTGGGGATGTTTTCTAATAATAAGAAAATATTGAAATGTGTTAGCCTATAAATGTATATTTGTTGTTATTAGTATCAAAACTACACAGCCTTTGAAGAGCATTTTGAATGCAAGTTTATGTTTGAATGCAAGTTTATGTTTGAATGCAATAATATTGCTGGCTTGTAGAGATGTCTAAGGGTATGAATTTTAATGTGGCTATGCTTGAAGGAAAGATGGATATGGTGATTGATATCAGTGGGACATTTTTTAAAATCACAAATTTTTATTGTCTATATTTAGCTGATATAAAAGAAAAAGGGGTTGAAAAGAGCAATTGACTATGTTATATGGATGATTGAAACTAGAGAGTAAATGTGAAGGAGAGGACCATAATCTATTTTCCACTTTTCGGTGCCTAAACATATATAATTAGATCTGAATAAACAATTTCTCTTCTATGCACTTTCTGTCAATAATGAGTATTTATCAAGTTATAGGTGTAAATTACTTACCGCAACTCTAATGTTTGAAGCGGAAAGAAATTGATCAGAGGGGAAGACTACAATGGACTTTCCGTATCGATGCGTTTGAATGATCAAGCCCATTTCAGCCATCAAAAACGAAAATTAACTTACCGCCATAACTTGTTGTTTATGGGTGATAACCTTTATTGTGTTGTTAGCTAAAAGATCCTAGAAGTGGGTTCAGGCTTTGCGGGATTTGCTATTGATAAATTTCAAAGTACCCAAACGTACTTGAACAGCTCAAGCGTGCAACGGTTTCTGCTGTATGGAACACAAAACTAAACCTACCGCTATAACTCTTAAAATACTCATTCGCCGCAAAAAGTGTATAGTAGAAAAGTAGTTTATTTTGATGTTATTACCACGATTTAAGGACCAAAAATTCAAAAATCGATTAGTAGCTGTTTATTCGAGCACATTCCAGTCATCAAAGACAAAAAATTAACATACCGCTATAACTCGTTAAATACTCATTTACAACAGAAAGTGCTTAGAAGAAAAAATTTTTGTTTCATCATATCAACTACGTTTAGGCAGCAAAAATTGGAAAATCGATTATGGTCCTCTCCTTCTCAAATACCCTCTCACTGAGTTGCAGACACAGAATATATGGGTGAAAATGAGTTTTACATTTACATTGACTGCCTGATGTATGTTCTAAAATATAATTAGGGTAAGGGAAAGTGGGAGAATATGAGTAGTTTATTAAAAATCTCTCAAGATGAAATGACAAGCTGGAATGGAAAGAATTTAGTAATGGATTGAGTGATTGAGGGAGGAACACTGGAAACCAATCTTATGGGTCATGAGGTTACATCCTACTATTTATGTGAATGAAAAAAATTTGTAAGGCTTTTGCAGTCTTCAACTAATCTCAGCCCTCTTTGCTTCCAATTTCCAATAGGGAAAAATAAATTTCCCAGCTGAAACAGAAATGCTTCAATCAAGAGGCATGTACAGATCAGTTATTACACATTGTTGTTGTAGTATGTTTATTGTTATAGTCCAATTAATTTTATTCTTGTACTAAGTTCTGGTATCAGTAGTATCAAGATTTTGTTATTACGGCCATAGGAGCAAATAATATTAGTCATGATTGATGATTCTACCAATTTCCTGTACCTTGTCTAATTCTTTCTCATTGTCCAACAGGAAGAGTGTGGTCAAGTTAATGGATGCTACTTGCCAGTCACTGCCTTGGGAATGTTTCACCTTTAATAAATGCTGCATCATGCCATATACCCACTTCAGTTGGACATGAGTTTACATTGCCTGTTCAAATAATTGTCAACTGAGTTAGGTAATTCACAAAGTGTCAAAATATTCTACTTCTCAGACAGTAACTAAGTAAGCATGCTCAACTCCACGAGCAGCTTAAAAGAGAGCCTCTCAATCTCCTAAATTGGCAAGCATTGAAGCTTGCCAGACTGTTTATGATGTTACTATGACATCCTCACTACTGTAACTCCTGAAAGTGTAACTAGAAGAAGTTTAATTTTTTAAAGCATCTCTACAACTTCCCCATCTGGAACTAATAGAAGCTGTCAAGAACCCTGGGTCAACCAGATCTTAATTTTGATGAATGTCTAGTGGCAGAAAATATCAAGGCATTTTATGACCCATCTTGTTGAAGGAATTTATTTTCATGCCCCATGAGGGTCAAAAGGACATCAAAAAACAAGGAATGGCAGAAAAAATGCTGTTAGAAAAAAAAGGACTCCTGTTCTGTATAAAAATTTCAACATTATATCACAAATACATTCAAAGGTGGGACCCTTTTTGACAATATTTATTCTTCTAATTCATGATTGGCAGTAATGGATACTGGCATTGCAAAGTGCATTATGGAAGCTTTAACATTTACCACAAGGCTCGTCTACTGCAGAAACTCCAAAATGTTTGTCTTCATCTTGAGATATATGAAGACCCCCGTGGAGTTTCTCATCCGTACCCCTTTTGCCTGCAATTGCAAGACTCTCTGATCAGCAGCTGAGAGAGACACCTTGGGCTTCTTTCTGAAGGTAAGATGATTGAACTCTAGTCAGAATGGAAAAATAAATGACACAATGGTGGTCAGCATGGTTCAGGTGATGGTTTGTGTATATACGTTTAGTATTTCAGGCGAATTACGTTGAGTTAACATGTGAGATGTTACATTAATTATTTTGTGAAATTTAGGCTTGTTTTGAGAGAAGTGTTTTATTATTCATGATGTTATGTTAATTTTTTGGTAATGAAAAGCTTCATATAACATAACTCCTGTCAACTTGCTACAGTGTTTGTTAGAAAGATGTATGTCCTTTTCCTTTCCATTTCCTTTCTTTCTACCTTCTTTCCATGTCTCTCTCCTCTTATTCCCCTTCAGGGGGAGACAACTTTTGTATCCATGGGAATTAGCGCTCCCATGGGGACAATGTGAGGGCCCGAGCTTAGATTTAAGTAGGCCTTCTTTTTGTTAAAATTGAATGTTTGGTTATGTTAACTGACAATCTTTTTTCGGTTCACTGTTGTCCTGTTTTTCAGCACCTACTACTTTCTACTTCAACTTTGATCTTGTTTCATTAACTTCTTTCTCAATTTAGTGTTTCTATGCCCTTTCTGCACAGATTCAGCGTTCCTTTAACTCTTTACTAAATGGTTTCTTCTTCCTTCCTCTCTTTGGATCTCATTTGTTGAGGATAGGGAGGTTCAAACTAACCAATAATCTAACCTAATTCTTCTCATTCCCATCCTTCCTCCTGCTTGTTTTCAGGGAATTTCGGATTCATTTGCATTTCCTGGTGTACATTTTTGGTCCTGCTCACCATTTCACGGTTTGCAATTTATAGTCATCCTCTTCATCCTGTTCTTACTACGTCTCCTTTCATCACACAGACATCTCTTCCAAGTTTCAACTTCTCTCACTGTGATGATGAATTGCACCTACATCACAGAAATGTTGCTTTGTTGTGAGTTTGCTAATTTTTTTTTGCCTCTCAGGTTCCGAAACAGAAGAAAAAGGACCCTCAACCCATTAGCAAGAAAAATACGGATAAGAAGAGGAAATGTCTCCAGTTATGTGCAAGGGAAGTATGGAAAAACGAAAATTTTTTGAAACAGAAAAAGTGAAAGGCCGTACGTGTGTGGAAATGAAAATATATTTGTTGCTGAAGGAAGAATTCTTCAACGCTAAATTGTTATCACAATAACTTCAACTTAAAAGCACCCCTGGGGGGAGACAAGTATTTTATCTGTGTGAATTAGTGCTCCAATAAGGAGCATATGAGATCTCGAGCTGACGGTTAAGTAGCCCTTTTTTATAATGAATAGGTTTTTGCTTTTTACGGACTCATTCAGTTCTTGGTTTTGTTAAGCAGAAATCAGTCATTTGCCTGGCTTTGGTAAGACAATTCGTGAAGTAATCGATTCAAACTGTCCCAGGCCTAACACTTGTTGCTCGCAGATTACATTCTCCCTCATCAAGTTTTATATGAAGTGTAGAAATGTACAATCAATCAGAGTAGATCATTACGAAAGACATGTGTGAAAGAAAAAGGGACAAAATAATGAACAATTAAGTTTTTCCCCTCGATGAAACTTGGTCTCTAAAGTGTCCCATTTTGGTAAGACTGGTATGACCCGTGCATCATGCACAGTCCTGCAGCGCTACAGGAGCGTTGAACAAAACATAAATTATTGCGTTTACTTTATTAAGTTGAATTTAATTCGCATGTCCTCTAAGTATTCTGGGGTACAGCAGTGCATTGCAGATTTTCACAAATGTGTATCTAACTATAACTTTCAATTTTTAATGATGGAAAACACGGAGCACTTCTGTTGAAATGAAGAGGGGCAAATTTTTCTTAAAATTCTATTATGCGATTATTCAGCTACCAGAAGACTTGAAGTAGTTCACATTACTAATTGGTGTCAAGGGGTTTAGGACCCAATATATAATTCATCATCAGGGAGACACAACTACTGTGTAAAAGGAAATTAGCTATACGAGGGGTGGGCCTAGTCAAAAAGTTCTCAGACAATGCCATAATTTCTTTATTTAACAACTCATTACTTTTATTTTTCTACATAAGCTCCATTGTGGTCTATACACTTTTGTAATTTATTTTTCCACCTGTAAATGCCTTCCTCATGAAATTGGGGGAGGGGGAGCTTGTTCCAGTAGGTTCTGTACGAGAGAGATGTTTTCATTTGTTGCTGTTGTGAGCCTTCCTCCTCATGGGTCGTCATCAAGTTGGACTCTTCCCTCTTTAGAGCGTTCAATCCAATCATAAACGACTGCTCTACGTGGTGCAGAGTCTCCATAAACCTGCTGTTAGCAAAGCTTCGATGATTTCAACAGGTTTCCAATTTAGTTTAGTTAAAAATTTGATGTTAGCTCTGATCTCAAAATTTGTCATTTGATAGGTTGAAAATTACTATTTTGAGATGCAACCTCTCTCGATGCTGACCTGACACAGACTGATGAGGCAGCTGCAAGTTATCAAGGAAGCTCTAAGGACAGGTTTCAACTTGTTAATCTCTGTTCAGTTCAAAATTATGGCAATTGTCTGAGAACTTTTTGACTAACCCTCGTATTCCATGTTGCACTGCTTGAAGAGATTTAACGTGAAGCCGCGCTGTAACGCATTATAGCCAGACGTCATATCGTCTTAGAAGTTTGAAGATGAAGAAACTGCAATATGGCCGGGCGCGCTACGTTGGTACATCGGGGGTTTCAGCGTGGGTAAGTCGTCCGGCCATAAATGGGTGGGCAGCTGAAACCCCACTACGGGGTTTGGATGCCCAGTGCGTTCGACTGTACAGTGTTGTGAACAAATTTTAATGGGGAGACACTTGTAATCTTGAGTTGCAATTATAACCACGATGCTCATATAATTTTGATGTTTCAAATAATAGTGATGTTCATCTTGTGTGGTGATTTGGAAGTCTGGTACGAATTAAATTGTGACCTTCGGTGTGACATAGTTTGAGTAACTGAAGCGCTAGCTACTACTACTACTACAAATTGTCCCATTTTGGTTAGACCGATATGACCTGGATCCAATACATGTACAGTTCATCATAAAAGGGGTACAACTTCTGTATCCAAGGGAATTGGCGATCCTAGGAGGAATATGTGAGGTCCCGAGTAGCGAGTTAGGTAGGCTTTTTTTGTTGAAATAAAGTTTGTATTATGGGATGAACAATTTTTTTTTGGTTCACTGTCCTCCTGTTTCTCAGCTGCTGCTACTACTACTACTTTTTCATTAAACTTTTATCTTGTTTCATGAACTTCTTTCTGAATGTACAGTTTCAATGCACCTTGTGCATAGATTCCGCGTTTCCTTAATTCCATATTTAACAGTCCCTTCTTCCTTCCTCTATTTCGAACGTCTTTGTTGCGGTTAGGGAGCCTTTAACCTAACATCTGATCTCGAATCAACGTTGCGTAAAATATAGACATAACTTTTTAATATCGTAAATCACGCTCTAAGAGTCCCTAGGGCTTTGCAAGTTCCAAAAACGTTATTTTCACTTTCCAGCTTGCGTGTTAATGTTTTAACTTTTTTAGCATTCATTTTTATCCTTTCACAGTTTCTGATTTTAGCAACGACAGTACTTCTAAGGTGTGGTAGTAGCTGTAATGTGTTCCAAAATTGTCCAGCCCATGCTAATTGTCTCTTGGTTTTTACAGGGTCGGCCAGAAGTAACTTACTCTTGTAATTTGATAATATAAGTAAAACTATGAACGCTAGGAAGTTGAAATTGATTTATTGAAAGAAAAATTTTTTTATAGGTTAACAACACTATTGTTATTAACAGGAAGAGAAAGAGTATTGTTGAGAGAGTGCTTTCCAAATAACTTAATTTTACGATTTGGTAACATCCCTTGGTCTCCTTGTTCTCCAGATTTGTCCCCATGAGACTTCTTCTTGTGGGGCTCCCGTAAGTCACGAGTTAATGTAGCCAATTTAACAAATTTACAAGAACTTGAAAATAAAATTTTATATGAAATAGCTCAACTCTCGCCTGATACACTGAGGAGCGTTATGGAAGCGACAAAGAAAAGAGCTCTAATTTGTCTAAACAGTCGTGGCACTCATTCGAACGTATTTAAAATTTAGCCTTGATAAACCATAAAAATGTTATTCTTTAAAATTAAACGAGTTTCAACTCCCTAGCGTTCATAGTTTTTCTAGTATTAGCAAATTAAAAGGCTCGGTTACTTCTGGCCCACCCTGTATAATATGTATAGCGATTGGTGTTATTTTTATATTTATAGCATTTCTTTGAGAGTTATCTTCACGTTGTTCTTGGTGTTATAACGGAAAGGTATTTCTAAGAGATTTCAATTCTGCAGGATAGATTTCACAAAATGTGTATTTTACGTTTCAAGCTTCTGGTTACAGCTGAAGTCTTAAAATTTGTTATGTCCAACAGGAAAGGAAATGAGATTTGTAATTTCTAAGCGGTGACAGGAGGAAACATAAGCGTGGCCAACCTGTTATCTGATGGGGGACTTATTCATAAAGTAATGGAATTTGTTAAAAAAGTGAATGTATTAGGGAATATATGATGTTAAATCTGAGTGGACCCACCCAGTTCAAGAGTGGCGAGGTTGTGTTTTAATGTTTGTATTACGGTTTGCCTATGTCTTAGTCTTGTAGCAGTTGGTATGTTCTGCGGCACAGTTTAGAACCTAAATGGCCGAGCGTACTGCGCTCCTCAACGCAGAGTTGAGGTAAGTGAGCTGGAGCTCTTACCCAGCGCGGGTAAGACGCTCAGCCAAAGTGAGGGTGTGAGCTGGAACCCCAACTTTGGGGTCCTAGCTTCAATCCTTCCACATTCATTGTTCCATTGCATCCATGTACCCTGGTTCTTCAGGTAAAAATTACGAGTTTCAGCTATATTGGCCTCAATCTTTGTTCATATGGTGATTGAATCCATATGATGACTGGTAAAAAGAAGCAAATGTTGTGATAAGTGTTAGTATGTCCATGACAGCTCCTTTTCGGGTGGCTCATGCTAAACGGTAGTTATCGACATTTATGTAATGCTATATTGCTGTGTAACGAATGGGGGTAAAGTTCTGGAGAATTGTTGTGGCCTGACGAAAGGAGTGCATACTTTGTGTTAGGCCAGTTATTGTTGAAGTCGGACATGAGTTCTGTTTTTTGCTGAAACGTGTATTGTATTGAAATGCATCGTACTTGACTGAGTAAGATGGAATATGCGAACAATAACGTCGTAATTGAAGTAATCTGTATAGATAGCGGAGAAAGATGGAAGACACTCATGACCTCAGTGTATCACCGTACAACAACACAGCAACTTTGGTTGAAATGCCAAAGCGACAACTAAATAGTCTATGACCGAAGTTGTTGTTAAGTGAGATTATTATTATTATTATTCATTTATATATATATATATATATATATATAAAACCGGAGCTAATGGCATATTATAGGATGTGTGCCGTATATGTCTGTACACATATATATATATATCTGTATATTTATTAATTAAAGGACGTAGTGTTCACTATAAAATTGCTACAATAATGTATTTATCAAACCCCTCAGGGGGATACAGGTATTGTATCTATGGGAATTAGCGCTCCCAGGGGGACTATGTGAGGGCCTGAGTTAAAGGTTAGGTAGGCTTCCTTTTGTTGTAATAAAATAGGATTTTGTTTTGTTACGGACCATCTTTTTTCGGTCCACTGCTGTCCCGTTTTTCAGCACATACTACTTTCTTCTTCAACTTTTTTCTTGTTTCATGAACTTCTTTCCTAGCTTACTGTTTCTGTGCACCTTGTGCATAGATTCCGCGTTCCCTCAACTCCATACTAAATGGTGCCTTCCTCTTTCCTCTCTTGGAACATCTTTGTCGGGGTTAAGGGAGGCTAAAACTTTCTTATATAATAATAATAATGTATTCATCGAATAAATATGGATGTAAGGCTACTTTTTCCATGTAATTGCATGTTTTACTGTATTGAGGGATTTTCACTGGGAAAAGTGTAGCTACTGGAATGACTACAGCAATACTGCCAACATTCCTGGAGTTACTCAAAGCTATACTTTTAGTTCAACAATGCTCGCTATTCAAATTTTCAACTATTTAGACGTTGATCATGTACAGAGCAATTCGAAAATTAAATAATCTAAGCTAACACGTTCTTTATAACGCAATATGATGTAGCGGTGATTATTCAAAAACCGTCTGAACAAATCGGTAGGTAAGAGAAAGACAGCACAGCAGATTATGAAAGAGGTGCAAGAGAAAGATTTGTGCGGAAGACTTCAGGAGCCAATTCTTATAATTTATAATTTGAATTTATACGATGCCCGTAATATATTTATGTATATAAATAGTCCGAAATAAATGTGCATTAAAGATGATGGACATCGTGAAAAACTAATGCTGCTTTCTATGCATGTCGTTCAACAAGTATTCTAAAAGAATTGAAGACTTTCTAGAAGCGGAAAGCATTGTTTGCCAGACTAATTTCATCCTGTGGTTTATTTACGTTGACGAACTATGAACTCTGTGTTTCTTTCTGAAAATATAAAGTAACATCATGAGGACTTTAATTTGATTTATCCTTTAAACACTCGAAAAAAAAACATCTTAATTTTAGAATTACAATGAGTATGCAAGTCCTAAACGGAGCTTTGGATTGATAATTATGAAGGTTTTGCTCAGTATGCACACAAATTTTAGTTATTACATGGCTATTAAGCATTGCATACAAGATTATCAAAGTTATTCAGTATCATAGTTTCCAGACTATTTAAACATTTTTCAATACGAATGTGCGGAAACCCGGCAGTTCCTGCCATGGTGCAATCGTACGTACGACAGTCAGTGCATCGCTGCCGCGAGTGTGGTGTGGGTCACGTGGTATGGGTGTGGCAACGTCATCAGGTCAAACGTCTCCTATTGGCTGGCTTGTCTAACGGTTGCGAGCAGCTGTCCCCTTTGAAGTGGACCTACCTGTCTTGTGTATATCGTGGTCCCAGCCAGGCCTTCCACGCTCGTCAATCTTTGTACCCTAGGCTGGCATGTATTTTACCCTAGAATGCTCCTTGATTACCTTAGAAAATATAAATAAGCGTAATCTAATAATGACCGCATAGTCTTTAACAATATTATTGGCTTTGCCTGTAATTAAGTCCCATTGATAGCATTTTAAAGTTTCTGGGGATATGATAATGAATGATTTATCTGAACACCTTTGGTTTGGAAATATGTATGAAATGACGTCATTCCATTATAATTACAAAATATATTTCAAATGCGGATCAATAAACAACTCAAACACACATAGCGCTGTGGCCGACAAAATTGACGTCCAGGTTCACAGAACTAGTGTTCACAATAGATAAATAATAATTGTTAAAAGAAGGAATTCATATTGACGTCCAGGTTCACAGAACTAGTGTTCACAATACATAAATAATAATTGTTAAAAGAAGGAATTCGTAATTCAAGGAACATTGCGTTCAGCCTTCCTCCAGCCCGTCTTAAAATTGAAGAAAGGTTCAAGTATCAGAGCATTGAAAATTTTTAATTTATTCTTTCAGCACTCAAACAGACTCAAGTCTCTTGAGATTTTGAAAGAAAATAAGAATGTCTTTTATCCTGCTCCTTTTAATAGAATTCGTTATACTATCCTTTTCAAAACTTTTCTGAGATGTAACATTCAACCATGATAGTTCTTAACTGAAGCCTAATCCAGTCTTAATTTCCTTTAATTCAATACACCAACAATTTTGAATGTCATATTGGCCACACTAATGGCTTAATATCTGTGTGTACCAACAAAAGCTTAATACATGCAAGTGCAAATTAACGTCTACCCAGTCTAATATTTTCACCTATTTTAGCCATCCAAGTGAACCGTCTGCATTTGACGGCTAAAATCATAGATGCTCACGCGAAAAAGTGTGAGCTGGCCGCGGCCAGACAAACAGCATTGGAGCAAGGCAAAGCAGAGCAGTTTTTTCGACGCTCTGGTAGCTGCTAGCTAATGCTCGTAAGTTAGGTGGCCAAACAAACAGCAGTGGCTGGTCCTGAGTCCGCAGCAGTTGCAATCGTGGCGCCACAAGGGCGGTGTTTTGTGACAGGTTACCTCAAATTTTGTTCATTAAATAGATGTATAACTGGCAATATTTCATCCAATTAGGTTTTTTAATTATTTATATACTCGTATATTAATATGCTATGTATTATCTTGTTAGCATTACAAGAATATCCGTACACTGTCGTATAGTACTTTTAATTTCCTTGCAATATTTCTAACCACACTGTTTGAAATGGCTTTGACACTGTATTAAAATTGCTCCAGGAAATTCCACAAAAAATTAACTGCATGATAATATGTTAGTTATGGTTGCTGATAGAATAATCATGCAAATAATTAACTGAAGAATGAAACCTTATAAATACTTGAATGTGGACTATTTTGCAGTGTTGGACGTGTAGATACATTACAGAACAAGGAACATATTCGTTCAAGCGTATAAATATACACATCTTTGGATATAACAACCCGAATTTGGAATTGTGAAATTAATAACCAAATCTAAGTATAAAAGGATCTTTTGTATTTGACGTGCGGCACTAAGTTTCAATTTAATGGCAATTTTCACGTAAAACGCAAACATCTCAACCGTTCTTAGGAGAAACTAACAGTTTTTTAGTTGCATGCTTTCAAAGTTATTTTTAGCGATGTAATACTGATAAAACACAAACTTAAATAATTCTGTATCGGCTTTGCCCAGCACTTTGCGCTGGTCCAGAAGAAGTAAACGATCCTTGCTCTCCACATTTGACTCACATTTAACCATTCTATTTGCGTGCGCACATATACATGTTCATATACAGTATATACACAGTTTTACACACATATGCATACATATGTTTCTATTCCTATTTTTTGAGTAAAAACAAAACATCAAGACACATTACATTTTACCTAAAGCTCTGCGACCAGTTAACACTGAACCATATTTCAGAAATAAATATTTTTATTGCACTTACTTAATGATTCAAAAATAGATCTATCACTACTCCAGAGGGCGCATCTGTGAATAAAAACAATGAAAAATATAAACAGACAAATGAAAAAAGCGCCCGTGAAAAATGATCTTTCTGCGCGTATGCTGAACATACCGTGAATTTCTTTGTGCGTGTAAGTTGTTTTACGCGTTTTTTTTCTAGACGTGCGTGTTGTGTGATGTTTTTTATAAATTACTTTGTGACTAACTTTTTTTCAATACTTGATAGTCGTTTACGACGGTGTTTCAAGCGGCTTCGGTATAGCGTTTATGGTTTTTTCTTACCTCGATTTAACAGATAATTTAGGAATTCGGAAGAATTCTCTTGTAGTTCTTTGATTTATAAGTTGTCAGCCATCTCTTGAGATATAAAACCTCCAAGAAATTATATTTTTGATTTAACTAGCCTTTGACAGGGTTAATCTATTTGCACGCCACGTATGGTCTGTCTATTAGTACGCCTCGTTTGGTTTATTTATCTGTACACCTCGGATAGTTTGTCTATTAGTATACGTCGTATAATTTGTCTATTAGTACTCCTCGTATGGTTTGTCTATTAGTAGACCACGTATAGTTTGTTATTAGTATTTCTCATATGGTACGTTTGTCTAAGGACGTCTTATATTAAGAAATTTTTTAAAGCCAATATGTTGTCATGTACCGCATGTGCCAACCTTTTTGGAAATAAACAGCTTTTCTTTTCTTTCTATCCCACAGATGACCCAACCTGTGTTTCCTCAGTATTACTTGCGAGAAATATGAGTAATGTTTATAACAAAAAACTATTAGTTTATACATAAAAGAGGTATGTTTATAGTCAGGTTTAGTGTCATGCGCCAAAAAAATACCTGATATAAAATATTTGGCATTGGTTCGCTCTTAAGTGTAGGTATTGGCGAAGAAAATGCTTGATACAATATAGTTTTTCGATTTATGAGGGGGAAAATACCTATTAACGTCTAAATAACTATACAAACCCACCTACTAATAACTTCCATTGCGTCTGCTACAAATGACCATTGTTCATTAACATAGTTACGATCAAAATATAATGAGATGCACCCCCGATCGCAGGAATAGCTTGCACCGAGGGGATCAGAAGTTCGACATCCTCCCGAACGAGCTCTGGGGTGCAACTGGCTGCTAGCTTCGGAGCGGTGTTTTATCATCCAAGATAAAACGCCGCTGGCCCTTGCTTCAGACAGCCCTGCCCTGCTCTGCTCTGTGCTACTTGTCTGGCCACCCTAATAGGAATATCACTAACATGAAACACCGCGCGGTGTCTGCTCTGCTCTGCCCTGCTCCACTGCTGTTTGTCTGGCCGCGGCCTAAGGGTGCGTTCACACTACGAGCGGAGCGAGCGGAGCGGAGCGGCGCGGAGTGGAGCGGCAATAATGTTTGTACAGGTTTGAATGCAGAAACGCTTGGCTGTTCACACGACAAGCGGAGCGGAGCGGCACGGCGCGGAGCGGAGCGGAGCGGCACGCTCGGGAAATTCGTTGGGATTTTTTGACGCTCGCGTCGAGCGTTTCTCCTCGGCTCCGCCTTTGGATCGTCATATCTTACAGGGGTAGAATTGTCGTTTGAGTTAAAAAAATCTAGTATATAACTATTTATTTGTACAACTAATCATATAACAATTATAACTGATAGTGTAACATGTAATATTTTAGTGTAATTTCACCCATTTGGGTTCATTAATCATTTATTTCTATGTTCTTCTGCTTTCTCTGATAAGTTATTTTATTATTGCTTCAGTTTAAGGAATTGATTTTGCTTTTCTCGTGATGTAGATTCATCTTTCTTGTGATTCTGTATATTTTATTATATGATCTTGATTAAAGTATAATTATGTACGATTTTTTAATAAAGTTTTCATTTTTTCCGTAAAATGGGAGAAAAAGGAGGCCGTATGATGATGAGGAGGACTCGATGAGTGTCAAATACACAATAAGTTGCAAAATTTCATGAGCTTGGGTGATTTTTTCCAATACTAACGGAAAGCATATCAGTATTTCGAGAACTATTTGGTCAGGACAAGTCAATATTTGTCGGTATTTTTCACTTAGGTTTCTCTGGCACAACCCTGAATTTCTTGAAACAAAAAAAGTCTTGTATTGACTTAAACGTGAGTGCAAGTAAAGTAATTTCCTTCAGAAATTCAGGGTTGTGCCAGAGAAAGCTAAGTGAAAAATACTGACAAATACTGACTTGTGCTGACCAAATAGTTCTAGAAATACGGATATGTTTTCCGTTAGTATTGGAAAAAATCACCCAAGCTCATAAAATTTTGCAGCTTATTGTGTATTTGACACTCATTCAGTCCTCCTCATCATCATACGGCCTCCTTTTTCTCCCATTTTACGGAAAAAATGAAAACTTTATTACAAAATCGTACATAATTATACTTTAATCAAGATCATAAAATAAAATATCACAGCATCACAAGGAAGATGAAACTACATCACGAGAAAAATAAAATAAAATTCCTTAAACTGAAGCAATAATAAAGTAACTTATCAGAGAAAGCAGAAGAAAATAGAAATAAATGATTTATGAACCCAAATGGGTAAAATTACACTAAAATATTACATGTTACACTATCAGTTATAATTGTTATATGATTAATTGTACAAATAACTAGTTATATATTAGATTTTTTTAACTCAAACGACAATTATACCCTGTAAGATATGACGATCCAAAGGCGGAGCCGAGGAGAAACGCTCGCCGCGAGCGTCAAAAAATCCCAACGAATTTCCCGAGCGTGCCGCTCCGCTTGTCGTGTGAACAGCCAAGCGTTTCTGCATTCAAACCTGTACAAACATTATTGCCGCTCCGCTCCGCTCGCTCCGCTCCGCTCGCTCCGCTCGTAGTGTGAACGCACTCTAATGATGATAAACATTCTCCTCCATTGATCTCCGACTACCGCAAAGTACCCACAAAAAATAGGTTTTCGTTATTGACTGACGCGAACTCAGAGAGCGGTATACCCTCCTCACAAACGAGTACAAATCATCAACCACCAACCACGTACTCGGAAGCAGTAAAACCAATACGAAGAGAAAAATCGCAGCAGAATCTCAGTCGAAATCTGATAGAAAATTTACAGCCCAACCGGATACACAACCACCACCAAGAGAGTGGAAATGACAAGAGCCAAGGAGGTTCAATAGAATGGAGGCGGCATCAGCCCTCTAAAGTGAAGCCAATTTTCGGTATCTGTAGGGTATACGGGCACACACACGGAGATGGGGCTCAGTGCGTGTCAGACACTCAGCGTGACAGGGCGCCGCTTATCCATGCTGCGTTCAAGCACTACTTTCTCAATATGCCGAGCTCATGCATGATCCACATGTGCAGTAACTTTCAAAAAAGATTCAGACATAAGTTTTCACGTGCACGCACAGAAATTTCATGAATTACAAACGGTGTTCAGTTGTTGATGTTAGAGGTGGTGCTACCCCTCCACTGCCACACCACCTCCACACTAGGACCAAATGCCGGGTGGGCGGGGCTTGGGACGGCAAAAGTGGCTTCACTCGCTTGACTGGCAAAAGATAGCGATGCCGCCTCCATTCTATTGAACCTCCTTGACAAGAGCACCCCTCATTTCTCAGTAGCTCACTCAACTAGAATTGGCCACAGCCAACTAATTCAAAGTTAGGAAGACAAGGAATCCAAACAACTCTCGTCTGATAATGCTGAAAGTCAGCCTAAAAATGACTCAAGCTCCATGTATTCACTCGTCAGTACCACCATGGATGAATTAAAACAATCATTGAAAGTAAAGCTGCTTCCTACCATAGCCGATGGGCATTGCCTCCTTCATGCAGTAACTCACCAGCTTAGAACAAAATCGTCTTCAAAATGGAATTCCAATTCCTTAAGAGCTGCAATCAAAAAAGAGAGCACATGAAATGAAAATAAATATCTCAATTTCCTTGACAGGAAAAGCGGTGATCTACCTAGGCTCATAAGTAAATACATTGGTGAAAAACATTTAGATCATGATGCTGGGGACCTAATACCACATATCAAATCAAAGGTCACTGGTAAAAGAATTCTCATCTTCGATGAGCAAGGCAGTGGTATTTGGAGAACAGTAGTCGACCCCTCACCAGAATTATCAACTAATAACCCACCGCTGATGCTTCATCGAAAAAATGATCACTACAGTACCCTTGTTGCACAAGACAAAAACAAGACTGATATCACATCATCTTCATGACAAACTACTGTTGTCCAGTTGAATGGCAGTCTCTCAAATGTGCCTGATGCAGACTTGACACTTTGTGCAACAATGATAAATCAACGAATCCACGAAACAGTCCCTACCAAAAATTCACTTTGATGCCGCATATAATCGTCATAAAATAGAAAACATCAAAATTAAACATATCAATGCTCGTAGCCTCATTAGTAAGCTGGATGACATTAGAGTAATGTTGGTCACAGAAGACATTGACATTTTATGTTTCCGAGACATGGTTTGATTCGCGAAATCAGAGCTCCTTTTTCAATATTCCCGATTACGTGCTGTACCGCCATGACGGCGTTAAAAGTAGCAAAGGTAGTGGATCTTGTATTTTCGCGAAAGAAATTTATTTGTCGTCTTTACTTCTAACAAATGAAGTGTGCGAGGGCATAGAAATGGTTTGGTTGAAAGTTCAAATAAATAAACATATATCCATCATTACCGGCAGCCTTTACCGGCACCCATCAGCATCTCTACCTACAACACTAGAGTTCATTGAGAAAATTTTCAAATAAATTCTAGCTACAAAAAAGTCATTCTTTGCTTTCGGTGGTGAATTTAATATTGACTTAACGGATGAAAAAAATCAGCTTAGCAGACAGACAAAATCACGCAAGCAAAACAAACTCACTTCCACCAAAAACTATTCATCGCGAAAAATAATCCAAAACGTACTTGGGAAATCATTTGTGAGGTGGCTCAAAATAAAACTTTAGGGCGCAAAAGTAATTTTGAAAATCTTTTGGAAAAACTATTGACTTCAACACATTCTTTTCAAAAGTAGGTGCCCAAGTCTTCGATGAAGTGAGTAAAACCAGTCCGGGGAAATTGTCAGTTGAAAGTTCATGCCCTACTGCACTTTTAAAGGATGGTGCCCTGTGGAAGCCACGCCCTGTCGATTTACCAGAGTTACGGACTATTTTATCCTCATTGAAAAACGCAAAAGCAATCGGACATAATGGAATCAGCCTCCAATACATCAAAAACGGTTTTTCAGTCACAGCACCATTGATTCGTTTGATTATCAACACATCAATAGCAACAAATAATTTTCCAAACCAGTGGAAACACTCTATAATTTGACCGTTGCCTAAAACAGTTGACATGAATACAGCGTCAAATTACAGGCCCATAAGCCTTTTACCAGTCCTGTCCAAAATACTAGAAAAAGTAGTAACGAATCATCTATCATCTCACTTGGACGAGTCAAATTTACTTCATCGAAATCAATATGCCTATAGGAGGAACACTAGCAATATCACTGAAAAAATATAGAGCGATATCGATCAAAAAAACGCAACGCTTTTGCTGCTACTCAATCTCTAAAGCATTCAACAGCGTCGAACTTGATCAACTCCTAAGAAAAATACTGATTTAGGAGTTGATACGCAGTGGTTTAAAAGTTACCTATCAATAATTCGGTCTCGTGCAGTCCTCTTAGATAACAAGTTGTCCCCATTCCTTCAAAATAACTTTGGTGTCCCTCACGGATCAATTCTGGGCCCGCTATTGTTTTCAATTTTCATTAACGATTTCCCTCCAATGCCTTCAAACACACGAATCTCAATGTATGCAGATGATGTCCAAATTGCAATGACAAGCTCTGTAGCAGAAATACCACAAACGAAAAATGGAGCTGAAGCCCTATTGATCAGCCTCAAGTCATGGTATGACCAAAATGGTCTCAAGCTAAACGCGAGTAAAACGCAATTCATCATTTTTGGGTCAAAGGATACAATAAACAACATTCGAAATCTAGATTTAACTCCTACAGTTAGGAATGATAAAATTCACCCATCAGAAAAAGTAAAAAATTTAGGTATTTGGTTCGATAGAGACATGTCCTTAAAATCCCACGTTGATAAAACCTGTAACACAATTCACGGGACTTTATTGTTTTTTAATCGTATAAAAAGCATGCTTGACGAAGAATCTAGATTGTTGACCGTTCAATCTTTGGCCTTATCACGTATTGACTACTGTAGCCTGGTTTGGGGAGATATATCGAAACATCTTCAAAAAGACCTACAGAAATGCATGAATTTTGCAGCTCAGGTTGTATGCAACGGTAAATTCAAAAAGAATGATCACGTAACACCTCTCCTGAATAAGCTCGGCTGGGCTCCGATTCAGGAAAGGTTTCTGGCGCACAAAGCCCAATACGTATTCTCCTCTTTATATCTTCCTCATAGCAGTGCTGAAGTAGTGAAATTCCATTCCCCTACCGTCACCAACCAAAAGCCGAATAGGAGACGTGATGTCTTAATCAAATACCGTTCATCTAACATTGGGCAGAAAGCTCTGTCAGTATCAGGCGCCTTTCTGTGGAACAGACTCCCCTAGAGCATCAGAACCCCTCAAACGTTTTAAATGTTTAATTCTCAATGAAGTCGGGGTTCTCTCTACGTCTACGTCCGCGAAAGAGTGGCAACTCAGCGCCCAAAAGGATAGTTCGTGATCTCGGCATGTTTGCTGCAATTTCTTTTGCTAAAGTGGTAGCATTTGTATTTGGGCCACCTGCCGCGCTAGCTGCTGGTTCAGTCATTGCTGGATTGCTCTCAGCACTAAATCTAGCTTTACCTACACGACTTCTACTTGTTTTGGTCGCTGTTGTTCTAATATTTTCGTCTGAATCGGACGTGTCTGACATACAGTAGGCAATAATTTTTTACACAATTCTACTACTTGGAAATCAACATTTGCTAACAGATCAATATTACACACCCTAGAAATAACATCAATAAACACACAATTTACGAAATAAAGCACTCATGAAAAAAAAAAATTATCACTCACTTCTAAACGCTATAGCTATCTTGCACAACTTCAATTTACTATTGCGGCGGCACTGCTCTTGCTACTCTAGCAAAGCCTGACGCATGCTGTCTGCTGCTTGCTCTATGCACTGCGCACGGCTTTGAGCCGATGCAAAAAAGATATCTGCTTCTAGCAGAGCAAAAAAACTACTACCAAAAAACTATTACTCTGCCTGCATGCGCTGCCTAGCAATCGCGCTGCTGCGATTAGGTGAATAAACTATCCATTAATTCAGTGCAAGCTATTATTTACTTAGCTTCCACTGGCTGAATGAAGGAAGCGAAGTCGCTCGCCACTGTAGACGTACACTGGGATGACTTCAGGGTAGATGTGGACGAAGTAGCCGTTGTATATCACTCGTTGTAGGGTGTCGCTCCAAACTGTAGTTGCAGCACCACTTCTATGTCTTCTCCGGCGTCAAAGACGAGTACTTTTGTACGGAAGGGATAGCAGGTATCTATCCACGCTGAAAACTGCACGTAGGTCTCCAGCAGTGCAGCATACGATATCTTAAAGCTGATGTTGACAACAGACGGAAACAGTTGTCGAAGACTCGTATTGTTGTTGCTGCCAGTCATTGACGCGTTTTCACAAATCTCTTCTTCTTTTCTTGACTCTCGCTGAACTTTAAAAATCTTTGCTGTAGCAATTTCTCGTAGGGTTTCGAATTTTTAGTAATCTTCTTGATCTCTTAATTACTTCTTCACAACGTCGTGGGTTTGATCAAGTACTGGCCACCAAATGTGCCGCTGAAGGTGCGGCTGGTCGTGGTAAGGAAACTCAGGAGACAGGTGTTCACAGGTGTTTACTTCGAGGAGGTGACGAGACCGATAGCGACAGGTCTAAGATGCCGACTGCTTATAAAGACTCCGACGCGCATGGGGGTTGGGGTTGCGCACACAAAGAGAATTCAAAACTAAAATGGCTCTCTATCTTGCGTCAACACAATAAGTTTAAACTGTAGTATGTACTGGAAAAGAAGTCAGGAATTTTTACTGCTTATTATCTTCTCTTTCGTTACATTATACAACAATCAAGACAGATTTATAATATACACATGCGATATGACTGCCTGTATACGAATATCAAGTACATGTATGTACGCACATGTGGCGCTCGTATGTATGTATATGTGTATATATGTGTATGGATATATGTATATATGTATGTGTGTGCGTGTCTACATATGTAGAACATATTCCCCTCCTTAAACGCTCATGAATAGGGCATAAATGCTCATGAAGGGCCGTTCCGTATATAAATATACGTACCAAAAAATTGTTTATAATGTTTAAAATATGATGTTGAACTTGTTTTTCTTTGAACCAGCGTGTACTTTTAAGTCTAATTCACGTTCAATACATGTATGGAACTGGTATGATCGACGTTTGTTTATATTTTGAAGCAGTTCATCAGTAATGGCGACGGCACGCGCAAGGAGACCTTGCACGTTAGTATTCTTTAGCTCATATTTTTGTAAATTGCTCTTATTAGTTTGAAATTTTTAAGTAAACATGTTCTTATCAATTGTCTCTACAGGTTTATATACGTTTAATTTTAAAATTCTCATTTATTATTCATTTTACATAATATTGAATAATGAACGTATGTAATCATACGCTCCGGCAATACAGGCATTTATATCGTATTGAACGAAAATTTTCGTTTACGTTCTCAATAATTTCTCTGGCATTTTTAATTGTAATTGCGTTGTATATAGTGACTTTTAGAGCATTTCATGACAAATTTTATATAAAAATTTGTATCCTCAGAATGAATGCAGAGGAGATAGCAAGCATGCTAGAAGAATTTGAACACGGTGGTGATATTATTTTGGGACTCCCTGACGTTGATGAAAATGATAAATCTGAAGGTGACAGCGACAATTCCGACGATAGAGCAGAAACAAATATTGATCGTTTGAGCATACTTCTCCTACAGGCCCCAGCCCATCTTGCTGGAAGCGAAGATCAACATGAAATAGAAACAAATGCCATACCTAGTAGAAGAAAACAACGTAGGAAATGGACAACAATGAGCAGAGAAAACCTAATTGAACAACCTATCACTTCATCACCACCGTCTGATGAGGCTAATATGGCAGAGAATCCTCAAGATTATTTTCAACTGTTCTTCGATGAGCGACTACTTGAGCTAATTACAGACCAAACTAATTTATACGCAGGTCAAAATAATAAAACTCTTGCTATAACTGTAAATGAACTAAAGGTCTTCTTCGGTGGCATGTTTCTCTCAGCAATATGCCCACTGCCTAATAAGAAAAAATATTGGAGTTCAGGAGAACACTTTCCAAAACTTCTTGCAAATCACATGAGACGAGATCGCTTCCTAGATATAATGCACAACTTACACTTTCGTTACAACACTCTACCTGTGGCTAATGATCGCGCTGCCAAATTGAGTCCTTTACTAGATCACCTTCAAAATAAGTTTATAGAACACAGTGGTTCCACAGAACATTATTCAATTGAAGAAAGTATGATCCCATATTTCGGGAAACATTTTGCCAAACAATTCATTCGCGGAAAACCGATTCACTCTGGTTTCAAAATGTAGGCAATGTGTTCGGAAGGTGGGTACCTGCACTCATTTGACCTTTACATGGGGAAAAATGAGACTCGAGAACCAGATTCTATTCCAAATATTGGAGTAGGAGGTAATGTTATCCTACATCTGATTACAAATGGGAACCTTCAGCCAAAACATGGGTACAAAATATTTTTTGATAATTATTTCAAAAATATTCCTCTCATGGAAGAGTTGACTTCGCGTGGAGATCTTGCAACTGGAACTTGTAGAGACAACAGAACAGACAAATGCCCTGTGTCTGAAAAGAATTTTCTGAAAAATAAACAACGTGGTGCTGTCGACTACAGGATGTATGATGATACCGTAGTGATGAAATGGAAAGACAATAAAGAGGACACCGTTGTATCCAATTTTGACTCAACCAAAATATCATAAGCCGAACGCTATGATCGAAATGGTAAGAAATTTGTGACAATTCCTCAACCAGAGAGCATTCAAAAGTACAATGCTCACATGGGTTACGTGGACGTAATGGATCAAGCTGTTAGCACTTATAGGATTCGAATGCGCCAAAGAAAATGGTGGTGGCCAATTTTTTCGTACATGCTCTCTATGACGGTAAAGAATGCTTATCAGCTAATGAAAAAGAAGAGACCTACAGTTTCGTACAATGAATTTGTTGAAGCCCTTGCAATATTTTATTGTAAGTCATACGGTAATCCTTGTAAACAAGAAAGAAGAGTGTCTTCCAAGCTGACAGACATTGTTCGTTACGATGAGAAGAGTCACTGGATTGTGCAATGTAATCAGTCTAGGGTATGCAACAGTGTAAGCACAGAACATCGTATATGAGCAAGAAATGTGATGTTGGACTCCACCCAAATTTTTTTGAAGCATATCATTCACCACAGTAAAAAAATCAATGTACTTAGTCCAAATCTTTTTTATAACGGTTACAGTTTTTCATATCATTATTAGATGATTTTCATTACAAAAATATTATGTTGGTGTAATAAAGATGATTAGAAATATTTTTTTATATAAGGATGTGTCTTTATATTAATGGAAAGCGTTTATTAAATTTTTTGGAATTTTTATAGTTTCTTGTCAGGAAGGCCTGAGCGTATGTAAATATACGTGCCAATATTTCACTCAATTCTCATGCAATTCATTTCAGAGTTTTTGTGAGTTATCAGTAAGTAATAGATTAGATATTGATGAAACATATTGCCCCGATAATCATATTTTCACTAACCCAATGTCAAAACTATGGACTTGATATTGAGGTGTTCCTTAGAAAAATATTAGCCCAATACTTATTTTCTGATATCAAGTGGATATTGGTAGAATATATTGTCCCAATAATAATTTTTTTAACCCAGTATCAGCTGATTACTATCTCACTATTGACTTGATATTGAGGTGTTTCCTTAAACAATACTTTGGCTCAATAATTAATTTCTAATATCACACCAATATTCAGACGTGTGCAAAGACGAGAAATATATATAATTCTGATAACTATGTTATCTGATGGACATACCTACACACCTACAAGACCATGAATTAAACTTCATTCAAAATTTATCTAAAATCCATGATTACAAACCTCTTTGGTATCGTAGAGTAGAAGTCCAAATTTTGTGTTGCACGTACCAGTGGTCGGGCAACCTGTAGCCTACATGCGGTTTGATCCCGTTTCACCTGAAAAGAAATCGTGTCCCTCCAAGATGTATCATTTTAGCTCAAAAAAGCGCTTAAGCGATGTATTTCAAATTAGTTAACTAGCTATAATTAAATTATTATTTACTGAAAAAATTACTGCCAGCGATGATGGCAAAAGTGGTAGCCGCTCGTTTTGTGGCGAAAGTAATTCGGTGCAATTGCAAGCAAAAATAAGAACGCTGTTACATAGTTTACATTAAATTGAAAACATGTAGCTAATAGAGTTCCCAATATTTCGTTCTTGAATGAAACTGCGTTCTTGCCATTATAAAAGAGTGAGGGACCGGTTTTGCTAACGACTAATAGTCAGTACGTCTTGGTATTAATGAGGGTTTCAGGACAGCCCAAATCCTTCATTGTGGTACGAATGCTAATGTTCAAGAGCAGCCAATATAGTTCTTGATTACATTAAGTTCAAGTAATAAAAAACTGATGAACATACTGGTTTAAAGGTGACTATATACAGCTGAAATATATATCAAAATAATGACTGCTTCAAGAATATTAGCGGGCTTGTTTCAAAATTTCTCAAGGCCATACTAAATCCAATGTGCGTGGAAATATATTCATTACTGACTTGAAAAAATACATGACTTCAATTACAATTTGAATTAAAACTATAACATTTGAACTAAAAAAATTACAAATTCAGTTTGTATACCAAACAAAATAAAAATACTGTCAGTGTAGCTTCAGATTAAGTTCAAACTAAAAAAAATTTTTGAATTGGTCTCCTTTAACAGGGCAACTTACCATTCAGGTTTATGTAATATTCTAGGTACATATACGTATATAAGTCCAGTACTTTTATGTCACCATTATTTTTATATCACCATTATAACTGTTAATGTGTGGATACTTACATATTAGCCTAACTATGAGTTGGAACACAAATTATGTCTTTTACATGTTATAGGAGTATGAAAGCCGTTTATCTAAACTTACCTAGTTACCTAGTTCAAACGCGTAGTTCGGTTAAGGGCAGCGTCTCCCATAGGAATCCATGTTTTTAGAGATTTCTTGAGAAACTGGGATTTTTGCTGCTATAAGAAGTGTTAAAGGTCAGGTACATCCTGTGAAAAAATGAGACTCGTACGTTCATTCGTTCGCCCGCTACGGGGGTTTGAAGAATGGGGAGGAGGGGAGGGGGAAGGGGTATTTTATCATGTTACACCTCCCCCTTGGCACTTTCTTCGCGGCTTGACGTTGCTATGTCATCTCCTATGTCTCTCTGTTACTCTATAATGATATTAGGGGTCTAACTTGAACCAAAAGAAAAAAAAATTAAATTACAATTGTTTATGTTTCTTTGTTTTGCTTATAATGTAAACAATGGACTTTGCGGTTTCAAAATGCTTCTTCTCCTACAGTTTTTGAGATACAGTGATGATTTTGGTATCATTGGATGCGGAAAGACAAGAAAATTCTATATTACTGAAAAATTTTTACAATAAATTCATGTTGAAAAGTTATGACGTCATATATCCGAATTTTTTCGAAGACAGAGTTTGTTTTCAATTTTAGTTTTTTTTAACTGAAAAATAGGGAAAAAGCCATTTAGTAATTTGGAATTTCCACGTCTTTCCGCATCCAATGATACCAATACCATCACTGTATCTCAAAAACTGTCGGACAAGAAGCATTTTGAAACCCCCCCTAAAATATCGTTTTCTTTGATTTCCCATTTTCTTTTCAGGAAAATCGCACTTTATCACAGAAGATGATCGATTTTCAATTGCATTTCCTATTGGTATACCAAATTTCATTGCTCTAGGTTCAATAATAAAGAAAAAGGTCCGTATGGGGGACGCTGTCTTCAAATTTGAAGCGCACGGAATGTTTTCTTTTCGAAAATATAGTTGTTGAAGCCCTAATAAAACGAAAAAAGGTAACACGATTGCTTCAGTTACTTAATTGAATTTAACATCACGTAAACTGCATTCTTGTTGATAGATAAGCAATGAATATCCCAACCATGCACAGCTTCTACTCTACCTCACGTGTGCCTCCCTGCGTACATTCGTGAGTCGAGCTGCGTAAAAGCGCTCGTCGTGTCTGAGCAATCGCATTTTGACTGAGCATTTCCCCCGGTAGCACCTGACTAGCTGGCTCCGATCACCAGTAAAACTGATAGAAACCTTCCAGCGTTTCCTTCCCTACCTGACGACGACGGTAACCACAGCCTCGGGGTTTACATATGATGGCCAGAGATCCGACGGACCCACGATGCTAAGAAGATATAATTGAGAAGTCAAGAAGAAATAGAATTCGACGAGAAACCTACAGGAGTTTCAGAAGAAGATCAGGTGACTACAGCAAATCAACACGGCGGAGAAGACTGATAACTGATAACTACAGAGAAATCAAGAGAACTACCGTGGAAATCGTCTGGTGACGACAAGAATTATAACGTCTAAGAAGAGGATCTGCAGAGACAGTGAGAGCAACAAGAAACAGATAATAAGGACAGCGTCTACAGAGATCTTCAGAGATCTACGGGCGACTACAGACCTAAAAACTACATCTACGTGGTGTCAGCCGACTATAGCTACGTTATCTTTGTGCTACGGACGAAGCAGGAACGGTGCATCGCCTACAACGACTACGGAGATCGCGACATCGTTCAACAACGACAACTAAACCTACAATTTAAGATAAGTAACGCAGCAACAATTAATTGTTATAATCGTTTCAGTACAGTTGCAGCCTAGATATTCATTGCGCGTGGGCAGACAGCGTGCAGCATCAGAGGTAGAGTTTTTGTCAGGCAGTTTTTTCGCATTAGCCAGTGCGCGCAGGCGTCAAGGCCAAACAAAGGCTGCACTTGCAGTGAGTGCAAGCAGTGTATTCAATAACCCCTAGACATGAGCTGTTTTTAAGAGTTTAAGACAGCAGTCTTTTGAAATGAGTGGCGCTATTTTCTTGTATTCATATTGGAGTGTTGCTGTAAGTGATTCAAGCAATTTTGTATTGTTTAAGGAGATCATCCCACTTTTTCAACTTTTTTCGTCCGATTCGTTTGAAAATTGGCCAGCATATGTCTTTTGTGAAAGTAAACCTTTTTTACTCATGTCATTTTTTCGATTTAGTCCTTATTTTTTTTTGGACGAAAAATGTGTTTTTTTGGTATATTTTTATTGATATTTCAGATTGGAACTCCTCCTTCAGTTTTGATGCTAAAACAAAAACAAAGACAGTTTTAGAATCCTTTAAACATTTCTAACAAACTCACGTTGGGCTTTTTTCCATTTCCCATTTGGTCTCTTTTTATATGAGGTCAAAATCGGGAAAAAATGAGAGATTTTAGTCCACCTCACCCCCCCCGGGGGGGGGGAATTATTGTCCGAAGCGCCATAAAATTTTAGGACCGAATTGTCCACCAACTAAGGGTCCTTTTCCAGCAAAAACATGAGAAATGACCCCCGGACCGACAGGGGCTTGGCAGGGGCCTGGGATGATCTCCTTAAGTCACTGTTGTATAAATTTGCGCTTGAGCAACCGTTTAAACTCAGTTGAGCAGTGATGTAATATGTGTAATACCTAGACACCAAACTAGAAACGTAACCATGCCTAAAATTTCGGTAGCCAGCGCGCGTGGAACGAGTACAATGACTACCACGGGTAAATTGGCGTGGATATATTGGCGAAAGTGGCGAAAGAGACGTAGGTACCTTTAAATGCTTTCTAGGAAGGACATTTTAGGGGTGACTATATTTTGGACATTTATTGTGTCATTTTTAAAAATTCATATTAGAGTTATTTTTGCTGGTTGCGTCTGGTAGGATGTTGCTGGTGGGAAGTGTGTCATTTTGCCCAAAGGTAATGCTGAAGACCTTTGAAAACTCAACGTTCTAGCATTAGAGAATAAGAAGAAAATTGTTGTAAGAGAATCGTTGCATTAGAATTTCGAAAAAGTAATACTGATCAAAGAATCCATTATTTATGGAGAGAACAATTCGCTGTATTAAGAGAACAGGAATTGATAGATAAAGTACAATTAATACAATATAGCTGATGACTAAGCCTAGCAAGAGAAATAATAATGATAAAATATGTACTGAGAAATGCAATGTGATTTCGAGAATTAAATACAGATAAAAGTAGGAAGGAGTAAAGGTACTCTTCCGAATGAAGTAAATAACAGTGGATGTTATTCTGATGATACCTGATGTCATTGCTCTGAGTATGAAGAAGAAATGCGTGAGAAAAATAAAGAGCAAAAAGAGAAGCAGGAACCTTGAGCGAGGCGCTCGAGAGCGAGAATTAAAATAAAGAAGAGAAAGACTCTTCTAGTGTATGTAAATGGTAAACCCAGAGAGGTTAATGATACCGACAAGGCTGTGGATATATCTGGTAAATGGTTTAAAATTACCAGGTAAATTTACCAGCGAGGTTGAGTAATACTGTTGAGAAATAGTATTAAATTAATGCGCGCAGACAAGTGAATAAGCTTTAAGAGAAGCTGTATCGTAGATTTTCGATGGGACTCTGACTTTAGTTCATTACTTCATGTGGTGAAAGTAATACCATTGATACCATGACGGTCAGAGGTTAGCATTGTAGATTGCGGTTGACATTGTGCTGGCGAACAGAAGAAGTACCAAATGAGGAATATTGAGAGGCGACAGACGCCCATTAATTAACCACACGTGGTGGTCCGGTAATTAGTTAAGAGTAATAGAAAGCTAGAGTGTGCAGAGCAGCACGCAGCTCAGGCTGCACCAGGAAATGAACTCAACCAAGGCGCTAGACACGCCAGACAGTGAGACGCCGTATTTCCGGTGGTTCTGGCTGGCTACAGTCAACAGCTGATATACGACAGCAAGACAGCGTGACAATGAATATGACTGGTGAATAGTCATAAATAAGATGTGTTTTGGACAATTGACGAATAATTGACTAGGCACAATAATTAAAAGTAAGAGCAAAATTTAATTCATTTCTTAGTTATCTGTTCAACGAGATAAGATGCACTTGATGTTTTTTCTGAGCACGTTTACGATCAAGTGCGTCATAACAGTCATTTTACAAGCCTACTCGAATTTCATGATCAGTAAAGTTTTATGCTATGTAATTTGGAATTAATCAGGCGTGAAAGAATGCAAAATTTATCGTCAAGTCTCTCAAAGCTTCCACGGGACAATTTACAACTGATTGAACGATTAAAATTCAGAGCATTTAACGTCAATAATGATTTTTAATTTGACTACTATTCGTGTATGTGTACCGTAAAAAGTATATGCTCTAGTTTTAGTGTTTTCATTGCTTGCAGCAGATGAAATAACTTTCTGAACCGATTAACCCATGTTAAGTTTAAGTTTAAGTTTTGTACTGTAATTTTCAAGGTTAACAATTATCACAGATCACGTCCTTCGACATGTGTTCTCACGATCAGTGCAGTTGCATTTTTAATAAGTTTTTTTTTGTTAATGCCAATCGACGCCACGTTGACTCGAATCTTGAGGCTAAGTTGCCAATTTAAAAATGGGTTGCGATTTCCGCATTGCAATATGCCATCGCTGACAAGACCTTACGTTTATGAGACGAATTACATCGTGGGAGCGTTAACAAAAATCACTTCGATTCGAATCAGCATTTGAAATAACTGGACATTTCCTGTATGTAACTCCGTATGCGGATGTGTTTGTCACTAGTTACTGTTGTCAATTGATTAATTGGCAAGTAGTTTCATTTTTTTTTCACTTGCAGTTAAATGATTCGGAAACAGTTAGTATTACATTTAACTTTCAAGTTTGGAGGACAAGTAACGTTTATCCATTGATTATATTTTTGATTGTATACTAATTTAGTTAGATCATTTATTTCTTTAGGACACTGTTTTTTTCATACATGACCATGCTAATTATTTCTTTGTTTTCGTTTCCATTTCAGCTTCATGCTGCTGTGCGAGCAAAGAAGCACAGCGAGCATGGGCGAGTCACGTATTAAACACTTGATGTGTTCACGCACTGCGCCTGTCAACAACAGCGACGGCCTTGACGACAGTTAACCTCCGCGCGCAGTCAACAGCTTGACTGCAGTTAACCTCCGCGCGCAGGGATTTCAAAATAATTAGGGGTAAATCACTTTTGTGCAAGGGAAGGATAACGACGCTAAATTATTAATGCCAATAGAGTAACTTACTTTGAATATTTAATTTGGTTTTAACTTGAAAAGAGTGTTTACTTTTTGCGGTATTACGTTTACCAGAAACGTAGTGTCCATCCGTGGTTTAAGTATATCTAAAAACTTGAAATTTGGTAATATTAAATTCAGAATCGTTCAGGAATTATGGACTCTGTTTCCACCTCATTACGATGGAATTACGATTTGAAAGTGATAAGGGATTATTCCTTTTTGTTTTGTTGGGTGTATAACTAACCCGAATTTCATATAATCGTATACTCGATGTGTTTTATAATCGTATAACCTATATAATCTCGTAGCTTTAACTTTTGTAACCATGAGTTTCTATGGTAATTCGTCACTTGTTTTCATTTCGCAAGCAATTTAAAGCGTACTCTGCAAGAGCGCGTACTCTTATTAGCGTACTCTGAATTAACTGAAATAAATGTACGAGGAGTTCGTGAGACTCGAACTCAGGACTAGATATCACCGCGCCAACACGCTATCGAATGCGCTATCGATCACCCTAAAAGGTGATCGAAGCACAACGAAAGCAGTGTTTGGCACAGTGAAAGCAGGCGCACTGTCCTGACATATATTTTATTCCCATATGTATCGAGAGCTCAAAGTCTAGTCACCCCCAGAAACAGTTAATGAATCTGGTACGGGAAGACACTGCTTCCACAAGGTTTTTTCAAATGAAATAAATGTACGAGGAGTTCGTGAGACTCTAACTCAGGACTAGATATCACCGCGCCAACACGCTATCGAATGCGCTATCGATCACCCTAAAAGGTGATCGAAGCACAACGAAAGCAGTGTTAGGCACAGTGAAAGCAGGCGCACTGTCCTGACAGATATATTTTATTCCGATATGTATCGAGAGCTCAAAGTCTAGTCACCCCCAGAAACAGTTAATGAATCTGGTACGGGAAGACACTGATTCCACAAGGTTTTTTCAAATGAAATGAATAAATTTAGGGTGATCGACAGCGCATTTGATAGCGTGTTGGCGCGGTGATATCTAGTCCTGAGTTCGAGTCTCACGAACTCCTCGTACATTTATTTCATTTGAAAAACCTTGGGGAAGCAGTGTCTTCCCGTACCAGATTCATTAACTGTTTCTGGGGGTACCTAGACTTTGAGCTCTCGATACATATGGGAATAAAATATATCTGTCAGGACAGTGCGCCTGCTTTCACTGTGCCAAACACTGCTTTCGTTGTGCTTCGATCACCTTTTAGGGTGATCGATAGCGCATTCGATAGCGTGTTGGCGCGGTGATATCTAGTCCTGAGTTCGAGTCTCACGAACTCCTCGTACATTTATTTAATTTGAAAAAACCTTGTGGAAGCAGTGTCTTCCCGTACCAGATTCATTAACTGTTTCTGGGGGTGACTAGGCTTTGAGCTCTCGATACATATGGGAATAAAATATATCTGTCAGGACAGTGCGCCTGCTTTCACTGTGCCAAACACTGCTTTCGTTGTGCTTCGATCACCTTTTAGGGTGATCGATAGCGCATTCGATAGCGTGTTGGCGCGGTGATATCTAGTCCTGAGTTCGAGGCTCACGAACTTCTCGTACATTTATTTCATTTGAAAAAACCTTGTGGAAGCAGTGTCTTCCCGTACCAGATTCATTAACTGTTTCTGGGGGTGACTAGACTTTGAGCTCTCGATACATATGGGAATAAAATATATCTGTCACGACAGTGCGCCTGCTTTCACCGTGCCAAACACTGCTTTCGTTGTGCTTCGATCACCTTTTAAGGTGATCGATAGCGCATTCGATAGCGTGTTGGCGCGGTGATATCTAGTCCTGAGTTCGAGTCTCACGAACTCCTCGTACATTTATTTCATTTGAAAAAACCTTGTGGAAGCAGTATCTTCCCGTACCAGATTCATTAACTGTTTCTGGGGGTGACTAGGCTTTGAGCTCTCGATACATATGGGAATAAAATATATCTGTCAGGACAGTGCGCCTGCTTTCACTGTGCCAAACACTGCTTTCGTTGTGCTTCGATCACCTTTTAGGGTGATCGATAGCGCATTCGATAGCGTGTTGGCGCGGTGATATCTAGTCCTGAGTTCGAGTCTCACGAACTCCTCGTACATTTATTTAATTTGAAAAAACCTTGTGGAAGCAGTGTCTTCCCGTACCAGATTCATTAACTGTTTCTGGGGGTGACTAGGCTTTGAGCTCTCGATACATATGGGAATAAAATATATCTGTCAGGACAGTGCGCCTGCTTTCACTGTGCCAAACACTGCTTTCGTTGTGCTTCGATCACCTTTTAGGGTGATCGATAGCGCATTCGATAGCGTGTTGGCGCGGTGATATCTAGTCCTGAGTTCGAGGCTCACGAACTTCTCGTACATTTATTTCATTTGAAAAAACCTTGTGGAAGCAGTGTCTTCCCGTACCAGATTCATTAACTGTTTCTGGGGGTGACTAGACTTTGAGCTCTCGATACATATGGGAATAAAATATATCTGTCACGACAGTGCGCCTGCTTTCACTGTGCCAAACACTGCTTTCGTTGTGCTTCGATCACCTTTTAGGGTGATCGATAGCGCATTCGATAGCGTGTTGGCGCGGTGATATCTAGTCCTGAGTTCGAGTCTCACGAATTCCTCGTACATTTATTTCATTTGAAAAACCTTGTGGAAGCAGTATCTTCCCGTACCAGATTCATTAACTGTTTCTGGGGGTGACTAGGCTTTGAGCTCTCGATACATATGGGAATAAAATATATCTGTCAGGACAGTGCGCCTGCTTTCACTGTGCCAAACACTGCTTTCGTTGTGCTTCGATCACCTGTTAGGGTGATCGATAGCGCATTCGATAGCGTGTTGGCGCGGTGATATCTAGTCCTGAGTTCGAGTCTCACGAACTCCTCGTACATTTATTTCATTTGAAAAAACCTTGTGGAAGCAGTGTCTTCCCGTACCAGATTCATTAACTGTTTTTGGGGGTGACTAGACTTTGAGCTCTCGATACATATGGGAATAAAATATATCTGTCACGACAGTGCGCCTGCTTTCACTGTGCCGAACACTGCTTTCGTTGTGCTTCGATCACCTTTTAGGGTGATCGATAGCGCATTCGATAGCGTGTTGGCGCGGTGATATCTAGTCCTGAGTTCGAGTCTCACGAACTCCTCGTACATTTATTTCATTTAAAAAAACCTTGTGGAAGCAGTGTCTTCCCGTACCAGATTCATTAACTGTTTCTGGGGGTGACTAGACTTTGAGCTCTCGATACATATGGGAATAAAATATATCTGTCAGGACAGTGCGCCTGCTTTCGCTGTGCCAAACACTGCTTTCGTTGTGCTTCGATCACCTTTTAGGGTGATCGATAGCGCATTCGATAGCGTGTTGGCGCGGTGATATCTAGTCCTGAGTTCGAGTCTCACGAACTCCTCGTACATTTATTTCATTTGAAAAAACCTTGTGGAAGCAGTGTCTTCCCGTACCAGATTCATTAACTGTTTCTGGGGGTGACTAGAGTTTGAGCTCTCGATACATATGGGAATAAAATATATCTGTCACGACAGTGCGCCTGCTTTCACTGTGCCAAACACTGCTTTCGTTGTGCTTCGATCACCTTTTAGGGTGATCGGTAGCGCATTCGATAGCGTGTTGGCGCGGTGATATCTAGTCCTGAGTTCGAGTCTCACGAACTCCTCGTACATTTATTTCATTTGAAAAAACCTTGTGGAAGCAGTGTCTTCCCGTACCAGATTCATTAACTGTTTCTGGGGGTGACTAGACTTTGAGCTCTCGATACATATGGGAATAAAATATATCTGTCAGGACAGTGCGCCTGCTTTCACTGTGCCAAACATTGCTTTCGTTGTGCTTCGATCACCTTTTAGGGTGATCGATAGCGCATTCGATAGCGTGTTGGCGCGGTGATATCTAGTCCTGAGTTCGAGTCTCACGAACTCCTTGTACATTTATTTCATTTGAAAAAACCTTGTGGAAGCAGTGTCTTCCCGTACCAGATTCCTTAACTGTTTCTGGGGGTGACTAGACTTTGAGCTCTCGATACATATGGGAATAAAATATATCTGTCACGACAGTGCGCCTGCTTTCACTGTGCCAAACACTGCTTTCGTTGTGCTTCGATCACCTTTTAGGGTGATCGATAGCGCATTCGATAGCGTGTTGGCGCGGTGATATCTAGTCCTGAGTTCGAGTCTCACGAACTCCTCGTACATTTATTTCATTTGAAAAAACCTTGTGGAAGCAGTGTCTTCCCGTACCAGATTCATTAACTGTTTCTGGGGGTGACTAGACTTTGAGCTCTCGATACATATGGGAATAAAATATATCTGTCAGGACAGTGCGCCTGCTTTCACTGTGCCAAACACTGCTTTCGTTGTGCTTCGATCACCTATTAGGGTGATCGATAGCGCATTCGATAGCGTGTTGGCGCGGTGATATCTAGTCCTGAGTTCGAGTCTCACGAACTCCTCGTACATTTATTTCATTTGAAAAAACCTTGTGGAAGCAGTGTCTTCCCGTACCAGATTCATTAACTCTTTCTGGGGGTGACTAGACTTTGAGCTCTCGATACATATGGGAATAAAATATATCTGTCACGACAGTGCGCCTGCTTTCACTGTGCCAAACACTGCTTTCGTTGTGCTTCGATCACCTTTTAGGGTGATCGATAGCGCATTCGATAGCGTGTTGGCGCGGTGATATCTAGTCCTGAGTTCGAGTCTCACGAACTCCTCGTACATTTATTTCATTTGAAAAAACCTTGTGGAAGCAGTGTCTTCCCGTACCAGATTCATTAACTGTTTCTGGGGGTGACTAGACCTTGAGCTCTCGAATTAACTGAATTTTTAAAAGGTTGAGATTCTTTTCTGTGTACATGTCATTGTAATAATTTTTACTTGTAACCAAACATTTTCTAGTGCTTGTAACTTTTTAGAATTCGATATTTTAATATGCGCAGTAGTATTTCATGTTTCCCTTGTTTTCATTTCTCAATGCGAATTCATCCGAAGCATTCTTCAGAAGTGTTTGAAATAAATAATATTGTGAAAACAAATTTGTGTAAGCCATTTACCAATTGAGTTTTGTTTGTGAATTAATTGTTTGAAGTTGATAGAGCCAATTCATTTCTTACCTAATGCGTAGTAAATGTTACGTCATTTGTTTGAATGGTTATTCATTCTTATGTTTAATTCTAAGGAAAAGGCAATTTCTTTTATTGCATTTGCTTACGCTGCCCTTTTTACTCTTCGTGTTGCTTCGCATTTAGCACTTTATCATTTGCAATCAGTTTAAATTTCAGTGATCGTTGTTATTAGGTATGTTATAATGGCGGACTGTGCCAACTTCGTTGTTTTAACTAATATAAACAATTATTAATTAGTTGCGTGTATGTTAGCAAGCATTCTGTGCTGTTGAGATATACGCGTTTTTGATTGGTGTTTTCATTTTGAATATCTTTTTAAATCTAAAAATTTTGGTTTTTATTTTTGTTCTCGGCCTATATCATTCCCGTATGAGGGGGAGGTATGTGCCTCCCTGCGTACATTCGTGAGTCGAGCCGCGTAAAAGCACTCGTCGTGTCTGAGCAATCGCATTTTGACTGAGCATTTCCCGCCGGTAGCACCTGACTAGCTAGCTCCGATCACCAGTAAAACTGATAGAAACCTTCCAGCGTTTCCTTCCCTACCTGACGACGACGGTAACCACAGCCTCGGGGCTTACGCAGTAATACACACGCAGTAAATTGAAACTGGCGCGAAGCACTCCTGATCTGAGTCATGCTGCCGCCGAGCTTAACATATCGCACACAAGACGTCCGACTTCAGGGCTGCATATGCAATAAACCGATTAGTTGTTAAAATTACCCCTCTATAATACGTATGTTTGTGTTTCTGGCATTTTTAAATAGCTTTTTTCACACAACTGAATAAGTTTCGGTAAATGAAACTATACTTTGTGATTTTTTTCAGTCGATTGATGTCAATACAGGATTAACAACCACATACGCTACGTTTATCGCCTGGTTGTTCAACGAACAGGCAGCCGATCATTACTAGATCGTTTCAAACGGGTTTATCGAGCATGAAAGGGCTGAAAAATGCTTTTACCCTTTTCGATACGAGTTGTTTTGTGTCAAGTATGCGTAATTGTTCAATATATAGACCATTATTGCTATAGTAACGTATAACAAACGATTTTAGAATATTTTTTTGAAAAATCTAGACCTTCGAAACTCATCTGAAAAATAAGAACTGTGAACCTGTAATTACAGTAGTTTTAAATATACATATTATTGTAACGTATTCACATTTCTTGATATCTGCCAAATATATCTGCACTCATTAATGACTGAAAAACTATTTATTAACTTAATTGGTACATTTTATACAAATTACTCCGTATTATTGGCATACGATATCAACCCAATGTTTGGGCAATTATAATATATATTTTAACAAATTTTAATAAATTGCTAGATTTTTAATTATTATGAGATAGTTTCCAGTTATATGAATATCGTACATATATATATACACTGTCAGTTTAATATTAGAAATAAAACTATTTACTACATTGTCCCAATAACAAGTTGATATCATAAATAAATATATCTTTTTTCGATATTGTCTTGTTATTAGCCTATTATTGTAATCCAAGATTCCAATATCAGGTCAATAAATAATTATCAACCCAATATTGGCCTAATAATTTCTTGCTACCTGGGAATGTACAATTTCAGCAATTCTTTTTTTTATTATTGTGTTCAACAATAGCATTCGAATGAGGGCTAAAAACTAGAACTTCTTTCTTTGCAATAGCGTGTATTTTGGCAAATTGTTTAATTGCCACTGATTTGATCTCTAGGGCTCGGTCAATCAGCAACGTTCAGGGGTATCCGAAGTCCGAACGTTGCGAAGCAACTACCTAAACGTGATATGACTGTCTCTGTAAGGCGGTTCGAGGTCGCATACAATTCACAGTAGCGGGAGAAGAGATCAATTACAACTAGTTTGTTTTTATTCTCATTATCGGTAATTTTGAGGGGACCGACATAATCCATTGAAACTACTTCAAAAGGTTCCTTCGCTATAAGAGCTGTTAAAATTTTTATAGGTACGGAAGGTTGTGCTTTAAGAAGCTTGCAAACTTCACAACTTTGTACGAATTTTCTCACGATAGTATTTCCAAACTATTATGATATTTTAGTTTGAATTTAAACAGAGTGTGCAATGCGTATGTATGATACATTGAATGGCTACCTAAAATAGCCTTATCCATTAAAGAAGTTGGCACGACTGACGTTTATATGGTGCTAGTTCGTGAGTCAATGCGTCGCCGTCGATGCAGTATGTCATTGATAATTAAATAACTCTCTAAGTCAGGGATTGTAGACATGCTTCTACGAAGTAATGCCTCCCTAACATCAGATCAAAAAGCACCTTGTTTTTGCTCGTTAATGAACTCGTTTAAAGTCCAGGAAATTTCCTTTTCTGTCGGCACGTAGTCAATTAACTTAGGTGTCAACACGTCGCCACCGTGTGACTGCATCGTCGAGTCAGTGGGAATGTCTTGTTTTGATTTAGCTCGCGTCTGCGCTAAAGGTGGCTTTATACGGAGGCTTTCTTCCCCAGGGTGACGCCCCTACCTTACCCCTCTCACCCGCTCAAGCTTCCCCACTTGCATTTAGACGGAGGGTGAGATGCCCAGGGTTGCCGAAATCGGTGCGTTCAGCAAATCTACAAGTTCCCCTTACAAAAATGTATTTTGATTTCACTGGAGTGAGAATTTTACTAAGGACAACTTCATAGAAAGGGATCTGTTGATTTCCAATGACAATTGCAAAATAAATGTAGGCAACCCCTCAAACTATGTCAATATACATGAGATTTATTTTAATCCAGCTGCAGAAAGCATTCTCCTGAGAAATGTCAACACAATATCTCCCAAAAAACTAGAAGAGTTTGAATTGAAAGGTCTTAGTAAACGTAATTCAATAACACCATACTTTCTCCAACTTCGTGAAAGGAGAGCAGCATGAAAAGGTAAATATGAAATGGCGAGAACTGTTTGTTCAAGATGCTCCATTCAAGACAGAAAGATTGTCTGAAAAATTCTGGTACGCAGTATTGTCACTCGCTGTTTTCCAAGTTCATGATGCAGCTTTTGTCAATACTGCATTATTTTGCTGCAGCTAGAGAATTTTTTCGACCCTAACTACATAAAAACAAAATACAGGATTTCGTTGAAAGAGCAAGACTAAATCATGAATGCGATCAAAATCTACCTTAGAGAATATAGATTGCACAAATTGGAAGCCACCACGGTAGATTAATCAACAATTAAATAAAAAACATTGGTAGAAGAAGGAAGAAAAGGAGGATGAAGCTTCATTCAAACTGAAAAAGTAGGTAAAACCTTTAAATTTTACGTTTTATTGCTAGTTAAACAGATTTGGTACGCTCTAACAATTTTTGATACGTTTTCATGGAGGTTTTGGTACGATCATCAGAAAAAATTTGGTAGCCCTGGAGATTATAACTGTGACAGTGAGGATGTCGAAATGTAATTCAAGGTACGTGCAGAAAAGAAGATGCTATTTTTAACCTGCAAACTATTTCACGGAGGCCGGCATAAGAAGATAAACGTATTCGTGAAGAATTCAAGAATTAATTCTGAAACGAAGGCAAAGTGCCTTGGCAGAAACGAATGTGTCTATTAGATTAATAAGGATTGGAGGCGAATCAATAAAACTTCGCGCAGGTATAGCTTCTTATATGACCTTAATGCCCACACTAAGGAATAATAAAATATAGCTTGCCCAGCAGATGTATATAGCGACAAAAATAAATGAAATATGCACGATAGTCTGATTACAGGAAATAGAAATAAGTTACACAAATTATATCAGTCTAAGTCCTATCACCAGCCATCTTGTGTTAATAATAGCATGATAGCGAACAATTTGTGTTACTATTGTTAGAGGTGAGTACTTTAGAATTAAATCGAAAATCATTTCAGCTACAGATCATTTCTGCGATAGTATTTAACAAAAGAAATTGAATTTACAGCCGCAATAAATACAATCAGACTAACGATTTGCTTTCAATAAATCCATCAGTGCGAAAACTTTAGCCCTCAGTCACTTTTCAACATCAGGAGTAACTTCTTGGATTGAGATTACGCATGAGAACATGCTGACAGAGCAGCTATGACATTCATCCTGCCCTCAAGACTGTCTGGAGCCCACTGTCTCTGTCGCAAGTTCCAGGCAGTCCCAGCCAGGCCTTCCACGCTCGTCAATCTTTGTACCCTAGGCTGGCATGTATTTTACCCTAGAATGCTCCTTGATTACCTTAGAAAATATAAATAAGGGTAATCTAATAATGACCGCATAGTCTTTAACAATATTATTGGCTTTGCCTGTAATTAAGTCCCATTGATAGCATTTTAAAGTTTCTGGGGATATGATAATGACTGATTTATCTGAACACCTTTGGTTTGGAAATATGTATGAAATGACGTCATTCCATTATAATTACAAAATATATTTCAAATGCGGATCGATAAACAACTCAAACACACATAGCGCTGTGGCCGACAAAATTGACGTCCAGGTTCACATAACTAGTGTTCACAATACATAAATAATAATTGTTAAAAGAAGGAAAAAATTTCGGGATGAAAAATGCAGACCTATGCAATATTTTTTCCCCCTTCTTGTATTGAGTCTTTTGACCGATCCAAACCAAATGAGAAATGGATGAACTCTACGTGCGTTGTTAGGTATAGCCTTAGATCTTTATGTAAATAATTTTTATTCTCCAGCAAACTATATTACTCACATAAAAGTGATTTTCTGGAAATACCTTGTGCAAACTACAGTCTACAACATAATAAAAACGTCATCACGCTTTTCGTATTTTGGTTTTCTAATGTATTGGTATTGCTGAAAATTCTGTGCACATGGCATTATTATTCACTTCATTAATAGCCCTAATTAAATTGGTATTAATTGGGACATTAGGTGCAGTGAATACTCTGCATGCATCAAGCCACATACGGTTTCATTTTTCAAACTGGTCATTTGGAATGTTCACGTCAAAATTATGGGGGACATCTGAGCGATTTTTGGTTTATGAACCGATTGATCCGAAATTTGACCAGAACGTTTTTGAGACAATGGGCAATATTAATTTTTTATGCTATACTATCGGAAATTTCAAAGGAATAGAAGTCAATGAGTTTTCATACTTGAACAAAACTGTTGGCAGTTTTAGAATCCTTCTTACAAAGTAACAGAGCCGAATTTTTCATTTTTTTTTATTATATTATTGTATACGATTTTCTGTCAGTATCTAAGATATACAAAATTTTCGGTTTTGTAGAAGGACAAAAAAATTGAATTTAAACATTTGAGAAATCAATCTGTTAGAATGTTGGAAATGTAACATGGATTCCAAAACTATCATTTTGTGCATGAAAACTCATTGCCTTCTATTCATTTTTAGGTGAAAAATTGGATTTTCACGAAACAGGCAAAAAACCTGAATTTTGTGGTGAAACGTGATATAACGCTTATTTTTACTTGAATCCATTGTTCACGTTGATTTACCACACACAAATACTATGAATGAGTAATTCCATATTTATACGGCGAAAAACATATTACATGTATAAATTACACGAATGAAATACATTTAACTCGCATTATTTTTGTGCAGATACGGTAAATTATTTATTTATGGACCGATTGTTTTGAAATTTTTCAGGTATAAATAATTTTTTTAAATAAACACATTTTAACTCCGGGACCTTTTTCGGTTTTGGCCTTAGTTTAAAAAAAATGGGAAATATTCGTTTTTGATGTTATTTTGTTCAGATATATCAAAAAATTAGATGTCAAGAAATTTTCATAATAAAACAAATGCAAAGACAGTTTTGGAATGCTTGAGACATTTCCAACAAACAGCGAATCCAGATTTTTCTTTTTCTTTTCCATTTTCTTTTGATACTGTGGTCAAAAATTCATGATTTTTGACCCCCATCCTCCCCCTTTTAGACCCCTCTTGGGGGGTTGAAATTTTAGTGCCGCATAGTCCCTTGAAATTTTAGGAAACAATAGCCCACTACCCAAGTACCCTTTTTCAGCAAAGAAAAAAATTTATAATTAAGACCAAAATCGCTCAGATGACCCCCTTAATCAACGAATGCATTTGACTGGTGTCAAATGACATGACTGGTGTCGATTGTTCATCCAACTAATGATTTCGCCACTCTTCACCAAGAAATTTTTGATCGATAAACTTTTCCATTGGGGAAATTTCGTCTAACATATAAGACAAAGAATTTGCGGTCGGTGTTGAGCACTAAGCGCATTTATACAGCGTACGAGGTCATGTTTAGGATCCTTGACGGAAAACCGTTTTTGGATTTGTGAAACTGCTTCAACCAAGAAGCGTCTACAATTACAATAAAAGCACTTTCTCTTGCGAAGTACATAATGCCAATTATCTTTGACATAGTTTCAGTTGCTGTCATCCTAATTTTTATGTATCTTTTTCCCCTATTGGCACTAAAACACTAGCATGGTCGCATTCTTCACAAAAACAACACGCATAAAATCCGGACAAAAGCACCTAATAAGGCTACAAATTTTTTGACCCCAGATTGAAGATATTCGGAGAGTAAGACTAAAACAAGGTATTCAATACGTTCAATTTCCCCAAAATATAATCTAAAAACTTCAAATAAGCGAGGGTTAGCTTGTTGTTGGAAGCATTGGCTATCATATCATTAAATTATCTGAGTTGGATCGCAAAACGACAACTCAACAAAGTGTGAGTGCATACCACTGCTCCAGCAATTGTCGTACACAAGCTTGTTCAGAAACTGCACGCCGCGTATTGCAAAAAGAACCGTAACTTGTTTAGTGGAACACGTTCACTTGTGCTATATTTACGAATCAAATTTCCATGCGATCCATCTTTGAATTAATACCTTCTGCTCATTTAATTCTTTTTTGGGTTATTTAACTGTAGTTATTGACAACTTTCATGTTTTCTCTTGATTTTTACAAACAAGATATGAAATATAGGTTTTACCCTACATTTTGCATGTTTTCCTCTTACCCTAAACTGTACCCTAGGAGGGGTCTGATTACCCTAGACTAGGCTAATTACCCTAGGAGTGGAAGCACTGGTCCCAGCATGTAGGGCAGCAGCGGCAACACGCCTGCGGAACGCGTGGGAGGCATAAGATCGGGGTTTAGTTTTTTTTAGAGAGGCGGGGAGGGAGAGAGGGCGTCTCCCCGGGGAAAGCACCCTCCGTCTAAAGCCACCTTAAGCATATCTCCGATTCAGGCACAGGCATCAATGGGTCACAGCATTCTAATTCTTTAATAGTTAGTTGATCATTGTTTTTCGGTAGCCTGCTTAGGCAGTAGGCTACGACGTTTTGCCTACCTGGTAAATATTTAACGACAGGTTCGTATGAGTGAACGTTAATGCACCATCGAGCCATTGCTGTATCCTCTGGTAATTTTTTCGCAAATAGAGGAGCAAGTGGGGGGTCGGTGTACACATTGATAGGATATCCAATAATTAGGTATTTAAAAGCTTTAAGAGCACTCCAGATGGCAAAAAATTCTTTTTTGGTAGTGCTGTATCGTTTTTGGCTAGAATTCAAACATTTACCGTAATATGCAACTGGACGCATTAATTTGTCACCTGAATCTTCGGGCTGCATCAGGACGGATCTTATGCCAAAATTTGAGGCATCAGTAAAAATGTGAAACGTCTTGGTAAAATCAGGGTATCGTAAAACAGTGTCAGAAGTCAGGGCTGATTTTATATAGTCGAAACTTTTTTGACCGTCATTTATCCAGTTAAAATTAAACACATTTTTTTAGCAATTTGTACAGGAGGTTTGCAATTATTAAAAATTGTGCTACGTAGTTGCGGAAATAATTGGCTGCACCAAGGAATTGCTGCAATTCTTTTACATATATTGGTTCCGGACAATTTTGCAACTTCTCTGAATACTTACACCGTATTCCATCGGCCGAGATAATATGACCTGAGCACTCCATTTTTTTCTTGAAAAATTGATATTTTTCGAGTTTAATGGATAGTTTACTTGTGCGGAGCGTCGTAAAGACAGTTCTAATATCGCACAAAAGCTACTCATTGGTTTTTGAGCAAATTAATATATCATCTAGAAAAACAAATCAATGGCGTCCTAAGATAGGCGCAAGAACAGATGACATGACACATTGGAAAACGCTAGGGCTTGAACTAAGTCCAAAGGGGATTCTACGGAATTGATATTTTTGGTAACCTATACTAAAGGCTGTAAATTTCCGACTCTCATGTTCTAATTCTACTTGATGGAATGCAGACTTTAGATCCAGAGTGGAAAAGACTCTATTGCCACCTAATGTGGACAATATTTCGTCTATTCGTGGTATGGGATACGACTCCTTGACCACGATTTTGTTTAATGATCTAAAATCAATCGCTGGTCGAATCTCACCGTTCTTTTTCTTGACAACAATTACAGGGAAATTATAATCCGACATGGAGTTCTCAATTATTCCCTGTAAGAGCATTTCTCTGTTGACCTTGGCCAACTCCTTCTTGATATTTATGAGGTATGCGATAGGGTGGTATATTCAACACAGGTGCATCAGGTTCAAGCACAATTTTGTGTTTCATTACATTCGTAACACATATAGTTTCGCCTTCTAACGTGATCACGTCACGAAAACTATTCATCAATTCCAGTAATTTTAGTTTTACGTCAACTTCGTCGCATTATATATCCTTATTTGTTACGACAAACTAGGCGAAGTGGAGAAAATAAACCTTGATGACCGGGAGAATTTATTCGCGTAAAGTTACAGTTAAGAGGCGAATAATTAAGTGGACAACATAGATATTGCCAGCAGCTCGTTAGATTTGGACGACGCCGCATACGGCCACCAAGTAGAGAAGATCAATGGGCGCGATCTTCTCGGGCCACTTCAGTTAGTCGTGCCCTGGTGAAAATAGAAAGAAAAATATATGAATTTCATCTATAAGGAATTATTCCGTTATTGATATCGCTGTAGACAAACGGTTATAAGGTTACGTAATAGTTATAGTTATAATTATAGTTATAGTTATACCGTTAAGGTTCAAGGTAAGTTATAGTTATAGTTATACCGTTAAGGTTCAAGGTAAGTTATAGTTATAGTTATACCGTTAAGGTTCAAGGTAAGTTATAGTTATAGTTATAGTTATACCGTTAAGGTTCAAGGTAAGTTATAGTTATAGTTATACCGTTAAGGTTCAAGGTAAGTTATAGTTATAGTTACACCGTTAAGGTTCAAGGTAAGTTATAGTTATAGTTATAGGTATAGTTATACCGTTAAGGTTCAAGGTAAGTTATAATTATAGTTCACCAGGTAAATTTACGGGAGCGGATCTTATAGAAGCTCAATGGCAGCCAAATCACTGGTAGACCTGCGCCAAGTCTACGTGAACTAACCTCAGCTGCCATCAAGTAGGGAGTTCGGTTGACGACGCAGAGGAGACGCGAAGATTCCCGTCCAGGCATGGATTCCCACAGTCATAGGTGCCGAGAAGATGAAGGCGGGGCAGTGCAGTGCGGTGAGGAGTGCTTTAGCCCCTCATGGTTTCCCCCACGGAGTTAGGACGAATTCCGACGAATTGTGATTACGCTCATCGTAGCTAAGGGAGAGCGGTCGGAAATGGCCCGGGGAAACGCGTTGAAGTAACGATGAAAGTAGAGGCTCCGAGTTGAGGCACGAGGCAGCTGCTCGGTGAAAGGTGTTCTGCCGGAAAGGCTTGCGAAAGATTAGAGAACGGTTACTTCTACCAGCATTAGCATCAGCCGAAGTAAACCGGATAATTCACGTGACTAGAGCAGCCTACCAGTGAATATGAGCTTCCTTTAAATGAAATAATTTTTGTTTTCTTTATTTGTTGATGGACGCCGTACGTCCGTCTGCACATTAGACACACTTTCGACTTGAGCATTAATTCCTAGTTCCTTACTACCAGGAAACTCACAATTATTGCCGCGAACGTCAACCTTCGACTCAAGTTTCTCCTTGGCCATGGTCTTCATTTCACCTCTGCCTGAGATGCCTTCAAATGAAACCGACGTAACCTCAGAGTTCATCTCTCCATTATTCGCTTCTTTCAGCGCTTCCTCTACATATGTGAGATAGAGCTCAGTTTCTACTTCTTCCTGACTTAATAATTCCATGTTACACAACATAGTGTCTTCGTTGAAATAAATAGGATCATCTGTCGGGTTTAGTATCATTAATGGTACATTTCCATCTTCTCTGATTGTAACTATTGATTCTGCAATTAGCGCTCCACTTTTTAGTTCTCTCTTTAACACTGTATATTCACCGGGCTTAGCCTTTTTGACAAAGGCATTAATGAGCTTGATGTAATTACCAGGCACTTCTATTGCATCACAGTGAACCACCAGCGATCTTTCCTTTTTTACGTCTGGCCTTGGCTGCTCCGCTACACGCTCGAGCGCAGCGTCTTTTTTTTCTCGTATTTTTCTTTCGCGCTTTCTAACATTTCCGCGGCATCTGTTGCACTTCTTAGCAACTACATCTGTCAGCAAACAGTCGCTGTTTACAATATCCATTAATATGGCTTCTCTACTTATCGTAAGCTTATTTTCTATTTCGTTGGAAGGCACCGTAATACCTTCCCACTTGAGGGAAGCATCTTTCAAATTAATCACTGCATTGTTTGAACCATCTTGTCCTAAAATCAAATCATATTTGAATTTAGCATCTTTAATAACTAACGCACTATTTTCAAGTACTTTGTCAGTACAAGGTATTGAGATAGTCAGGTCGACTTCACCACTAACATTACTTTTATCATTTATTCCTCTTACGCTTAAGAAACTCTGCTTTAACTCTTCTTATGGGTACTTGATGTTACTGTAACTAATGAGGCATTTTTCGCTACCACTATCTAGCAGCGCGCTAAAATATTTATCTTGATTAGAGAGGATGATGGTGGGCTTACTGGATTTTCTAAACGTTACAAGATTAGCGCCTTCTTTCTTAAGACGTCCCGCTCCTACAACCGTAGTGTTAAAATAAACCTCAAATGCATTCTTTTGTGGTATCTCATTGGCCAATTCCTCATCTTTCAAAACTCCAAACTTATTTTTACATTTGAATAATGGATCAATATATGATTCACTCTGATCATGATTACACTCAGTCATCTCAGTCGTATCTGGATTCATTCCGACCACAACTTTAGGATTAACGAGAGTCTTGCGGTGTGCAGAATACCTGCATTATTGCTCCCAAGTAATAGAATTAAGGTAACTTTAAGGAAATATGATTCAAGCGACAGCTACATTAATCTACAAAATCTATTTGATTAAACTAATTAAATTAAAGGTAATTGAAAGGAATTAAAATAAAACAATTTGGGAGAAAATATTAAAGTAATATTTCATAAAGTCACTCATTTCACACCGCTCCTCTGATTAGCACAGTTGTAGCGTACTAGAACCGACTTTCCTTTTCCGCTACTAACTTGCGTGGAAGCTCCTCTTATTCCCGCAGTTCTTCATCAGATCCCGCAGAGTAACCATCTTATCTGCTTTCCCCGGAATCCACTATTCCGGTTAAATGGTCAGCACTTGGCTGGGCCGCTGGATCTTAGTTGTAGCTGAATGTGCCGGGCATACTTTGATCTGCAAGATTACTTCTTCACCTGGAAGTTCAGCTGGACCTCAATTGTGTCTACGAGTGCCTGGTGGAGTCCATTCGACCAAGAGGTTAATTCCACTACCAACTTCAACACCGTAATTTCATCCTTTATGAAAATGTATGAGTAAATCCGGCGCTAGAGGGACGGACGGACCGGCAGTCTGCATCACGGAGCGGACGGCAACACCCAGACGTCACTCGGAGGTTGATCTAGTGCATAGTGCAAATGGGCTGTTCGGGGACGGTGTGGGGACCATGTGGGGACGGTGTGGGGACCATAAACATTGTCGTTCGACGTATAAACTTACTTACCTTGTCGTTCGATGTATAAACTTACTTACCCTGTCGTTCGACGTCTATAAACTTACCTTGTCGTTCGACGTCTATAAACTTACCTTGTCGTTTGACGTCTATAAACTTAACTTGTCGTTCGACGTCTATAAACTTAAAAGTTGAACTTTGGTGGTATACGTTTTGAAATCTTGTAAACTATAAATTATAAACTTTGGTGGTGAAGCTATTTCAATTGTACTTTGGGTGTTCTCTGGAAACTCTGTTGACGATTCGCGTTTTCATGCCTTTACAGGATGGACGATGCCCGGGCAGGATCTCGGACATTGTATTGAACTGCTCACGGTTCCAACATCTCGTCCTGGTCCCGGTTCCTGTGTCCGTTACGGCTGTTTAAGACGTGTGTCCGTTCCTAATCTCTTTCCTGGGTAAAGCTTGAATGTCGGTTGAACTTAATTTTTACCCCTTTTGAATCTAACTAATTCACTGAAAATTGTACATGCGGTGACCCTCGGGCATCGTCTTACCTACACCTCCTGCTACTCTTCCTATAAAAAATCTCTACTGTCTCTTTCGTAATCCTCAGCATAGTGCACCTCGTGCCTACCGCGGCTATTTGCGCCTCTATTTGCACTATACTTACGCAAGTATGCTTTATACTGTCTGATATCCTTTTCTGACGCTCTACAGTTTAGAACGAAATGTTCTCCTCCGCATGCAAAGCAGGGGCCAACGGCTCTCGGTTTGCTCTGACCTCCTTGAGTTCGACAGTTTCCTTCAACATAACCTGAAACGTTGCATGAACTGCAGAAAGGAGAGCCTCTCGTTCTAGCTGCAAAGTGCACTGGGGCATGACTCGAGCTTTCCGCCCGTAAAGTGCTACATTCTATGGATCCTATTCTTCTATCACCTACATATCCACTAACATTTTTTCCTACTCTAGGATTTCCCAGCCAAGGTCGGGGAAAGTACCTACGCCCCGGGAAACGACTTCTATAGTAATTTCCCAAGAAAAATTCACTTTCCTGAAGGGATTCTTGCGCGTCAGTATGGGCTTCTGACTCGGCAACATCTGCTACGTAAGTTTCTCTGTTGTACTGAGTCGCTACTATTGGTTTGTTTTCGGGGCATTTATTATGGCTGATGCCATTCGTGCCAATAAATCTTCCGACGTATTAAATGACGCATCGAATAGTTTTTTCGTGAATGAATCGTCATGCAATAGCGCTAACACCGTAATAGCTAGGCTCAGGTCAATAATGTTTCCTACAAATCGTTTCAACTCGGCTTGAGCCGCACTAGTCCTTTAAAACGGGTGACGTTTCCACGCTATTGAGGCTGAATTTAACAAATGATCTGATAGGCTTCTGATTTTAGAGAATGCGGTTACCAACTGGGCCGCAAGTCCTTCGTTCCTAACGAAACGGATCTGATTTAAATCACACGCTAAAGCGTGGATAGACTTTTCGCCTCTAGTTACGTAGATGTCGTCCAAGATTTTTACGACATCTTCAAATGAGTAGTGAAGGTCGGAGTTAACCAACTTGGTCACTATTGAATTGAAATCTCCTACCTGTTTATTAGCTGATCGAACTAACAACTCTTTTTTCGCACTCTACGAATTTATATCCGGTAGCAGATTCATATAAGCTCGCAAGTTTCCTATATGGGTCTTGAATGGTTTATTTTCAATAAAATCGGGGTCTTCCCGACGCCTACGTCCACGAAAAAACAGGAGATTCGCGTTTGATAGGATCGTTCCAGTTCTTGGTATATTTGCCGCTACTTCTCGTGCAAATTGCGTACTAGCCGTGTTAGTATTGGTATTTGGGCCTACTACCCCGCTAGCTGCTGGGCTAGTCATTGCTGGATTGCTATTAGCCCGAAATCTAGGCACACTAATACGACCTCTACTAGTTTTGGTCGAAGTTGATCAAATAAATTCGTCCGAATCTGACGTATCAGACATACAGAATACAATCAATTATTACACAATATGCAATCCTAATACTAAAAATCAACATTTGCAAAAAGATCAATTTTACACATCATAGAAATAAATCAATGATCACAAATAGTAACAGAATTAACGAAATAAAGAACTAGTCCATGAAATATCGCTTTTACTCATCATAAAATAGGTCAATAAACACAAAATATCAATAATGAAAAAAAAAACATCAATAAAACATCACCCACTTCCAGAGACTATAGCTATCTTGCACAACTTCAGTACTACTGCGGCGGCACTGCTCTTGCTGCTCTAGCAAAGCCTGACGCGTACTGCATGCTTTATGCACTGCCTATGGCCTTGAGCCGATGCAAAAAAGATAACCTGCTTCTTGCTAAGCAAACAAACTACCTACTCTCCGCTGCTGCACGCACTGCAACTGCACTGCTGCGATAAAATGAATAACCTATCCGTTAATTGAGTGCAAGCTATCATTTACTTAGCTTCCACGGGCTGAATGGAGGAAGTGAAGTCGCTCCCCACTGTAGACATACACTGGGATGACTACAGGGTAGATGTAGACGAAGTAGCCGTAGACTTGTAGATCACTCGTTGCTGGGTATCGCACCAAATTGTAGTTCCAGGATTACTTCTATGTCCTCACCGGCGTCAAAGACGAGGACTTTCGTTCGGCAGGGATGACACGTGTCTATCCGCGCTGAAAACTGCACGTAGGTCTCTAGCAGAGATGAATACGGGATCTTGAAAGTTATCCGCAAAACAGAAGAGTGTAGTTGGCGAATTCTGTTGTCGCTGTTGCTGCCGGTCATTGACGCGATTTTCACAAACATTTCTGTGTTTCAGAAGGTAAAATTCTCGTGAATTTTTGATTTAGTTTATAACCTCTTCAATTATAAACTTCTTCTCACGTCGGTGGTCTGTCGAAGTACTGGCCACCAATGTGAGGGCTGTAGGTGGTCGGTGGAAGGAAGCATTCCTAAGATGCTGACTGCTTATAAAGCTTCCGAGGCGCATGGGGTTGGGGTTGCACACACAATACAAAACAATGTAAAATTACCTCTAATATCAACCTCGCAGTCAAAAACGCAAATTAATTAGGATCAACCCGTTTTATTTCAACCTTAATCCCTCAGTTCACTTGTTCCAACGTTCGTAAACTTAAATTCCAATTTACAAGTGCACTAACTAGAGTGTTCTTAACAACGCATCACATGCACAATGTTTTCTTGACCACTTGTAATAAAATCCAGTGTTAAAATCAGACCAACACAATGGAGGGAATACATTTTCTACGTGCTTTTCTAGCAACCATTTGTTTGAAAAATTACCCGGTATACATATTACGATCCCCATGTGGAGGTATCAAGTCATGGTCTTAATTTTAAGATATTTGAAAGCACCTTTCGCTCATATTGAAACATTTGAACATACGACGTAGTTCATTGACAATTTTTTACTTTCCTACGCTCGTGTGTGCATTGATGTTCCAGCTATTCAGCAAATATTATGGACTCATGATCCAACATACGCGCACCCTAACAAGAGTGTTTTCAACTATGTGTCACAGGGATTTTGTTATCTTAATTACTCACATTCATTTTGCATTTCCAAACTTAAATTAATTAGCGCAAAGAGAAAGAGGATGTTAATGTGAGGATATTTAAGTAACTACTTTCTCTTTTTTCGTTCTTATTGAAACATATAAAAAAGGCCGCGATTTCGACGAAAGTCATGACTTTAAAGAACATCATTTTTAAATCTTCTTATTCTAGTTTCAAACTGCTGTCGTTAGCTTTGTGTGGTAAACTCTTCTTGCCTTATATTCTCGTGAATACATTACGACAACACTAATTTGGATAGTTAACTATTGTACGGTTCCACCTATGTTGAAAATGTTACGGCGAGCCATGTAAAACAATACTTTCCATATCTTTCACTCCGATGAACTCTTTGCGCCAGTACTATTAGCGTAAGTAAGAAATATCATAACCATTTTCTGTTTTGTTAAATGCGAATATTATACTCTTTCCGGGCTCACCGCTACCGCTTGGCACACTGTATGATACGTCGGTGTGAAAAATTGTCCCAAATCCCGATTGTCGACCGTATTGTTCTAGCCGCAAAATAAATCAAATCTGCTCATTTTACTTCTAACATCAATCCCTCACACTCGTATCACTAGCTCCTATGTTCTTAGCCTCATATTTTCAATGTGGGTACGCACTAAGAAGAGGATTTTCAGCAATATGAGTCACATGAATCATGTTTTCTCAGTCACTTGTATATGAATGCATTACCAAAATTTAACTACCGCAAGGAATAGGAACGCATTTTTTTATTTTTCATGCTTTTCTCCAAATCCTGTTTCGACAATTATCATGGGTATAACGATAACCGTGTATGAATAGAAATTAAGGACCCAAATCATTTGTTTCAACACTTAACATGGGTATTACGATAACCACGAATGAATAGCAGTTAAGGATCTAAATCATTTGTTTCAACACTAATTATGGATATTACGATAACCATGTATGAATAGCAATTAAGGGTCTCTATTCTAAGGTATTTGAATGCGTTGTTTGTTTTTATTTCAATACATGTGCACACTAATGATAGTGTTTTTCAAATGAACGTCGTGAGGATTATGTTCTCTTAGTTACTTATATTTGAATGCACTATCAAAATCAGATCAGGCAAGGAAGGAACTTATTTTTGTTGTGCTTTTCGGTCAATGATTTTCTTTTCAACTTTTACACGGGTACTTCGACATGAATGTGTTGTTATCAATTTAGGATGATCAATGTTAAGGTGTTTTAAAGACCAATGTATCGTCATTTCATGTTTGTACTTTATTGGAAATAAAATGTTTTTCTTTCTTTCTTTCTTCTTTTGAACGATTCCGTTTGAAAACAATTTATAGGAGTACAATACTACACTCATATATTCCTGCATTAGCAATAAAAGTGTTGCCATCCCCTCAAATTAATAGGTCAATGCAAATATAGCATCTATGTCGATGAAATAAATTGTAACTTGTTTTTGCGAAAATCGTTTGGACGAGCGAAACAAGGACTTCGTTGCTATATTTTTTATGGATTAAATCTACATATTGTCCAGTGCCAATCTTATGTAGTTGCATGTATATATGATTTCATACATGTGATAAAGTGAAATTTCACGCATATGAATCTTTACTTGAGTGTTAATAATTCCCCGATACTTCTATATGTATGTGTAACATAAAATTACCTTTGGAACATAAATATTTGAATAGATGCAAACTGCCATAAATGTAGAATATTAAAACAACTCTATTGAGTACTATAATGAGAAGTTTTTATAATTGAATGGTATCTTTTACGCCGCTCAAAGATCTGAATCACACTCTGCCTCCTGATGCTGGAGACTTAGCACATTTTACGACAGCTTGTCTTTAAATTGCACCACCGGCGGAAATTTTGGTAGTCCTCGCTGAAAGGAAAAACGAATGTCTTGTTCAATACATACAATAGACGCATGTTTAGTACAAAAAACGCTCAAATTAGAAAGTGATTACCTCAATTCTCAACTCAATTTAGTTTAGTTTGAATTTGACTTGGGTTAAATTGGCCTTGACTTAGATTAATTTGAAGAGAAAAAGGTGAAGTCGTTGTGGTTCCTATAGCATTAAAACAGGTTTTTGATATTTTTACAATAAGAGCTGTGAGCATTTTACGGTTAGGAAAAGTATCTGCAGTTTCAAGCAAGTAAATAATGTTTGCTCGTTTTATTAATATAATGAAATAGCCACTAAAGTTTATCATTGATGATGTAGTGTTAATTTCCTAACGAAAATTTTAAATTGCCATTTTTTTAATGGTAAAATGCTTGCAGGTTTTGTTGTAAAAATAACAAAAAACTGCTTTAGTGGGGTCGGAACTAGCAATACTAGCGCTAACGTTGGCGCGCACGTGGGTGGCATCCTACTCTGAGTTTTAAAGTTTCTTTAAGTCCTTATAACTTGAAAACTAAGGAGTTTTGGCATTTTATCATTCGTGAAAATCGATTTGTTCTGAGTTTTTGAACCTACGATTGAAATTTTTCCGCGCAAAGAACACACTACATAGTGTTGATTATTCTTATCAAATTAGATGCCAAGTGTCTCCTTAAACAAATAAAAGAATGAATAAATTTGGGTATTTCCTATGCACAACTTCTATGTTATTACAATGTTCAACTCAGAACTGAACAAATAAAATTGGTTGGTCCGTCTTGGTTGGTTGGTCTGTTCCTTTCACGCTCTGAAAGGATGCTCAATGATCGTATCTGTGATACGAGTTTTATCAGTGCACAAGCACAAGAATATTTTAATCTCGGCCACTATTAGGATGGATTTATTTATTTGTCATCCACATCTGAAAGATTTGTATAACGACAATATCGAATCCCGTCATGTGTGTCAGGTCGTGTACACTATTATACATATATTTGTAATACTGACAGGTGTCTTCTGAGTAGGCTAAGTAGGTAGTGCATACCCTGATAAGCATAGATAAGTATTAACAGTTTTTCTAGCCCTAAGTATGCTCCGATTCAACGAAATTACAATAGTAGAGTCAATTGCTATGCTCAAAATCCCCAAAATTAGGATATATCATACTTACATGTTTATAAGGTAGGCAAGATTTGCACACCGCCTTTTCTTCTCTGTACCTACGCTATGCTGGGTAACAATACAGAAAAGGTGACATATTATTGCTCAATTCTATTTTATATCTCGGCTATAATAGGTAAAAGTTGTTCTGCTTTCGTCGCAGGGTTCTGACGTTTTTGGAACGTTTTGTTTACGAATAAAAGTCACTTTTGGCTTCTTTGTGTGTAATATGATACTGTTTTTTATTCTCGTCTGACTTTTTACTTTGTATTTGACACTTTTTTATTTTAATAAACGTCCACGTTCTTTTCATTTTGTATTTTTGGTGAAATTTGGTACGTTTTCAGCAAGAAAATTTGTACTATCGCATAAATTTAACAATCATTGCAGCAGAGATAGTGCATTGCTCTCAGTTACAATATGTGTGTGACTAAGTGAAGTATTTGTTAGTGTTGTGATATCATTCTTACTGCAGCTCTTTCATATTGTATTTTATTTTTTCATGTGTCTCAACACCGATATTGATTACCTTACAACATTTTCAAAACTTTTTTAAAAATTTCAATAATTATTTAATGCTGAGCAACAGACACTATTTCAGTATTTCAAATTGTGAAAACATAAATATAAAAATCTCCATTTCAGCATATGCTTACTTAAATGCTGGGGAGTGATAAGAAGATAACAATTAAACATGAAAATGACATGGTAAAATACAATATAACTCATGACGAACCTAACAAAATTTGAGGAATGACTTTATTAATGAGCAGGAATTTTCATTATTAATACATGTTAACTTGACCTAAAGAAAAGGATGTAAACGAAACAAAGAAATAAATTGTAAGTACATAGTTACTCCTGATAGCTGAAAAAATAAACTAATATTCCAGTTATTAACATCAAAATAAGTTAATTGAATTTTCTTTATCAATAGCGATTACGTAACCTGAAAACTAGAACTCTTTATTTATCAGACCATAGCATCAGGTATGGACAAAGACTTGCCATTATCAATATTTCACAACTTAAAGACTAGAAATATTTATGATCACAACATAACTTTTGGTTACTGCAAAGACCCCATATATGCGTTGGCAATATACCAAAGCACAACCAAAAAAAGACTAGAAAATATCGTTTTAAGGAACCACTGGTATAGAATATAGACACAGTAGGAGCGTACAGAGTTACCACTCTTTATGTGCGTGCAATGTACGAGTATTACATCAGCTTAGCTGTTTTGCAAGTAACTTGCATCACATTAACTACTAGTTGCTAGATCCTATGTATTAATTGAAGGGGGAATGAGAGAAACAGAAAAAACAGAATGAATTTGCGATGCTTTCAATTACTACTTCCTGTTTTTTTCACTATCACACATGCATTATTGCTCCAGTACGAAAATTATACTTAGAACTCGTATGAATCACATATATGTGTGCGAACCCACCATGACTAGACATCAATGACCACTGACCGTATTAGATGATAGGTATAAAAACGTTGTTTCGAACCTCGAACAAAATAATCAATAAAAACATTGCGCATTTTTAGCTCTTCAGTAAAGTATTTTAACTCTGTTTTATTAACATTCGGTTTTAAACAATTAAAAATACTTTTTGCAGAAATTTGAATCGAAGAGGCCAAAAAATAGCGACTCCAACCTCGACTCTACCACATCCGAATGAACGATTCCGACTCTGACTCCGACTCCACACACATTCAGAAAAGCGACTCCGACTTCGACTCCACACACATTCAGGAAAGCGACTCCGACTCTGACTCTACCCTAAAACATACGACTCAAGCGACTCCAACTCCGACTCCGCAACCCTTGTTGACCCCATCCACTTTTGTTTTTCGCCGTTGAGAGTTTGCCATGCCGAAAAGTTCTCTCTCGGTGAGGCGGACGTGCAAACGTCAGGTGTGCGGTGAGAGAGCTTGCATGGCGTTGCGTGATAGATGTTCATTCCGAGCAAGTTCCGGTAAAATGTGCTTTTCCATCTTCTGTGAAGTGATTTAATTAGCATCCTATTTAATAGATGCCAGTTTTCATTTTTTGAAATTATGTTTTCATTAATGAAATGATTAGTTCTCCATTTTTACTATTACTTCATCTTAATAATCTTTCTAAGTTGACTGTATATTAGCAGTAGAGATATTACTAAAGCCAGCGTTTGAAATATTCTTTTAGAATCGAAAGTGTGGGGAAGTATTATAACAAAATTGCAGAAGCTCCAATTATTTTGACAAACTCCTGAAGAGTTCTTTTCGTTGCTGGAGTTGTTACTGGAGAAATATAAATCGAGCTCCATGTAGAGGACGTTGTGGTGATTATCTTCAGCATGGGTGTAAAAAACGTGCAGAGTACGTTTCCCTATCTAGCTGATATTTTTAAGGATATTATGAGGCTTGAAATTAGTAGTGACTTTTCGTTTTAACTTTTTTCCTTTTCCCTTGCATAAAATCCTTTTCTCATGTCTTATTCACTACAAGAAATGGTGCGCTCGAGGTTGTAGGAGGTACACGAAACAATATATTGTTCAAAATCTTTCCTTATTCTGGTTGCTTGTCATAAATATTAAGAAATGTCGAAAAATCTGTAAAAATCCATGATGAAATAAAAACTTTTACAATTTTCTATTTACCCATTTGACGTATTTTAAAATTTGCCCTCGAACTTAGTTTTCTGTCGCATCACTGACCGAAAATCATCAATGACAATAAAAGGTAATGCACAGCAGGTCGCATCAATGACAATAAAAGGTAATGCACAGCAGCAGAAATTTGACTGAATTTATTGCTGCTAACTTCTGGTATTGCCAAAGTCTTAACTCGGTTCCAGGTCCGTCAGACTTAAAACTTTGTTTCTACTTGCTAGCTCATTTTTTCTTAGTATTGCTCTTTTCCACTGGATCTTTATTTTGTTCTCCTGCGGTTTTACCATCGTCAGGAGTGTCGAGAGGCTCAGCAAGGTTAACTTCGAGCTCTGCCCTCTGGTTCCCTGCAGCCTCCGAGGACTGTGTGGAGCAGGAACTTTCTATTTCCGTCTTCGAGTGGCCTAAACTGTTAACCAAACGCTCAAAATTACTTTGAAACTTATCGACGTTTGCACTCAGGGCTTCTATTCTGTAATTGAGCGCATCCACTTGATTCATCACATGTCTGGCGGATCCAATAGCCTTTCTGCCGGCGGACAGTCCGCGTCTGTCGGACGACTGGCGCAGCAGCGCGGCTGAGGTTGGCCGACTGGGGTAGTGGAGCTCTCCGTCCCAGCCGCCGCCCAGCTGTGGCGGCCGCTTCTGCTGCGAGTGAAACGAAAGAAACTTCATCTTACTCTCATCGATTCAACTAATAAACCTTGCATCATTTGTTTAATTAATTGCATTCATTTTTAGACAGAACATCATGAACGTAAGAAATCCAATTATACCTTGCTAATAAGAAATAGGAATCACAGTGGACAAGTCCGAAATTTTCAGGTGTAAATAAAAAACATCTTACCTTAGTAGGAGCCATCTTCATGGAGGCTGAGGAAGGGGAGAGCGCTCTGGCAGCGTTGTGTAGCTGTGACCAAAGAAAAATTAACGTTTTAATTAATTAAATTTTTCTACACTGAAATACGTAATAAACCATTGGTAATATGAATGAAGGTTAGTAAGCATTGTAATTGTTGCCTTAATAATTCACTTCTAAGGCTTATCTGAAAACTGTAGTTAGTATATAAATTTTTAACGAATCATTCATACTTCGCCGTTCTCAACATGAAATTTTCGCCGTACCTGATGCCTGAGATGGTCCATTTTACTTTCCATATCTTCCTCCGAGAGCTCCTCTTCCAGCACGTCTTCCTCGGCGTGATCGACGGAGTTCTCATAAGGTAAACTGGTGGTGGCGAGCCTTCTGTCTGCGCTTTTTGCTTGATTTGTAATCTGAGCTACCGGATCTCTCTTATACTTAAGAATAGAATGCAAATTAGAATCGAGCGACAAAGATGAGTTTTTGTTTTTTCCAACAGATATCTTGCGGTTAACCGCTATCTTCCTCTGATTTTGAGCATTGAAAGCTGTTGCTTCAATCGGAACAGGGTTTCTTAGCGCCCCATCTTTTTCGTCAGAATCGGAAAGACCTTTGCCAGCATCATTTGTATCAATCTCTTCATTTTCTACCTTATTCTTCCACTGAGATTTCTTTCGGTTGCGCCTGCATTCATTGTCCGATTCTGAACCCACGTCGTAGCTCTGACGCGTTTCTATCAGGTCTTCGTCCAGTTCTAGCTGCTGAGAAGCCCATTCCAAGTCTTCTTCACTGCAAAACACAATAAATCGTAAACTCTGAGATCCTATTTCAGTTTGATTGACTATGAAATGAAAGAAAGTTATGCCTTTTTATATGCAAACATGCAATTTCTACTGCGATCTCATTCATATTATCCTTCTCCATCACCAGCCGAACAGACTCATAGTGGAAGGTTTTGAACATTTTTATTCTTGAGCCCAACTTTACAGAATTTTTACGTAAAATTTATAGTCTCATGTGAGAGCGAGAATATGAGAAGTAACAAGATATTTATGAGTGAAAACGTTAGCGTAGAATTATGTACAACAATAGTGATGTGTTGTCCTCTGAAGTATTGAATATACTGTAAAAGACATTTGCGATTTCATTATTGGAGTCTCAGTAAACAGCCATGAAAATCCGTGCAACAACTACACGTCCTTTAAAATTTTTTAATGATTGCCTGTGTTTGCCAATAAAAAGTTGAAACTTTCTGGGTTGATTTACTCGGTTACTTACATGTTTCTGAGCTCCTGTTCTTGTTCCACGTACTTAGCAATGAGATCAATCCTGAAACAAAACTTCCAATCATCATTTCAACAATTAACAAAAATAAAGAAGAAAAAACATAAACATTTTTATAAAAAAATTGACAGATGAAGTGAATCACGACTAATTGGATTTCTAATAATTCCTTACATAAAGGCCTCAAATTGATAGACGAACTTAATGAAGTAGGCAATAGCCATGCCACGGGTTAAATATATTATTGGGTGAAACGGTCATTAGACATAATTTTTAATGGAGTTCATGCGTTCTCTCCAGTTTTTCAGTTTTAAACGCGCCGCATAAAACGGTCATGCTAATGACCTGAGTCTACCGCTCTTCATTGATAACGCTTAAGAAGAAATGGCGGAGATTAAAGATTAAGTTAGACAAGGAGGATATTACGTGGACACACTGAAGTAATGAAATATTTTAGGAATGAATTTATGAAGGATGATGTGAAATTTGTGGAATGATTTTGGCAGAGAACATTTAATTTTTGGCGACATGACGCAAAGCTCCAGTGCAAAGTGTGGTATCCAAGAAGAGCTTCGAAACGGGCAGCAAAGTGAATGTGTTTAGATGAGTGCAATAACGATTTGGCATGAAGATGGTTTTTTACCAATATTAGTGTCTAAAATTTAACCGTTCAAGATATATCAATAGCCTCATCACATTGAGCCAAGGCTGCTTGATAAGTATGTCAAAGAAGGACTCAATTCTATGGACACAGGAACAATGAAGTACGAAGCAGAGCGACGTTTGAGACACACGCATGTCTTTATGCGGTGAGCGAAAACATCTGTATGTGGTGAATGTTTGTATCTGCGTAGGCTTAGAGAAAATAACTTATAAGCTCAGCAAATATTTTTGTACGTTGGGGTAGAGCATATAGCTTCACCTACTGATGGAGTTTGGCCAGATAAAGAGAGAGAGAGTACTTCGTTGGCGCAATTGTCAATTTACTTAGAAGAGAGTGTGTAAAATGTGGTGCAGGGAAATCAAGCTTCGATGGATTAGGCAGGTATGTAGAGTGCTCAGTAAAAGAGGGGCTTCTAGAACTGTGTGAAAATATTAGATCATAGGGTGTAGAATCAGAGAGAGTGAACGTTTTCAGGTAAGTTTTTGGAGCAGGGAACCATGAAAAGACGATAGTCTTCAATTAATATTAACGTTCCGAATATTTATTATTTTAAATTTATTTCCTAATTTATATTGAGGAAAATGCCATCTGATAACTATTTATAAAGCCATTAATTTTGAAACTTTAGCTTCAAGTCTTTCTCTTAAGTCTTTTAAGTCCTAAAGTCTTAGTATCCGGCATAAAAGCCTTTTTGAATGGGGCGCCTTCGGCCATCTTTGCTGTACAGAAAGACTGCGCAGTTTTATTACCTGTTAAATCTTCGATCCTGTGACATGTTAATGATCTGTAAAGTATTTTGCATATCTGGCAGTGCGTAAATAGGAAATATAATTTTCACACTCACCGCTTGATCAGCAAGAATTAAGAGAATCATTTTTCAGTAGCATCAAGAATATTTTAATATTCTTGACATTGCCACAGAGCCTATTTGATTTTCATGACCTTTTAGGCGTAGTTTAGAGATAAGTGTAGGGAAATTTGTCTGTATGTGAAAAACCTGTTCCGTGGAGTCCTGGCTTTTCTGAGATTTACCAACTAGGACATCCTGAGAATGCTACTGCTACATAAGGCAACATAGAGAGAATTTTGAACTTCTGTAGAAAATACAATTTTGCTCACCAGAACTTGCTCACAACACAACATTAGCAACAAACGTTTGTTCATTCCTTTTACAGAAACTGTAATCCCTCGCAAATGCTATTAAATACAGTCATGACACGATAAGTGAGTAGTTTTGAGTCAGGCCTCACTTCTCCGAGATGCGGCTAACGCGCTGGTCCAGAGACGCCTCCTGGCTTTGCTGCAGCTTGGCCAGGAAGGAAGAGACGGCCTCCTTCTCGAAGATGCGCAGCGTCAGCAGCGTCGCCGACATGTAGTCCTCCACTGGCCGCGGAATGAAAGAGATTGCGTTGGTTTTTAGTGTTAGTTATGAAGCAAGCGAGTGATCACGAGAAGAAATTATGGCTAGAATTGAAAGCTATGAATGAACAAAATAACTACTGAAAAGTAATAAATAAATAGCATTGTTGCCCCACTCAGGCAAGAATTTAAGCCATTAAACTCGAGAAAATACAATTGTCTACATTAAAAAACGCCCGAAGTCGTACAATTATACAATATCAGCGCTCTAACCTTTATTTTTGATGTTTCACTGTTTTTAATGATGCTCATAGAAACTTTTTTTTTTCGAATAATATTAATTCAATTTTCTCCTCTGCCTAATTGATGAGAAACTTCAATGCGAATATTGCACAACGGGCTACCGCGAGCTCACGGTTTTCTTTTTTCTTCCTCAGGAAGGTTTTCCAGAACCACTTTGTAAATCGGTAGATGTCCTCAAGTACCACGATCGGAGGGACCAGCCCAGGCTTCGAATCGTATTCCCTGATGAGGCGAAACCTTTCGTACTTCCAGATCTCCATGCTGTTCTCGTGTACCTCATCGAAAACGTACCTGGGAAGTGAGAGAACCTTAACGTTTTGAGCACGATGTATGTTTTGTAACTAACAATTTACTAACTTTGCAATGCTAACAGCATTTTACAAAAATTAAGTATGTATGTATGCAAGAGAAGAAGGAATTTTACCTGATGCATTCACTAAGGTTTTGATTATTTTTTAGCAAATACGTGGCCTGCAGTACGTATGGAGAATATATTTTTTGTTCGAACATCTCAAACGTCGAGGCTCGGTGATGAGGAAGGATTTAAATGCTACAGAATGTATGTAGAGCAGGATTAGATGCGTATTCTTTTTATTTCTGTTAGTCTTCGAAACTTATAATAATTAATTTCAGCTGGCAAAAGCTGTTTCTATACTTTTCTGAATAATGAATGCAATACCTTTTGAACTTAATCTGAACCCTTTGAGCCCGATAACTATTTCTTATAGAAATAGTTGTCTAAATCTGTTCAAACTTTGTGTAACGTAGCTTTTTCATCCAAGTAATGCAAGAAAAAAGTTTCAACATGAAAATATAATATTTACCATGTTATTATGAAATGGGACTGAAGAGTCCTGCCAGTACTTTACGGTAAATACGTATAATGGCAATATTATCGGAATTTCTCATCACGTATTTCGATGTCTGCTTCATCTTTAAGATATTTGTGTACATATCTAACTGTAAGTCTATGAAGTATATAATATTATAGAGTAATATAAAGTAATGCTCACGATGCGCTTGTCGGGATCCCTCATCAATAAGGACTGACGGGTTCACTGCAGTCCCATGCAGTAAAACTGTTCTATTTGAAGATATTGCTAATGTATCTGTGATATCTTCTAATCTTTATGTAGAATAGGTGTTTACGCAAGAAAAAATAATCATTTTATCACTGTATTTACCGTGATATTGAAGAAAACAGCTAAAACGCGTCACAGAAATTTACCCTGATCCTCCAGCTGCGGCGCGTGCTTTCAAAGCGTAACTGTCAGGGTTGCCAGATAGCTACGAGAATTTTGGGCCAAATTTTACTAGGAAAAACGCCAAAAAGGCCAAATTTATTCATAGGTAAATTGTGATTGTAGGTACATACCCTAAAAGCATCATGATTCTTCCTACCGTTCAAACTTTCAAATACAGAAGAAAGATTTGACATTACTTACACTATTCTTCAAGGAATAAAATTAATTCTTCTGACTAAATAAGCTCCATTTCCGCACACCACAGATGAAGTACTATTAATTGTGGAAAAACGACCTTCATTCCGTTGCATTGAACTAACAGTTGTGATGCTCATTATAGTCGACAGGAATAAGTAAGATCAATATTAGAATGACTTAGCGAACGTGAAATAAAATGAATTTTTACTTTCTAGCAAAAATTTCATGAATTGAAACTTAGAAATTGAAACACAGAAACTGAAACTCAGTGCCGCACTCCAAATGTAAACGATCCTTTTATACATACTATTGTTTATTTTTTATTAACTTGTGCTTCTCTCTGAATCCTGTGTCGACAATTATCATGTGTACTACGACAACCATGTATGAATAGCAATTAAGGATCTAAATCATTTTTTTCAACACTTAACTTGGGTATTACGATAACCATGTATAAATAGCAATTAAGGGTCTCTATGCTAAGGTATTTGAATGCAGTTTCGCTTTTATTTCAATACTTGTGCGCAATAATGAAAGTATTTTTCAAATGAGCGTCGCGAGGATTGTGTTCGCGAGCGCCGCGAGGATTGTGTTCTCTCAGTTCAAAATCAGATTAGGCAAGGAAAGGAACTCATTTTTGTCGTGCTTTTCTGTCAATCATTTTTGTTTCAACATTTTACACGAGTGTTACGATACCAATGTGTTATTATCAGTTAAGAATGTTAATGTTAAGGTGTTTAAAAACCAATGTATCAACATTTCATGTGTGTACTTAATTGGAAATAAAGTGTTTTCCTTTTCTTTTTCTTTCTTTCTTCATCCGCAGAAGTTTGAGAGGTAGAACCAGCACAAGAGCTGTATTTGCTTTCTGTTTGATGAAAGATGCTCGATTTGAAATTAGCTATCATTGTTGAGGGCACTTTAAAATCTTTACAACATAGAGAATTACTGTTGAGATGTGCCAGGATTCGCACTGTCGCATCTAGCATTCTAGTTTGGAATCTATTCCTGGGCTTTGTTTTGGCTGCTGTCGCTAATATTATTCTTTTAACAACAGAATTGCTAGCGGGAGTCACCAGGCGATGTTGAGCGCAAAACCTGAGAGTTCTTTGAGTTTGAGTGCCTGTGTATTCCAAGTCAAAACTGTATAGCGTCCTTAGGAATAACACCACCTTCAAAAATGACTTTCTTCTTCCAGTCTATGATATTTATTTTTCGGTACTGCTGCTTAATGATGTCGATACAATCCTGAGCTAAGTATGTGGGCAAGTATGCAACCTCTCCTTTGCTTGAGGTGATTATAAAATTATTATGAATTAATTATTACTGCAATTACGATTTATTATTCGTGTTGGATTAAGAAGTAAAAGATTTTTAAAAACATTAGTTGATACACATATTCTCGACTTGAGTTCTTCTATTGCCGCCACAATGATCACTTGGCATCTTTTTTACAGCTGTACAATTCGTTTACTACTCTGTGATCCTTGGTATTCATTTAGATGACATTCAACTTCCAACCTAAATTTTGGACCCAAATTCCACTTTGTTCACAGTCTTTTTATCACCGTGTTCTCAGTAAATTTTATTCAAAGTTCTCCAGAGCATCTCCAGTTCTTTGGACAATATTTATAAGATCAATATTGGAGAACTAAAACAGTGCATTTAATAATTCATAATCTTTTACAATTGGTTTAGCAAACCTAGTACAGGTGATCAACTTAATAATCAAATAGTGAGCGTGTTGATTATCCTAAATCTGAGAGCAGAGCGTTTTTTTGGCGTTCTTCGGTCTGCATAATTATTCACCTGTAGTGGGGCAGAAAAACCTATCCGATTTCAAAACGTTATAAAATTAAAACGACTGAAGTTGTCAAAAAATTTTCTTTATTAGCATATCGCAAATTTTATGCCATTTTTAAATTTAAGTTTTGAAAAGCACATCACTCAAATGTCGTCCTTGGGAGCGGATACACTGATTTAGGCGCTCGCGGTAGCTTTCCATGACTTTCACCTTCATTTCCACAGGAATTTCTTCAATTGCCCGAGCAATTTCCCTTCGTAAAGCAAGAAGGGTCCTTGGTCGATGCTGGTAAACCTTCGATTTGAGGTACCCCAAAGGAAGAAGTCACATGGAGTGAGATCCGGTGAGCGCGGCGGCCAGCCAAGATCACCTCTCAGGGAAATGAGGCGACCGGGAAACAGTTCCCTGAGAATGTCCATTGATCGTCGCGATGTGTGGGCGGTTGCACCATCCTGTTGAAACCACACATTTTCCACGCCATTTTCTTCCATTTTGGGTCTAAGAAAATTTTCCAGCATGAAACAATAGCGCTCGCTGTTGACCGTTACGGTTTGCCCATTTTCTTCAAAAAAGTAAGGCCCCCAGACGCCTAGGCGGGAAAGAGCACACCACACAGTCACTTTTGGGCTATGGAGGGGTTCCTGATGGATTTCTCGAGGATTTTCGTCACTCCAATATCGAAAATTCTGCCTGTTAACGGCACCACAAAGGTGAAAATGGGCTTCGTCCGTGAAGAGCACAACATCGTCGTTTGGGAGTTCTCGGAGATCGCGACACAGGTTCGTACGGGTTTCAAAATCCCTTTCACTTAATTCCTGTGCAACAACCATTTTGTAGGGGTGCATTTTGAGGTCCCGGTGCAAAATGCGCCGAATACTGCGGTTGGAAATCGCCAAAGCGAGCGAATGTTTTTGCGCCGAACGACGCGGGGAACGTTCAATCGCGGCTCTCACATTGGCCACGTTTTCAGGTCCTGTTGCTGTCCTGGGACGTCCAGGCGACTTTTTTTTCAATGCTGAACTCGTCTGTCTAAAATTTGACACCCACACTTTAATCGTAGCGTGATGTGGAACAGGATCATGACGCCCGAGTCCGAAATGAATTCGAAAAGCACGTTGTGTAGCAATTATCGAACCGCCGCATTCGATAAACCGCTCAATAACAAAAGCACGATGTTCCCCAGACCAAGGCATGTTGACTACTGACAAATGGCATAAAACCGGCTTTCTAACGGTTTTTACCCCATTACTCTACCTGCTCCCTCTTCTAAGAAAAAGGGATTTGAAATCGGATAGGTTTTTCTGCCCCACCCTTTATTTGACTGTCATTGACTATCACACTTCCGTCAACTCCCCTTTTATACCCTACTAGTGCACTTGATCATATAGCTCTGCATGAAACTTGTGTTTAGAATCTGTTAAACTTGTCACGTTTCAGTTTAAGGCCATGTGCTTTCCGAAAACCAGAAGATGACAAAAAAGCCAGAAAATTACCAAATTTAAAAAAAGCCAAACTTATACTCTCGAAGCCAAACGCTTGTAAAAAACGCCAAATTTGTGATATTTGGCATTAAAAAGGCCAAAATGGCAACCCTGCTAACTGTCAACAAGTAGTGGGCTCTTGTCTGCCAGACGTACGATATTATGCTAGCTTGATGTTCCACGAGAGTCACGACAGCTCCCTAGCGTCGAAATTTTAGTTAAATACACGCACGCTTTTTTCACCGTCACCGATCATCATGAGCGGCATTAAGCCCCGCCCACAGCAAGTAGTGAGCGTGAACGATCACTGCTGAGCTTATACACGGAAGGGTTCAATCACAGCGGCTGATGATCAGAGACGGGCATAAATTATTTCAAATGTATTCAACTATTAAATATTTGCCAAAAAAGTATTGAAAGTATACCAATACTAAATATTTACGCAAATACGTTTTGAAAAAGTTTTGAAATAATAAATACCCGGAAAAGCATTTAAATACATTTCAAATACAAGTAACGTGCACCGTAAAATATAATTCTATATCATATATATAGGGTGACTGTCAATACACTTAAAATACTTTCACTACACGTTGTAACAACACGGAAGTTTGGTTCTGTTGATAATTCTTGTAAGATATATTATCTTTTTGGCTGATTAACATGTTTTCTCCTGCAGATTTCAACCCGATTTTATTTAATAATATGATAAAACATACACCTAACTACTTTAAAAGTATTTATATACTGCATTTAATTACATGATGGCAGAAGTATTCGCAAATATTTTTTCAAATCCTCAAAAGTATTCAAACACTGCCCACTCTGTGCGTGATCATGTGCTAAACTATGTTGCAAATATCTTCCTTTAGAAATTTCAGCATGTCAAAACACCAAAACTTGGGTACATAATTTTCCTCAGTTCCTGAACCGGATTTTTCAGATTTTATCATTCATATCAGAAGCTTCATACCATATCAGAAGCTTCTTTCCGACATTGTGCCCTCAATATCTGTATTTTTTTTTAATATTGATAATCGAAAACGTAGGTAGTTGTTTCCCTATCTGTTGGTAGACGTCTTCTTTTATTAATCTATTTTTAGATGAATCCAGCCTTGAATTCCATGATCATGGATACTGCTTGTAATTATTAATGAAAGTGGAAACCTCATCACGTGACCACAGGGACTGCGGCATTGTCACAATCTCCCTTCGCAACGTCTGAATCATCGCTGCCGAAATTATACACGCACGTTCTTCACCGTCACCGTTCATTGTCACTGACGCTCACGAGGAAAATATCTAACTTGCTTGATATGCCGGTGCCGGTGATGAGGATCGGTGCCGCTCACGAAATTAGGGTCATTTGGCTTGCAGTGGGTGGGGCTTAGCACCATTGGGTGGGGCTAAGCGACTCTCATAAGGATCGGTGACGGTGAAGAGCGTTCGTGTATCAGGGCTTAGTATTTGATAACGAGGGATATTTCGAGCCAGGACTGACATGTCCCTGTAGTACTCAAAGGGGATTATAGAGCCACTTGACAAAAATAATTTGTTCAATTAATTAATTAATTCTCTCAGAATTTAAAAAGCTATTCTTGAAACAGTAGATATGTTTGCGAATTATTATTAAGTTATTGCTTCTTTTCAAAATGGCGCACGGTCTTTAGAGAGCAGGATAAATGCGAATGATTTTGGTGGTCATTTCCCAACTCCGCGATTCCAAGTGTCTGCGGTCATCAAGTATTTTGCTTGAAATGAAATGAAGAGGTCTGATACTGGAACTGATTATCCCTTATTTGCAAGCTTACTCTCAAAACTATGTAACTTAGTTTGGCTTATGATAGTTTGTGATTAAAGAATAAATTAGAGTGCGTTCCCGATTTTGCAAGGAATTTCGATTGTGAAAATTAGCTGAAATACCACTATGGGCCACAATTAGCGTACATTTCATTTTTCAATGTTTTTAGCTTTGATCATTACAAGTATTGTCTGAATGGCAAACTAGATATAATATATACATACAATATATTTAAGCAATATATATATTATATACTGAGAATAATTGAGTTAATCGATTTTTCGAATCAGTATAAAAATCTTAGCTGAGTAAACACCTAAGCATACATAGAAGATACAGCATACATAGAAGAAGATACATAGAAGATTTATTGTACAATGTAAGGATTTAACTAAGTATGTTCTTTTGTTGACAGACAAAATATGGTGTTCTGGATCATCAACTAAACAGTCTGATCATTCACGAGCATGTTTCAACGGTACGTATCGGTACGAATGTTTTGTCTTGAGATCTGACACTCATGACATTGTATTCGCTCCCATAAAGTTCTCATAAGTAAATATAGACCGACCGGGGTTGAAAATTTGGCCGGGGCCGGGGTCAACAAATTTGTCATGGCCGGGGCCGGGGTTATCAAATTTACCACGGCCGGGGCCGGGGCCGGGGCCGGGGTTCAGACCGTGTCAGGACGTGTCACGACGACGCAATGCATATCGCCGGTTAGTGGCTTTAAGCATGTTGAATTACGGTTGCGGTTGGGTGTGCATTTATGTCAAGTCAATAAAGTTAGTAGACTTGCAGTTGCAGTGCTTGGAATTAATTAATACAGAAACATAGTAATTAAATGTACCGGGTGTTCCACAAAAATGTCCCCGATTTTTTAATTGATTCTATTTCCGCTCTAAATTAACGTATTTGAATTGTCTTTTTTTTCACAATGTGGTAAATCTTGTTTTCTTTTCGAATAATTTAATAGAATTAAAAGGGTTATTTTTATAAAATCTAATACGTAAAATGAAAAGAAGAACGAATATAAAAGGGAACATTATTTTAATGGCAAACGTTTCGGAATTTCTGATTCCATCATCAGTGCTGTAAAACAAGGATTAAAAAAACGATAATGAATAAATTGCGAAAAAGCTATAAGAAATTGATATCACTATACCTACATCGAAAAATAGCTATGCCTAACCATTAAAAATAAAATCACAATTTCTCTTAAACATTCTAAGCCAAATGTACACATACACCTAAATTCTAGCACTCAAACCAACACACAATAACATCTACACAAAGTAACAGAACTGTATACACACACACACACACACACGGACACACACATTCCAACACACTCCTATTTACACAGTTGGGGCAATATTTAATTTCATCGCACTTTGATCATTATTTAGCTGAGGTTTATGGGTAAAAATGAACAATGATTCCAAAATTCTAAGGTAAAATTCCTCTGCAGTTCTACAAAGTATGGAGAAATTGGAACTTTTGAAAGGGTGGTTTGAACTATGGCAATGATCTCTGATGGCTGACTGGGAGGGAGATGAGTGTGGACGGCCGATTCTATGGGAGATACCAGAGTGTTGGCTGTGACGAATAAATTGCTGAGTGTGGTACTTCTAACATAGGACTGCAGGCAGCAATCACATTTATACAAGTAGACACAACCATTTCTCAGGCACTCTACCAAACGCTTTTTGCTATTGAAAATGAACTTTATTTTGAAACTATTTCTATAAAATGGTAACACGTCAATGAAAGTAAAATGAGAGCGTATCAGAGATAAAAGATCCTTTCTCATTTCCTTGAAAAGATAGCCCAAAACAGAGAGCTCGACGAAAACTTTCTGCTTTGGTGCGGTCAGAACTGTACACAGAGGGGAAAGTTTTTTGTCTAAAAACTTTTCAACCAGATTGTGAATTAAAGATACCGGGTATTCATTTTGTACAAGTAACTTTGTGATATATTTCACTTCGTCATGAAATATTTTATATGAATTTGAAATACAGTATGCTCTATGCAATAATGTAGTGACACTTGTTTTACTATAATCCTTGTAAATGCAACTGAAGAAATTGGTTCATAATCCCGTAAATGTAGGTTTTCTATAAATAGAGGTGGTGAACGTTGAATTAGTTTTCTTTACGAGAACATCTATAAATGACAATTTATCATTCTGCTCAATTTCCATTGGGAAATTTATCTTGGCGTGATATCCATTTGTGTAGTCAAAGAATTTTAGGGCCTCTTCCTGTGAACGATACATTCACAGTAGGTATTTGACAGTAGGTATTTCACAAGGTATTTCACAGTAGGTATTTTATTCCTTGTTTTACAGCACTGATGATGGAATCAGAGATTCCGAAACGTTTGCCACTAAAAGAATGTTCCATTTTATGTTGGTTCTTCTTTTCATTTTACGAATAATTTAAGTTTTTGAAAATCGTTTAATAACCACTGTACAGTGATCGATTTACTGAATGAGGCAGAAAAACTATTTGTTCCAAGGAAAAATTTCAAAAACAACACTGGTGATCTTCATTTCTCAATACCTACTGTGAAGGAACGCATTTTTCAAAACAACACCTCCATCATTGATAAATCTTCGACAACGAGTTGAAGTGTTTCGAGAACTAAAAGAAAACGGCGAAATGATCCGCAGAACTCTTCGTTTAATAATGGCTAGAAGTAATGCTTGCCTTGAGAGAAATGGAGGGTATGTCGAAGGATACTAAATTAATTTTTTATTTAAACTTTATTTAATCTATTCATTTGTTACTCTTTTAAGTTTTTGTTTGTTCGTTTTTTTGGAAAGTGCAAAATAAGGAAGAATGTTAATATTGTTTTAAAATGTTTTCCTTCGAAAAATTAGTTTTTCTATCCGTTTCAATTAATCGATCAATGTAAAGTTGTTATTAAACGATTTTCCAAAACATAAATTATTCGAAAATAAAATAAAATTACTACATCGTGAAAAAATGAATATTAAAATATGTAAATTTAAAGCGGAAATATAATCAATTAATACTCAGTGACATTTTTGTGGGACACCCGGTATAATGACTAAAAGAAGTGCGTCAGCTGTATGGGATTACTTTTACATATTGGTTAAGAGTGTAGAAATTGAAGTGTGCACCATTTGTGAGCAAACATACGACGAGGAGCGGCTGGTGCATCTTAAAAAACTTTCTCAACTAAATATTTATGGGGCCATCTAAAATCAACACAAAATGATCAATTCCTGGAAGCTGAAGAAAAACCAAACAACGAAACAGAATTGAAAAATAGAAACAAAACGAACAAGAAGAAAAACTAAATGTCTATGTATTGAAAACAAACAAAGACAGTTTAGGCTGCAGCAGCGACAAAACTGCCGATTGTAGCAAGTCGTCTTCGTCTACTGGCAAACAGCTGACTTTAAAAGAAACATTTACTCAATCAAAAAACTGGGAGCCAAATAATACTGACCAAATACATAGAGAGAAATTGTTAATTTACTGGCTTTGTGACGCGCTCAATCCTTACGACCCTATGGAAAAGGAAACTTTTTTAATTTTGTAGGGTTTTGGAATAAGAAGTTTCAAGTTCCATCAGAGAAGGTAATTAGAACAAAACTAATTCCGGGCCCCAGTATCCAAATTCAGTTTGCGATTTCAGAGGAAATACAAAAATAAATTAACGAAAATAGCGTCTGCTCAATAACTGCTGATATTAGGACCTCTCCAAGCCGAGATTCTTTCATGTCAATAACTGCGCACTGGATTATAATTACACTGTATGGTTGCATAGATCCTGCTCTTTCTTCTCAGTGACTGCATGTTCTTCAGGATTGCAATGAAATCGCAAATCTCTTGAAAAATCGTTTTAAATTTGTTTAAAAGACACGTGAATTTTTCACGTGCGGGTAGCCGGGCACACTACGCTGTATTCACTTCAAATTATTAATCCAAGTCAAGTTCAAATTAATCCAAATCAACTTCAATTTAGTCCAAGTCAAGTTCAAATTAATCCAAATCAAATTCATATCAATCGAAGTCAAGTTCAAATTAGTCCAAGTCAAGTTCAAATTAATCCAAGTCAAGTTTAAATTAATCCAAATCAAGTTCAAATTAATCCAGCCCCAAGTTGAATTAAGAATCGACATAAATCCCTCGTTAATTTGAGCGTTTTTTGTATTAAAAATGTATCTGTTGGTATCTGATGATATCTGTTGGTAAAAAATGTATGTGATGAACAAGAAAAACGTTTATCCTTTCAGCAAGGAATGCAAAAAATTTATGCAGTATTAAAACAAGCTGTCGTAAAATGTGCTAAGTATCCAGCACCAGGAGGCAGAGTGTGATTCAGATCTTTGAGCGGAGTAACAGTTAGAAGTCAATTATGAAAACTTCGTGTTATACTACACATTAAAGTGGTTTTATAATTCTAAATTAATAGCAGTATGCATCCATTCAAATAATTATGTTCAGAGGTACTTTTATGTTACAGATACACATAGTATCGAGGATTTATTTACACTCATTTAAAGATTTACATGCCTGAAATTTCACTTTATCACATTTATTAAATCATATGTGCATGCAATTACAAATGATTGCCACTGGACGATGAGTAGACTTAACCTTTAAAAGAAATGAGCAAATGCGATTCACTGAGTACTTATGTACGATACCATTTGATTACAATTTAAATGAGTACATTACTACACAGACACAATCCTGCAATGGCAATAAAAATTGTGCCATCCCTTCAAATGAATAGGCCTAGGCAAATATATCATCTTGATCGATGAAAAAAATTGAAACTTGTTTATACAAAAATCGTTTGAACAAGCAAAAACAGACTTCGTTGCTATATTTCTTTTAAAGGTTAAATCTACATATCATTCAATGGTAATCTTTCGTAGTTGCATGCATATATGACTTTATATATATGATAAAACGAAATTTCACGCATATAAATCTCTATATGAGTTATTAAATCCTCGATACTACTATGTGTATGTGCATGTGTAACATAAAATTGTCTTTGAACATAAATATTTGAATGGATGCACACTGCCATTAATGTAGAATTGAAAAAACACTTTAATGTACAGTTAATACGAAGTTTTTATGATTAATTTCTATATGTTACTCCGCTCAAAGATCTGAACCACACTCTGCCTCCTGATGCTGGATACTTAGCACGTTTAATTTGAATTTTACGTGCATTAATTTGAACTTGACTCATTTAATTGAACTTGACTCGGATTAATATGAATCTGACTTGGATTAAATTGAACTTATCTTGGATTAAATTGACCTTGACTTGGATTAATTTGAAGTGAAAAAGGTGTAGTAAAAAACTAAAAACCCCGGCCAAAACCCCGGTTTAGGGCACTATTTTGCCGGGGCCGGGGCCGGGGCCGGGGTCTGCAAAAATTGTCGGAGCTTGCCGGGGCCGGGGTCAGCCAAAATGGCCGGGGTTGGCCAGGGCCGGGGCCGGGGCCGAGGCCTCGGTCGGTCTATATAAGTAAATGAGGCTGTTATCAGTCAGGCAACGTTAAATATATATACATTTTTTTTTCTTGCGTTGGAATTGCACGCGAAACATCCTGGAGCATTGCCTTTCAAAACGGCAGAATATTAATGGAGGGGAGAGTTCTGACGCAGATGATTTACACAGTCTTGGCTCCGGAACAGGCGAGCTGCAACAACAAACCACACGAACGAGGACGAGCACCAGCGATTATTAAACTTGACACCCTGAAAAAAAATTTTAGAGGCTCATTTTGTTTTTGAGCGCCGTTTAAACAAAATGAAAATAGTAAACAAAAGATAATATTTAGATTTTATCGTGGAAATAAATTGAATTAAAGCCGTGGGTTATTTGGATACTTACGTGAAGATGGCGATGAGCAGGTTAAGAAGCATGATGTTGCCAATGATGAGGTAGAAGATAAGCATGATCTGAACCGCCCACGTGTAGTCCTTAGGGTTCTCACAGAACATTGTTTCATTTACGCCAACAAAGTGACACACTTCCTCATCTTGCCCTGGAATCAAACCTCGACATCAGTTTTTGCTGAGCACGACGTCCACATATACACCAAGAGTATTCGAAGTCACAGACGTTTACATTCGTCCATGCATTGCATGATCAATTTTACAGTGATTCCTCGAGTAAAATATTTTTGGTGAATAAATTAATCATAACTGAATACGGCTTTGCTATGCAGGAATGTAACATCGCACACGTAAAAATTCACGTCCTCATGAAGATTTAAGCAACTATTTTACCAAGCATTTAATTTTATCATTCATAGCTGATGGTTTTCACAAATAGGTCGAGGCGTGATTAGCTTGATTCTAAAATAACTTAAAATAACTACGAATAAAATTTACTCTCCTAGAAATCTTCCATAATTCGACAAGTGATCTCATCTACAGATCTTCCATCAGAAGCTTCACCCTTTGTTAGCACTGGTCTGCATGAAAATCTATTTATGCTTATTCTTATGTAATTTGACCTCCTAAATTCGAATATGGCCTCCGTTTTTCCCTATCAATTCCCTACCGTTTTTGGGGTACCACCTTCCATCTATTATTATCACTCTTTGATAATTTTGAGGATGAAAATGATACACTTATACTCTACAACCAGGAACGGATTTAACAGATTTTAAGCCACAACCTGGAACATCAAATGATGCTATGTGTTCTCCGATAAAGAATAGTGTTCAGCTGATGCAACTTATCGACAACTTCACCTCGTTACTCAGTTGCAAATGAATGATCCTATTTGAAGTTACCTAATAGTAAATCTCATCTTCTTGGATCTCGACTTCGTCCGCGAATCTTTTAGAAAAGGGCGTAAAAATATCTTCTTACAAGACAAGGCAGTTAGTCAACCCTGAAATTACACTACTTGTTTCGGATGATGAGAGCTCAATGTTCTGCTCTAATTTAAGTGCATTGATGGTAGAAATGAAAATTTCGTGTGGCCCAGACAAAAGGAGACTGTTTATAGACAAATTGAAAACATGCTTCAAAGTTTTCCTGTTGATCAACGGGAATAAGTTGCCATCAGTCCCGGTTGCGTACTCAGGAGATAAGAAGGAGGTGCACGAAAACATCAGCCAAATCCTCGATAAAATCAGTTATCATGGTTAGAATCGGAAAATTTGAGCTAACTTGGAAGTTTTTGCTCTATTCAATCAGGCTTCACAAAATACAGCTGCTTCCTATGCGAATGGTGCAGCCGATCCCGAGATGAACAGTACAGCATAGAAAGAAAGTTTTACTCCCGGATTGAAAAATGTCGCTATGATCCTCTGGTCCGAATGGAAAATATTTACTTACTGCCTTTGCACAATAAACTCGAATTGATCAAACAGTTTGTGAACGCAATCAATAAGACAAGGCACGCATTTCAGTTTTGAAAGCAAAGTAACACCAAAAGCGATGATTATGTCGCTCATGTCCAGGAATTACTGTCAGCGTCCAAGCCCATGAGGCATAACATGTCTCTTGAAGTGCATTTCCTTCACTCCCACCTGGACTTCTTCCCTGAAATTTTTGGAGCAGTTTCGGACGAAAACCGGAAACGGTTCCAGAAAGACAGCACTAAGTTCAAGAGGAGATGTTCAGGGATATGGAATGCAAACATGTTGGCAGAGTACTGCTGGGTTTTTGGTACGAGAAACTTCTCCCTCAGGGTAAAAAAGGAAAGCAAGCACCAAATGAAGGAACTCATCTTATTTATATATTATTCATAACATTTATCATTTTGATTTTAACATTTATCATTTATTATTCTTTACAGCTAAAATAAGCCTTATCGAAATGTGATAAAACGTGGGAAGGTGTCCTCTAAAAATGGTGGATGATGGGGGCAAACGGGGGTTATATTTAGATTCAGGAAGTCATTTTACAAATGAATCAGCAGGAACGGTGTCAGGGTTCAATTTTTTTCAGACCAGGGAATTATTATTTGTGTTTTATTTATACGTGGTGCAAGTGAGCGAGTACTCAGCTACAGAACCTCAAAGACAGACAATTCTGAACGCGGTGACGACAGCAATGAACATAATTCTTCAAGCCTAAAGCCCGTATTAGACTGTGGCGAGCAGTGGCACTTGTGTGCGCGAGAGATGCGCTCTCTTCTCCGAAGTCATGGCGGCCGCTGTCACCAGCACACTGCAATGCTATCACACGTTAAGGCCTGTTGACACGATCACTGATGAGCAACTTCACCACGAGTGCAGTAACGTACTTGGTCGAGTCAGTGTGTCTATACGGCCATTCTGCTCTTTCAGCAGTGGCGCAGCGCTGCTCTAGTAAAATCCTCAGTTTGATCCTGAAAACGGTAGAGAGAGGATGTAAGATGGTGGCTCGGCGACAAACAATGGCGCTTGCACTCTCTATGTCAGTTGTGGCGGCTATAAATAAGAAACGAACGAGGAAAATGTGGGCGAAGCGTTGGCTTCAAAAAATATTCTTTTCAGGCAGCTACAGGACAATTTTCCCCGAGAATTTTCTAATTAAAACTCCAATTTTCTAATTAAAACAATTTTCTAATAAAACTCCAGTGTTTGAAGCGGAAAGAAATTTATTGATCCCGCAGAATAGCAACACTGCAATGGAGTTTGCATCAAAGACAAAACCAAACCTACCGCTGTACCACATTAAATACTAATTTGACGAACAAAGTGTACACAAGAAAAGTAGATTTTTTTATGTTATTACCATGATTCAAACAACAAAAATTTGAAAATCAATGAGTAGCTGTTTATTCAAGCGCATTTGTCATCAAAGACAAAACTAAACCCTCCGCTATAACTCGTAAAGTACTCATTTCAGACGGAAAGTGCATAGAAGAAAACTTGTTTATTTTGATTTAATTAATTAGGTTTAGGCACCAAAAAGTGTAAAATCGATTACTGTCATTTCCTTCAGGTTAACCTTTAAATTTAGTTTAATCTAACTTTGTATTAATCATTGCAAAATTATTTTCTACACTATTTTTTTGCAATTTGTGGTGTGATAGGCTACATGTCTTTCTGTTCAAATGAAATCTAATTTTAGTATTTTACTGCTACAAATCTACAAATTTAGCACTTCATTTAGAACTAACTTAGTTACAATTTGAAGTAATGTGATAATTCAGCCTTGTAATGCATAGGTGGTTTTATTGTTGATCAATTTTTGATAGTCTTTCCATCTTTGCCAAGTATCCAGATTATGATCAATAATTATAATTGAACTATTAAACAATTCTGGTTACTATCATTGATAAGTCACTCAATAAAGTGAAATTTTGAAAACTTCATAAAAAAAAAATTGACAAGACATTTATAATCGTTAAATTCACGCAAATTGGCATACCAGCTGACTAAAATATCATCTTCAACCACCCTTTCAATTGGTACGGATAATTACAATTTATGAAGAAATGTTTCAAAACATAATTAATTAAGCACTTCTAATAATAATCTGCCTGGCATCATTTCTTCCATTGTAGCGTAGCAACGTATTCAGAAAAACTTTCAACTAATTAAATTATACTACCATAAATCCACAAACCATTTGAAATGCCCCCCACAAATTTCCAATAAATTGCCATATAACGAACTAGGTATAAAAAATTTTAAATTTCACACCTTCCACTTTCAAGCTACAGTGAATAACTATGAGGCAAAAACCTTGCACCAGTTTCTAGATATACGTAGATTTTGTTTAAAAATCTAGTCGCCATTGCGCCCGATTCAATGGCCGCCAATGTGGTCTTGTTGTTGTTCAACTTGTCGTACAGCTGACTCGATAATGTCACATATTGTCGCTAGGTGGCGTTTTTCTTCATCTGGGTTGCTATTCGTTCTAGGCCCGTGACGTCACCACACCAATGGCCCTTTCGAGAAATTACTTGAATGCTCCTACCTGTCTTATGTTTACCGTGATGCATGCTCACGGACCGTGTGGAGAGCGATCACGAAATTTGTCACTCGTATTCGCGCGAACAATGCCAGCCAGAAAAAGCACAGTTGTTACAGAAAGAGAGGAAATGGGCGGAGCTACGCGATGCCTGTTGACACGGTCACTGATGAGCAACTTGATCACGAGTGCCGTAACGTACTTGGTCGAGTCAGTGTGTCTATACGGCCATTCTGTACTTCCAGGAGTCGCGCATCGCTGCTCTAGTAAAATCCTCAGTTTGATTCTGAAAGCGGTTGAGAGAGGATGTATGATGGTGGCTCGGCGACAGACAATGGCGCTTGCACCCTCTATGTCAGTTGTCGCGGCTATAAATAAGAAACGAAAGAGGAAAATGTGGGCGAAGCGTTGGCTTCAAAAAAATATCCTTTTTAGACAGCTACAGGACAATTTTCCAAGAGAGCGCGCAGGGAGAGAGCAGAGACTCTACACCCTCCTCGTTCGGCGACTGTAGTGATACTGACAAGCAGGGTTGCCAGATGGTCTAACCTAAATTTCCCTGTTTTAGTCTCAAAATTTCCCTTTTTTGACTAAAAATTTCCCTGTTTTGTAGATTCTTTAAACATACATACGTACATACATAGAATCATATTCCTTTTATAGAGTATACCTATTTCAGTGAATAGGTTTTTTATTTTTCCGTGCAAACATGTTGTAGCACTAATGAGTGGAATGATAGTCGAAAATGGATCTTTAACAACATCTTTTTTAACAACCCTTGCCACCAATGCCAAATACTTTGTACTTCGTTTATATGTTTATTCAACCGTTATCAGAGAAAAATAATGATTCTTCAAGAGCTCATAAATATTACCACTCACTTCGCCTCTTAAAACATTCTTCACAATTGCAATACACTTATCCTACCACATTTGAAGCCTTTCGCAGTCTCCGAATCAGGACAAGCTGCTTTCACAACTGGGACTAAATGTTCAACAATAGAATGCGGAAGATTATGCTCATATAAAAATGCAACAAGTCTAATTTCACCTTCTTCTACTTGTGTATTTTTTCTTAGTTTACTGCCGTTCTACGTATCCAAAGAACTTCTAGTTGTTTTTTCTAATTTCTACATTTTTTGTATTTGTCATTTCCGCATGGTTTTCAATCTCTGATCTGCCAGCTTTTCCATCTATTTACATCACCTAATTTACATTGAAAATATTTTGCTCCTTTTTAATTTCTACTGAGCCACCCTTTGAATTTCATTTCAGTTTCCCACAACTCTAGGTACTTTTGAGTATGAATTAAACGTTAACGTCTTACTTTTGATTGAAGGGTTTCATTCCACTGCTTTACATATTACGTTAATTCACTTCAAAAATTTCAGTAATCCTGAAGCGCGTCTCTTCAATTTCCTCTCGCTACAATCATTACAATGACTAATGCAACTGTGATGATTAGGATCTGTGACTCCGTGAAGCGTGAATCGCGTGAAGTTGAACTGGCGCTGAGCGGTTGCGATGCATCGGCGCCTCTGATTGCTCCTAGTCAGTGTGTACGCGTACAATACGTGTATCAAAGTTCGAACATGTCCGACAAGTGTTAAAAACTATAAATACTAAGTAGCTTAGCACAAAATGCTAAGTAGCTAATCACTTACATATAATTTTACATGAAAATGAAGCCGCATAGCAAAATTTCCCTGTTTTCATACGTTTTTTGAAGTTTTTTCCCTTTTTCCCTTTTGGACCCATAATTTCCCTAAAGCAGGGAAATTTCCCTGCATCTGGCAACCCTGCTGACAAGTGACAAGCCTTGGATAGCTCGATGAAGACCAGAATAGACCGCACTGTCGATTGTACACTCATTGCGTCTGATGCAAGAGAAAAGGGGCGGGGTTTGAGCCTCTCTTCACTGCTCAATCGCACACTCAGTGATCGTGTCAACAGGCCTTAACAAAGCTGACACTGCTCGCCACCTTCTAATATGGGCTTAAGCTAACAATAGTTTCTTATTTGTGTTCATGAGCATACCAGCATTATCGTTCATATTACATTAGCTTCTCGATAAATTATTGCCTTACTTGAATTCACGGTTCCATACAAGTTTTCAATATTTCAGAGAAACAAAAAACTTGATGAACACCTCCTGCTAACCACTAACCCTCCATGTTTTCGAGGAGGAGCTCGCCATACATCTGCCAGTACGGAGTCAGTATGACTTCTTTGATGGTGTTAATGATGGAGTCCGAGTCCAGGGTTCTGCTGGGCGACGGGTGGAGCAGTGACTGCGCCGACAGCCCGTAGCCCAAGATGAAGACGATCAGCAGCGCCATGAACATTAGCACCTCAGACAGCTGCAAGTGCGACATCAGAGGGCCAGGGCCAATGTTGGTGCAAGACACATAAATGTATCGAGGCGTTAACAATGAATACGAGATGAAGGTCATGGACATTAGTGCTAAAGATTCTTATCATCCTCATAAGTGAAGAACTATGTTTGCTGCACATAACGAAGAATGGCCGATTGAGAAAATATTGATCATCAAGTTAAGGCGCTAGCTAAAACTTTCTTGATGAATGAATGAATGAATGAATGAAAGACATATGAAGAGTGAAGCTGAAAGTTGAAAGGTGACACATGAAGCGTGAAGCTGGAAGTTGCAAGGATGTAGCTTCAACTCCGTAAATCAATCATGTACCGTCAGTCTGCCATATTGAAAACATAGCTTTCATAATTTTTAAGCATTATATTTTTAAGAAAATTAGTTCAAGAACCGCGTTCGGAAAGAAGTGAAGTTTTTGTGCTTACCATACGGTAGAAGATGACAAGCTTCGGTCCAAGCCTGTAATGCACGTGATAAATCCTCAGAACACGACAGAAGAAGACCGCTGTATTGAACGCGTACGCTATTCTTCCGTACGTGAAAGTTGACCTGTTCATTCGCAGGCCGAAAGCGACAGAGGCAAAAATGAATGCCACGATGTCGAATCGGTTCCACACAGAGTCATACCATGTCATCAGTTTTGCGTAAAATGTCGTAGGCTGCTGAAGACTTAACTGGAAAGAGAATAAATACCTTTTATGAGTAGAATATGTCTCAAATTTCTCATCAGGAGAATACCTTACCTGAAATCACAGCTAAAAATCTAATTTCAAGAAAATAGAAACATCACAGTTCAGTTGTACTCACTAAAATAACAGAACTCAACCCGGTTATGAATGAAGAGCAGAACTAAATTGCTCTACATTAACATTATTAAGTCTCTGAGGTTCTCACTTCACTGATTTCTTCCAGAGCGAAGGTAATGACCCAAAAGAGGAGAAGCTTTTCGCTGAGGGACATATGGTAGCGGAAGTCGAAGAGCACCACGTATGCGTGCAGGGTGAGGAACAGGATGAACGCCAGCGAGTGCGAGTAGAACTTTGTCATCGGGCTCTTGTAGAAGACGATCAGCTTTTGGAATTTTGTCAGTTCTCCGCCGTTGTCGCCAAGCTTTTGGAATCTGTTAATGAAATGTAAAAGGATCCGCTTGTGTATTTTATGTAAAGGTTATCAAGATTGTCAAAATCGAATATCTAGTTAAACTCGAAGTAGAGCACTCATTTGAAACTCTCCTTTCCAATGCGGCGGATTATCTTTTATCTCATAACCCATTATGTTCAAGCACAATAATTATGATTGCAGGACATTGCAAAAAATCTGATAATGCACAATCATTTTTTACGAAAAATTAGTTTCAATACTCTCTCCGAGCGTTGTAGTGATGGTTGAAAGCAGCAATTCAACTGAGGAAGGGTGTAGAAACATTGTGTAGTAGTGTGACTTACATGAAGAGTGCATAACTATTTCATTAGTACCTTGGGTAAAAAATTTATACATTTTTCAAAAACTGGAAAACCGTAGTAGAGTTATAACCGCCAGATCTAATTTGTGCGATCATCTTGAGCATTTTCACAGGACTGAGGACTATTGAAGAGTAGATGCAAGGCTAAAATTTGTGTAAAAAATTAGTAATTGATGTCTAACGACGACGTTTCGATGGCAAGGATTGCTATGGTCAGAAAGTGATTTCTTTACTAGCACGTTGACAGCATGACAACACTGAAATTAACGCCCCTCTGAGTATAATGTGTTTGAAGTAATTAGTATAATTATTTGCCGCCCAAGATTAAACAGCATCCTCAGCAGAAGCAAGACATTAGTCTAAAAAAACAGACCAACTGAACTTTTAACTGAGGAAAACCTAGTATTAGTAACCATAATAACTGGAATGACTTCTTCTTTGTGAATAATCACCGGTTGCAGTGAGAAAAGTCACCTGAAAAACTTTGTCCAAACGAGAAAAGGCATGAAGATAGCTAGGAGAGATGGCAGAGTGGAACATCGTACCATGCCTCTCCTCCAGCTCAGGTCGACGCTGGCTTGGCAACACGAAGATGCTATGAAATTCATTTCAGTACCTGCAAACAAGGATTGCATAGGAAAAAATACTCGTTCCTTGTGAAAAAACTAGCTTATCTGATCGGGAATTAAACAGGAGTCCGAATTTTCCACACCAGTTCAAGCTTGACTCCAGCACAGAACTTAGCACGACCATAAAAATGGTTATTTGGGCTTGGCTGATAGAAGGATTTACTCAACACTTGAGTCAGGAAAATGAAGTCAGATCGAATATACTTCTCAGAGCATCCTTATACAGTAGTGCTTTTCAGTTGCGCCACGTTTGGTGAATTCTAGCCATTGATTCGCTAGTTCCTACAGCAGTGTAACTCGCCATCTTCAACAAAAGATAATTTTAAAATTTATCATTTTCGGGTGTTTATATCCTTTAAGGAGATCATCCGAGGCCCCTGTCGCTCCGGGGGTCATTTCTCATGTGTTTGTTGGGAAAGGACCCTTAGTTGGTGGACTATTTAGTCCTAAAATTTTATGGCGCTACGGACAATAAATCCCCCCCCCCCGCAGGGGGGGGGGGGAATTAATTGTCCGTACTGTCTTTGTTTTTGTTCTAGCATCAAAACTCAATGAGTTGATACGTCTTGAAATATACATAAAATATACCAAAAAACTCATTTTTCGTCCAAAAAAAAATAAGATCTAAATCGAAAAAATGACAGGAGTAAAAAAGGTTTACTTTCACATAAGACATATACTGGCCAATTTTCAAACGAATCGGACGAAAAAAGTTGAAAAAGTCGAAACATAGTGAGTACTAAAATAAAATATATTATTTCTATTCACTCATAAGGGCGATATTTCTTACATGTTTCATTGAAATTCACAAGGAAAATGCTGCTCATTATTCGTACTTATAAATAGATCCTGGAAAGTGAATTCAAGTACGAAAATTTTCATGTTATTCGAATTCAATAGACATTGGTTGTTTTTGGGTTCTAGTGAAAAATTTACCTTTCTTACCATTCAAGACGTATTAACTCATCGAGTTCTGATGCTAGAACAAAGCCAAAGACAGTTTTAGAATTCTTGGAACATTTCTAACAAACTCAGTAGGGCTTTTTTTGAAATTCGGATTTTCCGAAAAATTATATAGCTCTAAACCCCAAAAATTGTTGCTCATTTCAGAAATTTCAAAAAATTTAGAAATCGAAAAAATTTGAATTTGAAAAAAGCCCTTCTGAGTTTGTTAGAAATGTTTCAAGGATTCTAAAACTGTCTTTGGTTTTGTTCTAGCATCAAAACTCGATGAGTTAATACGTCTTGAAGTATACATAAAACATACCAATAAACTCATTTTTCGTCAAAAAAAAATAAGGCCTAAATCGAAAATTTGACCTGAGTAAAAAAGGTTTACTTTCCCAGAAGACATATAATGGCCAATTTTCAAACGAATCTGACGAAAAAAGTTGTCCAACTGGGATGATCTCCTCAAGGGGGAAGTACAAAGAATAAATGTTGTAAATATGAATAAATGTTGTGCTTCTTCTAGTTGGGGTAAGCATATAAATAAATGTAGTGTATGACGTACGTTAGTCACTCAATGAATCACTTTAAATTCGCAATTAATTTTGAAAAGTATTGGGAAATAGTTGTTTAATAAAACTAAAAGTAACCACTGAGGAACTTCATAAACATCTAATGATAAACAGCTTCACCCCAGCATTTTATCAGAAAATTAAGCCTCCTAAACCAATATACGTGAAATTTTGGCACTTTTTGCTTTTTAGACGTTATACGTCACGGAGCGTAAAAAAAATAATTATGCATGCTACACAGATTTACTTCAAACTGCAAGTTTGTTTCAAGCTATAGAAGAACATGTACGCTAGAACGAATTTGTGTGCGTCAACGGTTTTTTTCACTCTGTGCTACGGCATGAGCACTAGATTCACTTTAATGTCAGCGGAAAGGTCTCGTTAATGTGCTAGTGCTAACTTTTAACCTAGAAGCTCAATTATCACCCTCACAACGATGTACTAAGAGAACTAGAACCGATACAGTACAAGTTGATGGTTCCTGTACATGATAAAGATTAAATGATAGCACTGGAGATGGGTTCATTTAGGATTACATCATTCGAAAATTAAGACAAGGCCGCTAACTTCCTTACGTCTGACGTAAATGTGTTCTTCACTGACCGTTGAAGGCCAGGTCGAGGACGTCGAGGTTGCCCCATTTGATGCTGCGACGCTCCACGAGTCCCATGGCGTTTACGGGGTCTTCTGCGTAGCAATCTTCCATCAGCTGGTGTTGGGGGAAATGACGAACTCATCAGCAATTGCACGAAATATGTTCTGAGAAATACGAAAGCAGGATGTTTTAACCCTTAGTACAAGACATTCGAGAAGCTTAGTTTGTCATCGTACTTAGTTCCGTGGGGAGTTGAATCACTTCCAGACTATATCAGAGTGCAAAGGGAAATTTTTAAAGTGTTTGAAACAATCAGGTTCATCCAACGGCCTTCAAATGTAAATAGCGATGATGTTTTTACAACGTATAACTTTTCAAAAGCAATTGTTCGAGGTGACACACGCACTCGAAGCTCACTGAATTTCAAGTTCATCTAAAAAATACAGCAAGGAAAAACACATTTGGCGCGGAATTGTGATTGAAGAGCATGCAGCTGGTACACGCACGTGCACTTTTTACAACTCACAAACCATTCACAAAACGGAAAATAACTACACTTCTACGTTGCATAATTTAAACAATAATAATTAATTAATATTTTCAATATCAATACTCGCACGGGAAAATTTTCCTAATTTTCTATTATAATGCGTGCTGTCCTTATTTTCCCATTAGTAAGATATGCTGTCTTACCTACACGTTCAATTTCATACACAAAAATCATAAAATACTTGATTGATACGGTTTCAACACTCTTCCTGTGTTAAGATAAAGACATGTTAAGAAACATTTTTGATTTTGTCAATTCTTTGGAATTTATGGATTTGTGTTTTTTTTTGGATTGTGTCCTTTTCTTTAGACTAAATTTTGTTTTGATAAGTTGTGTTTTTGCATCTGTGTAGGGCATTGTAGCACTATTAAGATTCGTTAGTATCCTGGTACACATAGACAAGGGCGAGTTCCAGCAGTACAGGCGTGTTGCTTCAACATTTGTGTGCCTGAGGGTTTGTTGTTGAACAGGTGTTTGGGTGTAGCGTGGTTGGAGAGGCTTCGGCCAAACAGTCGAGAGGGGAAAATTTACGATCGACCCTTGAAGCAAAAGAATGTCAAAACCAACGGCCCTGCGTTGGAGGCGTGAGAAAAAATGTTTTGAGTAGTGAGGATTTTTGGAAGAGGCTGGATAAGAGTGCCTACGTTGTGGCCAGAACGGGCAGACACCAACCGCGGGAGTCGACAGTGACAAATGGCGTTCGAAAGGCTATCGTTACCATTTAAACAATTTAAACAATTTAAACAATTTATTTACCACAGGAGATACAGAGGTAGAATGTTTCTTAAGTCTAATACAATGGTCAGAGTTGAGTATAGCTACCTGTGGGCCCGAATAAGTTCAGCGACTTCTAGGGCATCCTACCATTACATTATTCTAGGGCGTACAATAATGTTTAACCTAATTCACTTAGCCTAGTTTCGCATTAGACTGATCAACAGGATAATGAACTCGATATTGATGTTTAATTTTACAATATAGGTCATATGGACAATATTTAACAGTATATTCGATAACGATTTGGGAGCAGACTGAAAATCGGCGATATTACTCATGGCAAATTGCATTATTAGGACCAGACATGTAGGAGGCAGGATTTGGCTTGGTGATCTTACACGACTAGTATTCTGATAAGAAGTGAGACTCAAGATTTCTTTTAAATACCTTGTAAGAATTACTTTCACGGATCTCCGCAGGTATTGAGTTCCAGGTTTTAGTTCCAACGAATAGTATACTACGTTGCGAGCGGGCCTTTGAATAATAAGGAAGCATGAATTTACTTTTATTTCGTGTTAAATGGTCGTGATGACCAGTTTGCGCAGTTAATAACTGTTGAAGGCTATTGTCGCCATCATTAGCTAATATTTTGTAGATGAAATTGCAGATGGAGATTTTGTAGAGATCCGAGAGTTTAAGTATTTGTAAATTTTTGAATGAATTATTTGTGTGAGCATTATATTCTAGGTTCTTTACCGCTCTGATGGCTCTTTTTTGCAGAGTAAAAATTATATTGGTTTTATTTTTATCAGTTCCATGCCATGCTTCTATTCCGTATTGCAGGTATGGTGAAATGAGCGTTCGATAAAGCATTAGTAAGGCTGTTTCAGGCAGGAAATTTTTAACTTTATTCAGGATTCCGATGGATTTTGATAATTTAGAACTAATATGAGTGATGTGCTCTTTGAAGGTCAGATGTTTATCTATTATGATGCCCAGAAATTTACATGAGTTGGTTTCTTTGATTTCACCTTCGCCAATTTTAATGGATGGTAGAGATATATTTTTCTTGTATGAGAACGTAATATAATTTGTTTTATCGATATTGAGGCTTATTTTATTAGCTTTAAGCCACAGTGAAACCTTATGGAGTTCATTATTTATACTCTCCGCAATCGTAGTGGGATTTTCGTTCGGAAGGACCGCAGAAAGCGTACTGTCATCGGAAAAAAGTATGAATTTAAAAAATGATGTAGATTTAATAATATCATTGATAAAAATCAGAAAAAGGAGAGGCCCAAGAACAGATCCTTGTGGAACTCCATGGCTAATTTTTTGTGGGTCCGATTTTGCGTCGTCAATGACAACGTATTGCTTCCGATTTGTTAGGTATGATCTGAACCAATCATGGGCAACCCCACGAATGCCATAACACTGAAGTTTCGAGAGTAATATGTTATGGTCCACACAATCGAATGCCTTTCGAAAGTCAAGAAATACAGAGAAGACAGTCTTTCCGTTATCTATATTAGAATAAAGGAATTGTAAATGATTTAATATTGCCTGTGTTGTTGATTTTTTACAGCGAAAGCCGTATTGTTTATCATAGAGAAATGATTTTTGTTCAAAATAAGAGTACACTTTTTTATACACAATTTTCTCGAATACCTTGCTAATAATTGGTAACATGGAGATAGGTCGATAATTGTTTACACAGGTTTTTTCACCATTTTTAAAGATAGGGGTTACTCTAGCAACTTTGAGGGAGTTCGGGAAAGTGCCTAGTAAGAGAGACTGGTTAATAATATTGGATATCAGCGGGGCCACAATATCAGCAATTATTTTAAGTATTTTATTTGGAAACGTTTGTAACCCATTCGATTTATTTTTCTTGTTGTTTATGCCCGCAATTACATCGGAGGAGTTTGTAGGCGTAAAGAAAAAGGAGTTGTGTTCTCGAATATGATCCATAAATTCCAGGTGATCAGTAGGTTCACTTGGAATACCATTGGCTATAGTTTTCCCTACGTTTACAAAGAAGTTGTTGAAGAGATTAGCAATTTCATTCTTCTCATGGTATTTTACATTATCTTGAGTGATATAACCAATTTTCTTTTTTTCGGCGTTATTCGGTTTATAACAAGAGTTAAGGAGGCGCCAAGTCTTTTTAACGTCAGCTATGAATTGAGTAAACTTGAGGGTAAAGTAGCTCTTTTTTGATGTTCTTATCTGGTTTGTCACATAGTTTCTGAATCGGTTATATGTTTCTCTAGATATTCGCCCTTCGCAAAGGAGGGCTAGGTACGCTTGGCGTTTCTTTATATTTATCACGATGTCTCTAGTAATCCAGGGCTTTTGTTTATTTTTCGGGGTAACTGTACGAGTTACAATTGGGCAACACTGATTGTATGCGGTCATTATAGTTTCAGTCAACTTTACTACTGATTCATCAATGCTCCTTGCATTATTGTTTTGTTGGGTGATGTGCAATGTTGGCATTAAATCTTCTAGAACGGTGCGCATTTCTTCTAAATTTGATTCGTTTATTTTACGATATGAATAAGTTTCAGCCCGTGCTTTGGTGCACGCAAGATAGACATTTTTCTTAATAAGAAAAACTGGAAAATGATCTGATAAGTCAGAAGTAATTATTCCAGCAAGAAAATCACTTGGGTCTGTCATAAAGATAGTGTCAAGCAGCGTGGCACATTCTGAGGTTATTCGTGTTGGCTTTGTGATGATCGGAAGGAAAGATTTAGAATGAAATGCATTTAAGAAATTAGAGATTGGTTCATAGCTTTCATGTTTCAGCAAATCATAGTTGAAGTCACCGCATATTATTATGTCATTATAGAAGGACCTGTTGAACTGAGAAATAATTCGATTAAGCTCATTAAGGAAGGATATAGGACAGGCTGTAGGCGGCCTATACACCGTTCCAAGCACAATTCGTTTGCCATCTCTAGACAGTTCTACGAATAATGATTCTATATGATCCTGATTCAGTGTTGCACTTGCTATGATTCTCGAATCCATGTGCTTAGAAATGTATGTACTGATGCCCCCGCCTCGCTTGTTTTTTCGTAGCGAATGGTAACTATGATAATTTTCAAATTTAATCATGTCTTTGGTCGAGTCATCTAGCCAGCTTTCGGTGAAGCTAATCACATCTAAGGTATACTTAAGTTCAGTAATAGTGCATTGTATCTCTTCCAATTTTGGATAGAGTGACCTACAGTTCCAACACAGTAGCGAAAAATCCTGCCGGGTTATTCGTATAGATTCGTTGAATTTTGATATATTAGTATATCTGCAGTTTTCAGGGTAGTTTAGGTTTGGAAATATTCTGTTCAAATGATTGAGATCCGGGTCGATTTCATCTAATATATCAGCGTGATCAGCCATTCAAAATTAGTAAACAGTAGGCAGTAAGTACTATTGTACAACTTAAAACGAAATACAGAGTCAAGATTAAAAGGATATATCTATCTAAAAACTAGCTTAGAAAGTATAGAAAAGAGTAAGAAATCTAGCGTGATTTCGTGGGTACACTCAATACTCAGCCAAGAGCGATTAATATTGGAGTTCAATATACAAAATTGATGCGTACAAATTGCTGAAGGCGTTGTTACAAAGTTCACATACAACAGGTAATAAGTTTTAAAAAAAATAAAAATAAATAGAAAAAAATTTAGCGACGATGATAATCTAATCAGCTAATATGTTTTACACATAATAATAGTTTGTTGGTTAAAAATTACATACAATTTACGAGGAAAGGTGAACAAGGTGGATATCAATATTCCATCATAATATTGGTAGGTACAAATTGCTGGTGGTGTTGTTGCAATTTCCAATACAGTTGTCATAAATGTTCATATATATCTGTCATAAGATTGTCAAAATTGAGGTAAAACTGCCGTATATATCTTTAGAGGTTGGAACTGATTCATGACATGAAGTTATGCAGTTTGAAGATCTAGTGTAAAGTTATAGAATTCTAGGCGTTATTGGCATACGAGTATATAATTTGACACAGGTACATGTTTTGATACCTAATTGAGGTGAACACCCAAGACCTGATTCGATGATTTATCCAGTTGCCGCATCAGGTATTGGTCGAGCTCCTCTGGCGTGTTAATCTGACGTCTCGAGTCCGGTTGTCCAGGGATGAATGCGAAGATGTTTCCATCTTGGGTCCTCGGGGTTCCGATTTTTTCCGGGAAATTTCTCTTGGCTACTCTCAAGGTGTACATGATCTTGGCTCGTGAAGGTATTAGATATTCATTTATATAGAACGTTGGTTTATTTACTCGGCAGGCAGAGAGAATTTCACGTTTTTTGTTGTAATGTTTCAGTTCGAAAGCGATGTTTCTTCGATCCTCGTTTCCACTTAGTGGTTTTCTTCCCATTCTGTTAGCTGACGTGATGTCAGCATCACTGAGGTCGATGTTGATGTCCTTCAGAATTTTGCAGACTGTTTCTTTGCAATTTTCGTTGTTGTGTGAATGAGGTAGTTCCCCCCCGGAAATGACGAGAGTACATTTTCTATCTTCCAGGTCTCGGCGCTGATCATTTTTTTCCAAGCGATCGAGACGTGACTCCAAGCTTTGTATTTTTTCATTCTGCTCTTCAATAATTTGTTTGTGTTCTGCTTCTTTTCCTGCTATTGTTTCAGATAGTGTTTTAAGGTCGCTTATTTCACTTTTCATTTCGTCAATATCACTATTAAATTTTGTCATCACTGAGTCGAAATATTTTATTAGAACAGATACCACTTCTTTGCAGTCTTGCGTTAGGCTAGAAACATCACGATATTGACCAAACTTTGGTTGATATTCACAGCTGTTATTGCAGCTGCTGATGTTGTTGCGTTGCTTCCTCGCTCCCATCTTGTAGGTTTAGAGAGTTGGCTTTCTTGTATAAACGAGGGTTGAACACCTTCACACTTTATGAGGGAATATTATATTCTTAGTTTGATGATTTATATGTTGATATCACATTTGAATCCTCATGGCGAGAGAGGGTACCATAACAACGGTTTTACTGGGGAAAGTCGTTAAGTGGAACTTAAAGAGGGCGGAGTCGTCCAGGTTCTCGTCAGAGGGGTTACAGCCAATGCGAGGGACAGTAACACCTTGAGAAAGCAGTCGAAGTTTAGAACCGCAAATGAACAGCCAAATCGACTGAGACAAAGGGATTTTGGACAACCAAGTTCGAAGTTTCGAAGAGCGCCATTGGCTTTAGGGAAAAGAAGAGGACAGCCCTCTCGAACATTTTGGTAGAGCTGATAGAATGAGTTCAGTCTTACGCAGAACACCGTCCGGGAAAAAGGGCGTCTTTAACAGGTGTGGTCTAAAAAAATATCACTTGGAAAATACGTGGATATAGCGTGCGTCGAAATATATTTTGCAAATATAGAAAGTTGAACTTATCGAAAATTTTCCTTTTTGAATCAATTGAGTAAAAATTCTCCGTCTGTTTGTTTTTTTGCAGATGGGGTAAAGAATATCTCATCAGATCGTGGTAGTCATAGGAAGGAACATTAGGGTCAACATCGCCATCGAGGGGGAGGGGGGTAAGAATTAATTTTGATTCAGAAGAGAGGCAGTTTTCTTTTAGTAAAGATTAAAATGTTGGAAATACAATTGAAATAGATTGAAATAGATGTGATAGAAAATTTGATGTCATTCAGTGTAGTAAAAAATTAAAATATTTTTTGAGTAAGCGTAATATGCGCGATTAAAAGTAACAAGATGATGAATGATCTTGCAAGTGGGCGGTCTTTGTTCTTGCTTCCAATTCTACGTAAAGAAAATCTATGAGAAGTCACGACTGCAGTCTTTGAACGACATTTTTTCTGAACTAGGCATGACTCAGGGAATCTGAACTGAAGTTGTGCTTGTGCGAATGAAACTGTGATCTGAAGTTATGACCATGCTCTGGGCTTTTGGAACGCGCATATAGGGGATTTCTCTGTAATGTATTTGTGGGAAGTTAAATTCGTAGAGAGGGGTTGGCCAACCCAAACAGTAGGATAGCGTGGACATGAGAGCTATTACCAGCATACATTTGCAATTCCGTCAGTTGGGTTAGCGTCTTGCAAATGGTAGGGTGTTTGAGGCATTGGTATTTGCACTATTCCTAATTATATGTTCATTGTATGTTAGCTTCATAATCGTGTTGTATGACTTACTGCCGTAATCATAAAATTCTGCGAAATTTATATGGTGCATGCAATACCCAACCACGGGAGCAGCAACTATCGTTGACACAGATACGCAAAGAAATGCGTTGTGTAAGTGGGTTCCCTTCACATCGGTGAGTACCGTCCATGTTTTAGTATTTTTTGATGCTTGTGTATTTTTGGGTTGCCAATATTCTCTTGTGTTTTCTTCCTCGTGTATTTCATTATTTCATGGCGGTACGTCAATCCCTCACTTCCGAGAACCCGGTCTGCTCATTAATGTAAATTAATGAGAGGCAGGACTAAGCCTCGTGACACCTGTGAAGTGACCCACCGGTGGTCACCTGAGGGAATTTTCATAACGCTGCTGACCAACCTTCAGTCACTAACCCAATTTTTATAAATACTTAATGAAAGCTAAATAAAGGCACAATCCAGTTCATGCTTGCTATTTTCCAAATGGCTTACTACAATTGACTTTAAATTTGAATTGAATATTGAATTTCACATTAACCATCGCAGGAAATGTGTTAAATGTTCCCCTCTTCCAAAATTCTCACCCTAACGGCGAGTTTTTCGAACTGAGTGCTGAGGTCGAAGTATCGGTTGCGCAGCTCTGTGTTCTTGGCGCCGAGAGACTTCCAGAGCGCGCGGTAGAGCGCGCTGCCCACCACGGCAGCAGTGAGGGGCGAGTTGCAGCGCTCCCACAAGTAGCGCGCCAGCTGGCCGCGTCCGCTCAGCACCGACCACAAGAACAGCTCCAAATAAGGGTCCTGCTCGAGCCAGTGCTTACACTCTTATGTTACGGTAATTTTTATTTCATTCCTTCACGAGTGCCTTGTTATACACTCGCGTCTTTTTGCATTGCTTACAGCTTTAATTTAAGGAGGAGGGAAAAAGTGCATGCTCTAAGAGTAAGACGGATTGCTCTACACGCTCTCTTTTACGTTTTCTTCGTTTTCAACATTATCAGAAAAGCCGCTTGTTTCGGTAAAAAAAAAAACCACACAGATGCGCGGTCAACCTAAAAAGGCTCCTCACTCAGAGTGGAGCGATGTGCACTTGTGACACTTGGAAGACAAAAATGGCTCAAGTGAAGAGCTTGTAGAATGTTGATAAAATCACATAACTTTCAAAATGCCGGTTTTATCATAATTTTGGACTGAATTAAATGAATCACAAGATTAAATGAATCACACGTAAATTAATTCAGAATGAACCCGAATGCAAGACGCAAAAGACAAACAGCATACGTTGAGAATGAATCTCGGTAGAAATTGAAACTAGTTTATTCATGATCAAAATATATTCGAAAACATGTGAGATTCGATCGAAATATGTTGAGGAATTTATTGCCCGGGTCTAAAGCATGAAACCCTTATAACAAATTTCCTTGTTAAAAAATCATTTAAAATCTTCTCTGCTTAGTACACTGGCTTCCCTACTTACGAACAACCGAGTGAAGAACATTGGTACGTACGAAAGTGAGCAGACTGATTTTATATATGTAATTAAAGGTAAATAAATTTTATTGTCATTATTATTTTACATTATTTCTATTAACTAGCTTCATTGAATCTTCAATATTATACCTTCTAGATCTCATGTTTTTTTTTTTGTTTACCGTACACATAAAGGGTTTTAAATACCTTTAATTGCTAATTATCGACTGAAGCTGACCATGTAACGACTTATGAACAATTCAGCTCACGAACAGCTGTTCGGAACTTATTGTGTTCGTAAGTTGGGAACCAAGTGTAGTTTATTTACTTTTCAAGTGGCACTCCCTGAAGAAAATTCCGGAAAACTTAACACAGAAATGTGCGCGGGCGAAATTTAATGATAAAGAAATAATTCCAAATCTTAAAATTGTTCACTATAATCTTGCCAATTTCATTCACGAATGTTTTTAAGATTCTAAAGTTGTCTTCACTCGGCCCGATGAGGGCCTCTAGTGTTGTACTTGCGTTTCTCTTTGTATGAATTCTTCAAACTCCTGACACTGAAACGTTCTGTGCTTGTCAAAAGAAATTGTATTTACTGAATGATCAATGCTTCGTTCGTATAATGCCAGTTCGCTGACTCCAAGAGCACTACAATTATACTCGTAGAAAAATCGTTTGGCTACTTTCATATTCTGATTATTATTATTCGCAAGAATCCGTACCATTTACTGATCTTTAAGGCGAAATAGTAGAGTTAAAGTAAAATAATTTCAAAGTGACTGATAATAACCCATTGAAAAACTAACCGTAGCAGTGAAGGTGTTAAAAACCTTTTACCTCGAGTCTCTTCTCATCTTTCAATAATACGTGGTTAAAATGTCTAAGAAATTTCACTTCGCAACATTTTTGTGTAAGTTTACATTTACAAGATAAACGAAAATCTCACAAACTTACGTTCACCATTATTGCTATCAACTTCGTGATGTTTTCACGCGCCAAAACTAATAATCATTCAAAGCGAAGTCGTGCATAAACAAACAGTTTTTCGTTCAGACACACTTCTTTCACCAATAATTACCCGCAATAACAATCAGTTAGGTCTTCTTATCAAGTGCGAAGTTATTTTTTTTGAAGGTATTGAACGAGATGCCAATTACAATCTATGTAATTCAGTTGCATACCTCAAATGTGTAGCAGTTGATAGCGGAGGTTTCCATGGCAGCGCTGGGCGTGTCGACGAGGTAGGCGTCATCGCTGTGGTTTCCGAGGAGCGCGAGCAGCAGCTTGTGGACGTGCAGGAGGTGAAAGGTCTCGCTGCGCGTCGTGCGTTGCAGAAGCTTCGCCAGGTGCGTGTTGGGGTCACACTGACATAAAATATTTCAAGTACTTATAAAATGACTTTTACTTGAGAACTGAATCGAGTTCAAGAAAGTAATATGACGATCCAGAGCCTTTTAAGAGAGAGTCATTATGTTTTCAAACTATGATTTTCTATGTTATTTATCTAAAATGCGATATAGTCTCGTGGTAAATTATGGCAGTATTAATTTGGAGAAATTTAAAACGAAAATTTCATACATCAAAATGTAATACAAATGACAAAATTACTTCATGATACTCTTGGATGTACACATTATTGTTCATTTTTATCTGATGTACACATTATTGTTCATTTCTAACGGAAGTGTGGATGACTTTAGTAACCATCAATTAAATTCCACTCAACTGAAAGCTAGGGAGCTCAAATGGAGTTTTCTGGATCTCACTGAGGTGAATAACGTTAAGCACAGCAACAATATTCGCTTTAATCATTTGATTATCACAAGAGTAATATTTCCTCTACTAATTTATTCAGCACAGTAGCAATCCCCACTTTCATCATTTTCATCACAGTTAGTTCAGAAAAATATTTTCTCAGGTGCAGAAGTGAAGGTGGCAGCGAAGCTCACACTAACAGGACATTAACGTATACGTGAGTGGGCATGTTTCCAGTTTATATTTGGCATATAATTGCTGAACTAGTTCTCAGACTCATATTTCCATGGGATTACTGGAAGTCCCGCAATGAAGATATATAGGAAAACATTCAATGCGTTGCATTAAAAGAGTGTGAACTTCATCTAGGAAAGAAATGTTGAAAAAACTTGAGTTTTTCAAAGTCTTTGTTGCTCAGACTTGAAAATAATTGATTGTAATATAACATTTTACTGAGGATTTCACTCATAGTTAGTCACTCTTTTCCTGCCTGCGACTCTGTGGATCCACACCACTTTGGATTAGGTAAAAAGTTACTACCAGCACTTTAAGGTATTTACGCTTACTTTGTTCCGGCCTTTAGACAGAGGATTAGCTAAAAGTACATGTGTTGTTATATTTCGTTCTAGAATCGTAAGTAAACTTTAGTTGATTTAGTAGGATACATATTTCACACCACAAGCCAGATTGCAGACTCACGCAAAAATGTATGATGGCCTGCCCACTGAACTAATGATATAAATTGATAGTGAATGGATATGTATAACAATTTGTGGGGACATCGAACAAGTGCCTCAGTGGTATGGACCGACCGGGGCCCCGGCCCAGGCCCCGGCCAACCCCGGCCATTTTTGCTGACCCCGGTCCCGGCCCCGGCAAGCTCCGAAAATTTTTGCCCGCCCCGGCCCCGGCCCCGGCAGAATAATGCCCTAAACCGGGGTTTTGGCCGGGGTTTTTAGTATTGTACTACACCTTTTTTACATCAAATTAATCCAAGTCAAGTTCAAATTAATCCAAGTCAAGTTCAAATAAATCCAAGTCAAGTTCAAATTAATCCAAGTCAAGTTCAAATTAATCCAAGTCAAGTTCAAATAAATCCAAGTCAAATTCAAATTAATGCAAGTCAAATTCAAATTGATTTAGCCCTAAGTTGAGTTGAAAATTGACATAATCACACGTTAATTTGAGCGGTTTTGTGTTAAATACGTATCAATTGGATGTGGTAAGCGAGACAATCGTTTTTCCTTTAAGCAAGAAATACACAAAATTTCCGCCAGTGTTGCAATCTCTATAAAAACAAGCTGTCGTAAAATGAGCTAAATCTGTCAAGTGTCCAGCATCAGGAGGCTGAGTGTGATTCAAATCTTTGACCGGCGTAAAAGAAGCGAGTCAATGATAAAAACTAAGCATTATACTACTCATTAATGTTGCTTTAAAATTAGACATTGATGGCAGTGTTCAAACATTCAAATATTTATGTTCAATAGGTAATTTTATGTTACACATACACGTAGTAGTTTCGAGAATTTATTTACACTCATAAATATTTATATACGTGGAATTTCACTTGATCACATATTTTGTATTTGCATATACATGCAAATACAAAAGATTACCACCGGACGATACGTAGATTTTAATCTTTAAAAGTAATATACAAATGAGATTCACAGAGTACTAAAGTAAAGTACGATTCCGTTTGATTACAGTTTATATGAGTATTACACAAATGTGAAGAAATGTAGGATCCTCTGACAATACACTATAATAATGCAAGTTACAATGTTTCTGACTCAATGCGTATTTTGTATGTATGTGTATGCAATTCAATATATGTCCGTGTATACATTCAATGTATCTTGATATGGGTGACAATATTCATTAAATGACTATCATAAAAGTTATTTGAGTCTTGAAATTATAATATATATTGAATTGTATACACATACATATAAAATACGCATTGAGTTAGAATCATTGTTACTTGTATTATGATTGTATATTGTAAGAGGATTCTATGTAAATTTCGTCTCATCGACTAACACGGATTACGGAATAGTACATTAGTGCGCAGTGAATCCCATTTGTATATTTCTTTTGAAGATTAATTCTGCATATCGTCCGGTAGTAATCTTTTGTATTTGTATGCATATGATTTCATGTATATATGATGCAGTGAAATTTCAGGATCGATGTAAGATCTATAAGTAAATAAATCTTCGAAACTACTATATGTATGTGTAACATAAAATTACCTTTTGAACATAAATATTTGAATGTTTGAACACTGCCATCAATGTCGAATTTAAAAGCAACATTAATGAGTAGTATAATGCTAAGTTTTTATAATTGACTCGCTTCTTTTACGCCGGTCAAAAATCTGAATCTCACTCTACCTCCTGATGATAGATACAAGCACATTTTACGAGAGCTTGTCTTTCCATAGATTGCAACACTGACGGTAATTTTATGTATTCCTTGCTTAAAGCATAAACGATTGTCTCGCTCATCACATCCATTAGATACATATTTACCTCCAATAGATACATGTTCACAAAAACCGCTCAAATTAACGTGTTAGTATGTCAATTTTTACCTCAACTTAGTGTTAGATTAATTTGAACTTGACTTGGATTAATTTGAACTTGAATTGGATTAATTTGAACTTGACTTGGATTAATTTGAACTTGATTTGAATTAAATTGAACTTCACTTGGATTAAATTTAACTTGACTTGGATTTATTTGGAGGGAAAAAGGTGTTGTGTGCTCGGCAAACCACACGTGAAAAATTCACGTGTTTTTTAATAAAATTTAAAATGATTTTTCGAGAGATTTGCGACTTCATCGCAATCCTGAAGAACAAGCAGTCACTAAGTAGAAAAAGCAGAGTTATACTACCACCCAGTGTAATTATAATCCAGTGCGCAGTTATTGACATGAAAGAATCTTTACTTGAAAGATCGAAACATCAGTAGCTCATGAGAAGATGCTATTTTCGTTTACTTGCTTTTGTATTTTCTCTGAAATGGCACACTGAATTTGGATACTGAGGTTCAGAATTAGTTTTGTTCTAATTACCTTCTCTGATGGAATTATTCAAAACTCTATAAAGTTCAAAAAGTTTCCTTTTCCCCAGGGTGGTAAGGATTGAGCACGTCACAAATCCAGTAAATTAACAATTTCTCTCCATGTATTTGGTCAGTATTAGTAGGCACCTAGTTTTTGGATTCAGTAAATGTTTTTTTTTAAAGTCAGCTGTTTGCCCGTAGACGAAGACAGCGTGCTACTATCGGCTGTTTTGCCACTGCTGCAACCTAAACTGGCTTTGCTTTCAATACATAGACATTTAGTTTTTTTTCTTGTTCGTTTTGTTTTCATTTTTCAATTCTCTTTCTTTGTTTGGTTTTTCTTTAGCTTCCAGGAATTGATCATTTTGTGTTGATTTTAGATGGCCCCACGAAGATTTAGTTGAGAAAGTTTTCTGAGATGCAACAGCCGTTCCTTGTCGTATATTTGCTTCACAAATGGTGCACACTGCAATTCCTACACTCTTCACCGACATATAAAAGCAATCCCATACTGCTGATGCACTGTTTTAGTCATTATGCCTGGTGTCCCACAAAAATGTCCCCGACTTTTTAATTGATTATATTTCCGTGTTAAATAAACATTTTTTAGTTGTCTTTTTTAACAATGTAGTACATTTTGTTTTCTTTTAGAATAATCTATGTTTTTGAAAATCGTTTAATAACCACTTTACATTGATGGATTTACTGAAAGGGATAGAAAAATTAATTGTTCAAAGGAAAAGCGTTTAAAATAATGTTAATATTCCTCCTCATTTTGTACTTTCCAAAACAACGAACAAACAAAAATTCAAAAGTGCAACAAAACATTACCTTAAATATTGTTTAAATAACTAAAGGAATTGAGTTTTCTTCGACATACCCTCCATTTCTCTCAAGGCAAGTATTACTTCTAGCCACCATTGAACGAAGAGTTTTGCGGATTTTTTCACTGTTCACTTCTTCAATTCGTTGTCGAAGGAACTATTAATGATGGAGGTGATGTCATGAAATTGCGTTCGTTTACAGTAGTTATTGAGAAATGAAGAAGAATACCACCAGTTGTTTTTAAAACTTTTCCTTTGAACAATTAGTTTTTCTGCCTTTTTCAGTAAATCGATCCCTGGAAAATACTTATTAAACGATTTTTAAAGACTTAAATTTTTCGAAAAGGAAATAAAATTTAACACATTTGGAAAAAAGACAATTAAAATATATTAATCTAAAGCGGAGATAGAATCAATTAAAAAGTCGTGGACATTTTTGTGGAACACCCGGTATATTTAATTACTATGATTTCCTCTATATTAATTAATTCAACAAACACAGCAACTGCAAGTCTACAAAACTTTAGTGACTTGACAACATTACGCACCCAACCGCAACATGCATTGAGCCAATAACCGGCGTTTTGCATTACGTCGTCGTGACACGTCCTGACACGGTCTGAACCCCGGCCCCGGCCCCGGCCCCGGCCATGGTAAATTTAATAACCCCGGCCCCGGCCCGGCCCGGCCATGACAAATTTGTTGACCCCGGCCCCGGCCCCGGCCAAATTTTCAACCCCGGTCGGTCTATACTCAGTGGTTCACGCTTGAGCTGTACAATGTCATAATGACTAGTACCTGCCTTGTACAGTTACCTCAGTGTCTCACGCTAGCGTTTTGAAATTGCTGCATTGACTCGCACCAGCTTTGTACAGTTGCACCAGTGTCTCACATTAGCGTTGTACAGTTGCCTCATGCAGTGTCTCACACTAGCGTTGTACAGTTGCATCAGTGTCTCACACTAGTGTTGTTCATATGCCTCATTTTTTGAAATAAATAATGAAGGCACCTACGGATGCTTTATTTCCAATTCAAGCCTGATATATATCACCTTGTACATTGGATTTTCAAATGCCTTATAACTAACACCAGGACGCCATGACGCTTTCCCCCGGTCAAGACCGGTGCCCATTTCAGACACCTGGATAGAGTAGGGCATTGTGCTTGGAATTTTTCCCCTATACCCAACAGAGAAAATTGCCACCAGCGCCGGGAGTCGAACCCGGGTTTGCCCGCACGGAGGCGGGTCCGAAAGCCACACGGCTATGACGAGGACATTGACTCACACTAGCGTTGTACAGATGCCTCAGGCTGCTGACGGTCAGGTATTCGTGGGTAACGAGGCCGTTGACCGCGAAGAGTTTTACAAACTCGACTTTTTCTTCCAGCAACGCCATCGTCATCAGGTCTTCCAGGGACTCCGTCGGCCAGTACGGAAAGGCTTGAAACAGAGAGAGCAAGCAAGTCGTGAAGTATGTCCGAATGAGGTCGAAATTTGACGTTTGAACTTTGAAAAGTACGTTTTGTACGCTGTAAATGGCAATTTTTGGTGTTCAAGGTTCAATTTTATGTATATAATATTCACTACATTTCGTCAAGCAGCTTGTTCTACGCCCATCGGGCTCTCAATCAGACTAAAACAGTCTTATGGGCAAAAATTAGGATCATGGGGAAAGTCAGCGCCCAAGTTTCAAAGTTCTAAGTCTCTTCGACATCATGAAGAAGTTGAAGTGTTTGCCGAGAAACATGCGTTTGCTTAGCCCCTTCCGTAATAAAGGGAACCGAGCCTGGGATATCTCTGATGAAATAAGTAGACTTGAAGGTGTTGAGTTCTTTAAAAAGGCCAAACTCGACCACATATCTGTTCCCCGTAACGTGAAGTGAAAAAGTGTAAGACGCAAATTTGTGCAATGTAATTTTCTTTAAAATCATGGAGGGTATGTGTGGCACAAAGTAAACAACATGTGGACTATTTCAGAAAATATTAGAATGCTTCAATGCTACCGGACGAGGAGACACACTTAAATTTGAGTAAAAGTTCAATTGCGTGGGATGCTCAGGAATAATTAAATTTCAAGAGTTTCAGCCTGATCTATTAAAACATTTGGTGGCTTTTGTAGTAGTATTCATAGTTTAAAACGACGTTCAAGCTCCTTGAAAATTTATAACGATGCCAAGAAGCTCTGCTTTCATTTTAACATCAAAAAAGTATAAAGGTTTTTTTTATTCCGGAAGCAGACAAAATAAAAGCTCCCAAGTGCTTGAACAATTCGGTTTTAACAGCTAAGACCTGGCATTACTGCTGTCACGCGACCAAGCAGCGCATGAATACGTGGGCGTGCAATGCGATCTCACAGTATGTATAAAAAGGCATCAGGAATGGAGGAAGTTTTCGCTGAATTTTCTTCATTTTCTTCCTCACGCTCCACATATTCCTCAGTTGAAAATTAGCATTGTTTTAAGACGCTGAAATAATAAGCACTGGAAATATTTTTTTATTCATTGTTTTCATACTAACTTGCTTGTAAAACGGGGCGTACATTTTTTACTATAAATATGTTGGTACCAGTCACGTGAAAATTGAAGGTAAAATATCCAGCGAAGGCAATTGATGATGCGCATTCAAGCCAGAGATCCTAATTACATCACTGTAATATTTCGTTTCTATTCCTTAGTATACCAACCAGCATGGTAAAAAATTAACGTCTCTGATATTCTTCTACATTAAAAAAGTGTCTGTTGCATGTACCGGGTGGCCCAGCGAAGTGTGGACAAATAAAAGTTAAGTTTTTCAGTTATATGAAAGCTAATCGAAGAGACTCATGTATCAAATAAAAGAGAAACTAACTGACTTTAATAACATCCTAGAATTATTTAACATATCCTCCTTTTTTCTTAACCTGGCGGAGACGAGGGATCATATGATCACACTTGGCACGCACGGTTTCGGCGTCAATTTCTGCCCAAGATTTGGTCAGTTTTTGCTTCAGAACCTCCACACTTGAGTAGGATACAGCGCAAGAAATCTGCTCCAAGGTAGACCATATCCCAAAGTTAATTGGATTTAAATCATGAGAAGATAGAGGCCATAGTTCCTTGGGCTAAAACGATTTGAAATTATCTTTGCACCATTCCGGGAATAATCTGTCTGTGTGAGAGGTTGCTCCATCTTGCTGAAGTGAAATTCCTTCATTTTCAGTGACTTTCCTCGCCCAAGGAACAACTTTATCCCTTAACATCTTCAGATAAACATGTTGGTTGATTTTGACACCAGCCTCGATGAAAATCAAAGGGGTTTTGAGACCTGTGGACGTAACCCCTGCCCACACCATTACTGAAACTAGTTTTTTTATCTCCTGAATGAAGTTCGACGTTCAACAGGCACTGAATCTTGGAGCAAAAGCTGTATCCCACTCAAGTGTGGAGGTTCTGAAGCAAAAACTGACCAAATCGTGGGTAGAAATTCACCCCGAGATTGTGCGTGCCACGTGTGATCAGATGAGCCCTCGTCTCCGCCGTGTTATCAAGGAGAAAGGAGGATATGTTGAATAATAATTCTTAGGTGCTATTAAAGACAACATATTTCTCTTTGATTTGATACATGAGTTGTTTTATTGACCTTCATATAACTGAAAAACTTAACTTTTATTTGTCCACACTTCGCTGGGCCACCAGGTATGTCTAAATTTTAGTGAGTAAACACGATAGTGATAAAATTATCTTCAATAATACGCGGAATTTGAATAATTATCCTCCTTTTTCATTTGAAATGTATAAATTGGCAAGCTAGTTAAAAACTAATATCCATTAGGGGAAAATAGAGATAGGTAGGAGAAATCATTTCTTTTAATAGGATGCATGTCGATTCAGCAGTGTTGGTTGTCTATAAAAGTTTCTGCGGTGCTCACAATTCAACGAAAGTACTTAAGGCATGCATGTTAAGTCTACCTAAGCAGTTGAACTCTTAACCTTTAACTGCTTCACGTTCCACACGAGACACACTCACGAAAAAGGCTAAACACACTTTATTTCTTGTCGAATGTGTGCCCTAATGTAATTTTTGAATGTGGGCGGCAGTTCCGTCCACATTCTGATGTTGGCGATAACCTGATGCTAGCGTCAGTCTAATAATTGGGGTTGAGATATCTGGAAAATGAGTAAAAAATTTGGGGGGTTTGGAGTTACTTGCATAGCATATGCATCCCTTGGAATCTGTGCTGAGCTCACCGGGGAAGATATGGGACTCAGCGATGTCGGGTCTGTTCCACAGCAGGGAAAGGTGCAGTTGGTCCATTCGTGACGATTCAGAGTGTAAACCATCGCCTGAAAACGGATATTTTTGCCTCAAAATTTATATCATCTTGACAAGAGTTTTAAAAATTTAAGCTTTCCAATGTATCGACTTCCTGAGTAAGTATTTTTGTGCTTGAAATCAGAGGGTACGCTCCAGATTAGGCAGCAGTTTTATGCTCTACGATACAAGCGGAGTCAAAATCGGTATCGGTAGGTGATGCGAGTTTAAGTTAATTTTTCATTCTAGAATTTGAAATACACACGTCATACAAGAGCTCTTGTTAACTTGCTCCTCATAATGACACTCCTTGTTATCTTCCCTATGCAGGAGAGAGACTGTATGAAAAGCGGAAACTATCTGTTTTTCTCAGGCTTTATTGGTTTCGCTGTCATCAGACAAAACAGTAATTCTCTGTGAATGGGCAAACTACCAAATCTCCGATAAATCTCGAGAGATTACACTAACTTAATTTGCATTTGTAATGCCTTGTTAACAAAAGTATAATCTCAGTATCCTTTAAAGCTCGCCAACTTCTAAATTGATTGAAAAAGGTAATTCCTCAATAACGTTAAGATTAAAGTTCAAAATAGTTAGAAAAACAAATTACATAAAAATAGTTCTATTTAAAATATTTTTGAACAGATTTTGTAGCTGGCAAATAATTTCTTGGATGTTATATCTCAAAAAGTGCCTCACATTGGGAGCGCAGCCGGATGTCTTTATCGCGCTCGGCTTCGGATGTCTCTGTCACGCTCCGTGGGCCGGAAGCGCTCTGACCGCCGGAAACTCTTTGTTGCGCGCATGCTTTAAGAGCATGCTGTGACCGACGGAAAGCAGTATAATGATATGAACGTAGATGAACGGATCATTTCTCCTGCCTTCGTAGTTTAAGGCTACGGAAACTGTAGTTGCAGCTACAGCTAACTAAACCTCATGTTTGTTGAGAAGAAACGACACAACATTGGATTGCATTCGTATTGAGCTGCAACCCGCACGTATAGCGTGAACCAGGCCTACCTTTCAGCAGTGCGAACAGAATGTACTTGTCCATTGGCTCGCCAGAGTTGATGTCGAAAATGGTAATGAGGTCCGCCCTCTGACAGCACTGCACCACCAGGTCGGAGCACGCCTGACCAAATCGAATGCTGCGAGAATGGTGGAGAAGACAAAACCAAGTACGCCAAGTCTCAGATATTTGATTTTTGAAATGCGTTATTTTTTATTTGGTTGAGACTTTTGTCAGCTACGAAGGTCTCCATTGCTTCTAAACATGAATGGCATTATTATCAAAATAAACTTTTTAGGACCAAAAAGCTAATTTGCAATACCAATAAATGCACTACACTGTACATCCGAGCCTGCAGCGTTGAAAGAGCGTACCCTCAAGTTGCGGCTGGGATGCGGAGTCTTCCCGGCCCTTCACAACGCTATATCCTCCTATGAAGCCTACGCAATCAATTAAATAGAACTTTCAATTTGAAAGATTTCTCTGCGCTTAGCGTTCATGCTCTTATGAGGACCTGTGGTTCCGAATGGGTTTTGTCTCTTTGAGTAAGCTAATTCATGCGAGGGAGCATTTACTCTTTTTCGATTGTCTATTCAGGAAATCATTTGAATAAATTTGAAACAGGAGAAATTTTCAAAATATGAACACGTTCGCCGCGCATGGATACTGTGATAAATCAAAATTAAAGTACTACGAGGGAAATTAATCTAATTAAAGATATTTACGATATAACGTACCCTGTTGTCATTTTAAGGACTACAACAACAATTACATTTTTTACTTGGCAGAAAAAATCGCTTAGATGGAAAAATGTCTGGGATGGTTGGGATTTTTTTGTATAATTATGAGCGATAGAATAGGACGCAATGCATGAATAACTTTAGGATACAATTCAAGACAAGGGTTTTCGGTGTTCAGCACGCTAGCTTGTGTCAGGATAGTGAAAGCTCTGTGAGAGCTGATTCTAGTGATCAAGGAGGCTGTAGTTGCGTAGCTTGAGAACACCAATTTTGAAGTTGAAAAGCAATTTTTGAGAGAGCAGTGTTATCTCAGAATCACGATACCAGGATGAGTACGTTCAAATATAGAATCGATTCCGGGGAAGTAAGTAGAGAAGAAAGAACAAATTTCAAGGCACTTTGAATATATCATGAAAGAACAATTGTGATACAATTTCTTTTCCAATTTTTCTACCTTACGAAACTGTTCCAGTTCAACACTGTTCCAGTTCCAGTTCAATTTTGCATCCAAAGTAATTGTCATGTCCGAGAACCACATACTCCCTGTTGAGTTAATTCTAACTTCAGATATTTGAGCATCAAGCTTATCATTGACTCAGTATCAAGCTTATCATTGTCACATCAGGGCAGTAAAACATTAGATACATTTTGTCTTCGTCTAATGTCCTTTATCAGGGTGGAGCTTTATTATTTCGCATTGAAAACTTATTTATTTGCTCATAAGAAACCAAAACACGCTCTAGGCTTCGATTCTAAAGTTTCTGGTGCGCAAATTATAGAATTGTGAATACTGATGTGAATTTACTGAAAGAGAGTGGCGTAGCATGAAATTCTTTTATATTTAGTGATCATAATGTGTATTTTACGTTTCAAGCGTCTGGTTACAGCTGAAGTCTTATAATTTGTTATGTCCAACTGGAAAGGAAATGAGATTTGTAATTTCTAAGCGATGACAGGAGGAAAAATAAGTGTGGCCAACCTGTTATCTGATGGGGGACATATTCATAAAGTACTGGAATTTGTTAAAGAAGTGAATGTATTTGGGAATATATGATGTTAAATCGGAGTGGACCCACCCAGTTCAAGTTCACGGTTTGTCTAAGTTCTAGAGGCTTGTAGCAGTTGGGATGTCCTGCTGCACAGTTTAGAACCAAAATAGCCGAGCGTAGTGCGCTCCTATACTCAACGCTGAGTTGAGAAAGGGTTGCAGCGCGAGTAAGACGCTCGGCCAAAGTGAGGGTGTGAGCAGGAACCCCAACTTTGGGGTTTTAGCTTCAATCCTTCCACATTTATTGTTCCCTTGCATCCATGTACCATGGTTCTTGAGGTAAAAATTACGAGGTTCAGGTATATTGGCCTCAATCTTTGTTCATATGGTGATTGAACCATTATGATGATGGGTAAAAAGAAGCAAATAATGCGATGAGTGGTAGAATGTCCATGACGGCTCCTTTTCGGGCCGCTCATGCTTAATGAAGTTACCGACATTTATGTACTGCTATATCGCTGTATAACGAATAGGGGTGAAGCTCTGGAGAGTTGTTGTGGCCCGACGAGAGGAGGGTATACTTAATGTGTTATGCCAGCTATTGTTGAAGTCGGACATGAGTTTTGTTTTTTGGTAAAAAGTGTATTGTATTGTTTTGTATCGCACTTGACTGAGTAAAATGGAATATGCGACCAATAACGTGGTAATTGAAGTAATCTGTGTATAGATAGCGGAGAGAAAGATGGAAGGCACTCAAGACCTCAGCGTACCACCTTGCAGCAGCACAGCAACTTTGGTAGAAATGCCAAAGTGACAACTAAATATGTCTATGACCGAAGTTTTCGTTAACTGAATTTATTATGATTATTGTTATTATTATTCATTTATATTATAATTAACCGGAGCAAATTTCATATTATAGGATGTGTGCCACATATGTCTATATATATATATATATATATATATATATATATATATATATATGTGTATATGTATGTATAATAATTAAAGGACGTAGTGTTCAATATTTAATTGCCGCAATAATGTATTCATCGAATAAATATGGATGTAAGGCAACTTTTGTCATGTTATAAAACTAGGCCAAATGCATGTTTTACTGTATTAAGGGATTTTCATTGGGAAAAGTGTAGCTGCTTGAATGACTACAGCAATACTGCCTATATTCCTGTAGTTACTCAAAGCAGCTACACTTTTAGTTCAACGATGCTCGTTATTCAAATTTTCAACTATTTAGACGTCGGTCATGGATACAGAGCAATTCGAAATTTAACTAATCATGATAACACATTCTTTACAACGCAATATAATATAGCGGTGATAGTTCAAAAATCGTCTGAACAAATCGGTAGGTAAGAGTATGAGAGCAGATTATGAAAAAGGTGCGAGAGAAAGATTTGTACGGAAGATGTGTACTCCGGGTGCCCATTCCTACAATTTGAATTTATACGAAGCCTGTAATATATATAGCCTAAAAGAAATGTGCATTAAAGATGATGGACATTGTAAAATAACTAATCCTGCTCCCTATGTATATCGTTCAACAAGTATTCTCAAAGAATTCAAGACTTTCTTGAAGCGGACAGCATTGTTTGCCAGATTAATTTCATCCTGTGGTTTATTTACGGTAACAAACGATGAACTCGGTGTTTCTTTCTGTAACATAAAATAACATTATGAGGACTTTCATTTGATTTCATCGAAAAGAAGCATTTGAGATTGAGAATTACAATGAGTATGCAAGTCGCAAACGGAGCTCTGTATTGATAAATATGAAGGTTTTGCTCAGTATGCGCACAAGCTTTAATTATTACGTGGCTATTAAGCATTGCATACGAGATTATCAAAGTTTTCAGTATCATAGTTTCCACACGATTTAAATTTTTTTCAATACGTATGTGCGGAAACCCGGCAGTTCTGCCATGGTGCAATCATACGTACGGCAGCCAGAGCATCGCTGCCGCGAGTGTGGTGTATGGGGTTGGTGACGTCATCAGCTCTAACGTCTCCTATTGGCTGGCTTGTCTAACCGTTGCGAGCGGCTGACCTCTTTGAAGCGGACCTACCAGTCGTATGTATATCGTACCTTGGCTTAGACATTTGTAACCTCCGTTCGTCCATTTCGCTTTTAGGCACTCCTGCCTGTAATTGGTGATGTGCCTGAATTCACACAAGTATAAGTATTTCGCTTTTGTTTCTGGTGCCGTAAACATGTGAAGATCTATGTGCAAAAAAAACTAGTCTCCTGTAGTTTCATTCTTTGTACAAAATTAGTCCATTCTAGTCGTCTTGCAACGTGGTTACCTATGTTGTTTCACCCAATGTGATTTAGTTTAAGTTTTGCATTGACTTGTTTTACCAATGTGACCAAGTGTTTTTTTTTTGTATTTCACAGCCTGAAGATGATGTTCTTAACATCGAAACGTTGTCTCTAGAGATTGACAGAATTTGAATTTTTAAAAATTGAGTGTGTTTTAAGTAAAGATGATAAGTGATTATCTTCGTATTTCAACACGTGTTGAACTGGAACAATGATGATACAGGAAATAAAACTCTAATTATAGATTCTTGCTCGGGAAAACTTTAGCAACAAAGAAATAAAAACACTAAAGTAGGCAAGATCATATTTTTTGTCCTAGATGAACATTGACAAGCATTATAGCGTTCGAATAAAACGCTAAGTATCATCAGCATCTGAAAACAAAATTGCTCATGTTTTAGTCAATAATATGAATAATCAGTCGTGAGTAAAATTTAAAGAATAAAGTTTTACCTAAGATATTGATAGGAACAAAGGACCCTTGTTCATTCAAATATAGTTCCGATTAGTGAATTGAAGTGTTCTGAAGTGATTCAAGAATCTGTTGATTACACTTTAACAAATACGAAAACTGTTGACGTCAATAGGATGGTTCATTATGAGAAGTATGATCACGAATTTCACGGGGAGGCGGGTATGCGATCACCCAGTCGGTACGAACAGATGCTCACTCCTCTGTGCTTTGCTATGCGTGCAACGAAGAGGCGACAGCGTTGGGCCAGCGTTTGATGGGCAGAATCCTAAATACTTGAAAATATTTTAATTCACAAATTGAAACCCTATTTAAATGAATAAGATTCCTCTGTTCTTCTTGATGCCTTAGTTTAAGCTTTATACTTTATATTTTACTCCTTATGGATTATTCTTAAAAGAGAATTAATTAAGCGTAATTTTGCTTCCAGAAACTGACATGGGTAACATTTCACTTGAAAGCTTTAATGTTTTAAGGTTTTAAGGCTACATCTGCGACAAAAAAGATACTCCTGCCTACTTTTGCATTTGACTAAGGGCGTTAAGTGTATGATTTTAGGAGCGTAATATTTACAGATTGATCACTATAGCAAAGATGAGTGAATGAAATGTACATATCAGCAATTAATATGTGATATGAATGAACAACATGAATTTTGTAGGGGTACACCCTGTGAAAAGAAATAGCAAAAAGAAGAGGTGGAATTTAAAATTAAAGAAGTTAAATTTCTTCAGAAATCTAACATTTCGGACTTGTAACGCTATTGGTGAAGAAAATTCACTAAAGTTAATTTTAAGGCTAATGTAATTTACGTCGCCTTAACTCAATAACAATACGAGACCTATTAAATCTCTCAGATTTAACCATCGACCTAGAATTTGTGGCTGCTCGCATCAAGAGCACTTAGATTTTCATCGATCATCTGTGAGACATTTTCGATTTAGTTTGGCCGGTAATAGCGACTGTAACACCTCGCTGATGGAACTGACTACCATGACCGGCTAAGGCTATGGTTACAGTGGATCTGCACACGGACGAACAATAATTATTGTTCGTCCGAATACGTGCGAAATTATCGTCCGAACTGTGTGGTTTCAGTGCCTCCGTCTATTCGGACGAATCTCGTTACTTGGTGAGAAGTCAACTGAGTGATAGGATGGATGATCTGTACTTCTTGGAAAGTCCTCTGTTGAAAATCTTACTGTTTGGAAGAACTGAAAACGTGACTCCATTATTCACCGCTAGAAACACGGAGGGCGAGCACCATGAACTTTTTCCAGAACTTCTAAGCCAACCGAATAAGTTTCAGGAGTATCATAGAATTACACCACACACATTTTTTTACATTCTGAATGCAATCGAAGATAGCATAACAAAGGAATTGAATTTACGTACCTGCATATCTCCGTGTGGAGGACTTGCACTAACACTAAGGTAAGATTTTAGAATTAAATAACAGGATATATTAGTTAAATTGAAATAAAAATAAAATTAAATTCCATATTTAACGCTAATAACAAAAGTGGCCTACTGCTTAAATTCCACATTCAATGAGAAAATCCTCATTTATTTGTCATATCAGCATAAAACAAAATTAAAAGAATTATAAAAGCAAAGACAAATATTTAAGCAAATATGACTTTGAGGAAAGGTAACCAATCATAATTAATAAAAGTGTAACGAATATGTAGCACGCATTGCTGTGCGTAACTGGAGAAGTTAGGGGATGAAGGGTAGTTCGTGACTGTTCAACGAAAAAACAAAGTTTTTGAAACGTCAAATTGTTCGTCCGATTTCGTCCGAACTCGTCCGAAATGATGCTGCCAGTGTAACCACTTCCTGTGCATTCCATTATTTTGATTGTTCGTCCGAATTCGGACGAACAATTTTTCGCGCGAATTCGGATCCACTGTAACCATAGCCTAACTCCTCATCCTTCGCCTCCCCTACTCAGCGCTACTCTGCTTATCTCGTCTCCTCGCCTCAGGACGATTGCAACGCACAACTGCAGTTCGATGGTAAGACATACACGTAGTTTTGGTGAGCGCCATTTGATTTCATGTCTGTCGAGCAGCCTGTGCTGGTGAAATGAACCTTGAAAATGAAATGGAGAAAAAGCTGCTCGATTGCTTACGCACTAAATTAATTACTCAAATATTTAATAACTTCATTGCGTGGACCGCTAGGTGGCCACCGTTCTTAAATCACTCAATTGCTTAATTGCTCGTTTGCGTGGACCGTTAGGCGGCCACCGCACATTCAGAGCTTCATTACTAAATTACTTAATTACTCAATTTTCTATTTACTCTATTATTCTCTGAGTACACTGCTAGGCGGCCACCATACCTCTTTACTTAAATTATTCCATCGTCTAAAAGTATTGGTTTTCTCTCCCGACAGCGGTGTCAGGCACTGGGGCTTCCGAAGGCTCTGATGGGGGTGTGTCAGACTTCCCTTATCTTCAGTTAGCCAAAGATTAGGTTTTGTTGGATGTATTTTTCATAACAAAATCGAATAAACTCTATTCGTATCTGTCACCTGCTATGGTGCCAGGTACTTTCTTCGTCAATTGGATCGACATGCCAATTTTTCAGCGATTGTTGAACTAAAATTCCTGCAGAATGCTAAGGTTGAAACCATCGTGTTGCAGAAATACCTCCCTTTAGCTATAATTAAAGAATTTTCAAACAACTATCCCCAACGCGAAATTATTGAAATTTCCCAAAAATTCTCGTATGATCTGCTAATTAATGAATTCATTGCACTCATAATGCACAATAGCGCTCCAGATGGTCTTATGTACTCTCAATTCAAACATTTTAAAATATCAAGGTTCTAGAGTAAATTAGCGATCATACTGACTTTGAAAAATGCTCTCTGAAATAAGCGAAAAAAATCAGTGACATGTAAACACCAAGTACAGTACAAGAAAATCTTCACAAGGAATTCTAAGGAAGTTCTCTTAAAAATGCAATAATTCTCATAAAAGCTGAAAAACTAGACTTAAGTAACTCATCTTTCCGACAAATTGTGAAGTTTACAGCCAATTGTTGGCATTACATAAGACATTGCTGTACGGGACTTCCCTCCACTAATTCATTCACAAAAGTAAGCGCTCGTAATTACACTACGACATTACCGACCAGCAAAACAGAACATACAGTTTTTATGCATTTAACAAAGCTGCTATCCACTCACTTTTTGTTTCTTTTTATCGTAGAGGCCCAAGGTGGTCTCAACTCTCATGCGCAGCTGCTGCTGATGTACTTTTCGCATCACGAGCTTCCCTCTGCATGGAGAGAAAAAGGTTTTAGTCTCTGTTAAAGAATTTTATCAATTAACCAGCGTCTGTAACGAAGAAATAAACGATATGAGACGTCTTCTTGCAATGAAGCACAAAACCATGTAATTTTCATTCATTGGCCGGAGAATAAGTAAGGGAGAAAATATCATGCACCTCCATCAATCTGTTCCGATTTACATACTTCCAAAGCTTAAACAAACTGACCCACTTCTAGTAACTCAGACCTAATGTCAGTGAGTTATGTTTTATCCCTCAATCATGTTAATTCAATGACTGTAATCAGTTTTCAGTTGATGCACTGTATCGAAATGGAAGAAGCATCAAGTATTAAATTAAGAGCAGTTTAATTATGAAGGTAACTGCAAAGAAAAACTTCAAAATCATTTTTATGAAACGTTTCAAGTCTCAGCTCATCATCAGTCAGCTCAGCTCATCATCAGTCATACTCTGTAAAAACAAAAAATACACGCATTGAATAAAATACGGAAAAATTAACAAAATTGTTCTTCAAGAATTCAGAATTTGTCTCTAAATAAAACAATGACATGACGTAAAAAACGGATGAAACTAAATAACAGAATTTCACTTACCAGCATCGTACACACGAGTTAAAACGGGGAAAGAGTTTATAGGAGCACAACTAAAATTCGGAATGATCATAAGGAAAATTAACTAGCTAAAATTAAATCTTATCAAAGGGAGAAGAAGAAGGGAATGAGCGAGAGAGAAAGAAAGAGAGGAAAAAAGGAAAACAAGGAAACAGAGAAGAGGTCAAAGAAAAAAAAATAATTCTTCCAAATGCTAGTAAAAATTGAATCGAATGTGAATATCGCTGCAGTACTAGCTCCCTTTAATTTTTAAGGGGTAAGCACTTTGCATATCATTCAGGTTTGGTTCCAATTTGTGAATATACATAGACTCTAACATGCGCAGCTCACCAGAATTTGAAGCATAGTCCACAATTTTGAAGTGGTCGTTGCTGATAATTTGTTCACAGGGACCTATACAATGCTGCCTTATGTTGGAATGGGAAGGTGCTCCTTAAGGGGCGAATACTCCCATTTTTAAAAGTCCTATACTATTTCACCGATCTTCATGAAATTTTGCATAAGTATGTAAAATTGAACAAGGATTAAGATTGGACTAATGTGTTTTTCCCATTTTCCCCATAGAAAACGAGTTATTTAAAGAAAACGGAAAAATGGGGAGTCTGGGGAAAATCCATGGACTCAATCAGATTTTGAGATACAGAGATAATATTGGTATCAAAAGAAGCAGAATTGCATTCTCTAAAAAGCAATGGAGAGTTCTTTATGAATTTTCGAAATACTTTTTGAAAAAAATGAAAAATACAAAAATTGAACCCATTTTCACACTTTTCCTCACAAAAAAATGTAGCTAATTTTCTATTTCGAAAATGAATGCAAGTCGACATTGTCTTGTAGAGGATTAAATTCCGGTTCTTTCGATACCAAAATGATTACTGTTGCTCAAAAACTCAAACTACCTTAGGTGTAGAAATCGTAAATTGCAATTGTTCAGGCGCATGTGCTGAAGAGCGCTCAAGTGCTGAACGGGGTGCGCTCTTCGGCATGAAAACCCTACCCCCAGCAAATCAGGCAGGCAACTGACCATATTCGTGGAGGGAGTATATATGGAGGGAGCATAGCCGTCTGTGAAGAGAACCAGTTTTTGAGATTTCTCCTGTGTCTGTGGTAACCAATAGCCGTCTCGCGAGTGTGACGTCAGCACGGAAGCCAGTTACCTACCAACTACGCTAGAGTGCACACACGCTCGCTGATTGCTCTTCCAGCTGTTTAGTTAATCATTCAATCGTTAATGATTAATTTGGGATTCAAAGACTCCGAAAGATAATAAATTGTGTTTCCTCACTTGAGGACACTTAATAATATCAAAATTACTAGCAAAGATACATTAAGAGTTGAAAACTATAAAGATTACAGGCCCTTGATTATAACAAATTAGAGCGACTTGCACGCGCACCTCACCCTTTGACTTGTGGTGAGGTACTAATCTTGCTTTGAAAAATGAGAGCCATTGAGAGGAAGGGTTGTAGGGAAGGTGGGTGGAGCAACTTCAGCCAAGCGTCTGTGGTTGGCTCAGAATCGGGCATTGAGAGTGCCCGAGTGTTTCAACTTTTGCAGCCAAATTGAGCCCGATCGGAGTGCGCTATGCTCCCTCCATATATCCTAGCTCCATGACCATATTCCTCAACTATAAACTCAAGCACACACTCATGGACAGATTGCCAAATATCTCCAGATAAAAAGATTTCATAGAGAAAAAAGCTCAAATGGTGTATGGCAACCACCGTGCCCCGCACCCCACCGCTCTCGCCCCTCCCCCCTTTTCACCCACTTCCCGCCCCCCTCTGAGTGTAAAACTTCATCAATGTGTCCGCTAAATATATACGTACATTTTAATGAATAAAAACTAATTCGGAACAGTTTCAATTTTTCGGGGAGTAATCTCCCCTTAAGCTGGCCACACGCTAGCATATCTGATCGGTCAGTTTCGGCCGATTTGATCTGTACAGACCAAATCGCTCAAATATCTGCCAGTGTGTGGGGTAATACAGATAAAGTCTTTCATATCAAATCACTCATTTTGATCTTCCATCATGTTGGCATTCCTTACCCGCCAGCAGATTTTATCGCCCAGTGTATGGGCGAATGTGACAGTTCTTTCCCTCCACCACAGAACTTATTGCCTTTCTGAGCATCGTATCTTGCTTTTGTATGAATGGGGCAATAGTGGCATGTATTTCTTAGAATGCATCGTCGGACATTCGCAAATAATTTCTATAATCATCTGGGTTATTTTCTTTTAATTCTTTTAGAAGTGTCATATGAGAAAATTCTTCTCTCTTTTAAGCCATTCCTTTGACCAACGCGATCATTTCCGCTTTCTGGGCTTCATAGCACTTAATGAATAGCACCAAGCTTGCTAAAGCTTTTTTCTTGTCGTCCATGACTGGTTATCTCACATCCGCCTGCTACCACTGCTGAACACGCACTTGAGTTGCAGTTATAGTTGTGTTAAATATAAATTACATTTTTCGTCACGTCCGTTCGGTTTTGAAAGTTTCCCTCCATTCAAAGCGGGTAATTTTATCAAGCGTTTACTTGCGCGTGGGCTTCGTTCAGAAAGCGAGGACAACATTTAGTTAGTTGAGCATGAGGCCGTAAGGCCGAACGCCCACTCCACGTTAAAGTAACCGCTTGCAAACATGGCTTGTGCTGCTCCCCTGTTATATTACACTCTTTGCATCGTATTAATTAATTCAAAAGTTGCCAAGACTTTCCCTCTCTGCGATTGGAGCAAATTTAGTCGTAGAATAGTCTGGCGTTGTCTCAAAGACCCTGGACCCGAAAATGAGCTTAATATAAGATACACTCGCGACACCCCGACGTTAAATAATGACCCATCGAACAGATTCGAAATGAGTACCAGTGAGGTGACATCATCTCCAACCTCACGAGGGACAAGAAATCTAATAGTTAGGGACACTTTAGAGACCGACTGCTCTATACGAATCGTTCTCGCTCCGGTGGGCGTTTCACTAACCGGAGGTTCGCCTAAAGATTTAGATAATTTGTTTATTTGTGCTTTTCGAGACTGCTTTTAATGCTCGCGCTTCGGCCACTTGGATTATAAAATTACAAACCGAAAATTTCATTCCTTGCAACGATTGATTGCTGTATAAACAGGATTCTAAAGGAAGCAAGAAAATCAACGCACTCAGTACTCTTTTATCACGTTAACTAGCAGCGATTGTACGCGTCACATGTGAACCTATAGTTGTCAAACAACGTGTTCCTGTAAAATAAATTCCTGAGCTTATATTGTCCGACAGTTTGTTCTAACAAGTTCTCGTTAGCAGCAAGCAAGCCTTACCTCCTTAGTTCAGATGATCATCAAGTGAGGCTAATGTTGAAGCTTCTCAAACGTATTTTTGAAGGTAAAAACATAATAGTTGCTACGTCTACGTTCAGAACTTTGTTTTACTTCTCCAACCTCGGATATCGTAACATTTGATTTTTCGAAAACGGAATAGTATCTCAAAATAGTATCTTTTGGCGCAAATAAATTTTGTCAACCAAATGCCAAGTGATATTGAAGACGAACACGTCCCGTTGATTTTTTTTAAGCTCAGGTTTCGAAACGATTAGATCGTTACGATTGATAACGAGGGCATTTATGACCGCACATTGTGAATGAGTCCGTTTTCATGGTTCTTTTGAATAATTTTCTAGCATTTACTTCCGCAAGTTTCTTCATTCTTAGAAAAGCAATGTAAATACAAGTCCTTTTTGCTCTTTTGGATTCTTCATTTCGTAATAAGGCAAAATTTCGGTCTTCAGAGGCAATCTTGCAACTCAGTACTTCCAGAGTATGGTCGAGCTCTCTGGCTGGTTCAATAACAAGATGACCAAAGTGTAGAAGACGCATGTCTTCGGAAAAAAAGAAGTATGTGATTCAAAATAAACAATAACATTTTCATGAAATTCAAAAACGTGGCAACATAAATCGATGAATCCTGAACAGCCAATGCTTCATTTTTGTTAATAGTTGCGATGAAAGTTGATGATATGCTGTTAAATCTTTAATACTTGCAACTACGAACGTGTATTCTTTTTACGCCGTTCTTAGAAACAAAGCGTTACTTTTGCTCGTATATATTCTTAAAGAAATTGTCATTTTATATACGAATGTTTAATATTTAGGGTGGGTTAGAAGCCGAATAGTATGGAAAAACGTGAAATCATGCGGTGAGAGGTATTCGAAAAGGAATCATGAAACAAATGCCTCGAAGTTCTATTGATCTTTTCAAACGGAGAAAAGTTAAATGGAGCGTGGGACTTCGAATACAATGGCTGTCTAACGACGCAGCAGTGGATTCCACAGTACAGCAAGATCCATTACAGAATTGACAATTTCTTGTTTTTAGGTTGCTGCTCCTCTTTGAACGGAGGAGGGGCAAATCTCTCATTCAGTCGCGGCTATTCCCGGTGATGAGTGATTCCTTTTCATTCGAATGTACAGTAAATAAAAGCTATAAAGAAGGGCGGTCACCACTTAGTTACTCAATCTGGATAAAATAAAAGTTCTCTCATTGATACTGTGCAACCTCAGTTTGTGCAGCTAATAAAATAATTGGCTTCATACTACTAGTTAGGACACATTTCGATAGTGAGTCGATCAAATCAAAAAGTTGCTTTCAATTTCGCATCAGCTTTCTCGTTTTCACTGCGCAATTGTGTATATGAGAATTATGCAGGATACTTTGGTTCCATTGGAAACTGACGACGGGGTTTCGTATGTCATTGAGACGCCGTACGCGAGGATGTCGGCAGCTCTGCCCGTGCCTGCGACGACCACGACTGGAATGCGGCCTTTGAGCGCCATGGAACACTTCACTATTGAGCTCATGCCGCCTTCCAGCAGCAGCAGCACCACAGGGATGCCCAGGCCCGTTGGTTCTGGAGCTTGTATCGCCTCCTCGAGCCTCGTGCTGCAAGACAGGCCAGAACCAATTGTGAACCAGCTGATGTTCGACGTTGGCATCAAGAGTGCATTTCTCAGATAATCAGTAAGATATTGACGCCGTCGAATTTGTTGCTCAACACTTCAGTTTACTGTTAAAATATAAAGCATCAAACAATGGATCTTAAAGATAATGATATGAACATTTATGAGCGATTGTAAAATCACGGACAGAAGCTGTAACACGATTCATTCACCACAGCATTTGGCAATGGTAAACAATGGACTCACCGGAAGCGATCGGCACCAGAGAAGGAACGACGAATGCCGTTGTCAACCAAGATGAAGTGTGTGTGGTCACCATTTAGAGAAACTTTTGCTTTCTTTTCAACTTTTTCGTCTATTTTGTACCTGGATGAATGCTGAAGATATATTCACTGTCGTTCGAGTTACGTCAATGAGTTTAAAAAGGGAAACTTTAAAACCGACGTATTACGTTATGAAAATGAACTGTATTTTACCATATAAAATACAGCCAAAAATAATTTGCCGATATTAGGAGATGTTAAATATGCAGCAAACAGGGCATTTTTCGTCTACATTTCGGAAATAATATCATTGTTCTTCAAACATCTATAAAACTTTATATCGACCTCAACAATCTAGTGCAATAATTATTAACTGTGACTAGACAATAATTGAACTTACTTTATTTTAGAAAACACTGAGGGGTCCGGGTTCACTAAAGATTCGTAATCTTTGATGTACCCGAAGGGCGCGACCCCTAAACACTTGATGCCGTGAACCAGGTGCACACTTTCTTCCTGTAAGGGAACTAAATTAACAAAATCTTTCCATTGTAATTTTGGTGACGATTTGCACACTCTTAATTACGTTAATTATGAAATTTTCGTAATGAATAGATAATTTTTCTCAAGAGTAACTGTTATACAGGGTGTTGGTGGAACTCTTGGTACAAACTTCGGCTACTGGTAGAAAATACAAATTTAAACACCTTTCCATCAGTGAAAAAATATCGTAAAACGCTTAGTTTTTATATTATTGGGCTTAAAAGTTTTTGATGCTACGCTACAAGAACACAACAGCGATTTTGCAACAGACAGGAATAAGGGCAATATGGGGAATTAGAATGAACAAGTGTTGGCAGAGTCGAACATGTTTTATTTACAGTTTAAATTCAGATTAAGGAAATTTCTAGAAATTCCTAGTCAACGTTAGCGACTTCTGGTGAGAAGCGTATGTGTATATTTTGTCAGTTAGCACCGTGACACTGAAGTGGTAAGATGTATCGCCTTACAAATGCACAAATGGCAGACATGCATTTCACTTATGGTGCTGCTAATGGTAATGCAAGACGTGCCGCGAACGTTACCCTAATCGAGAAGTCCCTGATCATCGATTATTCACTGCGTTTCACCGAAGATTGACGGAAACCGGCAGTTTTAGTGTAGACAGAGTAGACGTTGGTCGCCCAATAAATTATCATCGAGAGCAAGAAGTGTTGGCACATTTCCGTAGAAACCCGCGTACGAGCACCCGTGCCGTAGCAGCATCTTTGGGTATTCGTGACCATAGTACAGTATGGCATGTATTGAACCGGAATAATTATCATCCGTATCACTTCCAGAGAGTCCAGGGTCTCCTTCCCGTTGATTATGGTCCTCGTGAGCGATTCGCGCAGTGGTTTTTAGATAGGTAGAAGATGCCAATTTTGTAGAGTGTGTGTGTTGTTTACGGATGAAGCAACCTTCAGCCGAGATGGAATTTTTGATTATCATAACTTTCACTCATGGCAGCAAAACAACCCTCATGTCATCCATGAACGTCATCACCAACATCTCTATACCGTCAATGTTTGGGCAGGTATCGTGCACAATCAACTCATTGGTCCATACATTCTGCCAGAGCGTCTTACTGGAGATGTGTACAAAATCTTTCTTGAAGAAGCCCTTCCTGGTTTATTGGAAAATGTGCCATTAGGTATTCGTAGACGACTTTGGTTTCAACATAATGGAGCTCCGGCTCATTATGCTCTAAATGTGCGACGGTTTCTTAACCAACAATTTCCAAATCGATGGATTGGTCGTGGTGATGCTGTGTCCTGGCTACCGAGATCACCTGATTTGACTCCTTTAGATTTTTTCTAATGGGGGCACTTGAAATCTCTGATTTATGCGACACCTGTGGAGTCGGAAGAAGACCTTGTCGCACGAATTGCAGTCGCTGCTGGAGATATCGCTGACAACCCAGGAATGTTTGGCAACGCACGCAACTCGCCTCTCGCAAGGTGCCGTGCGTGTATCGATGTTAATGGTCGAAATTTTGAACACATACTTTGATGCGTTACTTTCTATTATTTATTAAAGTACCTCATGTTATTTAACGTTTTTTATTACCCTCGTGTGTTATTATTGAACATTAGTGCATGTGGATAACTAGGATCGCCGTGAGTTCTTGAAGCGCAGCATTAAAAACTGCTAAGCCCAATAATTAAAAAAACAAAGCGTTTTTCGATATTTTTTCACTGATGAAAAAATGTTTAAATTCGTATTTTCTACTAGTAGCCAAAGTTTGTACCAAGAGTTCCACCAACGTATAAGTAAAATTGGTCAAGAAGTTCATGACAGAGAAGACAGTAGCAATATTTTCAATATCTTAAAATCTACGACTTTATAAGGTCAAATCTTGGTTCATCTGATAAAAGGTATCTTGAAGCAATAACTTGGAAATAATACGTCATTAAAAATGTAATAATTAGACCTCTAAAGGCTCCTCAACTGCTTAATAAAAGAAAATAAGATGAAAAGGTTTTAACGCATGCTAAATACATCAGTTAGCTGCGTTCAGATCGCATGGTCACTGCTTCCCAATCAGAAATATTTTTATTTTGTGAAATATTTTGTATCACTTGAAGAAAAAGCGCCCCAAATGACAATGAGGTACTTAATCTCCAATTAATATGAAATGGGGCGACTTATCTCAAGTGTAAATTATGGAATTACATTCGCTTGGATGATGTGATAATTCTTTTAAAAATTTTGCTAAAATTATTCAGTGTTTCTGTTTAGGTTGCATTACGTGTAAAAATCGTCGGATTAATACTTTCGCTCCCATAGATTTTGTTATTTTTTTAGCAATGGCATTTACTTCAATGAAGTTGTTATTGTTACAAACCATAACTTCCTGTTCTGCAAATATTAATGTGGAGTAAAGATATCATCAATTGATTTTTTCATTTCCCGTATGTAACGCGGCAAAAACACTTATGGAGTGCCCATTCTTTAGGTTCTAAATGTCGTGGTCCAACTCCTTTTTGATTAACTTTAAGTGTATTCAATCTACTGGTTATCCAGGTATTGATTTAATTTGTGAAAGTTAAAGAAAAATCTCGCTCAGCTCACGAGTCAGTTTAAAATTTGATCAAAAACCAATAGTCAGATGAGCTATTATGGTTCAGTGCTGTCTAGTTTTTGAGCGACTGATAAAACCAAGAGTTCGGCAACCAGTTCGGCGACGTCGCGGTCCAGAGCCCTATAACAGTGTTGTTCAACACACGTCACTTACCGCGATGTTCCATATACAACTACCGTGCCTTCTTATGCGGTCCGAGTCATTAGTTGTGCGCTGTGTGCTTAGAAGGGCAAGCGTTCCTTTTTACCATCTTACACGAATGTGTACGCAATGCGCTTATGTGTCAGCAAAATGAGCCGTGACCCACTTCTTCCCTGGTATAAATTAGGGTGCGAGGCTCTAAGCACCGCATTTTGTCAGATTCTTCAGCTCAATACATTAAACGCCGCAGCTCTACAAGTGTATCATTACCCTTCGGACCAGACATTGGTGATCAGTATTGTATATTGAATTCAAAGAAGATAATAAGAAGATAGGCAAGACAGTCAACAGTCAAGAAGAGAAGTTGGCGGCATACGTTTTGTGAAGACGTGAAATAGTATTTTTCGTCGTAGACGACAGTGAACAACTTTCTGACCAGGATCTGAAGAAGAATTAATCTGAATTTTACCTCATTGTCAGAAGAAGAACTCACTCCTTTTTGAAGAGAAGATTATGACACCCGAAAACGGGAGAATTAACGGAAGGGAAGGGCGAGAGTTGTACAACAACGTCCTCCGCATCGTCGTCCGTCGAATTTCGGACGAGCAGCTTCGAAAACCTTACGAATTCGAGCTCACGTTCCTGGAGGATGCGACCTATCAATCGCAGATTTCATCATGCAAGGAGGACGACGGGCTTAAATGATAGTGTGCGGTAACTTTAATCGTCAGTAAGCAGTGAAGTTCGGGAACAAAATATTGAATAGTGATATGTGCTGATAACGTGAACACTCAGTCTTCGAACAGTCAAGTGCAAGCAATTTGTGTCAGCCATCAGCCAAGTCAAGACCTACGCAAAGCGACCTTGGGCAACGTCAGCAACGTCAGCTGAGAGGCAACGATTACTGCGGTTCAGACACGAGTAAAGTAAAAACTCTCGAGGTTCAGTTTTTTTGTAATTTTTGCTGTAGTATTTTTTAGGTGTATAGAGCCGAAGACAAAGTGCTTGGCAGCAATGGCATCGCTTGGCAGCAATGTTCATAAGATTAATTGTTTGTGCTAGCCTAGAGATTGATTTGATTTGTTCATGGCATGTGAGTATAGTGCTGTGTTAGGGAAATTATTAAAAAGATTTGGTATTTGACTTTGAAACGTACATTTTTGCATTTGATTTTTGACGTGTTATTTCTTTTTGTGAGGGCTAATATCAGGCGGCATAGTAATTCTTGTATCAATCCATGTCGGATTCTGAGTCTGATAGTGAATATATTCGTTCGTCAACGACAAAGACTAGTCGAGCCGAGTTTCGGTGCCGAGATTTAGGGGTGAAAGTGATCGTACGTCAAATATGACTGATCTGACGGCAGCTTGTCCTAGCGTCCTGACAACTCAAACCGTAACGTTCAGTACGCCTAGTGTAACAACAATGACGACCAATAGTAATTCCGTAGTAACAACACTGAATAGGGGCAGTAAAATCCTGTTTAGCGCGGAACTACCGTTGTTCAGGGGTCGTAAGCGAATGGAGGACCCAGAATTTTGCGAGACGAAAACCTTCAAAACTCACGTAGCAAACCTTAAAGCGTACATGATTTTGCTTCCCGATGTGAATTCAGATGAGGTTAAGAAGGACCTACTTGTGCGCAGCGCACATAAGCAAGTCGAAGATTTCAAGATTTCAACTCTGTAGTAACTAAATTGGTAAATCAGGATTTGAACTATTCGTTTGATGAGGTTGTAAGCATCCTGGACGTTATATGTATATCGAAGGGTAAAAAATCCATTCATGCGCTAGCGTGTGACTTAAATCAGTTGCGGTTCTGACGCAATGGAAGTTTGGCAGCCCAACTAGTCACAGCCTTGACTAAGATCAGGAAGTTGGCGGAACATCTCTTGACCAGTTCGGAAGTTGTGTTTCAGAGACATCCCTTTGTTGTCGCGAGTGCGAATGCAAATGAGCTAACAAAGTTTGCGGGGAATTTAATAGTTTTTAGTTTAGCAACGACGATATTAGCTCCCTTGCTTGGCAAAAATTTTTTGGAAAAGGTTTTTTCGCGACCTTTTTTAACCTGTAAAGAGCCATTAGCTCGCATAGTTTCGGCAGTATGAAATCACTCAGAGAGTAAACCGATTATTGAGCAAACAAAGACTGGTGCACAGTTCTCGGCTAGAGAGAATTTTCTAGCAGACGAGACGGACAGCCTCGTGCAGGAACCATTTGATGAGGTTTTCTACACCTCCCAGCACAGTCATCTACGTTTTCAGGGGCGCAGACCATTTTCCAGACCCTGGTTGAGGACTGCGAGGTACACCCATTGCCTATGTAGGCGACCGAGCTTCAGGATCTCTGGAGTGTAACTAGGCTTTAGTGGAGAACTCGAGACAACCCGCTAATAAGTTTGGAACACAGACGAGAAAAATTTCCTACTATTTACTGTGTAATAGTCCAGGACATGAACATACTACTTGTCGCAGACAAAGCGGTCTGAGCAAACCAAGTTTCCAAGGAAGAACCTGCTATAGATGTAAGCAGTTGGGACATTTTGCTCGTGAGTGTGAATCAAATTCAAACAGGAACGGTAATGGCCGCGGCAAGAGCGAAGTGCACTATGCTGAAGCTCCTGAGAGCAATTATTTTTTAGAGTAAATGATGACGAGAGCGTGATGGCTGGTGCTGAGCGGGAATTTTTGACAATTTTGCCCGAGGGTCGGTCCACAACTCTCGTAAATCCTGATGTAGTGTTTGCAAAGCCAGATGCTGTAGCTAAGTCGATAGAGGCTGTAGATCCTTTGTTTCAGTGCAAGAACAAATTTTCTGTATTGAAAGAACAAGAACTGACTGAAGGAGGAATATTAGAACAACCAGCAGCGGTTTGTTTAGCAACTACTATAATGACAGCAGACTGGCTGAGACAGGAAGGCGAGGGGTTGATCTCGTTAAGGAAATTAAAAAACCAACGATCATACTGAAGAACAACCAAAAGTTTTCAAGTGCTCTAGTTGAATGTTGTAGCGATAAGTGTCAAATTAGTTAACGGAACATCAAATGCCTAAACGAGAAACTCAAACCTAGTAATCTTAGCATCAGGAGAATTAATTTCAAAAGTCAAGTCACAGGAGAAGTTAACCTTTCCATCACCATGCCTAATAATAAACAATTGAAACCTAGTGCGTTGTTCTTAATAGACTGTAAATTTAACTACGATGTAATCCTAGGAAGGGATGCTCTAAAAGATGCAGTGCTCGATTTTAAAGAAGGTTTCACTGTTTTAGACGGAATGCAGGTGCCCTTTCATGATGTGCATGAGATGCACGCACAAAGAGAAGTAATTATGAACATCGTGAATAATACAGACTGTTTGGGATTCGTGCGGAAGGCTAACCCAGGAAGATATCTAATGAGTGAGAGAATATTAAGTAATGGTATCTATGTGGCCGAATCAATGGTGACAATAGACGCGGAGGGATTTGTGCCCGTCTTGCAACTAAACGTCTCAGATGACGAGGCATATCCAAGTAAAAACAGCATGGTAAGTAATATTTCAGCAGTAGATGAGCTGGAAGTAGAACATGAGGTATACATGACTACAGTACAAGAAGCTGTACGAGAGGCTAATTTGTTTGAGGTCAATGAACTGGCGGATCCAACCAAGGTCGACACGTGTCAAGTTCAAATACAATCACTAGAAAAAAACTTGAATTGGGGGCCGATCAAGCGAGGCAGAATTGTTATTGTTCTCGTGTTGACGAACCGGGAGCTTCTGCACAAGATGAGAGTGTGCCGAATGAATTTAGGGGCAAACGACGCACGCTAACAATCAACGACGTACTTTGTGACGAAATTGACGCAAAACCTTTACTGATTGACTTGTTTGATAATTTCCGTGACGTAATCACGCTAGAAGGCGATGCTATAGGAGTTACGAATGTGATGAAAAACGAAATTGTGCCAAAACTTGATGCGACAGTATTAAATATTCCGCCCTACCGTATTCCGCATAAATATCAAGAGGGCCTATTAGTGGTAAACAAGCAAATGTTTGCTCAAGGTATTATAGAACCCTCCATGTCAGAATAAAATTTTTCCGTTATTGTTGTATAAAAGAAGAGTGGCGAGATACGTCCAGTAATTGATTATAGAGACTTCAACAAAATCATTCGTTAAAGATTCCTATCCGATCCCATGGATAGAAGAAATCCTTTACCCTGGCAATAGCGTTTTTGCAGTTTGGATTTAAAGTCAGCAGTTCATCAGGTAGAACTGGAGAAGGGTAGCCGGAAGTACACCGCTTTTAGTATCGGATACGAGAAGTATCAATTTCGTAAAATTCCTTTTGGCCTTAGTTGAAGTCCGAGCGTTTTCCATCGTGTAATGTCCTCTGTCCTTTCAAATATTCTCGGCAAACTTTGCTTCGTTTTTTGAATGATATATTAGTTTTTCGAAATCTAGGAATCAGCATTTGACCGATTTGAAAAATGTTTTCGAGAAATTGCGGGACAGCTATCTATCACTGAAGCTCGAGAAATTCCAGTTTTTAAAAATTCGATTGAATACCTTGGCCATGTTGTATCGGCTGAGGGTATTCGCCGCAAAGAATCAGAGAAACTAAAAAAAAATTCCTGTTCTCCAAAGCGTGAAGGAGTTGCAGAAGTTGCAGGAGTTGCAAATTATTTCCGCAGTCACCTACCTATGTTTAAATCAATTTCGAGCCCGCTATACCAATTGTTACGAAAGAACATTGAGTTTATATGGAAGGATGAATGCCAGGAAGCTTTTGAGACTATTAAAGCTGCTTTAACCTCTGATACCGTTCTACGGCATCCTGATTTCAGGAAACTGTTTCACGTATTCACAGATGCTTCGAATTATGGAATAATAGCAGTACTGTTGCAGCATGATGACGAGGTGAATAAAGCCATGCAACCTATAGCGTACTTCAGCAAGAGCCTTAACTCTACGCAAAAGCGTTAGAGTACAACCAAAAATGATTTTTTTTGCTATTGTGAGTGGCCTCAAAGCTTTCAAATCTTTAATTCTAGGATATTCCATTTTCCTGTATACAGACCACCAGCTTTTGGCTCCTTTGTTCAAAAAAAAGTTACCAGATGATTCGACAATGGCACGTTGGTGCATAACTGTGCATTCTTTTCATCCCATAATAAAGTGTTTCCCAGGTAAACAGAATATCGTTGACGATTGTTTTAGTAGATTACCTGAAAAACTGACTGCATCTGACCTCGATAGCTGCTCGGTGCTCGGAGAAGCCGAGGTGTGTGCAGTGGCTACTAGGCGGGGTGCAATGCCCTCTGGCGACTTGCAGACTCAACCAGAAAGAACGGCGTCACCAGAGACGATCGTACCAAGACTAACAGAGTACATTCCACAAATGACGAATGTATCTTGAGGACTTGAGTTTCGGACTGAGCAAAAACAGGATCCTTTTTGTTACGAAGTGTGGGATGCTTTACTGCATGGCAGTAGGTCCACGATACCCGACTTGCAAAATTATTTAATTGTAAACGACGTGCTTTAAAGACGAAGGCAGATTGACTCAAGGATTAATACTATTGTGACTTCTGTTATGCCGACTTCGCTAATGCAAAAGGCAGTTCTCGGTATACATTTTATGTATCATACTGATGCATTACACACTTCATTTAAATTAAAACTCCGTTTCTTTCAACATCAAGAGAAAACTATCATTCGTGTGTTTGTGAACATGTGTGACGTATGTCAGATACTTAAAGCAAACACATCTGTACCTATTAAAATATTAAGTGCACCCATAGCAAAAGGACAATTCAAAATTGTGTCGATGGACTTTTTGGAGCCCCTTCCAGCAACTGATAAACAAAACAAATATATTTTGGTCATAATTGATTTGTTTTCTCGTTATTATTTTTGAACATCTTCCGAAACAAACAACTCTAATTTTATTTCCTGGCGCCAAGAATTGCGAAGTTTTATATCATGTATGTGTAAATTGTGAAAAGTGTTCTAAACCCACAATGAAAGTGCATCGTCTATGAAATTGTGTTGTCTCTCATAATGATCATTACATGTATCATCAAATGTAGATTAACTAGGGAGCACGTTATAATTATCATTACACGTATTATCAAATGTAGATTAAGCAAGATTAGAAGAACATCGCCCTCAATCATTTATTTTCGACTAGTGGCATGAGTATTACAATACTCATGTGTGTGTATCTCCTAAGTGTATTAACTTTAAGATATTTTAAAAACCAATGATAGGAATTTTGTACTATCTCTATTGGAAATAAAATGTTTTTCTTTTTTTTCTTTTTCTTTATTATAAGCTAAACGCGGACACACACCGGCTGGCAGATACGGTTATTTCATGTCTAAACAGCTGCTTTGCAACTTTTGCTTATCCAAAAACATTACTAAGCGACCAACACCTCGAATTCAAATCAGTGGCAGTAAAATATTTTGCTAAGATTCACGTGATCGCAAAGAAAGAAGTCCTACCCTGGAGCCCTCATGCCAGCGCCATAGTTGAGCGAAATAACAAAAAAATTACGAATCTCCCTAAATTGTACGTAAATTCTCTGGTTCACGGTTAATGGGATCAGTGTTTAGAAATGGCGGAGAATGCGAATAATAGTTTTTTAAATTCTACGGTTGGTGATAGACCAAGTTATATTATTTATGGCTGAGACACTTGTCCAAATTTTTGAGCGGAAACTTTTGAAACCATTTACAGCTATGACAGCGATGTCGATTTAGTGAAGTTTCGGGCTAAAAACGAGGCTCGTATCTTCGAAAACGTTAGGACAGTAATTATTAACAATTCGACTGAACGGACGATGTACCACAACCTGAGACGTAGAGATAAAAATTTCGCTCTAGGAAATAGAGTCCAATTAAGGAACCATTTGAGAAAGAACAAATTAGAATTGTCTTGGTTAGGGCTGGGAATAATTACAAAAGTAAACAGAAACTACGTAGAATTGAAAATTAGGAACAAAATTCACAGAAGTAACAAAAATCGTGTACTACCTATACGTTAAACGACTTCAAACCTGTTACGATCTACGAATGACTGCATTACAATGCTACAAAAAATTTTTATGCGTTTACTAGGTTCTAGTTTTAATCAAAATGTTCTCATTGCTTATGTACATATTTTAGCATTTTTTTTTCTCGCGTTCTATTACAATTTTGCTTGTATTTTCAAATTTTCATTAAAGTTTCCTGTGAAATGTTACAACTTGGTTATGCGAGGGTTAATAACCGTCAGAAAATATTACGTGCTGTTGTTGTGTTTCAAGCCGAGCCACGCTTGCAAAAGTTTATTTGTGTTCTCGTTTCCAAAATGGCAGCACTGATTTGAGAGTTTAAATTCAAATTTTAGTTTACAGGGTAGCGGAACTTGTAACCCGTGCAATCAGGGCGCTGACGCCGAGAGTTCTAACGCGGGCAAAAATTTTTCGGTAGCTCAGCAGAGGACATATCTGCTTTGAGCTGGATGGCATTCAGGTCGACACCATTATTGTCTTTTGTTTTGGGGCCATGCTAATCAGAATGTTTCCGTTCCAATTTCAGAGGAAAATAAGCGAGGACGTGGGTGCCTAGGCCGAGTGAGCAAAGCAAGGACGCGAGTCAGCAGAGCGAGTACGCGGGGCTTAGAGTACGACTCCAGGCCTTGACGAAGGTCAACGCGCTCAGCATTCACGGTCAAGGACTGCGTAGTGCCGACGATAACAACAGCTGAACACCCACAAGACCAAACACCCAGAACACCAAACACCCATCATAGTAATAAAGTGACTACAGTCAGCGTCGATGCGTTGACCAATGCTTTGGCTCAGCACCAAGGTCGAGTGTCTGAAGATTGGATTAAAGCGAATGCGCAAGTGGATCTTCTCCCGGACCGGGTTTCAGACTTGGCCTTGATGTTTATCATCTTATTGATGATGGCATTAGGGGTAATGATGCATTATACACGTCGTGAGTTGAACGTGCTCACGGAAAGGGTGCGGTCGGAAGATTTTATTCTACGCCGTCAACATTTGCGCCCTATAAACGATGAACCATGAAGGTGGGAGTGCCACAGGTGTATTAAATGCGGTGGTGTTACCCTAGGTTGTGTTCTTCAAATTGTTGTGATGGGGGGATTAAGAGTATTTTTGAATGGGGCGAGACGGTCGAAACCAGCGGTGAAAAGCTTGGCGACCGAAGTTTTAGTTTAGTTTTAATTGAAGTATATTTAGTTTCAATTATATTCAGTTTCAATTATATAATCTACGGAATTTACATATATAATCAAGCATTAATCATTATTCTGGTGTTTTTACTTTTGTGTTTTACGTGTTCAATGTAATCATGTTGGTGTAACCATGTCTGGTGAAAACGAACGAGTTGAAATTTAAAAATGAAAGAAATTTAAAAAATGTGTTTTTTAAGATGTGTCATCTCCTGCGTATGAGTTGGGGTAATTGATTTCTTTTGTTTTTATCAGCGAACTTTATTCCTTTTCATGTGCGAGTTGGTTCTGATGTAAAAATTAGGTACGCGACGTGATTATTTTTTTCATGCTTAGTGTTATTTATTTTTTATGATGTTATTTTACGAGTGTTTCTTTATTTTTAACTGCGTTATTATTCGATTATATTCTTTTGTCGATGTTCCCATGCGTGTGCCATGTTTAGTGTAAGTTTGATACTTGATGCTTTTATTTTTATACTACCGTTTTGAATTTTTTTGAATTAGGTGAATTGATGTCCGCGATGCGAAAAATTAAGCATTGTTTTTTTTTGAAGACGTGTTCTGTATTTCATGTTGTGTGTCTATTTTTCTTTTTGGAATTATGTAACGTGTGTTGCGTAGTACTGTAAGATTAATTTGAAGAAGAAGGGCATTTATCTATTATTATGCTGGCGCTCTTTCTTATTCCTTCAGCTTGAATGCGTTATTCAAGTATTCAGCATTATTAGCTTTATTTTCTTTTTGCTTTCGAGCTGCAAATTATATTTTTTTGGCGTTAGTTAACTGTGCTGTTTTATGTTTTATATGCGTTTCATTTCTTGTTTTGATATTTAAATTTAATCTTTATTTTGATATTGTACGTCGAATTTTCCCCATCAATACCTTTCAGACCTGACACGAAGCGAAGGCTGTTTCGCATGTCCTATAGTCATCGAACATTTCAGACTCTTGGTTCTCGTACACAATACATTGTTGCCAGCAAAAAGTTAAAAAGTGTTAGGATTGCATTAAGTGAAGTTTAGCCTTCGAATTTCGTGGTCTTAGTTCATTTTCAAGCTGAAGCATTCACTAAGGGAATGTGTACTGCTAACCGAAGGAAAAAAGTTAAAAGATTATTTTCGACATCTTACCTATATTCTTCCTTCCTTAAATCTAAAATTCTGTGTATGGTACGACGAATTGTATTGCCTTACAGCATTTATTTAATTGTATATTTCCACATATTTTTAGTTTAAAGGCTAAAGGAGAATGTTTTCTCAATAATTCTCACTAGTGACCTCCATTATTGGCATTGCTCTTTGGAGTTCCGTAACAATTAAAATACTGTATGAGTATTCTCTCAGTCGTGGAGAACTAAAACGTTGCTTCAAGCAACAAGCTTTCGAATCGTAAATGATAAAACATTTTCTCGTTCTTGGGGACTGAAATTTCAGTATCATATGCATTGAACCTGTTTTCTTGTATTTGATAGCTTCTCAAAAATTATAGTTCGACGAGTTTAATTCTTTTTTTTAGAAGGAAATAGGTATTTACAATGTGTTAATACGAAGTGCGTGAACTGAGATCATAAAGTCCCACAAGTGAGCGTGTGCATATCTAACACGGTAAATGTATTACAAACGAATCTGAAGCGAATAACGTATTTTTCTATTTTGAATTCTTATATGTAAAAAATTTGTGGAAATTTCATTTCGAGTGAGGATTGTCAACCAAAATTTAGAAAAGATAATTCCCTTGAATAAAAATTCACTGTAACGAAAATGAATTTGTGTACGAAAATATTATTCGGGACGAGTTTACCATAAAAAATATTCTGAATTTGCCTCTGGTCACGCACTTTGAACTTCTTCATTTCATTTTATCATTTTGGTTTTCACTTTTCCGTATTTGGTTTCATAACTCAATTTTTCAGTAAGCGACTACATGCGTCGGGGAGAAGCAGAGCTCTGATGCGAAAATAAATGGTACAACAGCATAAAATGTAGTACGGAAAAAAGTGGCGCAATAGCGAACTAAATGTTCAACTCAATCTTTTTGCAGAGATCTAGCTCATTTTAATCAGGAACTCAATTCTAATATTACAAAGTGATAGGAGCAGGGATAGTTTCGGATAAAATGGAAAATTTTGAAATATTGCGCAAATTTTTGAACCGAACACTGTCGTTCAAAAGTGCATTTTTATTAGTTAGACCCACGATTTAGTTAAATGTTGAAATTATTAGTTTGAATTCGCTAACCTCAAGTCACACACAGGGATAAAGTTTACAAATCCTTAGAAATAGATGTAATACCGCTCTCAGATGCACAGCCTTTGATTATGAAATTACTTTACGAATAATAAAAATGGGCTATCAATCCTGGTAGTTGTTCAACACAAGAAAGCTTTTGAGGGTCCGATTTGATCTAAATTTACCGTTTTCAACACAACACACACATTGTTGGAAGATCATCAAGAAAATTATAAAATCTACGATAAGAAATAACTACATTTGACTTGAAAGTCGCTGCACAGTGATCATAGATGCGATGAAGTAACATTTAGATGAGCAAATATCGCCACTGTTGAACCCAAGTGACATGTACGATGCCCTTCACGTTTTCGTATGGAAAGCGTTCGGTATTTTTTATGTATTTACAGACATTTTTTTTTGTTACGTATGTTGCAGGTATTTTTATTGACCACTTCGGAACACTTACCTCACATATTATATAATGAAAAATAATGAAAAGCATTCAACTCAGAGATTAAATAATTCCGAGATCTCGAAGAGTTAATTTAGAACAATGACGGTTTCTCATACACCACCATGGGCAGAGTTTAAAAATGGGTAATTTGCACTTTTATTCCAAGGCCAATATAGCCCCTTTTCAAGAACTACTTTTATACCGTGTGAAATTTGCACCATATTGTATTTATTTGCAGTTCATTGCCGAGAGAAAGTATATTTCTGGTTCTGATATGGGAGACACCTAGCGGTGCTCGAGCCATGGTAACATCGGTCGCTGTAATACAGGTGAAATGAGTAGAAATTTTACGTTAAAAGGTTGCAATTGCTGCTGGAAACTGTCGCCAAACTGAAAAATTGAACAGGCTATTTCGGGCTCTAAAGACATCTTTATTATTCTTGTAAAACCCTTTGAAGTACATAGTTACTAAGATAAACTCTGTACTGTGCACTGAAGACAGAAGCTGCCGCGGTTAACGATTCGTTCAACATTTAACAGATATGCAATGGGAACATTCGCCTTAAATGAGCAAATCTAAATATAAAGTTGCGTTCCGTGGCAAATCTGTTTTCTTAGCATTTAAAATTAACCTTACCTCTGTAAATAAATTCTTCCGTGAGACCTGAAACGCAATAGAAAAAGGAACATGATTGCAGGTAAATAGTAATGAGTGAACAAAGCAAGAACCGCATGTTTTGCATTCGAAGACACCTCATCAGTAATACGGGAGACTATGAATTACAATCTGACAATGGTGAACTCTTATAACCAGCTTTTAGAAACATGGCAAGAATGAGCTAGTTTCACAAATTATTGTATGATATGGTTAAATGAAACTCGAAAATTTAAGACATGTGCTTTCGTATAGAAGAAAAGAAGACTCATGCGCAAAAGAATGATCACGGACGTGGGCCGCTCGTCGCCGTTCCGCATAGCTATAAAAAAGCATTTCCATATCGTGTGCACCAATACCACTATGTTGGCATTAACATTAGACCAGCACAATCAATGCATGCACGAGAGAAATGACCTTGGTTCGCCACCCACATGCTACAAACAATCTGAGCTCAAATTTTTTACTGCTATCACTTGCCGCAGGAAAGGATGAAGTTTGTCACAAGTATTTCACTCTGATTCAAATTTGACCTGACCGCCTCCGGTCAGCCTCACCTTGGTGATGTGCTGGCCTTCATTGACCGCCTCCCCAACGCTGCGCATCACACCTACGTGCATCCCGCCCGTCAGCAGCCAAGCGTTCGTCGACCGCACCGCCTGCATAGGCATGGCTGAGTGAAATACCACACTTTCCTCTGGTAATAACTAGGCGTGCCTTATAATTCATGTACGTCGGTAAAGAGTAGGAGCAGAGATGGAACTTCACTTGATCAAGCACATGGAATGTGTGTTTTTAAGAAGGTATCGGCTCAACTATCTTGCCTGTGTTTCTAAGAAGTACATTTGAGGTGGTGTGCCTGGAAACTGCAAATGTTTGTCACTGCAATACATATATTAGAAAACCCTAGGGAAACGGCATTTACTTTTACTCTGTTTTGAGATTCAGCAGAAAATCATAGGAAATGATCCAGTTTGATTATTTTTATCTATGCACATGAAATAAGCAGCCACAACTGCCAATAGAAGTGTAAATTTCTCCCGTGGTTTTCTTCTATTGGTGCGATGCACGTAAAATATGACAGGATGGTTTAGAATTATCTTCTTACGAGTTGGTGTAGGCTATTACGCCATACGAAATATTAAGTATCACTAAAAGAAATAGCTTCATAGGATTCATACTCATTAGGTATTGCATTAAAAAGGCAAAAGTATGGCCTGGATTTTTGTATTTCTAGGGTCGTAGCTGAGAGAGATGACTCTATTTGCAAGTAGCATTGCATCTGTTGACAAATCATAAAATTTGCTAGAGAACGTACCAGTGTATAATGATCTTAAATACATAAGTTGTAATTAAGAACAGTATATGCTGGGCGGAGAGCGGTAAATTTCTGATTTGTGAATGAAATAAAGAATAATGAACATTTAGAAACTTCCATTTTTGTTCAACACGAGAAAAATAAAAATGTTAGTTTCTAAGTGTTAAATATTTTTCATTTCATTCCCAAATCAGCAATTAATTTACCACGTTCCACCCTGTAGAAATATTTTTCATTCAGAGCCTGGATGAAATAGTGAAATTAGTGTTGATTTTGATTAGAATCACGGCAGAAACAGCTGTGTTATATATTTTCAACATTGTTCCGCTCAAAGACAGAACTTTTCCTCTTCCTCTGAGAAAAACGATAAATATCTAATATCTTAAAGATCCTTTACTTTGACCAGCTAAAGTTTGGTAATAAGAGGACCTCATTTATTTGCATTCTTAAGGCTGAGAGTGAAATTTTATTACTCAATTAAGCTTCTCATCTATTATTATTGTTATTTAAAATTTTATTCAAGGTAGTTTTTCGAATAAGGTATTCAAATAAAAATTTTTTGAAATTCAACCCATTTAATTCATTTATGCATTAAATTCCCTTGATACTAAAATCATTAGAAAAATTAAAATTCAGAATAGAATGACAGGATGATTTAATTAGTATAATTTCAGATGTTTATTTTATTCTACACCAGCGAACAAGTAAAAAATTTTCTCAGTTAACGTGAGGAACTAAAGTACGATTTGTGTAAAATGCCCGTATTGGTATGCATCTTGCATTATTGGCAAAAATGCATTTTTCCCTATGGTCAAATAAAGGTGCAAATAAACTTTTCCGTTCTTGGTCTACTCTTCAAAATCTTGAGCGAAACCAATGTTAAAACTAGCTTCTGTTCCTAGAACTCAATATATACCTTCAAACGACCACTTGTAGGATAGAATTTTTCCATACACTAACGCTTGAGATGCTCGTGTTTGCTGTAGAAAAGATATTAAGCACAGTAGTCGCGTATTTTATTTGAAACATGATACAAATAGTATTCGCAGAAATCGTAAATTTGTTAATAAGAATTAAAAAAGGATGCAAGAAAATTCAGGAGTGTGCACTTCGAAACTTTTCAGTGTTTTACGAAATTTCAGTTTGTGCGTATCTTCTAATATCAACAAATTTTTCCATTTCGAAAGTTCTTTGTAGATGCAACAACAATTGTATTAGAGATCACAAGATCACAACATCACCCGACAGATTAACTCGAAATATCGTGTCTAAACAAGCCACTTTCATCACCTTGATGAGACCAGTGGTGAAGACAGCCTTCTTGTTGCCGTCCAGCTTGAAGTTCTTGGCGCCGCCAGTAACGGAGAGCACCAGGTTCGGGGACTTAGGTTCTGTGAGGCGCCAGTAGTCGGTCAGCAGCGCCAGAACTTTAGTTATGCTCGTTCCGTTGCTCATACGCACGTACTTTGCTGGCTTACTCGACCCTGGTGCCAATTGAACAAATTTTAAAATCTTCGTAGGTAACAGATTAAAATATTTTTACTCGGAGTCAATCATAGATAATAATTATATAAAATCAGAGTGCTTTCCCTGTTGGAGTCTCCAACTTTAAGTCAGGGAAAAATGCTGGTGAAATGACTAACAATTCTACAGAGATGTTAAACAATATGCATTCACAAATAGAGAAATGTTTTGCCTGAAGAACTAGACATGACTCGAAAAAGGTAAAAAATTCATTAGTATTGACTCCATGCGCCAAATAAATGATACTCTCCAATAAGCGGGATGCATCACTTCCGCCTAGTAAAATCAGTGGTGGCCGGATTGAGAACACTATAATTCATACAAATTTCTAGGAACGATCCTAGCTTAAAATTCGATGTGCAGAGGGTGTCTCATATCATATAGTGGTGCTAAATTTTGTACTCTAATACGTTGGTACTAATGTATCAACTACAATGTATTGGTACTTGAGTATCAACTCCATTTGAATTTCCAGTAGAGCTAAAAACATCTTTTCTGAAGCAGCTGTGAAAATAACGTATAAATGAGTCAATAATCAATCTTTTTTTTCTAATTCTGAATAAAAATGAAGCACATGATAGATGACAACAAAGACTGATGTTCTATGATCAAAACAAACATGGAATATTGAGAAGCTTCGAATAAAATGTCGATACGATTGGGTCATACAAATTCTCAAATTCATTCAAATAGCTTCATTTAAAGTTTAAGGGGCATTTAAACTAAATCCCTGATACCGTTTCTCATATAGCTATTGATGAACCCATCTGTTAAAAATTACCTGTAAATTCTCTAAAAGATCATTCATAAATGGCACGCGAATATGATCTCAAATGAAACTGATCCTATGGCTATACTTGAATGTGCAGTCTAGCGTTAATAACTGTCATAAAGTTGCGAAAATGAACATCATTGTCAATTCTCCTACGTCATAGAACCATTCTATATCAGTTTTAATTAGTATGATTAGATGTTCAAAATAATCCTTCCACTGCAGATTGAAAGTAATTGAACACACCAGTATACGGTAGTCATAGGGTGTTCCAAAAAAGTCAAAGAATTTATTCGAAAGTAGTAGTATTTTTTATATTTCCATCGTAATCGTTACAGGTCTCTGTAATAATTTTTCTGATGTATCCCAACAGGAACGTGAATTGTTTAAAATGAGTTCGATTTCACGTGTAACATAGAGGAGGACGATGCAAAGGTGATGGCCGAAACCTTGATCTACAAAATCTTGCTACGTAGAACAAACAATTTTATTTAATTCGACTGCAAATTTTATTCTTTTATTATACATATTCTCTTTCATTTCAATAAAATTTTCACTTTATGTTCTCATTCAGAACTAAAATAAGTGCGAGTAGATATACAAGATTTTTAGGTACTGTTTAAAAAAAAAAGTTTTGATGGGATAAAATGTCAAATCAATAATTTGAAACAGAACGTGTTCAGTATAAGCTATTGGTTGAATTCCGAATGTATAAAATAAGTATTTATAAATATGCATACGTATACCTGATGTCTCGTTAACGAAGTCGATAAGCCCGTACGCGTCCGTCGGGAATTCAGTGATGCACTCGCCCAAGTTCCATTCTTTGTTGTCCTTGTCTTCTTCGCCATCTAGGTCCTTCAAAAGCTCTTTTGGTATCACTAAGTTGGCTCCGGAGTTATCTTTAGGTAAAAATGACTTAAGCTATACCACGCAAGTGTGATGATAAGGTCATACATGTAATTTTTGGACAAAACCTTAGAGAGTTCAAAAGTTTTGCGTGCGAGATAATCCTCGAGTATGGCTTGTGCATATAGCAATTTACTTTGACTGTACTATATATAATTAAGCTGAATAATCGGCTGTATTACATTCACAGTCCTACAAGGGATTTACGATAAAAGCTATGATGTAGTTATTTATAGAGCATTTAAAAACAACAAACTAGTATGGAAGCTATAGTCGTGTTGCTTAATTAAACTGCTCCAATATTGAATGCTGAAATACGAAAACGTAAGTAAAAATCAGGTGCTGCCACAACCTTACTTCAAAGCCATTAAGATATCACAGGGATGATGTGAGCTAATGTCGTTTATCGTTTTAATGACCGGATAGTCAATGGGCTAGGGCATCAAATCATACAGTATATCAACCCATTTCTTGATTCAAGACACATCTGGCTGAGTTATTCGTACCTCAACAGGATGAAGCGCTGAAGCCAGCTCCAGAAATATTATCAAACGTCCCGCATACCCAATATGGCGATCCCTTGTGATAAGTATCCTTTAATTATGAGTTATTACTTTCATTGCACTTAAAGTTATTAGTCTTCCAACTCTAATTCTTTTATTAATTATTGGTTTCACCCTTTGTATTCATATTTTATTATTTTCATAGCTAAACAGACGCTTCTTCGTGCATCGTATCGCTTTAACCAGATGTAATTTTATTGTTCAAGCATGAGAGATAATGACTTTCACGCACTAAAAAACGTGTTGAATTACTGCCAGACAGTACAGTAGATACCTTCTGGCTTACTTCTCGGAGTCACAAAGTTCCCGAAGCTCGGAACTTTTGCCGGCTGAGTTTCTCTCGCATCAGGCAAAAGGTAGCTGGACCCTGGTGACGCTACCATGCTCATCCGCTGTAAAATGTGTGAGGGATGCCTGCTTATCAATTGTAATAACCACGATATTAATTAGTTGTAACATTATTTCCGGATGAAAATGTCTGAATAAACGGGTGAAGACAATTGATTAGAGTTCTATTCAGTGTTGGGAAATTCCGTTTAATCTCTCTACATGTCATCAACTGTCATCAACTCTCCTCACATCTTCCTCATATATCCCCACAAATTTAATTTATGCACATGTGTTCTCCTTCGCTTCACGTTTACCCGAGGGTCTTTCATGGGCATTTCATTAGAGTTTAGGCCGTCGGCTACAAAGTCTCGTATTGTTGAGTAAATTTCATCGAATATTTTATCAATTTCACCTAGGAAATATAAACGTAATGCTTAACTGCGATTTGACATGTTAGTGAATAATAATTTCAAAAATAACATTAAGTCCACTTCAGCAGTCCACAAATATTTTCGGTACCGAACATTATGTTCCATAAAGTAAAGCGCTTATTTTCGAAAATATCAATAATTATTCAGGGGAGATGACAGTGGTTTAAAATATAAATATGCCTCCCAACGCCTTCCTATGGTGCGACAATGATGCCCTATAATTTATTTACATAGAATTCTCTGGTGTTGATCACGCACTAAGCTCCCAAAGCTATGAAATAATCAGTGTTACTATTTTTTACGCACTTTCGTACTGCCTAGTGTTGCTTTTTTATTGTACTATACAGTAAGTAATACATTGTTCTGCAGTCGTTACGAAAAAGTGATTTAGTGATGCTAATCAAGGAAGGAAAGGGCTTCATGTATTTTTCTCAACGTCTGAGCTGTAAAAATTCGGTCTCGTCAAAGAAAATCAAATTTTAAAAATTCTCTCATTTCCTTGGACAGTTATTATAAATCACTGATTTACCTCAACAGCGGAATAATATTTAGAAACTTAACTCACGTCGTGAATCAAAGTTTTTATTCTCTTCGTTCTGTGTCTGTGCTTAAGTGTCATCACAATTTTTAAAATGTGAAATTATGAAAAATTTAATTTTTACTTATGAATAAATGTATTTTGCTACAGGGTAGCTTTGCGGGGAAGTTGCTGGTCTTACACAATCTTTCTCAAGAACTTCTTATAATAGTATATTTTTTCCCATCCTAGTAGTTACAAAATTCGAAGATAGAAACGCTCATAATTCTTCTTTAACAAATCAACAGGGACAATATGAACTGCGCGCGTTAAAGGCCTTCAAGTCTCTTACCATGTGTTTCTGTCGTCTGCTGACGATGCCCTCAGCTCCAAGCAGATCTCGCCGCGTTTCTCCACCTTGTGTTTCATTTTCTTCGACGGCGGGCATGAGAATTTTTTCGTCGAAGTCTTGGTCTTCTTCGGCAATGGGCTCAGGGCGTGGGGAGGCTGGGGCTCGACCCCCTGTGAGGTGCGAGGCCTCCCCAACTGCCACGTCTACTGGTTGCTGCTGGTCTGGATCCTGGTGCGCTCGGCGAGCGACACAACATTTAAGACTAGACATGTTCAGTATCTCCATTTGCCTAAAATCAGATGTAATGGAATATTTACATGCGAAAAATTTGTTAGAATGCTCGATTAATTTTTTGTTTTTCCTAGCTCAAAGTTAGGCCAGGATTGAAAAAGGTTATCTCAGCTATACAGTACATGCAACTTCCTGTCATGTAGGAGCGAAGAAAAGTTAAAATTTCCGTATTTCTAGCGGTTGATGAGTTGCGCTGACAATAAGTTTTAAGCCTTTTAATTTATTAGAAACGCGATCTTGCCTTAAAAATTACACGCATTGCAATCACGTAATAATTAAATAATAACATAAAATAATAGTGAAGCACTTTGTTTTCTTCTAGCTACAATGGGTAAAGCCATTCATTTTTAGCGAGAAGATTCCATGTTCAACAGCTCACGATGGCACAAAACATTGGTTGGGCGGTTCCTCTAATGATTATAGAAAATTGAGAGGTGATGTATGATTGAAAGATTATGGAGCTTATTGAGTGAAAAGGAAACCCTTTCACACATTAAGCTTGAACTTCACTCCTCGTCCAGTTAAGGTTTAAAAAATTGTTCTCATAGCAAACGCGATGAACACCCTGAAAGATTGATGAGTGATGGATCTTTCAATAAAATTATTCTTCTGCTACTACCTATAAGTGAAACACATTACTACATTCCTAGCAATCTCTCTCAGAAGAGAAGTGCTACTTACTGAGAGGACATCAATATTCATTCTTATCTATGCGAGAGTTTACAATGAGAAATGAGATTAAATAGTGAAATCAGTGTTATACTTTTTAGTTCTAAATATATTCTAATGGATATAATTATAAATCGGACATTTCTAAAATGAAAAGTAACATGAAATGAAATTGATAAATCGCGAATCACAGTGATTCGAACTATCCATAAGATTAGTAGTTTTCCTTAATTTTATTCTACGTCGTTCTATTTTTTGTGATGAAAATATCGTGATGTTGACAATGCTAATTATTTCAAGAAGATCATTGATTTCAAACAGTGTTAAGCGAAAAAGTTTTTTATTATGACAGTTTCTTATAGGAATTTTCCTGACGTTACCCGCTGTGGTTTCCTAAACGAAGTATCGCATAACATCGTTAAAATTTTGCTAATTACGTTGCAAAGAATTACATGTGGTAATAAGGAAATCTTTTATTCTAACAAGTAATGAAATTGATTCTCGTTTGAAGAATTAACGCCGCACAAGTATAAATTTTCATAGTTCGCAATTTAAGTAACATTAATTTTTAATTTATATCGGAATATATTTTTATTCCGAGGCAGTAGTGCGTAGCTGAAGTTTCTTCTCAAGACATTTGAGTGTTTGTAAGGTAAAAACAATACATACAAAATTGATGTAACACTATTTATAACATTTTGATGATATCGCACCAATGAATATTCGTTATGTTGAGAGAAAGAGAGAGAACATGAGAAAATTAAAGACACTATTACACTCGTGCATTTTAAATATTATATGATACATGCGTGCTAAGCATACGTCACGCACGACAACACTTGAAACAAAGACTAAAAATTGATTATTATGTTTACTCAATTTAAAAAAAGACTTAACCATCGAAGAAATATACTGGGAAGGAAGGCATATAATAAAATAAAAACCTACGGAAAAAAATTTCACCAGGGATTTGTCAGGAAATCGGTAAAAATGAGGTCAATGAATTAAGAAGATCGTCTATCAATCGAAGGCCAGTCGACGGCCAATCTGCAAATTACCCTAGTCTAGCCAGTTTGAATTAAAATTGAATAACAAAAAACTATTATGTATTACACCCATACAGCCTTCCAAGAACACGTGAAATATTTGCAATATTTTACAACCTAGTACAACGAACTCTTCCAAAAGTTTGTTTCGAACATTCAAACGTTACCGTCTGTAGGTCAATTTACCATAAAAACTTGCTCTATGAGCTGATTCGAAGCACTCGAATTTCGAAGTTTCGAATGGTAGTCCGTACCAACGCGCCTTCGCTGCTGCGTTGGCAGTTGCTTAGTTTGCAATTTTGCCAGAGGTGATGTGGCTGCGTTATTAGCAATTATTACTTAAAAACTGGGAATGGAGATTTTATTAATTTTTATGCAAATGTTTTAACGTTTCATGCGTATGTAAATTTAGAATTTGTACTGGATGGAAGTTTTTTTTAACAATTTTGAGTAGATCGACTGTACTCTATTTGGTAGGAGAGTTCAAACTGAATTTAATTTTTTAAATTCTCTTATGTGAAGGGTTTAGTTTGCAATAGTATTTATATCAAAGTACTCAGGATAGATTGCTTTTCATTATATTTCTTGGTTTCTTTGATATTCAAGAAATTTACTTCCTAGAAGATAGTTTTTTCAGGAAAAAATGAAAAAGTGCTGGATGCAAGTTCTTCTGTCGAATTAAATATTTACTGAAGGCTGTGAAAAAAGTGCGGTGGCCAACTGAAATAAGTGTTAGAATTTCTCCGTTGCCTGAAAAAATGGTCAATTTTTACTTTAATGTTGTAAACGATTTTCATAATTTCGTTGCCATAGATAGGTAATATAGTCGATTTTAAGACGTTTTACATAAATGACAATGTGCTCGCAAATACTTAGTTTTCGAGTTATTTAAGTTTGAAGTTATACGAGCGGCGCTTCTGAATGGCCTTTTTTGCGCAATTTCAGAGTTGAAACGGAGGCTAACCCCCTATTACAAACGTAAAGAGGTTGGGTCGTGAGGGGTAGCCACAGTTCTTCTAGTAAAAATTATAAATAAAGGTTTCTTGTGACGTTTGTTTACATCGGCTTCAAAATGGCGGCCGCCATCTTGGGTACCGGATGCCCGTCATTGGAGATGATGTAAACGGTTGTCACTAGAAACCTTTATTTGTAATTTTCACTAGAAGAACTGTGGCTACCCCTCACGACCCAACCTTTTTAAGTTTGTAATAGGGGGTTAGCTTCCGTTATTAATTAAATTACGCTTGGCCCGCTCGCTTCCCTGGCGCGCACAAGCCAACTTCAAAGTTGAATAATTCGGAAATAACGCATCAGCGAGCAAAATGTCATTCATGTATAATGATTTTAAATGTGTTCCTTTATTCACTATCGGCAACGAAATTATGAAAATCGTTGACAACATTAAAGGAAAAATTGACCGAAAAAAACTGCTGCAGCGGTGAGTTGACGTTTTCACCTCTTCAAATATGGCAGTCACATCAAGTAAGTTTCTTAGGTGTGTGTGAATAGTTGTTGTTTTGAGTTTTGGTTATTTTGCAATATTCATATATATCGAATATTTCATTGTTTTCAATTACTTTAGTTTTAACCCTTTTAGGTGCATATTGATTTGAGAGTTTGTGGGGGCAGTTGAAAAATGTTTGAGAAGATGTATAAGACTACTAAAGAATCGAGGCATGTGAACAGACAATGCAAGAGTCTACGCTGCAAAGTTGAAAATGCGTCTAAATGTTCATAAAATGAAAAATAGGCTGATCTCATGCAGTATTATTGTTAATTAGAGTGTCAAAGTGGAAGAGAGGGACTGTAATAGTGTGCAGGCAAGTTAAGAGATTTTGTCAAGAGGTGGCAACTTTTCGTTCACCAACTTTCGTAATTGGGAGAATAGTTCGCAAATTATGCTCGTCATATATGTTGCCCTCTGGTAATGTTTTTCTGCCCAAAATCATATTTTTACGATACTTTAATCAGTAACGAGGATAGAACGAATCGAGCTTTAAAGCACTGTGGCATCAATTACAACAATATCCTTTATTTATACTATAAACTAAGAGTATGCTTTATTTTAAAATGTTTTGAGACTTTCCCCTTCTTGCTACGCATTAGAAGATCTTTTATTGCTATAGGGTGGGCCAAATGAAGTCATCCGATGTTGTTTGGCTCTAATATTTCTAGATATCAAAAACCTCGATTCTGTTTTTTTAATATGTTTATTTGAACCTTTACAATTAATTGTTTAAGTCGAAAAGATGATATCGGCCAAATGGGCGCCGCTTCAATTGATTGCTATACGGGCTCGTTTTATTCACATTTTTCATCACTTCGGCGAGAACTTCGGGCGATAGATTCTCGCACTCGCGTCGAATGTTGTCCTTTAAGTGCTTCCAAGGTCTCGGGCTTGTTCACATACACACGGGACTTCGAAAAAAAACACAGAAAAAAGTCTGGAACGGTCAAATCGAGCGATCTTGCAGGCCAGTCCAAACAGCCAAAACAAGAAATCAGGCGACCCGGGAACGCCGCCTTCAGAATATCGGTTCGATATTTACATCTATCAACTTCACAAATGTCAAAACAGATTTCACATTGGCCGTAATCTACACAAAAAAGGCATACTACAATGGGGTGACTTCTTTTGGCCCACCTTGTATAACCATTTTCTTCGACACATCTCGATAGGAATGTGGTGTAGTTTTTTCAAATATAATTTTACAATTATAGCAGTGAAAGTATAATTGTACATGTGTTTCTAATATAAACGTGTGAATATAATTAAATTTTAGAATAAACATTGTTGAATATGAGCAGGATATTATAACGACTTCCATTTATAGCTGCCAGTTCAATTTCTACTAAAAAAACTCCGAACAGTTCGCTTGCAATCGATAATGTAGAAATAATTCAACATTGCAGATCTGCAGCCCACTCATAATCTAACAGTGCCATTAACTTCGAGTTGACAGTTAACGGTAGAGAAGTTTTTTTTTGTTCAATTGAACATTAAACGGCCATAACTCACCCTAACAAAGCTTAACTCAACCTTGCTCTACATGTGCCGTGCTTAAACATCAAAACACATGAATATGTCCAGCAGAAACTCTAAATAATTTCCAACAATTTAATTAAGGAGTTACGTATTAAGCAATCATCCAAACTAGCACCTATAGGGGTGAAATTGCTAATTTTCTGAAGGAAAATTTGGTAAGACTATTATTGTACAGAAACTAAGGAAGAATAAAGAAGTTTTCTTGTCAGAAAAATTACGAGAAACGTCCTTACCTTGACTGGAAGTATTTTATCTGGAAGTATTTCATTCACGCGTTTTTACTTGCAGAAGAATCAGATTCATCCGAGGACCTTGAGCTCAACCTGCCCCAATTATGAAAACTGATTCACTCGTTCCCGACGTATGCCGGTGAGAATTACGTTCAGATGGCGTTTCGTTTATATTGATTTCGTTTTATTCTGCTCGTATGAAGCCTCGCATCAAAAGGAAATCTTTTTTAGTTAATGTTTAGTGCTAATTTATTTTATGTATTTCTAATTTTATTTGTGATATTTTGGGTGCCTAATGTATTGGGACTTTTCTCTTCTTGATACACAATAGAGGATCTTTTATTGCTATTACCTTTTTCTTCAACTCATGATAGAAATTTGATTATATGGTTTCCTTTTAAAAATACAATTTTATAATCATAGTAGTGAAAGTATAATTTTACATGTGTCTCAAATATCAATATCTTAATAAAATTTTAACGAAAGGTTGGTAATATATTAGAGATGTTTTTTAATTATTATAACAAGTAATTCGGTATTTTTCTCTTTCAGAATTTCTTTTCTAGCCATTATATCCTTATTAAAAGGAGGAAAACTGTTGATACGTGACGTAAAATGAAGGGTAAATTTTATAAAACTTCGTGCTGCGTGGAGCATTTATCCTCATTGAAATTTTAATTGTGAAAAAAGTTAAATGAAAAAAGCTGCGCACCACACTGCTTTTCGGCGGTGATATTTTGCCCACACTCCGAAGCTTTCCTTGCATTTAGTGTAACTGGTTCGTATAAAAAGTACCATTCATAAATAAAAACTGTTCACAGTATTACGAAATTCCAGTAAACTGTAATAAAGGTGTTTCGCACTCAGAGAATATTCAATTGTTGGGTCATAATCCTATGCTTGGCAAATAACCATGTTTTTTGTACAGGATCGGTTGACTGGAATAGAGGGAGAGGCAAGAGACCCGTTACTTTTCTTCCAGCAGTGGAGAATCGTGCACAACCCAGTGTGGAGCAACTGTCAGTGTCATTGGAGTTAGACGCGAAGACATTAGCCGTGCTCTGAGTTGGAGTCATGAATGTACAACCTCGGGGGATACAACTATTGTATCTATGAGAACTAGCGCTCCGAGAATGATTTGTGAGCACAAGCTGAAGGTTAGGTATGCCATCCATTTGTTGGGATGATACACCATTTTCAGGAAGTCAGGAAAGTTACTTTTTTGAAGCGAATGGTAATTGGCAATTTAAAAACGAACAAAGGACTAAGTATTGAAATTATTTTTTATAAAGATTTCTCGAAATTTGTTATTAACTAACTGTAGAGGGAGCTAGTCTTCGAAACGTTTTATTGAACTGACGCTATGTCCCTATTTAGAAACTTGAGAACGATGAAAATTCCACAGAAAATCATATTTACCAGGAATACGTTTCGGAGTCCAGCTCCATCATCATTTCGTTAAAGTACAAATCATTATGTCTGTAATAAAAGAAACACAAAGTGTTAAAACAGTCATGAAAGGAAATCATCAAAATGAAATTAAAATATGTCAAAAAAATAAAATCGATAAGATTCCTATTTAGTTCCAATTTGCAATGGGTAGGAACTGTCAGTATTGTTGAGGGCCGGTTTCCGTTTAAAAAATATGTAGCTACTCAAAAATCGTAAGGTCATATGGGGTTAAAGCCGAATCTAATATTTTGAAGCCTGCAGAGCATATAGGTGCGTTACATTTTTCCGCGTGATTACTTACAGTGGGGTGTGAGGGGATTGCTTTAACAGGTTCCCCGTGCGGATGCTTCGACCCCGATGTTCATCCATTCTGATATCAAAATTTCTTGACATCATGTCGACGTACCATGATGTGCACAGACATATTTTAATTTTATTTTTGTTTATGTGATTTCCTTTCATGACTGTATTCAAAATTTTTGTTTTTTCTTTTATTACAGACATGATTTGTACTTTTAGGAACTGATGATGGAGCTGGACTCCGAAACGTATTCCTGGTAAATATGATTAAGTTCTTTGGAATTTTCCTCATTTTTAAATTTCTCACCAAGTTGCGATTAAAGCAATCAACTGACCCGTCCAGATATATTCAATTTATCATCTTTACTAGGGACACATTTCGGAGTCCCGCTCCATCATCAGTTCAAAAAGAAAAAATCATCACGTAAAAATACGGAATATGCGACGGAAAAGCGAAAAACAAAACACAGAAGCTCGGGCTTATACGCGATCATATGTGAGCCTCTTTGGTGTACTCTTACAGTTGTGTGCAGTGCACATCTCTGTACGTTGGTATGACGTTACGAAATTTCTACATCCCAATTGAAAATCAAGGACGTATCGCCGGTGGGAACGCGCCGGTTCCTATGCGTTTTTTAGTTGTATTACGCGCGGTTTAAGGGTCAAATGTCCACTTTTTCGGACACAAATTGCACGCGAATCGCCGTTGTTCCGCCCTACCAAACGGCCGTTTACCGCCTCAGGACCAGATTCGAATCGCGGCTGGCCGTCCATGGATTATAGGTTAAAAAATCGCTCCCGGTTGCACGTGCCTCGCCTCATGGGGTGTACAATATTGCACTGGAAGCTTTGGATCTTACAATACATTCACACTTAATGCATTGTGAATGTATTGACTCATTAAGCTAGCTCAGAACAATATTGTACATCCAATGAGATCGAGGCACGTGCAACTGGGAGCTCAGGTACATAAGACAATACATTAGAAAGCACATAGAATCCCGCTCTTTCTTGAACTTTTATTACAAAACTGAAACATTCTCTACATTAAAATTTACATGAATATCTTACTTCCATTAATCACAGCCTTCTCACCAATGAAACGCCAAAATAATATAGGAATTGAAAATGAAATCACAATCCATTTAAAATGCTGCATGTAACAAACAAATATCAACACTTGCACTACATTTTGGGACGTATCATATGTGTACCATTAGGTACAATAAATACCGGCATAAATGAATAGCATTTCCATAAGTTCACTACCTTTTCTAGAATTGATTTGAACCTACCTGGTAAAAATTATAGTACACTTTTATTTCTCACACCTTTTATAAAGGACAAGAATGGACTTGAGCAGTACAGAGAGTTTCTAAATTCTGCTACTCACAACTTAACCGAACCAACCGTAGCAATCGCACAAACGGAGTCAACGTTTTAAGGGAACGCGGAATCTGTGCAGAAAGGGTATAAAAACAGTAAGTTGAGAAAAAAGTTCATGAAACCAGATCAAAGTTGAAGAAGAAAGTAGTAGGCGCTAAAAAACAGGACAGCAGTGAACCGAAAATATGTGGTCCTTTAACATAACAAAAAATTTTATTTCAGCAAAAAGAAGGCCTACCTAACTCATAGCTCGGGCCCTCACATTTTCCTCCCTGGGAGCGCTAGCTCCCATAGATACAATAGTTGTATCCCTCTGAGGAGTGTCTACATTATATCGCGTGTCCCACAAAAATGTCTCGGAGTTTTTAAATGATTATATCTCCGCTTTAAATTAACATTTTTAAAATGTATTTTTTCACAATGAATTAAATTTTGTTTCCGTTTCGAATAGTCTAATTTTTTGAAAATCGTTTAATAACCACTTTACAGTGTTCGATTTATTGAAAGAGGTAGAAAATATAATTGTTCTAAGGAAATGTTTTAAAAAGAACAACACTTGTGTTCTTCATTTCTCAATACTTACTGTTTATAATAATTTCACAATGATGTATCCTACATACCACCAAGTATTTAAACGCTCTGAGAAGTTTTTTACTCCCTTATTTCATTGTTTGAAGACACCTAAAATGCAGTTCACTAACGAACAAATAATTTTCATCGTATTGGAATATGAGGCAACGAAAAACTGTGAAAAAGTTCGAAGAGCAATTAATGAAAAATTTCCGGGAAGCTACACGTCCGATAAGAAAACTGTGTATCGTACAGTTAGAAAATTAGAAAGAAAATTAAATGCTCCTCTTACTTGTTCACAGTTTACCGTTGCTTCATATTCTAATACGAGGAAAATTCTTTGATCGTGAGTGAGCTGCATTTTAGGTGTCTTCAAATGATGAAATAAGGAAGTAAGTAATGTATTGAGAAATGAAGAACACCAGTGTTGTTTTGAGAACTGTTCCTATGAGCAATTAGTTGTTCTACCGGTTTCAGCAAATCGATCACTGTAAAGTGGTTAGTAAACGATTTTCAAAAACTTAAATTAACCGAAAAGGGAACAAAATTCATTGCATTGTGAAAAAAGACCTTTCAAATATATTAATTTAAAGCGGATATACAATCAATTGAAAAGTCGGGGACATTTTTGTGGGACACCCGGTATTTACAGGGTGTTGTGTGATGCGATGCGGATTTTAACCATAGGCAGAAAAACGCAAAATAAAACGATTTTCAGGAGTGACAAAACCTCACAACTTCTTTGTTTTCGAGAAATGATGATCTGAAATAATTATAGATTCCTGTAAGAATAGCCTGAAGCGTGTGCCAAAGAAGTTTCGTTTTTACTCGTTGGCTGCATGTCTAGCCCATTCTTACGGGAATCTGAAATTATTTCAGGTCATTTCTCGAAAACAAAGCAGTTTCGAGGTTTTGTCACTCATTAAAATCGTTTTATTTCGCGTTTTTCTGCATTTGGTTAAAATCTGTGCATCGAATTACATAACACCGTTTAAATATATATATATATATATATATATATATATGTTTCATTAAAAATAATGCCACATTGATTATTAATAATGGTTTTGTTCAATTTTTCTAGTTTTCGGAAGAGTTTACTTTGATCGGAATTTATTGAATTTAAAAGCTCCCCTAATGTTATGTGATTAAAATTTGGCGACGCGTTTCGTCCTGTGTCCACGGACATCATCAGGCTAAAAATAGTTTGAGTTGTGCAGCTAATAAAATTGAGAACGGAGAATGTACCTTCCACTACGGAACCTAGGTCGCCTAGCCCTCCTCACTTCGCAGACCAACTGTACACCTTCTAACTTGCATCAAATGCACATTTCTACATTCGGGTAACCGCAGCCACTCTGCCCACTTCTCCATTCTATTAGCTGCACAACTCAACCTATGTTTAGCCTGATGATGTCCGTGGACACAGGACGAAACGCATCGCAAAATTTTAATCACAAAACGTTAGGGGAGCTTTTAAATTCAATAAATTTCGATCAAAGTAAACTCTTCCGAAAACTAGAAAAATTGAACAAAACTATTATTAATAATCAATATGGCATTATTTTTAATGAAACCTGTATCAAGGAAGGGTTACTACCAAAATATACTGAATATATATATATATATATATATTTCAATAGCTCAAAGTCATATTACCCCCAGAAACAATTACTGAGTCTGGTTAAGCGGGCTCTCCGTCCACGCATAGGTTTTTTTCAAACGAAATAAGGGGAGCACACATATATATATATATATATATTCTTGATAATCTATACATCAAGAAATAAACAAATAAAATATATCATATTTTATTTTTTCCTAATATAAAGATATATCAACTCAAGCGTAAAGAGAGCCATTTCAACGCTCATGTACATTATATATGCATAGTATTCTCGATAGATCTCTCACATTTTTGTTCATTATGGAAATGATTTGCCTGGAGGGAACATTTTGAAGATTAGATTAGATTATAAGTTAGTTTAGGCCTCCTCATCCGCTACGAAAATAGAACGTATCAAAAAGAGGACGGAGGAAGGCACCATTTAGTATGGAGATAAGAAAATGAGGAATCTATGCTGAAGGGTCATAGAAACAGTAAGATGGGAAAGAAGTTCATGAAACAAGATCAAAGTTGAAGAAGAAAGTAGTAGGTGCTGAAAAACAGGACAGCAGTGAACTGAAAAAATATGGTCCGTAACAAAGCAAAAACCTATGTTATTTTAACAAAAAGGCCACCTAACCTTTAGCTCGGGCCCTCACATTGTCCCCCAGGGAGCGCTACTTCCCATAGATACAATAGTTGTATCCCCCTGAGGGAGGGGAACATTTTGAATATCATTAAAGAACATAACGGATGAAATTAGAGTTACAACGTAAATTTTCAATACCCTGCATCAGCTGGGTGACCAATGAACCAGCAAAAAAAAATTTTGCAAAAGAAATGCATCATTCGTAAATTACATACGTAGGCACTTAAAGTTGACTGAATGTGCTTGTTTATTGGCTGAATGCTGAACAGCATTTCAAATAACAAGTTCAAAGACTGAAAATTATTTCATTAGAGCACCAAATGGAAAGCAAAGGCAAAGAGTAGCACAAAAGAATTTCCTTGCGTTACTAATGCGGTTTTAGAAAAAAAATTAGAGCACAATTAGCTAGCGCAATTAACTACCAAAAAAGTATTTGAAATAAACCATAACCACAAATGATAGGGTGCACTGTTGCGCAGGACTCAATGGACAGAATTACAAATCTTGAAAAACAAATTAAACAAGAGAATAGTTGAAGACGACATAGCATGGACAGTAAGAAAATGAATAAAAAATGTCTATCATGACAAGGCAAAACGATAATTACAATATAAAATGACCCAAATTCACATCTCTCGGACCCTGTAGGAGTGCTAAGTCCCAAAAGTGCAAGAGTCATACAACGTTGTGCTATTTTTTGGCCATGATACATATTTAGAGCAATCGATTTTTCATTATAAACTCACAGTATTGGTTTATCACCAGCGTTTTCCTCTATTCTTGTTGGCACTGATACAAAGCACTGTGAAAAGCACATTGGTTTAATTTATTGTTCAATGTCAGCATTTGCACTTATTAATATCATGAAAATAAGTAACTTATTGTGACATCAATACACATTTGAAAAAAAAACAGTCTTTATAGCCACTCTGTGAAAAACTTGCAAATGAATCAAGTGAATGTGAACTGTTCTGTAAACCTGCTCAGTAAACTATCCAGAGTACTTTGATATGAATACCACTGTTCTAGTTTCAAAACAGTTGGACGAACAACACTTCACATAACTATGTTTAAAAAATTGAACTCGGCTTGAGCTCGAGAAGTGACGAGAAAAATCTGAGGATGAGCATAACGGCTGATCGCCACAACATCCAAGTAAACAATCAATATAATATCAATAAACATGTTTTGGGCATCTGATGCAATACTACGTCACAATTTGCCTAACGCAATGATTGTGAAGAACACAGTCGAAACACCAAACGCAACCTTTGCAGAGGCAGTAACCGCCAGTACGCTCGCGATGACACGCTGTCATTAACTGACAGATCGAGTCATGCCGCTTTCAAATGTTACGGCCGTTAATCAACTGAAAATTTTGCGCCTTCGAACCACCCAAGGCCAACTATGAATTTCACGTCCGAGCTTGACCGCGCTTGGTTTGGGGCGCGTAGAGGCAGTGGTAAAGCAGAGCAGGCCGACTAGCCTATAAATCGTGCATAATCGACCCTCACGTCCTTAATACACCGGCGATACGTCCTTGATTTTCAATTGGGATCAGAGTGTCACAGCATAGAGGTAGAAGCTTTCGTACTGGGAATCAACTATCACACCCATCGCATTCTGCAATGCGAAATCATGCCGAAAAATGCAATGTCGTTGTATCTGCTGCCGATTGCAAAATTTTAGATTCTACTTCAACACCGGAGGACCTCAGAATTTTAGAGACCATACATATTTTCGAGAGAAACTCTGATTTGAACAATATGAACAGTTCGTACCTTTGGAAAATAGTGAATAGGTAATAACCTCGTCATTCCAAGCCCAATTTCATTTCATACATATATTTTATGGGTATTTTTTTGCATCTGTGTTTTGTTTTTCGTTTTCCGTGGCATACTTTATTTTTTACTCTCATGATATATTTTTAGTGTCTACAAATCATTGTACTTTGATCTTTTATTTCATGCTTAATGATTTTATTCCTTTGAACTGATGATGGATCTGGAATCCGAAACGTTTCCTTTGTAAAGAGGATAAATTTTACGGAAATTTTTTTCGTTCTTAAGTTTTTGATAAGGTTGCGATTAATGCAAATCACTGACGTGTTCAGATATATCAAACTAAAATACGGTGATGAAGGAATTCGTACTTATTTTATATATATATATATAGATATATTTATAAGTAGTTTGACTTTTCGTGTTCTCCCAGCTATAATGCAAATGCTATGGTTAGCATTGTACAACAATCCTTATGTTTTTGACTCCAGTAAACTTTATTATTAGCGTCGGAAATATAAATTTTTGTTGTGGTAAAATATTGTATCCCCTCCACGCTCGTTATTTTGGCATAATAGTTGAGACGTAGGAATGAAAAATTGTCCCGAATGTTTACCTCATTGTTTTAGACGCAAAATAATTTAAATCTGCCCATTTTACTTTCAACATTAATCCCTCATATCACTAGGTCCTATATTCGTATGCTCAAATTTCAATATAAGTGCGCACTTCTGAGATAACTTTCAACAATACATCCCTAGGATTGTGTTTTCTTAATCACTTGTATTTATATGGATTGTCAAAATCAGATTAAAGCAGCGAAGGGACCGCAGAGAAAAGCACGTAAGACCGGGCCTTTCTCACAATCATTTTGTGTTTCGACAATATATACGGGTATAACGATCGATACCCATGTGTGAATGTCAACCAAAGAATGATCTTAATATTAAGACGTTTTAACTTTAACAGCTTTTTGACCTCATGATTTAGGTAGCCAATTCCACGAAATTTTCCATTCGGTTTGTGAAATATTTTCGTTTAGTATTAGGCAGCAATCACTTCCTTGGTCCTGACTGTGGTGATTTTTAATTTTTTTGCCAAAATTATTCACGCGTAGGAAATATCATTAATTTGTTGAATGGGGAAACTTTTTCCGAGCCAGTCTCTGGGTATACAAGTTGAAACCCAAACATAAGAAGATGCTTCCGAAGTTCTACTGTGTCGACCTTTTAGACTGTATATTAGGCCTCGCGCCAGTGTGGCCAGATGGATATTCTAGTATCACGCTACCGGCTTTTTAAATAATATTCGCCGGAATTAATTTCGAGTAGCCTAGATACTCCCCACACCCCCTTGAATCCGGCTTGTCCAAAATTCGGGAGAGCGAAGAAAAGAAAAACGGTCAGCTCTCTGGAATTTCGGATCCTCATTATCCGTTACTGAAATACTCTGCAGCTAACATTTTTCCCTGCAAATAAATTTGGAAATTGACCGAATACTATCTTCCCCGAGAAGAATACCGACTACAAAGAAAAAAAAGTTTCTCAACTCCTAGAGAGTTTTCAAATGGGTGGCGCCCAGCGCAGCCCTTCATCCGCTGAGATACAGCCTCTACGAACTAAACTTCAGCAACCGTAAGCAAGGTCAGCCCGTAAAAACATCCGAAAGATCTAGAATATTGGGCGCGAACAGGAACCAAAAATAATAATATATATAACAATTGGCGTCGAACAGGGACAGCCTAACAATTATAATAAACATTTCTAACTCTGTACGCTTGCCGATTTTCACTTTCAAATTATCTTCCAAAATCGATAAAGTCTGCCTTCATATATCAATGAAAGTAGGGACTAAAAATTTTTTTTTATCAATACATGAGTTGCATTATTCATGAATGGATGGAGATGTACATATGTTGGTGCATGTGTAGATACAGTAGTTTATATGCATAACCAACTTCAGAACAATTCAAAAGAGGGATTAAATTTTCATGATTTTTTGTCAGTTACTTTTGTCCGACAAGCAACATGGGTGTTGTGACACCCACACACATATTTTTATCAACCTAGGATCTTTAAGTCGCAGCGTTTTAAAATCCAATGACCCGTGTCTTTATTGTAATAAACTGTTTTTTCTTGTTACGGAACATCTTTTCCCGGTTCACTGGTGCCCTTTTTCATCACCGTGTACTTTCTTCAACTTTATCTTATTTCATAAATTTCTCCCTATCTTGTGTCTGTGTCCAAGTTTTGTACACGCTCATCGTTCATATGAATTCCCAGTGTCCTTAAACTAACTTCCATGCTAATTCTTGCTTCGGAACTCTTCGAATAAAGGATTTACAGTCAACACTCGATAAGACAGACCTCGGTAATCCGGATATCGGATAAGACAGACGTCGTCCAAGGTAAAGGGGGTTTGTCCGAGTTACTGGCGTTAGTGACGAAAGTTGCCAATATTTTGAAGCATACAGTAATATAGTGCATACAGCATAATGTATTATGTATTTAGGTCTTATTAAGGGGATTATTTGTGCATATATAGGCATATATATATATATATATATATATAGGCATATCGGTTATTCCGGACAATCGGCTAATCCACGCCATCCTTCCCCTATTATTCCGTCTAATCGAGGGTTGACTGTACCTGAATCGATCATCTTATTTATACTTCGCTTAGTCATTAAAAGCTCGGCTACTCTCAGTGAGATTGTCATCGTGGAGAGCAACCGTCAAATATGTATGCAATATACATGCAGTTATATACAGGGTGTCTATTAGGTAGTAAAGTAGTAAAAAGTGGTAAAATTTGGAAAGTAGTAAAAAAGTAGTAAAAAGTAGTAAAATTTGCCTCAGGGTAGTAAAAAAAATTATTAAGTGGAATTCTCTGAAAATTTCAACGTAATGTTACATTTTTAGATATAGAGTATAAAGATTTTTTAAAATTTATTTTTCCCATAATCAGAAATTTGCCTCGATTTATGGGAAATATTCCTCTAGAGTGGGTCTAATTTTAGGATTGAAGCGCACAAAATAGAAAAAAGTTTCAAAATTTTTGCGAACAACGGTGAAACAGTTCACTTTTTCTTCTCACTCCGTTTGATCTGAAAGTTATCTAGTTGTTTTATGATGGAAGGTTCATTTGAGCCATGTTATTATTAACAAATTATTGAGAGAAAACAATAAAACAGCTTTCGCTTTGATGCGGTAATCAAGATTTCATAAATCGTATAAATATAAATTTAAATAATGTAATACCAATGGCGATGCATTGTTGAAAACACTTCTATTAGTGCGCACTTACCATGAGATACAAGCTTAGGAACTTGATCTGAAAGTTATCTAGTTGTTTTATGATGGAAGGTTCATTTGAGCCATGTTATTGTTGACAAATTATTGAGAGAAAACAATAAAACAGCTTTCGCTTTGATGCGGTAATCAAGATTTCATAAATCGTATAAATATAAATTTAAATAATGTAATACCAATGGCGATGCATTGTTGAAAACACTTCTATTAGTGCGCACTTACCATGAGATACAAGCTTAGGAACTTGTGATATCAGGGATTAGTATTGAAAATAAATAAGGTTTTAAAAATTGTGCATTTATGGTTATGAGGTCGACATTTAACATCTTTTATGCTTACGTATCTAATATGCATTGTACGATCTCAAGGAAAAAAGAAATAGCGTAGCTACATACTTTATTGTGGAAGCATATCAAGTGGCTTTGATTGAAATATGTTTATTAAGTAAAATAATTTATGTTTTATTACGAATTACGATTTTTTAAACGTAAAACATCTTGTGAACTTTTTCTTTCAAATTTTATGAATAAACATTAACAACTAGCCAAAATTTTCATATAGGTAGTTGTACTTATCACTAAATAACTATTACATTTTATTGGATTTCATCTTTAGTGGATGCAGTTGCCCGTAAGATCTATAGCATAGTTGGCATAATTGTTCTTTTTGTGCACTTGATACTCAAAAATTAAAGTATTTTATTTAGAAACGTAAGCACAGAAATAAAATTATTCTCAACTACCTTTTAGGGAGTCCTGCTGCAATTTCAGATGAGTAAGTCCTGAATCAAACCTATTACATTTCAATTCCTCCTAATGAATATTTAATATTTGGCTGGTAAGGTCTTGATTATCATAAACTTGATGTAGTGTTCCAATTCTTATTCCAAGACAAATATTCTCACTCTCCAAGTTATTGCGGCAGGATAGAAACATTGCAATGACGTCAAAGGAACTTCTCCGCAGTTCATTTATATCCATAAAGTGTTTTTTTTACCTGAGCTTGATTGTGAGCAGTATTATCTTCATTTGGAAAGACGAGTTTATTCTGTCCACTTTGATTTGGGGAAACAACGACTTACTGAAACTACAAATTTTTTTTCTAAAAATTACCTCTTTGTAAAGCTGAAAGTTTTCTTTTTCCAGTGAGGTTAATTTATGTCCAAATACAGAAAGAATTGTGCTATAAAATTATCTTTTAATACAATGTGTCATCATTTGAACGAGAGTTTAGTTCCTTTGGAGTTCCTTTTGGCAGTCATGGCGATTCAGTTACCTCCAGGATGTCGTCATAGCATGGAGATGCTCCATGTAATCAAAGTTCATTCATCTACTAAATGTATACAGGAAAGCTACATGAAATTTGCATTTTCGTGATTGGTTCCGTAATATAACATGTTCATAACCTATTTGATATTATTGATCGTAATTAGGATGCCGATTTAGATTTTGAGGTACGATAGGAATAGTTTACAAACTCATGTTTCAAAGTGCCATAGTGTTTGGTCATAATGAAATTACTTGATATTCTGCCCTGCTGTAAAGGGATCTGACAATCCCCTGGTGTCTACTAGTTTCCAGTCAGTTTATTTTTCCCATATGATGAACTGTTGCCCTCATAGTTGAAGGATGTTAAAGACAAGGTTTTCGCCAAACTTTTTGGAGTCCATTTAGGACGGGGTACATTCGGAATTTTGGTAACTTTTTTGCAGCAAAGCTTCGGCTGCTCCGTTTAGTATTAAGTATTTTAAGTATTAAGAAACTTTGAGCTTTTTTGAACTTTTGGTATTACGTATATTGTTGACTCAAATTACTCATTATAGGCCGATTACTTACATCTGGACATTTGGACAACATTCATTGTGTAAAAAAAAGGAAGTACTTTTTTGCTGTTGAAGGTAGTAAAAAGTAGTAAAAAGTAGTAAAATATGGAAATGAAATATCAGTAATCACCCTGAATATAGAGTAGATGTAAAAGGAGTCTCCGGTTTACGGCATTTCGACTAACGGTATTCGCCGTTATGAGCGAACGCCCATAAACTCTACCAATACAGTAATACATTTTCGCTATTTATACGTGTATGATTGGCGACTGACTATCCTTCAATTTTGCGTTTAAAAAAATCTCCGCCGCGCGCAGCCGAGATTATCGCCTCTGAACGACTCTCAAATTTATATATATACAAAATATATATACATATATGTATTTATAAATGTCTATATAATATGTATATGTATATAAATTTGAGAGTCGTTCATAGGCGATAAATCTCGGCTCTGCGCCGCGGAGATTTTTTTAAGCTAAATTCAAGGATGGCCAGCCGCGAATCGTGTACGTATCGCCGGCGAAATTAGACACGCCGGAGACGAGTAAAGATGTAGAATAGACGATCATCGCAGTTGGCCGCCGACGTCTGTGGGCCAAAAATTTCGTCCCTAAGTGGACATTTCGCCTATGATTCGGAGGCGATTTACCGGTGATTCGTTCCCTAGGTAATTCCTTGTTCGGCCATAAAACATCGGCGATACGTCCTCGATTTTCAATTGGGTACGATCTACAATGATGTATAGATTTATGCGACCTATCAGCGTCAGTCTGACTGAAAAAGAAGTATCAGGGTGGTTGCCAGAAGTGTTACGTTCGTAACAAAAGTGTTACTTTTTGCTATCAGACTCCTATGTTGTTACTTTTGTTACGACTTTGACAAAATTCGACAAATGTTGTTACTTTTTGAAATTTCAGCGAATAATTCTTTAAAGAAGGTCCCGTTCCGTAGGCACTCGTGCTGACTACAGAGTCGTTTCAACCGCGCCTTGTTTCGTTCATAACTCGTATGGTCGAGTCGACGAGTTCGGCAACGTTCGCAATAACTGTCAAATGATGCAATGATTCATTGAGATGAGTTGCGTCTGTGAAAGCGGTGCCGCAGTTCAGTTCGCTTGTGCTTTCCACTCAGATAATAGCATCTTATCGGTTCATCTTTATAATTTTTCAAGTTATAAACCATTATTCCATGATGAGTGCAAAAAGAGATCATTCGGAAATTAAGTGATATTAACAAATCACCCGAAAAGAAAAAAAATGTAAACTAGCTAACGTTTACCAACGAAAGCTCAGAAAAGAATGGCTTGACGATGAAAGATTTTCAGCTTGGATTGAAGTTAGTAAAGGAGATGAAAATAAAGCATATTGCAAGTTTTTCAATTGTGAATTAGCTGGTGGAATAACACAGATTGAAAGACATGGAAATACAGAGAAGCACAAAAAAATGAACGTACTATTAACAAGTGCTCTAAGGTGACTGACTTCGTGCTACCCAGTACGTCAACGCTTCGTTCAAACAAAGTTGCTGCAGCTGAACTAAAACTTTGTGTCTTCGTCGCAGAACACAACTTACCTGTCTCTATTTTGGACCACTTACCTGGGTTGGTTGCTAATGTTTGCGAAGATTCCTCAATCAGTAAAGACATCAAATGCGGCCGAACGAAAGGCACCGGTGTGTTTCGTGCTGTCATTGGTAAGCATTATTTAAACGAACTTACTGCAAAATTAACGAAAACAAAATTTTCGTTAATTATCGATGAAACCACTGATGCTTCCACTACTAAACAACTTGTTTTGGTTGCCAGATATTATGATCTTGATGTGCAAAAAACTGTGGATAAATTTTTGGCTCTAATTGAGGTAATGGATTGTAACGCTAAAGGAATTTTTTATTGTTTGACTACCTTTTTTGAAAAACATGGCATTTCCTCTGAAAATCTTATTTTGTTTGCAAGCGATAACGCAAGTGTCATGATGGGCCGGAAAAACGGTGTTCAACATTGGCTTAAAGAACATTATATGTTGAAGGTTGCGTATGCCATTCAATGCACCTGTGCGCTTCCAAGGCTTGCTTAGAACTCCCGAACGAGTTGGAAGATTTAGCTCGAAGTATTTACTCATACATAGCAAATAGTCCCAAACGTCTCAATGAGTATAAAGAATTTCGAAAGTTTACAGACAACGACCCAAGAAAAATCCTGCATCTAAGTTGCACTAGATGGCTGTCTCTTGAGCAAGTCGTAACGAAAATTCTGGATCAGTGGGCAGCTCTCACTTTATTCTTCACATCAGCAGCATTAGAAGATAATGCCAAGTCGGCTGCAGCAATAGTAGAACAATTGCGGAACCCACAAAATAAGATGTACTATTCATTCTTGGCCTTCATATTACCCAATGTCAGTAAGATTACCCTTGAATTTCAAACTGAGACCTTTCGACTGCACAAACTGAAGAGTTCTGCAAATATTTCTGTAAAAACTATCCTGAGTTACTTTGTGAAACGAGAAATAATAAAAAATAAGGATCTAGCAGAAATTGTTGTTAATAATCCTTCGGCCATCCTTCCAATTGAGAAAATTTACCCTGAGGCCAAAGCAGAAGCTGTTTTTTGCGAGAATTCTGAAAAAATTTCTGACAAGGACCTAGAACAATTTCGAGTGAACATCTTGAATTTTTATGTACGATTAATGAAAGAAATGTTTAGCCGTTTTCTCTCGAATGAAATGCTTAAAAAAGTTGGAATTACTTGAGGCTATGGACCCCGCCTACGTTAATATGGGAAAACCTGCCTCCATCATTCCTCTTGCCTTAAAATCTCCTAACATCATTTCTGAAGAAGAGTTCGAAACACTGAATACCGAGTGGCGAGAGCTCACCTTGGAAGACACGAACCGTATAACTGACGAGGAACCTGAAAACTTCTGGTACACTGTTTCAAAAGAAAAGTGCGGTGATGGACTTCGATATCCACTATTATCAAAGTTAATGATGAGCCTACTTGCGATGCCTCATTCCTCAGCCTGTGCTGAAAGAATATTTTCACTTTTTAATAATTTTAAACGTAAAAACAGGTCTCTGTTGAAAACAGAAACTTTAAACGTACTTCTGTACTCCAAAAGTTTACTTACTGGCACTAACTGCATGAAATAGCAGCCTTCTCAAGAATTACTCAAATTTATGACGCAAGAAGACTTATACAGCAGTGCTAAAGAAGGAGCTACTTTTTGAAAGGTTAGTAAACACTTCCTTCAATATTAAATTATTTATTTGGCGATTTCCAGGTTTTGATACTTTTTGATTCAATTTGTTACCTTTTGCGATGGGAATTTGTTACTATTCACGAAAACCTTCTGGCAACCCTTCTTACCCTTCTGGCAGCTTAAGTATACAGAGATTGGAGGTGTTACAGCTGAAGTTTCAATCTTTAGTTTCCGTGAGCAGTTAAGAGTGTCATTTTCACTTTCGGATGTATTCGATGTTTTCCGAAACATTAAGTTTTTTCGAAGAAGTTCGAAGTCTGTCAAACACGGCACTTTAACCCCGTCAAATGCTATCTGGATTTTAACTTTCCTATGTCGGATAGTTTTTAAGATGTGTTTACAACTCTCTTTTCTGCATGACGTGTTTTTTGCATAAAATCCAAAAATTGCTAAGCAAAAAATAATTAACTACTCAAAAAGCGACAGTTGACTTGCGCTCGGCGTTGCTGTCTTTTGAGTTGGAAAAACTTTAATGTATTATTCTTGATCCTTTTTCTTTTGACATATCAAAAGACTTACGCCTCAAATGAACAAATTTAACTCTTTAATACGTCCCTCTAGCGATGTTTCACATTTAATAGATTTATCAAGCGAATTCGTGATTACTGTGTTCTATATTATGACTTATAATTCAGAAATGTATATTCAGAAGTTCCCGTTGATTGATTCGAGAATGAAAGTGTTGAATCAGTGAACCTGTGCAGTTCTTGTTATTCTACGCTAACCTCCTCAACTCGAAAAAGTGTAATCTGTTCTAGTACCTCACATAGAACATGTTTTTTCTTCATTGATTTTTCAAGGTGTTTATGAATGACAACTGAACCTTCTAGCAAGCGCACAGCATATATACGATACTAAAGTTCACGAGTATGTTCATCGGTAACTCGTTATGTTGCTGATAAGAAATCCATTTCTCTTGATCGGTGCTATTCCCTGATACTGAACAAACAAAATTTTACGATTCCTCTATTCACCATAAAATTATACTTATCGATAGGGTGGATGATGGATATCTAAGGTTCCGTTGGATGAGGGACATTAGTTAAATTATGTTCAGGCGTTGCCAAATCTTCACTGCAGGAATGCTGTTCCTAGATTTGAGAGCAATGATGTTCGTGTCACAGTCTTTCGATAGCGCGGGGGGTTTGTGGCGCGGAAATTTGTTAAAATCTCTCTTTATATGTATTCGAATACGTAGACATTCTTGCACGACGCATTTTTATGCAGTGCAAACTTCAATTATATTTAAGCTCAACTTCAGCATTTTGCTATTCAAAGGCAAATATTTTACCTATATAAAGCGATTATATACCATTGATGATTGATTATATCAATGGAGTGCAGATGCACCGCAAAGTGCAGGTAAATATATCAAACATTTTCTCCTTCGGACGAGGCTTGCAAGTTGGTGCGAAATGAGGCGCCATTCTTGTTACTCATGCGTCACTTATCTTGCTTAATATTTCAAGTTTTCAAAAGTGAAACAAACATAACCTAGTTTTTGGAACTCACAGCACTGATGATAAGGGAAGTAATATCAATGTCATTCGTCTATAGGAGAAAACTCTTAAATTTTACGAAATTTAAATTTAGATTTCGACATATTCTTAGCAAAAATCTATGATTACTGATGGTCTTTCATACCTATAAGGGTTCACCCAAATTTTTTAGGTAGTCCATGCAAAGGATGAGTAATTTACCAGAGCCCCCTCACCAGATTAACGCTTGTGTCGCCGCTGTGCCCCGTCTGCCGCACAGGCACCGTGACGAAGGCTAGATGTTCTGCCTGCCGCAGCCCGCAGTGGCACGCGGGAACGGCGCTTGGATAGCGGCTCTTGAACTCCACAAACCTGACATTGAGAGTACCATTTGTATGTTAATGGGCATATTAAGAGGAATTCGATGATGCATATTCTATCATTTACGAAAGCGAAAAGAAAACATATATTTATTACAATGAATAAGAAGATGACTATAAGTGTAGGTATGATACATTAGTTTGAACAACTTCACAATAAACTCTGACTTCTGCGTATAATATGTTAAAAAATTCAGATAAGGCCCAGCTCTACGTTTCCGACGTCTCTCCGTGAATATATTTCGATTTCCAGCGTGCATTAGTCATCGTGAAAAAGGTAATAACTCTATGCAAGATATTGATGATTATATCAAAGTTAAAAATAATTATGTTTTGGTCAGCATTAACAACCAAGAGAAAAACTAATACATAAGATGAAATCGAGGAAAATTAACAGAAAAGAAAATTTGTTTTAATAGCCACAGAGAGTTCCCTAATGAAGAATGAGTCGGTGACAGCCTCATTTATTTTGAATTCATATCATGAACAAGATTTAATGGCTTGCTCTCCTCTCCACAGATATCACGATGCATAAATATAGTCGAGTGCATGCGTTCCACTCAGGGCTTATCATCTGTAGATGAACAAAACTAAACTCTTCATTTATCACGACACTTACGATTCACTGCTACGATTTTTCATCAGTATAGTGAGTAAACTTCATGTGATTTTCCATTTACAATTGTAGGATCTGTTGCATGTACGCGTGTTCTGCGTAAGATAATTTTCACTAATTAAAAAGTAGAACTGTTTTCAAAGATTTATTTGAGTTTATCAAGTGCGTGGTGAGTGTGCGCAAGAAAAATTTCTCATAAAAATTTCGTATAAACATAAATGAGCGTAGATGACCAATTTAGACTACACTTTGATGAAGGAACGTTGTGTATATTGTGCATTAATTTAAGCTCTTCGTAACAAAATGTTTACAGGAAATTGTTTGCTCACTTGATACATTCCTTCTTCTTGAACTGCTTCACGAAGTTGAGTGTGATGTCGCGAGTCTTCAAGTCCCTCGAATTTTTCTCCGAGACTCCTTTTGTTCTTCTCTTCAAGCCAATCTTCTTTCTAAACATTGACAAACACTTTGAGAATTATTTTCGATCTATTATGAGTAAATTAACACGTTAAGTGCGGCGGGTTAAACTGAAGTTCGATATCCAGCTCAAATTTAGAGTCAATAGTAGTAAAAAATTTTGAAAATAGCAAACATTGACTGGATCATGACTTCATTTAACTTTCATTTAGTATTTATAAAAATTATGTCAGTGACTACTGGTCGGCTAGCAGCATTATGAAAATCACCTAAATGACCTCCGGTGGGTCACGCCCAAGGAAGTTGGATACATGGAACCGGCATCGCTATCTTTTGCCAGTCAAGCGAGTCAAGCCACTGCTGCCGTCCCAAGCCCCGCCCACCCGGCATTAGGTCCCTGTGTGGAGGTGGTGTTGCAGTGGAGGGGTAGCACCACCTCCATCATCAGCGACTGAAGACCGCGCTGTTAAATGGCAGACTTGCGCTACTCTGTGCTATACGTTTTTTTCTTAGGCATATATTTCAATTGCGTCCTCGCTGAGAATGATGAAGAAACTCATATTGAGGAAACTCGTCCTTGACCGCAGCGTGGATAGCGGCGCCCTGTCACGCTGAGTGTCTGACACGCACTGAGCCCCATCTCCGTGTGTGTGCCCGTATACCCTACAGCTACCGAAAATTGGCTTCACTTTAGAGCGCTGTTGCCGCCTCCATTCTTAAACCTCCTTGATCACGCCGCGCTTAACGTGTTAATCAGGAACTGGTCTGAACATGAGAGTAATGCCAAATGAAAAGATGCAACAATATAGGTCGAACTTACTATAATTAACCTACATACCATCCGAGTTCGCACCTTCTATTATAAGAAATTAAATACACTACCTGACAAAAAAATTCAAGAATTTAATAATTATGGACTGGCAGCCACCCAAAAAATTACAATTTGCATTCTACCTGGCATTGACAACACAAGTCCCCGGATCATTTACGATTTTAAATCTTTTATATCGAAGGATTTTTTTTTTTATTGAACGATAGTAATGGAAGTTCGCAATTTATTTTTCAAGTTCATTCCACAAATAGTTAATGGGGCTAAGAAGTGGAGATTGTGGGGGCAAATTCATGTGCTTAAATTTATTGTTGCGCCCCTAGAAGCAATCTTGACTTATTTATTCCACCGGGTTCTGAAACAAAGGCGTAATTGATTTCTTTATCGTTCTTATATGTGTAGAATGGGATATGCCAAGCGGAACAAGCCGGGTGGCTCTATCTTGAGTGGCTGCCACGTCCCACGCTATCAGACACAAATCATGTACTGACTCCTTGATATGAGTAAAAAAATGATAATGATCATACTTTCTTTGTGCCTGAAATTAAACTCTATCGAATATGCAATTTCAACATTGTTCCCTATCACCACTTGAACTTTAGAAAATACAATTAAACCCACACATGCATTTTTAAAAATGTGAAGCCGTGTGAACTATGGTTTTTGTACAACAAGGGTAACGAAATTTAGGCTGCAGGAAAGATGCATGGTTAAAATTAGCAATTCGCGGAACTGTGCCACAAATGTGTAAAGCGCAGTTACACACCTTTGCAGCGTCCACCGCTGTTCGTTCATAGAGTAGTTAGTGAGGTCATTGATGATGAAGGAGTTGAAGTGGCTGGTAGTGAAGAGAGAACCCATCATGGAGCGCGACTCGAGCGTGTTGCGAGAGGGCGACCTGCGCATCTGCTCTATCAAGGGCACCTCGGATCCCAGCGACCTGACGTTCATCGGATGATAATCAGAACAACAGTTGCACGAAGGTCTTCTTCACGTAGCAAGCTCTCCCTTTATGAGAGTATACTACTAGGAAAACAAATTCATGTTGGGATAATTTCTCAATTCCCCATCGGCGGTATTCACGAATTTCTCACATACATGTATGTTTAGAAGGCACAGGATTTTTCATTAATGAGTGAAAAGCGTGGAAACGCTTCAAATTGAAGCATAATTTTACTTCTCACCAATTTATCACTGTAAAAAAAAATGTGAAAATAACAACAAAAATATAACAGTGACCATAATCATGTTACACAGCATACCTTGTAAGTACTAAATTCTAAACTTGAAGCAATAAAAGATTTAGATTCGGTTCAATACACTTACTCTTGAGATCGCTTCCTGTGCGGCGTGAGGAGGGTGGGCGGCAGGACGGTGGGCACAGAGTCAGACACGGTGGGCAGGTACGACCCATCGTCCAGCCTGGGTCTCGCTGCCATCTCGTAACGTCTCACACACTTTAATTAAAACTACTTAGATGTGTTTTCTGATTATTACTCCGCAAGGGAGTTATGTAGTATTCATGTTGGATTTGAAACTGGAAATTCGGCGAAAACATGCTTTACTTTATCAGGAATTTAAAAACGAGGAAAATTTCAAGCAACTTAATTATATTTCCCAGGAATACTTTTCGGAGTCCAGCTCCATCATCAGTTCATACAAGTACAAATCATTATGTCTCCATAAAAGAAAAAAAATGTGGAATACTGTCATTAAAGGAAATTACGAAAACAAAAATAAAATTAAACTTATCCGAGAAAAAATACAATGGACATGATTGTTACCTAGTTACAATTTGCAATGGGTAGGAACTGTCAGTATTGTTTAGGGCCGGTTTCCGCTTAAAAATATGTAGCGACTCTAAAATTCTGTCACATGCAGTTGAAGCCGAATCTAAGATTTTGAAGTTTGCAGAGGATATCTGTACGTTGCATTTTTCTGCGTGATTACGTACTGCGGAGTGTGAGGGCTGTGCTAATTGGTTCCCCTTGCGGAAGCTTCGACCCCGATGTGCGGCCATTCTGATATAAAAATTTCGTGACGTCACGCCGACGTACGATGATGTGCACTGCACATAACTGTAAAAATAAATAAGCGAGGCTTGCTTCTCCATCGGAAGCATATCCTTGTACCGGAAAAAGAAGCAACCTTGAAATATATTAACAAGAGCTACCCGTAACTGAAGGTTTTGAAAGTATTTTTCACACAATAATTTCAACTCGTACGACAATTGTTCAGAAGGCGCCCCAAAATACGGGAAAGAGCAGTATAAATGATCTTTATTGTTTTCTTCAATATTCTGCGATGTGTATTGTTTCGATAGAAATTTTTAATTTGCGAATTGACGACACCCAAGGAAAACCGTTAGTTTTAAAATAAGTGCGCAAAAATTCAAATTCACAATGAACATTTTTGAAGGTTGAACATATTTTGTAACCCTATTGATTAGATTTTGAACACAATTAATTTTGAAGGTAGTTGAATAAAAACTGCAGAAACTAGAGCCTAATCCTGTGAAAGTTGGTTTACGGTGCACCGAGGTCTGTAAGTGATCTCCGTCTCTCGTCACGTATCGTAAGTATCGTCTACGTATCGATTATAGAACACCGGCTTCTTCATTCATTTAACCACTTTGTTTCGTGGAAACTGGAAACACATTCAAATTTTTGAAAGGGACGGAGCCAACGGAAGCCTCATTGCTAGACCGTCTATTTGTTTATAAAGTTTGACAGCAAATACGAAAAAAGAGTGGGTTATAGATAATTCCAGTATATACTGAACATTTTGAGTGTTAAACCCATAGCTTTAGAGTTGCCTTCCGAAAATAGGTGGATTCCTAAAATCCTAAGATAAATGTTAATAGTTTCCTGAAGAGGAATGTTAGTATAAAGAGATTCAACACCAAATGAAGGCATGGTTAATTTTTTTACATCTGAAATACTTCTAACGTTTTCACTAAATTTGAAGGCATTGTCAACTGTATACTCATTTGAAGTTAGACTATTGAGAACTGGTACGAGGAATTTACTCAATTCAAAACTCGGACTATTGCACGCTGCTACAATCATATGTATATTTTTAAACGAAATCCAGCCCTCAACAATACTGGCAGCTCCTACCCATTGCAAATTGTAACTAGATAGCAATCTTGTCGATTTTTTTACATGTTTTTACTTTATTTTCGTTTTTGTCATTTCCTTTAAATGACTGTTTTAAAAATTTTTTTCTTTTATTGCAGATAAAATGATTTTTACTTTTATGAGCTGATGATGGAGCTGGAAACATATTCCTAGTGAATGTGATTAAGTTCTTCGGAATTTCTCTCATTTTTAAATTCCTTATCAAGTTGCGATTAAAGCAAACAACTCACCCGTTCAGATATGTTTTACTTCAATTTATTGTCAAGGAGAATAAACATGTGCTTTAGACTCAATGGGATCACTAAAATGTTCCTTGAATGTTGAGAAATTCCAGTGATAAAAAGGTGAAGCGTCTCCATTCCAGAAGCCTTTTGCAGGTCAGCTAAGTACGTGAGTTTAGGGACGATGCAGTGCAGTAAAATACTTCTGATCGCTGTTAAATGATCATGGCCACTATCAGTTCAGCGCAGTGAAGAACTTCACTCGCACTTTTACAGTATATACTATTTACACACACTATTGGCAAATATAGTGGCTACCAGCAGTTGAACGCAGCTGAACGGTGCAGCGCAGTTATGATCACTATCTCAATTACTGCTCCATGCAACAAGTGGCTGGGGTGCAGCAAAACTGCTCTAACATCCAGCTTGACATCTGAGCACCGATGCTAGAGTCACCCTGCACTTATTTATATTGAGTCGAGTAAAAATTCTTGCACTATTTTTTTGAAAGTTGAAAAATTTCTGGGACAACGAAGTAAGTTTGCATATATTTAGGCTATTAAAGGTGAATTTGCTCTTTTAAATTTTGCCTATTCGATCCTGACTTTTCTACTTCTTGCTCACTTTAGATGTCAAGTGGTTAAACTGAGCATATTCAACACGATTTATTTTTCAACCATGGCACTGACGCTGCCAATACTTATCATAAGATGCGTGACGTTCATAGAAAAGGAACAATGTCTACGTACCGTCGGCTGTTGGTTCTCGTACTTCAGAGACTGGAATTTTGAAGTGAAAGAAAAACATGCTGCATGTCGATCAAATGAGTTTGAAAAACAATAATTAAATTAATTTCTTCGGAAAAACCCACGTCAGACGACTTGAGAATTGGAGGGGCAGATAAATTCTGGTGAAAAAATTGAATCGCCTTCACTTGATGGGCGAGGTTCGAAAGCTTAGCGCTTGAAATTTCCCAGGTTTGAGAGAAAATTTTAAAAATCCGTGTTTCAGGGACAGCAGCCAGTTTGCTCACTCGGTATTGTGTAGAACTAATAGTTAAATAAATCGTTGAACTCATGTATGTTGCATTGTTCCTGACGATGAAAAATAGAGTTTTACGTCAACAAGAACCGGCGCGACCGCTTGAGCAATTTAAAACCTTCATTCGCGTAAGACTTTGCTGTGTGTGAATGGTGAAACTGCAAATTAAGACAGAATCCATCACTTGCTGCCTGAGCGCATTAATTCAACGCTCCATGCTCAAGAATTGCACGGACTGAACGACACATTCAATAGTGTTCTTTAGTTGAATAGCAATTAATTAAGCGATTTAATGACAATTCTTCATGTGTGTATACGTATACACCTGCTTGTATTTATACCCCACTCGTATACGAATGGAGTAATAAATACAAGCAGGTGTACAAAATTCTACATGTCGATGTATATTTATTGAATATTCAGAATGTAAAATTTAGATACCTGTGGCTGATACACGGTAGCATATTTTTGATCTGAACTTCAATCAAACCCAGGTAGCAAGAGGTTATTAGGCCAATATTGGGTTGATAATTATAATTATAATTATTAATTATTTATTGACCTGATATTGGAATCTTGGATTACTATAATAGGCTAATAACAAGACAATATTGAAAAACGATATATCTATTTATGACATCAACTTGTTATTGAGACAATGTAGTAAATAGTTTTATTTCTAATATTAAACTAACAGTGTGTATATATATACGTACGATATTCATTTAAGTGGAAACTAAATAATTAAAAATCATATTAATTACAAATTTCGCAATTAATAAAATTTTTATAAATATAAATTATTATTGCCCAAACATTGGGTTGATATCGTACGCCAATAATACGGATTAATTTATATCAAATGTACCAATAAAGTTAATGAATAGATATTTCAGTCATTAATGAGTGCAGATATATTTGACAGATATGAAGAAATGTGAATGCGTTACAATAATATGTATACTCAGAATTACTGTAATGACAGGTTCACAGTTCTTGTTTTTTTCAGGCGTCCAATGAGTTTCGAAGGTCTAGTTTTTTAAAAAAAATATGCTAAAATCGTTTGTCATATGTTACTATAGTAATAAATGTCTATATATTGAATTAAGATGATATGAAGTCATTTATATAGATGATATAAATGATTTAATTTCGTAACGAAGGTATTGAGTAGGCCTATTCCTATCATATAACTCTTTGGCATGCATCATTCTTTGAGTAAAGCGCTTTCGTGCAATTTTTCAATCATGCATACATACGCTGCTTAGATGAACGTAGCGTATGTGGTTGTTAAGTCTGATCACATAGTCCGGTATTGACATCAAATGACTGAAAAAAATCAGTAAGTATAATTTTATTTACCGAAACGAATTCAGTTGTGTGCAAAAAGCTATTTAAAAATGTCAAAAGACACAAATATACGTATTTTACAGGGGTAATTTTAACGAATAATCGGTTTATTGCTAATGCAGCCCTAAAGTCGAACGTCTTGTGTGCGATATGTTAAGCTCGGCCACAGCATGACTAAGGAGTCAGGACTCCACCGTCAGGAGCGTTTCGCGGTAGTTTCAATTTCGTGACTGTGAAGTGGAGTAGATGCTGTGCTCGTAATGTTTAGGGCATTCATTGCTTATCTATCAACAGCAAGAGTGCAGTTTACGTGATGTTAAATTCATTCAAGGGGGTCCTCCGGAAAATAAATTATTTTGATCTGATTGGTCTGAAATTTGGTCAGTATATGTAGTTTTGCAAGACAAACATATTTGAACTCGTAAATTTTTTTGATTTAGGCCTTAGTTTGTCCGAAAAATTTGAAAAATCAGTTTTTTGGGTCATTTGTATACCTATTTCAAAAGAATAGAAGTCATTGAGTTTTTATGCTAGAACAAATTCTAATACAGTTTTGGAATCCTTGGAACATTTCTAACAAAGATATAGTCAGGGATTTTGCTTTTTTTTAATTTTTTTATATGCGATATTTTACCAAGATATCAAATATACCGAAATTTTTGGATTTGAACTATTATAAAAAAAATTAAAATGTAAAAATGGAAAAAGTGGGAAAATAACTTTAGAAATGTTCCAAGGATTCCAAAACTGTCTTTGTTTTCTTCCTAGCATATAAACTCAATGACTTCAATTCTTTTGAATTTTGAAAATAAGTGACTTTACAGTATAGGCCAGAAACAAAATTTTTTGTTGAAGTGTAATATAATGGAAAATTCATGTAATTGAATTCTGTTTTCATTTTTATTTCGATAATATTCATGCATAACATCATATGCACACTGTGAATTGTAATTTACAAAAGAAAAAAAAATTGAATATTTTTTTACTTGTTTCATAGAAATTATGAAATTTTCGTTTTCAGTCTGATTCTTATGAAATTTGACTGTTATACGTAACTTTTGAAATGAAACGCAATTTTTTCTATACATTTTTTTGATTCAGGCTTTAGTTTTTGAAAAAAATTGATGTATTGGTTTTTAGTCCACTGGTATTGATATTTCAAAGGAATAGAACTCATTGAGTTTTTATGCTAGAACAAAAAAAGACAGTTTTAGAATCCTTGGAACATATCTAACAGATGTACTTTCGCAAATTTTCCATTTCTTCTTTTGTTTTCTTTTTACCTGGGGTCGAAATGGGGTAAAAAATTTAAGATTTTGGTTCCCTTACCCCTCCCCCCTGGGGGGGATCTATTGTCCGTAGCGCCACAAAATTTTAAGACCGAATAGTCCACAACCTAAGGGTTCTTTTCCAACATAAACATGAAAAATGACCATCGGAGAGAAAAGGGGCCTCGGATGACCCCCTTAAGTAACTGAAGCAAACGTGCTACCATTTTTTTTTCATTAGGGCTTCAACAACTATATTTTCGAAAAGAAAACGTTCCTTGCGCTTCAAATTTAACCGAACTACGCGTAGATAAGCGGCTTTCATACTCCTATCACATATAGAGTAGACATAATTTGTGGTACCATTCATTGCAATTCAGTTGTTCATGAATTAATGGTCCATAGAAATCTATATTCAGCATTCGTCAAATTCGAGTTACTGTGCAGTGAAGGGCATGAATAATAGGCTTGACAAACCTTGTTCTGAACGCATTGATGACAATGGCGACCTCACACGATTGGTGCAATTGAAAGTGTGGGAAGCATTGAAGAATTTATTTTTCCAATTATTGATGTTGTAAATGAAGTTATAAATATCGTTAATCAAGACATGGAAAATATTTGTGAAACAATTTTTTTCAACATGACAGAAGTTTTACAAGGGTGACATAAACATATGTAAAATTTGCTTGGAAGGCTTCTCATTTAAAATGCATTTTAGAGAAAGTTTTTCAATTTTAAAATGTGTGTAAAAAACTACATATGTGATGGCTTTTTGAGTGATGCAGTGTGATCTCAACGCACGTATGTGAGTTTAATTTTCCTGAAATTTCTGGTTGAAAATTAGAAATGATTTCATTTTACGTTTGCTAAGCCATTCGTATATTCATCTTACTTATTTCTGTGGACAACAATGAGCACCACAGCCGTCAGTTCAATGCAGCAGAACGAACGTCCTTTCCATAATTAGGAGTATTTACTCATTTTATTTCGTTATTTCATTCTCTTTTCTGTATTAATATTTAACGTCCGTATGACAAATATGCCATGAAATACATTTTGTGTGTACACCAATAAACAGGTTTATAGATGTGAGTGTTGTGCAAAGTTTTTAATGAATTAAATTTTGGCTAACGTTGTCTCGATATTTCAAAATCATTCTCGAAGATGTTTTCAATCGATTTTCGGCTGAGCTGGGGGGAGGGGGTAATTTAGGCATTTCATTCAGTCTTTTTATTTTTTTTTCGTGCGTTCAGCGCACACTAGCACTGAACTTTCAAATCGGAAAAAACTCTAAATTTCTGTAATTAAAATTATCACTTTGGATTATTGCCTAATCTACCTATATGTGCCAAATTTTGTGAATATTCTCCACTCCGATGTGATATCCGGCCACAATGTTACTCCATTTTATCCCATGTACACATGTCCGTATAATGCTGAAGAGTTGTGTTGTTTCTTGACTGTAACCTGAGTTTTCTTAAAAATTCCTATGAAGAAATTAAAAACCAGTTCATTTTTATGTTTTTCGAAGTCTTCTTTTCCTTTTAGTTATTTTTTTTGCGAAAAATTTCTTAGGATTTCAGTGAACTCAGCTGTCATTTTCTGTGTAGTAGATGGTAGGTTGTTTTTATCTTTTTATTTCATATATATACGAGGCCTGTCTAAAAAGTATCCGACTTTTGGCCAGAAAAAATATTTCGAATACCTGACGGAGTTGGGACCCTAATCCCCTTCAAAGTAGGCCCCTTGTGCTTGTACACACTTAGCCCACCGATCCTTCCACTGCTGGAAACACCTGTGGAAGTCTTCTTTTGGAATAGTGTTCAGCTCCGTCGTCGCTTTCTGGTGCGAAGCAAAATCAATCAAGGTGATGCTGACTGTTTTCTTTGATGTCCGTGGAGTTTTGCATCACGAATACGCACCGGAAGGACAAACAGTGACAAAGGAGTACTATCAGGATGTTCTCCGGCGACTTCGTGATGCAGTTCGGCGCAAAAGACCAGACATGTGGACTGCGAACAACTGGCACTTGCATCACGACAACGCGCCCGCACATTCATCCCATTTGATCCGCAATTTCTTGGCCAAACATGGAATTACGACCGTTCGCCAACCTCCCTACTCTCTAGACCTGGCTCCTTGCGACTTCTGGTTGTTTCCAAAATTGAAGACACCACTGAAAGGATCCCGTTTTGAGAGTAGAGAAGAGATAATGCGGAACGCGACGACAGAGCTGAACACCATTCCAAAAGAAGACTTCCAGAGGTGTTTCCGGCAGTGGAAGGATCGGTGAGCTAAGTGTGTGGAAGCACAAGGAGCCTACTTTGAAGGGGATTAGGGTCCCAACCCCGTCAGGTTGTTGAAGTATTTTTTCTGGCCAAAGGTCGGATACTTTTTCGACAGGCCTCGTATTTTTTCTCATATTTCATTTTCAATAAGTATATACATCAATATGTGTGTGTACGTGTGTAGGTATATGGATGTATCTACATAAATAGATATGCATGTTTCTATTTCATTTCTTTACGCAAAAACCATCCGGTTAATAAATTTTATTGCACTAGCGAAATGATTCAAAAATAGATCTATCACTTCTCGAGAGGGCGTTTCTGTGAATCGGATTAATGACAAATATAATTAATGAAATAAAATGCCATTTGAGCATATGAATCGTGGTAAAATTATCTTTCTGTCCGTATGTTGTACAAGCTATAAATTTTGATTTTGAGTATATGTTTGTTTACCCATTTCTGCCAATATTTTGTAGATATTTGTCAATCATGAGTGGTAACCGGCTTACACTGTATCTCCATTTTATCCCATGTACCCATGTCCGCATGATGTGGTGAATATCGAGAAGATATGAAATATGTTTTTGATGGTGATAGGGCTTTGCATATTTATAGGGCATATTTTTCATTTCTCAATCAACTACCCTTGACAGAGATAGACTATTAGCACGCCACGTATGGTTTGTCTATTAGAACGCCTCGTATATTTTATCTATTAATATGCCTCGTATGGTCTATCTATTTGTACACCTCTGATAACTTGTCTATTAGTACACCTCGTATAGTTTGCCTGTTATTATGCCTCGTATGGCTTATCTATTTGTACACCTCGGATGGTTTGTCAATTAGTACTCCTAGTATAGAACTTTTGTTAGACTATTAGCACACCACGAATGGTTTGTCTATTAGTACGCCTCGTATATTTTGTCAATTAATATGCCTCGTATGGTCTTTCTATTTGTACACCTCTGATAGTTTGTCTATTAGTACACCTCGTATAGTTTGTCTATTATTATGCCTCGTATGCCTTATCTACTTGTACACATCGGATGGTTTGTCAATTAGTACCCCTCGTGTGGAACATTTGTTTTAGGATGTCCTATGTTGAGAAACTTTTATAAGCCAATATGTTGGCATATGTCTCATGTGGCAACTTGGAAAATAAACGTTTTTCTTCTTTTTTTCTTTCTTCTTCTGACTATTACATTATTTGAGCTTCAACAATATTTCTTTGATTTCCTTATTTCATCTATTGATACAAGTTATTTCAATTTTTATAATTTTTTTGACACAATAGCTCTATGTTTTGTACAAATGTATTCTTAATTGTTGATGATAAGTGATGTTAATGATTTTTTTAACTATTATTCTCTATATTTTTAAAGTACTTCTATTTTTCTTTTTTATTGTCCAGACCAGCTGATTAACGGTTTATTCTAAAATACTGTGCAAATACTACATAAATGAAAAAGAATTATTATGCTTTTCACATAAGTGTGAAGGAAAGATGTTCATCCAATCTAGCAGAAACACTACTCAATGACTTACAACATTGCCAACATTCCTCCCTTTGGAACATTTTTGCTGTGTGGTTAGGGCTGCCTAAGCTAACTTATAATCTAATATTTCCTTTCGGCATTTTGGTAAGCATCAATGTTAGGCCTGTTAGTGAATGACATGTATGGTACCATATTAAATTTTGAACCATACGTTATTCATTAATGAAGTCAGCCACAATGAGTGGGCTATGGCACCCATGATACCCTGTGGTAATACTCATTTGCATGTGACAAAACTTTATTTGCTTGCGTTCAATAAATGATATTTGCATGAACATATTGCTCTTTACAGCACTTTTCAATGTAAAAATTAAGTCCTTGCAAATATGGGGATGTACAATATTGCACTGAGGTCAGTCAATACATTAACAATGCATTAAGTGTGAATGTATTGTAAAAAAAATCCATAGCTTCTAGTGCGATATTGTACACCCCGTGAGGCGAGGCGCGTGCAGCTGGGGCGATTTTTTATACCATGAACAGAGGACGGCCAGCCGCGCTTCGAATCTGGTTCTGAGGTGGTACACGCCGGAAGGTGAGGCGGGTCACGGGTGATTCGCGGGCGGTTTTGTATCCGATAACGGGGACATTTAACCTCTAAATCATGCGAATTCCAACCAAAAAACAACCTTGTTGCCGACGTCGTTCCACCGGCGATACGGCCCTAATTTTCAATTGGGTGCATTTTCAATTGGGTTCATTGGGTTTTCAATTGGGTTCTTAATTTTCAATTGGGTTTATTTGCTTTTCAAACAAATGAAGAACTGTTTCTTATATTTGGGCAAATGAAGAACTGGTTCTTATACTTGGGAGAAAGACTCTATTTCCGGGCTCTAGCGCTATTCTGTTGAGTATAAGTATTCGTAGCAGTGTGATGTAATAGTTAGCGAATCTGATTTTTCAATTTCAAATTTCTGCGCATATAAAAACGACCTTCATATACCAGAATCTCTTTATATTATATTAAACAGTTGAAACCAGCAATGTTGTCATCATTCTAATTAGAAATAGCCTGATCTTAAGAAATTAGTTGCAGTATAATCTCTCCATTATCAGTATTTTCCATTTTTTACTAATGATTTTGAGTTGAATTCTTTTGCCGTTGAACCATGTATTTTCTGTATTTTAATTCGCTTTTACAGGTATTGATAATGGCTTGAGCTTGAAGCCGAAACGTTCACTTATTAAAATGACTTCAAAGTCAGGTATCTTTACTATCATTTTTATTTTAAGACTGGCACGAGTGCTCCATCCTAATTTAATCAGTTGCACTCATTGTTACGCTACTTGTGAGTCTGCAGTGCAACCAGAGGATAAATATTCCAGGAATAACACAACCTCAGAAAGAGAGCTCCGATCAATGCAACTCAACCGCACCATCAATTATTGCAGTCAAGCTTAGGTTAGGCATCAGTAGCTACGTAGTCGCAGAATCGATGGGCCCAAGTCTTGTACTGCCTGTAGCAACTAATGTGGGCCGCAAGTCTCCAATGTCACTTCTGCGCCATCGATCAGTAATACTAAAATGCATTCAAAAATACTGGTAATTTTAGAAAGTCCGCATTGATGAAGAATACGAAATAATGCAGAGAGTACCGATCTACTCCAACTCTTACAAATAAGCCTGGAAGTTTGCTACGGCTTATTTGATTACTTTCTAAGGGAATTTTCTATTTACCAAACCAGCAATAGGCCATTACTGGGTCATAATATTTATATGAATGAATGGTATCTATGATGACTCGGTTTATATTTTTTTTAAAGGTTTATTCATTTTTGTTTTCTTTGTAAAGTAGAATTAATCCACAAAAACTTTTGTAGAGCACCTCTGTCTTAAGTGGAACTGACTGAGAGATTATCGACTGTAAGTGCAGAATATGAACATGGACTCAATTTTTGAATTAAATTTTTAACAAACCAGTGTTTCTAGTCAAGCCATTAATCAACCTAAGTGCAATTAATTCATTAACACGGCTTTCTTGACATTCAAAAAATCTTTCATCTAAACTACCTATGAGAACCAGCAGTATAATGTTGTTTGTTTCAGTTCAATGTCAGTATAGCACGAGAAATAGTAACACATATAAATGGTCTGCACAGTCGATCTATTACTCGATACATTTTTAAATTGTGTATATCCCAGTCAGTAATGTTCCACGATTTCATACAATGTTGCTCTGCAGTGATCGATATTGTTTACTTGTAATGGTTTATCGCTAATGCTAACAGTACCGTAATTTAGCCTTGCTCACTTTGTAAAAGAAACGCTAAACAATCGCCACCAGTTCCACTCAGGGCTAATCAATTAAAACTATCAAAAATTATCGCAACCCACATTTCATTAACGCTGTTTTGAATACGTTGGTTCCAGTCTTTAGTGTTTCAGGTTAATTGTGTTATTATTCTCTTAAAAATGTATGACATTTTTACCAACATATAAAAATGTATATTGAAAATGTATTACATTTTTAAGGGCAAATGGTATGAAATGGTGGAGCTTATCGACATTTTCTCGAGTCAGCCGTCAGCAATCAATCATCGAGCGATTGATCGCAATTGCATGATTGATGCAATCTAGAGCGATGATTGCATTATTTATTTCCACCGGGAAGACAAATAACAGTACACCACGGCGATGATACATTTATGCTCTGTCGACTCCTTGCCAAACGACGCATGTGCACTGCTCTACTGTATGTATCTTGTTCAAAATGCAAGCAGCTCCTCATATACTTCTCAAGATGTGACAAAGTTTAAAACACATGTTTAGTTTTATTTTTGGCTTAGCATTGGGCAGAACTGTCGATTCGCGCTATCAATTCCTACAAAAAAAACGTTAACCTATTTGGGAATGACTTTTTCCAGTTGCTTTTTCAACTTCTTCCAACTTAACTGTTTTAGAGCTTCAAGTCTACATTATTATAAGCATTCTCAGAATTTTGCAAAGCATTAAATTCCAAGTCGTCTCTCCATTCAATGATTTTTCTTTTTACTTAATTTAAGGATTTTGGTATTGAGCATTTTAACTGATCTTGAGATTCCAGGTCAGATTTTAACAATTTCAGAAACATGCAGTGGCACTTTAATTTCGAATGGAACCAACAGAAAGTAACATTCTAAGGAATTAAAGAGTAGAATGAACTGAGATAATCGTCTCACTTTATTTGGATCTACTTGTATTTTTTTTCGCTCCATTACGATGAAAATAGGAAAACGATTTACAGTAAACGAAATCTTTTGGAATAACTACAGCGATTTTTTCGCTCGTATGAAAAAAATTTATGAAAAGAGTATGGATGCATGTAACAATGCATTTATTAAAAATTTTGAAACGGCACAAACTTGTTATGCACAAGAAACGGGTTTGATAAACTTTGCTTATATTATTGTATTGATCATTCAAACTGGATATCAGATGACGAGGCAACCCAAGCCATGCACGCTTTGCAGTCGCTCTGCACTCTCCGTTCTAAGCATTCGTAGAAAGGTAGGAGTATCTCTATGCTAAAATTCGTGAAGTTGGGGTATGATACATATGGACATTAACGTTCACCACTAAATTTACTTAATGCCTAATTATTGTAGCACTTAAGGAAAAACCACGTATGACCAAAACGAGCTTTAGGAGGACGTCGGGATAGCTGATGGTTTTGTCTCGGTTCTCGAACTGCACTGACGCTTTAGGGATACATTAGACGCACATTCAGGACCGGAAGGTGAAGTTCGTTTGTGCAGGTGCGCTTCATTTTATACTGTCAGAGAATGAATTTAAAATATCTTAAGTTTCGATGGTCTACCATTGTTTTAAAATAATAGCTTTAATATGAAATGATGTGTTTACTTTATGGCAAAGCTTTGGATAGAATATTGTCATTTACAATGTATTTACAGAGTGGTGTTTGTAGCCATTGACTTAGAAAAATACCTTGGAACAATAATAAGAGGACAATGGAGCTCAGCATCTCGTAAGATGTGCGAGCGAGCACGCCCACCTACCCTAAGCACCTCAGAGGTCTTATAAGCGGTGAGCTCTTTAGGGCCCGCGCATTTGGTTCGCATCCCTACCTGTACTACATCGTCACTAATAAACGTCGCAGTTCACCAGCGTATCTCTTCCTCTGCCTGTATATTGGTGGCACAGTCTGTGGTGAATTTACGACTCCGTGTGTAACTAGCACAGAAAATAAGGAGCTTTTAAGGAAGTGAAGAAGATATAGTATTCGACGAGAAACCTACAGAAGTTTGAGAAGAAGATCCAGTGATTTAAGCAAATCTACGAGGCGGAGAAGACAGATAACTGATAACTACAGAGAAATCAAGAGAACTACCGTGAAGATCGTCTGGTGACAGAGAAAGCAATAGAACTACCCTGAAGATCGTCGGGTGACGAGAATTATTGTAACGTCTAAGAAGAGGATCTGCAGAGACAGTCAGAGCAACGAGAAATCGATTATAAGGACAGCATCTACAGACAGAGAGCTTCAGAGACCTACGAAAAGGGCGACTACAGAGCTAAAAAAACTACAACTACGAGGTGATTCATCCGACTACAGTTACGTTATCTTCGTGCTACGGACGAAGCAGTAACGGTGCATCGCCTACAACGACTGCAGAGATCGCGACATCGTTCGACAACGACAACTAAACCTACAATTTAAGATAAGTAACGCAGCAACAATTAATTGTTATAATTGTTACAGTTCCGTTGCAGCCTAGCTATTCGTTGTGCGTGAGGCAGGCAGGGTGCGGCAGCACAGCAGTGGTAGAGTTTTTGTCAGGCAGTGTTTTTTGCAATAGCCAGTGAGTGCGGGCGTCAAGGTCAAAGGCTGCACTGGCAGTGAGAGTAAGCAGTGTATTCAATGCCCCTAGACATGAGCTGTTTTCAAGGTGTTAAGAGAGCTGTTTTTTAATGTGAGTGGCACTATTTTCTCGCAGTGTTGCTATAAGTGTTTCAAGTAAATTTGTATTGTAGCCTGAAACACTAATTTTGTATTGTATTTGTATTGCAGCCTCAAGTAATTTTTGCTTGAGCCAATCGTTAAGCTCAGTTGAGCAGTGATGTTATTTGTATAACACCTAGACACCAAACTAGTAACGTAACTATGCCGAAATTTCAGTAACCAGCGCTCTTAGAACTAGTACAATGACTACCACAGTTTTTTTCTGACCTGGATATATTGGCGAAAGAGACATAAGTATCCTTAAATGCCTTCTGTAGCCTGTGCAACATGTAGGTCATGTAATGCTACCTGTAATTTGAACGAAGCGGTCAGTTGCAAACCATGTTCTTTACAAGTAATACCTGCTTGTTTTGGGGCAGGAAGGATATTGTTGGGGCAACTATATTTTGGACATTTTTTGTGACAGTTTTAAAAAATCATATTTGAGTTTTTGCTGGTCGCGTCTGGTAAGATGCTACAGGGGGGAGGTGCGTTCCAATTTGCCCAAAGGTAATGCTGAAGACCTTTGTAAAACTCAACGTTCAAGCAGTAGCGAATAAGGAGATAATTGTTTGCAAAAGAATCATTGCATCATGATTTCGAGGAGGTACTACTGATCAAAGGATCAATAATTGAAAGAACAATTCGCTGTATTAAGAGGACAGGAATTGATTAAAGTATGATGTAAAAGTAATACAATGCATTGAAATGATGTAATAATGGTGAAATATGTACTGAGAAATGCAATGTGATTTCGAGAATTAAATATATATTAAAGTAGGAAGAAGTAAAGGTACTCTTCCCGAGTGAAGTGAATAATAGTGGATGTTCTGATGATACATACCCGATGTTATTGCTCTGAGTATGAAAGAAGAAATATGTGTGAAAAATAGAGAGCAAAAAGAGCAGATACCGCGGCAGAGTGAATGTCCGTGAGAGAATAAAAATAAAGAAGAGAAAGACTCTTCTAGTGTGCGTAAGTGGTAAACCCAGAGAGGTAAATGATACCGACAGGGCTGTGGATATATCTGGTAACTGGTTTAAGTTTACCAGGTAAATTTACCAGCGAGGTCGAGTGATACTGTTGAGGAATAGTATTGAAGTAATGCGCGCAGACAAGTGAATAAGCTTTAAGAGAAGCTGTTACCGTTGATTTTGGATGGGACCCTGATTTCAGTTCATAATTTCATGTGGTGGAAGTAATACCATTGATACCATGACGGTCAGAGTTTAGCATTGCAGATTGCGGTTGTCATTGTGCTGGCGAACAGAAGTACCATACGAGAGTAATAATGAGAGGCGATAGACGCCCATTACCATGCGAGAGTAATAATGAGAGGCGATAGATGCCCATTAATTAACCACACGTGGTGATCTGGTAATTAGTTATGAGTAACGAGTAACAGAAAGGTAGAGTGTGCAGAGCAGCACGCATAATTTCATGTGCAGTGCGAGTGAGTAGCTTATTCTTTTTGCATTGGCTCAAGGCCTCGAGTAGCTCAGGCTGCACATGTCAATGAACTCTACAGTTGACAGCCGAGGTACGTCGGGGTGGTCATGAATATGACTGGTGAATAGTCATGAATAAGATGTGTTTTGGACAATTGACGAATAATTGAATAGTGGAGACTAATTAAAAGTAATAACAAAATTTGATTTATTTCTTAGCTATTTGTTAAACGAGAGTGGCTGTTTTAATGTTTTTTGAGCACGTTTACGATCTAGAGCGTCATACAGTCATTTTGCAAGCATACTCGAATTTTATAATCAGTAAAGTTTTATGCAATATAATTTGAAATTAATCAGACGTAAAGGAATGCAAAATTTATCGTGAAGTCTCCAAAGTTTCTACGGGATCATTTACAACTAATTGATCATTTACAACTGATTGAACGATTAAAATTTAGAGTGTTTAACGTCAATATTGATTTTTACATTGGCAACAAATCGTGTTTTTACCGTAAAAAGTATGTTCATATGTATTCAATTGTGTCTTTTTGTTGTATTTGCTTTTGCTTCATGTTAACCTCGTATATGCTTTAGTATTTAACCTTTTTTGATTAAGGCATTAACGTCATGCGATATGTGAAATGTAAAGTAATCGTTTACGGTATAAAGGTTTAACAATCATAGAATAATGATTTTCTTATGTTCGTGTGTAAAAGACGCACGTGATTGTTGGCATGTGTTGCAAGAAATGACGACTTTGCACATATTTTATCTTTTTTGCCGTGCATTGTCTGGGAACGCACTCTCATGTCTCGATGACAATTAATATGCTGAATTCACACTTTAAATACAGATTGGAAAATTCTATTGACATCCGGCTGCTGATGCAGAGATTTTAATAAGAAGACAGTGTTTTCGATCTCTCAAGAAATTAAATGCCTAGTCGGAATTCTGATCGGAATATCTGATCTTTATTGAGTCAGCATTCATTCTCTGAGAAAACTTAAATGTTTATGCCGGACATTTAAATCATTGACTCAAAGTTTTGAGAATGTTTACTTGTCATTAATTAACTAAAATAGTAAGATTCGGTAAAGGATGCACTCTGACACTAAAGGTGTTTCTCAATTTACTTTATTCAATCATTCATGTACTAAATTTTGCGCTTTAACCATGCTAATCTTCTCGTATTTTTTCCAATTTCAGGTCGCACGGGTGCGAGCGGTAACACAACATCTTGTAACACGGTAACATGGTACATGTACGTGGCCTCGCGTGGGTGTACGAAACGGCCTTGACGACAACTGAAGTTCTGCGTGTAGTCACTTATTGTCACTTATTGTTTCGCAGTTTACCCATACTAACTAGGGATAATTCACCTTCGTGAAAGGGAAGGAGAACAACGGTGAACCATTGATACGGTGAACCATTGACTTTGAACGGTGAACCATTGATACGGTGAACCATTGACTTTACATACAGGAATAACTCAACTTGAAAAAGAGTGTTTATTTTCTACGATGTTACTTTACCATGTTCGTAGTGTTGCCAACGTGGTTTAAGTATATTTAGAAACTTGAAAGTAGGTGTTTATAAATTCAGTCGTTCAAAATTATGGACTTCGTTTACATTTCATTACGCTTACATTAGTGATGATTCTTTTATTTTTGCAGGGTGCGAAACCCAATTTCCATATTCATACTTGATGTTTTAAACTAGCGTGTGTTTGATTTTACTACATGTTTTCTTATATCTTACTCCACGTTCAATATCATTATGTTACCGATAGAGTTAAGTCTTACGAGTCTACGGCACTCTGTTTCTTTCGATTATTCTTTTACTAATAGTGGAAAAGTTCTGTTCTAATTGGAGCGATGTTTGGCTTTAAAATTATAGAAATCAATAACAATAACATACGCGTATGATAACAATAACTTTAACTAACGTCTATTCTGAAGTCTACGGTAACGCAGACGATGTTTTGAATGTTTTTCTTTATGGTGAAAACTTTAACGATTCTTTAATTTGATGTCCACCTAATTTCATTATCTTTTCTGAATCATTTTTCCTTACCTACGAGGCAATAGTTTTTGATTCTTATAAAATTTTCCGAAATTGCCTTGCCGATGAACTCGTGTTTTGCTCGGAGTTATTATAATCTTATAATCCCTAGGATTATTTTGTTTGCTTTGTTTAGTTATAACACTTATGTTTATGCGCGATTTGGCAAACGTCAAGTAACGGTGTTCAAGTAACTTGATGATGTTTGCTGTAGAGGTATTTACTGTGGCCACGATTTCGAAATAATCCATGTGATTACTTGATGTCTAAATGGTTTGTCATTTACGAAACACCTGGAATTTATGGATCATATTCGAGAACCCAACTCCTTTTTCTTTACGCCTACAAACTCCTCCGATGTAATTACGTGCATAAACAACATGAAAAATAAATCGAGTGGGTTACAAACGTTTCCGACTAAAGTACTTAAAGTTATTGCTGACATTCTAGCCCCGCTGATATCAAATATTATTAACCAGTCTCTATCACTAGGCACTTTCCCGAACTCCCTCGAAGTTGCTAGAGTAACCCCTATTTGTAAAAGTGGTGAAAAAACCTGTGTAAACAATTATCGACCTAACTCCGTACTACCAATTATTAGCAAAATATTCGAAAACATTGTGTATAAAAAAGTGTACTCTTATTTTGAACAAAAATCATTTCTTTACGATAAACAATACGGTTTTCGCTCTAAAAAATCAACAACACAGGCTATATTAAATCATTTACAATTCCTCTATTCTAATATAGGTGAAGGAAAGCCTGTCTTATCTGTATTTCTTGACTTTCGAAAAGCATTCGATTGTGTGGACCATAAAATACTACTCTCGAAACTACACTGTTATGGCATTCGAGGGATTTCCCATGATTGGTTCAGATCATACCTAACAAATAGGAAGCAATACGTTGTCATTGACGACGCAAAATCAGACCCACAGACAATTAGCCATGGAGTTCCACAAGGATCTGTTCTTGGGCCTCTCCTGTTTCTGATTTTTATCAATGATATTGTAAAATCTACATCATTCTTCAAATTCATACTTTTTGCCGATGACAGTACGCTTTCTGCGGTCCTTCCGAACCAAAATCCAGCTATGATTGTGGAGAGTATAAATAATGAACTTCATAAGGTTTCATCGTGGCTCAAAGCTAATAAAATAAGCCTTAATATTGATAAAACAAATTATATTACATTCTCATACAAGAAAAATGTATCTCTCCCATGCATTAAAATTGGCGAAGGTGAAATCGAAGAAACCAACTCATGTAAGTTTCTGGGCATCATAATAGATAAACATCTGACCTTCAAAGAGCACATCACTCATATTAGTACTAAATTATCAAAATCCATCGGAATCCTAAATAAAGTTAAAAATTTTCTGCCTGAAACAGCTTTACCAATGCTCTACCGAACGCTTATTTCTCCATACTTGCAATACGGAATAGAAGCATGGCACGGAACTGATAAAAATGAAACTAACAAAATTTTTACTCTGCAGAAAAGAGCTGTCAGAGCGGTAAAGAACATAGAATATAATGCTCACACAAATGATTCTTTCAAAAATTTACAAATACTTAAACTTTCGGATCTCTACAAAATCTCCATCTGTAATTTCATTTACAAAACATTAAGAAATGATGGCGACAATAGCCTAAGACAATTATTGACTGCGCAAACTGGTCATCACGACCATTTAACCCGAAATAGAAGTAAATTCATGCTTCCTTATTATTCGAAGGCCCGGTCGCAACACAGTATCCTCTTCGTTGGAACCAAAACTTGGAACTCTATACCTGCGGATATCCGTAAATGTAATTCGTACAAAGTATTCAAAAGACATCTTGAGTGTCACTTCCTATCAGAATACTAGTCGTACGTGTAAGATCACCATGTCAAATCTTGCCTCCTACATGTAACTAATGATAATGAAATGATGTAACTTGCTTTGGGTAACATAACCGATCTTCAGTCTGCTCTTGTAAAATTCATGCTATAATAAAAAATATTTCCTCTGTTTCCCTCGATTGGAATTCTGGTTTATAATGGCTAGTTTATGCTGATATTTGCGCACATGCTTACTTGTATATATGTGTACGTGTGCACGCTACGCGTATGACACTCTGTAGAATGCGTATGTATTGCCTCAATGCATAGAAATGCATTTGTGTATGCTTACGAGTTTGGTGTAAGAATGTGCGTGGGTATGTTTGTGCATGCGTATGTGTATATATCTACATGTATACGTGCACATATGTGTGTACTAAACTGACGACTAGCATTTTACTAGAGAAAATGGTCTTTTTTCTGTGCACTCTCAACTTTTAACATTACCTAACTCGTCATCTCTTTATTATTGTAAAGCATTCATGTACAAACTATACATTTGTTCTGCGATCATCCATTTATATTTAAATAAAATGCTTATTAACTAATGACCGGTATGTTAAAATTGTTGAATCAGAAATACAAAACTTATAATCTTCTTGGTCCTCATGCTTATGTGTACATATATGTGTATATATTTACATGTATGTGTGCACATATGTGTGTACTAAACTGACAACTAGCATTTTACTAGAGATAATGGTCATTTTCCGTTCACTCTCAACTTGTAACATTACCTAACTCGTCATCTCTTTATTATTGTAGAGCATTCATGTACAAACTATACATTTGTTGTACAATCATCCATTTATATTTAAATAAAATGCTTATTAACTAACGACCGTTATGTTAAAATTGTTGAATTAGAAATACAAAACTTATAATCTTCTTGGTCCTCATGCTTATGCGTACATATATATATATATATATCTGTATGTGTGTGTGTATGTATGTATATATATATGTACGTATATATATGTATATGGATTTGTATTTATATTTTTTATTCATGCTTCCTTAAAATGACACTTTTGAACATTTGCCGAAACAAGCGATTCATATATTATTTCCTGGCATCAATAATTGCGAAGTTTTATGTCATGTACATGTAAACTGTCAAAAGTGTTTTCACCCCACAATGAAAATGCATCGTCCATGAATTTGCGTTATCTCTTATAATTATCATTACATGTATTGTCAAATGTAGATTAAGCAAGATTAGGAGTACATTGCCCTCAATCATTTATTTTCGACTAGTGACACGAGTTTTTGAATACTCGTGTGTGTGTAACATCTAAGTGTATTAATTTTAAGATATTTAAAAACCAATGATTGTAATATTGTACAATCTCTATTGGAAATAAAAAATTTTTCTTTCTTTTTTTTTTTTTTTTCTTGAATCGTTTTATCGAACATACTGTTAAATATAGCCAATTTGACCTATATTGTAAAATACAGCATAAAATATCGAGTGAGATTATCTCAATGATCAGTCTAATGCGAAACTAGGTTAAGTTAACTAGGTTAAACATTATGTACACCTTAGAATAACGTGATTATAGGATGCCCTAGAAGTCGCTGAACTTGTTCGGGCCCACAGTTAGCTATACTCAAATTTAACCATTGTACTAGACTTAAGAATCATTCTACCTCTGTATCACCTGTGGTAAATAAATTGTTTAAATTGTTTAAATTGTTGCGACATTGAAAAAATTGTTGCGACATTACACTTTTAATTGCGAGAGAAGCGAAATTATTTGTCGAAATTATTCGCTTGGACCATTGGTTGTTTTAATGAGATTATCTGGCGTTTCATTTACTTCCCTTTGCTGTGTCTTGTTGACGTAAGTAAGTATATTGTAAGTTCAATAGTTGTGCTGTTGTTTTTTTTTTGTAGCAGCTAGTGTTTTATTTCTTTTCAATTTTGAGGATAAAGGCATTATGTTATATCGCTTTAGCGCCTTTATACTCCCAGCTTGTGTTGCGGCTTGTGTTGATACTTCTTGAGCTAAGTACTGTTACTAAATTTGATATCAGGTGTACCAGTGTATTTTCGAGTTAATAGAATTACCTTTGAGTATTACACGCATGTGAGGCGGATTTTGTGTTTGAAATTAAAATTTTTGTTTTTATCCTCCCGAATATTATTTTTTTTATTTATAATTGAATACCTATTCGGTTAAATGGGGGAGGTATGTGCGAGCGAGCACGCCCACCTACCCTAAGGGTGCGTTCACACTACGAGCGGAGCGAGCGGAGCGGCGCGGAGCGTCGTGGCACGGAGCGGAGCGGCGCGGCGCGTGTGTTCACATGTGAGCTGAGCAGAGCGACCTACACAAGCATCAGTCGCTATGGAGCGTTCCGTGAATGCGCTTCTGTTGCTCGACGGCAAAACGGAAACACTGGATCCATCCCATCAAAAGGAGGAGAGATCGCTATGGAGAATGCCACAATCTCTTCGAAGCACTGAGGAGAGATGAATCACAATTCTACGAGTATTTACGGATGAAGCCGGCAACTTTTGATGTACTACAATCCCTTATAGAAAGAAAAATTTCCAACGAGATTAGATAAATTTGCTGTTCAGCAATTCACAAATTTTTATTGAGGATACATGTAAAGCAAAGTAGTTTAAGCAAAATTAAAGTCTTTCCATATAGGCTGTATCACATATATTACTACAGGTTTTCGTCGGCCAGTACGAACAAAAGTCTTGTGGTGGCTTAAACGTGAGTGAACGTAAAGTAATTCCCTTCAGAAATTCAGGGTTGTGCCAGAGAAACCTAAGTGAAAAATACTGACAAATATTGACTTGTCCTGACCAAATAGTTCTCGAAACACTGATATGCTTTCCGTCAGTATTGGAAAAAATCACCCAAGCTCATAAAATTTTGCAACTTATTGTGTATTTGACACTCATTGAGTCCTCCTCATCATCATACGGCCTCCTTTTTCTCCCATTTTACGGAAAAAATGAAAACTTTATTCAAAAATCGTACATAATTATACTTTAATAAAGATCATATAATAAAATACACAGCATCACAAGAAAGATGAAACTACATCACGAGAAAAGCAAAATAAATTCCTTAAACTGAAGCAATAATAAAATAACTTATCAGAGAAAGCAGAAGAAAATAGAAATAAATGATTAATGAACCCAAAGGGGTGAAATTACACTAAAATATTACATGTTACACTATCATTTATAATTGTTATATGATAAGTTGTACAAATAAATCGTTATGTACTAGATTTTTTTAACTCAAACGACAATTCTACCCCTGCAAGATATGACGAACCAAAGGCGGAGCCGAGGAGAAACGCTCGACTCGAGCGTCAAAAAATCCCAACGAATTTCCCGAGCGTGCCGCTCAGCTCCGCTCCGCGCCGCGCCGCTCCGCTCCGCTTGTCGTGTGAACAGCCAAGCGTTTCTGCATTCAAACCTGTACAAACATTATTGCCGCTCCGCTCGTAGTGTGAACGCACCCTAAGCCCCTCAGAGGTCTTATAAGCGGTGAGCTCTTTAGGGCCCGCGCATTTGGTTCGCATCCCTACCTGTACTACATCGTCAACAATAAACGTCGCAGTTCACCAGCGTATCTCTTCCTCTGCCTGCATAAAGAGACGCCTTACAACGTGCTCCACTCGCAACGAAATAAGTTCTATTCAAAGAAATATTGTTCCATCAGTTTTTTCCGCATTCATACGCTGAGAATTTATCTCTGTGCAACCATTTGTACCTGAGTTTGGAGAAATTAACTTAGAACAATTAAATCTGTTATTGCTTCCTCCATTTTAAATTTCAATTCCAAAGGTAAGTGTCGTTTCGTTTGTCACAGGCCTTGATACAGTATGCTGATGTGCTTGGGGGCGGCATGTGAAGGGCGTGTAGATTTGGTACCAAATTTAAAAAAACGTGAAACTTTCAGGCATTTTTAGCCTCAGATTTAACTAGTCATTCACTTCACATGGTCACATACATGCTTGTGACCAGTCAATTTAAAAAATTCTTGCAGAGCCATATTGCTGCGGTAATATTTCAAGTTATGTTGCTGTAAAATGAGGTAATATTTTGACATACATTGGAGGTTTGAGATTCATTCCGAAATATTAGCTCTCCATCTGGAATTCTTTCACACGTCAATGTAACATGCAGGTGTTAATAGCTGTGAAAATTGGCTAATAATCGTGACCATGGTTTTCTAATTGAAATTAAACTTACCATCAAATCTGCAATTTCATTTCTCAAATCCGCAACAAAATTACTTGTGAGAATGTGCGTAAAGTATTATAGTAGAAAATGGATAACTTCTGTGAAAAATTACTGCTTCATTCCGAAGATTTGATAGCTCATCTATTACATTTTAAGCCCCAGAGTTATGTGTTTGAGAAAATATAACCCTTTGCTGAACTACCTGGCGATTCATTATTTTTGCTGACACAAATTTTGATTACAATTTTCGCTTGAGTTCATTTTACGCGCTCGTTGTTGCATCTTCCCAATTGCATTAAGATGACGTCAGTGATTCTTGTTCTATCATCGAAACAGGTGCTTCAAATGGAACATTCACGAAGTCCTTTCATGTCGGAACTATTGCTCTCATCATACTACTCAATAGTTGACAAAAATGTCCGGGCTATAAAATTTGGCGCTGTAAAAACTTGGAGATTATGCACCAATTTTGTAATACTCAATTTGCTCGGTAGTTGCGGTACTGGATCTTCGGAGTGACAAATTCTAAGTTACCGTACTACAGTAATTCAGGGTCGCCCTTGAATGGGAACTAAAGTATGTTGTTAAATTGCGCTGCTACGTCCTATGTTCAAAGTTCTAATTATCGAAATGACCTTACTTGAACAGCCAGTACGACATTTTTGAGCGATGTTGGCATTCATAATTCATATTTGTTTCCAGCAATTCAGGATGTTTTTACCCGAAAAACATCGAACGAAAATACACTTCAAGTCACTGTATTATAGTGATGCATTTAATAATAGTAACTAAACTCATTTATTACCCTGACAGAAGTATAGTACCAAAAGACCTCAACAAATATAACAGAAATATCACAGTTACAGACACAGTAAGTCGTGAGTGAGGGCAGGAAATAACCCTACACAAGCATGTCAGGCACAGCACTGACACTGAGCCCGAAGCCTCCACCGCAGAAGTAGAACGCATGCCAGCATCACCGGGGCGACGCCGCGTTGCTAACAACAAATGACCACCGATAATTTGCATGGTTTCAGCCACGACGCTTACGTATTCGAAACGTAGCAGTTGATTGGGAATGGCTAACCTCTTATAAAACTGCTTGTTGAAGCTGCATTGAAATAAAACATGATGATTAACATGAAGAAAATCAATGAGGATATTTCTTGCATCTGCACCAACAGAATAAATGTCGTTTATAATTTTTCATCTCACATGGTTTTACGTGTACATTGTACTACATAAAATGCAGATAGTCTTACGTCAGAGCTTTGCAGATCTACATACTTGTACAAAATGATTACGAGTACCGCAGGAAAGTCCTATGAAATTTCGTGAGAGAAATTTCAACAGCGATTTATATTCTACTACAGCTTTCACTTGCTGCAGTGACCGCCTTTACTATATTGTTCTTAGGCTAACAATTACGCAACGCTAAACCTCAACGATTTTTGTATCCCAATGGTTTAATAATTTATTGTATATGTATTATATGATAGCATTATACAGTGCCGGGACAAAAATATTTGCAAACATATTTTACGTTTATTACCTGTTGGTGGCACAAAACTGTCATACACGAAACTTTGGTAGATTATATATATTTCCTGATGGTTAAACTGAAGGTGTGATTAAAACATTAGATCTTTCATGAACGCGGGTTATAAACAAAAAAACATGTATAGTTCGTAAAAAAGTATTCACAATATTAAATTCTATAATTAATTGCGATACATTGTCTTGTGTAGTTTTTATTACTGGCCTGAAACGGTTTTCATACATTTAAATTAGGCGTTCGCCAATTAGTGGTGATTTTCACATTTTCACAACTCTGTTATATTCTTCGGATGTTTTAGCTTGACCTGATTCTTCCATGTTCCTCAACAATTCTCAATCGGGTTGAGGTCTGGTGATCGGTCCTGACGCCGAATAACATTGAAGAGTTCATTTAACCATTTCCATGTTAAATTTGACGTGGGTTGGTTTCGTTGTCCTGTGAGAACGTCTGCTTTTAATCAAATTTTTTGATCTGCGGATGAGATTTTTTATCTAAACTGTGACGAAACGTAGCGGCATCTTGAATTTTCTTCCAATGATGTAGAGTGCATAAGTACCATACGAGGTGGAGCAATCTCAGACCATTATGTTACCACCTCCGGGTATCACAGATGTATGACATTCTTTAGTCCATAGGCTTTCTTCTCTGTCCTCTGAACATGACGAGTGACATCACATCCACATAATTCAATTTTAGATTTATTAGTTCACAAGATGGTCTACTGAACTTTGTTTTCTTTGTTTCAATATTGTTTTACCGATTTTAAACCCATCGCATCATACTTGATCTTTATCAGGGCAGTATTACGAAGTTCATAATTTTTGATGATGTCCCTACTGTACTTAGTTCTCTACTGCCCAGTCTAACTTTTTCGCCGCCTCATCAAAAAGCATGCACACGGTTCGCCATCTCGTATGTTCATTTGTGCATGATTATCGCCACCAAGGCGGCTATGTATAGCCGACTTTATCGTTGCTTAAGACCTCTTTTGCCGCGTTGATTATCACCGTCTCGAAAACATAATTGAGCATAAAGTTGCATGACAGGCGGCTAAGGAAATACGTAAATATACATACAATGGTGTAGAATATGCATTTTCATAGTACGTTACACAGACGTAAATACATGTATTTCTGTGCGCCAGTATTTAAATCCGTGCGTGCCGAGAGTATTTTCAGCTATTACGAGTATAAAGAAACACATCCCTTCCATTCGAAATTAACGCTGCCTCGAATGGATAAATAAGCATAACAAAGTGAAAGGTGGCGATAGATATCATAGCATAATTATACATTTTAATCGACCATTGAAATTACCTAGGTTTAAATAAATCAACATCATTACTTATTTTATATTTGGTCATCCATTGCAAATTGAAATCAACAAGTTTGCACCGAAAAATAAAAACAGCATTACAGAGAACTTATAGAATATTTTATTTTTTGATACGCATTATAGCCTATTTACCAGATTTCAGGCGAAAAAACATCACAGAATAATTCAATGAGTGAGGGTAATGGTATCAAATTCCTCATCAGTTGATAGTGGGTCTTTGATTACTTACAAGAATGTTCAAAGCGAGCCACTTGTTATACATGGTGTATGATCTCTTGCCCCTGAATTCGTACTTAACAAATGCACTGAGATAAGAACCAAGTCGGCCACTTACACTTCTCAGGAAATCATCTCTGTTTAACCTCTCGTAAAGTACCTTTGATTTCCTCCTGAGTCTTTTCCTAAGTTTTCTCTGAGGAGTTGGTCTGCAGTTTTCAATGACAATCGTCGTTCCAGAAGGAGAGGCAAACAACCGTCTTACAAGGTACCACTGGAGGACTAGTGTCTTCCAACAAGGAACAGCTTCTTTTGTCACACGAATTCTGCAAAAATTTCACGAAAATTAGATCACATATTATATTTACTTCCCCAACTTGGAGAAAGTATTAATTGTGAACAGAAACCAAACTATGAACGAATTGAAAATTCAGGTTTTTGAACACATCACATCTAATTAAAAAATATGCCACACTTAATCTACATGGATAGAGGTAACAGTTCTGGTCAGTATTCTTTTTCCTAGGTTACTAATATTAAACTATGAATGAGTTCAAACATCCCTAACGGCATAAAGTGAGTACCAGTGAGAGATACGATAGCCCTATTCAGTACCCAAGAAAGTTAGCGAGTACCGCGAGCCCACCCTTCTAATGAATCAAGCATTGTAAGTGGATGCTTTGTGCAAAGAAGCAAAACCTAAATGTATGCATTAATTCAATTCCAAGTACACTGTAGGAAAAAAGTATATTTTGGGAGTATACTACGAGAATCAGGGTTGAATTATATTATGCCCAAAGAGAATGACATAATTTCCAGATAGATGTATAAAATCGAGGAGTGGAATGATCAGAGAGCTAAGAGTGCAAGTGAATATGGTATTGACACTGACGAAAATGAGAGACGGTAGTTCTTACAATAATTCTACAAAAGCTGTGCCTTAGAACAATGTGTACGTGATGACTTTTCAGCAGTCTTTCGAGATTTTGATGATAGCCCTCACCCAACGCTGTCCAATTCTGGCTTGTAACTTTGCAAATCCATCCCGCTACAGTTCAAAGACTCTTCAATGAAATACGAACTCAGTGGCTATTTCAACACGACTAAACCTGTGCTGTTCCCCTCCAAGACGATGAACGGCATTGTTTGCTGGAAGCCCCGATGGCAGGCCTTGAAGTGCCAAGAGTGGCAGGTCTTGAGGTGCCAGGAGGGGCAGGCCTTGAGGTGCCAGAAGGGGCAGGCCTTGAGGTGCCAGGAGTGGCAGGCCTTGAGGTGCCAGCAGTGGCAGGCCTTGAGGTGCCAGCAGTGGCAGGCTTTGAGATGTCAGGGGTGGCATGCAGGCTTTGAGCCAGGTGGGGCAGGCCTTGATTCCCCAGGAGTGCCAGGTCTTGCAGCACCAAGAGCAGGAGATACAGTACGAGCAGCTGATGGAGAAATAAGGGAATAATTGGGAACAGTGATATGGCATCTTCAATGAAATTGAAGCACACCATCAGTGTATCAGTGGTACTTCAAACAACCTTAAGTTTTCCTGAACTTCTGTGTCATGGCATCGACTAGTAATACTTCAGTAAAAAATAAGTCGGTTTGAGGCACCACCACCATAACATGGTTCCACAGAGCAAGTAAAAGGGAATGAGTAATATACTCATAGGGCTGAGTAAAATTCAATATTAATCCCCACGAACAAAAGAGTCATTAAGCTCCTGTTTTCAACTCGAATTTACATAAGATTCAATTCATAAGGTGCTCCGAACTGTCCCCAATTACCTCAGGTTACTAGACTGGCCGTATTTTGTTTAGTAGTAGGAAAGGTCGGACAATATGTAACTTGAATGTGATGGCCGATTATCTTGGCCTAAAATTTTCAAAAACACAACAGTTATGCAAAAGTTCAACGCCTGTGTATTAGACTTGTCTAATTAACAAGGGCAATCAATCCTTCATGTCGCAAGCAACTATTGTACGGTATTACTGTGATAACCATGGAGTACATCAAAAGCAACCCTTTGGTATGGCAGGTCACTGCAACCCACTCTACATGATTACTCAATCTATTCAATGTTTCAAGCTTTAGGCATGTACAAGAAAAGTTTTGATTGCATCTACAATAATTAAATTACAATCCTGATCCAGTCCAGTCATACAAATCGTACCACAATCATCTTGAGCACATCTGACATCACACATTCTCTCCACAGTCCACACCGCTCAAACAACACATTCAGGAAGGTCACCATCTCCTTCTCATACTTACTATGTACAGTCCAAGGGCAGAGTGTTCAGTACTATTATTAACTCTCCTATCACACCTAATGACCTAATCTACTATTATTTTCATTCCACCTTCACATGTCAATGTGTCTTTCCCACTCAATGTTTACAGCTCACGGCTAACAATAGTTGGCTTACAGAACTACCATGATAAAACATTTCACACTTGGGCGTATTCTTTCCAACATACAGGTTAATGTAGATTGTAGACTTTTGCGTCATGCTAAGCATCCACTTGTTCAATACAAACTATTTTGTACGCATTCACCTTTTTTGTGGTCTTTGTACTCATTCCATGGACTCCGCCATTCATCCTCTGTAACTCTAAGTCATTCAAACATTTTTTGTATTTTACGTTGCTTCACATATACAGTTTTATTTCTCATTTGATCTTTTTTCATCTCGCCTGTAAATCACCTGCCATTCACTGTACTTCTTTTGTATCTCCTTTTTTCAATAGTTTGCCTTGCTTCATCATACTATGGTACCAAGGGGAACAAAACATGGTTCACATATGTAAAGTTAAATTCTAAACACATTTTCATGCTGCAAAAGTTTAGAATTTTTGCAACAAGAAAACAATTTACGTTACGCCTGCTAAAACCAGAATTTTTTGCAGTTTTTCAAGCAACAGAAGCTCAATCACTTTTCATTATAGAAAAATTATTCTGAACTCTTTAAACGTACAATAAACGGTAACATAATTTTTAACACTGAATTGGAAAAAAGGTATATATTCAAAATTTTCAACATTTCTGGATGAACACACATTTTTGGAGAAAGTCAAGTTTAGAGTAGAACTTAAGTTCTGCTTCCTATTTTTGTTGAAAAATCCTTTCTGTATCAACTTAAAGTCAAATAAGGCTTCTACAGAGAGTCCCAGAGCCTTTGTTGATCTTAATATAAATAACTTACAAACAGAGAGGAGGGCTATTGGAAAATTACCAAAATAATTTTGCAATACCTCTAGATTATTCAATCAATGTATATACCATGTATGGCTGAGGGTATGTTGGCCCTCAAGAGTAGAGTACCCCCCCCCCCCCCCCTTTTCAAAACGCAGGCCTTTGAGATGCTAGAAATAGGTTATTTTTACCTCTTCAGGTGAAAATCATTACACATGAATTTAGACCTAATATTATAGTAAAAGTAAATTTTCAGAACAACACACCAATCGATTTTAAAATTTTTGTTCCTTGTATTACGATAACGACATCAAAATAATAAACTTTTTCCTATGTACTTTACGTCGCAAATGAGTATATAACGATTTAAAGTGGTTACGTAACTTAACTAATCTAGCCCAATCTAATTTAACGAAGCCCAACCTAGTAACGTAACCTGACATAACACAACGTAACCTAACGTAACGTAACCTGACATAACCTAACGTAACGTACCCAAACGTAACGTAACTTTTCGTCACGTAACCTAACATCACATAACCTAACATCACGTAACCTAACGCCACGAAGCCTAACGTAACAGTATACAAGTTGTAAACGAGGAGGCGGGGTGATGACGTCATGGGCCTAGAGCAAATAGCAACACAGATAAAGAGAGATGCGCCACCTGGCGACAATTTGGACGACAATAACGCCACGATGTTTGCTATTTGAAAGAGGAAAACTGTTAAGGAAGACGGAAATTACATTACCGCTATACCTACTTAAATACTCATTTACGACGGAAAGTGTATAGAAGGAAAGTAGTTTATTTTGATGTCATTAACATTGCTAAGCATCAAAGTTTTGAAAATCAATTAGTGTGTTGTTCTGAAAAAAACCAAAGTATTTCAACCCATTACCCAGTTTCAAGCCGTAATAAGCCGTAATATCTTGCGAACTGTTGCATTGATCCTGATGAAATTTCAATTTTTTATGCTGTAAATTCCCTAATCTCAATGTGAACATTCTTTATCTCAATAAGTTTTATTCATTTGAAGTGGATTTTTATTCATTCAATTTTAGTCAAATTTCAATTCGAGATTGGAGTTCATAATAATTGAGATTCCATGTAGCCTACCCTGAACAAAATTTTACAGGAAGACCCATCCATTTTGTTTCATTGTTTCTAGACCTGGAATTAACTAAAAGGAACCCTATGAAAACTATGTGAACTCTGTATGGTCACATTTGGTGGCCAACTCTGCATGGCCACCTTTGTGAACAATTTTGTTTGATCACTGTTCATAGCATTAAAAATCACCTTTGAAAGCGACCAGATGTATTATGGAAAGCCGACTTATTCAAAACTAATCATTTATTTAAACATGTTAACCGCTATGGGGTAAGCTCAAGTTCAGTATTCAATTGAAATTTAACGTTAATTGTGATGAACAATTTTGAAAATAGCAAACATTAACTGCATTGTGCCTTTATTTAGCTTTGATTAAGTATGTATAAAAATTGAGTTTGTGATTACTGGTCAGTTAGCAGCTTCATGAAAATGCCCTCCACGTACCGAAGGTGGCTCACGTGTCATTAACGTGTTAATGCTGTGTAAACTCAGAGGAGGTATGCTACTATTTCCCTACTTAAGTACAGAAGCCTGCAAGATGTTTCTCTTTATTATAATATAGGCAATGGGGATTAAGAAAATAACTAAAAAATTAAAGAGCAAAAAAAAATTATTTGAAATGGATCATGCATATTCATTGAGTGAAATCAAAATATCATAAGGACTACTTCACTCTATAGCCGTACATAAATTATTTTAAAACATCTTATAAATGGCTAGCAGATTGAAAGAACTTGAGTAAAAAAACGGTTGATGTTAAGGAGATGCAACTAATCGATTTTCGAAATTTTGCTGCATGTACCATGGTAATTAAATCAAAATAAACAACTTATCATCTATGAACTTTTCGTGGAAATGAGTATTTAACGAGTTACAGCGGTAAATCACTTTCCAAAACTCCACCCAGGTAGCAAAATTTGACCTAATATTGAGCCAATATACAGTCTCAATATTGACTGGATATTCAAAATGAACATTGGGGCAATACCTTATTTTGGAAAATTCGGTTGATATTGGAAAAACATATTGTCCAATAACAATATTATCATCAACCCATTATCGACTAATTATTGCATCAATATTGACTTGATAATGAAGTGTTCCTCACAATAACATTGGCTTAATTCTCAATTCCTGATATCAGGTTAATATTGATAAAATATATTGTCCCGATAATTTTATTTTCACTAACCCAATATCAGCTAATTATTGTGTCACTATGGACTTGATATTGAGGTGTTCCGTAGAAAAACATTGGCCCAATACTCATTTGCTGACTTCAAGTTGATATTGGTAGAATATAATGGTTCAATAATAATTTGTTTTTAACCCAGTATCAGCTAATTACTGTGTCACTAGTGACGTGATATTGAGGTGTTTCCTTAAACAACACTTTGGCTCAATAATTAATTTATAATATCACATCAATATTCAGAAGTGTTCAAAGACGAGAAACATCGATAATTCTGATAACTATGTTTCTGATGCACATACCTACACACCTACAAGACTATGTCTAATTTATCTCAAATCCATGATTGCAAACCTTTTTGGCATCGTAGAGTAGAAGTCCAAATTTTGTGTCGCACGTACCAGTGGTCGGGCAACCTGTACAGGCGGTTTGATCCCGTTTCACCTGAAAAGAAATCGTGTCCCCCCAAGATGTACCATTTCAGCTCAAAACTGCGCATAAGTGATGTATTTCAAATTAGTCACTAGCTATAATTATATTAGTACGTACTGAAAAAATTACTGCCAGCGATGATGGCAAACGTGGTAGCCGCTCGTTTTGTGGCGACAGTAATTCGGTTCATTGCAAGCAAAAATAAGAACGCGGTTACATAGTTTACATTAAATTGAAAACATGTAGCTAATCTAGTTCCCAGTATTTCGTTCTTGAATGAAACTACGTTCTTGCCATTATAAAAGAATGAGGGACCGGCTTTGCTCACGGCTAATAGTCAGTACGATACATCTTGGTATTAATGAGGGTTTCAAGACAGCCCAAATCCTTCATTGTGGCACGAATGCTAATGTTCAAGAGCAGCCAATTTAGTTATCAATTACATTAAGTTCAAGTTATAAAAAGCTGAGGTACACACTGGATTAAAGGTGACTGTATATACAGCTGAAATACATTGAAAAATTATGACTGCTTCAAGAATATTAGCGGGCATGTTTCAAAATTTCTTAAGGTCATACTAAATCAAATATGCGTGAATAAATATTTATTACTGACTTGAACAATTACATGACCTCAATTACAATTTGAATTAAAACTATAACATTCGAACTAACAAAAATTCCAAATACAGTTTGTACAACAAACAAAATAAAAATACTGTCAGTGTAGCTTTAGATTAAGTTCAAACTAAAAAAAAATTCTAATTGGTCTCCTTTAACAGGGCAACTTATCATTCAGGTTTATATAATATTCTAGGTACATATATGTATACAAGTCCAGGACTTTTATGTCACCATTATATCTATATCACCATTATAACTGTTAAAGGGAGCGTCCCGCATACGGAAATTCTTTTTTATTTTTGAACCTAGAGCAATGAAATTTGGTATACTGATTGGAAATGCAATTTGGAATCGTTTGTCTTCCATGAAAATATGCGATTTTCTTCAAAGAAAATTTTATATTCGTAGAAAACAGAGTTTGAGGGGGGGGGGGGGGTTCAAAATGCATCTCCTCCTACAGTTTTCAAGCTACAGTGATGATTTTTATGTCATTAAATTCGGAATATCGTGGACATTACAGGATACTGTGAGGGAAATCTCTGAAGGCACACTAAAAAAAGAATTTAAATTTTTTTAATTTTTTTATTTTTTAAATTTTCTTTTGTGACACCACAACTTTTGTTTGCAACAAATCTCAAAATTCCCTTATAGTATCCTTTATTTTTCACGCTTTTCCGCATCCAATGATACCAAAATAATGCTGTAGCTTGAAAACTGTAGAAGGAGATGCATTTTGAAACCCCGAATTCCGAACCTACAAAATAAGGCAAATTAGGTAAACATAAACAATCTAAATCATTCTTCGTTATTATTTATGGGGCCAGCTGGGACCAATGAAATCATTCTATAGTAATAAATAGACATAGAAGATGACATAGCAACGTTGCGCCGTGAAGAAAGAGCCAAGGGGGAGGTGTAACATGATAAAATATCAATTCCCCCTCCCCTCCCCCCCCCATTCTTCAAACCCCCGCAGCGGGCGAACGAGCGAACTTACGAAATTCATTTTTTCACAGGATGTACCTGACCTCTTTCCTCTCCTATAACAGCTAAAATCTATTTTTCCCACATTTCCCCATTTTTATGGGGGCCCTCCCCTTAATGTGTGGATACTTACATATTAGCCTAGCTTACTAGTAGCTAAATACTACCTAGATATACATACATAATAGGGAGGTGAAATTGGTCAATCCAGTTTTGATTCGTGAAATGATAATGAGCAGGATATAAAAACCTTATGAAATATAAAAACAAGGGGTGCAAAATATCAGCACAATCGAAAAACCCAAGTAGACACAGATATGGGATTGACATCGGGCCCGTATGATACATCTGAAAAATAATTATACCTTTTCACATTTGTTGCACAATGTACGATAGATGGTAGTATTACTGTAGATTTGTACTTTTCATAGTGAAGAGGAATATGAAAACATGATTTATTGATGGTCACAGAAAACGCTTAGCTGCAATCTACCTGCGTCTCTATACACATGCATCTTTAAGAGGTTGGAAGAATTGAAGTGAAAAAACTATATGGTTATTTTCATCACATTAATTTAAGACAACATAAACCTCTGAAATTTAAATTTTTTTACCTATTCTGGTCTCTTTGACAAGATAGGCCAACTAATTCAGATAATCCCGCACAAAACTGATTAGTCATTAAAAGTGAGCAAGCACAGCATTGGAACAACATAATGTAAGCAGTATTCATTCGCTTGGTATGATAAAATAAGTAAATTTAAAAACGTTTAAGTTGCCATCCCTGTCATTTGCGCCAATCCACATCATTGTTTGAACTCGTACATGTATACCCAGTCTAACATTTTTGCAGCCTGCATGCATGTTTCTCACCGCTCAAGAAATTGAATCGCTTGTGCAGCGAAAATTATGCATGCCCTGGCAAAAAAGTGAGATTGGGTAACCTCATAGAAAAAGCAGAAGTTTAGCTCCTCGTAGATCAGTATATATTTTCTGACGCTCATTGGGATCTCTTGGGTAGATTTCTGAGTGTCAGTCCCCCCCCCCCCCCCCCCATTTGCATGAATTTAATTTTTACATTGAAAAATGCTGTAAAGAGCAATATGTTCATGCAAATATAATTTATTGAACGTAAGCAAATAAAGTTTTGTCACTTGCAAATGAGTATTACAAAAGGGTATCATGGGTGTCATGGCCCACTCATTGTGGCTGACTTCCTTAATGAATAACGTATGGTTCAAAATTTAAAATGGTACCATACATGTCATTCACTGACAGGCACTAACATTGATGCTTACCGAAATGCCGAAAGGAAAGATTAGATTATAAGTTAGCTTAGGCAGCCTTAACCACACAGCAAAAACGTTCCTAAGGGAGGAATATTGGCAATGTTGTGAGTCATTGAGTAGTGTTTCTGCTAGCTTGGATGTACATCTTTCCTTCACAATTTTGTGAAAGGCATAATAATTCTTTTTCATTTCTGTAGTATTTGCTCAGTATTTTAATGAATAAACCGTTAATCAGATGGTCTGGACAATAATAAAGAATAATAGAAGTACTATTAAAAATATAGAGAATAAGAGTTAAAAAAACATTAATATCACTTATCATCAACAATTAAGAAAACATATGTACAATGCATAGAGCTATTATATCAAAAATTTTGTAGGAATTGAAAAAACGTGTATCAATTAATGAAATAAGGAAATCAAAGATATAATATTGAAGTTTTCTCAAATAATGTAATAGTCAGAACTCACATATGTGCGTTGAGATCACACTACATCACTCAAAAAGCTATCACATTTGTAGTTATTTACACACATTGTAAATTGAAAAACTTTCTCTAAAATACACTTTAAATGAGAAGCCTTCCAAGCAAATACTACCTATGTTTTTGTCACCCTTGTAAAACTTTTGTCATGTTGAAAAAACATCGTTTCACAAATATTTTCCATGTCTTGATAAACGATATTTATAGCTTCATTTACAACATCAATAATTGGAAAAATAAATTCTTCAATGCTTCCCACACTTTCAATTGTACCAATCGTGTCAGGTCACCATTGTCATCAATGCGTTCAGAACAAGGTTTGTCAAGCCTATTATTCATGCCCTTAATTGCACAGTAACTCGAATATGACGAATGCTGAATCTAGATTTCTATGGACCATTAATTTATGAACAACTGAACTACAATGAGTTGTACCACAAATTATGTCTACTCTATATTTTATGGGAGTATTAAAGCCGTTTATCTACGCGTAGTTCGGTTAAATTTGAAACGCAGGGAACGTTTTCGTTGCGAAAATATAGTTGTTGGAAACCTAATGAAACAAAAAATGGTTACACGTTTGCTTCAGTTACTTAAATGAATTCAACATCACGTAAACTGCCCTCTTGTTGTTGATAACTAAGCAATGAATGTCTAATCATGAAGAGCACAGCAACTACTTCGCTTAAGACAGTCACTAAATTCAAACTACTGCGATTCACTCCCCTGAACCTGCAGGGCTTACACGAGTGCGGAAGTTCCTACCCTAAAACTTTGTTCAAGATTACCCTGAAAATGCATAAATTACCCTAAAATGTCAAATAAGCCCATTGCTGGTATTACATCAATATATTCAATGTTTCCACGTTTAAATGTGTAGAAATGATACGATATCAGGGTCATGCGGACATAAGAAAATAAAATTCTTTGACTTTACGGAGTCATATGTGTCAAGATACGTGCAACATTTTATATTGCTTTCACTATAGTTTATCTTCTTTGTATGGCTACCTAGTTGCAAACTTTGTTCAATGGGCGTAAAGGTTGAGGCCAGGCGATTTATTCCTGACTATCAGAGAAAAGCTAAGACATAGTAAGAGGAAATGAACGACAAAGTAACACTCGAAACATTTTTATGGAACACAACACAAACACAGTTTCACAATATTTGCGCAGAAAAATTAGAGGAATTCAGATGTGAAATAAGTTGCGGTGCAATTGCAAAAACGGGGCAAATGATCTAATGCACTGAATGAAGAATTTCAACTTTCCCAAAATTTTCGCAATCAGGATACTTAATTGACTCGAATTTAACTGCGCTTAGAGATCATTTACGTTGAGTTAGGCGAAGCAGATGTTGCTCAAGGCTCAATGTTTGCCCAATTGAATTACAAATAAGAGCCTCGTTACAATTGAGAATCTCGGCCTATGGCCAGATTATTTTTCGACATAAGCCAACATGCCAAAAAAGCCAAAAGCCCACAGTCGAATATTTGTAGTTTCTCCAAGAATCGGAGTCCTACGTTAGTAAGCCCTAGTGCCAAGAATAATAGAAGAAGAACCTCGCTTTCTATCTTACGACCTTTTTTATTCACTCCCAATGTCTGTATTTCCACCAAACCAACATTTCTTCTATGAAATCGAAAATTCATTTTTTTTAATAAAGAAGCCACAGAATGTTTGGATCCCATTATAACGAACGTTAGTCGTGTCAGAACAGAACCCTACAATCTCGCTCAATATAATATTTTTATCACTCCCTCAGGGGGATACAATTATTGTATCTAAGGGAATTAGCGCTCAAAGGGGGACATTGTGAGGGCCCTAGCTGAGAATTAGGTAGGCTTTCTTCTTTGTTGAAATAAGATGTTTTTGTTATATTAAGGACCACCCTTTTTTAGGTTCACTGCAGTCCTGTTTTTCAGCACCTACTACTTTCTCCTTCAACTTTGGTCTTGTTTCATAATCTTCTTTCACAACTTACTGTTTTCTATGCCTTTTCTGCTTAGAAAAGGTTTCCTTTCCTTAGAAAAGGTTTCCTCACGTTTCCTTAACTCCATACTAAATGGTGCCTTCCTCCTTCCTCTCTTTGAATCGCATTTATTGCGACTAATCTAATCTATTTTCATCACTGAAATTTTTTTTATGTGTAGTAAACAACCCATTAGCTGTGCTACCTTTTATTTTAACAAGATCAACAGAGGAGCTCTTAATTGCACTTCCACTCCATTCTTGCACGATGACTCCGAGCTGTTTAGCTTTACTGCGATTAGTTGTTTCATCAATTGTTACGTAATATAAACATTAAGGACAACGACAATATCACTAAGTAGATGCTTACCCGAACATTGTCTAATAATGTTTGAAGTTCTTTGTTTCCAAAAGCTTACTTTCTTTAAGAAACATTTGTTTCAGTAATAACGAAATAGGTATATCATGCTCAGAAAGATTTGCACTTATCGGCAGTTCAATTTTCATACCTGACTTGTCAGTTGGATCGTGTGATAAAATGAACAAAGTTATAGCTTGTGTTTTCCTTCTCTGCACTGAGAGATTTTTATAGCGTTGAGTGTTAGCATGAATAATAATCTCAGATTTACAAACGTAATGATAGTTGAGCATATAGTACAGTATTCCACATCCTTAGTTGAGGTATAAGACTGAGACTTTTCTAACTAGCCTGGAAACAGTTGTCTCTATCCTTCCTTCCCTTTTCGCGAAAAGGGCTTAACAGACGATAAAATTTGGCTTTCCTTCATGGGTGGTGTAGTAGCTTCATCGTACACCGAATCTATTCAATGGTACCAATTTTACTGAGAAAATGGTACCAATTTTACTGTCACGTGCAATACTGCACGTGACGGCACCTGGTACAGTTAATTGCACCTGACTGAAACAAAACTACCTTCCCTCGGCTCGGGCAGTGTCGTTCTGTACACATTATATAGCTGTTCAATTATAGTAAGCGACGATGATCGAAGTACTGCTGTAAATCTTGATACAGTTACGTGTTAGTTTTGTAAGGATAGAAAATATAAAATTCCAAACATTATATCAAGTTGCATATCACTTTAATTATTGTCATTACTTTTTTTTAACCACGGTATTATTTATGCAGCAAATCTGGCAACATTATACTGAAGAGAGATCTGAGTTCTGGGAGATCTGCAGCGATGTGCACAGCAATTTGCGCCTTATCGTAGTGTGCAATATAAACGAAATTCATAGCGAGTTCGGGCAAGTTTTTTCCAAATGTGACTCTTATTGAACATTTTCATAAATGCTTCGGTAGCGTGCTTCCGCAATCTACCTTACATGAGGTATATTGTAGTACTTGAGAGCAAACTTGGTATTGGTAATGAAAACTGGCCATTACCCTACAATTTTGCTGCGCTACCCCAACAGAAGTCGAATTACCCTAAAAATCATGGAATTTTGCTCAACCCTAAACTCTACCCTAGACAACACCTGATTACCCTAAAATAGGGTATTTTACCCTAAAGTGGAAGCACTGATAGAGGAGGGAGCATAGTCGACAAAAACCAGAACCAGTTTTTGAGATTTCTCTTATGTCTCTGGTAACCTAGAGCGTTTTCGCTAGTGTGACGTCAGCTCGGAAGTCAGTTACCTACTGACAACACTGGAGTGTGCACACGCTCGCTGAATGCTCTTCTAGCTGTTGAGTTAATCGCACAATCGTTAATCATTAATTTTGGATTCTTAGATTCCGAAAGATGATAAATTGTATTTCCTCACATGAGGAGACTTAATAATATCAAAATTACTAGCAAAGATACATTAAGAGTTGAAAACTGTAAAGATTACATGCCCTTGAATATAACAAATTAGAGAGCGACTTGCACGCGCATCTCATCCTTCGATTTGTGGAGCGGTACTAATCTTGCTTTCTAAAATGGGAGGCGGAGTTGTAGAGGAAGTGGGAAGAGCCAACTTCAGCCAAGCGTCTGTGGTTGGCTCAAAGGTGGTCACGTGTCGGGCCTTGCCAATGCCCTAGTCTCTCAACTTTTGCAGGTAATTTGAATCCGATCGAAATCGGCAATGCTCCCTCCAGATATTCTCCCTCCACGGGCGGCACTGACCAATTCAGGGTTGCCACAGTGTGGGGTTGCCTAAACCTAAATTTTCCTGTTTTGGTCTCAAAATTTCCCTTTTGGACTAAAAATTTCCCTGTTTTGTTGATTTTAAATATACATACGTACATATATACAATCATATTCCTTTTATTGAGTACACCTTTCTGTGAATAGCTCTTCGATTTTTTCGTGCAAGCATGTTGCTGTAGCACTAATGAGTGGGAAGATAGTCACAAATGGATATTTAACAACATCTTTTGTAACAACCCTTGCCACCTGTTGAGAGAAATGTTATTTTACGAAAATTTTGGATAGTTAGAATAATTCAATTGTGTGTGCTCTATTGTATCTTTATAGTTGCCGTGTATCTTTATAGGATAATTACATCAATCTAGGAGGATGCATTTGTATTCTAGTAAAATAAAAAGCGCACTCCAACCGTAACCGTATAGCGTCAATGTGTTGTATGTGGAATGAATGTTGGAAATTCAACATGTGTACATGGGTTAGTCGAAACGGTCGTATGAGCACAGCGAAATTTTTGCGGTCTAAGCAATCCCAAGAGGCCTAGGCAGTGTTTGGGGTAGATGCTGACCGCGAAGGAATTTATGGGGGAACTTGGCAGCGAACTGCCTGGACTACAAAGATCTCTTACATAGGCAGAAAAATCTTTCCACAAAAGTGTTTGTAGATAGGGTGCTGTTAAAACAACATAAGGGGAGAAGAGTGTTGAGAAACTTGAGAGGTTTCGGCCGGACGACATAGGGTGAGATTTAATTACCAAACACTTGAAAGCGTTAGTCACAACGGCCGAGGACGCTAGCCAGAAGTGGTTGACAGATTTATGGGATACTATGGGTAGGCTTGGGGAGCCCGTGAGAACGATCGGTCGCAGCGAAAAGTAAACAACCTCAGAATAAGGCGGAGCTGAACTAACACCTCCAACATGATTGGTTCCTTCAAAAAGGGCGTTACAAAGAACAGAACCACGAGAGAGACCTGGCGTGTGAGGGAAGGCTGTTCTACTGGCAAGGCCGTAAAGTGAAGTACGAATAAGTACAGAGAATAATTCCAAATAGGAAAACCAGGAAAATACGGCCAGAGCAATGTTCAAAATTAACACGTACGAATAAATTTGGGAAGGGGTGAGTCATAAGTCCTATTACAAAGAAATTGCTCAGAAACTTAGTTGGCAAAAATTTGGTGTTGCATATATTAATATATATATTGATATATTCTTCAAAATAAAAGCAAATACTAATTGGATTTAGCTGTAAAAGTGAATTGAGGAGAGCAAAATTTCTTATATTGCAGATGATGGCAATGAATAAATAATCAAATAATTATGAAGAAGGAAGATAAGAATTCACCAATACAAGTCAACGTGTCACTCATCGCTCAGAAGGGCCTATCCAAAAAATGAACTGAGTCGTGCTGTAATGAACTGTAGCTCGTCAATACAGAAAAACGCTCTTGAGATTCGGTGCCTGAGAGTGCCACGGCGTGTGCTTGGTGACGATTGGTTGTGAGATGAAAGCGGTCAAGACGACAGAGAATATCTTAATACTCCTCATGTATTATTCGTGTCTAGCATTGTCTACATGTATTATTGGGGTCTAGTTTGATGAGATGGGCTGGCCGGCCAATAGGTATATTAGCGTTGTCATGGGAAATGTCATGTTGTAATTACCTCAAATTTTGTTGATAGCGTTCGGTTTTGCATTATAGTGTGTTGTGCTTGGAGGTAAATTGTAGGTGTGTAGATTGTTGAGCATTGCGTTAACTCCCTTCATGATAAGCATTGTGCATTACCCTCACATAAGTGTAATAGGATGGTCTTCTATAATTCATAAACCTGTTTACCGACACTCGAGTATTATACCCGAATACCACAGGAGCAGCAACTCTCGTCCACAAAGAAAAATGCGCACAGAAAAGCGCGGTATGTAAGTGGTTCCCTTCACGCTGGATATTAAGTACCGTCCTTGTTTTAGTATATGTTTGTTGACTTTTACCATGTGTGCATTTTGTCATCCCGTAATTTCTCGTATTTTCTTGTGTATTGTGTCATTTGTATGTGGAGGTACGCCAATCCCTATATTCCGAGAGCCTGATTTTCTTATTAATGTAAATTAATAACGAGGCGGGACCTTCTCTCGTGACACACCAATGCCAAATACTTTTTACTTCGTTTATCTGTTTATTGATCCATTATCAGTGAAAAATGTTCCTTCAAGAGCTCATAAATATTATCACCCAATTCGCCTCCTAAAACATTCTTCACAATGCAATATCAAGCTGCTTTCACAACTGGGACTAAATGTTCAAGAACAGAATGTGGAAGATTATGCTCAAATATGAATTAAACAAGTCTAGAGGGCTCCATTCCCAACTCATCCCGCCAACTCCAACTCAGTGCGCAAACACCAACTCATGCCAATTTGTGTCGAGAGTGGGTGCGCTCATGCTCTAACTCAAGCCCAATTTCTAGGCATGAGTTGGAGTTGCAGCTGATCAGATTTTCCTGATATTTTGTGGACTTCTACGTGTGTATTTTTTCTTCGTTTACTGCCACTGTGCGTCTCCAAAGCACTTCTTGTTTTTTCTAATTGTTACATTTTTTGTATTTTTCGTTCACTCATGGTTTTTAATTTCTGATTTACAAGCTCTTCCATCTACTTCACATAATTTACATTGGAAATATTCTTCTTCTTTTTACTTTTACTTTTATTCAGCCACCCTTTGAATTTCATTTCAGTTTCCCACAACTGTCGGTACTTTAAAGTATGAATTACACGTTTACGTATTACATCAGTGGTGGCGTTTCATTCCCTCGGCTGTACGTATTACGTCAATTCAATTCAAAAATTCTGTAATGTTGAAGGGCGTTTCGTCAATTACCTCTCACTACAATCATTACAACGACTTATGCAGCTGTGATGATTAGGATCTGCGACTCTGTGAAGCGTTAATCTCGTGAAGTTGAACTGGCGCTGCGAGGCTACGACCCAGTGGCGCCTCTGACTATAGACCGACCGGGGCTGAAAATTTGGCCGGGGCCGGGGCCGGGGCCGGGGTCAACAAATTTGTCATGGCCGGGGCCGGGCCGGGGCCGGGGTTATCAAATTTACCACGGCCGGGGCCGGGACCGGGGCCGGGGCCGGGGCTGGGGCCGGGGTTCAGACCGTGTCAGGAGGTATCACGATGACGTAATGCACAACGACGGCTAGTGGCTCAATGCATGTTGAATTACGGTTGCGGTTGGGTGTGTATTTATGTCAAGTCAATAAAGTTTGTATACTTGCAGTTGCAGTGCTTGTTTAATTAATTAATATAGAAACAATTATAATAATTAAATGTACCGAGTGTTCCACAAAAATGTCTCCAACTTTTTAATTGATTCTATCTCCACTTTAAATTAAAAAATTTGAATTGTCTTTTTTTCACAATGTGGTAAATCTCGTTTCGTTTTCGAATAATTTAATAGAATTAAAAGGGCAATTTTTTGGGAAATCTAATACGTAAAATGAAAAGAAGAACCAATATAAAAGGGAAAATTCGTTTAATGGCAAACGTTTCGGAATCTTTGATTCCATCATCAGTGCTGTAAAACAAGGAATAAAAAACGATAATGAACAAATTGCGAAAAAGCTATAAGAAATTAATATCACTAAACCTACGTCGAAAAATAGCTATGCCTAACCATTAAAAATAAAAATACAATTTCTCTTACACTTTCGAAGCCATACGTACACATACACCTAAATTCTAGCAATCAAACCAACACACAATAACATCCACTCAAAGTAACATTACTGCATATACACACACACACAAAACGCACACACACATTCCAACACACTCCTATTTACACAGTTGGGGCAATATTTAATTTCATCGCACTTAGATCATTATTAAGCAGAGGCTTATGGGTAGAAATGAACAATGATTCCAAAATTCTAAGGACAAATTCCTCTGCAGTTCTACAAAGTATGGAGAAATTGGAACTTTTGAAAGGGTGGTTTGAACTATGGCAATGATCTCTGATGGCTGACTGGGAGGGAGATGTGTATGGACGGCCGATTCTATGGTAGTTACCAGAGTGTTGGCTGTGGCGAATAAATTGCTTCCAACATAGGACTTCAGGCAGCAATCACATTTATACAAGTAGACACAACCATTTCTCAGGCACTCTTCCAAACGCTATTTCCTATTGAAAAATGAACTTATTTTAAAACTATTTCTATAAAATGGTAACACGTCAATGAAAGGAAAATGAGAGTGTAACAGAGATAAAAGATTCTTTCTCATCTCCTTGAAAGATAGCCCAAGAAAGAGAGCTCGACGACAACTTTTTGCTTTGGTGCAGTCAGAATTGTACACGGAGGGGAAAGGTTTTTGTCTAAAAACTTTTTAACCAGATTGTTAATTAAAGATACAGGGTATTTATTTTGTACAAGTAACTTTGTGATATGTTTCACTTCGTCATGAAGTATTTTATATGAATTTGAAATACGGTATGCTCTATGCACTAATGTAGTGACACTTGTTTTAATATAACCAATGTAAATGCAACTGAAGAAATTGGTACCTAATCTCGTAAATGTAGGTTTTCTATAAACAGAGGTGGTGAATGTTGAATTAGTTTTCTTTACGAGAAAGTCTATAAATGGCAATTTCTCATTCTGCTCAGTTTCCATTGTGAAATTTATCTTGGCGTGATATCTATTTATGTAGTCAAAGAATCTTAGGGCCTCTTCCTGTGAACGATACATTCACAGTAGGTATTTCACAGTAGGTATTTCACAGGAGGTATTTCACAGTAGGTATTTCACAAGGAATTTCACAGTAGGTATTTTATTCCTTGTTCTACAGCACTGATGATGGAATCAGAGATTCCGAAACGTTTGCCATTAAAAGAATGTTCCATTAAATATTTGTTCAAAGGAAAAGGTTTTAAAACAACAGTGGTGATCTTCTTCATTTCTCATTACCTACTGTGAAGGAACGCGTTTTCAAAACATCACCTCCATCATTAATAATTCTTCGACAACGAGTTGAAGTGTTTCAAGAACTAAAAGAAAACGGTGAAATGATCCGCAAAACTCTTCGTTTAATAGTGGCTAGAAGTAATACTTGCCTTGAGAGAAATGATGGGTATGTCGGAGGATACTAAATCACTTTTTTATTTAAACTTTATTTAATGTATTGATTTGTTACTCTTTTAAGTTTTTGTTTGTTCGGTTTTTTGGAAAGTGCAAAATAAGGCAGAATATCAATATTGTTTTGAAATGTTTTTCTTCGAAAAATTAGTTTTTCTATCCGTTGCAATTAACCGATCAATGTAAAGTGGCTATTAAACGATTTTCAAAAACATCAATTATTCGAAAATGAAATAAAATTTACAACATTGTGAAAAAATAAAAATTAAAATAGGTAAATTTAAAGCGGAAATATAGTCAATTAAAACTCTGACATTTTTGTGGGACACCCGGTATAATGACTAAAAGTAGTGCGTCAGCAGTATGGGATTACTTCTACATATCGGTGAAGAGTGTAGAAATTGAAGAGTGCCCCATTTGTGAAGCAAATATACGGCGAGGAGCGGCTAGTGCATCTTAGAAAACTTTTTCAACTAAATATTTATGGGGCCATCTAAAATCGACACAAAATGATCAATTCCTGGAAGCTGAAGAAAAACCAAACAACGAAAAAGAATTGAAAATAGAAACAAAATGAACAAGAAGAAAAAATAAATGTCTATGTATTGAAAACAAACAACGACAGTTTAGGTTGCAGCAGTGACAAAACTGCCGATTGTAGCAAGTCGTCTTCGTCTACTGGCAAACAGCTGACTTCAGAAGAAACATTTACTCAATCTAAAAACTGGGAGCCAAACAATACCGACCAAATACATACATAGAGAGAAATTGTTAATTTACTGGCTTTGTGACGCGCTCAATCCTTACGACCCTATGGAAAAGGAAACATTTTAACTTTGTAGGGTTTTTGAATAAGAAGTTTCAAGTTCCATCAGAGAAGGTAATTACAACAAGACTAATTCCGGACCTTAGTATCCAAATTCAGTTTGCTATTTCGGAGGAAATATAAAAGCAAGTTAACAAAAATAGCGTCTTCTCAATAACTGCTGATATAAGGACCTCTCCAAGTCGAGATTCTTTCATGTCAATAACTGCGCACTGGATTATAATTACACTGGATGGTAGCATAGATACTGCTTTTTCTTTTCAGTGACTGCATGTTCTTCAGGATTGCAATGAAATCGCAAATGTCTTGAGAAATCTTTTTAAATTTGTTTAAAAGACACGTGAATTTTTCACGTGCGGGTGAAAATCGGGCAAACTACGCTTTATTCACTTCGAACTATTAATCCAAGTCAAGTTCAAATTAATCCAAATCAACTTCAATTTAATCCAAGTCAAGTTCCAATTAATCCAAATCAAATTCATATCAATCCAAGTCAAGTTCAAATTAGTTCAAGTCAAGTTCAAATTAATCGAAGTCAAGTTTAAATTAATCCAAATCAAGTTCAATATAATCCAGCTCCAAGTTGAGTTAAGAATCGACATAAATCTCTCGTTAATTTGAGTGTTTTTTTGTATTAAAAATGTATCTGTTGGATGTGATGAGCAAGAAAAACGTTTTTCCTTTCAGCAAGGAATACATAAAATTTCTGCAGTGTTAAAACAAGCTGTCGTAAAATGTACTAAGTATCCAGCATCAGGAGGAAGAGTGTGATTCAGATCTTTGAGCGGAGTAACAGTTAGAAGTCAGTTATAAAAACTTCGTATTATACCACACATTAAAGTTGTTTTATAATTCTAAATCAATGCCAGTAAGCATCCATTCAAATAATTATGTTCAAAGGTACTTTTATGTTACAGATACACATAGTATCGAGGATTTATTTACACTCATTTGAAGATTTACATGCCTGAAATTTCACTTTATCACATTTATGAAATCATATATGCATGCAATTACAAATGATTGCCACTGGACGATGTGTAGATTTAACCTTTAAAAGAAATGAGCAAATGCGATTCATTGAGTACTTATGTACGATACCATTTGATTACAATTTATATGAGTACATTACTACACAGATACAATCCTGCAATAGCAATAAAACTTGTGCCATCCCTTCAAATGAATAGGCCTAGGCAAATATATCATCTCGATCGATGAAAAAAATTGAATCTTGTTTTTACAAAAACCGTTTGAACAAGCAAAAACAGACTTCGTTGTTATATTTCTTTTAAAGGTTAAACCTACATATCATCCAATGGTAATCTTTCGTAGTTGCTGCATATGATTTTATATATGTGATAAAACAACTTTTCACGCATACAAATCTCTATATGAGTAATTAAATCCTCGATAATACTTTGTGTATAAGCATGTGTAACATAAAATTGTTTTTGAACATAAATATTTGAATGGATGCGCACTGCCATTAATGTAGAATTGAAAAACAACTGTAATGTGTAGTTAATATGAAGTTTTTATAATTGATTTCTATATGTTACTTCGTTCAAAGATCTGCATCACACTCTGCCTCCTGATGCTGGATACTTAGCACGTTTAATTTGAATTTGACTTGCATCAATTTGAACTTGACTCGGATTAATTTGAACTTGACTCGGATTAATTTGAACTTGACTCGGATAAATTTGAACTTGACTCTGATTAATTTGAACTTATCTTGGATTAAATTGACCTTGACTTGGATTAATTTGAGGTGAAAAAGGTGTAGTAAAAACTAAAAACCCCGGTTTAGGGCACTATTTTGCCGGGGCCGGGGCCGGGGCCTGGGTCTGCAAAAATTTTCTGGGCTTGCCGGGGCCGGGGCCGGGGTCTGCCAAAATGGCCGGGGTTGGCCGGGGCCGGGGCCCCGGTCGGTCTATACCTCTGACTGTTCCAAGTCAGTATGTACGCGATCATTTCGTGTATCAACGTTCGAACACGTCCGATAGGAGTCATAAATTATAAATACTAAGTAGCTTAGCACAAAATGCTGAGTGGCTAATCACTTACACATTATTTTACATGAAAATAAGCCTTATAGCAAAATTTCCGTTTTCATACGTTTTTTGAAGTTTTTTTCCGTTTTCCCTTTGGGACCTAAAATTTCCCTAAGACTGGGAAATTTCCCTGCATCTGGCATCCCCATGGAGCCAGTGTTGCCAACTGCTAGTTGAAATTTGGGGCTAAATCGATCAAAAAATCGGGCTAAAATGAGATAAAAAACATTGAAAAAGGCTAAAAAGCGGACTAAATACCCAACGATTCGATATAATGTTCATAAAACAATAAAATAGCACTACCTATGAGTCATAAAATGTCACAGAACTCGTCTGCAATGAAAAATTCGGAAATGTCTTGAAATTCTTGATCTAGTTCACGAATAACCTCCCAGTCTTCCTACGTCATGACTAGGCTCGCAGGAAGTATTTACAGTTTGCGGGATCTCATAATTGTTGCAAAAATCGTCTATGCCGTTTCAAACTGTACCTTATCGAAATTAATTTGTTAATGGTAGACATTTTTATTCGTTTTTTTGGCTTATTTTTAATTACAGAAACTTGACTAAAGGCGTGCTTGACATCAGCATTCAGATGAGGTGGCCTCAAAACTAAAAAGGCAAGTTTGCAAAGATCTTCACAAGGGATTTGTTCCGCAGAATATTCATACTCTACAACCTCATCCTAGAATTTAATTGCGGTGCAGTCCTTCGCGCTTGGTGCTTCCCATGCAGCGGTGTGCAATTATTGTTTCCATTGAAAATCAAATTTTGTTATGGCGGCTACGTCTGATGCAAACAGTTTTGCTAACGACAAAATGTATTACTCGTATTTTAGAGGATTTAAACAGGTGGTGATGCTTCGTTCCGACATTGGTTGTATTATTTAGCACTTCTCAGGTAGGCGCTAGCGCAACTGGTCAATCAGCAGTTCTATCAAGAAATCAGTACATCTTGAACAAATATTTTTTTTATTTTTACTCTCAATTTTGTCACATGAGTGTATTTCCATGCTGGATAGCGCTCATTCACTGGGCTGAGGATCGTCTTGGCGCCAACTACAGCTGCAAAACATGTCTTAACAAGGATCACGATGACACGAGACCACGCTCTCGATTAGGCGACGTTGCAATTCGATTTCTTTGGATTGAAGTTAAAAAATTGGCAGTTCTTCTGATCAAAAGTAAGGCGGGCTAAAAATAGGGCTATCTTTTTCTCTTTCAGGTTTCAAAACGCACTAGGGCTGAATCGTTATTTTTGCGGGCTAATAAAGTTATAAAAGGGCTAAATTTGCCCGTTTCGGGCTAAATTGGCAACCCTGCATCCAGCTAACTAGCTCCATGGCACTGACTGACTTCGTGCGTCGTGCGACGACGGTGCGCCAGCGACAGCAATTGGGCAGCGCTGAACTTTGTGTTCTTGATGCAGAGGCCTGCTCTTCAGCGATTAGAGAGCCCTCGACAACTCGTCAAAGTGGCATCAAGCACGAGGAGTTGCAAGGGTTGTACCGGGCTTTAGACAGTCTTGGGCTCTGTAACGCATAGTTTACTCAAAGTTCTTCGCCAAATTCTTTATACCTCTCTTCTCGTGTTTTAAAAAATAACTTTTATTGCAATAATGAAATATTTCAATTTGTGCTCACTTTCCTTCATATATAGTCTTTCATCGCATATGGATCAAAATCTTGAAGGTGGCGACTGGGGAACTATAGTGACTTTAGTTTGACGGATATTTATATACTACGCTGAACGTCACTAAATTTGATCCAAAAACTGCGAGGAGCAAAACTGTTTTCACTTCGACTGTTTGTTCTTCATTCACCTACTTTTTGTTGATTTCTATCGGTCAGAGATGTGTCGCCAAATCTCTTCTTTGTTAGGATTGCCTTTCGACCGAGGATTCAAGACATTATCGCTTCAGGTCAATCGCTTTCTCCTATCTTCGTTATGACCTGTTGACACGATCATTGATGAGTAACTTAACCACGCGCGCAGTCACGTACATGGTTGCGTCAGAGTGTCGATACGGTCACATTGCCCTTTCAGCAGTGGCGCAGCACTGCTCCAGTAAAATCCTGAGTCTCATGGAGCTAGTATATAGGGGAGGGAGCATAATCGACTGAAAAGAGAACCAGATTTTGAGATTTCTCTCATTTCTGTGACAACCAATAGCGTTCTCGCTGCTTTGACGTCAGTTACCTACTGACAACAGCGGGGTGTTTAAGCACGCTAAACGTCTTCTCGCTGCCAAGTTAGACGCGTCTAGGCATTTTAACCCAGAGCTTAGTTTTTTCAAGAAATATCTGGGTTTCAGAATTACTAGCAATTAGGAAAGATACGTTAACAGTTGAAAACTTTAAAGATTACAGGCTCTTGAATAATAAAACAAATTACAGAGCGACTTTCACGCACACCTCACCCTTCGATTTGTGTTGCAATACTAATCTTGCTTTGGGAAATGGGAGGCGGAGTTGTATAGGAGATGAGGAGGAGCCAAGCATCTGTGATTGGTCCAGGGGAGTCACGTGTGGGGCCTTGCGTATGCCCCAGTCTCTCAACTTTTGTAACTAATTTGAACCCGATCGAAATCGGCTATGCTCCCTGCAGAATATCCTAGCTCCATGCTCAGTCCGCTCCTAAAAGCGGTAGAGAGAGGCCGGTGACACACTTGGCGTTTTGTTTCCGATCGGAATTTTGACCGTCGCCGCTCTAACATAATGTAGTGCTTACACATTGGGCGGTAAAATGTCCGTCGCTCACCGACGGCACTTATTTGATCACTGACCTCCATGCAACAAACAAGTGCTGTGCAACATGAATCGAGAACAACTTCTTGCATTATTGCTATATCGTCGTCGATTACAAAGAAAGTGAAAAATAGACTTATTTGGGTTCATCTGATTAATCAGAGGAGAGTGAAAGTTGGAGCCTCCTACACTTTGTTTCCTGAGTTAAGAAACGATGAAGAAAAGTTTCTCAATTATTTTAGAATGTCAATCTCATCATTCGACGAACTTCAAGGCCTGTATTGTGCTTCATAATTATGTTAGAGATAGAGATGTGTTAGTTGAGGATCCATTGTCAATGTCAGGACTTGAAAACATCCAAGTATGGTGCAACACAAGAGGAGGTTTGAAAGCCAACAACGTGAGAAACATTCTCTGCAAGTACTTCGTGTCAAGTGTTGGTAGCATTCCCTGGCAAATGTCAAAGATCTGATTGCCCATGTAGGAGAAAGCAGAAAATATAAGCATCACTACATAAACTGTGAATACATATGATACTGTTTAGCATAAAAAAATAACTAGAATCTCACTGAATAGTAGAATTATGCATATAAGAGGTATTATGTTCATTAAAACTTTAAAAATGTCAAATAAATAAATTATATTGAAAATTGGTTTTGAAAGGCTTTTAATTATTACTTGGAATGTTATTTAAATGATCTTCAATATTTTTATATATGTAATATAGTATATATTTGTTTGTACGGTGTTGTCTGTTTTTTTTAATTCCGTTCTTTGTATGTGTTGGTAAGTTTTCAAGAGCAAACAGAAAATATATAAGTTCAAAGCTATTAAGGTCAATTCAATAGCATAAAATATATATGATATTATTTGGCATCTTCCGTGCTTGGTACCTCGTGAAAAATGTATTTTAAATTAATCTTATTTTAAATAACTATGATATTTTAATTTATTTCTTAAATTTATTTAATGAAGTTCAAATTATTAAATATAAAATGAATTTCAATTAACTAATTAACAAATAAAGATTGTTATTTTCGGATTTTATCGATAAAATATATTAAAAAAAGTTATTTAGCATAAATTTTTTTCACGGGTCACCAAACACGAGTGGTCCATTATTTATGCTTACCGAAGTCATTCATTTTGCTGTCTTCCAGTTTGTCAAAATCATTCTTAAGTTGTAGACAAACTTCATGCCACGCATTCCTAGTTGCGTTCTTATCTTGAAAAGGAGTCCAAAATTTTGTACCAGAGCTCAGGCCTTCCTCGTACAAGGTGAATTAGTAATTCATTGTCAATTGCAACCTCTTCGGCAATGGTAAAGCACACCAATGCAGAGCGCTCAATAATTCATACATTAGAGCGGTTGGCGGCAGACTGGACGACATGTGTGTAAGCGCGCATTGAGTCACGTATGCCACCACTTCTGTGGAGGCGATTAAAAAACCGTCGATTGTAGTGGCGGTGGGCGGCTGCATTGCTGCCGTCGGCGTTAAATAATCCGCTCGTCCATTTTTCCGCTCAGTGTGTCCGAAACAATGTAATCCTACGCGCCACTACTGGAACGACGGCGACGGTAAAAAATCCGATCGGAAAGAAAACGCCAAGTGTGTCACCGGCCAGAGGGTGTACGATGGGGGCTCTGCGACAGTCAATGGCGCTTGCAATCTCTATATCAGTTGTCGCGGCAATAAAGAAGAAACAAAAACGAAAGAGGAAAAGGTGGGCGAAGCGTTGGCTTCGAAAAAGATCTTTTTTGGACAGCTAAAGGACACTTTTCCAAGAGAACGCGTAGGGAAGGAGCAGAGACGACACACCCTCTATGTTCAGCGACTGAAATGGCACTGACAAGCCTTGGATAGCACGATGAAGACTAGCGTAGAATATAGAAAGAATATTCACTTAAATTCAATAATGAAAACAAATCCTGTTTTTTGCAGTTTTATTCGTTTGCTTTGTAGGTCCTTTGCATTCTTAAGGAGCACCATGATGACGTACCCACCCACGTCCGGGTTTCGTACGCTACTGAGCGCCGTGCCCGTGGCTGGCCAAGTACCAGGCCAACGCCGTATCGTGTAATAGCATTGCAGTGTGGTGGTGACGGCGGCCTCTATGACTTCAGAGAAGAGAGCACATCTCTCGTGTAACACCAGTGCCACTGCTCGCCACGAGTAAATGGGCGGGGTTTGAGACTTTCTTCACTGCTCACGCGTGCACTCAGTGATCGTGTCAACAGGCCTTTAGGGCCTGTGGCTCGGCGACAGACAATGGCGCTTGCACTCTTTATGTCAGTTATCGCGGCTATAAAGAAGAAACAAAAACGATAGAGGAAAATATGGGCGAAGCGTTGGCTTGAAAAAAATCCTTTTTGGGCAGCTACAGGCCACTTTTCCAAGAGAACGTGTAGGCAGGGAGCAGAGACGATACACCCTCCACATTCAGCATCTAAAATGACACTGGCAAGCGTTGGATAGCTCTATGAAGACCAACAAAGTCTGCACTGTCGTTTAAGGTGGCTTTAGACGAAGGGTTTCTTCCCCAGGGTGATTCCCCTACCCTACCCCTCTCACGCGTTCAAGCTTCCCCACTTGCATTCAGAGGGAGGGTGAGATGCCCAGGGCTGCCGAAATTGGTGCGTTCAGGAAATATACAAGTTCCCCTTACAAAAATGTATTTTGATTTCACTGGAGTGAGAATTTTATTATTTGCAACTTCATAAAAAGGGATCTGTTGATTTCGAATGAGAATAATTGCAAAATAAATGTAGGCAACCCCTCAAACTATGTCAATATAAATGAGATTTATTTTGGTGCAGCTGCAGAAAGCATTCTCCTGAGAAATGTCAATAAAATATGTCCCAAAAAAATAGAAGAGTTTGGATTAAAAGGTCTTAGTAAATTAATTCAATAATACCATATTCAATGCATTTCTCCAATTTCGTGAAAGAAGAGCAGCATGAAAAGATAAATATGGAGTGGCGAGAACTGTTTGTTCAAGATGCTCCTTTCAAGACAAAATTGTGTCTGAAAATTCTGGTACGCAGCTTTGTTACCCGCTCCTTTCCGAGTTCATGATGCAGCTGTTCTCAATACCGCATTATTTTGCTACAGCTTGAGAATTTTTTCGACCCTAACTACATAAAAGCATAAAACAGGATTTCGTTAAAAAGAGGCAAGACTAAATGCATGAATGCAATCAAAATCTACGTTAGAGAACATAGACTGCACAAATTGAAACCACCACGGTAGCTTAGTCAACAAATTAAATAAAAAAAATGGCAGATGAAGGAAGAAGAGGAGGAAAAAGTTTCATACTAACAGGAAAAGTAGATACAACCTTAAAATTTTCGTTTTATTGCTAGTTAAATAGATTTGGTACGCTTTAAAAATTTTTGGTACGTTTTCATGGAGGTTTTGTACGATCATCAGAAAAAAAATCGGCAATCCTGGAAATAACAGTGACTGAGTTAGGATGTCGAAATGTAATTCAAGGTACGTGCAGAAAAGAAGATGCTATTTTTAACCTGCAAACTATTTCACGGAGGCCGGCATAAGATCACCGGCGCGCCATTTCATAGAACCCATCTTAGATCCTTACCGAGTTACCCTAACGAAAAGGGTAATTTCTAAACTATAAGACGTACAATCTTGAAATTAGTACCAAATTAATGGGCGTGACGAGTACAATTTATTTGTGTAATTCAAAAATTTTTTACGCCCCTGTGGGGGGCAGGAAGAAGGCCTCTCGTGGCCCGGTAATGGTCGGCCGATTTTCTCTTTGAGGCTCATTTTGAGTGCGTTATAATTTCTGAACTATTGCACCTAAAAACTTGAAATTAGTCTCATTGTAAAGATCGATTTATTCTCCAATCCTGAGTGTAAAATAAAACTATCATACGCTCCCTGGGGAGGCATGGATAGATGTTTTCCGACCCTATGAATGGTCGGCCGATTTTCTCTTTGAGGCTCATTTTGAGTGCGTCATAATTCCTGAACTATTGCACCTAAAAATTTGAAATTGATATCATTATAAAGATTGATTCATTCTCCAAGCCTGAGTGTAAAATAAAACTGTCATACGCTCCCTGGGGGATGACAGAGAGCAAGGTTTCTCCACCTTCTCCAAGCCTGGTAATCCGCGCTGCCGAAGGCCGCGCTCCCCTAAGTTATGAAGTGCTGTTTGAATTCTTGTCCATAGCCTTGTCGTTCCCAACATCGTGGGTCTTCGAATCCCGGAGGTGACGATTTTTTTTTCTCAGTTGTAGAATAATCATTTTCGTGTGTCTTACGTAAACTTTTGTTAGACAATATTATAAGTAGAGCTGTGCAATTGCATAACTTGCATGTATGCTCTCTTAAGAATGTTTTATGCATAGCAAAAAATTATCTTGTGCATGTGCAAAATCTCATATGCAATTAATTACGCATGTACACTATAACAGATATAATATGCTAAGTGCTTTAAACATATGCACAATATCATTGAATATATCATGTAAGGCGAGTGGTGTAATTTCATTGTCCTGTTTTTACGGGAAAACTGTAAATTTGTTCCTTACTCCAGAAATTTTGTACATTGATGGGACCTCTCGCACAAATACTCACGGTTGCAAGCAACATCACAAGTTTTACCCGGTGCACTGTCGTCAGTACCTGATCCCCAGGTTACCTTTTTGACCTGTTCTTCAGTTGTTAAATATGGTTCATCAATAAAATACAATAGAGGTGTCCGAACTGAATTTAATGAAGTTTGAAGTATTTCAGGATTGCACAGTGTGATAGTTTTTGTACATCTAGTGATAGTTTTCTTGTTCTCTTCTACACATAGGCCTACCTATACTTACAAAAGTGTTCAAGTGAAAATACAACTGTGAAATTTGTATCAATTTCCGAAAGATATGCATTTAGGGAAGTAATAATAAATACCTCTGTTGTGCTCTGCCTGTTCATTAAAAAATAAGAAAGAACTTACCAAACCAACTTTCGGTGCTCGCATGACCAAATTCCCTTCCGTCAAGCTGTCACGGGTTCAAATCCCATCGCTGCGCATGAGTTTTTGCATGGCTATCCATCGTTATCACATGCGTTAAGCACTGTTTTACTCTGGAATCCAGTGAATATTTTCATGTTTCTAATATTTTCATGTTTCAGTGAATATTTTCTTGTTTCTTCACTATCAGCAAATGCATGATATTTTAAATATTGCGAGTTGCGGTTGCGATCGCAACTTTTGTTTCTTCAAAGTTCCTGTTGCGCTTGCGTCGCAACTTTTTCTGTGGTGTTGCGGTTGCGCCGCAACTTTGTATAAGTTGCGGGCCCAACACTGACTATGCGTTACGAATATTATGTTTTATTAGTTACTAATATTTCAATGCACTGTCAAAATCACAGTACGCAACAAAAGGAATTGATTTTTCTTCTGCTTTTCTGCCAAAAAATTGTTTGTTTCGACATTTAACATGGGTATTACGATACCGATGTGTAATTATCAACCAAGAATGTTAATATTCAGACATTTTTAAAACCAATGTTAAACATTTGATTAACAATTAACTGGTTTTCATTGTCAATTAACTGGTTTTCTTTTTCATTTTCACTGGGGTAGCGATAATTCTCGTTGGAAGCAACAAGCTGGTGTAATCTGGCTAATGTAATATATAGTTAGTCCATATTAAAGGTTCGGTGCTAAATATTATCAGAGCATTAATTTTCATGACTCTAGGATTTTGTTTCCTTGACCAAAAAATCATATATAAAAACAAAACTAAAGAAAATTGGATAAAAATCGCAATAACGAAAATGACCGTCGCCCTGCTATATCTATTTTCATGAAAATCAAGCTACAGTTTCAGAACAACAACTCCTTCATCCTCGCAGGATTCGCATTAACAAACAACAGACAGACATGGGTACGTGGGATCAAATACAGGCACCGTAATAAATTTATACTTCACCTACAAAAAGCGACTCCGACCTAGGCTTCACCGCATGCCAATGAACGACATCGCCTTCCACTCCACAACACTCGAAAAAGCGACCCTGACTCCAACTCCAGTCCAACTCCATGACTCTAGCTTGGCTATACTGCCTTAATCGAATTGCAGTGTGTTTATCCTGATCACGGTATGTTGATATCACGACTTTAGAAGAGCTGTGCTTACGTCGCACTCACACTCACACTGTTTAGGTGTCTTCAGAACTGTCGGTCACAACATGTTCGTTATAGCATTTAATGTCTAGTCTCGTTAAAGCTGCCTTAGTGTGAGGTTCAACTTCTCTTAGGTACTGTAATTTTTCGTACTAAAAGAGTGACGGATAAATTTCCTAAGAAAAAAGACAATTTTTAAAGTGACATCAAACAATAATCATGGAGAGTGAAATCAACTTTTTGAAAACGCTTGAAGGCAATAGTGTCGATTTTAAAATCGAAATTTACCGGAAACTGATTGCTAACTTTCGTTATAATAGATCCACTAAAGAAATCAGTAGATACCAAAGGCTGGAGAAATCCAGCCCAGAATTCAATTTCCAAATTCAGAGAATTTTGCGCGTAAGTATTACCATTGATACGGTGCAATTTCTTCTCCTTGTTCTATTTGTCTTTTTTTCCCTTCATCTTTCTCGCTCATTCCCTCTCTCAATTTATTACGTTGATCTGTGTGGGAGAAATTATCAAAGGAAAAGCTAAAGACAAGATTTGGGCAGCACGTATTGAACCGTGTCGTATAATCTCGCTATTGAAATTTGCAATATGGCTATTCTGATCGAGCTAAAAGATTACGATGAATTTTATGGTATGCAATAAAAATATACTTATTTAATTTGAAATACTTTCGTTTTAGACGTTTGTGCAACGCTGTGTTTTTTGCTGACCCATCTGCACTTCATAAATAATTTGTGGGGTGACTTGCATTCTCTCAAATTTGATGTTTTAATTCCGGCTGATGTCGCTCTCTTAATTCTAAGCGTGCGTATTGAGCACTTCAATCAATGTTGTAAGTTACATCGGTGAACCAAGTATCGAGTCTAAATGAATGACACACTGGCCCGACTCACGATGCTTGAGAAGTCTTAAAATCTTACCGTATTCCGCAATGGCACGTATTTGCTACGCTCGTACTCATTGAATGTAGTGACGAAGGGGGTACATTGTGTGTGATTAGACTTCTTTCTATGTGCACTGAAATCCTTTGATGATTGGTTATTATTTGGAGTGAGACTGTGCCATCGTAAATGCTCATGGATAAATGCGACGGCTTTGCTGTTCATAACGCGTCTACTTTAATGTTTCGATATTTTCGTGCTTCTTCACGTGAATGTTCGAGTGCTTTTGTACTCACAGAAACAAACGATTGTGCAGTTATTTAAAAGTGTGGTGCCCTCAATTTCTTTTATCATTTTTCTTAATTGGTTGAAAAGTTTCAAATTGTTCAAATCGAATGTTTCATTCCATGAAGCCGAACACGTCTTTACTTATTGACTTTCATATTTTCTTGTGAACTTTTGAGGATGTGCATTGGTGATTCCATACTTATAAAGCACGGAAATTTATGTTTCGATTTTTAAGTCCATTTGGACTTTCGTGCTTTTCATACTTTATTTAGTAGGGAGAAAAAAAAATCTTCTAATAGAAACGGCGTTTCTTCTATAAATATGAGCATAGGTATGATAAACCTCACAGTAGCATTTTCAAGACTAATACTGAAACAAATTCAAATCACGTAAATGTAAGTTTTCGACCAGTAGAATTTTTTAGTGTTTATTTTCGTTAAACAATGCTCTGCCTACCCACCTCTTATACTCCGCTTCAGCATTATAACTCACCGACTAAGGATATATTTTCAAGAGATTTCATAGAGTAAATGTTTTACTATACCATTTACAAGTTGATTCGCTCCAAATGAATTTTAATTTGCTCATCGTAAAAATAGAATTGCTCCAAGTGAAATTTGATTTGCTCTTTGTTAATTTGCGATAGATTCAAATAATTTTCAGTTTGTTATGGTTACAATATCAAAATTACATAATTCTTTTTTCAGCTTGTGCTTTTAAAATATATAAAATACTATATATTGCCCTAACCACAGGGTAGAACCTTTGTTTGAACCTTTCTTGATTGCCAAATCTGTGCTATCATGGTTAATTGATATTAATTAGTAAATAGTTTTTTCTATTTAATGTTAATGACTAATTAATTACATTTCAATCAATTTCACATAAATCATACTTAATTTATTACTTCCATAATTATTTAATCTATCTGTAAAAGGCATATAAGCGAAGGGACTGTCTATAGTGTGCAGGGTCTTGGGATCATATGTTCAACCGGTAAACAACTGACGATCATCCAGTAGCTGCATTACCCGAGGGTTATTTCCTACCTGTCGATCATCCGGTAGATGCTACCCTATCAAATCAACCATTATTATTATTATTATTATTATCATGAAACATGTTTATGTCGCAATCCCTAGCGGGATTGGAGAATAAATTGATAAGAAGCGTTTTAAAATGAAAAAAATATTATGGATATTTTGCTAATAACTCACGAACAAATGCATTTACATGAAGAAGTGCTGTAGTGTTATTGAAAGAATATAAATGCTGAAACGTCATAACTAAACATCACAAAGTAAAGTGTAAGCATATATTAGAACGTTTGCACACGTTTTGATAATTATTGCCTCATTAACATATCTGTATCAGATCTCCTTGACGAACGTCATGATCTTGTTGTACTTTTCTCCGAAGTTGTGGGAGAGTAATCGAAGCATTTTCTCCTATGGCTATCGTCAGTGTCCTCAATATTTTGGGACATTTCTTATATTATTTCTTCCTTTCTTCTTAGATATGACGTGCTTATATTTCATCCACTTGTATGCAGTGTTAACATTTATTCCAAGTGCGTTTGCAATTTTTTTCCACTCCTCTTGATAATTGATAGCTTCTATTATTCTCTGTCTGTCTCGCGCACTTTTTTTACTATACTTCATCTCGAAGGTTTTGGTTTCTGAAAGATGAAGATGTTTCGAGTTGAGGTGGACACTAATTGCTGATGACGTTAGCATGTCTACACAAGGTGCAACATGATGTGCGGCAATTTACAACGCGGTAGTATCTCTGTGATGCTTCTTTGATCAAAGTGTCTGAGATACGATATTCACTCTTTTGTCTAATTGGTTCATACAACGAAAATTATATTCTGTATTTTTTTCGCAAATTATACTCAGCAAGAACTCTGTATCTTTGTACGCATTATTGGAATAAAATCACTTCACAAAGAAAAAATAAATTTCACTACGATTCTCGCAAATAATATTATAAAGTCAGTACAATTATTATATAATGATTTAAAATTGGAAAAGAGCTAATCTAATTTCACTTGGATAAATTCCATTTTCACGAGGAGCAAATCAAAATTCATTTGGAGCAAATCAAGTTGTAAATGGTATATAGATTTCATGCATCAAGCGTATAAGATGTAAATTTGTAGTGTTCTATACTTCTTCAGCAGCTGCTTACAATTCAGTCTCATGTGCCCATTAGACTACATTTTATTTTGTTGTTTGGATATTATATTTACTAGTCGGGTCACCCCCCTTGATTGAAATGAAAAAAGTAGAAATGAGAGAAAGGCCGTAAGTAATTAAAAAATACAATCTTTCGAGAGTTGATGAGGCCGCGTGAACACGGTCCGTCAAAATATATAGGGGTGGAGCTTGTATCACAGATACGCTCATCACACACTGCAGGCTGGCTTCGGACAGACCGACGGACGCGGCTCTTATTATAGTATGGATTGAGCAACTATTGCGCAATTCAAAACAATTTCCCTTAAATTTTAGCGCAACTATGTTACGAACTTCTTAAACACCCGCTTTAGACTTTTCATGTATTGAGTACGTAAAAGGCGTTAATGTTGCTCTAAATAAATAAGTTTTTAATGTTTTTCCTTTTGTCGAGCGCAAAAGATTTCTTAGGAACTTCAGAGTAGTTCAATTGTGCTCAATATACTCCCATAATGACAAACCGATGTTACTAATAAACTTTCACAAGTTTTTTGCTTAATTTCATAGGAAAGGATGTCATCCCGTACGTTCTTCCAAAAACTCCTCACCGTTTTCAGATTCAAGACATTTCTGAAATATCTTTTTCTTCAGTATATCATTCCCTTTTCTGCAATTGTTGCGTTTTCTGTTCACCATAGTTTAGCTACAGGTACAACTATGTTAAATGATTCCTGTCCTCTTTGTTAAGAGTATTCAAATACGTGTTACCTTTGGGTAATATTTTTTAAACCAACTTATTTCAATTATTTTGGTTTTGTACGTGACATGAACCAGCTCTCATAGGCCGGTGACGCACTTGGCGTTTGTTTTCGCTTGGATTTTTTATCGTTGCGTGCGGCCGTACCAGAAACAGCGCGTAAGATTAGATTGTTTCGGACACATTGAGCGGAAAAATTAACTAGCAGATTATTTTAACGCCGATCGCAGCAATGCAGCCGCCCACTGCCGCTATACACTCGATGTTTTTTTACCGCCTTCCAGAAATGGTGGCAAATAGGCGGCTATGTTCGGTACACAAATACAAGGTTTTGCAACCTTGTATTTTTACTTACCTTTAAAGTGATGACCAGCATCTCGACCGGTTGAATACAATTCCGCAGTCTCGTGTTTTGGGGAGGAGTTGGAGTCTGAGTCGCTTTTCCTAATGCGGTGGAGTAGAGGTAGGAGTCGCTATTTTGTGTGACTCCAATTTTAATTTTCGTTGTAAATTATTTGGAATTGTTTAAAACTAAAGGAAACACAAGAGAATTAAAATACTTGACCGAAAAATTAAAAAATTCGAAATGTTTTTCCCGATTATTTTTTCCGACGTTCGAAACGGCATATTTTTACCTATTACCTCACACTGTCATTGATATCTAGGCAAAGTAGGTTCGCACACATACAAATATATGAAGTTTCTGCGTTTAGAAACAGAAGGTTCGTACTGAAGCAGTAATGAATATTTTGCAGTTAAACAGCAGGAATGAGAAAATGAAAACTTCGCAAACTTAATATGTTTCTTTCTGTTTCGTTCATTTCCCCTTCAATTCATACATAGGAAGTAGAAACTAGCAGTAAATGTGTTTCAAGTTACTTGCAGAACAGCTCAGCTGACGCAATACATGGCACTCACATAAAGAGTGGTAGGACTGTACGTACTTAAATGTGTCTATGTTCTATACCAGTGGTTCCATATGATTTCTTCCAGTTTGTATTTCTTTGCTTCGAAGTATTGCTAAATAATTAATAGTCCTTGCCAACACCTGAAGCTATGGCCAGATACATCAAGACTTCTGTCGTTTTCAGATTATATTATCAGTGTTAATGATAAAAATTCGATTAGCTTATTCTGATGTTAATAACTGTAATATTAGTTGATTTTTCCAACAATATGCAATACTTATGTACTCCCAATTGATTTCATTTTGTTTACTTTCTTGAATTTTGGTCAAGGTAACATGTATTATTAATTGAAATTTTTGCTCATTTCTAACGTTATTCGTTGAGTATTGATTGGTTCTCCAAGAGGTATAGTTTTCTATTTCACCATTTATTTCCATGTTTAACTTTTTATTATGATCGATGCCCACTTTCTAATGAAGAATACGCTGAATTGAAGATTTTTGTAATTATTTTCTTACGATTTTAAAAGTTTAAATGGTATCTCTTTCTCGGCATTATACAATTAATTAGTTCGTTGTAATGAAGATTTCTAAATGTTGTCAGGTCAACAATATCAGTATTGAGACAATACCGATGTACAACAATATCATGATCATTCGCTATATAACAGAAACAATCATTAAACATCTTTAACGAGCGTGAAAGGGAGAAAGACCTAGCAAGACGTACTTACCAATTTTATTTATTCAATGAAATTTCCATTGTAATAAGATAGGGGAAAATATGCACAGGAAAACCTAAATCTATTTCTGAAATTATTTGTTTAAGGACACAGTATTCTATTGTATAAGAATTTTCGACGGGTCCTATGCACTCGTAATATTAGAACTTCATTTGTAAAATTCTGTTGCCTTTTTAAAAGTCGTTAAAAATAAGAATGGGGTAAACATATGTACACATTGCAATACAAATATTGAGAAATAAAATAGTCATCCTATAAATTGTGAGTAGGTAGAGTTCAAGTCCCAAAATTATGAAGATGTGCAGTCTGAGTTAAGAGCCGGAATCGCTCGTGTAGACAAATCAGATCGGAAACGAAACTTCGAGTGTGTCACCGGCATGAGGAATACCATGCATTTATTTTTTCGTGAGCATTTTTTCACTTCGTCGTACAATGACTTCCGCAATTTCGCTCCCTCTCTCTCCCTCTCCCCTCCCTCCCTCCCTCCCTTCCTCTCTCTCTCCCTCCCCCTCTCTCTCCCTCTCTCTCACTCCACTCTTTCTCTCGCTTCTCCTCCCTACTTGTCCCTCGTCTTCGGTTCTTCTGTCTCTTTGTCTCCCTCCCTCTCGCTTTCTCTTTACGCTTGATACACCGAAGAGTCACAAATTAATTAAGACCGTTCTTAAAGCTGTACGTTGCTAGTGTTCTGTCCTTTTCCTCTTCAGCGCCAATGCAAGGCTCTCCCAGACCCCCCTGCAGGGGCGGTCCCTCTGAATGAATTCTTCCACGCCGAATTTGCAGCAGCAGCAGCAGTAGCTACGGAGAAATCATCATATGTGAGTTCCTATAATCTATTGAGCTTGGAGAATTGCTTACTTATATATGTAAATAAGTGTTAGCAATTGTACCAATGATGGGCTCCAAAATGAGCAATACAAATGTTTCCCTTAAATCCAATCCCACTTTTTTACATCCAATGCAGATATCTGAAAATGACTCCGCGAGTAACGACGGCGCTGAAAGTGAACAAAAGGTCAACGAGGGCCAAGATTCAGACGACGACTTCCAGCATGAAATATATGAAAATGACTCCGCGAGTAACGACGGCGCTGACAGTGAAGTAAAGTTCAACGAGGGCCAAGATTCAGACGACGACTTCCAGCATGAAATATATGAAAATGACTCCGCGAGTAACGACGGCGCTGACAGTGAAGTAAAGTTCAACGAGGGACAAGATTCAGATGACGACTTCCAGCATGACATATATGAAAATGACTCCGCGAGTAACGACGGCGCTGAAAGTGAAGAAAATTTCAACGAGGAACAAGATTCAGACGACGACTTCCAGCATGAAATATATGAAAATGACTCCGCGAGTAACGACGGCGCTGACAGTGAAGTAAAGTTCAACGAGGGCCAAGATTCAGACGACGACTTCCAGCATGAAATATATGAAAATGACTCCGCGAGTAACGACGGCGCTGAAAGTAAAGAAAAGATCAACGAGGGACAAGATTCAGACGACGACTTCCAACATGAAATATATGAAAATGACTCCGCGAGTAACGACGGCGCTGAAAGTGAACAAAAGGTCAACGAGGGCCAAGATTCAGACGACGACTTCCAGTATGAAATTTCCTCCGGAAAATGCGAACGAAAGTACGAAAGTACGACAGATAACTTTTTTATGGAATGGCAGCTAGCAGCGCAAAAAAGAAGCGTTGAAGACAATTTTGAAAGCTTCATGAGAGCAAAGAAAAATCAGATTTACCATTTGAAACAGCGGTTTACGTTAACGCTGAACGGTTGCAATATTACACATATTTATGAACGAGGACATGAAAGGCACATTGCTCTGTTGAAAGGCATAGCAAATCTCAACCAAGAGTGTGATTGCATATTTTATAAGAGAAAATTATATCCGAGCTCCCTTCTTGCAGGACGACCATTGTTCAGTTTCCTAGTTCGCTGCCAAGACCCGCTCTGCGGCCTCAAGCAAAAAATTGTCTGTTTCAACGGGCAGGAAGAAATAGCGGGAAGATGTACAGTGTTCTTGTTGGAAGCACACGAAGCGAATATTAATCATAAAATTAGTAAGAGACAGGCAAAAGTTGAGGAAAAACAACGCATTGGACAGGCTGTCTTACTGGAAGGCGCGGCGAGTGTTTACTATAAACAATTTGCCAATACGGGAAATGGTACGGATATCACGAAAATTTCGTCCCTCGATCGTGTCAGGAAACTTGGACAGATGGTGAAGAACCGCAATAAACTTGCTAAGGATGACAAGTCGGACTTAGAGTTAACCATCGAAGGCTTGAAAGCCTCTGACAAGGCCAACAAAAAAATTATCCCCACTTTTGTCCAAGAATACGATACGATCAACTCGAAAATAATACTTCAGACCGAAGAAGAGCTGCGCGAGCTTGCCAGAACCCCGGATGCCACTCTCCATTTGGATTCCACTGGAGGAATCGTACAAGGTGACGAATCGAACAAATACCTCTATCATGCAGCAGTTTTTCAAAGAAAAAAAGGTGATTCGCCATTATCAGCCATCTCTATGGTATGTAAAAAAAGTTCTACAAGCTACATCGAAGGTATGCTCGCAATCCTCGTACAGAACTATAGAGAAGTCAACGGCAAAGACTTCAAACCGAAGTGCATTGTCGTCGACCACAGTTTCGCATACTTACATGCGATCACTGCTGCCCTGAAATTGGGCGAACTACCATCATATCTGGACCGCCTGTGGATGACTCCCGATCAGGCGGAGCTCAATTATACACAGGTGAAGCTTTGCCACGCGCATTTTATGAAGACAATTGCTGGCAAATCTAAGAAGTTCTTCCCAAAACTGAAGCCTCAGGAACGCAGTATAATAAACCAGTATTTTGCCGATATGGCGCAAGCTCCTTCAAAACAGCATATCTACGCAATCTTTAGGAACCTTAGCGAACTTCTTCTCACTCCTTTCCTTGAAGAGGGAATTGAACGTCTCATGACTCGTGATGTGTCCATCGACATTGACCCTGACGATGTCGAGCCTACTAACGCAATGATAGTAGAAGATACCGGGAGATACCGCGATAAGTGTGCCGTGGGTAAGAAATTCGTGGCTATCGCGGCAGACGTTAAAAAAAACAGGACTATTGAAGGAACAATCCCTAATCCTTTGTATTCCCCTGAGATGCTGGAGGACGTATTGACGTTTTCCATGCCATTCACTCCACTCTGGTGTGGAGTGCATGGTGGAACTAAGACAAATGGATTAGTAGAAGGGTGGCATAAAATTGTGAAGCAGGATATACTTCAAGGAAATCGAAAAACACTAGCAGAGTTCATTCGTACTATGAAGACACAAGCGGAGGGTAGAGCGAAAGAAGCATCGCTCGATTACAAGGAACGCAATAAGAAGGCCGTGAAAGAAGTGAAAGAAGGCGAAAACGAGTATGAAGAGCGCTGGGGGGGAAAGCGATCTCGGGCACAATCTGTAACTGAGAAAGCTCGAGAGAAATTCAATCAAATTCTGCAGGGTCGACCCCAAGAGGGTACTAAGACGATCAAAAAGAAATTGAAAAGTGTCCATTCAATTTTGAAACTTCAAACAATCCGTGTTAGTAGAGCGCTTTCGATTTCTCCCCAAAAAAAGACTGCACAAAAAAAAGTGAAATTCACCAATGACACGCAACACGAAAGCATTGTACAAAACCTGGCCCCTGTATTCTCTCTTGATAATCGAAGTAAATGCATTACAGGAAAACAAGGTTCTGATACATGTCTTAGCACTCAGCAGGGAATAATTACAGTTGATCTCATCTCCGAGCTTCCTAATGAGAAACAAAATGAAGGAAAAATATCTAGCATTAAGTGTGAATCCTATACGGATCATGAGCAAAAAACAAATACAAAAGACCTCCTATGTGTCGGGACTTGTGAATCGGAAGACAGAAGTACATTAAGCAAGATTTGGTGGCTCAAAGATTTGAACCTGGAAACTAAAAACAAACTAAATATCATTAAACCAACGAGTTGGCTTTCGAGTGACGAGATTGAGCCCTTTTGTACTCTTATTAGCAGGGAGAACCAACAATACAGAGTTCACTCCCCCCTCACGGTTTTCGAACCGAAGCCGCTGAGTTGTCACGCAGAGCTGTTTGTGCAAATATTAAATACCTCGTATTTGCAATGTGCGGTAAAGGTCCGTGAAGAAGGTTACAAAAAAGCTAGCGACACCGGAAGTCATTGGATCGTCGTGACTAACGCACTGTGTCGCGACCGCCAAGCTGAAGAAGGCGTAGCGCACGTCCAGTACCTGTGCTCTTTGAATGGTAATCCCAGTTATGATGTGATAAAGTACTTGACAAATTTATACGCGAACGTGAAGAACATAAGACACATTCTGATAGAGTGTCTAGGAGTACAACACCAAGCGGATGGAGCGAGTTGCGGTCCATTCTCACTGGCATTTATGACGTCCGTGGTAAATGGAGAAAACCCGTGCCTCGTCACATATGTGAAGGAGGAAATGCGTTCCCATATCATAGAGTGCCTTCAAGGCCGCTCTATAACACCCTTCCCTTCGTTGATAAAAGGCAAAAATTTCACGATGAAAGGGGGGGAACCAACTGGACTGCACGGACCCGAAGTTATTACCCGTCAAACAATAAGCCTAGAATAATAACTTGGATGTCTCCAAAAGCGTAGGTTATTTCGTGCGGCTATTACAACTATCTTATGAGATTCCTTCAAATGAGCGAGAGTAGTAAAATTATGAATCTTAATTTTTATTTATTGTATAGTCACATCAAATGTCCTAAGTTGCAAGTTCATCCATCAGTGTCTCGTGAATACAAGCCGCTTCCCGAGCATATAAAAACCAAAAGAGCTAGAGAATGTAATGGGAAGGAAATATTTCACTTCACATCGCATATCTTTGTTCATTTGCCTGCAAAGTGCAGTTCATTTAGAAACCATAATTAGGTTCATAAATCACCCATGCGTATAATCTTTTTACCTATTTCTTGTTGTGATATAAATTTATTACGGTGCCTGTATTTGCTCCCACGTACCCATGTCTGTCTGTTCTTTGTTAATGCGAATCCTGCGAGGATGAAGTTGTTGTTCTGAAACTGTAGCTTGATTTCCATGAAAATCCTGTTCGAAGATTAGCAATGAACTCATTTTCACGTTCACTAAGTCATTAAAATTTATAACAAAATTATTTTTGTCGACTATATGAGGAAGAAAACCGTCACTTCGATATAGCAGGACGGGCGACTGCGAGTTTTATCAAAGTTTCTTGGCTTGTGTTTTTCTATATGATTTTTGGTCATTTTTGTGTTTGACATGACTGCAAAGAAAAGAATGATACGTATGCAATGTCAGCATACGTTTCTGGAAACAAATTTTAATGCCATCTATAAGATGAGCAAGCTATGAAATTCATTGTGCAGGCTTTTAAGTGTGTGCTTGTTTCTTGATGTGCGACGTTTAGTATAGCTCATTTTTGGCTAACCTTGTTTCTAAGTATTGTAGTAGCGTTTTGTGAAATAATTGTTTTAGAAAGATTGTATGATTTCATAAAATACTGGCACCTAATAAATGAGGCGTAATTCGTATACAAACATGTTTACGTAGCAGGATCTGAGGAACCGTAGACAACTGCAACTTTCCATTTTTAAGCATGGAATGAATCTACTTTTTTTTTTTAAATAAAGGCTGAGAGCGGCCCAAATTTTAGCCTCACTATTACGGCCAGCTGATTTCTGCTAGCTTGCCTATATAGTGGGGTTAGAAATAAAGCCTACTCACAACACGAGAAGAAAACTGGATTTTAAACATTTACAACGACGAGCTTCGGAAAACGAGCGGCAGATATGAAAACGGACACGCGATCAACTCGTCTCGGATGTTGAAGGAAGGAAGAAATTTTAATTTCGTCGTCGATGACCAGTGCTATTTGAAGTTCGAAGGTGCGATAGTTTAAGAATTCGACTCAGCGGAAAATGAAACTCATTGGCCGACTTCCCTGCGTGCGTGCTGTACTCTCATTTATATGCAAGCAATCTGCGACTCCTGAATGAAGGACTTCAGTTAGTTGGAACTTGTGCGATATTTCAAACATTGAACCGTAAAGTAATGATTCTTTACGATAGCCTTCAATATTTAAAATATCATGCATTTGCTGATAGTGAAGAAACAAGAAAATATTCACTGAAACATGAAAATATTAGAAACATGAAAATATTCACTGGATTCCAGAGTAAAACAGTGCTTAACGCATGTGATAACGATGGATAGCCATGCAAAAAGTCATGCGCAGCGATGGGATTTGAACCCGTGACAGCTTGACGGAAGGGAATTTAGTCATGCGAGCACCGAAAGTTGGTTTGGTAAGTTCTTTCTTATTTTTTAATGAACAGGCAGAGCACAACAGAGGTATTTATTATTACTTCCCTAAATGCATATCTTTCGGAAATTGATACAAATTTCACAGTTGTATTTTCACTTGAACACTTTTGTAAGTATAGGTAGGCCTATGTGTAGAAGAGAACAAGAAAACTATCACTAGATGTACAAAAACTATCACACTGTGCAATCCTGAAATACTTCAAACTTCATTAAATTCAGTTCGGACACCTCTATTGTATTTTATTGATGAACCATATTTAACAACTGAAGAACAGGTCAAAAAGGTAACCTGGGGATCAGGTACTGACGACAGTGCACCGGGTAAAACTTGTGATGTTGCTTGCAACCGTGAGTATTTGTGCGAGAGGTCCCATCAATGTACAAAATTTCTGGAGTAAGGAACAAATTTACAGTTTTCCCGTAAAAACAGGACAATGAAATTACACCACTCGCCTTACAGGATATATTCAATGATATTGTGCATATGTTTAAAGCACTTAGCATATTATATCTGTTATAGTGTACATGCGTAATTAATTGCATATGAGATTTTGCACATGCACAAGATAATTTTTTGCTATGCATAAAACATTCTTAAGAGAGCATACATGCAAGTTATGCAATTGCACAGCTCTACTTATAATATTGTCTAACAAAAGTTTACGTAAGACACACGAAAATGATTATTCTACAACTGAGAAAAAAAAATCGTCACCTCCGGGATTCGAAGACCCATGATGTTGGGAACGACAAGGCTATGGACAAGAATTCAAACAGCACTTCATAACTTAGGGGAGCGCGGCCTTCGGCAGCGCGGATTACCAGGCTTGGAGAAGGTGGAGAAACCTTGCTCTCTGTCATCCCCCAGGGAGCGTATGACAGTTTTATTTTACACTCAGGCTTGGAGAATGAATCAATCTTTATAATGATATCAATTTCAAATTTTTAGGTGCAATAGTTCAGGAATTATGACGCACTCAAAATGAGCCTCAAAGAGAAAATCGGCCGACCATTCATAGGGTCGGAAAACATCTATCCATGCCTCCCCAGGGAGCGTATGATAGTTTTATTTTACACTCAGGATTGGAGAATAAATCGATCTTTACAATGAGACTAATTTCAAGTTTTTAGGTGCAATAGTTCAGAAATTATAACGCACTCAAAATGAGCCTCAAAGAGAAAATCGGCCGACCATTACCGGGCCACGAGAGGCCTTCTTCCTGCCCCCCACAGGGGCGTAAAAAATTTTTGAATTACACAAATGAATTGTACTCGTCACGCCCATTAATTTGGTACTAATTTCAAGATTGTACGTCTTATAGTTTAGAAATTACCCTTTTCGTTAGGGTAACTCGGTAAGGATCTAAGATGGGTTCTATGAAATGGCGCGCCGGTCATAAGATCCACGTATTCGTGAAGAATTCAAGAATTACTTCTTAAACGAAGGCCAAGTGCCTTGACGGAAACGAATGGTTCAATTAGATTAATAAGGAATGGAGGCGAATCAATAAAACTTCGCTCAGATATAGCTTCTTATATGACCTTAATGCCCAAACTAAGGAATAATAAAATATAGCTTGTCCAGCAGATGTATATAGAGACAAAAATAAATGAAATATGCGCGACAGAGTCTGATTGCAAGAAATAGAAATAAGTAACAAAAATTATATCAGTCTAAGTCCTATCGCGAGCCATCTTGTGTTAATAATAGTATGACAGCGAACAATTTGTGTTACTATTGTTAGAGGTAATTACTTTTGAATTAGATCGAAAATCATATCAGCTACAGATCATTTCAGCGATAGTACATAATAAAAAAATTATATGTACAGCCGCAATATATACAATCAGACTGACGCTTTGCTTTCAATAAATCTATCAATGTGAAAACTTTAGCCTTCAGTCACTTTTCCAAATCAGGAGAGACTTTTTGCATTGAGACGCATGAGAACATGATGACAGAGCAGCTAAGACATACATCCTATCTTCAAGACTGTCTGGAGCGCACTGAACATGGAGCTAGGATATATGGAGGGAGCATAGCCGATTCCAATCGGGTTCAAATTAGCTGCAAAAGTTGGGAGACTGGGGCATTGGCAAGGCCCCCACGTGAGCCAACCACAGACGCTTGGCTGAAGTTGGCTCCTCCTCGCCTCCTCTACAACTCGTTCATTTGCCAAAGCAAGATTAGTACCGCTCCACAAATCGAAGGATGAGGTGCGCGTGCAAGTCGCTCTCTAATTTGTTATATTCAAGGGCCTGTAATCTTTACAGTTTTTAACTCTTAATGTATCTTTGCTAGTAATTTTGATATTATTAAGTGTCCTCGAGTGAGGAAACACAATTTATTATCTTTCGGAGCCTTAGAATCCCAAATTAATGATTACGATAAACTCAACAGCTGGAAGAGCAATCAGCGAGCATGTGCGCACCCTAGCGTAGTTAGTAGGTAACTGGCTTCCGTGCTGACGTCACACTTGCGAGACGGCTATTGGTTACCACAAACATGGGAGAAATCTCAAAAACTGGTTCCCTTCACAGACGGCTATGCTCCCTCCATATATACTCCCTCCACGGCACTGAAGGGTTGCCAGACACAGACCAAATACAAGAAGATACGGGATTCATCAGTATTTTGCTCCGAGCTGGAGACGTAAAAAACGTCATCACCAATGACCACTCAGGGCGCAGAGATTTCATGACATCATTTGTTTTGAAATTGGTGCGCATTGATTGGTTGACATTATGAAGAAAGTTCTGCATCATGGCACAGTGATCATGGCGCCTTGTATTCGTGTGAAGCGTTGTTGTATGACTAATTGCGAAAATAATAGCGTCAATCGCCCTGATTTAGTTTATTTCAATTTTAGAAAGAAAACTTGTTCTGCGTGGCTTGAAGCGTGCGGTAATGAGGCTCTTCTCTTGTTGAAACTGCGAAATTTAATTAGGAATTACTATGTGTGTGCCCAACACTTCTGCAAATGGGATTATTCATATGTGTTATCTCCATTCAAAAATAAGTTCTTGTTAAAACCTGATGCTATTCCACAACAAACTGTGGTGGACAAACCAGGTAATGTGTAATTGTTAAAAATATCTAGTTGCAAATTGCAATTGTCTTTGTTTTCAGTATTTCGTAATGCAGTCTCATTCATGAGAGTGACACCTTTGAATTGTTTTCAATTTTGTTATGAGATCTAATGATGACAATGTAATGCTTTATTATTGGATGCTTTATTATTGCAAGGCTTTATTGGAGTTGAATGGTAATGGTTAGATATTAAATTATTGTGTTATTTCTGATTGAAATGCATTACTGTAGCCTATGCTTTAAAACTTATTTGCATTATTCTTTTGTAACATCATGAATAATGCAAATATTTTGATTAATTTGATTGTTTGAGAATGACCAAAACTCTGATGCAAATGCACTGCGTGTAAAAATATATGGGCATCATTCTGCTGAAGCGCTCCTAAATTAGTAAGTCAATTGATCAAAGAAGTTACTAGAAATTAGTACACGTAACTCAGAGGAATTCTATTTTAAATCATATTGTTCTAAAACTAGTGACAGAAACCTTCAATTGTAGGTTACTATGTGAACTTCAATAAACCTAGAAACATAAATATTGTTACTTATTGAGATTGCTTCTAAAATGCAAACTTATTGTGCTTAAAAGTGATTTTTACTAATTATTATTTGGAGCATATGTAAATAAAGAAAGTCATGACACATAACTTCCCCATGAGTGACCACTCTTGCCTGCTTCAAGTTGTGTAGGAGTGAACATTTGTTTAAATGTAGCAATGAAAGGTCCATTCATTATTGTGATGACTGGCAAGTGACTGAATACTACCTAATTTTTCCATGTTTGATAATTATTTTCATTTCACAATTTACCCTATGGTATGTCTATAGTGTCAACTTGAGACCACTCTAGAGCCTTTTAACTTTAATTTAAAAATGCTCAAGTTCAATTTAATGAAGCTCAAGTTGAATTTAAAAATTCTAAAGTAGGCTACATTTTAAATTAGGTATTAGGCTATATTAGAATTATTAGTTAAGAGATTGGCCTCTAATTTGGTATTACATTGTATGTATAATACTATTTTATATAACATGATATAATAAACCACTATTGTAGCAGCCTGATTGTTTAAATATAAGTTTGAAGCTATGTAATGCTGAACTTTTCAGTCAGTGCAGTTTGCTAATTGTCACAGTTACTTATTACATAAAGTTTATTTGGACCATTTTTTGTAAATAGCTATAAATACCTATGATCTGTTTAGCAAATGATTCATAGGTAAAACTTGAAGAATGTCAAATTAAGTACAAAATCACAGCACTTTTGTTTGTCTGATATTATATTTACTCTATTTTCAGTGCCAGTAATTTTAAACAATTATGCATTGTCACAAATAAGCTTCAATTATATTATTATTGCATAGGTGTGCAATTTTAGAAACATAACCTTTTCAACATTGAACTTGATGTTTTTTAAATTGAACTTGAGCTTTTTTAAATTAAACTTGACCTTTTTAAAATTAAACTTGACCTTTTTTAAATTAAAATTGATATATTTTTTAAATTAAACTTGGCCTTTTTGTAAATTAAAGTTGAAATTTTTTAAATTAAACTTTTTTTTTTTTAAATTAAACTTGATCTTTGTTAACTTGAATTTTACCTTTGTTAAATTGAACTTCAGCTTTCTTATACTAAAGGTAAAAAGCTGTAGTAGCATTACAACCGTTATCTTTTCACAAGCGGTGCATTTGTGTCTGAATGTTTACTCCAAACATATTACATACCATAACATTCAAATTTACTTTTCTCTTACTTTTCGGAAAGATTGAACATGTTTTCTATGGGTATGTACAGAACATGCTTATGTTGTTCTTAAACAATCAAAAATGACAAAGTAATTGCATGATAGTTGATGTTAGGAAAGAACAATGCAGGTAATTTTATACCATAATCTACAGTGCTGCATCATAGTCATTAATAATATGAAATATCTAGTATTTGCAATATTGCTAGTGTTAGGATAAAATCTTGCAAATTAGTTGTTCAATTTAAGCTACAATACTTCATATTAATTATCAAACAATAATGCCATACAATTTCTATCCATACCCTTTAAACCCTCCAAAAAAACTTTGCATTGCAAATGGGCAAATGAGTATCAACTTTTGTGGTCCGGTTTCCAGTGACTCCTCTTGCAAAAATCAAGCAGTTCATATTAACCGGGTGTTTCATTCAACAAATGAGAATATCTGCAATAGGCACAATAGAAGTGAACCTTGAGAAGCATTTGTAAATCATTTGTTGGTGTTGGAAAGATGACTTACAAAAATTGTAATTACCTCACAAAAGCAAAACTTAATATAGGATCTGTTTGGTGTCAACAAACTGAGGCATAAATGCACTGCTTGTGAGAAGGTAATGGTTGTAATGCTCATGGTGCTGCCCAACGCTCAATCCCAGGTGCTGGCAAGCCGTCAACCCCAGGTGCTGGCAAGCCGTCAACCCCAGGTGCTGCCAAGCCGTCAATCCCAGGTGCTGCCAAGCCGTCAACCCCAGGTGCTGCCAAGACGTCAACCCCAGGTGCTGCCAAGCCGTCAACCCCAGGTGCTGCCAAGACGTCAACCCCAGGTGCTGGCAAGCCGTCAACCCCAGGTGCTGCCAAGCCGTCAATCCCAGGTGCTGCCAAGCCGTCAACCCCAGGTGCTGCCAAGACGTCAACCCCAGGTGCTGCCAAGACGTCAACCCCAGGTGCTGCCAAGACGTCAATCCCAGGTGCTGCCAAGCCGTCAACCCCAGGTGCTGCCAAGACGTCAACCCCAGGTGCTGCCAAGACGTCAACCCCAGGTGCTGCCAAGACGTCAACCCCAGGTGCTGCCAAGACGTCAACCCCAGGTGCTGGCAAGCCGTCAACCCCAGGTGCTGCCAAGCCGTCAATCCCAGGTGCTGCCAAGCCGTCAACCCCAGGTGCTGCCAAGACGTCAACCCCAGGTGCTGCCAAGCCGTCAACCTCAGGTGCTGCCAAGCCGTCAACCTCAGGTGCTGCCAAGCCGTCAACCCCAGGTGCTGCCAAGACGTCAACCCCAGGTGCTGCCAAGACGTCAACCCCAGGTGCTGCCAAGACGTCAACCCCAGGTGCTGGCAAGCCGTCAACCCCAGGTGCTGCCAAGCCGTCAATCCCAGGTGCTGCCAAGCCGTCAACCCCAGGTGCTGCCAAGACGTCAACCCCAGGTGCTGCCAAGACGTCAACCCCAGGTGCTGGCAAGCCGTCAACCCCAGGTGCTGCCAAGCCGTCAATCCCAGGTGCTGCCAAGCCGTCAATCCCAGGTGCTGCCAAGCCGTCAATCCCAGGTGCTGCCAAGCCGTCAACCCCAGGTGCTGCCAAGACGTCAACCCCAGGTGCTGCCAAGCCGTCAACCTCAGGTGCTGCAAAACCTTTCATTACTTGCGCTAAAAGGCTTTCAGCACAAAATGCACCCAACTTTGTCACTTCTGATGTTGCGCAACAGGACACAAAAGTGAACATTGTAATAGCTTCATCAGTACAGGTCAGTCATGTTGAAAGTACAGCTTACTGCATTTTCAGTTACAGATTGGGAAATCCATTAGGGGGCATAGGGTAAGCAATTTTAGTTTAGTTACCTTTGTCAATCCTATGCTATGGGCATTGTTGACCCCAGGGGATTTTGTTTCGTGACCTAAGCTATAAAAAGGCCTTCGGCAATCCTAATTTTGTGTGCTCACTTTGAGTCGTCCAATTTTCGTACCTTTTTTGCTATCATTTCTTTTCCTGTTTTTCCTCTTCTTTCTTAACTCGCTGTTTCTGTCTGTAGGATTTTATTGATTGCAAGTAAATTAACGAGTGTAATTGATGTTTTGTACATTATTCCAGAGCTCTTCCAAGAGTGCCAATCCTCCAATCCATTGTAAACGGCGCTTGTTTGCAACGTCTGAGGAATGTAGGGTTGCCCAAGAAGGTCCAGCTATTGCGTCTGGCACTCCTTATCCTGTAGAACCTGCCATCAGTGCTAACTCCAAGGAGGTGTGTGGAAGGGGCATTAGAGGTAGACCAAAGTTAGGGTGGGTGAATGGGATGGGAGTGGCCATTGCGTGGTTGTGGTGTGTTATTTGAGGAAGCCAGATGACTCGGAGAAGGTAAATGTTAATGGACGGTGCTTGTGAATGCCTGATTTTGACGCAGCCCCGAGGGGGTGTGGCGGACGTCTTGGACACGTATGGGCGCAGGTCTGGGGTGCACGTGACTTTCATGATACAGCAAGGGTAAACCAGTGAAAAGTGCCTGCTGCCGAATTCGATAACCTAAAACCCAAAGTTTTGTGTGTGAGTGGTTATGACTTGGCGCTTTTGGCTATACCTTTCCTTCTTGAAGCGAGGGAACAACCTTAGATCTATAGTTATGTCGAAAAATGGTGTAAACAATATGCCATGAGTATACTATTTCTGTGAACACCGATTGTGGGATGATTTGATTCCATTTAGGCAATGTAGAAATTTTTCTCAATATTATTATTAGGACATTTAATAAAATTAACTAACTTTATCTGTACTTCAATCATTTATAAATTGTTTCAGAGCTCTCTAGGTAAAAGGAAATGGTCCGAGTTGCAAAGCTCTCACCATCCAAGGTTGCCTTGCAAAAGACGCCTAATAGAGTCTCCTTCCGGAACTCGGATTGCCCTTGAATGCTCCTCTACATCAACTACAAAGAGAGCTAAGAAAGAAAGAAGGCATTGTAAGAAATCACGGGTTTTGTACAGGAGATTGAACACCGATGCATTTCTGAGGAGCGTTTCTGGCAGACTTGGACCGTACCTCAGTGAATTTGTCAAACATAAGTTGAGGGGTAAACAACGGTACAGCATGTATCATAAATGGCTGGCTCTAAATATCCTTGTCAGTTCATCTGTCAGCCATTATCAGCTAATGAGGAACATCATACCCTTGCCTTCATATACTACTGTGGTGAGTGAGCTGCGAAATTTCAAGTTATCACCAGGCATTAGTAGTAAAAGTGTTTCCATCTTGAAGATGAAAGTGAAACCCACAAACCCGAAAGATAAACTATGCTTTATTTTCGCTGATGAAATGTCCCTCCGTAGAGGGTTATCATATAATCAAGAAAAAGATACCGTAATAGGATATGAAAATATAAAAACCGGAAATTGCAAAAAACTGGCTACTTCTGCATTTTGTGTTATGGCTTCTGGGGTAGCCAAAAAGTGGAAACATCCAATTGGCTTCTACTTTACATCATCCGCTATGCCCTCTGCGTACATCAAAGACATCTTGCGGGAGTCTGTTGCTGCAATGGAAAAGCAAGGCTTCGTTGTTTTAGGCATAACGAGCGACCAAGGCAGCAATTTCCAAAAAGCGTTCAAGGAAATGGGCTGCTCATCAACCAATCCTGTTGTAGAATTTGGAAATAAAAAGTATATTGTGTTAAAAGACCCTCCTCATTTAATTAAAAATGCTCGAAACTTTCTTCTCAAAGGTGATTTAATCATGCCCACTCTAAATTCCACAGCTTCTTGGCATCACATCAAACAACTTTTTGAATTGGAACAGAAAAGTAGCATAAAATGTGTTCCTCGTCTGTCGCATGAGCATGTGTACAATTTGAAATTTGCCCAAAGGATGAAAGTCAAACTAGCCACTCAAGTGTTGTCGAACTCAACAATGCGGCTTTAGACTACTACGTCTCAAAACAATCCCTCTCAGCTTCTGCGTCAGGAACCAGCTTGTACTGTAAAAAATTTAATGATCTATTCGATATTTTTAACTCTCAGTCTCCTGCAGAGAAAGTGCCTCTCAGGAAACCACTCTCACAAAGTTCTCCGTCTATTGAAATCTTGAAGGACTACATCTCTTGGCTACAAGAATTGCGCTCATTGAACCCCCAACGAAGATGTTTCTTTATTGACGGGTGGATTCAATCCATCAATGCACTTTTATTGTTGAGAACAGAAATCAAGGAAGATGTCCTACCTTACATGTGCGTCAGGAATCTGTGTCAAGACGAGCTGGAAAAATTCTTTGGTAAAATCAGAAACGTACAGAACTTTCCAACGCCTCAAAATTTCATTGACGCTTACTGCAAAGTGTCGACAGCTTCTCTCATGAGGGCACCAATGAAGAGCAATGTTGAGGTGGCCGAAGAAGACCTGAATGTGGAAATGTGGAACATAGTTGAAGAGGTAATGAAGAAATAATTCTCTTGATGTTGTTCTAACGTCATAGATTCTTCATTCTGATTGAGGCTACTTGTATGAAGCGTATATACTTGACGTTTAGGCTCGTATCAGTTCTAATTACACTCTAAAATGACGGTACTGCCATTGTAAATTTACACGAGCTGTTCTACAAATTAAGTCATTGTTGTTGGGCTCTAGTGATGTATGTTTCACTTCCATAATGTTTAGTTGTATATCATTCCATGTGTATTTATTACAGTGATATTAAGTTAAGTATGGACGATTCTTGTTGATAATTTTGTCACGATTTCTTATGGCTGTGTTACGGTTTGATTTCCAGGTTCCTGAAGAGGCCCCTGAGGCGGTTGTTCTCTCCTACCAAGAAATAGAGGCAGCCAAAACTTTCTCCGCATCTACGATTGTTGGAGGGATGTTCGAGTCAATGGAGGTAGATGGTGCCGTTACCTACTTCGCTGGGTATATAGCCCATAAAATCAACCAGTTTCACCTCAAGTTGAAAGGATCAACCTTACCTTCATGTGAAACTTGTTCTCGTATTCTCACGAATCAAGATTTATCTATGCACCTCTTCACAAGCTTTAAAGAGTATGTTGAAACTTCCCCGCCTTCTCTCAATTACTGCAGCGAAGAGTTCATTGGGGAAATAATTAATTTTGAAAGAGTATTTTTATTTTGTTTCGAGAATTATCGTCATGTTATAGGGTTTCGCAAACTAGTGAATAATCTCTTCACAATCATCTCCGCATTTAACTTTTGCTGCGTTCGGGTCAACGCATATTTTCAGAATTACTTTGTAAAATGTAGAACACTTCAATGCATTAGGCATCTACAAAAAGGGGTATCTTCAACAAGTGTGAATGAAAAAGTGAAGAAAATTACACATCAGTAACTGCACCTAAACAGTTCAATAGAAAATTTAATTAACGCTTGTAACGTTTTAGCTAATTGGGTATGTGGTTCCCAAATGCTTTTGGGGTCACCACTCCTATTCAGGAGACTAAATGTATTCTATTGATTTTCTTTCACTTTTTCGTTCGTATTGCTGTCTGGGAATACCGTATCGTGCCAATCGCGTTGAGAGGAAATGAATTGAAACCACGGTTGTACTCAGCTTTGACTTTTAATGAGTCTGGCAGAAGCAGGACACGAGATCAGCAAAGGCCACGTCCAGGGGGGGGGGGGTAAGCCAGACAAAGGCCAGGATAGTTTCTTCCAAGTCCAAGATCTTCGGAGGATTTGTTCAGGCGAGAATTTTCTTGTGGCAGAGATGCTGCTGATGACGATGACGCAAGGGTGAAGGCGTGTCATTGCAATGTAAACCGACAGAGATGTCGACTGTCAGAGGTGTCGACTGTCAGAGATGACGGAAATATTGACTGTCAGTGATGTTGACAGAGATGTTATTGACTGTCAGTGATGTTGACAGAGATGTTATTGACTGTCAGTGATGTTGACAGAGATGTTATTGACTGTCAGTGATGTTGACAGAGATGTTATTGACTGTCAGTGATGTTGACAGAGATTATTGACTGTCAGAGACGATGACAGAGGTGTTGACTAAGCGAGTGTAAAGAGGAGTGATATTGTGGTAAAAAGAATGCGTCGTAAAGAGGAGTGTAGTAAAGATTGTAGACTGAGAATGTTGAGAGAAGGGATGTTCCAGACGCCGATTGTATCTAAGGTCTTAACACTGGCCCTTGTAGATTTGTATGGTTCATATTTGGCTGTTGCGCCCTACTTTATATACTGAAATGGCCCGGAAGTCTACCCTTGTTTTGAAAACCGTGCGGCGGAAGGATGCTCTTTATTGTAGACTCGTAAGGTCTTTAATAAAATAATTGTTTTTCTAATCTAAGTTTTTGGGTGAATTTATTCACTTTCGTAGTGCTAAATTATTTACGATTTTCATAGTTATTTTACGGCTGAATTTATGTTTGAGTTCAAATTATTGAAATGCAAGGTTACTGTGAATTCTCGTGAGTAAAAGCTTAGACTTATATTTAATTATTACGACTTAAACTTATATTTGGAAATTAGGAATTTAGGCTCATATCTTAATATTAAAATTTAAACCTATATCAAGAATATGTACATGGTGCTAGCGCACATTGATTTTGCTACACTCTTACCTCGGTAAAGTTCCATTGTTGATGGATTCACTAGTATTGAAAGTGTTATTGGGTCAGGCTTTCTTGTATTATTGAATGAGCTGAGTAATGGTGATTCTTTTCTATCATTTGGGTTCCTTTTGGGTCACAAAGGGTAGTTTTTCAGTGTATTGTATTTTATTTACAAGCTTGAGAGCTGTTTTGTAAAGCATTCAAATTTGTATTGGGAAACGTATTTTAAATATTAACTTCATTGGAAATTATTGAGATTTATTTTCTGATTCTCTTGTCACAATCCTGTTCGTAACTCCCCTACTTGATATCATTGGTTTAGTGTAGTATTCATTTGCCGTAAAGTAACTACATTCTTCCTTATTGATTTGCGCGAGTTTAAATATGGACAAGTTTTCTCGGTAAACAACCATTCCTGAAATATATGCTAATCCCATTTTAATAACATGTGCCTGCCGTTCATTGTCCTTAGTTAGAACGCGTTTGTACTAAAAAATGTGCAGCAATTCGGTCCTTGTAAATCACAACTTTATAACAGCGCCATTAGGTGCTACATGACATTTTATTGGTCTCAGCTCTAGGACCCACCGAGAGTCTGCCGGTCTTGCAGCCTTACAATAAAATATCAAAGGAATTTCTCCAATTCGTCGTCGTTCCGTCATTGAGAAAATACCATTGCGTGTAGAAGAATATCCCCTCAATTGCAGGAAAATAACCTAAGTGCATGATATTACCCTATATAATGATTAGACATAGTTACGAAATGCAGCAATGCTCACGTTAAAGTCGCCATTTAGTTTTTGAAATTACCCTAATTTGGGGTAATTACCCTAAACGAGATGATACCTGAGAGCCAATGAGGTTTCGCACGGAAGAAACGTCACTCCTATTTGAGTAGCTCATTGGTTAGAGTCCAATTCCAATTGAGAGCTAGTATTCGGATTGCGAGGCAAGGATGTCCCCTTAGAAGTTGTTCCTCTTCTTATGTATTTTCTCTGTGTTGCCAGATCATCCGGATGCAGGGCTGCCACTGAAGTTTTTCTCTTTCCCCCAGATTTGCTGTAGAAATTCCCCCATTTCCAGCAAAAATCCCCCAAAATTTAGATAAAACATATTATCGTATATGTTAACTAGAAACTTACGTTACTTGCTGTATATTTAGTCCAAATGTGATTTTGTCCCTTTTATTGACAGCTTGTATGCTATTTTGCGGCCAGGGAAATTTGTTTTACCCATCGATAAGAAATGATCAACACGTCAGAATGGAATATCGAGTTAGGCAAAGTATGCTGCAAGAGTATTTCGCTTACGGCAATTTCATCGGATTCCTTGGACGGCTCTCTTACCATAAAGTGTACGATATCAGCGCTGGTATCTACAACATTTATATTTCTCTTATGTTCCACTGAATGTTGCACGAAGCATAGATATATAATGATTTGTCAAATAAATATTACAGCACATACAATAACTGCATTTGGGATTATTATTTCATTTCAAGAAAGTTTTTAATTCGGCTACACTGAGCCAGTCATCTCCATCTGATTGTGCACAGAACTTTCGTTTTATACATAGAAGATGATTTGGTTTGGTCATTCATTAGGGGAACAGTATCAGCATTCTGAAGCAAAAAAAAAATTGAGAAATAACAAAATATTTATATAAGTCTCATTTACCAATAAAATAAACTTAGTTGTCATCGCTCTAAAACTTCGGCTGCTAAAACGCAAAGTAAATATTCAAATTAGAAAAATACTGATTGCGTAGCAGCATGTTAAAGAGTTTGCTTCTGTAACGCAAATCAATTATGGCAATGCAGATAAAGAAAGATAATAATAATTATAGTTACCTTGGAGCAATGCAATCACGAATGTTGGATGCACAAACGATAGCATATCAAGACTAGAGAGAAACAAGGTAAATCTCAAGAATATCTCAAACAAGACGCTCCAAATTTGCATTTGCGAGTCTTAAAGTATAAAACCACTGATTAATAAGTCACCACGTTATAAGATAAAAAGACTAGGCCTGCCGCACATTTTTAGCGTCTCTTGAATTTAAAGCATCCAAGTAGCTTATCTTCAAAAACACATCCTTTGCCTAAGAAAAGACGTTAAAAATTATCAGAATTCACAATTTAATATATAAGACAAATTACCACACTTTTAACGCACACTTTAAGTTAATGAAGGAAGTGTTGACTGAGGAGTATTCGCTCAGTAAAAGGAAGCTATAGCAACAGTCACACGGTCACTGAGAGCCTTTTTATTCCTCTAATTGAGCGAACTCTTCGATTCTCGAGCCTGAGTTTTGAGTTGAGACTGTTCACTGTTCCGATGTGAATCTCGTTGTAAGTCTAACAAGTTCGATCCACGTTCAAACTTCGTGAAATAGCCTCTCATTTGTTGCTAAGGAGGTATTTTCCGTTCTGCATCATGATATCTTCATTCGAATAACCATACGTCTGCGTAACTTATTCAGGTTTCACGATATTTTAATGAAAAATAATATCTAGCTAAATTCCCCTAAATTTAGTCGATTTCACGAGAGTTTCCCCCATTCCCCCAGACGACCACCGTTTCCCCCAGATTTAGGGGAAATCCCCCATCAGTGGCAGCCCTGTCCGGATGGTCTAACCTAAATTTCCCTGTTTTGGTCTCAAAATTTCCTTTTTTGACTAAAAATTTCCCTGTTTTGTAGACTCTTAAAACATACATACGTACATACAAACAATCATTTATTTTATAGAAAATACATATTTCAGTGAATATCTCTTTGATTTTTTCACGCAAGCATGTTGCTTTAGCACTAATGAGCGTGATGATAGTCACAAATGAATCTTTAACCACATCTTTTGTAACAACCCTTGCCACCAAAGCCAAATGCTTTGTACTTCGTTTATATGTTTATTCATCCATTATCAGTGAAAAATAATGATTCTTCAAGAGCTCATAAATATTATCACTCACTTCGCCTCCTAAAACATTCTACGCAATTGCAATACACTTAGTCCTACTACATTTGAAGCTCATCGCAATCTCCGAATCAGGACAAGTTGCTTCCACAACTGGGACTAAATGTTCAACAATAGAATGCGAAAGATTATGCTCGTATAGGAATTTAACATGTATTACTTCACCTTCTTCTACTTATGTATTTTTTCTTCGTTTACTGCCACTGTGCGTATCCAAAGAACTTCTTGTTGTTCTTATATTTTCTATATTTTTTTATGTTCCTTCCCGCATGGTTTTCAATCTCTGATTTGCCAGCTTTTCCAACTACTTACATCATATACTTTACCATGAAAATATTTTATTTATTTTTATTTTTACTGAGCCACCCTATGAATTTCATTTCAGTTTCCCACAACTCTAGGTACTTTTAAGTTTTAATTATACGTTTACGTATTACTTTTGATGTTGGCGTTTCATTCCCTCCGCTGTACATATCACATTAATTCACTTCAAAAATTTCAGTAATGCTGAAGCGCGTCGCTTCAGTTTCCTCTCAATCTCTCAATACAATCATTACAATGACTTGTGCGACTGTGATGATTAGGATCTGCGACTCTGTAAAGCGTGAATACGTGAAGTTGTACTGGCGCTGAGCAGCTGGCAATGGTGCCTCTGACTGCTCCAAGTCTGTATGTACGCGTACAATATGTGTATCAAAGTGCGAACATCTCCGATAAGAGTTAAAAAATATAAATACTGAGTAGCTTAGCACAAAATGCTGAGTGGCTGATCAATTAAATATAATTTTACTTGAAAATGAAGCCTTATAGCAAAATTTCCCTGTTTTCATGCGGTTTTCAAATTTTTTCCCTTTTTCCCTTTGGGACCCAAAATTTCCCGAAAGCAGGGAAATTTCCCTGCATCCGGCAACACTGGCCGCACTGTCGCACTGTCGCTCCCAGGCAGTTCCAGCATGTCGGGCAGCATCCACAACACCCCTGGAGAACGAGTGGGAGACATTAGATCAGGGGCTTAGGGTTTTTTTAAAGAGGCGGGGAGGGAGAGAGGGCGTTGCCCCGGGGAAGGCACCCTCCGTCTAAAGCCACCTTTAGTGCTCTATCGAGTCAGAAGCGAGAGCAAATAAGCGGGGTTTGAGCCTCTCTTCACTGTTCATGAGCTTAGTCAGTGATCGTGTCAACAGGCCTAATGCTGATAGGCTTCATCCCGTAGCCGCGAACCTGAATATTTGAAACTGTTCCTTAAAGTGTTTTCTCTCACTATAAAGCGTTAACCTACTATCATTATATTTTGAATGATTTGTTTCATTTGAAAGGGAACTATCTGAGACCCAAATCTTATCCTCCGCTCATCGTTAGTTTATCCGTAAATTTTCGAACTTGTCTTGTTTTGTTGCTTTCCCCCTGTTCGTCTGCCTGCCAGGCCTGTTCCAGAGAATGATCGACGCACGCGTTCAATAAAACTTTAATGTGGCTTGAATCACGGATTCAGAAGTGTCATCGACTCTTCTACAGATTGATTACAGGGTTTAGTTTTGTATTTTTTGCTCCTATACATCGTAGGGTAATTTGCAAAGAGTCCGTAACCTGTCAATTAGATTGCCTCTACCCAGTGATCATTAATGACCGTTGGCCTAATCATGTGTACATTGGCGCGGAGCATAGTTGGTAAAATACCTCATATTCTTTCCAGGGCTATGTTGTATGTATTCATCAGTAAGGATCACTATTAGCTGCTCGTTATTTTTTTTTTATAAATTCTTGCTGTTTGTCGTTTGCTTATTGTACCTCACTATTTACACCTTTTTTCTTCTATCTTTCGCGTATACTAATATTTTTGGTCGTGTTTCAAGTTTCCCATTGTTTTTAAATTGGCTGAACTCTTAGGTGTGCGTACTACTTAATTTATTTTACTTATACCCGTTCATGTATTTTGTTCTTTTAAAGCAAACTGAGGAAATACTTAGCGTTGGTCCTAGGGTATTCAGAGTGTGTTGGCAGGTAGGACGAGTCAGTGGGCTTGATATTGGCGATTGGAAGGTTCCCGAATCTGCGACCTAGTTTTCCCAGAGTATCGTTGAACTTTGTACTAAAAAATGACAGGAAATGATGAATAGCTGTAAATCTTCAGTATTTTCGGTCCCAGTGAGCCTATTCGGAAACAGGTGTTGTGTGAGGCTTTCGAAATTTGTTGATGGCTTCTTATAAAAATTATGTTTTTAACGATCGTCATTAGCCATAGATGCTTTCAATATTGAAGGAAAAAATGATAGAGCGGGAGTAGGAGTAGCACAGTTTACTGGATATCAATTTGGCATAATTAATCATTACAAAATAACTTAGAAGCTAGACGGGTCTTAAAGAGTGGATCATAAAATTCATTAAATTCGAAGAGTATTCATAGCCTCTCCGTTCACAAAGTTAGCAATAAGGATTAGCGACATCAGCTGTGCCACGAAACGTACAGGCGGTCCTTGCGAAGCACTTGGCATGTTCCAATCATGAAGTGTGCATGAGGAGGTCAGCTTAGGCCATCAGTTGACAGCAGACGTGCAAGATGCCTTACGATTTTTTAAATTGCGTAAATTATCTTTTTAGAGCTGATCGTAATCAGCAACTCTAACACAACAAACATTTATACTATCAAGAATTACCACTCAAACTTAGAAATATTCAAATTTATGTTTTCATTTTGAGTAAAATCACACAACGCAATGGGCATGAAAACTTCGCGTATTAAGGTTACATAAACTAAACGAAAGCGATAGAGTTTCTTAAATACAAACGTCCGATACATCGTAGGTCTAACCTTTGGAAAGTACCTGCAAGCCACTTCAACTTTTCAGCTCACAGCTGCTGAACTCCGCACTCATCGCTCAACACGCAGCCTCACCTCCATATTTACGACGCATTTCCAGAGAGATCAAATACGCGTTGAGCACGGTGAAGTTCAATCAAGCGACGCAATTTATTTTATCCCGTGCAAGTCAAAACGTTCGCAAATCAAAGTTTTCAATCATGAAAATTATTTGGATTCATGATGTTTTCGACAATTAGAGAAAAATAAAAAACACAAAAAAATCTAAGCAAATTGACGGAGTCTAAGAGCTGAGATAGAAAGATGGACGAATGTCAAATTGCTATTCATGTACATTTCAGCCCAACTCTCATATATACCTACCGAAACTCAATTCATCGACCTGCTCAGTGTTGTGAGCGTAATGAACCATAGACTCAGTCCCTACACTTCTCGTTTAACATTAAGGTATATCACAGCGGTGCGCCTAGTGAGTTACGAGAACAAATCAAAAGAAAGGAAGTTACATGAAGCTTCCCTCTAGACTAGGTCAATTCTTAGATGGACGCGTCTATTGTTTTTCGAGTAGAGTTACAATAAATAAATCATACCAAAAGTTTTAAACTACCTACTGAACGTTCAAAAGTGCTACTCGGAATACCAATTACCTAATTTCTTTATCATGGAGCAGCCTTAATGATAATGGATGGAAACACGTACACGGCAGCAGTTTCACATGAAATTCAACCATCAAGTATAGTACGCATCGATACACGTATATAATTTGAAAATTGATCAATCTTAGCGCAGCTCATACTCCGATAATACATTAATACGAACTTGAGACATGGTCCAGTAATATGTATTCGATGAATTGCTAGATTTTGTACTTCCTAAAATCAAGCGCTTAGTGAAATAATTCACTCACTACTGAGAACGCAAATGATCAGCGGCCTATTTCTCTATTTCATAATTCATATCCTTGAAAGTTAAACGTACATTGCAACTGTTTCCGATACACAGCATTGACCGTTATCTCTGGTCTGTGAATGAGTCCAAACTTCGTATTCAGAGTCTCGAAGGTACTGAAAGAATGACACAATAATACACAATATTCTCTAAGGACAGGTAGATTTAGAGCTGGGAGTATAAGTATTTCTGATCACGAAACACCGAAATTCCCGAATTAAATCTTGAGCTGAAACCCAGACATCTAAACGCTAGTTGCTGCCTACACTTCAGCTCTTTCTGCTGACAGGGATAAAATTTTACAGAACTCTCTCTTCTAGAACATTGGTTGAAATAGTTTCTGTACTCTTTGCCGTAATTTTCAAAGCTACGGAACTTTGATACTCTTTTCAAATAATACTTATATACAAACTCTAGAGAAATAAGGAATAAACTGTTCGAAATTTAAGATCTGATAATACGGTTAAATCTAATAAAAATATTCTTACAACTGTGGTGTTGACAAGAGGTGTAAACGAAGCACTTGAGATGTTTTCTTCGTTATGAGTTTTGCGCGTTGATATAAAAGAGTAGCTATTTAAGTTCATATTCAAAATGAATAGCAATTAATCATTCTCCCTATATTCTACCAAAATGTCCAGAAATTTCGAACATGCCTCGGATGTTGCACCGTAATACTTTAAAGATGCAGCACGCAACAAAAGCATATGCATGTGCTGCAACTCGGAGTCTCATCAAAAAGAAGACAACATAAAAGAAGGTAAAAGAGGCACAGAGTGCGAATGAATGGCACATATCCCCATGCAACTAAGGGGGCACATTTCATACGTATAATTGGATTTATAAATTATAAAAATTCCACTATATGAGTACTGAAATAACATAATATTACAAATTTTTAAGCGCAATAAGCTCACAAACCAAACAAGTGTACAAATTGAGAACTTATAAGGTAAAATTAAAAGTCATCTCGCTCAGAAAATAAAAATGGGATCTCTCGAGCGATGTCACACTTCAAATGACAAAGTATTACTTATCATGACATCAAAAATGAATCCTGTGAAATGTTTGTACTTTCAGAAACACTGCTTGTGCTCCCGTGATGCAAGGATGATGGTGGAAAGGAGGAAATGGTTGTAAACCATGAAATAATACAATAATACTCAGCTAAGGAAATAAATATCGCATGATTTGTGTCATAATAGGGAAACTTGAATACAGTATAGCGTACCTTCAACGAGGGTAAAGGTTTGTACATCATATATTACTTTTGCACCCAAATTCATTGATGGCAACAACGCATTCTACCGTAATAGTTGGCAAAAATATACAATTTTCCCTCGGCAAATAAAGTCGTTCACTCAAGGATTTAATTCTTTTCGTATACTCTTCATGAATGTTGCGCAGTTCACGCATCAAATAATTTATTTCACTACATAAAATAGTAACTTCTCCCTATGTAGCACCGCTAACACTAAAATGTTTAACTAGTATAATATTGGGAACTTTGATTAATCCAGATCTGGAAAGCTTTGTTAGCAAAATTAAAATTTTATATGCAAATTTCAAAGGCAATTTTTTTCTGGAGGAAGCTTCCTATCTCAAGCGGAACAATTATTATACCTCCCATAGCATCCAACAAATGGATGAATAACGTGCCGTAACCTAGCTACCCTTGTCTGTAACAAATATCCTAAATTCTTCACTGAGCAAGACTTGTTCGTGGTGCAGAACACGGCGCTAAACTCTATATCTTTGGCAACGCAGTTCTCAATCCACCACTTGAACTCAGACGGCTCAAGTAATATAAGAGTGCCTGTATTTTCTGCTCAGCTACAATATTACAAAGCTATTTCCAGAGCAGGAGCGTTCCGAACAAATATGAATTCTCTAGTATATTTTTTTGTTAAAAGTATTCGCCAATGAAGAAAAAATTACGAACAGAATAACAGTGAATAGTGGGGAACATATACTTATGAATTACACCCGAGTTAGCGTTGAACTTTCAATACATTATTCTATAACCCTTACAGCTAAGTATGACACACGGCCAGCTCTCTCAAAAATACATATTCAATATCCTATCTTTAAATAAATATAGCTCAACATTTAGTTAATATTTCGCCAGACTTTACAGATAGGTTACCTAGGTAAAAACACAGAACTCGTCGAACTCACGTCCCAGCATCGGTGACAAAATTCTACCGTAAAGTTTGTGTTGTTGTTTGTGAACTTGTGCCCGATGAAAACTTATGGACTAAATGTCAAAAGACAGTTTCCATAAAGTTATAAGTCCAAATTTGGTGATCTAAAGAAAAATATTTACCTAAAATAAAGCAACAGCTCACGCTACTTCAATTTACGCTACCAGATGCAATAACTTGGTGAGCAATTGAGATAATGGTTAGGCCAGATTTATAAAATGTTTTTCTCCTCTATTTCTGGGGATTCCTAGTTGGGCCTCTAAAGGAGAAAATCCACTGAGTAAAGACGTCCCTCTACTCTGGACTATACATCCTTATGAACATTTCATCCGAGGTCTGTTAAAAAACCGTACTTTTTGCCACCGAATCTACAGCACTGGTCAAGCCACTGAATAAGGGGAGGGCGTAGCACGGTTGTTGGGATCTATAGGATAGGCGCGTTGTCGTAGTCAAAAATCCAGCTGTTTTTTTTCCATAATTTTGGGTTCATCTGCAGCCCACTATCCTGTTTTGGCGCCATTTTCTAGTCTGTGTCTTAAATCTGTTGCGTAGTACTGACTATTGACAAAATGATCTTGCAACACAAATTCATGGGTTCGAATTGTTTTAGTTTCATTAAGTTGCTCAATCGCAGAGCGGTCACTGCACGTATTTACTTAGACTGGTTACTACTTCTAAACTGGCTTGTGTGATTTGGTTCGGAAAGCAGCGTCTCGACGCCAAAGAAAGCTACTTGCCCTTTTTTTGCACCTAACGCATCGAACTTCAGTCGACTCGAAACAATTTTAAAAGTTCGGCCTTTTCTTTCAATATCTTCACGGTAATTTCGTTGGAGTGTGCTCAATATTTCTGATTTCGAATATTTTCAGAATTAAGTAGCTACTGGTACAGTACCCCTCTTCATTAATCTCTACGTCATTAGCAGTTAAGTTATACTCATGTGCGATTTATTAATGCCTTTCACGTCCATAGAACTTGACCTCTTTTGCCAGGTATAATGAATTTACAGATGGACTCAATCATCTTCCGCTTTAGCTTGCATCAGTTTCACTGTTGTTCATTTTGAAAAAAATGCGAGATTTAAGCTCTATGAATTGCTTTTATGTTACAACGCCCTCCCAGTTACTCCGAGTTGGAGGGAGTTTTCCGTGTTGTTTATCATTATAACTCCTTGCTTTACATGAAAATTCGGTAATATTAATGAATGATCTAAACGATAAAAATGGTAATCAAAACACTCAAGAACTCAGATATTCTCACTTTATGACTATCTATGTTAATTCAACGTGAAGTAGATGGACACTGCCCACTCACTTCCAGGTGTCGGCGCCGCGCGACAGCACACACAAACTATGAGTTACTTTGTAGGCCTTAACAAAAATACACCACAATATTATCTGGCGCACGTTGATGCCTCACGTTACATCACATACAAATATCAAAACTTCTTAAAGGAAAATTGGTATGGTTTTCTAACTGGAATGAAAAGTTTATGTAATCGTACTTAAATGAACTCCCTGTGATCACGACAGCTTGTGTTTATTGGGCAGTCTTCGAGTCACCGAATACGGTGATCTGTGAGAAACTGACAGTTCAGGAGGAGGAAATGCGGCTTCAACTTCGTGAAGAATCGCTTGCTTGTCGAAATATCGAGACGACCGAACTTTCCTCCCTCCTCTGGCCACCCCCGCATCGCTTGACGTCTGTCAGTGGGAAACAACTTTAGCGAAGCGTCGATGAGAGGAACATCGAATGAGAACTAAATGATACATGCGAATCTATCCACAGCAGTTTAAAATGATTAATTTCCAAACATAAAGCGAACAATTTATTTTTTTACAACTGATTGATTATGGATGATGGCATTTACTAAAGATAAATCTTTCATTTAGAACTGCGACTCCGTTTCGTTCTCCCTACAAGGCATACCTTTTCGCAATCTTCCAATTTTATTAGAAGCTCTTTTCTTCAATATTCAGCTCGCTGGCTAGGCTGTGATCTCGACTGAAATAATGCATAAGATAAGTTCAGTGCTAAAGCAATGTAATTAAACGGATAAGCTTAAACTCAAAGTGAATCATACATTAATCATTTACGACGTATTAGGCATAACATCTACATTTACTCGACATGAAACAAAATCCAAATGTACAATCAACAAGATTATTATCATAAAAGCGATAAGGAAATTAAATATACGTGGCGCCTAAAAATTCTTCGTGATAGCATACATACAAACAAATCATTAACTTAATTAACGCTAGAAAGCTAGATTACGATATACGACCGCTAACAAAATAACATCTACGTTGTCGAGAACATATCTCGACAATAGCCAGTTACCTAATACAATACAGCGCCGCAAAAAAAATCCACACACGTACGATTTTTTGGAAGAAAACTGAAATAAATAAATTCCCCTTCTGCCCATTGTAACCAATGAAGGAATCCTACACCATCACACTGGTTGGATTTCAAATGTTGGTCGACACCGAACATGTCACTACCCGGGCGATGAACGATCCCATAGTAGCTGCTGAGCAGCCTGAACGTGCTTTTGTCACTGAATATCCCCTCTTGTACTTTGCTGATGTTTAATCTTCACATTTTCTGGAGAGATTAAGCTATATCTCCTTCATGGCTTCAGTGATCATGGATTTCTCGTATTTTAGAGTTCGTATTTTCAGATTCTTTTGCAACCGATGTTCGACTATTTCGCTGAGAAATTTTTAGACAAGCAGAATTTTTCCTTGTTACGGATGGATCTGATATAACTTTTAGTTTTAGGATCTTGTACTTAAACACTAAATATTCTTCGTTTTTTGAGCCTCAGAGTCTGGCTTTCTTGAAGGTACGATATGGGAGGGAGTGCGTTCAGGTAGTGAATAGCCATCGATATCGACATCAGGTCTGGTGTAGCACATATCACTGACATTTACTTCTGTAAAACACTGAGGGCCAATGCTTTTTTTGTTTCATAGCTACGCACTACACTTTCTGATCATTAAAATTAAAAGTGTAAAAATAACGAGAAAGTGAAAAGTAGGGCACTGAGGAGCTGTGCACGTGAAATTCTATGCAGTAAATTTCGTGCAGCTCATTGAAGCTTTGGGTGTCGGGAACAGAGGAGCGAGGCGGGCTCTCGTGCGCTACATCGTCACGAGCTTCCCTAATTTTCGTATGGCGTTTATGACGAGAGCCCAACGAAATCTATCCCAAGCTAAAATCGCATGTCAAGATGTCATCACATGTGTAGATTTTTGGCTGACACTCTAATGTATTCCCTTTGACATAAGTAAAAAATTGTTTTTTACTACTGAGGTAAGCAATTGTTACCCTTAAGTAAACGGAAACGGTTACCGTAATTGCCTCACATTAGCAATTGTGATCGCTGACTCAAGTCAGTAACAGTTATTTTCGACTCGAGTGAACCATTGTCATCTTTAATTCAAATAAGCGACAAATTATCATTGTCTTACAAGTACAACGCGATGTACCTAAGTTCAAACCTTTGTGGAGGCGTCCAACATTTCTTCTCCTGAAGAAGATGTTATGCCTTCGTCCAACTGCAGCTGTTCACCGTCGATCTCGAGCTCTTGATAAAGCGACGACAGCTGATCTTCCACTAATGCTGGCTGGAATAATTAGAACGATATAATGGTGAAAATGAGTAACCAAACCAATGCTTCTCTTACTTTTAAGTACAGCAAAAGACCTGGTCGCCGGTTTGTACTGCAGGGATAAGTCTCGTTTTCATTTGGAGTCATTTGTAACGAACAGACTGTAACATTCATAAATCCCATATAACAGGTTGAGTAAACAATAATTCGCAATGCGCCGCTACTTATACTTTACGAATGGAACAATATCTCATGTATTTAGCGACTATGGAGTAACTTAGTTTACTTGCCTGATTCAGAGTTTTCAGAGCTGCCATATCGTTTTTGAGGACATCCACAAGTTCTTTGGTGTGGAGCTGATACCGGAAGAGAAGCTGTGGCGTGACTTCTATGTGGTCCAGCCAGGCTGGATCGTGTAAAACTGGACGATCGTCGCAAGGTGGTTGTATGACGCCGATGCTCTAAGAGGGAAAAGCAAGTTTACTTATATTAACTGTATTTAGCGCAAAGAAACATCAACTGATGCATAGCAACCCAGGAGAGCCTATTTAACGTCATTTAAGGTAAAAAAGTAAATGAAGCATTGCAATCATTCGACGATTGTTTACCGTTATTTAGGATATTGCAACTGCGTTAATAGATGTATTACTTGGCGAATTAATTTGTTCAAGATTAGATACATGGAGAAACAGAATCAGTGTTCAATTTAAACACTGGAAACCGACTAGAGTTCTCTGAAATTGATCAAATATCCATTTAAGCTTGAGAAAAGCAGCAATATCAGTCACCCACGTCAGCTGCTTTACGTTGACAGCTTTGGATTAAAAAAAACAAATTCAAGTACCAGCGCTTTGCACCAAGACCAAAAGATACGCAATCTATAGAAATGTAATGGCCGTGCAAATTTTCCGTGACATTTATACGGCTACAGAACGCACTGTGAGAGTGAGTGCTCAAATTTAAGGGGCGTCCCAAGAAGAATATTTCATCCCTCCGGAGAAGATAAGTAAAAAAACGAAGCAATCATTTTCGCGGAGGAACAAAACAACATTAGATGATGATCGTATCAGATGAAAACGAGGGAGAGAAAATATAGATCAGAGAAAAATAATCGACATGTAATTGACTACCATTATGGTAGCCTTGGTTGTAACCTTCTGAGGAAATGAATTATTTATCACATATATTGCTAATTATTTTAAACGAGAGAAGTTTCTTGATCCAATGGAATCCGAGAATAATTTAATATTAATGACAATTTCGACTGAGACCCTGAGAACTTGTGAATGAGGGATCGGATACTGAGGTGTAAAATACAGCTACTGTTAAATTGCTGGCATACAGAATTTTTCAGAGAGGGCAAACACAGAAATTGGAAAATTTCACGACAGAGCCATTGACTAAAAATGTAAAGAATGAAGAAAGTGGCAAACAGATTAAAAATTCCCTCGTTTGTCTATTTTCCACGTACTATTTAACCCGTAAAAGCAACAATCTTTGCACAAACATACAACTCAGAAGTTATAATTTGAGAGCGAATATAAATCCAGAGTAACTCTTGTCTTCATTAAAAACTTGTGAGATTCTAGTTCTGAACAAGAGAAATAAGTATAAATATTTAAGATATATTTTATGGAGCACAAACTCACCTCGCTCGTGTCGACAGAAAACTCGGACAGCATGGGCATGCTGTCATGAGCAGGGGAGCTGTCCGACATCACCATGTCGCTGTTAAGAAGAACCGCAAATTATTTCGCAACCTTACACGGTATTTTGAGATCATGGGCAGTGCAAGTCAGGACGATTTCATTTAGAAGTCTTTATGTTTAGATATTTCGCACAATTTCTTTTTTACGTTCAAGAGTCCTATACAGCCCAGTCTTCTACGTATCATGTCTATGAGTACATGATCCGAGGGATGTAAACGTCATTCATTTGTCTTAACACGTTGACTGCGATGGGTTAAAATGAAGAACAATATTCAATTGAAATTTTAAGTCAAAAAGTTGAAAATTTTTTTATAAATTCCATACATTAACTAGGTACATCAAATACCACTAATCATACAAGATTGTTAACATTTTTCCAAACGACCCATCGATGGGTCGTTTCGCAGCAAGAACTTGAAAACGGAACATCGATGGGTCGTATCGCAAGCAACGTGTTTCGACTGATTTTGATGAAAGGTACCCTGGTCCCAATCAATTTTGAATTCCAGCGTCTCAGAGACACCAGAACCTCCACCTTGTCTCTTTTGCTTCAAAAATTTGGAAAAAATCATAAGAATTCCTAAAAAATTACATTCATAATTGATGATTTCAGTCAAGTCTACACAAAATCATGTTACACTGAATTAAGACAAACTGTAAAGCTTTTCAAACTGATAAATAGCGATCATTATTTGCAAAGTTATGTCTTCGGATAATTTCAAGCTATATAAAACTTAAGTAACCAGAAAAAATTAAAGGCAAGTGCTCGTAAGTTCGAGAATATTCTTACAAAATATAAAAAAAGAACTTAAAGCATTTAAATCAATATGCTTTTTAATGTAGAGTAGCGAGCAGTAATAGTTTTATAAAAGCTTCGCAGAATAGTTTTTATGACGACGTTAATTGGACTGTAAAACACATTTTTCTACAGGATCCCTTGCTAAATTACTTTAGGTTGAGCTTTTTTTCAACAGATGCCTTTAATACTTCCACGAACGCTTTTTACCTGTGAGAGAATCAGTTAATTTTCAGCTGAATGCCTCAACGCATTTTAGCATCTAATTGCTTTACAATTGAGGATTTAATCTGTTCTTTGCGTTAATCATTTCAATGAAGACAAAGTTCAGTGACGAATAATACCTGCTGTTCTCAGCGTGCTGGTCCTCCATGCCACTCGGGCGCTTGTCAGGTGACGCGATGCTCTCGGCCTCCCCCAGCACGCTCGTGGACCGCGAGAAATGCGAGGCGTGCGAGGCAACGCGAGGCACGTACACCAGCTGAACAGTGAGACCAGGCACATGAAGGTACACTGCAAACTCGGAACTGACGATTTTCGCAGACGAAACTTCTAAACGTTTTACCATTTATTCCCATATGAACCGTGGAAAGTTGAGCATGAGGAGACGTTATGTGTTTTACTTTTTGTGAACACGTCTTTCAAAAAACATCGTTTGAAATTGAAGCTTCAACTGATGATAAAATTAGGAACAGCGAATAATTTTTACTTTATAGCGCAAGAGCCTGGCAAGCGTGAACGGAGCAATGATTACGAGCAGAGTGATGCGCCTTAGTAATGTTAGGATTGGGAATTAGTCAGCAAGAAATAAGTTAGTGATGTAACTGTGGTCAGAAAATTCAATGAAGTTATATCGTGATACTGAAGGAAACTTTGTCAGTGAATAATGTGAAGCACCCAGAAGATCGGTGGATTATAATTTGATAATTGATAATCCACATCGGTGGATTATCAATTCAAAGGACTGATTTAGCTAATACATTCTTCACGGGCAAATATCAGCGTAGTGACAAAATAACAGAATGATTGAAGGGGAAAGCAGAGAAAAAATGACCGAATGATTGACGAGTAAAACGATTGAAACGAGGAAAATTTGAAGGAAAAACATTCGCAGTATTGAAATGAATCTGTATCAAGTGCACTATCTTCAAAAGAAAATTTTACAGCCAATTTTCGTCGATATTTACTTCAGCTGACATTTTAATGCAAATCGTTACTGTAAACGGAATTCTAAACGCTGAATTGTAACGGATGCAAATGTGAGTGAAATCATTTTTCAAATTTCAATGTTTTGCCAATACGCGTATATTCTTAAACAAGTTTGCCTACAGCGTTCGCGAATTATTTTATCCACTTATGCGTCTGAATAGATGAAAATTCGTCTTAACATCAGATGCACTGGGGTTGCAAATTCCTAACATAGTAAGAAAACGAAGCTAAAAAAATTTTCAAAGTTTATTGCCGGCACTAGATCCATATGTTTACAGAATAGACATAAGAAATCGTGTTACTGGAAAACCCTGATTAAATGATTACAGTTTCAAATCCTACGACACGATAACGCCATCATCAAGTGTAATAAAACAGTTGCGCACGAATAAGTCAATGACTTTTTGGCCGTTTCAAAATTTCCGAGCGAATCCTGATCTAAAAACTACAACGCAATTGCAATTCTACGCTGCAGGTATGTAAAGACCACGAGACGATCATCCTGAAGATGTGTTTATCTGTATATGTTCCTCAATTTTCAATCCTTCCTAGTAGTATATTAAAATGTAGTTCAACGCACAGGTTTAGATTGATACTGAACGATGAATCAAAACCTCGTGAGCTGCAATTGTTCAAGATAGTGGAAATATCATAGGCGAGAAAATTTTAACGATGAAGCTAATCCACTGGTTCTCTATGAAAATTCAGGTAAACGAAAACTTGAGGGTTCTGCGTATTTTCTGTACCAAAAGTAAACTTTTAGGCTTTATAAAGTTGTACTTCCATATACCAAGAATAGTGAATGAGAGGCGGAAAATAATATTTTAGTGAATTTCGCTGTGCTACCATGATTTGAATTCTAAAACAGAAAACCTCATTTCACTGGTAAGTGATATTGATGATACACCTACTTCTTCTAACCAACTATATGATGACGATTCTTCGAGCACTAACTTCCTCACAAAGTTCTACTTCCACTGCTGGGCTATGAGGCCTAACCCTAACGATACGTACCTACTACGATTTTACTTTTCATCTATCGCTGTTTGAAGTACATGACATTCTTCTCAGTGATATACCAAAATTTTCACACACCCATCATTCGTTTCTTGGTACTAAAAATCCCTTCAAGATCCAACCAGTCACTGTCTCGTCATCAAACTCTTCGATTAGAGTGAAGCAATTCAATAGAGTCCGACAAAGAACTATTGACACTCTGTTTCATCTCTGTTTTTTTCTCAACTGTAGCACTATACTCTAGCTCCAACAGTCTTGAAGTACTAACTCACTCTAATAAGTTGCAAAGCCCCCCTTTGTGGCTGACCCATCTCTGTATCAGAATACAAGCGGTGGGATTAATATAATATCATTAGTTTTTCCTTTATTTAAGGCGTTTTCACTCAGTTGCTTGCACTAACTGGACAGTCCTTACATTCAATCACTTGACTACTAAGAATGAGATTTTTTACCGCCTCAGTGTCAATAGCTGAAAAGCATTTGCACCTCAGCGCTTCAACTCATTATGGACCGGATTTTCCCTGCTATCCCTCCATTAACTGGATTATCCCGCTACCAACCCCTTGATCAGCATGGCCCGGCTCATCTGTCTCGGACCGCAGGCTCTCGGGTCGGTGGGACATGGAACATCTCAGCTGACCAGACGCCGATGCAACGCTGCCCCTCACCGACCCGGGTTCAACTTTGACGGAAGTTGCCCGAGAATCGGAGCGTTTGCGAAGGTGAACCACACCGTGGGGGGATTTGGGGTGTGGTAGTGGTTGTTGTAGTTGTGCCTGCTGTTGGTGGTGGGTGTGAGTGTGATGGTCTGTATGTCGCTGCTGAAGACTCTGCGAAGACTGTGGTCAATAATAGCGTTAATTTCTTGCCATTAACACGTCAGCATGCAGTTCACGAAACACTTTAATTACGTTTAGAATAACACATAACAATAAAAAAGCCCCAAATTTTTGAATACCTCTCACATTCCGGTAAGACATCAATGAGTTCGAGTATATTAACAAAGAATTAATAGAATAATTTATCGACACCGGGAACCATTAGTGAAACAAATAACTAAGATCCCGGAACTTGTTACACACGTAACAGACTTAGTAATATCAATGAAAGGAAGAACATCGCAAAATGAGCCGACAGGTACGTGAGCAAACAATCTCAGAGGTGTGAAAGTCTGCCATTTTCATTATTCATAAAATAAAACGCAACGCTCAAAACGCACAGAGCTCATAATGGCATGCAAACGCCTGAAATCCTTCCATCATGCTGACAAAATAGGAATATAGTAAGCATTTCATTGGGTATATAAATGGCTAACACCCATATGAAAATTTTAGCGCGGCTCGTGAGCGCAGCCCGAGAAGTGCACATGCATGGAAATGATAAAAGCTAAGAACCTATCGGACGCAGCTCGGCATACGATCAATCGAAGTTTACTTCATCAAGCAAGGAAGACAATATCTGAAACCCGCAGCTTTCCTCACTGCATGGGCTTTGCATCGTTGTACCCACCCTTTCCGCGGGAGCAACTTGAGCGATGTAGGATTGGTTGTCAGCTTGTCTGGAGGAGGTATTCAGATTTGTAGGAGAGACGTGAAGAGGGTCTGTACTGGTAGACTGCTGGATGAATGGATGCGGCATCATCATGTTCGACATCATGAGGGGTCCAGCACCGTACATTGCTTGGTTGAAGGATGGGTGAGGAATGTACATGCCTGGATACGCCCCCATGTAATGGAGAGGAAGAGCAAGACCTGCACGAGTACGTTATAATTTAGTAAGCTAATAAAAGACACTCATGGGAAAGACAACAATTAAGCTGAACCAAGTTCATTTAAGCTTATAAGCTGTAACTCTACAAGTTCTTTGAAAGCTTTTTAATATTATTTTCCTCCATTCTAAGATAGCAACTATACAATTTGACCGAAGTAAGTTCCCATTAATAATTTCGCCGCCCTGAATTAAGATTTAATGAGGGTATAAAATATCGGAAAAGTTTTGAAATCAGTGGTAAGTATCTGTGAGTCGCTTTAAATTATCAAATAATTATACTGTGATGATCCCTTAAAGACTGAAACAATTATTTCACTACGGGAATCATCATTTCACCGGTGTACGTTATTTAACCAATTAGTTCTAGAGTGCGAAAAAATAGCAATCGACCAGTAACTAATTTTGGAATTTTTCAATAAAAGATCACTAATTAAAATCAGTTTAGAAACATAGTGGTATTATATATTTCGCTCACACTTTTCATGCTATCCGACCCAGGTTAGAAGAAGCAGTCAGATGTTTCACAATTTAGTTAGTCACTGCTATAAGAAAAGCCTACACACAAAAATATTGAAGGCACTTCATTGAACCACATTTAAATCCCAAAAACAGACCTTGAGGCGTCATGAAGTGTGTCTGGTGAGGTCCCATCATCATGGGCGGGATGGGATAGGGATGTGGATTAGCAGCGAGCTGCGGCTCCTGTGAGAGACTCGTGGACGGGTTGGAGGGCAAGGACGTGTTCTGGAAGCCATTAGAGTGGGTAGGAAGAGGGTGGCCGGGGAAGAAATAAGGTGCTTGGGGCTGCTCCGACGAACAAGTCGCTGGATTCACTGGCACGGCTAAGTCCGTCCTGCCTGTTACTTGGTCTGCTCGAGATCCTGATCCGCTGTACAGGGATGAAGTAAGTTTTTAAAAATTAGATCTCAAATTGGGAGAAAATCTGCGCGAGTCAAGTACCATTCAAGATCAACATAGATCTCACGCACAAAAAACTGCCTTGGGAGCGAGAGTACGTCAAACGCGTTCTCCAAGAAAAAAGAAAACAAATCGTAGCGAAAACTTTACCGAGACGTCCTAAATTGACTAATCCTCCACATTTCCATCAGCATTACCGGTTTACGAGTTTGGAATCGTGGATTAGAACCCCAACTTTAATTGAATATAGTATAAGGTTATTGTGGATTTTTATATTTTAGAATTAAAGTTATCAAATAGTGTTACCCAATATTTATTTTCCATCAGATATTAAAACTCCCACAATGATCAACAGAATTTGATAAAATGATTTGACATTACAGGTTGAATCTTATGAGTGCAAGTTGTCTTTATTTTGGAGAAGTTTCATACTTTTATAACGGACATACAGAAACCTGCGCAATATTTGGTTCAAAAAATATGCAAAAGATGATATAGCAATCCAAACAAGCAAATAGATGACAACATATCTAAGAGAATGGTACGTCTAATATACGATGTTGCTACAAAATATTTCAAACAAAATGATAAGAAATGATATTACTGAACATTGAAAATTGATCTGAAGTAGCACTGTGGCACAGAAGTGGGTGCTTTGCAAGCATTCACTATAATATGGATTTCACTCGATATTTTTGCCCACAAGAGCCTAGCAAAAAGTTGTTCGGTAGTTGTATGGAAATGCTAAGAACTTAGAAGACAGATCGCCCGGTAGTTAAAATTTATATTATAAAAGAATTCAATGAAACGATTTTAAAGTGGAAAATTTTCACTGGTACATCGCATGTTCACACTTTGAAATGAATGTGGCCCTCAATTTAAAAAAATATTAATTAGTATCAATATCCATCAAGAGCCTTATTCATGAAAAGCAACATTAAAGGCACAGGAAAGTGCTATGAACCGAACGTTCAGAGTGATAAATCGAAGTGATAGTTCAGGCAGAACTTAGAAGAATCTGAATCTTTTTTAGCCATAGAGAGCCGCTAACCTGTGAAAAGAGTTGATGGTGAGCTTGTTGCCGTGGTTTGTGTGCAGGGCACCGGGCAGGTGCGAGGGTCCGGTCAGCTCAGATTGCTTGGCTGACGTCTTCTCGATGAAAGGAAACTTGTGCGCCCGATTGTCTCCTCTCTGACTACCTGAGTTGGGGCGCTTCATGGCGCACTGCAAAGTGACAAGCATGGCTTGAACAATCGAGTCATCAACGGAGTTGAACAAAAAATGAATTGAAAATCAATTTTTTTGGACACATATTTAAACATGACTCTGAAGAAATAGCCGTTTTGCCTTAATGTATGAATGTTACAGTACGCCATTATTCAAAGTTCATGAAGTTTAGTATGCAACATCTGACCGAGCGAGAATGCTTCTTATTTTTTCAGAGGCAAACCGAATGAAGCGCGCTATATCAAAAAATATTCTAAAAATAACATCGATCGTATTGATGGTCCAGCATTTAATAATGACCCTGGAAAATATTACCTTCGATGGAGGTTTCCGAGTTGCTTTCTTGACCTGCTTTAGCTTTTGTCTCGACAGCCTTTCCCTTTGTCGTGACGGCGTCGCAATGGCAACCGTATTCTTCTTCTGCCTCTCCATGAAGAGCATTTGCATCTCTTGGTTGTGTCGAGAGAGCACCTCCTCCGTCAGGGGAACGTGTCGGTAGTTAGCAGACCCGGCCCCGCCGCTGGTCGAGCTCGGGCCGCTGGCGCTCTCGCCGCTTCCGCTGTCCGTGACATCTTTGCTTCCGTATTTTCTGCCCAGGGTTAACTGTGTTAAGTGATATTCGTCGCTTTTTTGAAGGAGAATTGAAGAACGTAAAAAAGCAAGTGTGAATTATTATTCACGAGGTCTGCTTGCGCTACACTGATTGCATGTGAAAGATTTTCACAAAAAATAGAACAGGTAAAACGATTTTTCTACTACTTCATACAAGGTCGAAAGATAAAAAACCGAAGGGGATTGTCAGTTGAAACAGTCGAATAATGCGTCGAGCTGCGCTCCCAAAGGCTTTGATGGTTCCAAGGACATAATATAAATGTACAAAATTATGATAGATGAAACTATCAAAAGTTGCTCTCGAAAGTCTCTTAGTAAAAGTAAAAATTTAGTCAAATGCAAATCACCTCGTTAAATATATTGTGTCTCCAGATCCTGATCCATACCCGGACATATAGAGCGATTTGTTCACACCAGAAGGAACCGAGTTGGAGAACTTGCAGTACTGCTGCTTCGGTGACGAGCTCTTCGCCTCGTCTGTAAAAAGAGAGGCAAATTAACACGACGATTTTTAACAGGTTCGAGGGAGGTTGAGGCGAACTCATCGCTGAACAAACTACAATTGAATCTGAACTGAAAAGGAAATTATTCGTTTATTCTCAACAGATCAAGGTAAAGAAGTGAGAGTTTGAAGTAATTGAAAGCATCTGCACCATGTATATCTGCTCCAAAGCTGTTTTTTAACCATGGATTTTTAAAGTGGGTCTCAAAAATTTAACAGTATTACAAGCGACATTTCTCGTAACACATTATAGGACTTCGCCCTAGAGGTCATAAGGAATTTGTACAAGTGAACGTCTGTCTGCATGTACTGTATGTTACAGCAATAATGTTTAAGGCAGTTATAAACCTATCAACTAATGAATCAAAAATGTTAAGTATCCTGAATTCTCCCTAAGAGAGATTTGTCCAGAGTTATGATGTCCCAATATTTGGTTCAAATAGCGCCTTCTTATGAGCAAGAATTCGGTAAAAACTAATGAAGCAAAAGTGCAAGTAACTTACCAACACTTCCTCGTATGGATGACTCCATTTTACTTTCCGCGCTCGCATCCGTGGATGCTGTTCGAGGATTACTTTGGAAGAACCTGCAAAAAAGCATTTCATTCGTCATTGAACATCACATAAAAGTTACAAGAAAATATTTGACATTAACTGCGATAACACTCTTACTAAAATTGATCTAATTGAATCGTAATAATGATAATTTAAGTACTCACAGTGTATAATCAAGTTCTATATAATTATTATGAGCTGCAGAAATTTGCTACAGTATAAAACAAAACTAAGTCCCATCATGCCCTGCATACGTTTAATGTAAACGTTCTTGCCCAATACCAACGAGATCGCTAGTTGAGCACAACACTGCTAAACACATGTTATGAGTAGTAAAATGTTGAGAGACCAGATATTCGTGAAAATGAAGACATTTAGGGAGTTTTTTAGTTTACTTTAAAACATTCCATGATTTATGATAAGAAGAGTTTGGGAGCCACAAAAATAACGGAATTTTCAAGTTTTTCATGCCGATAACATCACATATAGACGGGGTTTCCCCCGTACAACGGAGCCCGAATTGAAAATTATATAATTCAAAAACTATTTTGCTATATTTTCATTCTGTTCCGACCACATTCTTCGTTGAACGCTTTTGAACAAATGCCATTCGTTTCGATGAACTGTTTTCAAAACATTTACTTGTTATTTCTCTACTGAAGGCTCTTAGAAACATGTTTGCGCAGGCAGTCAAAGTCACGCCTCAGTTTAACTTCATTTTTAGTTTTAGAGAAATAGTCCTTACAACTAGTATGTTGTAAGTCAATTTACTAAAAATATTAGCAACATGTTTCAGCATCAATTCCTTCCACATGTCATCCATTTCTGTCCACGTACTTCTAACCTCTTGATCCCATCGATGAAACGACTTATTTGATTAACTCTCGATCACTTTTTAGGACATTGAATTGTTAGTGATTCTGTTTTCCAATCCTTCAGTTCTTTGATAGGGACTAGAATATACTTTTGTATTAAAGTGTTCCTATAGAAAATAATCACACGGTGTTAGATCTGGAAATCTCGAAGGCCACTCGATTTCATGATTTAATGCAACTATGCAACTTGATTTAATGCAATTTAACTATTTTATGAGATTATTAATATTGCAGATTAGAAACAATTAGCTAGTTATTTATATCAGATATTGGCATCATAGACACACTCCAAGGTTCAGTGAACAGATGATGTTGCTAATTTTTCTAAAAATTAACTAAAAGTTAAACTGCAGAGAGTACATTTTATTGTTTGACTTTCCTGTGCAATGTTTCTGGCAATCTTCAGTAGAGTAATTACAGGCAAATATTTTTTAAGATATTACATCAAAACGTGTAGCATTTGTTGAAAAGCGTTCAACGAAGAATATAATCGAAACTGAATGCAGCATATATTTTTTAAATTATAATATTTGAAATTCGTGTCCCGTTTTTCGTTGGACACCCTGTATATATGTACAAAGTTATCACGGGACGACAAAAGGTGAGAGCAGCTAACCGTTTTTAAGTGAGTTTCAGTTATTTGAGTGAGTCGAACATCTGGGCTCGTGGCACAAGCCGCGCACGAAGAACGTATAATTAAGGCCCCGATACACTGGGCAAAAACCGCGGTGATAACCGCCAGCACGCCTCTCAATGTGCCTCCCATCCCTGCACACCAGTCAGTTGGCAGAGTGGCCACCGAGCTTTCAGCGATCCGAGCATGTCTGGATTAGGACGGTCGTCACTGCGACGAGCAGCACAGTTTTGAACGTTGAAGGGAGAGGTGCACAGCCATGTCTTGCTTCGTAATTGAGTTGACAAAACTCGAACGCTGAATTCTATAGACGCATTTAAAAAATTCGACTGCTTGCAGAATGTGATGAGCAGCGCTTATAGAAGGCTAAAGCACAGCGCAACGTGCGCTTTGGTTTAATCCTGCGCTCCATACGGCTGGTCGCAATCGCGCACCTACCCGTACGACACGCTGAGGCAGACTGACGCCTTGCATTGCATTCCGCGGACCGCGGTGCTTCATCTTGCGTGCTGAGTGTATCATGTCGCCAGTTCTCACTTCAACTGGCGGACGGATCCACTGCCGCAATTTCTCGAGTCATGAACGCCAGTGTATCGGGGCCTTAAGCGGTAAGCAGTGCACACTCGGCAGGTCTGCACTGACCTGAGCATGGTAGCCGAGTAGTTCAAGCGGCTGTACGTCGACGGCGACTCCGACGACGACAGCAGGGACTCGCCTTTGGCCGCCTGAGTGACGGCTGCACTCTGGAAGATGAACAGGACATGTCACGTTTCTGTTCAGCTCTTGTAAGTGAAGTGAGATTTTAATGAACATGCATTTTTACCTATATTCCAAGAAACAACTTATAACGAGTAAGATAACTGGTCACGAAACTAAGACACAACTTAGATAGATTCAGTGGTTGTGAATCGACGAATTTTACTCTTGGTTTAATGGTTTTACTCTTGCTTCATATACTTCAAAAATTTAATATTAAAGTTCACATGAGTGAATGCTGCTTATCCGCTCTTGAATTTATCCTGTGGCAAATAATAAATCTTTCTAAATTTGAGCTTGATATCTGCATGATTGAATACTTGAAACATTCAAGTACTTCAAGTGGTGAAGTGGTAAGTACTCACAGCGCCAGGCTCGGCAGCGCTGCGACCCGGAGCGTTGGTCTGCACAGCCATGGAGTTGTTGATGGCGGCGGACGAGGTGGTCACGGCGGTGGAAGTGGACGTGCTCACGCCGGACGTGGGCAATGCAGAAATCTTGGCTGCTGAAGTCAGGTTTTTCATGCCCTGAGCATGGATGTCGTTGACGAGGCAACTCATCATCTCTGCCAACGTCCTTCTCCGCTTCGATGCAGGGACTTTGATCCCACCGCAGTTCTCGTGCTGCATCGGCTGGTGATAGGCAAGTGCAATTGTTTCTCAGTTTACACTACCATAATACTTGAATAGTCGGTCCTGATCAAATGTTGAACCTTATTTTCAAAATTGAGAAGGCATAGAAAATTTACTTCAGAAATGCAATAAACAGTGTTTTACATTTCAAACTCGTATGCAAAGACAGGATGATCTTCCCTAGCAACTGGAGAAGAAAAGTTGCGCTGCCAGGAGTGAAAGGATACCTGCACCAAATTTGAACATTCCCCAGCTCAATTTTCCTCACTGAAACTTGACTTTATGGAATCAAAACATAAAAATTAAGTATTAAAAGACAGAGCATGAATAAAGGAAAAGAAATGACCGGGAATTAATACATAACCGTAGCTAAAAAGATTTGCTATGATTTTGCGTTCATCTTGTAGTGATAAAACCACGTACGTTTTACGAAGAGATTTATGCAAGAATACTATTTAAATAATGAAAATATTAAATTTCATAATTCTATAAAGAAATCTTACCGACACGGTGGGATGACGCGTTTCATGGCGGAGGACTTCTGCCAAACTCGCCGCCACAGGCTGTAATTAAAAATTCCATGAACACTCTAGAATCCTACATATTATTTGAGATTTTTTAGAGTTGAATTGGAGGAACAAATGACTCTCTAAATTGCTGACAGGCTTGGTTGTTGCGCTTGAGATATCACCTTGACCGTCATTAAATTGAGAGCTCAAGATAAATGTTGAAGTACTTTTGAAGTAAATAATAAAAATATTTGTTCTCTTAAGGCCGGATGTTCTGGGAAATCTTTCTAATTTGCAATGCAGCAGGACACTTCACGGTTGTAGAAACAGGTTGCAAGTAACAATTGTTTGTTTTCAAATTGTCATTTTAGTTCTGTGGTATCGTTTTTTTATGGCAAACGTACTTGTGATGACTCACTAATGACATAAGAACAATAATTGGTTCCGTAAATGCTCAATGAGCTTCCAATCGTAACATATCAATGATAATGAATCCAAAATTGTGTTACGAGTCCTCACTCGTTACTAAAGAGTAATAAGAGTCCACAATTATGTCACGAGCACTCACGCGTAACGCAAGAGTAGAAATTCATTCTAAAATTGCTTCTTACTCGTGACAGAAGGTCGATGATTTCACGACGAGCTTTCCGAGCCACGATGCAGACTTCCTCCGAGTAGGTGGACAGGGAGCCTTCGCACTGTTCCATGTAGATGGAAATATCTCGCGGGCCCTGGGAGTAAACACACCATGAATGTGTAAGAAATTGAACATTATACAACTACTTCATGGTAACTTACAGTGAAAATAAAAATATCATAGCTTAATTAAATTTTTGGACTGTACAATTATTGTCCAGATAAATAATTCCGGGCAGATAGTTTATACAAAGATCTTTCTCATTTTTATGGATTAGTTATAGCAGTTTTTAAACGCTGTACACCATACACCCAACGGAAATTATGTACATATTGCCCAATAAGTCCAGAATAGAAAAGCTACAAGATCATATATGCAATGAATTCCATCGTGTAAGCACATACCTTGATCACTTTATGTTGACCGATGATGGAATCTATTTTACGAGTCCAGGGGTTTACGAAGCACAGCCACTCCGTCTCTAGCACCACCCAGCTGCCGTTGAAGGTTCTGAACCTGTATGACTCGCTTCTGAAGGGTTTTCCTTCTTCTCTGATGACTGCACACGAACACAAGGCGTCAGCACGGATGTCAAACTAAATAATACCGTCTTTTTAATTACTAGTACCAAATGAGGATATTTAAATACTAAAATATACTACATGAGTGAAGCAAATTAACATTTTCTTTCCAAAATATAATACGTACTTTTATTCCATTAGAATGTCTCATTTTGTATTCATCTACTAATTAAAGCTTATGTAAGACTTAATTTTCATTTAAATTTAACTCAAGAAATGCGTGAATTTGAATAGGAAGCGTAGAAAGTTACAGTCGCAGTACGACCGTATGTTTATTTAGTTGAAAGTTGTACTGAAAAATCAATAATTATCAATTTTTGAAAATAAATGATTCAGTCAGCAGTACTCAAGATTCATATACGGTAATTGGTGTTCGCAACGTATAACCAAGAAAAACCCAACAGCGAGAACATTTTTCGTCGCAGTATGTGAGTACTGTCGTGCTCTTTAACGAAAAATGACGAAAGAATTCGTAAATCGAAAGGTTCCCCCACAAGTAAGAACGTAAATTAGTTCTACATATACTGCCGAAGGAAATGTCTCAGCTTTGTAACTATTATTTAATTATTGAGAGAAATGAAGTGCACTCACTCTCTCTGTAGATGGTGAGCAGAAGAGGCAGGTCCTCAGGGTGATAGCAGTCAAATATGGAGTTGCCGGTGAGGTCTTGCGGCAGGTGCCCCAGGAAGGGGATCGCGTCCGGGTCATACTCGGAGAAGTTGCAGGATGCTGAGTGTCGGATCACGAAGTTACCGCCATTGATGACCTCATCGGGCACTGTGAAAGAGGAAAAAAATAACTTATGTTGAGGTAAAAACGAGGGGTGAGTGATTTCTATAGGAATAATTAAATTTAACGCCAATGAAATTTTAATTTATAAAGTTCATAACACGGCAAAACCTAATGTTCGTACAACTCTGACCAAAGATGGTTTGATATATAGGTTATATCTGTTCATCTAGTAACCCGTAAATAACCTGCAATTATTCCGTCCGAGCGAGGCCAAAGAGATGCCAGCCATGCTTTATTAAGAATTTTTGAAGCGAATATTAAAAAAGAGAATTAAAAGCCGTTAGAAATTACTCCTTTCATGTCCATTTATTGAATGAAGTTCTACGCCGGACCAGTGGTCTATACATAAAAAACTACTGAGAAAACTTTCGCAAACAATGAATTTATCTCGACGTAATTTGTCTGGCTCCAACCAATCTAGTAATCATTAAATTTAGATATATACGGCAATACCCTTTCAAATATAAATCACGCTAAGAATCAAGAGAAGGCGCGCTCAAGCAGGAAAATTTTGACGAGGCACAACAATTAATACTTCTTCGGTGGACAATGAAGTGTTGATGTTGCTGGTAGTGTAGGCTGGAGCTGAAGTTCAGAAACATTCTCGTGTTAGCCTACTTCCCAGAAGTATTATATATCAGTTTAGCACTAAAGCTCGGTGACCTACAGGAAACTTAAGATTTCGGGAAGGCCAATGCCATTTATACTCCCCAGCCAATAACGCAGTCTGGATACCGAATTGAAATGATCTTTGACAGCTCACGGCTAACAACTCACATTGAACAGTCACAGTTACGACAAAACTGACCTTGATAGAAAGAGGGTACAGGGATGACCTCCGCGAGCAAGACATCGGGCGCTGGAAGGTGGAAGGGCGAAATAGGCGCCATCACTTCCTCTTCTAAAGGCGTCAGCGTTTCGTTGAATTTCAGCGTGATTTTACATGGCTTGTATGAATTCTTGCCTCTCATGTCAAATGCAGACGCTTGGTAGCATTTGTTCTCTCGAACTCGACAGTAAAATGGAGGCATGGGACTCTCAGCTGAAAAGAAAACAGGGCTCAACTTGAAATGATACTTTACAAAAAATTTAACACACAATATTGTTATGCATGTACTATGTTTCCACACTTAGGTAGTCGTGTATTGAACAGAAAACGGTCACAAGTCTCTAGAACGACTTAATGAGAACAGATATTTAATTTCAAGGAGTTTTCCGCAATTTTGGACCTTGTGTAGCTCTTCAAGTTAGGCCTACTCGTTTAGTTTGTCAAGCAGCAGCAGAACAATGCAGATGAAAATGACATTACAACTGAGATTCTTACCCCTGGTAGATGAATTCTTGGTGAGCAGGCTCATTCCGCTCACTATCTTGGAAGAAAAGTGCACCGAATCTCTAGGGTAGACGAAATCGATGAAGGAGTGGCCGACGACCATCTCCTCCGGGAAGCCCAGCACCTCGGAGATGTTGGTGGACACACGAATAATCGTGCCGTCTCGTATACTCAGTACCATTGTGAAGCCTCTTTGCTATAGGTGAGGGAAGCAGATTAATAATAGTGACCGTAGCTGCATGTAGCTAACGACAAAAAATTAATATACAAACATATAGTATTCAAAACGCACATATTGCACAACTTAAGAGAAGATGAGAGAAATTCAGCGTGAGTTTAAACATCGGGCATGCTATTTTCAAAGTAACCTAAATCTTGCTATTCATTTTCAGGAAATATTTTACTGATTTATTGCACATTTATTCCGAATATGACAAATATTTTTCGTTTCGGCATTAGTTTTTTTTACAGAAATTTGGCAAGGTACATTTAATGTAATTCAAATAAATAAGACAATTAATTTTCTGAAAATAAACAAGTTCATCGTTGATTAACGGATTTACAAAAACACAGAAGTTGAGGTATCGTACGAGGCGTGATCAAGTTAATCCTGACCCATAGGTAGTAAATATTTTTCACATAATCGAAACAGCAAAACATATAAGTATATATTTAAGTAGATGTATACAATATATAAAACATCGAAATATCCACAACTTGTACGCAAATTTAGGCAAAAGGCAATGTTGAAAGTCTTTCAGGATAACCTTACAAAAGGTCAAAGATCAACTGCTAAAAAAGTTCTTTCACTCACGAAAGTCACTGCAAAGTTCAGAGAGAGTTCCTGATAAGCTCATTTCAAGTTCACTAATTTGAGTACACAGTCTTACCTACAAAGTCCATGGCACAGAGTCAAAACAGACTGCAAAAGATAATCATGATTTAAGATCACAACACGTTTATCCCATGACGTGTGCATGGGACAAAGTTGAATTTTACAAATACAAATTTTGAGTTTCATGTCCCTGGAAGAATCACAAGGACATGTGAGTCTTAAAAAGGAGACTTATGAGTGCAGGAGCGATAGGGACTAGGCCGCTCGTCTCCTGGAGGCAAGATCTTCTTTAGTGACGAGTCAGCAGACCACAAGCCGAGGCTCGTCGGTATAATTACCCCGACAACAACTCTATATCGAAGAGAAGCTCTGAAACAAAGGCGTAGAATTTGACTGCAGTTAAAAGTAGCTTCAATTATTTCAGCAAGAGGGCTACTACATGTGTTTTAACAAGTTTCAGGACCGAAGAAGTTATCGGACTGTCACCAAGATGAAAACCACTGAAAAAGGAACAAGTTGAACTGCCCATATCATGGACAAAACATTATATATTGTCGTACTTCACGCCTAAAGCAACAATTGTTATCAGAGTAGCAAACATGGCGCTAAAGTAGGTCAGAAAATTCTCTAATGCTTCACTAAGCCTTAAGAATACTAATTTCCACGAGCTTATGTATGAACTAAGGTCGTACATACCAGTGATGTAATCTCATGCATGGAGGGCTTTGTTGGATCGTGGAAAGGGCCTAATTCTAGCTTATGTTTGCCACTCTGAAAACAATATTACCAGGCTTTACATATTGATCAGTCCGGCAACTTTCAATCACACCTCGTAGGCCTCTTACTGTTCTATATTTCCTCAAATGAATAGAAAGGCAAGTTAAGTTCTACATTTCCTGCCCCGTGAACGAGGTGAATCTGAAACAATTCATAAGCAACTCACGTTGCTGCCGAAGCTCTTGATGAAATCAGCGATAGCTTCACTCTGGTTGCTGGAAAGATGCTCCCTTTCCGGGCTCTGAAACACTTGCCCTAGAAAACACCATCGTATTTGTTAGACCAAAGTTCCAGAGTTACAAAGGACCATGTCACTTTTCGAAGAGCGAGCGCCACAAAATTTGAGTTTTCTACCGTTGTGAAACCTACTGGATGTGAGACCAATTTTTACAAAGTCTGAAGCGTTCGAGCAGTTTTCATGATTAGAAAGAATATTTTTGCCGAAAACAACGTGATCAGCACGGTTTTCGTTTGTTTTTGAATTGGTGAACAAAAATTGGAAGTAGCTTCGTATATTATTATTAAACTCACAAAAAAATTATTTCAGCTGAATTAACAGAATATTATGGGACAGTCTACTCATGTTCTTTGTTGATGCAGACTATGCTCGTATCACACGCTGTGTAAATTTCAGGTGCAAAGAAGAATACGTGCATAAATTTTATAGGTTACATCATTCAATATATATTTTCAACTTTTAGTGATACGCAGTAGTACGTCGCACAAATGAGCGAAATTCATATCATAATTTATGGGTACAGGATTTATGTCTATCTTTGTCACAATTTAGTTAAAATATCAGGTCAAACACTTTTATAGTTCTACGATACATCAAAAGAATAAGATATTTGTTCAGTAATTAATTACTTGGAGGTGCTCCGAGATTTTATTCCTCTCTATAGCTTCACGTTGTTTCGAGTGATTATAGAACAGGGAGGAAATATTTACCTTTTACTGGAAAGAGTGAACGACTTTTATCTATCCATTCTTTACCTAATGTAAGCGTGGTGAACATGTGCTTTAAAATTTGCGTCGCTGAAAATTCCATTCTCTTTTTCTTTTTTAAGTGATACTTTAAATGAAACAAAATTAGCATAATTGAAATGAGGGACCGTCGACTTCGTGCATAAGTAAATCTATTTATTAGGAATCCGCGTATAATAACTAACAGATGGTCTCGAATCAAATTCTATGGAAGCCTGGTATATCAATACGGAGTTAGGAAACCAGGATTGGCTTGCAATACATGCAACGGTGCTGTATATAAAGTGTATTCCCACCATATACAAATCTGTGACTTGTCTAAAAAATTTCGGTACTATCAAGTACTACACAACTCATTTTATAAATTCACACTGTGCAAAATATTCAGCGTGAAATTTATGAAGCAAATATGCAAATACGAGTAATTGGAAGTTCTATGGTAAACAATTTTTGATGAAACAACTAGGGTAGACTTTGTGTGTATTGAAATGAGTCGTGAAAACTCTGAATAATTCTGTAGCGTTTAGATCCCGAAATATCATGGCAGGCTGCTCGTGATGGAGCTGCATAGTGTTAATATTAATTACCTTACAAAAAAAACTATTATAGCATTGAAATATGGCGGAACTTCTCTCTTACAATAATGAGATGATGGACATAAAGGTAAGTGTATTTAAATCTTAGTATCATCAAACACCAAACTTTTGGCTATAAAGATTCGCCGCCCATACGCCTGAAAATCAAAATCTGGGCCCACATAAGGAGGTGTAAGCGAAGTAAACTGTATTAGTGTTTGAAACAGTGCTTATGTTTCACTGGGTCACTTTGAAACGCAAGCGTCTAGTTTTTTGCCAACTTGAACGTAACTTACGACGGTCCAAGTACAAACTTGGAAATTTTTCGAAATATTCGCATTTTGACAGTAATCCGACATAGGAATTTGACTATGAACGACAGAATTGTTCAGTGCAGTGTATCATTGAGAATTTCGACAGAATCCACGCAAAGAGTTGGTAAATATTTCGCATGTGAGATAAAATGTTGTTTTATGAGCGTTTTATTGTTGTATTATTTTTATTACAGATAATGATATTGGGCTTACAAATGAATGTAAATCACACACTCATAGTGTCTACATAAGCGTGAATAAACACGTTGTCGAACACTTGTGGTCTCAACTTCTACATTATATTTTCAACAATTTTTGTGTGATTTTGTTGTGAATTACTGTTGATGCAGAGAACGTATGTAAATCATGTCGGTGACACTTTTCTGCTCTAGAAATCGTTAAGAAATCTAAATATCACAGTGATTTTCATAATAAAAATTTAAGCCAGTGACTATACTGAATGATGGGATGTAAAGTACGTATTTTTGTTTAAAAGGTTTCAAGTCAACCTCTTTCTTCTGGATGAAAAAAGTTTTTCATTGCATTATTTCGGACATTGACTGAATCGGCAGTAAAATACAGATTTTAGGCCCACGTACTTTTTGTGGACAGCAGTCATTGTGTGAAAGGATTACTATTTCTAGAGCACCCAGCGATCTGTTGTAGGTGGGTGTTAATTGACGTATTCTTCATGTTCAAGTTTCTGCAGGCAACGTATAAGTGGTGTCAGGCAGTTAGTCCTAATAATTTCATTGAAGAAATAGATTTTTTCGTTTGATTTCACGAGACCGTAAAAATACGTTTTAAATTTGTCGTGAGACTTTGTTCGAAAAAAATTTTTGATTGCTAGGAAGAGTTACGTTAGAGTACCATAGATTATAAAGCGGGTTGTTAACTTAAATTTGTTCATTGTTATTGTATTTAAATGTTTTACATTCTTGTTCTGGTTTGCATTTGAACGTATCAGAAATTTTACACCCAGTTAATTAGCATCATAATCTGCAAAGTATATTCGAGTTTCGATAAAATTTTCGATTTTTCTCCGCTCGCAAAAAATAGACTCGAAAAAAAAAACATTTGGAAGGTTTTGAATGACCTTACCTATAAACTGAGGACTTGCTATGGTTTTTGTTGAAGACATGTCACGTGGGAAGAAACCGAGAAAGACCAAGCAGCTTCGTAATCATACTTAGCTTGGGAGGTACATGACCGGAGAATGAGACCTATTTAAAAGTGCTCTAAGTAAAGAAGCAACGTGAAAATCTTCAATCTGAACGTTCCGAGCATCGCCTATATAAAGTAATGAATGAGAAAACACATCATTACGCGATGGTAACAATGACTGTTATTATTATTTTAAATACATCTTATGAGTCAAATTCAGTAATAACATGAATGCAGTAAATATTGGGTGTGCTTGTAATCTTTTTGTTTTTGGTATTGGCATTCTGGTGATTATATATTACTCAAAATGAAAACGCTTGGTTTTCAATGTAAGTTTGAATCTATTTATACATAACTAAAGTTTAGCTTTACCTCGAAACACCCAGGATGAATTTTTTCAAGATTCTTCATACAACGAACATTCCAAGATTAAATTGCTACCATGAGTTCTAATGAAGAGATTAGATTTTGACAATTCTATTGCACGATGGTACCATAAGGTAAGAATTCGACTTAGCAGCGGCTACAGTGATCATGCAGCACTTCAGCCAAGGGCCATACTTACACGCTTAAAGAGCCCATGCTCGAAGCCTGCTAACTTAATTACAAAGGTCATACTTAACCTTCATTCAAGGATAGACTCGTAGACCGAGGATTTTTAGAAAATAAAGGATATTGGAGTCAAATAAAAGTAACAAAAAAACGAATTCGAGTTTTTCTAGCTTTGCGGCTAAGAAATAACGTCACCTTTGTTAGTAAATCCTTCTTTGATCCTCCTAATGTAGTTCAGAGCCTGAGTGTAGATCAGAGTGGGTTGGTCTGTTATCTCGCTCTTCACCCGACAGGAGCTACTGACAGTGTGAGACGTGCCTGCTCAAGACAAACTCTAGTTAGCGCTTGCAGAATTACAGATATACTGATTTGGGGTGTTTTGTAAGATAATATCCGGTTGTTATTTCTGATTTCTACTTTTATAGAAAATTTTATCCCAGGCAGTAGAAAGACTGAAATCGATATTTCCCCCTCTTCAAACAGAAATGAAGTACCATTTTTATTGCGCTTCGTGATAGATCAATAGAGAAGAGTGACGATTAAACACCCAAAACACCTGTGAATCGCTTCAACTATTCATGTAGTCACATGTTTGAAGGCCGAATTAATAAGGTTACATACCTAGGTCATTTATTCATAGTATTACTATTCAACTTGCTAACAGTTATGGAATTTGTGATTCCTGAAACAATGTAATGTTACATATTCGAATATAGCGTAACCATACAGTGCTAAGAAAATTTACGTGTAAACAAAAACATATTTGTATAACTCACTGGCAGCACACTGTGAGAAGAAGCTTTGTTGTACAGCAGGGACCACCGAAGATTCTAAGGACCTCTTCACCCCAGATGAAGAAGGCAGCGATACTGCTTGGAGGCAAAGGGCCTTCGAACCAATCGAGTAGTCATTTTTGGAGCACGAAGGCCCAGAAAAGTTTCTTAAAGGTTCTCTGAATTCTTCCTTTTGAGTCTGAAGGGATATCAAGGGAGCGGTGAAGTCTTCGACTCGTTTGTCTGGCAATTCGGAGGCCCGTGAAGCAGCAGAGGCGAAGGAGTAGGTCTCTGGTGGGCGCGGGAAGGCATCGTACGACTGGTAGTGGCCTTCGTCTACTTTCTTTCTTTTGAAGTCTCGGAGTTTCTGATCTTTCGTTCTTTTCTCCCTACAGAACAACGGGAATTATTTACAAATTTGAAATGTAAGTTATTTGATGCTATATATTTGCATGGAAATATTCACATCACATAATATGCTTAAAAATCCATTAAATGACGTGAAACATTTAAATCGAGAAAGGGAGATTCCTTCAACACCAGAATAAAAAAGTTCTACATCGAACTTCATAAAAATATAAAAATTATTATTTTACTATAAAGCTAAGCTTAGGCCTGTAGAAATATAGGGAGACGTTTACCTGGGTGCGCTCGATCCATAATGAGCAGCATCATGCAGCTTGTCAGCACCAGCGGATGATGACTTGGACTTGCAAGAAATGGCAGCGAGGTTTTCAGTGAGTTCCTCAGTGTTGCCATCATTGCTGTGCTGCGCTTCGATGTGGGGTGCCCTCGCAGCACTGCCTTTGTCCGAACTCGTGAGGCTGGCCGTGTGGGCGTCCTTCTTGTGCTGCTCTCCGAAGCCGCTGCTCTGACTCGACCCGCTGTTGCGGCTCTTCGTCAGGCTCCCGCCGCCGCTGTAGCTGCTGCTGTTTTTCCAACATTAAGGCATTGATGTTACGAAGAGTAGCAAAATCATTTGGAATATACAGTCAAGAACAAGATTACTAAAAGAATGAAGCACAGTCCTGAAGTACTGAAAAATGATGCAATGACCCCAAATCTCTGCATTATTGACTTCCACCAACACTTAGCCCCGATATCCATGACTTACAGTACACAAAAAGACAGTGGTTCCTACTGTGTTTCAATTTCGTTTCTACCAATGATACGGTGGCATGTTTTGATTCCTATTAGAGAAATTCAAGATTTACATACTATTTAAATCCCTATTTTTGAGTTCTGCCTCTTGCACATTTATTTTCAGCACTTCGGAACCCAGGAAAACAGCTACCAAAAATAGACACACGAATAGTAATGTTCAAACTGAAGGTCTCACATCAGATAGTCGGGATTTCACATATATTTTTAATACAGATCTGAAGCATGTTATGATCGCGTGGTACTTCGAGTTATTGGCATGAAGAAAAATATAGGATTTAAAATCAAGAAGTCTACATCTACCAACGCGCAACCGTTCAAGTTTGACTAAGAAGAGAAAAGTCATTAAGGTACAGCAAAAACAGATATATATTTGTGCGATGTAAACAGGCTCACTAATGTAACAAAGGATTCGATGACACACAAATAGTATAAATAGTCAATGATGATTATGAATTTTGAATGAAATTCAAAAACTTGAAATCTCAGTATTCTCTGATTCAATTGAACTCCATAATTTGAAAAATATTCCTTGAAACTAACTCGTTAATATATTTAGCCTTTAAGAATACTCTATTGCATTGAGCGTAGTTAATGCAAAGCTAAAAATAGTACAAAAAGTTCCAGTCAATCTGGTGAAACAAATATTCATCTAACTTTCAACTTTAAGAAAAAAATTTGGTTGTATGATTTCGTTTCTTGAAAGGTTGCTTCATTCCACATTGTTGTGGATTTACAATTTAAGCAAAATCGTGATAAATATCGAATTTCAGCTCCTATCAAGCTTGTGAAGCTACTACATTTTAACGCTTGATGCCTCAAAATCCAAAATCGTTGACTTTTGAATTAAACGCTTTTGGTAAGACTAAACGCTTTAATAAACGCTTTTAGTAAGACTTGCCATTTTTGTTTTCAATTCTCGGAAGTGTGACATTGTTGTCCAATTCAATCCACAGTTTGGGTCAAAAATGAAATCTAGGTTTGCTCACCTTTTATGGCTCAGGCCATTGAAGGAAGACTCAGTGGAACCGTAGCCCTGGTCAGCTTGGCTGCACGGGTTGGTCGGATCTTGACCGTTTTCTGGCTGCTGTTGGGGCTCATCCGCATCGCGGTCAATGGCCGCGCTCGCAGCCGTGTCCTCCTGCGACACTGGGGGGGAGTCCGACCCATCCTGGTCAGCTGTCACTCCGTCTGATGAACTTTGGTTGGCCGCCTCTTCCAGTTTGGGAGGCAGCACTTCCATTGCCTCTGAAAAGTTTATTGAACAATGTGACTTTAATTACAAAATGAGTTTAATGCATAGGTGTTGTTACGAACGCTAGAGGCCAAATTTCTTCGGCGAAAAATTAGACTAAGAAGACTCCAAAGTTTACCTCAGACGTAACCTTCTCAGCAGCCTACGGATAAATAACGGGCATATTTTAATGATGCATGCAGACCATGAAATTTAAAACCGGGTAGTTAGCGGTATACATAGGGCTACACAGAAATATTTCAAAATTCATTGTTAAATGGTCAATCCACCGTAGTTCATAAGCAAGTTATGGTTCACTGGTCGTCAGCTAGCGCACTGCCTATGCGTATTCTACTTTGGTCTCCACTGAAGCACAGAAATTTCTGATGATTTGAAGAAGTTTGCTAAACTTAGAACGAATATTATGATTAAGTCTTCTCCCGTAATGGAAAACTTGAAAATCAGTTAATGTCTTGCTGCATTACTTCGGAGCACGAAATGCAGTAACAGTGAATCATTATCAGGTCAAATCTTGATTCAGCAATACCAAAATAAAACCCATGAAATTATTTCAATCGGTAAGTTGTTTACACCAAATTATATTAACAAACTCGTAATTGTAGGTTTGACATCCAACTGATTCGTTTGATGGTTTTAAGACGTGTTTCTGCAATTAACAATATGTGTTTTATGTCTATTTTTAGAAAAAATGAACCCGGTAAAAATTCAGGCTATTAAATTCTATCACGTCCCTATCATCAGAAGTATATCACTTTCTATCTCTGTATCACCTGTGGTGAATAAATTGTTTTAATTGTTTAAATTGTTTGCTCTCAATGATACATCATTCTCTCACAACGATTAAACATCAAACAACCGCTAGAAAGACTTAAAAAAAAGTTTCTTTCTTTCAAGTTCGTAGTAATGCACTACTCCACTATTTCTGTCGTTGAAATGCAGCAGTTTTATGGAATGCAAGTATTTTCATTGATTTTGAGAATTTTTGGTATCCACGATATGAGAGAAAACTGGTAATTCTTAGTCTAAAACACAAGTACACTTTCATCCCCTTAATCTGAAGTTAACACATTATTTTCAAAAGATTTTCGTCGATGATAAACCTTTTTGGCTGACCAACCATTCTGCTCAAGTTTCGTGAGGCAGATGTCTTTTCCGCTCCGCACAAGCTCACCATTCCACAAGATGGCTGTCCTTCCACTGAGCGGCAAGCCGGCAACCGCAAGCTCAAGAGCTACTGTGGTCAGCTACCTACATCCCTCCACGGCTACCTAACCCCGATGTGCTCATCATCTGTTTGCCACAACCTTTCATTTTCGACATCAAATATGCACGAGCTTTGACGTCATTCGTTCGCCTTTATTGCACCTTGTGGCTTGCAATTATCAAGTCGATGTTTATCATCGTTTCAGGTATCGAGATAATTATTGTTGACAACATGACGAAGAGCAACATTATTCTGCTTCATACGTCTCTGTTCTGAAGTGAGTCTTACATATAGTGTTCAAATACGAGCCTTGCATTTCACAAGGAAATTTGCTTCGCGTGCCCACCATGAGGCACATTACTTGCGTCATAAATTATATACATAATTCAAGTTACACCGCGTTTGTGGGCGCGCACTCCGCAATATTTTTCATACGCTAGCTGTAATCGGACGGAACGGAAAGAGTGTGATGAATCCCAGATAAGTAAAACTTGAGTACAATGAACAATATGGAAAAAACTGTCAATGACAAGAAATTCAAAAGAAAAATTAGTGAAATAATGGGCTAAGTAGAATCCAGAGCAGGAAGCAGCAAAATTCGCTGGTGATTCATGACACACATTGTTTTTTCGGGTTAATTAACAATAGGAATAATCCAGGATATACGGCAGTACTAGGCAAAATTGTGGTTAAAATAAAATTCAAACCGACAGGGACATCCCAGTGCATGCAGTGTGTTTGAATTGTTGAGCTGAATCGGTTTGCAATACGGATGGAATGTCTGCAATACATCAATGATGCCTCTTCTGCTGTTTCTGAACGAACTTTTCGAGTGGAACTTCACGCAATCGATACAAGGAACTGAGTGGCTGGTGATTGATTACCTATCTTAACTACAACTCATTTAATTAAACTGGGCCGGAGAGCTCACACATTGAACTGTCGAGGAGTGGAGAAGTTTATATATAAAGGGCGATACAAGGACGAGGAGGGCTTGTTATGTTCTGGGGCTGTTTCAACTACATAGAACGGGGTCTTATAGTTGAAGTATCCGTCGAAATGAACCAGCATGGCTTCATTGAGCTACTAGAGCTACATTGAGCATTGAATTGGTCATTGAGCTACAACCAATTGGCAACACAGTCATTTAGGATATGCCAGGAATGTAGATTGACCAGCTAAGAATTTGTGGGATCATCTAAAACATCCCTTACTTAAGACACGGGGAAGACTGATCACGTACCACGAGATCAGTTGACGCTGGAAAGGTTTAAAATATACCAGATATGCAACAGAACACTTATAGACTCAGTGCCTCGCAGAATAATTGTCGCCCTCATTTAAGCTCGTGGAGATCTTACCCTCTACTAGCAGCAGGTGACTTATTTTTGTCCCAGGAGCTTGCAATCAGTGACATTGGGAAGTTTAATTTTGCTTTGAAAATAGAATACAAATTACTACCATTATGAAAAGAACAAACTTAGAAGTTAATTAGTGCCTAAAGCTGAATAGTTTGCGAGGTTCACAAGCGAAGTAAAATCAAGGGAACCCAATATCTCAGGTACTTGTGTGTATTGAACTCTGATCGATTTTTCTCATACAGAGAAGGAGGAATTGTCTTCTGCTTGACTCCACAGACTCGTCATCTTTTTTAAAAATGAAATTAAAATACTTACATGCTATGAAGCAATTAAGTTACTGCGACGCATGAAAATGTTCTGCTGCTGACAGTTCTTGCGCACATGAACCACTCTAAAATCATTCGCATTCTTTTGGTTGTGTTGAGGGAACTACACGAATATTTTTGGATCGTTGACACAAAATCAATATCTTTCTGTTTCGCTGTTATATATTTTTAAACTGTATTATATCTAAGAAGTTTAGAGGTTCAGTCACTTTAAGTACTTTTGGAATTAAGTTGATAACGGGTTCAACTGGAAAATGGAAAGCTACTGCCCCGCGAACGGGGATTCTGCCAAGATACGACTAACTTACTGTTACAAAATGGGAAGTTATTCATTATGTAGGACCACAAATCAGCACATTAACTATTCCAGTGATAATGAAGGGTTGTTTCTCATTCTTACAGTATGTCATTACCTTATTTTGCACGTGCTTCAAAAATTTTTTTATTTGGATATGGGGGCCGGAACTACAGATAATTTTATTGGCTGAAATGCAATGAACACATTGTGGGCACTACGTTAACTGGACTCCTCAGTACTGAATCGGGTACATATTCATCAACTTCATAGAACCGTTACTTCACGTCACTGGAGCGGTGTATTTTTAGAGCGCAAAGTTAGAAAGTGGCCTGCGAGTAATCACGGCAGGTGTCTGATGATTGCAAATAAGAGATGAGAACAAGCACTGAGGGAAGCTTATCAAAAGTAACTAATCTCTGACTTATTAAGAGTTAGTAGCGATATTTTATTAGATAATTGGTGAGATGTGTGTGAACCAGTGTTCTTGAACGATCTAAGACTCTGCGTGAAGTTCTGCTCCCCACGCAGGCTGCGCGCGGTGATCTTTTCAAATCGGTGACTCACGATTGTTCGGATACACTGGAATCCGTTAGACCTTTGTCCTTGTTATGAGGTTTGTAAAATTTATGGATGTTTAATAGGTGTTATCCAGGTATATTAGTTATGCGACGGAAATATGTTATTGGCTATTAATCTTTACTGTAAACTAATTTAAAATAACTCTATGTCTTAGCTGCGCTCCAATTGGCGACAAATCAAACATGCACATCATGATGATTGAGCTAGTGTGAATAGTCGTGATAAAAACTTGTCGTGCAGCATTATTTATGAGCAATTATTTAGTTTCCGATTCTTTTTCCGAGAGTCTTCGATCGCATGTGATACAGAAGATGAAATGTCTTGAGTGAATGTTCCGTATGGGCTTGACCTATATATTCATGTTCATGCACATCGAATTTCCATTTCATTATCCTTGGTGCCGAAGATTACCAATCTTTTACTATGCTAATTTACGTGGTTGCCATGTGATTATGCGTAAGAAGTTGCCCAAATTAAAGCACCTTACGATCTTGATTTTCGAAAATCCAGATAATTTCATCAACAGTCATTTTTTTGGGTACGGTTATACCCTTGAAATGCAACGACTGATCTGATATTTACCGAAGTAAAGATGCGAATTGAGCTCGTACCAGTGTGTTAATTGTTATTGTTTTTGTGTTGTGAACTTAGATGTATGCTTCTTTTAGAGTATTTCCTGCCTTTTTCAGCGTTTGCACATTTCTGTGCAGCGCTGAAGGCTGCAAATGAACAAGCAGAAATAGTTCCGCTCTGAAATGCTTCACGAGCGAAATAATTTTACATAAAATGGCTGTGTTCTGCTGCAATATTTTCTCAATGGGGAGTTGAACTCGATGATCACAGGATGAGGACCTTTTAATATCAGTTGGTGCTCCGATCATCTTCTCGGCATCTCAGCTGTCGAATTAAGTTATGGACTGAGTTAACTGAAGTATTTTTATAGATTTCAGACGGTGTTACTAAACATCATGTCCATACGTTGTCGTTGATGAAAATCTCGAATAAAGAACTGTTGCCACAAAATATGCGGGTATTTGTGGTCCATAATGTAGATGCTGAATGTATTTTAAATATCATTAGTTAATATTGTTTATAGAATCCGTATGAAATCAGTAGTAAGATTTCGACAAAAAATTGTGACATATTTAGTTCACGGAAAGAAATCAGTCCCGAAGAGAAAATCGGAGTAATACTATAATCATTGTTAGGGAATAAAGGCGTGAGGCATCAAAGTAAATCCATAAGAGAGTGCCGTTTTCAAAAACGGACTTTCCAACTTGAACTACTCGCTAATGAGGTGCTAATACAAATGAAAATAGTTTTTGATATTATCTGCAACCGAACAGTCAAGATTTGTTGCAGGAACTCCGATAGAATCAACTTACCTTATGAACTCCCCTACATAACAATACGAGTGTACACCGTTGTGGATAGTCAACTGTTTTCATTCTTATTAATGAGTTCATCAAGGAAGTTTTAGCTGTTTTGTGGCTTAATATGCAATTTTATTTTCCATGACGAGTTATCTTGAGAGAAGCTTTATAGTTTGATTCTGTAATCACTGCTTGCTAACGTTGCTAAAGAACTCTTATCTCAGACTAATTTTATACCTGGTAAAGCCTCATTCAATTTATTTTAACTATTTTTCGAATGATGATTTTCGTATATTAATTAGGTGATATTCAATCATAAAGTTACTTGATCACTCAAAAGAAATGAAGTGCTATTTCGGTCTCAAAACTTTCACTGAAGCAATATGCTGTTTAAAAATCTTATAATTCGACAATTGATTCTATTCATTTGAATAAAATATGGTGAGTTCTGGGATGTCCTGAATTTTAGCTACATAAACAGATCAAAATGGATTGTAATACGAGACTTCTACAGGAGATAAATACATTCATCCCCAAGAAATCCGAAGTCTACCTTAGAATTTGAAGAGAAATTGTCAGTCATGAAATGAAAAGAGATCAGAAGATAATCACAGCTCAAAATTATAGGTGTTTAATTTTTCAACAATTCTCAATTGAACGCAAAATGTTATAATCTATCCTTATTATTTTAATATCCTCATCTGCTGTTCAAAACATTTACTATGTCGAATATTCTGTGCAGGGACTATCGCTTGCCCCCTTTGCCGCGTAGTCGAGGGTGAATCCATGGCTCAATTTAATTATTTTTATCATCTTACGCTCGCGTATTCCTTCCACAGTTTCGTAAAAGAAACTTTTTGTATAAATTAACATTTGATTTCATCGTTTCTCTCTTATTTGAATGATACATATTCTACCAAAAAAAGATTCCGAAAATCACATTGAACATAGTTTGTGGCTCAAGGAAAAGATGATACAACACATGAGGTTGAAAATTGCACATCCAAGGAACGTAGAGCTTATCAGCATATTTAAGCGTAGCTCTTATTAAATCACGAGGTGACAACCGAATTCAAGGACGGAGTGTTAACGCATACCCTAAAATCGTTGGAACAGCTGAATATTAGCAAAATATTTTCGGCTTCAACAGAAATGAAGAATGCGTTTGTTGGAGGGCAAGTTAATAAGAATGAGCAGTTTAACGACCATTTCAGCTCACACACAGTTATCGTGCAGCATGCATCACCAAGCATTCTGAAAAGAAGATAAAAGCTATAGTTGCATCGAATACCGGCAATGAATATGAACGTCTGCAGTAACTTCTAATTGAACTTGAATGTTATAACTCAATAAAATAACTGTGCGCGTATTAGCGTACTTCACAGCACTGGCCATTTAGTTCCGTTTTTATTTGAAGCACATCTTTCAGGTTATAAGCTGATGAGGCAGTGAAAGCTGATGTAGTTGTTGTTATTAGCGATTTAAAAATTGGCTGGATTTTTTTGGGCTTTAATGTCACGAAAATTCTAAATTTATCTTGCATTCTTCAACACATTAACTCTTCACTGGTTGTTCAAATTTATGCGCGATGTAAATTCTCGAGCGTTATCGTCGTTTGTGAGTCTGAAATGTGTTCATGTGCTTTATTTAAGCGTATCATATTTTTAGCAGTTCTTTTCTACTCTGCGGCTGCTGAGTTGTTCAGTAACGTCAAATTAAATTGCACAATTTAGATATCGCGTCCATATAGACCCAAAAAAATCCAGTTTTTTTAGCCCACTCAACTCAGCAGATCACCCCATAATAACCTAACCTTAATTTTGCAAGCCCATTCTAACATTACTTAAACAATCATAGCTTAATCTTACAGTGTTAAGTGTGATCAGCAGAAGCGTCTCGTATTATAATATAGATGAGAAAATGATTCCACAAACAAGAGTTGACTACTTTACCATACTTTATATTTTGCACGGCTTTTCTGTATTAGCATGCTGCAATGAAAATACAAAAAATTGGGTTGTAGGACAAGTTTACATATGAATCCGTAGTTAAGCAGAAATGATCAACAAGTTGTGGGGGCAATTTTCAACGTCATACATAACACTAATGCTGAAATTAAACTCTCTTTAAGCCGTTGAAAAGTGATCTGATTGTAATGTTTCGAATTTTTGGACTCCCAGTGAATTGTACACTGATTTCGATTTCAAAATCTGATAAGCTAGATAAACGTGTGCTAATGAAGAGTGAGCATTAACTGAGCTCATCCAAAGGTTCATCTATACAAAACATTTTGCGTCAGACCTGCATTTAAGCTAATATGAAGTGATAAATACTCTGGGTAGGTACGTTAGCTGTAGATAACCTAATGCAAATGTGAGAGAAGTCGTAATTGAGTTTGTAGAAGTAGTGAAGTAGCGACTTACTTGGCTTTCTTTGCCTCGGCTTGAAAAACCGTGTGCTCGTGCAGCTGTCTTGTCAAACATGACAAAGATTTCATGCTTTGCCTCCAATTCTAGGAGATATTCGATTCGCCCTGGGTGGTCGCTTTACGATGACAAATATTGAAATATTTCGAGGCTGATCAGGTAGGACTAATATCAGAAAAGTCTGAGACTAACATTATACACACTTACCATCACTGAACCAATGTTGGAATAAAGTACGGTTATGCAACTTTTAACCAGAACAGTGTAAAAAATATACTTTGGTTACAATCCAGAGCGAAGAAAATATTTTCTGATTTCTACCGCCGCAATTAATGTGCAATGATGCATTTCCGGAGCTAAATGTGTATCATATTACAAAGAACACAACGAGCCGGAGCATTGATGAAAATGTAACACTTTGTTTTATCCCTCGAAAAACGAACACTGTTGAAAAATAAGGCATGATTTAACACGTTCTCCGCATATTGGGCCACATGTGTACCAATAGGTAATTGGCTCATTCATATACCAGTATAAATGAATGACATTTCATCTGTTTCGCTAACTTTTTAAGAAATGACTGTTATCATACAAGGTAAAATGTTATCGAACAATTGTATTTTTCATATTTCTTAGGAAGGATGAAAATGCATTCGAGCAGTGAAGTCGATTTCCCAATTCTTCTACTTACAACCTAACAAAACCAGGCGTTAACAACCACTGAAACGCGGTGAACGTGCTATTTAAGAAATGACGTTCTAGGCGCGTGGAGATGTACTCCGTGCTGTGCCATAAGGGCAATACAATTGCTGGATGCAGCTATCCTCCTGAACGAATGGATGCAAATTTGAGGATCTCACGTGTCCTGGTGACGTGTGCCCATGTAACAAAGCGCGTAATGTTGCTCTGGCAGCAAAAAAAGCGTGTCGTCAAGAACTCGTGCTACAGTAACTTGAATTCACCTGTTCACGGATGTGGAGGCAAACATGTGGGCACTCTGAAAAGATCTCTTTTCTTACACTGACAATAGGCTGAATGCCCTTGTAGACTAGATCCCATCTGGGAGCCGTTTGCGCTTAAAACACACTTTAGAGATAATTTCATGATACAGGTAAAATTAGGCCCTGAGAGTTTAATGAATCGACATCGCATAATCGCGAGAAATGCGATTCTATCCGTTGTTTTCTTATGAACACTAACTTTCTTGTGCTCTAAGTAACACATCGACGGTGCATTGAAACGAAGGCGCTGTTGATTCTGATCGCCACGGCTTAGTTCCGGGAGGATGGAAGCCCTTTTAGCAGCAGGGTAGTGGGCGGATTCCTTCTGTTCTTTTGAAAGTCGGTCATTGAACCCCGCCTTCCTCGAATGGAAACTCTCGCCTCTAACAGTAAGGAACATATAGTTAACTCCTCAAGCACACGCCCATTCAATAAAGTGATGAATGGAAATTAAGGGGTATGAGTAAATTGAAAATGAATGCAAAATAGCAATACTTAATTTGGACTGAGGAGATATGCCGAGTCAATTTTTTGGCGCCTTAATACGGTTTATGACAAGCTGAAACTGTGTTTGAAAACCAAACGGACTCATTTTAACAAAACTTCGTCTGTCGTTTTCACACGTACAAGTGAGTGTAAAATATTCAGTTACGTTTTTAAAAGAGATATCAAAAAATATGTTCATCTTAGGACAGTAATAATTTAAAAACGCATCCGTAATTTTTGTACTGAAGGACTGTAATGATTTGGAATTTTCAACAAAATGTCACTCACACGTCCCAGCAAAATTTTCTTCCCTAAATTTTTGTTCAATTGTAGTATTGGAAGATTGAAGATTATTGCAATTTCCAAAAGTAGAACAATCATTCAAGAAAGTCGATTATTCAAGCCAATTTTTTCTGCAGCTGAGACATCTATGTAAAACTGTACAGAAACAAATGAACTTGAAGATGGTACTGGAAACACTAGCGGCGAACGTCTCCGCTGGTGTCACATTCTATAAAGCTCATTTTGCACGGAATATTTTAACATGCAACTGTTCGTCACGGGAATGAATGAAAAAAGGAGAAAATTTGAGGGCTGCTTCACATGTACCCTCCAAGCATCTCAAATCACTTCGGTAATTCTGGCTTGTACTTCTGGGCTGCCGTAAATCTTGGCTGCCCATACGCGAAGTTTTGTAAAATCTCCCGCTGAAAAGTTAGAAATACTACATGATCCCTAGCTAGACGAGTTTGCGAATGAGTCCCTGCTGAGAGCGCGAGATCGGTCACTTTTATAAGACCATTGGGCACAGTTGCGATGTACAAAAGAGCGAGTGTTCAATGTCTATCGTAATTTTTTATAATTTGATGATCGAGTACTTCCAGACGCTTGATTTTCTATGAAGTGCACGGAAAAGAAATTGTCATTAATTCTCTGAGGAGTGGATTTAATTCAGCAAATTTAACGAGAACGGCTTGCCCAAAAATTCAATGTTCAAAAACATTCGAAAATAGCAATTTCAGATATCGATTCCTGTATCTGTACGGAATTTAGACTTAGATTTTATTCATGGATTTTCTAAAATATTAAGTTTTAGTAACGAAGAGAACGCAGGACAATAAGCATCACCATCATTCTCAGTTCCTCAGTAGAATGGTGAACCCGAAAGAAACAAACGTTAATTTGAGACAATTTATCGCCCCTTCCAAGTCATTCGGTAGTAGTTACGGTACTATTTTAGAATACCTAGCCGGCCCTGTATCTACTGCCTAACATCACACCAAGAAGTTTGAAGAGTTTGATGCTACCTTTGAAGAGAACTTTTGGTCACCAAGGCCTGCGCGCAGGCTGTGTCACGAGGTTAAGCGCTAAGAGACATCGCCATAGGCTTAGTTACGAACAATCACTACTCGAACAATTGAACAATATTCGAATGAACATCAATCACAAGAACAAAGGCCACAAGGGAAGCCTCTTCACTGGACACATCATTTTTCAGCACATTCAAATTTTGCCTAGATTTTATTGTGCTAAGAAAGCACTTATGAAAACGAGTGCTAAGCAGTAATGAAACCATGAAGACCAAGCCATTTGGGAAAAATATGAAGACAAGATTTGGAGAAAGAAAGGCAATTTGTTACTCTAAAATTTACCGGAGCAAATGTAAAAATGAAGATAGTTGCTTGATGTTTTGGGATTGTATCTGTTTTACTGGGGCTGATAATTTGACTGTCGTAGAAGAGAATTGAAATACGACCAATAAATCTATAAAGTAAATGAAAACCTCGAGCTGTAGCATCAAAACCTTGAGTTCGGCTGGTAGTTGCACCATCCACCGCGACAGGGACTCCAGATATGTACAAGTATATATGTTCGTCTAAATTTTACAACACACATCCCACAAAAATTAATTACGGTTTGGCCGCGCACTTTCCTGAGTCAAGACTTGAATCCATCTAAAAATTAATGATTATAATTGAAAACGGAGCTCATCATATAGGCTGGAAAACTTTTAACGAGTAGGAACAAAAAACCATTAAAAAACTGAAATTACACCCAAGAATAAACATGCAAACAAATTTTCAAATTCTTTTTACGTATTGAATTAAAGACATGAATATTTTGTTTTCAAACGAGCAAGAAGAGTGTGTCAGGGTGCCGCAACTGAATGTTCGTGGTTCGCTAATTCGACGTCATCCCACACCTAAGTAGAAACAAGGACTATTATAATATTTTCTAAGCTGGTTCACGTATCTTAATCACAGATAATCTCTAGACGCTGCTGTATAGCAATGATCTCGTACCGGAGGCGCTTTCCTTTAGTACCGTTGGAAGGCCGATGACGTAAAGCGCATGAATATATGCCGACATCTCGTGGATGAGATTTTATGTAATATTACGACAATCGGCTAATGGAGAATTTTCCCCTATTGGTTCTGAACTAATACCATGTTGACCTGCTTGGCTGATGTAAACTATGATATAGTTTTAAAGTTAGTGTTGCTTGATTAATGTATCAAAAAGCCTTATAGACTCGTAGACATTATCTCTGTTATCCAGAATTATGGCGAAACAATGGAAAAATATTGTTCCTGGGAATCGGACATATAGATATGAATATAAGTAGGCAGTTACCTACAAAACTAAAATTTACTATCGTTTCACTTGTTACCAACTTTAAATTAAATAATTCTAAGATTTTCGGTTACCTGGGCCGCAAATTTAGCCTCCGTCTGATACAGGTTGGTAGGAGACTCGACTGACATCGTTTCCCTGTGCAAGTTCCGCGTTGGTGCTCTGAGGTCTGACAGTCTTACTCAAGTAGGCAAGCCAGCGTTCACGCCACAACAAAGGCAAACCAAGTTTTATTCTGGAATTCAGAGATATTTTACAAGGTTTGCACTCAGTTTAGAGGGTTTTCAGTTTAAACTTTACTAAGAGAGTTTTACATTGAGGCATTATTTTAACAAGAATATAAAAAATTACTCCCCACCCCTATTCGAAACTGACGTCCAGTGCTCTGCCATTGCCAATCAAGTGAGGCGAGCAGCGCTCTGAGCCATTCCCTTCTGGGTTACTAGTACCAGGAAGCATGTTAATTGGTACAGTTTTATTTCAGGTCAGAAGGTGTGTCATGCACCTATGATAATTAATTGATGGATGAAACATTTGAAATTATGAAATTGAAGAAATAGTATTTGTCTCAAATAAATATCTGACAACATAGTTTCGCTGAGCACAACTTTTTGATCTACTCTGCCCAACGAATAGAGTGGGCAGTTGTTTTATATATTGTATGTTAAAATATCGCCTCATTTTTAAGCCCTTTTAGTAAAGTTTAGACTGAAAACCTCCAATCTGGAGGCATACACCGTAAAATATATCTGAATTTCAGAATAAAACATAGTTTGCCTTTGTTGTGGTGCGAACACTGGCCTACTTACGAATTTAATCTTGTTAAATGGGGGCGCAGCTTCCTGAAGCCGTGGTAGTGTGTAAGGAACAGAGTAAGCTGCTGCTGCAACGGTGACTCAACAAAACATCCACAGAAGGAAGGAAGTTGTGCAACATCGCCGTGCTGGAGCTTCTGAGAGAAGCCCCCCAACAGCCTCAGGGTCAGCAGGCTTGGAGTGAAAGTTGTAGTAAACATTGGAGTATATCGACCAACGAGGCTTCAACCAATGGGCGTCGAGCTCCGAGCTTCCGTGTCTGAGTCATTATGTTTACAAACAAACGTTTTGTGTGTGTCATGGGCGGGCATGATGGGAAAATGTTTTTTACAGAGAAATACGAGTATGGTAAATATGAACGTATGAACAGTATGGTAAATAATAATAAGTCATCATAAAATATTACTCATTTTTTAAACGGACACAACAATGTTGATAATTATTTTCAGCTGCATCTGTTCGATGAGTTTGAGAAATACGGAGAATTATCGAATGTTGCTTAGAAATGCGGGGAAATATTTAGAGTCTATCTTGAAAATTAAGCATTGCGTCGCTGGCTGTAAGCGTGAGTGTGAACGTGTATAGTTATTTTGAGATGAGGTTGAAATTGAGTTGAGAAATTTTTAGGTTAATGGTAATGCTTGAATGTTCTTAATTTGAAGAGTATGATTGACAGTAACAATGGTTCAAAAATAACTGGTTGTTATTTGGGCATCATTTGCAATTTACGAGTCAGTCTAACCTGTCATCAATTTAGTCAGACAAATGCATACAAAATTAATCGCAAGTATTGAGTTTTGTTCGGAGTCTTGATGAAATATGAACGCACAACGCAATTCAATGTTTTTTCAAATTTAGATATTTTTATTTATTGATTCTTAACTTGCTTTTTAATCGTAATAGGGCAGAGCAACAAACTATTCGACAGCTTCATCAACATTTTGTCGTACTGCCACCATCTCTAGAGCTCATATGTTTGCTTTCCTTCACTGATAAATTATATATGTATGTATATATTTTAATATATTCTGAAGCATTTCTGTAAAAATTTTGAATATATAAACGAAAACGGCCTCAAATATAACGTAATGAAGTATGCACAAAGTTTTCTCTTTTATATCGTGATGGAATTTAGGTCGTTGCGATCCCACCCAGATGCGTAGTTGAGTTCAGTGCAGAGCGCTGCTACTGAATGTGTGTATTTTCCTTGCAGCTGTGGAGATTTCGGTAAATTTATGAGACTAATTTTAATAATATTCATGGAACAATGACTACTAAAACTGCATCAATGCAGTACATGCTTAAAAACCCATTTCAGCTTTCATTTCATCATCATTTAATTTTTTGATAACAGTGTAACTTCCAATGTGACATGACACAGTTGAAAGTAAATAAAACCCGTACACATCCCGACTTCTCACATGACCCTCAATTTTAGTGTCTGAAGAGGCACTCGTTCTCTAATTACTAAGTTGTGTGGTTTGATGACTACATATATTGATAATGAGCAATACCTTTTTATTGCCGCAGAAATAGGTTGAGGTCTGTTGTTAGGTCCAGCACATTAACTTAAATTTTCCTACAACGAAATTTTGTATCAGAACAATCCCATAACGCATGGAATAGGAATGCTTCGTTAGGTATGCTGTTGCAATAGTTGCAGGGCTTCAGAGTTTGAACGCATGCAATGAGTTTTTGATTTAGGGAGCCAAACATATCGCCTTCAAGCTCGAGGGGAATAAATTTTTGTTTTTTCTTTGATAAAGTTCTGAACAAACGAAATTTTTCTCTCTTGAGCACATGACAATGAATTTTAATTCTAGAGTTAGTGTTGTGCATGCATTCGTGAGTATATGAGAGTGTATATGAGTGGATGTGTGGTGAGTAGGTATGCGTATGTGTCTGTGGCAAGTAGGTATGCGTAAGTGTATGTGCGTGACTTTGCGCATGTGTGCGAGTGTGCGCACATGGCATATCCCCAAAAGTTCTTAAGAATGTGCCTCGTGCCACTCGCTTCGATAAGGTGAGACAGCAAGGCGCATAATGGGCTCATTGTGACGTCTCTTCCTATTCATATTTATGTAGTAGTTGATACTCAAGCGCACGTGCGTGAGCCCGCTCGTTAAGGAACCATAATTTAGTAAAATTACGGAACATTTTTCTAAAGTTCGATAAATAATTGTAATTTTGATGAATAAGCAATTAACTATGAAGCATGAATCGAACATCAATGTAGAAATGAGAACATCTTCACTGCCCAATTTTTTATGGATACGCTCAACACGTCTTACACGTTTATATATATATTTATTTCGTAGTTCAACTCGTTGCCGTTTTAGTATAGAGCTCTTAAGAAACTTTCACGTCATTGCTTCGTTATAAAAAAATTATAACCGCAGCTGAGGCGATGTTTGTCATCCGTGGGATCAAAACTTAACTAGTCAATTATAAGCAAAAGGCTAGAATGCTGTAGAATTCTTTAAGCCCTCGTCTTATTCCGAACAAAACTACAAAAAAAATTATATTAGTTTAATGTTAATTGAGTACTCTTAAGCGTAAAAATTTCATTGGTTAAAAAGTAACACGCGATCGAAATTCTAAACAGTGATACTTCCACAGAAGTTAAAAATCCTCTGAATGTTGTGAGATTTCGAGTTGCGCATGCCACTTTGTTTTAGTTACTAACATACTGGGAGTTTCTAAAGATTGATGAAATTATAGAAAATGTAAATAATTACTTAAGAAAATTTTAGAGTGAATAAATACCATTTATAGTTATTTTCTACAAGGCAAATGCCTAGTATCGTCCCCAGATGTGCGTCAGATGGAAGGAAGTGATATTCCAGGAGTCCATCTACTGGAGCAGCAGTTGTGCTGGGCTGCGGTCCTACCTCCGCAGATACAAGTCCTTGCCTGCTCTAAGTTTGAAAACAAACCGAAGAATGTGACCCTCCTTTACTTATTATTAAAGAGTGGATTTTGCTTACGGAACCGAGTTGCGTACTTCAGGTTGATTTACAAACGCTTCATTGACTTGTGTCCGAGCGCAATTCGACAAAGCAAACCAGAAGCTGTAATCAATAAGCATTGTGACATTATTAACCCTAGAATGCTGAACATTAACTTCTGAATACCTGCAAGAGTTTGACACTATTATGGAAAGTTTGAATGACGCGTTTGAGCTATACATGCACATTGGAAACATCTTGATGTTTAGACTAGTAACGCACGAATTGGTACGTCAGACCCCAAACCACACGGTTTACCTTACAGTTATCACTTAGAGTTCCGAGGGTCATCACAAATTGAGGGGATTCTAATCTCATTCGTCTACATTTCCAGCATTTTTATCTTATTGATATGAAGTTGTGCTGCAAGAAAGGTTTGCCATAGTCTGTCAATCAGTGGAACTCAAATAAAAAGTACAACTGTGTACCTAAAGCTTTAATGTCATGTATTAAGGAAGTTGTTCACAGGTGCAGGTAATGAATGATCAGGCGGGTTTTTCTATTTTAAGACGAAACTAATTGAATGCACTCAGTGAATTAAACACACCAAACTCGTAAGATTTCTACCTACTACATTTGAATCGGAAAAATTAAAAAAATCCACGCATATTACTGCTTATCAAGGCTACAATTTCTCTAGCGAAAAAACCACGATCGAATGTATTGATTCATGCCTGCCTTCCCAATATCTTTCAAATACGTAAAAGATTGCCGTGCCGACTACTGTTCAACCACCTGCTTGAGTAAATCATATCATTAGCAGGAGCGCCTTACACGATGTTCCGGGATAAAGTTAGCGAAAATCGAATTTTTTTCTTTCGTGACAAGATGATCACTCGCTACTTATTGTTCACCTATTGAGAAAGCTCTGTCGCTTCATTCAGCGGAAAGAAGAGCTTATGCAAGTCTTATGGAGGCATAGATCAACCGGTTGTTCAACTCTTGCATAATTAGGCATTTTGTACACTGAGCCCCGCATGAGTGTTTCTAATTTTAGCCTTGAGGAAAAAAGTGAACTGAAATACTGAAATAACAAGCTGATTTTAGCCTAAAATCTTCAACTTTTATTCAGAGCAAAATGACGAATAGAAAATAAAATTACTCTTAAAAGTGCGCAGTTATTAAGTAACATGTTCAGTGTGATAGAAATTTTACGAATTCTGTAGATCATTTCACCCGTTCAAAAATTCAATTATTTCTTTAATTCTTACGCATTATTTACTATTTTACTTGCTGTTTAGTTATTTGAAATTTGAAAGATTTCTCGAATTAATTTTTCAGAAATTCAACGAGTCTCGCACAGAAACATGTATTAAAATGAAGTAAATTATTTATTTACCTTAGATAATCCTCAAGTTCAAGGCTCGGATAGGAAGAACCTTGTTTAAAATTTGATGGAATGTGTCACCGGAGTTCCTTTTAAGGCTCAATCTCGTTTAATTCTTTTAGAATAATTTACTTATTTTTAACTAACACTTGACGATACTTCAATGCTACGACAAATTTCTTGTGCAAGTGACTTAAATTTGTTCTGCTTAAATATAAAAATTTTTTGCCTGATCCCACAGATATTTACCCACCAGCTTCAGAATTTGATTTTTTTACCATTGCCGCTTCTGTAGATTCGCTAGCTCGTCAATGCTGGATTGTCTCTGTGATTATTGAAAGTTTTCTCATGACTGAACGAGAAGCCTTGTTCCCTTTCAAAACAGAGTTGCATCAAAGTTCAGCTTAAAATTAATTTTATAGTTGAATACAGTAAGAAAAAAAGTTGTTAGAGGGATGAACGTTGTCCAGCATTTCTAGAAATTTTCTTCAATCTCTTCTAATTCTCGCACACAATTTGCTCAAACAAGAGAATATCGTCATAAAAGAAATACTAAAATAACTTTCAATATCAATAACATGAATATTCAAAAATTTAATCACATAGCTTAGAGGAGTGTTTCAATAAAAGTATTTGTTTTTGCCTGAGCCCCACAACTGCCTGATTTCGACCTTTAAGATTTGTATGCTCAGTCCAGTCAACCGGCATGGACTTCATCCCACATATCAACAGCAGCGCTCTCTCTCAAAAAAAAAAAAACAGGGTGAAAAATTCTTCAAGACCCTGAAAAATTCTTCTGTGAAATGTGGCGAAGTGTTTCGATGTTCCGTAGAGCTTGTGGTTCTAGCTGAAGGGGAACACATTGAACGAAAATTGATTGAAGAGAAAAAAAGGAACTAATTAGGTATTGCAACAGTTATTTTGCATTTTGACTCAAAAAAATGTTTCACGTTTTGTTTGATCACGTATTTTTTCCAGCTCAGTATGTAATCTGAATCGAACTTAAATGAAATTTTCACGCATAAACCCTAGTCTTAAGAAATCGTTGGATTTGACTGACTTTTCTCCATTCACTCAAGGTATTGGGTGATAATTAAGGACTACGTGTTTTCTTCAGTTTCAAGTACATTCATCATAAAAAAATCATATTTTTTCAGGCAAAACCATGTAGTCAAAAAATGTATACTCATATAAAGAAAGCGCTTTTTGTGAACATATTCTCATAATCGCGTTCTGTGGCCTCTTTCAGCAAGTATTGATTATAAAGTATTAACTAAGTTAGTTTAAGTTTGCCAACTTATGCCTGCTTTGCATGGGTGTAGTTAGTTTGCAACTAATTCCTAATTCCCTAAATTTCCTCATATACAGACCATCATTTCATATCATATAGCAGACAAAAGGGAGATTTTTACCATCTATTTTGAGTGAAATTAATGCAAAGTTCAATGTGCAGAAATATTATGCCGACATCAGTGAAAACAAAGCCTTAGAAACTCCTCGGCTACTCCACACAAGGTGCGTTGCTCCTCTCATTTCTTTCAATGCCTGAATTTTCTCTATCATTTTTTTTCAATCAATTGAACCGTCTGTCTATCTACCTGTTTGAAGTTGAACGAAATAAATAGATTAAGTCTAGTGAAAAACAAAAAACAGTACGAAATGAAATTTTCATTTGTTTGAAGTCGAAATTACTCGTTGCAAACTCTTGAACGCGCTAATATTGAAATATACTTTAAATTTATTCACACAATATAAATGTACAACTCATGTAATACATATTGGGGATATTTTCTTTGAGAAGTGCTAAATTGAAAATAACTGATAGGGAGATATCAAATTATCATCAGCATCTAAAAACTCTTACAATAGATTTAGATTGCACGATAACCATCTTTAGGGAAACAACTATTTGAATAAGTAAAGTTAGTTTGTTTTGAATTGAATGCTGTTCTGATTTTCTCTTTGAAACCCTGAATTTGAATTCATGGGTTGCAGAATGCGCAAGATCAGCATGGCGGCATGCAATGCTTGCTGTGTAATGTGAGGAGCTCACGTGCCCTAGAGGAACTCTTGCGGAGGTCATCCAAATTCTATTGAAGTCCTTTGTGACTACGCCAGAGATGATGGAGCTCCTCGGGGCAATACGTCACGTGCTGCGATAGGAAATGTGTGTCCTGTAAACCAAATGATACGCTGCAATTTTTTTCAAAGAATCGTGAAAGAGCTTTCAAGATTTGATCTTTATTGAAAAATTATCGGAAAAAAGATGCAGTAAAAGCAGCTCCAAGGACAGAAATTATTTGTGAGTTTTGGAAACTATCATCGTGGGTTGCGTTTTCTCTGCAACGGGTACAGAAGTGTAGCATGCAAGTCAGCATCAAAGTAGAGTAAATATTGAGGAAGGTTGCTATCATTTAGTTCAGGAGAAAATATTTACCGTGATACAACATAAATTTGCAGCCTTAGAAGAGCTCTGAATGCATTTTCCACAACCTCAGATTTCTGATTCTAAAGTTTACTGACTTAGCAATTTACTAAGCTTTCAAATTTTTAAGGAATACGAAATGCACCCTTGGCTATTACCGATCGAGTGGAGCTAGAATGCACGCACTTGCATTTTCTTGCAGTCGAACAACATCGGTACGACGTCATAAAAAATGAGAATTCGAAATTTTCAAATCCATCTAGTCTAAATATTTCTGCGTAACATTCTTATGCCTGATCGAACGAAACTTCAGATCATAAAAATGTGTTCTGTCTCCAGGAAAGAATTCATTCTATCGTTACGGAACAAAACGAATGCGGAGACGAGTCTTCGTTAGTGACGACTTCAAGTCAAAGATTTTAAGTATCAGTTTTTACTTCAGTAGTCGACGTGCTACAGCAACCAAGAATGCGTGGAAGGCCGTCAGACATAGGCAACTTCTGTGATTGTTGAAAGCCTAATTTGCGTCCTTAATTTATGCGACAAATTCTAGACTGTACTTTGCTTGCTCGTTATCCATCATTCGCTTCTAATTCTTTCTAGATAACGAATAACAGTAAGATAAATGAATGCCTGCAATAATTTCACCCTTTTTCTGCCGGTCTCGAACACAATTAAGATACCTGGTAAACTACGAGTAGAAGTATATTGAAGCAACATCTACGTGAAACCCATGACAGAAACTAATGTTTAAAAAAATTAAACACAACAACTTTGTTTTGCTCCATGACCAGCCGTGACTCTATGTATTAATTCACCATAATTTGTGAGCAGGTTTCGGAAGCACTCGAAATGACATCTTTGTTGCTAGTCACATGCTAAATCCGTACTAAATACAGAATTGTTATTTAACACAGAGATTGTTTCTCTAACTAGAATGAGCCTAAAATTTTTGTAATTAGTTGCACTGAAATGGTTTTCTCTTACTTTGGCTAACTCGAAAATGATCATGTATGATACAACACGACAAGCTTAAATGAACTGTCGTTCTATTTATTCATAGTTTGAAAGCATTAATTGGACGATGTGAATGTGGCTTAACCTTACAATGAAGAGTGTGTGACACCACGGTTAAGCTGATTTCATGCTCATTATCTCGTTCTTTATAGATTTATTCACACTGTGCATCAGAGTAACGACTCCGTCATTATAGCTAAAGCGTTAGTGGAAAAAATTTATTTTATTAATGCCATACGTCACACAACTGTGATAATTATGTAAGGAGTCAGTGCGAAAGAGGGATTTAATCCTGCAGTATATGTGTTACTGAATCACTATTATTCATGATAATATAATCAACTCATTTTTATGATATTTTTATTTTGGCATAATTGAATGGGACCATCAGAACCATTTCATTATCGCTTGAGACATAACTGGAATATCACGATCTTATTCTCCAATAATATGGCAGTACAGCACCATGACCATTCCTGCACCTCTGATGTATTATGATCCTACCAGATACATTACTGAACCATCGGATCATATGGTCATATACATGACAGATCTACCGAGATATTTTCACAAAGATGGTATCCAACTCTAGATCGCAGAGAGCGACTCGACAGGCGACAGCAATGTTGAGGACATACAAACGGCTCTGAAAAAAAACTCCGCGATGTACACCTTCTTAAATCCTGTTAAAAACTGCTCCAATATGTTTAATGTTAAAACCAATAATATCGGTGAAGAACAGAAAGTGCCGTGTGGAATTCGTCAGAAATCGTAAAAGTTTTGCCGTTTCATACTGGCAGAGGAGGCTTTTTAACGATGAAATCAAACTCAATAAACTACGCAGCAATGACAGGCAATATGTTCAACAAATGAGAGATGAAAACTTTCATCCTAGGTGTGCGATTCCAACACTGCAAGGGGATGGAAGTTCTGTCATGGTATGGGGAGTCATCAGTGTTCATGGTCCAGGGCCTTACGTTCGACTGCATGAGTTAATTCCACTAAAAATATTGATATTCTAACTGTATATTATGTACCCTATCATGAAGTTAATAAGAAGAAAATCGTAACATCACACAGGATAATGCTGCCCCACTCACAGTAGCATACGTAAAGAGATTCCTCCAGGAGCTTAACTGTTTATGTTTGGATTCGCCTGCACAGTCACCAGACCTTCATCCAATCAAGAACATGGGGCGCCATACCGAGCAACAGTTGCACAAAGGCACCATCAATAATCTCGATGAACTTTGTACTAAAATAAAAGTTACTGTGAGTGGGATGCCCTCTCTCCAGACTAATGTTGGTAACTATCATAATTTTTAAATACCAGATTGCTAACTGTCAAATCCTTGAGAGATTATGTAACTATATTTTCATATGTTTATTTTGTTTTGAGCATAATTTTGTGCTAAAAATTCATTAAAATATCATTTTGGTGATGTGCGGAGTTTTTTTCCCTTTTTGCTTTTTTATATTAATAAAAATAATGAAAGAACTAGCATAATTTAATTACGAAAACAAAAAAATATAATTGATTAAGTGAGAAAATGACGCTGAATCGAATGACACATATCTTATTAAGATCAGCTAACTTAATTGTGGTATGATTTACAAGTTAGAGAAAAATTAGCGCAACGGAGTTTCTTTCTGGGGGCGCTGCAAGAAAATGATTCTCTTAATTGCCACTACTACACAAAATAGACAGAAATTGTTGGTGCCAAATGTTAAAGACAGAAGCTAATGTTAAATTTTTGCCACTAAACGATTGTTCAATTAAATCAGAGGTTCCTTCCTTTTTTTCACCCCGCACTCCTAATGAAAGTTCATTTGAACCTCACACCCTTTAAAATAAAAACACGAACATATAGTTAACATCCAATTACACGTATTTACCTTTCCTTTCCTCGCACTCCCTGGAATATTTTCTCGTAAACCCCAAGAGGGTGCGAGCACCTCAGGTTGGGAACCCCCAGGTTAAACTATGAAATTATGAGTTAGTGAAGGCTCGTTTTAATGAGAAATTTCAAACTACGTGGACCTCCATAAGCTGTTTTGTTTGTGAATGTTCGCGAGTAGCGCTAGCTCGGATAAAACTGAGCGCCGTGCTCGTCTGGGGTGCTGCTGACCGCTATACCACAGCGGCAGTAGTGTCTCGTCGTCTTGGTGTCGGAATTGAATGAATAGTAAGCGACGGTTGACGGAAACTGCCCGTCCCGTAATCCCTTCATTGAATATTCTGCATAGAAAATGGAAGGCCTCGTGCTTAAAATACGCCGAGTTCCGAAGTAGCACAGATCATCTCTGAAGACGGAAGGAGAATGGTCTCCATGGATCATATGTACATTACTTTAGGCGTCTAAGCGATCCTCGTGGCCGCCGTCTAGCTAAAATAAAGCCAAGAGACTCGTAAAGGTATTACAAATACATCTTATATAAAAGATGTTATTAAGGTTTCTGTCCATCAATCAATGAAGTGAAGTACAAATTTGCTCTCAAGCAACGGCACTTGTTACAAGGTTGGGCAAAATATGACATAATATCTTTCAATCAACATTTATGAAAATGTTTGCGCTCCCTTGTATGGACATTTTCGACCAATAATTTTAAATTAAGTCAGATTCAATGAATATGTATAATTTGATATGTGAATATCCTAACAGTGCATTTTAATGTTTTGAGCTGTGTGTAAGATTTATCTGCTGCTTTTCCCTCAAACATTGCATCTTAATTAATTCTTGTTTACTGCTTTATTCTATTTATAGTTAAGCATAGCTCTCATGATTTAAGAAAAATCCTTATCTTCCATTATCCTGCTTTTCAATCTTACACACGTTCTTCCAAAATCTCAACTCCTATTTTTTCTCCCATTTGCAATTAGTTATTCTCTTATCCGGTGTTATCCTTTTTACCCTAAATTTAATTCTGCTGAATCAAAACTTTCTGAAGTACAATGTTGAAATATGAGGTCTAAAGTGGTACACCTGAGACGGCGCACAGGAGTTCGTGTAGTAAATGTGTAACAATGAGTTGGGCTTGACTCTGAATCATTCATTTGTAGTGCTTCATTTCCATGAGATAGAGAGAGGAAGGGTTAAATAACCCAAGAAATCTGCACAACTTTCACTAAAAACAGCAATGAGGGCCTTATCATCAGCAAATTTGCATCCTCACTTGTATCACGGGGCTATTTCCTCACACTCGCATGTATCACCCAAACTTGTCACGACGTCACGACAACCTTCCTATTCACATTACAAGCCAATATGTGACCTTTTCCTTACCGACCACGCTGCAACCCAGACCCCAACACCTCACAGCACCGCGTCTTCAGTAACCTTGCTGCTGTACATACACCGATGCAAAGCTTCTCACTTCTCCCAGTGACTTTTCCCCACACTACTCAAAACTAACTAGCTTCAGTTGGACACTGTTTGATATTTTCATCGTCATTTTTATAAGCCTGTGGATAGACTACAAAATTGACAAAAGAATTTTTACCTGTGTGTACATATATAGTATTTGCAGGTAATGAACCAGTTGCATGAGTGATGCAATAAATTCAGTAAATTAAGAGATACTCCTCACATCCTGCTAAAGGGGTGTTCATGTTGCCACCTAAAATTGGAAATAATCTTGAAATTATTACTCTACTTGGCCTCGAAAAAATAGGAGAAAAAAGATGAGACCCCGGTTGGTGTTAAGAAATTTTGCGTGTGAATTAGGAGTATCTAATAATCATAAAACCTCCACCATATCTACCGGCCTTGCAGATTAATTCTAACACGATTTTCAGGTGTCTCATATAAGTTCCTTGGTTTGTAGGATAGCACTGAATAAACAGTCAACAATTTGGAAAATTGAACTTTCGTTTCAGAAAAACCGTTTCCAATGAAAATTTTTTTTTGTATTGATAGGAATATTCCGTAATTTAAATTTAGTGTTCACAGTAAAATGCCTACTCATTAAGAGCTATTAGTCAGCAGTAGGTAGGAGTATTGCTTATTGTTAAGAGTGTTCCTTAATATAGGTATTGCCTCAAAGTACAGTCGTGTGGGACAATCACTGGTGATGGGCAAAAAATGGCTATTGGTAACCAGAGCTATAAAGCTTGAAATGTAGACAAAAACAATGGATGCAAGCATCCTGATCAAATAATGTTGTCTTTCGTTGGAATGCGTAGTAGTCGTGCAAATATTTAATGACGTTCTGCTCCGATAAAGACGCTTCTGCTTACCATGCTTCATTGAGCAAAGAGGCCCAAATACACGAGGCTCCGACCGCGTCCTGAAGCAGATCGCACTGCCTAGAACTCCTTCACTACACAACTCTCCCAGTGACAGGCTGACAAAACAATGGTAATAAATCTTATGCGTTAGGAGGGCATTGCTTTGCACAAGAACCCTCAACAACCAACAAGAGCACCATATTTTACGATATTCAGTATGCTTTCATGAAAAATAAACGCTCAAGTTTCATATTTTCGCTCTACCGTTGAACGACTTCGGCCAAGTAACGTCGTAGCATTTGAAAACATGAGCCGTGGACTGCGTTGCCAAACGTCCGTGCGTCAATGCAAATGAGGACCGCATGTCTGGAGCTGGTCCGCTGTGAAACACGGCCGCCAACATCCGTTAACAGCGCTGAAGCTTCACAAGTCGCTGTATAGCTTACTTATTCATTAAATTTGCACCATAAAATTTCAAGTTTTTTTGAGGGAAGCGATGCATTGAAAACCATGTTTTCCCACGTAAAAACGAGCTTTTGAAAGCAAGGAACTAACTAGTACAGTTTCAAAGTATTCAGAGGTAGTCAGTTCAAAGAGTGGTGGAAACTGGTATTTTAGAGATGTACAACAACTCAGTGAGAAGACCTTTCCTAATTTTTTAAAGTTTTTTCTGAACACATGTGAAACCACCCATCGGTTTCAGTCTATCGGTGATTCTATGAATGTTCTAGGTACGAAGTAACATGCTAGTGCCATAAGAGCGAACTACAGATAAAAAACACATTTTTGGGAACGGCCAATTGCACCTTGTAATATACGAGTACCTCTACTATGGTCGCAAACAAGCTGCTTCGAAGTATGCATTGGAAGTGTTACCCTGTGTACATGAGCAGAACTTCATAAAATATCACACTGGTAAAAACTCCTCATTCGTTCTGAGGTCACAAGTGAGCCAAGTCATACTTTATTAGGAAATAGGGATAAACCCCGTAAATAAGCTACGCCTTTTCGCGGTGGGAAGTCGTACAAAACACGTGAGTCGTTAGATATGTTATGACGCGGTACGAAGTTTAAGGTTTTGATGAAAATCATCATTAACTCAGTTCTGACAGCTGAATTTTGGGCACAACTTCCAAGGGGTGACAGGTTCCATAGTATACCAAGTAATGTTTTAAAATTACGGTTACAAAACTTCATGCTTTTAAGATTGATTTTGAAGCTTAAAATATTTAAATCAGGCGACAAACTATTGCATTCGATTTTCTGAATAAAGCTGTCTAGTTTGTGCAGTCCTTAGGGCAACGTGAGCTGTCCACTCAAACACTGCGCCGAAATAAGTAAAGTGTTGGCTATGCGCTGCTCAAATAATGCAGTTTGGAATCTTATTCTTTGTCTGTTCTTAAAACGCGAATGTACTAATTTCTGCAGCAAATCATTGAAAAAGTTTTTTTATGCTTGCATAAATATTTATTCATTCATGCACTCAAATTTTTTGTTCGTCAACAGATTTCAGCTGAGAGCTGAAATGTCATTTAAGGAATAAATGCGGCGATATTCAGCTCTAGGTGTAGTTCAACTGCGTTGCGGGCCTAAAACTTGACGCTGAATGATGGTTATTGGTAACCAGAGATAGAAATTATGCATAGATTTCACACTCTCGTAAGTCCATAACAAATACTGTTTTCCTACTTTTTCTCTTTGGAACGCCTTTCTTGCGGTCTAGGAACCGTATGCTGTCATCTATTCTTAATCTTCTATCGGAATATGGTAAGTTCTATCTGGAAGGTTGCAGTCCTCTATCGGAATATAGTTAGTTCTATCAGAAAGGTTGCAGTCTTATGTGTAGTCGTACACCAACGAAAGTTGAAGGAGAATTTCCGATTTCGTTTAGATTTCAACAAACGTTCAATGTAACCTCTAAGTCCTCGGTAAGCCATCTTGTAGAATATTTTATAGACAATGGCTCAAAGATTGACGGCCGTCTACAACCACTAAGCTGAAGTGATCTAAATACAAACCACTGAGGGGTTCACGATGTAGAAAGGAGTCATGGGGGCATCGGCATTACAGGGACTGTCCGCAGTCTTCGCAGGGTGTGCAAATTTTGATGACTTAGACCCCCATGCCCTGAGTAGGTGCGTCTCGCGTCATTTTACTCGCACACAGGGCCTGCTCTGCTCACACATGTCATGAGCCTGGCTGATTTCGTTCACATCTTGGAGACTACCGTCAGCCTTTGTCTTGACCTCTTCCTTTGTTACCCAAATCACCTTGAGAACTTTTATTCATCTCTGTGCGATTAATTTTAACTGCTGCTGAACCATAGAAAATGAATACCTTCATACCTACACATATACTGTGTATATGCGGTGTAGAACCTCAGTGATCTCGAAATAAAGCCACAACATCAATTTAGAAGTTTCACCGTAAAACGCTAAACTTACCTGAGCTTACCATGCTACTTGCAGACGCATTGTCTCACAAGGAATACAGGATTTCTACAGTGAGTAAAAGAGTCATACATTGTCTGAACTAAATGTAAAGGTGAAGCATTGCGTAAAAGAATTTCATCACGAGAACAAAGAGCTTACCTTGAGTACAAGAGCTGCCATTGCTGGTTCTGTGGTCTCCCAGAACCATCACCGCCAGCAGACAGATGAATTGGGTGCAAACGGCCTGGTTGTTCTTCTTTTCTCTTTCTTTACGATGGTTGAAGCTTGAAGGTTCGAAAGTATATCGTAGCGATGATAAAAGTGAATTAGAAAGAACGAACTTTTTCGGATGTTAGACACTGAAATTCAACTTCAATTTAAAGAACTAAAATTATTCGTTCACTTCTTAGTTCTCAGAAAGTTTTGATAAATTGAATGCAAAATATACCTGGGGAGCTTCTTCCTACGAACGGAGTTCTCTTGCTAAGTAGATCTGCGTTTTCTGAACAAGTTTTTGGAAGATGAGCGCCGGGGAATCACAAATTAAAATAAGACACACTAGCAAATAAAGTCTCGTTTTCACTCAAACGAGCCGATCAAATATGGCCAAATAAACGAGTTTCAAAAGTGTGACGGAGAAGTAAGCTTCAGTCTCCGAAGCCCATGACGGAAAAGCAGAGCTTAGCAAAGATGCACTTAAGTAAAATTGGCAGGTTTCTGTTCATATGTTCCATTTATATGCGCTCCAATGTCAGTGAAATCATCGGAACGAAGCGCTCTGCCCTGGCAAGCGATGGCATGCTGTATTGTGTGCACGAATACAGCCGTCTTGTTTCCCAATTTGTCCCGATTGAATTGCCATTAATTTTTGAAAGTTTGAAACCTGCACAGAAAACAAGTGAGTGCCATTAGACATTCAGATTTACAGCAAGATTCTCCGAGTTCATTTTGAAACTTTAACTATATTAACCCAGTCATGAAACTGGGAAAATATATTTTTGATACCAATATTTTTGAAAGGCATTTCCACGACCACTTTAAAATTCCTAAGTAAAATTATTTTGGGCAAAACGAGTTGAAAGTTTTACTTATCGCATTCATACATAAAAAGTCTGCCCAAAGAGTTTTACCTAAACTTGTGATTCAAGTCGTGCCAAAATTTGTAACTGTAGGGTGTCGATATTAAATGTACTTGATCTTTGTCATACAGCAAGGGTATCTTAATTTTTTCATGTGATTTAAAATCACATCAAAGTATGTAGCTTAAAATTTACAGAATTATGCTTGGCAGATGTAAATATATCAGAAACAGGACTGAGTTTCTTGCCTGGCTTGAATGACTTAAGTTTGAATAATTTTTTTTTAACGAGTTAAATTCCTTTTAGAACAACCATGCAGTTCAGCTGCTGTACACTGTATGGAAATGATTCTATAAAAACAGCAGAAAAGAACACATCTGAGAAAGCGTCAGGGATAACTAGATAATTTTATTGAGATGGTAAGCGCTGGCGCTACCCTATTTTTACAACATTCTTTTTCAAAACTAAAAATATCAATATTTAATACAGAATTTGTTGTCGATATCATTCTTGAGACTCCATGCTCGCTTCGTTCACATTCTGCTAACATGGATGCCCTAATACAAAATTGTGGTGACTGTTTCCGAGAGGAAAGAACGCCCAATGAGTTCTTTTATTTCAGAAAATGGATATAGTGAGCACAGATCTCCCCACACCCGTTCAACAACGACTGATGCAATGACGGTGTGCGAATTTCTTCATGAATTTTGCTTTGACGGCTACTGGGTTTCTTTTGAAAATCATTTAGATATCACGTATTTTTCTTTTACTTTAATTTATTTGTATGGATGCATGTTCTCAAAAAGCAGTGAGTTCAAAGGTATAGCTGAATATTATTCAACTAAATCGCTTATTTACGAGAGGAAAAAAAATTGCACTTAAAAATAGCTGACGTGCATTTATAAGCCTACAGTGCATTGAATGTGATGCGTGTTTCATGAGACGAATAAAAAAGTATGAAAAAATAAGAGCACAAGTTTACAGTAGCCTCTGTTGGTTTTGCGGCTACTTTTCTTTATTTTGTGCTCCTTGAAATTTGAGTAGGGGAACAAAACGTTCCAGTGAATTCATTTTCAAATTTGTTAGAGGTGAACATCTCGGACAGACCCTACAATTTCCGACGCAGTGCGCGGATTTCAGCTCGCATTAGAACTGTGCGTCGTAAAATCATGGAAAATATTTGTATGCATAGTATAAATTGCGAATTCGTTCACTTGAAACTAAGATATACATTTTTTGTGGATGGAAAGTGATTGTTCAGAAAGCAAAGACAAACTTCTGAAATGACGCCAAAATACTTTCAACTGAACAGCAACATGTACGAGATTCTGAAAATATCTACGGATTCTACTCTGAATATTTAAGTACCTAACTGCACAAACGGTACATTTCTTCAACATGTTTAACCTACGCTGCACAAATGTGTGATAAATAAGGAAGACGTAAAAGATGGATCATTTTATATAAATTCGTAAAATAATAGCAGCGACACAGATATTGAACATTTTTCCTCAAAATTCTTTACCCCTAAAATGGAAACAGTCAATTCTACGCACACGCAACTCAGAATGTCTCACAAGGCGGAGTAAACTTTATAATATTAACTTTTCGGCTGCAGACACTGTGCCCGAACATGTCATAAGAACTGAGCAGTTTTTATAAACGATTTGCGTTTATCACGCTCAGAAACTTTAGCTTGAACATTAGATTGCTGCAGCAAATCAGTGAGAAATTTACAGTGCAGTGCATCTATCACTACTATTTATTAATTTTTTCACAATTGCACCAAATATAGTGAGTTCGATCGTGATGAGAATACCTGCTTTATATTGTACTTATAAACAAAATATTTCTGTGCAAAACTTAAGCAGACGTGACTTTTTCACAACAGGTAGGACATAGTCTCACACAGCTTTCGTAAATATAAATAATGGACAACTTTCTCCTGCAGGCAAGTGAATAGAGCACTATTTAATACATTGAACATAGTGAAGCGAAGAAAAATATCATCCAAAGCCTTTAGATTAGAATGCCACCTATTTTAGAAAGAGAGCCTAACTTCAGAAATGGAAGTGATTCAGTTTCATTTATCTACCTTGGTTCAATGGGGAATGCCTTACACACCTCATGTGGCTCAGTAGAAAAGGCAATGATTATATTGACGCCGAACTTCCAAAGGCAGTGGATGTATTCTGAAATATCTCTATTTCTGGGCTCAGTTGACAAATCTCTTGACTATTTCTTGAAAATGGTTCGTTCAAGACCGAGCGGAAAAAATCCGATGGAAGCAAACAACTTCGAAACACGGCGATTGAGAAGCTCAGAAAGAAGTAATTTTATATCAATTGCTTATTACTTTGAAACTATTTTAGTAAACGCAGAAACGTTTAGTACCAGAGCTGATCCTCAGGTGTTGATTTTTAAAAAATGGGATTTCGAAAAATTAGAATTTTACATGACGAAGGTCTTGAAACAATGTTGCTTTTGCTTATGTTTCAGCAAAAACTGGCATAGTGGGAATTCTACATCCTAAACCTGCTTCTTTTTGAGCTTGTGAGTAAAATATTCTCGATGGATCGTTCACCTAAATTTAACGTATAAATACCCGTGGTTCTTGAACTTGTTCCTTTCAGTTTACTTTTCGAAACGCTTGTGTTTAGGGGTTATCGCTGAGAGGAAAATAGATTTTCATTTCTCGAGTTACTGAAAAACACAAATTGAAATTTAGCACTATCATTATGCGGTCAAAGTCACTTTCTGAGAGATCACTCAACTCTTGGTACCGCTCCTGTAACCAAGTGTCGGAAGCACCCTTTGCACATGTTCACCGCGAGACTCTCCGTGCCGCACTGAGTACGCTCACCTCTGTGACTCCAGGTAGACCTAGGCAACGGTCACCGAAGTCACCCAGTTACCATCGCTGAGCTCACCACGAAGGCTGAGACGCGGCGAGCGGCCTCACCACCACAACACAGCCGACACACGCATGTATGCAGAGCGGTGCTCCAGGCGAGCGTCACGTTAGATAGCAACGTGACGGCGGGAATAATAGCTGAGGAATGCCTTCAACAACTCTTATCGCGAGCATCGGATTGTATTCACTTTATAACCCGTATCGTTGAGGCGTGAATGCCACACAAAAAAGTTCATCAATGCTCGATCTTGAATGTGACTTGTATCTCATTTTGCCTTTCTTTTTTCAAGGACTAGAGAGTCGAGAGCAGCGAGGGGAACATCACAAGCCGTCGCTCGAACATCACAAGAGGGATTCCCGAGGGTAGAGAGCATTCGAACTAAATTCAATGGAAAATTTACGGTTATTATGCCTGTTGCTAATAAACAATACTATTTCTAAGTATTGTATTTGAAAGACATAGAACAAAAAAGAGAAGTAAGAAAGTATATTGAAAAGTTCTGGTCTTCTCACGATCTACATGAGTCTCTGTAGAGATTAAATTTAGTATAAATACCACTGTAATGGTGTAAAGTTCAATAGTGGATGGATTGATAAAATATCACTTTGTAGTGTTTGCAAATGTGACGGCTTATAGCAGAACTATGGATTTATTCTACAAACAGCGTTTTGGCAGTCGTTGCTGGCCGCGTAGTTCAGCCGATGACTGCGGCTCACACTCGGACACTCGCCAGACTAACACAAGTCAACGGATCACCGGCTGTTCGGTCCGACTAGATTCCCGATTACCGACTTGATAAATAATTTAAAGAATCCAATTTAGTGCAACTACAGTATGACTCCGCAACATTTTTGTGCATTAAACTGCGAGGTATAAGCTTACTTATGAGTATCGAAATCAAGTCATGGCTAATTAGTACCAGCAAAGTAAATAGCTACGACTCGTCGCTGTACGGGACTAAGGTGTTATCGTCCGTTGTTACCCAAAAAAGGTGACCACGATGTTAATGTTGTTACTTCACGACCCTCACTCATGGGAGGTGAGCTCGAGCAAATAACTCTGGCTGCTGGGGCAGGGAATTTCAAACTCCTGAGCAATGTCGCACAAAGTTGCGAGTGCTTGAAAAACGCATATTGTGGAGATTTCTAGTGAAAATTAAATTTTAGAAACTCAGATTGGTCATTGAAATTTTTCTACGTATTGCTTGTGATTTGTTTCTTGTGTATCTGTCTCACAAATGTGGCGTGAGATGAAAACTTTTACCTATAGAAACGATCATAAATATAAGCCTGCATCGAAATACGATAGTTCAATTCTGTAGTTTCTACAGTTAGAATAGATGTTAAAGCTCTAGTCAGCGACTGAAAAATTCGTTGTCCAAGCCATTGCGTCGTGCGCCGCCCTCATGATAACGCTCCCTAGACCCAGAACTGAACTAGTGCTGGCAAAGAGGATTAGAAGCGACTGGGTTGACAGACTTTTTTGAACAAAGTGAAACATCCTGTTAAAAAATGTCTCTTCTTGAATGTTTCGAAGAAAGCACGACATATTTCGTGTTGTGCTAAGTCTTTCGCAGGATGAGCTTCTGCCGCCATCTCGGGGAAGAAATTTCAATTGAGTGAGGGATGACCTTGGAGCGTGATGAAGTGCTATCAATCATTCTAATCAATTGCTAAGTTTGAGGAACTTTTGAACATAAATTTAATGTTCCAAACTATATACTTTTGAACGAAATGGGAAAGTATAGAAACACTTAAATTGTGATTTAAAACGAATGGCTGCTAATCGCTATTGTAAAATGTTAGGAAGATTGATTCTAGTTCAACTTAATTTTCTGTGTTTTATGGAGATGTTGATAAGAAACATTTGGCATAAAGAAGCATTCGGAATTCGGAAAGAAACTTCCGTTCTTATGCAATGTAATTTGTTTGATAGTACTATATTTTCAGACACTCAATTTATTATTCGCAATCTGCCGTAATCACTGAACAATCCGTTTTTTTCCGGCGTTGAGGATGGCATTCACTGTAGAAACATTCGATACTTCAAAGGTTATGCTTATATTACATTTTCTCCTTTTACGCTGTACCCTAATTTCATTGAAGGATAAAACTGATTATGTTACCAGAGGCTTCCGTTGCGCTACTGTTTTTTAAATAATTTTCGCAAAAAGCAATCTATTGGCATCTTGTTGCCTGGTGAGCGGAAATAAAAATGACGGAAAATATTGAAACATTTACTTTCCAGGGTTCGATCGTAAAAAAATATTTACAACAAGAATTAGGACGTATGATAGGAATGAAACTATTTTATTCAAATCTCATAACGAAGAAGCAAAGTAAGCTATTAGAAAGCACAGAACGAAGATGATATATCGTTAGTAAAAATGAGGGAAGAAATCGAAATTATAATTTAGTTATGGTATTTTTAGAACGTAGGCGTTCTTCATTTTATTGAAAGGATGAACGAACTTGTGAAAATGAACAGCTATGTAGTGACTTCATAATATAACTTATAATATTTACGAGAAAAATTTTGAAATGTTTTGAAATAATCAATTTTATTATTAGGTTACAAGAGTAATTTATGGTGATGGATGCCTGAACGCATGTCAATCATCGCGCAGTTCTTCACTGTTGGAAGAAGTTTTGCATGTTCAGAAAATCGAGGTTAAATTTAAAAAACTAATGTATGAGCCAAAAACGTGGACAATTTGCTTGTGCAAGTTTCTGGGAAGTCATTTTCAAGGCTTCGATTCTTGTTCCTCTCGATGCTAATCTGACAACCATCAGTAGATATCTTGAATAAATACATTTTTTGTGTGAAAGCGTGCAATCAGTAATTTATTACCGAGAAACACGTTCTATAAAAAGAATGAGAATTAAGAATTTTTGAAAATTTGTCATTTAAATTGAAGTGATCAATTCTTTCTGAAAGCAAAATTCAACCAAAATTAGAGCAGACTGATTCTTCCCATCACTTGCGATGTTCACGATCAGGTCCTGGGATGGCATGGATGACTGAGAATCCAATAGACACGACTTCGATGTAGATTTATTCTTCACACCGTCCGCTCTTCATTACTGTACCACAGTCATGCAATTTAGAACTGTGCCCCTGTATTAGTCCAAGAACCATAGGAGACTCAAATTGCACCTCATTTGAATAGTAAATATTCTGTCGAAATAATGAACGGAGTTCGTCTCTGGCATCTATTGCCAAACAGAATCTGTTAACTGACACCGTTTCCTGAAACTGTGACCATTTTTCTAGGTGTTTTTTTTTCACGCAGATGCAAATACTGATGACTAGGGGTTCGTAAAAAACAGCATTTCAGTTTTCTTGTTGTAATTTGTTAGCTTAATTCCTTTCCTCATTTATAACAGATCACTTTGTTACAGATAGAAGGCTTATGAGCGGGCAAATATTGGTATATATTTTCATGCCATTATTGTGAATAGACTTGGCTTGATCAATGTCAGGGTGACTTCACGCTAATGACGTAGAAATGCTGCATGGATGATGCCTTTGATCACTTCAAACAAAGTTATTTTATACCTTTTTAAGACTATATAAACGATAAACACGTTCAAATTCGATTCACTTCCGAAAAGTGCATATATGATTTGAAAAACATTTTCCAGAAAGAATAAACCTTCCCAAATGATCCCCAATTCTATTCTTCGCAAGTAAACAAATACGTATGAGTTTGAGGTGCGTTGAAAATTAGTTTATGAGAAGAACGAGTGCCTTATGAAAATTGTCTTTAATTGAATGAAAATAAATTATTATTTCTTTGGTCCAAAGCAGTAGAAGAATGATAGAATTTAGTTCATAACAGAAAATATACCGTTTTTCCAGGAAAGTATTACCAAATAGCAATAATAATATTTCTCAACATGTCACAAAATATCCTCATTAAAATCAGTTTGCTTGTACGACTCCACAGAATAACGAGCTGGGAAATCGTTACCCTACTTCCGAGCCTCGCTGGATGTACGATGTGGAAGTGTTCAAAATTAAAAAAAAAAACGTACAAATCTGACGTGAAAACTGGAGCACTAATATTACATTTCAAAATTTTTTTCGTGTGAGACTCTAACTGCTTAAGCATTCAAATTTTCGTAGACTAGTATAACGCCTGAGAGGCCTTCATTTTTTGTTGTTGTCTGTTTGTGTGGCATGCGTTCTTTTCGTAGGGGTTGGGTTTCCTAAGCAGCACAATTATGCATTTGTCCCCACGACCAACCTCCGTATAGAATTAGGCTACATTTTTGCTAATTTTTTCAAGTTGTCACAAAATATGCCATTTGTTCGTTAAAATGAATTGTTAGAAGAGGACAAAAAGTTCGGGTTTGTGTATAATATTAATTCAAATTATCACATAAAATTCCAAATTGAACAATCAATTCGCAAAATTTCCAATAACTCCTTATAGAAGGCATAGGTTGAGTCAAAATATTTCAAAAACAATGTATTTTTAGTTCAAACAATTGGGATGGAAGTTGTGGGCAATTTTCTGAAAAGCCTCCCATTACAAACATAGCACGAAGGTTATAAAGCTTCGATATATTTTGATCCTTTCTTAAAAAATTTAAACAACATGATTACAAAAAATTGATGCGAATAAATGTTAAATATTTTAATTCCTTTAAAAACATGTACAGCTATAGCAAAAACCTGCATGTATTAAAACTAACAAAACATTTATTGAAACTGTGTTGAAAAGAAGTTCACATGCATTACAAAATTACACATTAAACGCTGTTCATCAACATCTACTTTGTAGATTCGATTCCTCTGCTCGTCCCATTAGATGCTCGGTGCTACTTAATGTATTTTATTTTGGATTGCTCAGCTCAGACTGCCTGTTGAGTGAAGGCCGATCTGATTTTTTTAGGGGCAACTATGAAGTGATGCTGGTGTAAAATTTCTCTAATCATTGAAATTGAAGCAGAGGTATGTTTTATTTGTCATGTTATACGAGTGCGAGCTACAAGCATTTTTAACCATCCTTTTAATTGTATTCGTAAGAGTAGGCTAATACTGTTTTTTTACATGGTATTTCGATACTGCACTTATTGAAAGCCAATCCAATTTCTGCACTTCGCCCTATGAAAGAGTTATCAAAATTTATTTTGATTGCTGCAAAGCAACTTTAGTTTACACTCGTTTGCTCTCTCTTTCTATCTTTTGAGCTGGCCCTGAGTACTGATGGTCAGATAGCAATTGCAAATTGTTATTATCTTCCTACACAACAGGCAAAATATAATTTTTCTGCCAAACGTGTAATCATAAAACATTCTCTCTTGCTTCTGCAATACTTCATACGTGGGAGGAGGGTAATTGTTTGTGCGGTTCATTCTGACAGAGATTGAAGCCTAGACGTGTTTTCTACTTTCAACTTTTTCCTGTGTTCAAAGCCAGAGTAAAAAAATAAATATAAAAGATTTAATTTCTTTAATGATAGAATTTTACCATTTTTTCAAATAACTAGAGCTCCGAGACAATTCACTTCTGATAATTGCTCTTGCTTCCCTTCGTACACACCGAGGTGGAAATGGTATCCTTTCGGAAGAGCAACACATCACCCAGGTGTTGTAACCGTAGCGGTTGGGCGTTGTAACTCTACTGAATTGTTTCATGAGGTGCCCACCGTGGTACTGGATCGTTTGCTCGTCAATGCTTAGCATAGCTGGAAATACTCCATCTATCACGCCCAAGCATGGCGCTAGGAGGTAGCCTACAATTGGAGGATTAGATAAACGCACTTCTCGGTTTACGTTTACTGGTACGAGCGGAGGCGGACAGGTGGAGGTACAGATACGGAGTGCGCGGACCGATTAGCGCCTATGCCTGAATGGCCTGCGCTTATATGCGTACGCATGCACACACAACCTTCATAAAAATTTCATTCATGATTTGAGTAACAGATGTTCTTCGTTGGTCACCTTCGCACCAGGTCACCGTGAAAATGAAGGTATCAACTTATTTCAGGCACCATTTTCTGCCGAAACAGTTACTTACGAAATTGTTTTCTAGATCTTCATTTTAACATCCAAAGGTTTGTACTTGAGGCAAGCCACAATAGTCAGCGTACAAGATGAATCCTGGAAATATATTCAGGCAATCTTAGGACATATGTGTAGGACAAAATTATGTCGAGCGTTCTGAGTAACATAGATTAAACTTTGTTGTACAAATGTCGTATCCTACTTCTCCGTCAGTGCTTCAAATACTTTAATTAAAATTTTATTTTAGGAGCCTTTTTTGTATTTTCATTTGTAAATAAGTATAGGTATACTCTTTTGCATTCTGGGGTTGTTCTATACACCGGCAGTATGTACAGTATATATGCTAAGTTTTTTTGAAAGTCCTTAGCACCGTGATCTCCAAAACACGGATCAGTTTAAATTAGCATTTCATTTTCTTTGGTACATATCATTTTATGACTTACTTTACTTGGTGTTGCAAAAACACGATTCATTAGATACCATCAAGTTTTCGATGCGAAATTGCAGGCTAGCATTGAAAACATGAACATGAACTTCAGTGATCACTCTTTGTTAGAGCAGTCATCATTTTTTCGGTAAATTTAACTCACCTCCGTTTTTAACACAGCTATACATAGCTGCATTCCAAAAGGTGGTGTGATTTTTGCTTACATCAACGATAATGTTAGTGTTTCAATTCCTCATCTCGTTGAAACATTGAGCTTCTGGGAATGAAGTAATTGAATGATAATGCAATTTATAGTCGATCCCCAAGCAGAAACCATGACATTTAATGGATTTAGTGCCACAAAGATATTCCCTTTATCGGCTCTCCTCTAGAATTAGCTTTCTATTTTCAAACATAGTTTTTATACTTCATAACAGTGACGCAAAGTAGAATCATAACAAGTTCGTTTTGTGATCTATCTTGCTTCAAGTCGTCTGCTTGAAAATGTTTTTCATTTTATTGCCAAATTTTACCAGCAGATTAATGCGCGTATTATTTTCAGTAATCCGTTTGAGACTGGAAACTTATTCGGTACTTAGGAAAGATGCCCTCTCATTTGCGAATCTGTGTCGTTCGTAAGTATACCAACGTAGCAAGGTCGTTTCTACTTAATAAGGTGAACTTGTAGCACTGGGGAGTCTCTGTTCGTACGGACTACGTGATTGCTAACAATAGTAGCATTTTTCCACTTTGTGATCGACAGAATCTTAAGTTACTTGAAAGCATTCTAATTCTCAAATTGAAACCATCATTATATAAGCAAGAATCCTTGATTTGTCTTGATTTTCTTGGTCGGGTAATTCTTCATGCTTTATTATCGTGCTACAGATGGCTACCCTCATGGTAGACTAAAATATTTGCAATTTAAGTTCAGACCATGACGATGAGGAACATCATTCTCAAAAGCTTTAATATTTTCAATTGACATAAAAGATGTTCTTGCCTACCTCTGTGTTATATTTATTTTCGCTAAAGTTTTCCTAAGCGAAATTCAACGAGAACAATTTTGATATTCAGCGGCGCATCTGCAGCTTTGAATGACCTGCGCTGGACTCACATCATTTCACATTGAGTCACTAAGGAATGATTATTGTAAAAAAAAATTCACATTGAGTCACTAAGGAATGATTATTGTAAAAAAAATTCACATTGAGTCACTAAGGAATGATTATTGTAAAAAAAAATTCGCTGATGGAATATCCTTGATTTGTCTCAACACTCAGCTATGGGGTCAATGTAGTGCTTGTTAGATGAAGGATGTAGGTGAGTCGAGTAATACAAACAAAATATAAAGAAACTAGAAAACCAATTTTATTTGCTAAAATTTCACTAACAGCTTCAGCTTGAAAACTGAAAAAATAGTTTTTATTGTGGAGAAATTTTTTCAAAGTCACTATCTCAAAATATTTTGCACTTAATGAACATTTTACAGGTGATCAATTGTGTGAAAAAATTAACAGATTTTTGCTGAGATCAGCAAGTCATCATGAAACACAGGAGAATATATATTTTCATTAGTTACTAAGTAGACGCTGTCTCAACAAAAGGCCTTTAGAGGCCAGATAATTAACATTCTTGAGCAAGTCCTTCATCTTTTGAAAATTTATATCACAGTGAATTGCTCTCGCTTGGTTACATGACGCGAGCAACATGGCCTACATGAACTCCACGTGCCCCGCTCATGAAGAAATCCTCAAACGAGGTGGGTTGGGACGGCCATTTCGTTGCCAGGTGACGTAGTGTGACTTCGTTGTCTCGCTCCCATGGCCGCGTTTCTGACAAACAAAGTGGCTTTTCAAGCGCTGCTGACGCAAGTGTGAAGACTGCAAGTGAGTTCAAGAGTTGAATCAAAATTTAGCACCACAGATGCCGTTGCTGAAGTTTAACACAAATTTTAGCGCTGAAATAGCATTTATTTTTATCTAAAACATAGATACACGACAAAGAGATTCGGCTACATATCCTTGATATACGTTCTTAATTCAAATTGGTGCGAAAAGAATCTATGAGTTACAATGAACACATTTTGAGATGAGACATGCCATAGTACCGAATATTGTTATGAACCATTTTAGTAATTTTTCAGATAAATAATGTGTTCAAAACACTATAATTGAAAAGATTTTCAATAATACCTGGAGAAATACACGCTGGATTATTACGTTAATTTTTAGATTAATAAAAATAGAGGAGCGTAATCAAAACCAACTAAAGTGACTGACATCAATGAATCGCCAGGGAATAATATTTTTGGAGAACTTAGTTATTTTTCCCAAACCCTTCAAAAGAATCCCCTATACATGGTTTCATGCATCATCCAAAACCAATTTCATGACATATGGCACCTTTGAATGCATGCAAGGCCGCTAGCTCAGACTCATTCACTGTCGTCTCGAAGTCCATGAGCTATTGCTGATGAATTTGAAGGCCTGCAAAAACGCCCTCTTTAATCTAAGCATCACTTTTTTTAAGGGAAGATCTTTTTGGGGTACTGGAAACGTGGGTTGTTACGATCGAGTGCTGTGGGGAATTTTTTCATTGGGCTTATTTTTGTAGGTAGTGATGGCAGAAAGATGAATCGTTGATCTTCGTTGATGAATCGCATTGTGGCACCGAGGCACTTGAATTTTAAGCTTAATTTAAAAAAAGCAGGAGGGTCGCTGAAAGAAATTTACATTAAATTCGTGGTCTGTAAGCATTATATACCCAAGATAGGGATATTTGCTCAAATGAGAATATACATTTATTAAGCCGTCCGTACACCTACATACACGAAACTCAGGCAGATTTTAGTTCTTAATTACAACTTCACTCAAAAATGCAAAAAATCTTAAATTTTTCATATCTTCTGATTCAGGCACATCAAAGGAATAACTAAAGTTTTCATTCAAAGAATCTAAAATTTAATACATGGTGGTTGCTGAAATTGTATGCCTTTTGAAATTGCATAACCTTTTCACAGACAGGATGGAGAAATAAAACTGGGATTATTGGAAAAAATAAGAGTAAATATTTAATTTTTATTTTACTTTGCTGGACCTACGATTCAAAATGCCCGCCACGAGCTGCGATACATTTCTCGATGCGGCCAGCGAAATTTCTGATGACGCTCTCAAGAACCTCGCTGCTGATTGTACTCACCACTTCCAGAACTTCTCTTTAGAGGTCTTCTCGAGTTGTTGGATTTGAACGAAATACTTGGTCTTTGATCTGACCCCAAAGGAAGTAAGTAATGTAATGGGGAAAAGTCTGAGGATCGTGCCGGGCAGGGAAACGAATTCTTGTGCGAAATTAACTAGTTGGGAAATTGTTGATTTAGCTACTCCACGGGTGAACCCGAGCTTTATCCTACTGAAACGACCACAATGAAAATATTGAATTCTTTCTTTTTGGATGTTCTATGTTGTAGTCTCCTATTTCACATGTTTAAAAAATTATTGGAATTTTAAAATATATACTTTTTTGGCTTCCACCCTATATTTAGTTATGAATCTTTTACTCTGTCACTACCCAGAGACTACTTTTACATGATGATCATAACTCTGCAAAATTCTTCGGACTACTTTGCTTGAAATGATTCTTTAGTAATCTCATGCAAAAACTTTTCGATGGGTTTGAAGTTTGGTTTTGGAGTAGTTTGGATGCAGAAAATTTATTGTTTGTTTATTTAATTATTCCCAAAATTAATTTGTCGTGTGTATTGTTGGAACGTACACTTAGGATTTCTGACAAAACGCTTAATCCTAGAGATGAGTTTTTTCCCAAATGTGACGATACTCGACACCATTAACATCTCATTTAAAGACATGGAGTGCACCATGCAGCGCCAAGTGAGATGAAGCAAACCCGAACCAATACGCTAGCATTTTGGAGCTTCAAAGTCGGATTGGCTCTTTGAAGTTCTCAAACTGTACCCTCTGACCTTCAAACACGACGTGCGGCATCACGTTCAAACAATGCAATTTTTTCCAGTGCACCTTACTGGAGGAAGTTGGTGGCTGTGTCATTTCCTTGGATTGAGGAATAATTAATCCTGCGGTAGAATCTGCATTTTTATTTATGTCGAAACCTCTGGTCATAAAATTCCATCCAAATATAGTTGTCTGATTCACACACGGGAAAACTCTAGAACAATTTTTTACCCCTGGAATCATAAAAATCATTTGTTGTCCTCGACCTTCTCCAACAGCGGTTTATTTGTAAATGAGTGTGAATCCTCACCGAACTACTCAGATACTTGGTCTTCAAACGTCTAGAATGTTAGAGAATAAATTTTGTCTGCTATAGCTTACAAAAAAGACGATACCTACTAATGTGAAATAATTTCACAGTAATGGTTCAATACTTTTGTCATGTGTTGTACATGTTTCTGTGGTTTATGAATCCGTACACTTGAAAGAGTACAATTTTGTACTCTACATTTTAGTTTATTCGCTGAAAACTATAATTGGTCAGATTTTCGTATATGATGACTTAGTAATAGTTAAATAATTAAAAGTAAAGTTGCACGTGTGCAAATACCTTTATTCTCTACAACATATGACACAGAAATAAACTTTTTTTGTGATTCAGCTCTCAGAGCACATGGTAATTGACATGAAGCGATTTTTTCGCGAACTCCTTTGAAAATTCCGATCCACTTTCCTGGATGATATTATACAGCTGAAATGCTGTATAACAAATAAAATAAATTTGTAGATCAGTTCAACATCTTGATATCGGGAATAATTTTGAAAGGAGTAAAATATAACATTAACGTTGCCCAAAGCTTTATTAGGGCGCCACACGAGGTTTCATAAAAAACAACTGTAGCGCTGCAGCGTGTGATACTTTTAGCTATTATCGAGCTCAATCGACTGGAACTGCTTTGATTATTACATACATGGTTCAGCCTTTGCATCCTCATACTAGGGGATTCAAGAGAGCTCTTCCAGTTGCTTTCATGTCAATCAGTTCTCCACAACCCTTGTTGTGGACTGTGTCCACAACAATGAAATACAACAATGTATTGCTGCTTCACGGACAGTGTAGTCAGAGCACACTGTCCGTGATCGCAGCTCACATTTGAAGTCATAATCAAATGATAATAACGGAGTATTCAGTGCTGTAAACACACAAATTATCCTTTAGAAATGAAATGTCTGCAAATAATGAGCACTTGATAGGACGAACCACCGCATTTTGAATGGAACTGATAACAGTAAGCGCAACAATGAAATATGCAGTGAATAAGGCTAGGAAATCTTTGAGTGACTAAGACCTTCGCTTTGTTTTAATACACAGGATTTTTTAATCAAATAAGTTAATCCTAATTGATCTGGAATAAAGATCTGCGTTGATGTTCATTCTAACTTTGATATGATGATACTGTAATTGAATGATTTTTTGAAATTGATTTTTTAAACTTCCTCAAAAATTGACAGTCAACCATTGCGATGAGGCATTTGTGTCATTTATAAAGTTTTGTAAGAAACCGAATCGTTCAACAACAGAGACTTGGTCGTAAAGTAACTTCACGTGAATTAATCGGCTGATAACTCTTACAAAGCGATGCTCAAAGCGACGGTTAAAAGAACGATGATGAAGTGCTAATATCGTATTCAAAACGAGAGCAGGAAACTAGGTGCAGCCTTTTAGGGTGCATAAGACTGGCAATAAGTTTGGTCTAGTTAGGTTTGTCCATCTTATGCTATAAGGACTGGAGCCCCCGAGAGGGATACTGTATGGTTACCTCTGCAAAGATAAGCCTTCGGGACTTCTGATTTTAGAGCCCACATTGTGTTTTTTTTTAGTTTTTAAACATTTTTCGTTATCCTATTTTGTCTTTTCTTCTTTTGCTGTCCCATTTTACTGTTCCCATGTGCAACATATGCTCGCTGGGAACACACCTAGTGCATTGATTCCTTGATTTTTATAATCCAGGGCTGGGGAAGGATTACTTTCTATTTTTCTAACGTTGAAGAGACCAGGGAGAATTTCGAGAAAACTTAAAAATGAAAAAAACAATTTTTATGAATGAAGAACTTTATTTTCAATTTCTAAAAATGTACCATGAAAATAAAACTCTTCATATTTCATTTATACTATTTAACATCGAAATTATATTTTAAGAAGTAACTTGGAAAACTCGGAAAAAAAGAGCGCAAAAGTGATTTTTTTAGAAAATTTTATAATAATTAGAAAAAATAATCCGATCTTCTAATCGTCCTCCGGCAGTGTGAAGTCTTGGATTTTAAGACCATGCCTCGGCTGAGTCCCACTGGAAAAAAACTATTTTTTTAAAATGGGAAATAAACGATATTTTTCGAATTTTTTACAACATATCAGTCTCATAACATATATATATATATATATATATATATATATATATATATATATATATATATCCTTATATATATATATGTATATATAGAGTTATATGATATTATATGTATAATATATAACACTCACTAGCTACTGTTCCACTGTTAAGAATTCCACTTTGGTAACTGTCAATGGTTAATTTTTCTAATGTAATGTTAAAACCTGGGTTTGGCTATTGGTCAATAAAATCTGAAAATATATACCTAGAAAAAATGTGGTTATCATGTCAGACTTTTGTAACTAACTTTTTACTAGCTGATAAATCGAATTTTGGAAACCTAAACATGAGCCAAATAGAGCAAGTGAAATATTGGAAAAAGATTAGCAAATGTAACGAAAACAATCACACTAGGATGACAACAGACGAAATAAGAAGGCAAAAACTAATTCGTTACGGTGAACAGAATGTCATCCAACATTTATCGATGAAACTATTTCGTTTGTTTTCCGTACAATCTACGTTTGCTTATTAATATAAGAATTTGTGTGCTCTCGTGTTGTCCAATTGAACTCCGGAATTGACTCCACTGGCTTGCTGGAGTTCACCGCAGTAAATTCAGCTAAAGTTCAGTTCAGCGCAGTAACTGGCGCCAATAATTCTGACTGCAGCTAACCGATCGCAGCCACTAAAACATCAATACGGCAATATCACACGGGCACTGCAGTTTTTCATACTTCATGATGCCACAGATACCAAGTGGTTTTCAACGCACTAGCCTCAATTCGGTGCAGCTCAGTTGAGATCACTGGAAGGATTATAGCTATAAGCCAAGCGGCTACGGTGCATGCATGGAAAGGAGCAGTAGAAGCAAACAAGACGTTCGAATGGCGCACTGCCCCTGCCGGCGCGTCGCTCCATTGATGCTGCAGTAGCACAGCGGTCACTTTCTATACAGAGGATGTTCTGTTCCCGGAGGTGGAATTTGTAACAGCTCGCAAAATTCATCCTTCATAATCTTGTGCTGTTTTTGTTTATCTTCTCTCATTTTCGATTCGAGTTTTCAGCTCCATCAAAAACATGACAAGAAGAAAATTGAACTTTTGCATAATAAGTGCGAAATTTAAAAAATACTTAATATACAATTTTATGAACTTAGTAAAATTAAGTTCCCTTAGTTTTTTACTTTAAG